>CANIUD010000642.1:0-1200000 GCA_947470075.1 Closterium sp. Yama58-4
CCAGTTAGCAGCGCGTCGAGCACCGAGTGCCACAACAGCGGGACTGCTTCAGCCGTAAAGGCTCTACAGCAGCTTGCCCACCCGGCCGATCCCGTCGTCATAGTAGTCGGCTGGTACATGTACTGCACCCTGTGGAGCTTGCTCTGCAGGACAGCGTTCTTCTTGCCGAGCTAGATCAGGTTGAGTCGAGGACAGCGACAAGCCGAGGAGATTCTCAGCGTGACGTAGCTCCCGACCGGCGCATACATTTCCTCGCTGTCGTCACCGCTACACTTGCGTGAAGACATTACTACCAGCCTCGCCTTCTCGCGCTCGACGGTGTCGTCGATGCGGTACTTCGTCATCAGCACCCACCGGTTCTTCATGATGTTCACTCCGCATGGGCGCTCGACCACCTCCCAAGTGCCCTTTGGCGATGAGGCTACGGATCTCCTCGTCCATAGCGGCCTTCACCGCCTTGCCATTCCAGCTCGCCAAACCTCCTTCACCTCCTTTCCATTCCAGCTCGCCAACACCTCATTGACAACTCTGCTTCGTCAGAGCGGCGTAGTTCACCTGCGGAAGGAGCTCCGTGGGCCGTTCTGCTTCCTATATCACTTCATCCTTGATGATATGGTGGTGAGGGTGTCCTCGTCGAGCGACTCCCGCACGCCAGTCATCGCCAACATCCGGCGCATGAGGTTGTAGCCGCTCCGCAAGCCGTCGCATGTCGGCGAGGATCCGTCGAGCATGGTAGAAAGCGTATGTCGCCGACTCCTACTCACCCATCCTGAGGTGTGAGTCAGCTGCTTCCTCCAGCTGGGCGATGTATAGTCGTCTGTCGCCTGGTAATCGATAGGTGATGAATCGCCACGCCTGGTGGCCGGCATCGAGTCGATGTCGACACGCAGCTTCAGCGCTATCTGTTTGTACCTGAATATAGTCAAATTGATTCATGTGAATTCCTTCCTCGCTGGAATTTCGTTCTACGCGGTTCGTTGGCGGAATGCTACCCGAGTCAACGCTAGTACGCTAGCACTCTAATGCTAGGCAAACACCGTCTGAGCCATAACTTCGTAATGGCAGAACTTTTCGCGACGCAACTTGGCTCATTTTAAAGCTCTTGGAGCGAGCTTCGATATAGCGAATTTTCAGCTTAATCCGATCGACGGTCTGCACGGCACGCTGCGCGACGTTCAAGGTACTCTTGCTGTTTTTGACTAAGTCCTTCTTGATCCCTCTCTCTACAAACTCGGACCCGAGGATAGGGCTGGTCTTGTACCAGGCACCCAGGGACCCTTGGAGGTGACCCCGAGGAGAGGTTTTAAGTTTGATTAAGTCCTAATAGCTTGAGTTCATAGGCCCTTACCCCAACAAGCTGGTATCAGAGCCGCGTTATAGTGATCCTCGTTATAGGTAGCTATGGCGGGCAACACCTTGGCGGGAGCTGGTGAATCTTCAGCCCAAGATCGTAGCGGCAGCCAAGATTCTGGTCTTTCAGCGCCAAGGGGAGCGCGAACAAACCAGGGCTCGCTTGTCAAGGAGGTGCTGAAGAATTTCACCGTCGAGAAGTTCAATTGTGAGGGCTATGATGATTGGGCCTGGAAAATGCAATTATATTTCCGTCAGATCGGTTTGCTGAAACTAATGATTGGGGAGGAGCCTAGACCGAGTGACCCCACGCTGCAGGAAGATTGGGACGAGCGCTCCTCGGCTGGCTACTATTTGATGTCGCAGAGTTTGGAGCTGAACCAGCGTCACCACGTCATGCACCTGCTGCAGGAGGTTGAGTGCGGTCCGAAGGCGTGGACCGTGTTGAAGGAGCTGCACGCCCCGACCTCCGTTGTCGCAACGTTGATGCTGGAGAGGGAGCTGTCCGCGTTGCGCCTGAGCGAGGAAGAGCCGGTGCAACCAGTCCTGGACAAGATGCGCGACCTCTACGCGAAGTTGGCGACCGCGGGAATCACCTACCCGGAGCAGACCAAGTGCTTGAAGATGCTCTCGCTGCTGCCAGAATCGTGGCTTCAATTTACGAGCGGATTGAGCCTGCCGCAGAACCAGAGCTTGTGGACGCTCGAGTGGGTGCGGACGAAGATTCTGGAGGAGGACTTCCGTCGCCGCCAAATGATGTGTGGAGACGACGGCAGCAGCGGCTACGGGATGCAAGGGAGCCGACGTGGCAGAGGACGTGGCTTCGGTGGTGCTGGACGCGGTGCAAAGAAAGACGACGACTCCAACGACCAACAAGGAGGTACCGGTTGGGGTCGCGGGCGCGAAATCTGGACGTGGGGCAAGTCGGGTGCTGGTGGCAAAATGAAAGGGAGTTGCTGGTATTGTGAGAAGGAAGGGCACCCCTGGTTTTTGTGCTATAAGAAACCCGATGGATGGACCCCCAGAATCGTCATCAGGATGGCGGCGCGCGGAGGAACCAGAAAAACGGCGCGAACATGGTCGCTGATTCGTCCGACAACAACCCGAAGGGCAACGGCGGTGCGGAGAAGAAGAAGGAGCGCACCGCGGGCCAATTCTTCCATGTGGGAGACACGGGGGGAGCAAGGAGACGCCTCTGCCAAGTTGGAGAAGAGTGCCACCCCCTAGACTCTATTGGTGTTGGACACAGGCGCTGCTGACGATGACGCCGCGCAAGGACCTGCTGGACGAAGTACGAGCTGCACCGATCAATGAAGTGTGCTCCGCCTCTGGACACATGTTGAAGGTGGCTGGTGCGGGACGAGCTGCGTTTAAGGGAGCGGATGGCAAGCCGGTGGTGCTGCACGACGTTCTCTTCGTCCCCGACCTGAAGGCCAACCTTATCTCCCTCCGTAAGCTTGGCAAGGCTGGGGTGAACACCAACACGGATGGGGCACGCACTTATAAGGGGAAGCTGGGCAATCGGGTGCTTTGGGATCTGCACGAGAGTAAGGACGTGTACAGATCTATTGTGGCAGCTGCCGGCCCTGGCGTGGCATGGTGGGGGGCAGGCTGGAGAGGGGTCTGCATCCCAGGGGGGTGCAATGCCGTTGGAGGGGTTGGTGTGAAAGTGTCGGCCAGATTGGGGCTGGGGAGACAGATTGGCAACGGCCCACGGCGATTAGGGCATGTGGCAATGCCTTTGCTGAAGCAGCTGGAGAAGGATGGAGCCGTTAAGGGTCTGAAGCTGAACGGACAGCCACCCGATGACAACTGTGAAATCTGTTTGCTTTCAAAGTTCACCCGTTTCCCTTTCCATAGTGTGGCTGGCAGGAGCAAGAAGCCTTTGGAGCTGGTCCACATGGACTTGGTGGGGCCGCTGCCGGTGCAAGGGCACAAGGGGGAGCGGTATTTTCTTACAATTGTGGATAACTGGAGCAGGCTGATGTGGGCGTATCCGCTGAAGCAGAAGGACCACGCCGCCTCCACGATACGGGACGATTGGCTGCCATTCGTGGAGAAGCAGGCGGAGTGTGTAGTGAAGCGGATTAGGACAGACCGGGGTGGTGAGTTCCTTGGAGCTGAAATGACGGCCTGGCTCAAGAAGCAGGGCATCCAGAGAGAGCTGACAACGGCTTATAACCCACAGTCCAATGGTGTAGCAGAACGGGCAAACCGGACCATTCTGGAGACAGCTAGGGCGCTGCTCATAGAATCTGGGCTGAGCAATTCTATGTGGCCTCATGCTGTCCGGCACGCCACTGTCGCTAGGAACAGGGTGCTCACCAAGGTTGGGGATGACTCGTGGGTGCCGTTGGAGAGGTGGCTTGGAAGGAAGCCGCCGGTGGACATGCTGAGGGTGTTCGGTTGCATGGCAGTCGCCCACGTCCCCAAGACCTACCGCAGTAAGTTGGGGGCGAGTGCAATCTGGTGTGTGCATTTGGGGCTGGCTGCTGAGAGCAAGGGATGGCTGCTGTGGGAACCATCCAAGGGTGTGTTGTTTGACAGCAGGGATGTGAAATTTATTGAGGGCATGATGTATGGGAGCTGGGAGAAACAGCCGGAGGCAAGGGTGTCCCAGCAGATGGAGCAGATCACCATGCAGCTGGACCTGACTCCTAGTGTGTGGGAGGAGGGAGAGGAGGCAGCTGCTGGAAATGGTGATGGAGAAAAGGTACAGGAGGCATCTGCTGGTGGAGAAAATGGTGTGGAAACTGGCGGCAGCACTAGTGGAGCTGCTGGACCCGAGGGAGGAGAGAAGCAGCAGGGAAAAACTAAGAAGCCGAAGGGTGTCGTTATGAAGGGATGGGAGACACCCGTCTCCAGGCCAGGACGTACCCGTATGGCTACTAAGAAGCTGACTGCAGGAACTGATGCAGCAGAGCAGCAACTAGGGACCGAAGAGGCATTGCTGATTCTACCTCATGGCTATGACCCGGATGAGGAGGATGAGCCTGCATACTGTTTTCTTGCCCCTGCACCAGAGGAACCAGCTAGCATGGAAGAGGCATTAGCTGGACCAGATAGGGACAAGTGGCTGGCTTCTAGGGATGCTGAGTACCAGAGTCTGCTGGAGAATAGGACATGGGATCTGGTGGTGCTGCCTGATGGGAAGAAAGCGATACAATGCAAGTGGGTGCTGAGGATCAAGACCGATGACAAGGGGCAGGTCACCATCTACAAGAGTAGGCTGGTGGCGAAGGGGTTTATGCAGAAGGAGAAGCAGGACTTCAACGAGATCTTTGCTCCCACTGCCAAACCCCCTACCCTCCGTGTCTTGTTGGCAGATGCAGCTGTTAGTGGGAAATTCATCATTCAGATGGATATTTCAACGGCATTCCTGAATGGGATTTTAGAGGAGGATGTGTACATGACGCAGCCACCTGGGTATGAGGATGGTACGGGCAGGGTGTGCAAGCTCAACAAGTCCATCTACGGCTTGAAGCAGGCGCCACGCTGCTGGTACCAGAAGTTGGCAGCTGTTTTAGAGGAGATGGGATTCAGGACCAGCAGCTGTGATGAGAGCCTCTTTCTCAAGGGCGAGGGGGAGAAGCTGGTGCTGTTTCTGGTCTACGTGGATGACATTCTTCTCTTCAGCAGCAGCATGAAAGAGATCCAGAAAGTGCAGCAGCAACTGATGGAAAACTTCAAGTGCAAGAACCTTGGGGAGGTAAAGTACTACCTCGGGATGCACGTGGAGAGGGATCCAGATCACAGGTGGTTGAAGCTGCACCAGGAGAAGTTCATCAAGGAGCTGGGGGAGAAGTATGGGATTGAGAATGAGCGCAAGGTTGCAACTCCCCTGCCAGCAGAATTCAAGCTTGTGAAGGCTGCAGAGGATGAAGGGGTTGAAGCTGAAGAGCAGCAGCAATTTCAGTCCTTGGTGGGCAGCCTCTTGTACGCAGCAGTTCACACGAGGCCCGACATCTCTTTCTCGGTTGGGCAGCTGGCTAGGGTGGTGCAGAATCCATCAGAGGAGCAGGTGGATGGATGCTGAGCGTGTGGTGAAGTACCTGAACTCTCACCCAAGCATTGGAGTTCAATACTCCGCATCTGCACAGGTGAAGCAGAAAGGGGTGGAGGTGCTGAAAGAGAAGGGGGAGAGGCTTGGAGAAGGCAAGCTATTTCTCACTTGCTTTACCGATGCTACGTGGGCTTCTGAGAAGGAGGATTCCTCATCTGTGGGAGGATACATCTGCGTAGTTGGGGGAGGACCTGTTAGTTGGAGGTCCAAGAAGCAGACGGAGACGGCACTCTCTTCCGTAGAATCAGAGTACATGGCGATGTTCCATGGGGTGAAGGAGGTGATTTGGCTGAGGAGGCTGTTAGAGGAGATTGGCCAGGAGCAGAAAGTTGCTACGCCGCTGTTTTGTGATAGCAAGGGGGCTCTTGGGATGGCCAGGAACGCTGTGCTTCATGGCCTGAACAAGCACATGCGTATCAAGTGGCACTGACTGCGTAAGGAGGTGAAGAGGGGGACGGTGAATCCGATCTACATCAAGACTCACCAGCAGCCAGCAGACTTTCTCACCAAGAGGCTTGCGGATGAGCCTCATTGGCGTTGTGTGCGCATGAGTGGAATGAGCATGAACTAGCATGGAATGACGGGGATGCAGCCGGCAGGCTGAGGGGGAGTGTGTTGGGTGCAAATGCACATTGCATGACATCCTGCCGTCTGTTTGTACGAGTATGCGTGTGCGAATGCATTTGCGTGTGAATGGTGTGTTCGTGTGTTTGTTTGCTTTCGCAATTTTCGCTTGAAGCATTTGCAGGTACTCGCGCAATGTGCGCTTCGGCACAACATTGTACGCGCTATGAACAGTGCAAGCAGAAAGGACGAGCTCGCAAAGGAACCCAAGATGGAAGCTTTGCAGTTCGGTTGAGTTGATTGCGCAGATTCAGTTCTATCCAACTCGAAATTGTACTGTTTTGTTTGGTTAACTATAGTGTAGCAGGGAAGGCACTATAGGGGTACAATTTAGGTGAAGGTTGGATGTTGTTTGTCTGTATCTGCATGCTACAAGGCCAGGGGAAACCAGCGGAACCAGCATTTGGCTGGTTGGGCAAAGACAAAACAGGTTCTGTTTTAGAACCTGAACCTGGTTGTTGTTTTCCCAGGTTGGAAAAACAGAACCAGAGGTTGTTTACCAACCTACCACCTGCTATTTTGTCCAGCCAGGTTGGTTCTGTTGCTTGGAATTATTTGGGATCATCCCTGGTTGTTCCCAGGTTGATTCCCAAGGTCCTTGCTAGCTAGAACTATTTAATCCTTCTCTGTTTGTACCTGAATATAGTCAAATTGATTCATGTGAATTCCTTCCTCGCTGGAATTTCGTTTCTACGCGGTTCGTTGGCGGAATGCTACCAGAGTCAACGCTAGTACGCTAGCACTCTAATGCTAGGCAAACACCGTCTGAGCCATAACTTCGTAATGGCAGAACTTTTCGCGAGGCAACTTGGCTCATTTTAAAGCTCTTGGAGCGAGCTTCGATATAGCGAATTCTCAGCTTAATCCGATCGACGGTCTGCACGGCACGCTGCGCGACGTTCAAGGTACTCTTGCTGTTTTGACTAAGTCCTTCTTGATCCCTCTCTCTACAAACTCGGACCCGAGGATAGGGGCTGGTCTTGTACCAGGCACCCAGGGACCCTTGGAGGTGACCCCGAGGAGAGGTTTTAAGTTTGATTAAGTCCTAATAGCTTGAGTTTATTAGGCCCTTACACCAACATTCAGCACTGAGATCTTCAGCTGAGGCTCGATGGAATCCCTCCACGTGATAAGATCCTGTCGACCTTGCAGCGGTGTAGGCACGGCGATCTTGTCCGGCAAAAACTTGAAGTAGCCATACGCCGGAGCGATCCTGCCCGCCGTCACATGTCTCATCTCCGTAGACATCCCACTGTTTCGCAAAGGAGAGCGACGTCGACTGTCGACGTTAACACGCAAACTGCTGCGGCCGTCGTCGACTGCTGCACTCGCACCTGGCTCTCACCGACGCCTCCGTCGACGGACCTGATCACTCCTATCTTCTTCGTGCCCTCACTGCCACAGAATCGGTCACCTTCGTCGACCACTTCGTCGATGCCGCCTTCGTTGTGCACCAGTCGGGGAGATGCAGGTCGAGAAGGGTGTTCCGTCGCCCACTACGCACGGATGCCCAGCTGAACCACCTCCAAGGGGAGGGTCGGCCCGAACTCGCAAGCCTCGTGGCGTCTCCTCGTATCAGCCAATCGTGCCTCTAGACTTTCCTTTACCATGCCAAGTCATACGGGGACGGGCGTCATAGTTTGCACAAGCTACCGGCCTACAAACGACTTAGATAAGTCATCAGTTGGCTAGTAATATGAACGTAATCCGCGGGGCCGTCCACGCTCACTGCACCATGCGGAGATTCATTCTACAACGGTGGGAGCTAGACTACGGGGAAGGCACGGGCTGTGTGAGTTATATTAGCGTTCTCTCAACTTGTTCATTCATAGGGAGAATTAGAAATAGTTTCTCTAGGTAAAGTTGCATTGAAGAATGTTTGAACAAGCAATGGCAAACATGACTACATCAGCGCCTATCAACCTAGCAGGCAAGCTGGTTGACCGCCAGCACAGCAATATCGACAATCTGCCAGCGCTGTGTGGAGGCATCGCGCTAGCGTTGCAGAAGAGTGACCTACCAACAAAGCAAGTCAGCAGTTTGCCAACGCTGCCCCAGGGTGGCTTGCCAACGTTGCAACCGCATTGACAGTAGCGCAAGCGCGACCCACTTCGCAGGTGCGCGGCGACGGTCGAGCACGTTGTCTACAATCGGGCGGGTGCCAAGTCCACGGCAGAATCGCAGCAATCTCCTGCAGCTCGACGAAACTTGTCGAGCTGCTTGCCCAGGCTGGCGTCGACCACTGCGGGCGGTCGCCAGCTTCTCCCGCGCACGTATCGCCGATACTAAGAGTAAATGTGTTACTTACCTATATGGATGGTACCAAGAGTAAGTGCGTTACTTACCTGTATGGACGGTACTAAGAGTACGTACGTTACTTACCTGTATGGATGGTACTAATAATAAGTGCATTACTTACCCATATACCTGGTGTTAAGAGTATGAGTGTTACTTACACGCATGGTTGTTACTAAGTACGCTACTTACCCATATGGTTGGTACTAACATAAGTGTGTTACTTACACGTATGCTTGGTTTTAATATTTGTGCGTTACTTACCTGTAGGGATGGTACCAAGAGTAAGTGTATTACTTTCCGTATCTTTAATACTAAGAGTAAGTGTATTACTTACGTGTATGGTTGGTACTTTGTGTAAGTGTGCTATTTACCCATATAGATGGTACTACGAGTAAGTGTTTTACTCACCAGTATTGTTAGTTTTAAGAGTATGTGTGTTACTTACACGCTTGGATGGTACTAGGAGTAAGTGCATTACTTATCCGTTTCGAAAACTAAGAGTAACTTTGCTACTCACCCATATGTTTGGTACTAAGAGTACGTGAATTACTTACACGTATGGTTGGCTCTAAAGAAAATTATCTTACTTATGTGTATGGAAGGTACTAGGAGTAATTGCGTTACTTACCAATATGGTTGGTACTAAAAGTAGGAGTGTTACTCACGTATGGCTGGTTCAAAAAATATGTGGGTTACTTTCCTGTACGGTTGGTATTAAGTGTAAGTGTGTTATTTACACGTTTGGATGGTACTAAAAGTAAGTGCATGACATATTTACATGGATAATACTAAGAGGAATTGTGTTACTTATCTATATGAATAGTACTAAGATTAAGTGCGTTACTTACCCGTATGGTTGGTACTAAGAATAACTGCGGTACTTATCCGTATGGTTGGTATTAAGAGTAAGTGGGTTAGTTAACTGTATGGATGATACTTGTGAGAGATCGACGGCTTTGCTAGACTTAGCTTGCTTGCTTTACTTTCTTATACTTTACCCAACGTAACTTTATTTTATGTTACATGTTTTTGCTTGATTTCCAAGGTTCGTTGCTCTCTTTCATTCATTATAGTTATAGGCACCGAACCAGGATTGTATGAACCGAATTCTATGCTATTCGGTTCACACCAAACAGCTTTTACCGAATTCGGGAAGGATCAATTCAGGACGCTTTGCGACCCTCGGAACATTCACGACCCTGTGTATATATAGCCACGACCTTGTACCCAGGATTTATAATATATTTTCTGAACCAGTTCCTCGATCCTTACGCTTGGTAATCAGAGCTCGTTTTTATACGACAGTCTTCAACCGCAAAAACCGAGCCTTTAAAAAACCGTTGGGGCGACAAGGAGACGCGCTGATTCGGGTACGTAAAACCAGTTCCGCGTATTTTTCGGTCCCCCTCAATACGGTTTTCGGACGCGATGTCAGCAGGGATGGAGGGTCAAGATGACAATTTCTTTTAAGAAATCGCAGCCCTCTGCGCCGAGGAGGATTAAACGCGAGCAGCACTCCAGCGAATCAAAGCGATGCTCGTGAACCAGTCGGCAGCTGCAGTAGCAGCAGCAGCAGCAGCAGCGGCGACACCGACATTTCACACTGCAACAGCGGCACCCGCTACATTAAATCTAAAAGCTGCTTATCCGAGGCTACCAGAGGCGTTCAATCCGATAACGAAAAGGCGTGGACGTTAGGAGATTTATCTCGACACTATAAAATTTTGTCGAGGCGATTGGATTCACGACCCTGACACACGACGCAATGTAGATTCGGCTTGTAGCCAAACTGTAGCGCAGGGCCTGGTATATGAATGGATCTATAGTAGCAGCGAAATCCAAGGCGAAGGTTCGTGGGCACAATTTCGGGGAGCCTTAATCAAATGTTTCAAACCCATTAATTCAACGTAAATGGCGCAGCAGCGGATTCGGCAGTGTAGCGCAGTACATACAACAGATGGTAATTTTTGTCAACCGCATCAACAACTTGACTGAGGGTGAAAAAATCCGGGGCGTACACTGAGGGACTAAAAAACGAAGTCTGCCAACTGGTGATCGCAGCGACCTATAGTAGCTACCGCGACATGGCCTGCGCAGCAGAGAGGTTCGACGCGTTGACCAAGGGACAACACGAAACACGATGCAGCGTGCCGAACAGGATTTTCGGCACGGGGCGATCAGCACCCCCCACGATCGCCGACCCGATGGATATCGACAAGATCGACGCGAAGCAGCGGCTGGCAAAATCTGAAACATGCAAATTTTGCGGCGCAGCCGGACATCGAATCTTGGCGTATTGGAAAATGAAGAAATCACGTGCGGAGCTGTAGGACAAGAGCAGTGTGGCACCCCTAAAATAAACAAACAAAAAACACTCGTAGCCGCGGATCGACGTGGCGATCGCGACCGAGAAAAAGGACGACGACGTTGCCACTTCGGAACGTGCTAAAAAGGAAGAGAATGATGGCGCGAATTTTAAACGTCATGACCGGCCGGCAGTAAGGGAAATTGCCAACACAAATGGAGACTCCGCGATAAAAGACTCTGCACTGACCGAGAAACTCCATCCTAATACCCCCGAGAGTAAGAATCGGACAAAATTATCTTATAGGGATACTTCATCTAAGAATCTTACTTTTTGCGGTTTTAAACATTTGAAAAAATTAGGGGAGAATTTCGCAGGTATCTCAAAAGTTGAGAAACCAACCCCAGAGCGTTGAAAAGGGTCGAGCATTTTGACGAGTTACTATTCTCTCCCGACAGTACCGTGTTTAAGGTTCCCCGTTTCCTACAGGTGAAACCTATTCAACTGTAAAGGCTTAGGGGAAGCTTTTCTTGGTGTAAGGGCCTAATAAACTCAAATTGTTAAGACATAATCAAACTTAAAACCTCTCCTCGGGGTCACCTCCAAGGGTCCCTGGGTGCCTGGTACAAGACCAGCCCCTATCCTCGGGTCCGAGTTTGTAGAGAGAGGAGTCAAGAATGACTTAGCCAAAATAACAAGAGTACCTTGAACGTTGTACAGTGTGCCGTGCAGACCGTCAATCAGATTAAGCCGAGAATTCACTATAACGAAGCTTGCTTCAAGAGCTTTAAAATAAGCCAAGTTGCCTCACGAAAAGTTCTGCCATTACGAAGGTATAACTCGGAAAGCGCTTGCTTAGCGTTGGAGTGCTAGTATACTAGCGCTGACTCGGGTAGCCTTCCGCCGGCGAACCGTGTGGAAACGAAATTCCAGCAAGGAAGGAATTTGCTTGAATCAATTGACTATATCCAGGTACAAACAGAGAAGCAAGAAATAGTTCTAGCAAGCAAGGATTTTGGGAATCAACGTGGGAAGAACCAGGGATGATCCCAAATAACAGAACCAACTTGGCTGGTAAACAGAACCAACGTGGGAAAAACAGAACCTGTCTTCTCTTTGCCAACCAGCCAAATGCTGGTTCCACTGGTTTCCCCTGGCCATGTAGCATGCAGATACAGACAAACAACATCCAACCTTCACCTAAATTGTACTCCTATAGTGCCTGCCCTGCTACACTATAGTCATCCAAGCAAAACAGTACAATTTCGAGTTGGATAGAACTGAATCTGCGCAATCCATTCCACCGAGCCGCAAAGCTTCCATCTTGGGTTCCTTTGCAAGCTCGTCCTTTCTGCTTGCACTGTTCATAGTGCGTACAATGTTGTGCCGAAGCGCACATTGCGCGAGTACCTGCGAATGCTTCAAGCAAAAATTGCGAAAGCAAGGAAACACACTAACACACCAGTCACACTCAAATGCATTCGCACACGCATACTCGTACAAACAGACAGCAGGATGTCGTGCAAAGTCAATTTGCACCCAACAGCTTCCAGGCTCATGAGAAGCTGTACCAGCCTCGGAAAAATCTTTTTACCCCTAAGGTGAAGCTAGAAGCAATACGTGCTGAGTCAGGTATAGAGAAATGAGGATTATGATGTACCATGTGATCCTATTAACGACTCTATCTTAGGCTACTCTGAACTGCAAAGGGTGACGCCTCCAGGCAATGATGGACAGTGGTGCGTCCTACTCACTGTCCGACCGTAGGACGTTGGAGAAGATTGGGGAGTCCTCAAAGTAGACTCAGTTTACAGCAACGATGGTGGATTACAAAAAGCTACCCATCCGCGGCAAACGGATACTGCAACTGCAGGTAGGTGCGGTGAGATGGGAGCCGACGTTGTTGATCACAAACATTAAGGGAATAGATTTTATCTTAGGGCGTGAATTCTGAAGCGGTTCAACCTCAAAATATTGAGTGTCATTTGGAACCAATAGGCTCTAAAGACACCTTTTATCTACACTAGGTAGTCCCTATGAGGTCACCTCCAAGGATCCTTGGGTGCCCGGTAGAACCACCCCCTATCCAAGGGTCCGTGTTGTTGGTTTAATGGCCTAATAAACTCAAGCTATTAGGATTTAATCAAACCTAATACCCTCCTCCGGGTTACCTCCAAGGGTCCTTGGGTGCCTGGCACAAGACCAGCCCCTATCCTCGGGTCCGAGTTTGCAGAGAGAGGAACCAAAAATGACTTAGTTAAAATAACGAGAGTTCCTTATATATCGCGCAGCGTATCGTGCAAAACGTCGATTGGATTAAGTTGAGAATTCGCTATGTTGAAGCTCGCTCCAAGCGCTTTAGAATAAGCCTTTGCAGAATTATAGCTCGGACAGCGATTGCCTAGCGTTCGGATGCTGGCGTTCTAGCATTGACTCGGGCAGCATTTTGCCGTCGAACCGCGTAGAAACAAAATTCCAGCGAGGAAGAAATTCGCTTGAATCAAATTGACTATATCCAGGTACAAACAGAGAAGGAATAAATAGTTCTAGCTAGCAAGGACCACTTGGGATTAACCAGGGATGATCCCAAATAATTCCAAACAACAGAACCAACCTGGCTGGACAAAACAGCAGGTGGTAGGTTGGTAAACAACCTCTGATTAAAAAACAGAACAAAAACAGAACCTAAAAACAGAAAAAAAAAAAAAAACAGAACCTGTTGTGTCGTTGCCCAAGCAGCCAAATTCTGGTTCCGTTTGTTTCCCCTGGCCACGTAGCATGCAGATACAGACAAACAACATCGAACCTTCACCTATTCGTACCCCTATAGTACCTGCCATGCTACACTATAGTCAGCCAAACAAAACAGTACAACTTCGAGTTGGATAAAACTGAATCTGCACATACATATTAACCGAACTGCAAAACTTCCATCTTGGATTCCTTTGCGAGCTCGTCCTTTCTGCTTGCACTATTCATAGCGCGTACAATGTTGTGCCGAAGCGCACATTGCGCGAGTACCTACAAATGCGTCAAGCAGAAATTGCGAAAACAAACAAACACACAAACATTTCATTCCCATGCAAATACATTCGCACACGCATACTCGTACAAACAGACGGTATGCTGTCGTGCAAATGTGAATTTGTATCCAACGCGTGTTGGTCGAGGGAATTCCCTAAATGCGAAAAGAATCGTGCGTATTAGAGCGTTCCCAAACTTCGTTCCACATCATTTGACAACAGAATTGCTCTTCAGATCAATACGTTGATAGAGATGGTTAACTCGCCAAAGAGATTAGAACTAATTTTACTAAAAAGGTTTTTCACAATCAAGCACAAGCATGAGTGATCAGGCTGCATTACAGGTGCCGGCAGCCTCCCCGGCTCCAGAATGTCAGCCACGAGCCTTGCCTTTCCCCTCTCTATACGGGACAGCTGGTACCTCAGCGCAGCCTCTAGATCCACGTTTTGCCAATTCTGTCTGAGCCAATCTGCCCTACTCCCGTTTTGTGTCGCGTCCCAGGCCACCGCTGCCCACAGCTCTTTCGTTATCTCCTCATTCGCCGCTCGATCTGCCCGCCTTGGATCATCAGCCATATCGACGTTCTCAATGATGTATCTCTTCTTATTGCTTCTAAATCAGCTTCACCACCCTCACTTATTTGCGGAATTGGCCACTCCGAATATCCTCCATGCCTCCTCCCCTTCCTCCCCTCGAGTATCCCTGGCTCCCCTACCCAGCGATTACAATGTCTATCTTCACCCACTGCGCAATCAACCCGTCATCTATTTCTTCCACTCCTCTGCATAGTGTTGGTGTAAGGGCCTAATAAACTCAAGCTATTAGGACTTAATCAAACTTAAAACCTCTCCTCGGGGTCACCTCCAAGGGTCCCTGGGTGCCTGGTACAAGACCAGCCCCTATCCTCGGGTCCGAGTTTGTAGAGAGAGGGATCAAGAAGGACTTAGTCAAAACAGCAAGAGTACCTTGAACGTCGCGCAGCGTGCCGTGCAGACCGTCGATCGGATTAAGCTGAGAATTCGCTATATCGAAGCTCGCTCCAAGAGCTTTAAAATGAGCCAAGTTGCCTCGCGAAAAGTTCTGCCATTACTAAGTTATGGCTCGGACAGCGTTTGCCTAGCGTTGGAGTGCTAGCATACTAGCGTTGACTCGGGTAGCATTCCGCCGTCGAATAGCGCAGAAACGAAATTCCAGCGAGGAAGGAATTCGCTTGAATCAATTTGACTATATTCAGGTACAAACAGAGAAGGATTAAATACTTCTAGCTAGCAAGGACCTTGGGAATCAACCTGGGAACAACCAGGGATGATCCCAAATAATTCCAAGCAACAGAACCAACCTGGCTGGACAAAATAGCAGGTGGTAGGTTGGTAAACAACCTCTGGTTCTGTTTTTCCAACCTGGGAAAACAACAACCAGGTTCAGGTTCTAAAAATAGAACCTGTTTTTGTCTTTGCCCAACCAGCCAAATGCTGGTTCTGCTGGTTTCCCCTGGCCTTGTAGCATGCAGATACAGACAAACAACATCCAACCTTCACCTAAATTGTACCCCTATAGTGCCTTCCCTGCTACACTATAGTTAACCAAACAAAACAGTACAATTCCGAGTTGGATAGAACTGAATCTGCGCAATCAACTCAACCGAACTGCAAAGCTTCCATCTTGGGTTCCTTTGCGAGCTCGTCCTTCCTGGCGCATACAATGTTGTGCATACAATGTTGTGAACCAACAGGTTCATAGCGCATACAATGTTGTGCCAAAGCGCACATTGCGCGAGTACCTGCAAATGCATCAAGCGAAAAATGCGAAAGCAAACAAACACACGAACATTCCATTCACACCCAAATGCATTCGCACACGCATACTCGTACAAACAGACGGCAGGATGTCGTGCAATGTGCATTTGCACCCAACACACTCCCCCTCAGCCTGCCGGCTGCATCCCCGTCATTCCATGCTAGTTCATGCTCATTCCACTCATGCGCACACAACGCCAATGAGGCTCATCCGCAAGCCTCTTGGTGAGAAAGTCTGCTGGCTGCTGGTGAGTCTTGATGTAGATCGGATGCACCGTCCCCCTCTTCACCTCCTTACGCAGCCAGTGCCACTTGATACGCATGTGCTTGTTCAGCCCATGAAGCACAGCGTTTCTGGCCATCCCAAGAGCCCCCTTGCTATCACAAAACAGCGGCGTAGCAACTTTCTGCTCCTGGCCAATCTCCTCTAACAGCCTCCTCAGCCAAATCACCTCCTTCACCCCATGGAACATCGCCATGTACTCTGATTCTACGGAAGAGAGTGCCGTCTCCGTCTGCTTCTTGGACCTCCAACTAACAGGTCCTCCCCCAACTACGCAGATGTATCCTCCCACAGATGAGGAATCCTCCTTCTCAGAAGCCCACGTAGCATCGGTAAAGCAAGTGAGAAATAGCTTGCCTTCTCCAAGCCTCTCCCCCTTCTCTTTCAGCACCTCCACCCCTTTCTGCTTCACCTGTGCAGATGCGGAGTATTGAACTCCAATGCTTGGGTGAGAGTTCAGGTACTTCACCACACGCTCAGCTGCATCCACCTGCTCCTCTGATGGATTCTGCACCACCCTAGCCAGCTGCCCAACCGAGAAAGAGATGTCGGGCCTCGTGTGAACTGCTGCGTACAAGAGGCTGCCCACCAAGGACTGAAATTGCTGCTGCTCTTCAGCTTCAACCCCTTCATCCTCTGCAGCCTTCACAAGCTTGAATTCTGCTGGCAGGGGAGTTGCAACCTTGCGCTCATTCTCAATCCCATACTTCTCCCCCAGCTCCTTGATGAACTTCTCCTGGTGCAGCTTCAACCACCTGTGATCTGGATCCCTCTCCACGTGCATCCCGAGGTAGTACTTTACCTCCCCAAGGTTCTTGCACTTGAAGTTTTCCATCAGTTGCTGCTGCACTTTCTGGATCTCCTTCATGCTACTGCTGAAGAGAAGAATGTCGTCCACATAGACCAGAAACAGCACCAGCTTCTCCCCCTCGCCCTTGAGAAAGAGGCTCTCATCACAGCTGCTGGTCCTGAATCCCATCTCCTCTAAAACAGCTGCCAACTTCTGGTACCAGCAGCGTGGCGCCTGCTTCAAGCCGTAGATGGACTTGTTGAGCTTGCACACCCTGCCCGTACCATCCTCATACCCAGGCGGCTGCGTCATGTACACATCCTCCTCTAAAATCCCATTCAGGAATGCCGTTGAAATATCCATCTGAATGATGAATTTTCCACTAACAGCTACATCTGCCAACAAGACACGGAGGGTAGGGGGTTTGGCAGTGGGAGCAAAGATCTCGTTGAAGTCCTGCTTCTCCTTCTGCATAAACCCCTTCGCCACCAGCCTACTCTTGTAGATGGTGACCTGCCCCTTGTCATCGGTCTTGATCCTCAGCACCCACTTGCATTGTATCGCTTTCTTCCCATCAGGCAGCACCACCAGATCCCATGTCCTATTCTCCAGCAGACTCTGGTACTCAGCATCCCTAGAAGCCAGCCACTTGTCCCTATCTGGTCCAGCTAATGCCTCCTCCATGCTAGCTGGTTCCTCTGGTGCAGGGGCAAGAAAACAGTACGCAGGCTCATCCTCCTCATCCGGGTCATAGCCATGAGGTAGAATCAGCAATGCCTCTTCGGTCCCTAGCTGCTGCTCTGCTGCATCAGTTCCTGCAGTCAGCTTCTTAGTAGCCATACGGGTACGTCCTGGCCTGGAGACGGGTGTCTCCCATCCCTTCATAACGACACCCTTCGGCTTCTTAGTTTTTCCCTGCTGCTTCTCTCCTCCCTCGGGTCCAGCAGCTCCACTAGTGCTGCCGCCAGTTTCCACACCATTTTCTCCACCAGCAGATGCCTCCTGTACCTTCTCTCCATCACCATTTCCAGCAGCTGCCTCCTCTCCCTCCTCCCACACACTAGGAGTCAGGTCCAGCTGCATGGTGATCTGCTCCATCTGCTGGGACACCCTTGCCTCCGGCTGTTTCTCCCAGCTCCCATACATCATGCCCTCAATGAATTTCACATCCCTGCTGTCAAACAACACACCCTTGGATGGTTCCCACAGCAGCCATCCCTTGCTCTCAGCAGCCAGCCCCAAATGCACATACCAGATTGCACTCGCCCCCAACTTACTGCGGTAGGTCTTGGGGACGTGGGCGACTGCCATGCAACCGAACACCCTCAGCATGTCCACCGGCGGCTTCCTCCCAAGCCACCTCTCCAACGGCACCCACGAGTCATCCCCAACCTTGGTGAGCACCCTGTTCCTAGCGACAGTGGCGTGCCGGACAGCATGAGGCCACATAGAATTGCTCAGCCCAGATTCTATGAGCAGCGCCCTAGCTGTCTCCAGAATGGTCCGGTTTGCCCGTTCTGCTACACCATTGGACTGTGGGGTATAAGCCGTGGTCAGCTCTCTCTGGATGCCCTGCTTCTTGAGCCAGGCCGTCATTTCAGCTCCAAGGAACTCACCACCCCGGTCTGTCCTAATCCGCTTCACTACACACTCCGCCTGCTTCTCCACGAATGGCAGCCAATCGTCCCGTATCGTGGAGGCGGCGTGGTCCTTCTGCTTCAGCGGATACGCCCACATCAGCCTGCTCTAGTCATCCACAATTGTAAGAAAATACCGCTCCCCCTTGTGCCCTTGCACCGGCAGCGGCCCCACCAAGTCCATGTGGACCAGCTCCAAAGGCTTCTTGCTCCTGCCAGCCACACTATGGAAAGGGAAACGGGTGAACTTTGAAAGCAAACAGATTTCACAGTTGTCATCGGGTGGCTGTCCGTTCAGCTTCAGACCCTTAACGGCTCCATCCTTCTCCAGCTGCTTCAGCAAAGGCATTGCCACATGCCCTAAGCGCCGGTGTGCCGTTGCCCAATCTGTCTCCCCAGATCTGGCCGACACTTTCACACCAACCCCTCCAACGGCATTGCACTCCCCCTGGGATGCAGACCCCTCTCCAGCCTGCCCCCCACCATGCCACGCCAGGGCCGGCAGCTGCCACATAGATCTGTACACGTCCTTGCTCTCGTGCAGATCCCAAAGCACCCGATTGCCCAGCTTCCCCTTATAAGTGCGTGCCCCATCCGTGTTGGTGTTCACCCCAGCCTTGCCAAGCTTACGGAGGGAGATAAGGTTGGCCTTCAGGTCGGGGACGAAGAGAACGTCGTGCAGCACCACCGGCTTGCCATCTGCTCCCTTAAACGCAGCTCGTCCCGCACCAGCCACCTTCAACATGTGTCCAGAGGCGGAGCACACTTCATTGATCGGTGCAGCTCGTACTTCGTCCAGCAGGTCCTTGCGCGGCGTCATCGTCCAAGCAGCGCCTGTGTCCAACACCCAATAGTCTAGGGGGTGCAGCTCTGCTCCAACTTTGGCAGAGGCGTCTCCTTGCTCCCCCTTGTCTCCCACATGGAAGAATTGGCCCGCGGTGCGCTCCTTCTTCTTCTCCGCACCGCCGTTGCCCTTCGGGTTGTTGTCGGACGAATCAGCGACCATGTTGGCGCCGTTTTTCTGGTTCCTCCGCGCGCCGCCATCCTGGTGACGATTCTGGGGGGTCCATCCATCGGGTTTCTTATAGCACAAAAACCAGGGGTGCCCTTCCTTCTCACAATACCAGCAACTCCCTTTCATTTTGCCACCAGCACCCGACTTGCCCCCACGTCCAGATTTCGCACCGCGACCCCAACCGGTACCTCCTTGTTGGTCGTTGGAGTCGTCGTCTTTCTTTGCACCGCGTCCAGCACCACCGAAGCCACGTCCTCTGCCACGTCGGCTCCCTTGCATCCCGTAGCCGCTGCTGCCGTCGTCTCCACCCCTCAGTTGGCGGCGACGGAAGTCCTCCTCCAGAATCTTCGTCCGCACCCACTCGAGCGTCCACAAGCTCTGGTTCTGCGGCAGGCTCAATCCGCTCGTAAATTGAAGCCACGATTCTGGCAGCAGCGAGAGCATCTTCAAGCACTTGGTCTGCTCCGGGTAGGTGATTCCCGCGGTCGCCAACTTCGCGTAGAGGTCGCGCATCTTGTCCAGGACTGGTTGCACCGGCTCTCCCTCGCTCAGGCGCAACGCGGACAGCTCCCTCTCCAGCATCAACGTTGCGACAACGGAGGTCGGGGCGTGCAGCTCCTTCAACACGGTCCACGCCTTCGGACCGCATTCAACCTCCGGCAGCAGGTGCATGACGTGGTGACGCTGGTTCAGCTCCAAACTCTGCGACATCAAATAGTAGCCAGCCGAGGAGCGCTCGTCCCAATCTTCCTGCAGCGTGGGGTCACTCGGTCTAGGCTCCTCCCCAATCATTAGTTTCAGCAAACCGATCTGACGGAAATATAATTGCATTTTCCAGGCCCAATCATCATAGCCCTCACCATTGAACTTCTCGACGGTGAAATTCTTCAGCACCTCCTTGACAAGCGAGCCCTGGTTTGTTCGCGCTCCCCTTGGCGCTGAAAGACCAGAATCTTGGCTGCCGCTACGATCTTGGGCTGAAGATTCACCAGCTCCCGCCGAGGTGTTGCCCGCCATAGCTACCTATAATGAGGATCACTATAACGCAGCTCTGATACCAGCTTGTTGGTGTAAGGGCCTAATAAACTCAAGCTATTAGGACTTAATCAAACTTAAAACCTCTCCTCGGGGTCACCTCCAAGGGTCCCTGGGTGCCTGGTACAAGACCAGCCCCTATCCTCGGGTCCGAGTTTGTAGAGAGAGGGATCAAGAAGGACTTAGTCAAAACAGCAAGAGTACCTTGAACGTCGCGCAGCGTGCCGTGCAGACCGTCGGTCGGATTAAGCTGAGAATTCGCTATATCGAAGCTCGCTCCAAGAGCTTTAAAATGAGCCAAGTTGCCTCGCGAAAAGTTCTGCCATTACTAAGTTATGGCTCGGACAGCGTTTGCCTAGCGTTGGAGTGCTAGCATACTAGCGTTGACTCGGGTAGCATTCCGCCGTCGAATAGCGCAGAAACGAAATTCCAGCGAGGAAGGAATTTGCTTGAATCAATTTGACTATATTCAGGTACAAACAGAGAAGGATTAAATACTTCTAGCTAGCAAGGACCTTGGGAATCAACCTGGGAACAACCAGGGATGATCCCAAATAATTCCAAGCAACAGAACCAACCTGGCTGGACAAAATAGCAGGTGGTAGGTTGGTAAACAACCTCTGGTTCTGTTTTTCCAACCTGGGAAAACAACAACCAGGTTCAGGTTCTAAAAATAGAACCTGTTTTTGTCTTTGCCCAACCAGCCAAATGCTGGTTCTGCTGGTTTCCCCTGGCCTTGTAGCATGCAGATACAGACAAACAACATCCAACCTTCACCTAAATTGTACCCCTATAGTGCCTTCCCTGCTACACTATAGTTAACCAAACAAAACAGTACAATTCCGAGTTGGATAGAACTGAATCTGCGCAATCAACTCAACCGAACTGCAAAGCTTCCATCTTGGGTTCCTTTGCGAGCTCGTCCTTCCTGGCGCATACAATGTTGTGCATACAATGTTGTGAACCAACAGGTTCATAGCGCATACAATGTTGTGCCAAAGCGCACATTGCGCGAGTACCTGCAAATGCATCAAGCGAAAAATGCGAAAGCAAACAAACACACGAACATTCCATTCACACCCAAATGCATTCGCACACGCATACTCGTACAAACAGACGGCAGGATGTCGTGCAATGTGCATTTGCACCCAACACATAGCCACCCCGCTCCCCTCTCCACCGCCCCTTACATCAGCTGCCCATGATACCTCGCCCTCATCAGCTTGATGTGTTGCCACGCCATCAAGTTCGCCTTGTCATCATTATCTACGTATAGGTAAGTGCTAAAGATGTGTCACGCCTTTAACACTGCCGCCAAACCTGTTGCTACCCCTCCGTATAGCTCCAATACCACCAGCGGTTTTTGGGATGCACGCAGATTCAGCTGCTGCTCCTTCAAATTGTCGCTTCCTGTTGCTTCTTCAGATTTCTTCATATTGCTTCCTCGCCACGACCGTCTGATCCATCTCCCTCTACGAAAGAACCCCCAGCTCCTCCTCCAGCAGCTTCTCTATCGCCTGATAAGCTTCCCGTGGCTCCCTCGTGATGAATCGCACCGGCAACTCCGCTAGCGGGCCCCCATGCTCCCAGTATGTCACCCTCTGCAATAGCTTCTCCTCCCACATGCAATTGTCGTTCCTATTGCGTATAGGTCTTCCACCCGTAGCAGCAGGTCATAGTCCTTCGAGGTTGAGATCCCGCAAAACATCCTGACCACGCACTCCTCCCTTTGCCCGGGTGAATCATAATATCCACAGTGTGGCGCGCTTGAGGCATCCATTTAGCCGTACTACCATCCACCGTCATCAGCACATACCCCTCTAGAATCACCAGATTCTTACGGCCCAGCCCTAGTAACCTTGCCATTGAAGCTCCTATCAGTACGTTGTGCGCATCCGTATCCAGTATTGCCTACTTGACCTTGATCCTTCGCACCGTAAATACATCCTTCTCCACCACCGACACCGATGGCTGACACGCCATTCTCTCTAGTGGGTGACGCCGCGCAGCTCCCTACAGATGGTCTCCCGTAGTTTCTTGCCTGGGACCTCGCTCCTGCTGAGATTGCCCATGTAGGAAGTACTGCTGCCGCGCTCGGAGGCCCAAATCATCTCTCTCCCGTGCTGGCCGTGCCATCAAGGCGAAACTAGCCTCGCTGCCTTCGTCTTTTTCTTCCTCCGCCTTAGCCAGCATGGCTGTCCCTTTGGAGTCCTGCCCTTCCATCTCGTGTAGCTGCCGTTGCAATCGCGCTATCTTCACTCGCATGTCGGCCAGATCCTTTTTCTGCCGCCCTTCTCATCCGGTGGCGTAGCAATCCTTCTCCAAATGTTCCTTTCGTCCCCACTGGTCGCATATAGGAGCATCTGGGCAGTCTCGTCACATATGTTCTTCGCTGCTGCACGTGGAACAAGCTGGCAGGTCACGACAGTCCCTCCAAAGATGCCCCAACCTTCCACAGTTGTGGCAACCCTCTCATCTCTCCCTGCCATACCCCCTATAACTTCCCACTCTTCCCCCCCTATTGCTACACCCTGTGCTTCCCCTTGAGAGGAGAGCCTCTTCACATCAGCGAAGAGCCAACCTTCCTCCTCCCACTGCCTTCCTTCCATCTGCCTAAAATCCAGCTCGTGCCTGTATTCCAGCTGGCTTGGGCAAGTAACCTGCCAAGCAAACAAACATGCATTCATATTCGGACGCACACGAGCAGTGAGTTCCATGAGTCCACCCACCCTCCCGTCTGCGGAGATAATTAACACAACTGGAGCTTGACTACGGGGAAGGCGTAGGATGTTGAGATGATCTCTGCGTTCCTTGGTCGTTTGCTTGTGTTCACTCTACGCACATTCACGGGGAGTTTTTGCAAAAAAGTTGACAACAATTGTACACAAGGCAAAGCAACGATGGACTATATCAGAAGCTAGCATGCAAGGTGGTCGACTTCCAGCGCAGCACGGTCGACCGCGTTCCAGCACGACAAGGTTGACCGCGCTCCAGCAGTGCAATGTCGCGGCCTGCCAACGCTGCAAGTCGACGGCGTGCCAACGCTGCAGCAAGGCGTGCTGCCTGGCTGCCTGGTACAAGACCAGCCCCTATCCTCGGATCCGAGTTTGTAGAGAGAGGAGTTAAGAGTGACTTAGCCAAAATAACGAGAGTACCTTGAACGTTGCGCAGCGTGCCGTGCAGACCGTCAATCGGATTAAGCTGAGAATTTGCTATATCGAAGCTCGCTCTAAGAGCTTTAAAATAAGCCAAATTGCCTCGCGAAAAGTTCTGCCATTACGAAGTTATAGCTCGGACAGCGTTTGCCTAGCGTTGAAGTGCTAGCATACTAGCGTTGACTCGGGTAGCATTCCGCCGTCGAATAGCGCAGAAACAAAACTCCAGCGAGGAAGGAATTCGCTTGAATCAATTGACTATATTCAGGTACAAACAGAGAAGAATTAAATAGTTCTAGCTAGCAAGGACCTTGGGAATCAACCTGGGAACAACCAGGGATGATCCCAAATAATTCCAAGCAACAGAACCAACCTGGCTGGACAAAATAGAAGGTGGTAGGTTGGTAAACAACCTCTGGTTCTGTTTTTCCAACCTGGGAAAACAACAACCAGGTTCAGGTTCTAAAAACAGAACCCGTTTTTTCTTTGCCCAACCAGCCAAATGCTGGTTCCGCTGGTTTCCCCTAGCCCTGTAGCATGCAGATACAGACAAAAAACATCCAACCTTCACCTAAATTGTACCCCTATAGTGCCTGTCCTGCTACACTATAGTCAACCAAGCAAAACAGTTTAGGAACTTTACCACACGCTCATCTGCATCCACTTGCTCCTCTGATGGATTCTGCAATCTTGCGCTCATTCTCAATCCCATACTTCTCCCCCAGCTCCTTGATGAATTTCTCCTGGTGCAGCTTCAACCACCTGTAATCAGGATCCCTCTCCACGTGCATCCCGAGGTAGTACTTTACCTCCCCAAGGTTCTTGCACTTGAAGTTTTCCATCAGTTGCTGCTGCACTTTCTGGATCTCCTTCATGCTGCTGCTGAAGAGAAGAATGTCGTCCACGTAGACCAGAAACAGCACCAGCTTCTTCCCCTCGCCCTTGAGAAAGAGGCTTTCATCACAGCTGCTGGTCCTGAATCCCATCTCCTCTAAAACAGCTGCCAATTTCTGGTACCAGCAGCGTGGCGCCTGCTTCAAGCTGTAGATGGACTTGTTGAGCTTGCACATCCTGCCCGTACCATCCTCATACCCAGGCGGCTGCGTCATGTACACATCCTCCTCTAAAATCCCATTAGGGTGTGCCATTGAAATATCAATCTGAATGATGAATTTTCAACTAACGGCTGCATCTGCCAACAAGACACGGAGAGTAGGGGGTTTGGCAGTGGGAGCAAATATCTCGTTGAAGTCCTGCTTCTCCTTCTGCATAAACCCCTTCGCCACCAGCCTACTCTTGTAGATGGTGACCTGCCCCTTGTCATCGGTCTTGATCCTCAGCACCCACTTGCATTGTATCGCTTTCTTCCCATCAGGCAGCACCACCAGATCCCATGTCCCATCATTTAGCAGGCTCTGGTACTCAGCATCCCTAGAAGCCAGCCACTTGTCCCTATCTGGTCCAGCTAGTGCCTCCTCCATGCTAGCTGGTTCCTCTGGTGCAGGGGCAAGAAAACAATACGCAGGCTCGTCCTCCTCATCCGGGTCATAGCCATGAGGCAGAATCATCATTGCCTCCTCGGTCCCATCCCTTCATAACGACACCCTTCGGCTTCTTAGTTTTCCCCTGCTGCTGCTCTCCTCCCTCAGATCCAGCAGCTCCATTAGTGCTGCCGCCAGTTTCCACACCATTTTCTCCACCAGCAGGTGCCTCCTGTACCTTCTCTCCATCACCATTCCCCGCAGCTGCCTCCTCTCCCTCCTAACACGCACTAGGAGTCAGGTCCAGCTGCATGGTGATCTGCTCCATCTGCTGGGACACCCGGGCCTCCGGCTGTTTCTCCCAGCTCCCATACATCATGCCCTCAATGAATTTCACATCCCTGCTGTCAAACAGCATACCCTTTGATGGTTCCCACAGCAGCCATCCCTTGCTCTCAGCAGCCAACCCCAAATGCACACACCAGATTGCACTTGCCCCCAACTTACTGCGGTAGGTCTTGGGGACGTGGGCGACTGCCATGCAACCGAATACCCTCAGCATGTCCACCGGCGGCTTCCTCCCAAGCCACCTCTCCAAAGGCACCCACGAGTCATCCCCAACCTTGGTGAGCACCCTGTTCCTAGCGACGGTAGCGTGCCGGACAGCATGAGGCCACATAGAATTGCTCAGCCCATATTCTATGAGCAGCGCCCTAGCTGTCTCCAAAATTGTCTGGTTTGCCCGTTCTGCTACACCATTGGACTGTGGTCAGCTCGCTCTGGATGCCCTGCTTCTAGAACCAGGCCGTCATTTCAGCTCCAAGGAACTCACCACCCCGGTCTGTCCTAATCCGCTTCACTACATACTCCGCCTGCTTCTCCACGAACGGCAGCCAATCGTCCCGTATCGTGGAGGCGGCGTGGTCCTTCTGCTTCAGCGGATACGCCCACATTCCCTTGTGCCCTTGCACCGGCAGCGGCCCCACCAAGTCCATGTGGACCAGCTCCAAAGGCTTCTTGCTCCTGCCTTCCACACTATGGAAAGGGAAACGGGTGAACTTTGAAAGCAAACAGATTTCACAGTTGCCATCGGGTGACTGTTCATTTAGCTTCAAACCCTTGACGGCTCCATCCTTCTCCAGCTGCTTCAATAAGGGCATTGCCACATGCCCCAAGCGTCGGTGTGCCGTTGCCCAATCCGTCTCCCCAGATCTGGCCGACACTTTCACACCAACCCCTCCAACGGCGTTGCACTCCCCCTGGGATGCAGACCCCTCTCTAGCCTGCCTCCCACCGTGCCACGCCAATGCCGGCAGCTGCCACATGGATCTGTACACGTCCTTGCTCTCGTGCAGATCCCAAAGCACCCGATTGCCCAGCTGCCCCTTGTACGTGCGAGCCCCATCCGTGCTAGTGCTCACCCCAGCCTTGGCAAGCTTACGGAGGGAGATGAGGTTGGCCTTGAGGTCGGGGACGAGGAGAACGTCGTGCAGCACCACCGGCTTGCCATCCGCTCCCTTAAACGCAGCTCGTCCCGCACCAGCCACCTTCAGCGCATGTCCAGAGGCGGAGCACACCTCGTTAATCGGTGCAGCGCGTACGTCGTCCAGCAGGTCTTTGCGCGGCGTCATCGTCCAAGCAGCACCCGTGTCCAACACCCAATAGTCCAGGGGGTGCAGCTCTGCTCCAAACTTCGCAGAGACGTATTTTTGCTCCCCTTGTTCTCCCATATGGAAGAACTAGCCCGCGGTGCGCTCCTTCTTTTTCTCCGCACTAGTGTTGCTCTTCGGGTTGTTGTCGAACGAATCAGCGACCATGTTCGCGCCGTTTTTCTGGTTCCTCCGCGCGCCGCCATCCTGTTGACGATTCTGGGGGGTCCATCCATCGGGTTTCTTATAGCACAAAAACCAGGGGTGCCCCTCCTTCTCACAATACCAGCAACTCCCTTTCATTTTGCCACCAGCACCCGTATTGCCCCCACGTCCAGATTTCGCGCCGCGACCCCAACCGGTACCTCCTTGTTGGTCGTTGGAGTCGTCGTCCTTCTTTGCACCGCGCCCAGCACCACCGAAGCCACGTCCTCTGCCACATCGGCTCCCTTGCATCCCGTAGCCGCTGCTGCCGTCGTCTCCACCCCTCAGTTGGCGGCGACGGAAGTCCTCCTCCAGAATCTTCGTCCGCACCCACTCGAGTGTCCACGAGCTCTGGTTCTGCGGCAGGCTCAATCCGCTCGTGAATTGAAGCCACGATTCAGGCAGCAGCGAGAGCATCTTCAAGCACTTGGTCTGCTCCGGGTAGGTGATTCCCGCGGTCGCCAACTTCGCGTAGAGGTCGCGCATCTTGTCCAGGACAGGTTGCACCGGCTCTCCCTCGCTCAGGCGCAATGCGGACAGCTCCCTCTCCAGCATCAACGTTGCGACAACGGAGGTCGGGGCGTGCAGCTCCTTCAACACGATCCACGCCTTCGGACCGCATTCAACCTCCGGCAGCAGGTGCATGACGTGGTGACGCTGGTTCAGCTCCAAACTCTGCGACATCAAATAGTAGCCAGCCGAGGAGCGCTCGTCCCAATCTTCCTGCAGCGTGGGGTCACTCGGTCTAGGCTCCTCCCCAATCATTAGTTTCAGCAAACCGATCTGACGGAAATATAATTGCATTTTCCAGGCCCAATCATCATAGCCCTCACCATTGAACTTCTCGACGGTGAAATTCTTCAGCACCTCCTTGATCAGCGAGCTCTGGTTGGTTCGCGCTCCCCTTGGCGCCGAAACACCAGAATCTTGGCTACCGCTACGATCTTGGGCTGAAGATTCACCAGCTTCCGCCGAGGTGTTGCCCGCCATAGCTACCTATAACGAGGATCACTATAACGCAGCTCTGATACCAGCTTGTTCGTGTAAGGGCCTAATAAACTCAAGCTATTAAGACTTAATCAAACTTAAAACCTCTCCTCGGGGTCACCTCCAAGGATCCCTGGGTGCCTAGTACAAGACCAGCCCCTATCCTCGGGTCCGAGTTTGTAGAGAGAGGAGCTAAGAATGACTTAGCCAAAATAACAAGAGTACCTTGAACGTTGCGCAGCGTGCCGTGCAGACCGTCAATCGGATTAAGCTGAGAATTCGCTATATCGAAGCTCGCTCCAAGAGCTTTAAAATAAGCCAAGTTGCCTCGCAAAAAGTTCTGCTAGTATGCTAGCACTCCAACGCTAGGCAAACGCTGTCCGAGGCATAACGTCGTAGCCGGCAGGCTGAGGAGGAGTGTGTTGGGTGCAAATTCATATTGCACGACATCCTGCTGTCTGTTTGTACGAGTATGTGTGTGCGAATGCATTTGGGTGTGAATGGAATGTTCGTGTGTTTGTTTGCTTTTGCAATTTTCGCTTGATGCATTTGCGCAATGTGCGCTTCGGCACAACATTGTACGCGCTATGAACAGTGCAAGCAGAAAGGATGAGCTCGCAAAGGAACCGAAGATGGAAGCTTTGCGGTTTGGTTAAATTGGTTGCGCAGATCCAGTTCTATCCAACTCGAAATTGCACTAATTTGTTTGGTTGACTATAGTGTAGCAGGGCAGGCACTATAGGGGTACAATTTGGGTGAAGGTTGGATGTTGTTTGTCTGTATCTGCATGCTTCAGGGCCAGGGGAAACCAGCGAAACCAGCATTTGGCTGGTTGGGCAAAGACAAAGCAGGGTTCTGTTTTTAGAACCTGAACCTGGTTGTTGTTTTTCCAGGTTGGAAAAACAGAACCAGAGGTTGTTTACCAACCTACCACCTGCTATTTTGTCATACCAGATTGGTTTTGTTGCTTGGAATTATTTGGGATCATCCCTGGTTGTTCCCAGGTTGATTCCCAAGGTCCTTGGTAGCTAGAACTATTTATTCCTTCTCTGTTTGTACCTGTATATAGTCAATTGATTCAAGCGAATTCCTTCCTCGCTGGAGTTTCGTTTCTGCGCTATTCGACGGCGGAATGCTACCCGAGTCAACGCTAATATGCTAGCACTCCAACGCTAGGCAAACGCTGTCCGAGGCATAAGTTCGTAATGGCAGAACTTTTCACGAGGCAACTTGTTTTATTTTAAAGCTCTTAGAGCGAGCTTCGATATAACAAATTGTCAGCTTTATTCGTTCGACGATTTGCACGGCACGCTGCGCGATGTTCAAGGTACTCTCGTTATTTTGGCTAAGTCATTCTTAACTCCTCTCTCTACAAACTCGGACCCGAGGATAGGGGCCAGGCACCCAGGGAACCTTGTAGGTGATTAAAGCCTTTATAGCTCCACATGGGCAAGTAACGCCCTTAGTCTTAGTGGCATGCAGATGGGCAAGTAACGCACTTTCTCTAAGTACCACCCACATGTGTAAGTAAGGCACTTACTCTTAATACCATCCATATGGGTAAGTAACACACTTACTATTAGTACCATTCACATGGGTAACTAAGGCAGTTACTCTTAGTGCCATCTACATAGAAATGTTACGCATATGGTACTCTTGCTACCACCACATTGGTAAGTAACGCACCTACTCTTAGTTCCATCCACTTGGGCAAGTAATGCACTTACTCTTAGTACCACCCATATGGTTCAGTTACGCACTTACTCTTTGTACCATCCAAATGGATAAGTAATTTACTTTTAGCACCATCCACACCGGTAAGTAACGCAGTTGCCTTTCGTACCACCCACATGGATAAATTACGCATTTTATCTTTGTACCATTCATATGGACAAGTAATGCATTTACTCTTCGTGTCATCCATATGGGCCATAGGTAAGCAAAAGACTTACTCTTAGTACCATCCACATGGATAAGTAACACACTACGCTTAATCTACATGGGTTAGTAACACACTTACTTTTAGTGCCATCTACATGGGCTGGTAACACACTTACTTTGAGTACCATCCATATGGGTAAGTAACGCACTTACTCTTAGTGTCATCCACATAGAAATGTTATGCATTTGATACACCCAAGTGCCTTACTTATGCATTTGGATGGTACTAAGAGTAAGCCCATTACTTGCTCAAGTGGACGGAACTAAGAGTAAGTACGTTGCCTACCAATGTGGGTGGAACCAATTCCACCCACATTGGTAGGCAACGTACTTACTCTTAGTTCCGTCCACTTGAGCAAGTAATGGGCTTACTCTTAGTACCATCCAAATGCATAAGTATTGCACCTGCTATATGTACCATCCTTATGGGAAATTAACGCAATTACTCTTAGTACCATCCACATGGGTAAGTAACGCACTTAATCTTAGTACCAACCATATGGGAAAGTTCTGCACATGGTACCCTTGGTACTATCCACATGGGTAAGTAACGCACTTACTCTAACTACCATCCACATGGGCTAGTAGTGCACTTACACTTAGTGCCATCCATATGGGTGAGTGACACAGTAACTCTAAGTACCATCCAGACAGGAAACTAACGCACATGGTACCCTTGGTACCATCCACATGGGTAAGTAACGCACTTACTCTTAGTACCATCTACTTGGGCAAGTAACGCACTTACTTTTAGTACCACCCATATGATTACCGCATTTACTCTTGGTACCGTCCATATATATAAGTAAGGCACTTACTCTTGGTACCATCTAAATGGCTGAGTGATGCAGTTACCATTTGTACCACCCATGTGGGTAAGTTACGCATTTTGTCTTAATACTATCCACATGGGCAAGTAACGCACTTACTCTTAGTACCATCCACATGGGTAAGTAACGTTGGTGCAACCCTACAGTTTGCACTCGGCTTGTTGTCCGTATGCGTGCATGCGTGTGTGCATGGAATGGTATGAAAGTATGAAATAATACATATTTCATGCTTATAATAGTGTGTGTATAACGAGTCATGATGTCGAGTGAGTGTGTCAAGTCAATAGCGAGTTATCGCTCATCACGTGTTACGCGGTCATTAGTGTCTCGCGCGCGGTTTCTATTTTGTCGTGTGTCGAACGTTCGGTGTGTCGCAGGTGTGTGCAGAAGACCCATCAAGAACTCAAGGATGAGTTTATGATGAGTGATGCACTTACTCTTAGTATCATCCATGGGCGAGTAACGTACTTACTCTTAGTACCATCCATATGGGTAAGTAATGCATTTACTCTTAGTATCATCCAGATGGGTAAGTAACGCACTTACTCTTAGTACACATCCACATAGGCAAGTAAGGCACTTACTCATCGTAGCATCTATATGGGGGAGTACCGTACTTATTTTTAATACCATCCACGTGGGAGATTAAGGCACTTACACTTCGTACCATCTACGTGGCAAGTAACGCACTTACTCTTAGTACCACCCATATGGGTGAGTAACGCACTTACTGTTAGCACTATCAACATGGGTAAATTACACATATTTTCTGCGTACCATCCACATGGGTGAGTAAAGCACATACTCTTGGTGCCATTCATATGGGCAAGTAATGTAGTTACTTTTAGTACCATCTAGATGGGCAAGTAACGCACTTACTCCTAGCACCATCCATATAGGTAAGTAACGCACTTATTCTTAGTACTATTTATGTGTAAGCAACACAATTAGATTAAGTACCGTACACTTAGGTAAGTAATGTACTTACTCTTAGTATCGTCCATATAGGTGGGTAACGCACTGACTTAAAATACCATCCACATAGAACATAACGCACTTACTCTTCGTACCATCCACATGGGTAAGTAACTCACTTACTCTTGGTACCATCCACATGGGTAAGTAACGCACTTACTTCTTCGTACCATCTATTTAAGCAAGTAACGCACTTACTCTTAGTACCTCCCGCATGGGTGGGTACTTTAAGTTCCATAAATAATGCACTTACTCACTTATTCTTAGTACCATCCACATGGGTAAATAAGTAAGGCACTCACTCTTAGTGCCATCCACGTGGGTATTGAAGGCACTTACTTTAAGTTCCATCCATGCAGATAAGTAATGCACTTACTCTTAGTACCACCCACATGGATGAGTACCTCACAAACTATAACTACCATCAACATGGGTACGTATGGCATTCACTCTTAGTGCCGTCCACATGGGCAAGTAACATACTTACTCTTATTACCATCCATATGGATAAGCAACGCACTTACTCTTAGTACCACTCACATGGGTGAGTAACGCACTTACTCTTAGTACCATTCACATAGGTAAGTAAGGAACTTCCTCCATATGGGCAAATTACACATGGGTCACATTCTTTCTTAGTACCATCCACATAGGCAAGTAACTCACTATTAGTACCATCTACACGAGTAAATAACGTCCACATGTGCAAGTAACACACTTAATCTTAGTACCATCCATATGGGTAAATAACGCACTTACTCTTAGTACCATCCACATGGGTAAGGAACGCGTTTACTTTTAGTACCATTCACTTTGGCTAATTACGCACTTTCTCTTAGTACCATCTATATGGGTAAATAAAGCACTTACTCTTAGTGCAATCCACGTTTGTAAGTTACGCACTTTCTCTTAGTACCATCCACATGGGTAAGTAATGCACTTACTCTTAGTACCATCCATATGGATAAATAAGTTATGCACTTTCTCTTAGTACCGTTCACATGGGTGAGTAACAGATATTCTCTTAGCACCATCCACGAAGGTAAGTAATGCGCTTTTTCTTAGTGCCATCCACATGGGCTAGTTTCTTAGTGCGCATTTTCTCTTAGTACTATCTACATATCTAAGTAACAACGTACTGTTAGTGCCATCCACATCGGTAAGTATCGCAATCACTCTTAGTGCCATCAACATGGGCAAGTAACGCAATTACTCTTAGTAACATCCACATAGGTACGTAACGCAATAACTCAAAGAATCATCCACATGGGTAACTAACGCATTTACTCTTAGTGCCGTCCCCCAGGGGTACTCCTAGTTCCAATTACGTAGGTAAATGACACACTTTCTCTTTGTGCCATATATATGGGTAAGTAACGCACTTATTTTTAGTGCCTTTCAAAGATGTATGTACCACACTTTCTCTTAGTACATCTACATGGATAAATAATGTGCTCGCTCATAGTGGCCACATGGGTAAATTACGCACTTTCTCTTAGTACCATCTACATGAATAAATGACGCACTTACTCTTTGTGCCATCCACATGGGTAAGCAACACACTTACTCTTAATGTCATCCTTATGTTTAAGTAACACACATACTCTTAGTACCATCCATATCGGCAAGTAACGCACTTTCTCCTTTTGCCATCCACATGGGCATGTAACGCACTTACATTTACTACCATCCACATAGGCAAGTAACACAAGTACTCTTAGTACCATCCACATGGGTATTATACGGCACCTTTTCTTAGTACAATCAAAATGGGTAAGTAACGCACTTACTTTAAGTGCCATTCACATGGGTAAGAAACACACTTTTAGTACAATCTATATGGGTAAATTACGTACTTTCTCTTAGTACCATCGACATTAGTAAGTAACACACTTTCTCCTAGCACCTTCCACAAGGGAAAGTTAATAATTTACTCTTAGCACCATCCATTTAGGTAAATAAAACACTTTACATGTGAAAATTGCTCACTTTCTCTTAGTACCACCCACATAAATAAATGACCATCTTATTCTTAGTGCCATCCACATGGGTAAGTAACGCACTTTCTCTTTGTGCCAACCAAATACATAAATAGCACACTTACTCTTAGTGCCATCTGTTGAGTGCAAATTAACTTAGCACGACATCCAGCCATCTGTTTGTACGATTATGCATCTGCAAATGTGTTTGCATGTCAATAGACTGTTCATGTGTTTGTTTGCTTTCGCAATTTTTGCATAATGCACTTGCAAGTATTTGCGCGATGTGCGTTTTGGCACAACATTGTACGCGCTATGAACAGTGCAAGCAGAAATGACGAGCTCGCAAAGGAACCCAAGATGGAAGCTTTGCTGTTCGGTTGATTTGAATGCGCAGATTCAGTTTTATCCTAGTCGTAATTGTACTGTTTTGTTTGGCAGACACTATAGGGATATAATTTGGTGAAACTTGGATGTCGTTTGTCTGTATCTGTGTGCTACAAGGCCGGGAAAACCAGCAAACCACAATTTGCCTTGTTGGGCAAGAACAAAACAGACCTCGGCCAACGGGCATTCAAGCCCGGCCGAGGGTGCCTGACCTTGACCTAGGGGCATTCAAGCCCGGACGAGGGCGCTTGACCTCGCCTAAGGGGCATTCAAGCCCGGCCGAGGGCGCTTGACCTTGGACAAGGGGCATTCAAGCCCAGACAAGGGTTTTGACCTCGGCCAAGGGTCATTCAAGCCTGGCCGAGGGCGCTTGACCTCGGCCAACGGGCATTCAAGCCTGGCCAAGGGTGCTTGGCCTCGGCCAAGAGGCATTCAAGCCTGACCAAGGGTGCTTGACCTCAGCCAAGGGGTGTTCAATCCCGGCCGAGGGTGCTTGACCCCAGCCAAGGGGTATTCATTCCCTCCCGAGGGTGCTTGACCTCGGCTAGGAGGCATTAAAGCCTGGCCGAGGGTACTTGACCTCGTCCAAGGGGCATTCAAGCCTGGCCGAGGGTGCTTGACCTCGTCCAAGGGGCATTAAAGCCCGGCCGAGGGTGCTTGACCTCAGTCAAGGGTCATTTAAGCCCGACCGAGGGTGCTTGACTCGGCCAAGGGGCATTCAAGCCCGGCCGAGGGTGCTTGACCTCGGCCAAGGCGTATTAAAGCCCGGCCGAGGGTGCGTGACCCCGGCCAAGGGGTATTCATTCCCTACCGAGGGTGCTTGACCTCGGCCAGGGGGCATTCAAGCCCGGCTGGGCGTGCTTGACCTCGGCGAAGGGGCATTCAGGACCGGCCAAGGGTGCTTGACATCGGCCAAATGGTACTCAAGCCCGGCCAAGGGTGCTTGATCTCGGCCAAGGGTGCTGGACCCTAACCAAGGGGCATTCGAGCCTGGTCGAGGGTGCTTGACCTCAGCCAAGGGGCATTGAAGCCCGGCCGAGTGTGCTTGATCTCGACCAAGGGGCATTCAAGCCCGGCCGAGGTTGCTTGATCTCGGCCAAGAGGCATTCAAGCCCGGCCGAGGGTGCTTGACCTCGGCCAAGGGGCATTCAAGCCCGTCCAAGGAAGCTTGGCCTCGGCTAAGGGGCTTTCAAGCCTGGCCGAAGGTGCTCAACCTCGGCCAGGGGGCATTCAAGCCCGGCCGAGGGTGCTTGACCTCGGCTAGGGAGCATTCAAGACCAGCTGAGGGTGCTTGACCTTGGCCAAGGGGTATTTAAGCCCGGCCCAGGGTGCTTGACCTCGGCCAAGGGGCACACAAGCCTGGCTGAGGGTGGCTGAACCCGGCAATCGAGCACTCAAGCCCAGCCAAGGGTGCTTGACCTCGGCCAAGGGGCACACAAGCCTGGCTGAGGGTGCTTGACCTCGGCTAACAGGCATTCAAGCCCGGCCGAGGGTGCTTAACCTTGGCCAAGGGGTATTCAAGCCCGGCCGAGGGTGCTTGACCTCGGCCAAGGGGCATTCAAGCCTGGCTGAGGGCGCTTGACCACGGCCAAGGGTCATTCAAGCCCGGCCAAGTGTGCTTGACATTTGACAAGGGGCATTCAAGTCCGGCCGATGGTGCTTGACCTTGGCAAATGGGCATTCAAGCCTGGCCGAGGGTGCATGACCTCAGCCAAGAGGCATTCAAGCACAGCCGAGGGCGCTTGATCTCGGCAATCAAGCACTCAAGCCCAGCCGAGGGTGCTTGACCTCGGCCAAGGGGCATTCAAGCCCGGCCGAGGGTGCTTGACCTCGGCCAAGGGGTTTTCAGTCCCGCCCGAGGGTGCTTGACCTCGGCCAGGAGGCATTTAAGCCTTGCCGAGGGTGCTTGACATCAGCAAGGGGCATTCAAGCCCGGCCGAGGGTGCTTGACCTCGGCCAAGGGGCATTCAAGCCCGGCCGAGGGTGCTTGACCTCAGTCAAGGGGCATTCAAGCCCGACGGAGGGTGCTTGATGCATGCCGAGGGTGCATGACCTTGGCTAAGGAGCATTCAAGCTCGGTCGAGGGTGCTTGACCCCAGCCAAGGGGTATTCATGCCCCACGGAGGGTGCTTGATTTCGGCCAGGGGGGATTCAAGCCCGGCTGAGCGTGCTTGACCTTGGCCAAGGGGCATTCAAGACCGGCCAAGGGTGCTTGACCTCGGCCAAGGGGCATTCAAGTCCAGCCGAGGGCGCTTAGCGGCATTCAAGCCCGGCAGAGGGTGCTTGACCTCGGCCAAGGGCATTCGTGTCCGGTCAAGGGTGATTATCCTTAACCAAGGGGCATTAAAGCCCGGCCGAGGGTGCTTGACCTCGGCCAAGGGGCATTCAAGCCCGGCCGAGGGTGCTTGACTGTGGCCAAGGTGCATACAAGCCCGGCCGAGGGTGCTTGACCTCGGCCAAGGGGCATTCAAGCCCGGCCGAGGGTGCTTGGGCTCAGCTAAGTGGCTTTCAAGCCCGGCCGGGGGTGCTTGACCTCGGCCAGGGGGCATTCAAGCCCGGCCGAGGGTGCTTGACCTCGGCCAAGGGGCATTATAGCCAGGCGGAGGGTACTTTACCTCGGCCAAGGGGCATTCAATCCCGGCCGAAGGTGCTTGACCTTGGCCAAGGGGTATTCAAGCCCGGCTGAGGGTGCTTGACCTTGGCCAAGGGGCATTCAAGCCTGGCCGAGGGCGCTTGACCACGGCCAAGGGGCATTCAAGCCTGGCCGAAGGTGCTTGACCTCGGCCAAGGGGCACTGAAGCCCGGCCGAGGGTGCTTGACCTCCGCCAAGAGGCATTCAAGCACTGCCGAGGGTGCTTGATATCGGCATTCGACCACACAAGACCAGCCAAAGGTGTTTGACATTGGCCAAGGGGCACTCAAGCCTGGCCGAGGGTGCTTGACCTAGGCCAACAGGCATTCAAGCCCAGCCAAGGGTGCTTGACCTCAGCCAACGGGCACTCAAGCTTGGCCGAGGGTGCTTGACCTTCGTCAAAGGGCATTCAAGCCCGGCCGAGGGTGCTTGACCTCGGCCCAAATGCATTTTAGCCGGCCGAGGGTGCTTGATCTCGGCCAAGAGTCATTCAAGCCCGGTCGAGGATGCTTGACCTCGACCAAGAGGCATTCAAGACTGGCCGAGGGTGCTTGACTGTGGTCAAGGGGCATTCAAGCTCGGCCGAGGGTGCTTGACCTTGGCTAAGGAGCATTCAAGTTTGGCCGAGGGTGCTTGAGCTCGGCCAAGGGGCATTCAGGCCTGGCCGAGGGTGCTTGACCTTGGCCAAGGGGCATTCAAGCCCGGCCGAGGGTGCTTGACCTCGGCCAAGGTGCACTCAAGCCCAGCCGAGGGTGCTTGTCCTCGGCCAAAGGGCACTCACGCCCGGTCGAGGGTGCTTGACCTCGGCCAGGGGGCATTCAAGGTTGGGCGAGGGAGCTTAAACACGTCTAAGTGGCATTCAAGCTTGGCTGAGGGTGCTTGAACTCGGCCAAGGGGTAACCAAGTCCGGGGGAGGGTGCTTGACCTCGGCCAAGGGGCATTCAAGCCCGGCCGAGGGTGCTTGACGTCGAGCAAGGGGCATTCAAGCCCGGCCGAGGGTGCTTGACCTCGGCCAAGGGGCATTCAAGCCCGACTGAGTGTGCTTGATCTCGGCCAAGAGGCATTCAAGCACGGTCAAGGGTTCTTGACCTTGGCCAAAGGGCATTCAAGCTTGGCTGAGGGTGCTTGACCTCGGCCAAGGGGCATTTGAGCCCGGCCAAGGGTGCTTGACCTCGGCCAACGGGCATTCAAGCCCGGCCAAGGGTGCTTGACCTCGGCCAAGGGGCATTCAAGCCCGACCAAGTGTGCTTGACCTCGGCAAAGGGGTATCCAAGCCCGGCAGAGGGTGTTTTACCCCAGCCAAGAGGTATTCTTGCCCAGCCGAGGGTGCTTGACCTCGGCCAACAGGCATTGAAGCCTGGCCGAGGGTGCTTGATGTCAGCAAGGGGCATTCAAGCTCGTCCGAGGGTGCTTGACTGGGCTTGAATGCCCTCGGCCTAGGGGTATTCAAGCCCGGCCGAGTGTGCTTGACCTCGGCCAAGGGGCATTCAAGCCCGGCCGAGGGTGGTTGACCACGGCCTAAGGGCATTCAAGCCTGGCCGAGTGTGCTTGACCTCGGCCAAGGGGCATTCAAGCCCGGCCGAGGGTGCTTGACCTCGACCATGGGGCATTCAAGCCCAGCCGAGGGTGCTTGACCTCGGCCAAGGGGCATTCAAGCCCGGCCGAGGGTGCTTGACCTCGGCCAAGGGGCATTCAAGCCCGGCCGAGGTTGCTTGACCTCGGCCAAGGGGCATTCAAGCCCGGCCGAGGTTGCTTGACCTCGGCCAACGGGCATTCAAGCCCGGCCGAGGGTGCTTGACCTCGGCCAAGGGGCATTCAAGCCCGGCCGAGGGTGCTTGACCTCGGCCAAGGGGCATTCAAGCCCGGCCGAGGGTGCTTGACCTTGGCCGAGGTGCATTCAAGCCAGGCCGAGGGTGCTTGACCTCGGCCAAGGGGCATTCAAGCCCGGCCGAGGGTGCTTGACCTCGGCCGAGGCGCATTCAAGCCTGGCCGAGGGTGCTTGACCTCGGCCAAGGGGCATTCCATCCCGGCCGAGGTTGCTTGACCTCGGCCGAGGGGCATTCAAGCCAGGCCGAGGGTGCTTGACCTCGGCCAAGGGGCATTCAAGCCTGGGCAAGGGTGCTTGACCTCGGCCAACGGGCATTCAAGCCAGGTCGAGGGTGCTTGACCTCGGCCAACGGGCATTCAAGCCCGGCCGAGGGTGCTTGACCTCGGCCAAGGGGCATTCAAGCCCGGCCGAGGGTGCTTGACCTCGGCCAAGGGGCATTCAAGCCCGGCCGAGGGTGCTTGACCTCGGCCAAGGGGCATTCAAGCCAGGCCAAGGGTGCTTGACTCGTCCAAGGGGCATTCAAGCCCGGCCGAGGGTGCTTGACCTCGCTGGCCGAGGGGCATTGAAGCCAGGCCGAGGGTGCTTGACCTCGGCCAAGGGGCATTCAAGCCCGGCCGAGGGTGCTTGACCTCGGCCAAGGGGCATTCAAGCCCGGCCGAGGGTGCTTGACCTCGGCCAAGGGGCATTCAAGCCCGGCCGAGGTTGCTTGACCTCGGCCAACGGGCATTCAAGCCAGGCCGAGGGTGCTTGACCTCGGCCAAGGGGCATTCAAGCCCGGCCGAGGGTGCTTGACCTCGGCCAAGGGGTATTTAAGCCAGGCCGAGGGTGCTTGACCTTGGCCGACGGGCATTCATGCCCGGCCGAGGTTGCTTGGCCTCGGCCAACGGGCATTCAAGCCCGGCCGAGGGTGCTTGACCTCGGCCAAGGGGCATTCAAGCCCGGCCGAGGGTGCTTGACCTCGGCCAAGGGGCATTCAAGCCCGGCCGAGGGTGCTTGACCTCGGCCAAGGGGCATTCAAGCCCGGCCGAGGGTGCTTGACCTCGGCCATTGGGCATTCAAGCCCGGCCGAGGGTGCTTGACCTGGGCCGAGGCGCATTCAAGCCCGGCCGAGGGTGCTTGACCTCGGCCAAGGGGCATTCAAGCCCGGCCGAGGGTGCTTGAGCAAAGCCTAGGGATATTCAAGCCAGGCCGAGGGTGCCTGACCTCGGCCTAGGGGTATTCAAGCCCGGCCGAGTGTGCTTGACCTCGGCCAAGGGGCATTCAAGCCCGGCCGAGGGTGCTTGACCACGGCCTAGGGGCATTCAAGACCGGCCGAGTGTGCTTGACCTCGGCCAAGGGGCATTCAAGCCCGGCCGAGGGTGCTTGACCTCGGCCAAGGGGCATTCAAGCCCGGCCGAGGGTGCTTGACCTCGGCCAAGGGGCATTCAAGCCCGGCCGAGGGTGCTTGACCTCGGCCAAGGGGCATTCAAGCCCGGCCGAGGGTGCTTGACCTCGGCCAAGGGGCATTCAAGCCCGGCCGAGGGTGCTTGACCTTGGCCGACGGGCATTCAGGCCCGGCCGAGGGTGCTTGACCTCGGCCGACTGGCATTCAAGCCTGGGCAAGGGTGCTTGACCTCGGCCAAGGGGCATTCAAGCCCGGCCGAGGGTGCTTGACCACGGCCTAGGGGCATTCAAGACCGGCCGAGTGTGCTTGACCTCGGCCAAGGGGCATTCAAGCCCGGCCGAGGGTGCTTGACCTCGGCCAAGGGGCATTCAAGCCCAGACGAGGGTGCTTGACCTCGGCCAAGGGGCATTCAAGCCCGGCCGAGGGTGCTTGACCTCGGCCAAGGGGCATTCAAGCCCGGCCGAGGGTGCTTGACCTCGGCCAAGGGGCATTCAAGCCCGGCCGAGGGTGCTTGACCTCGGCCAAGGGGCATTCAAGCCCGGCCGAGGGTGCTTGACCTCGGCCAAGGGGCATTCAAGCCTGGGCAAGGGTGCTTGACCTCGGCCGAGGGGCATTCAAGCCAGGCCGAGGGTGCTTGACCTCGGCCAAGGGGCATTCAAGCCCGGCCGAGGGTGCTTGACCTCGGCCAAGGGGCATTCAAGCCCGGCCGAGGGTGCTTGACCTCGGCCAAGGGGCATTCAAGCCCGGCCGAGGGTGCTTGACCTCGGCCAAGGGGCATTCAAGCCCGGCCGAGGTTGCTTGACCTCGGCCAAGGGGCATTCAAGCCCGGCCGAGGGTGCTTGACCTCGGCCAAGGGGCATTCAAGCCCGGCCGAGGTTGCTTGACCTCGGCCGACGGGCATTCAAGCCCGGCCGAGGTTGCTTGACCTCGGCCGACGGGCATTCAAGCCCGGCCGAGGGTGCTTGACCTCGGCCAAGGGGCATTCAAGCCCGGCCGAGGGTGCTTGACCTCGGCCAAGGGGCATTCAAGCCCGGCCGAGGGTGCTTGACCTCGGCCTAGGGGTATTCAAGCCCGGCCGAGGGTGCTTGACCTCGGCCAAGGGGCATTCAAGCCCGGCCGAGTGTGCTTGCCCTCGGCCAAGGGGCATTCAAGCCCGGCCGAGGGTGCTTGACCTCGGCCAAGGGGCATTCAAGCCCGGCCGAGGGTGCTTGACCTTGGCCGACGGGCATTCAGGCCCGGCCGAGGGTGCTTGACCTCGGCCGACTGGCATTCAAGCCTGGGCAAGGGTGCTTGACCTCGGCCAAGGGGCATTCAAGCCCGGCCGAGGGTGCTTGACCACGGCCTAGGGGCATTCAAGACCGGCCGAGTGTGCTTGACCTCGGCCAAGGGGCATTCAAGCCCGGCCGAGGGTGCTTGACCTCGGCCAAGGGGCATTCAAGCCCAGACGAGGGTGCTTGACCTCGGCCAAGGGGCATTCAAGCCCGGCCGAGGGTGCTTGACCTCGGCCAAGGGGCATTCAAGCCCGGCCGAGGGTGCTTGACCTCGGCCAAGGGGCATTCAAGCCCGGCCGAGGGTGCTTGACCTCGGCCAAGGGGCATTCAAGCCCGGCCGAGGGTGCTTGACCTCGGCCAAGGGGCATTCAAGCCTGGGCAAGGGTGCTTGACCTCGGCCGAGGGGCATTCAAGCCAGGCCGAGGGTGCTTGACCTCGGCCAAGGGGCATTCAAGCCCGGCCGAGGGTGCTTGACCTCGGCCAAGGGGCATTCAAGCCCGGCCGAGGGTGCTTGACCTCGGCCAAGGGGCATTCAAGCCCGGCCGAGGGTGCTTGACCTCGGCCAAGGGGCATTCAAGCCCGGCCGAGGTTGCTTGACCTCGGCCAAGGGGCATTCAAGCCCGGCCGAGGGTGCTTGACCTCGGCCAAGGGGCATTCAAGCCCGGCCGAGGTTGCTTGACCTCGGCCGACGGGCATTCAAGCCCGGCCGAGGTTGCTTGACCTCGGCCGACGGGCATTCAAGCCCGGCCGAGGGTGCTTGACCTCGGCCAAGGGGCATTCAAGCCCGGCCGAGGGTGCTTGACCTCGGCCAAGGGGCATTCAAGCCCGGCCGAGGGTGCTTGACCTCGGCCTAGGGGTATTCAAGCCCGGCCGAGGGTGCTTGACCTCGGCCAAGGGGCATTCAAGCCCGGCCGAGTGTGCTTGCCCTCGGCCAAGGGGCATTCAAGCCCGGCCGAGGGTGCTTGACCTCGGCCAAGGGGCATTCAAGCCCGGCCGAGGGTGCTTGACCTCGGCCAAGGGGCATTCAAGCCCGGCCGAGGGTGCTTGACCTCGGCCAAGGGGCATTCAAGCCCGGCCGAGGTTGCTTGACCTCGGCCGAGGGGCACTCAAGCCCGGCCGAGGTTGCTTGACCTCGGCCGAGGGGCATTCAAGCCCGGCCGAGGGTGCTTGACCTCGGCCAAGGGGCATTCAAGCCCGGCCGAGGGTGCTTGACCTCGGCCAAGGGGCATTCAAGCCCGGCCGAGGGTGCTTGACCACGGCCTAGGGGCATTCAAGCCAGGCCGAGGGTGCTTGACCTCGGCCAAGGGGCATTCAAGCCCGGCCGAGGGTGCTTGACCTCGGCCAAGGGGCATTCAAGCCCGGCCGAGGGTGCTTGACCTCGGCCAAGGGGCATTCAAGCCCGGCCGAGGGTGCTTGACCTCGGCCAAGGGGCATTCAAGCCCGGCCGAGGGTGCTTGACCTCGGCCAAGGGGCATTCAAGCCCGGCCGAGGGTGCTTGACCTCGGCCAAGGGGCATTCAAGCCCGGCCGAGGGTGCTTGACCTCGGCCAAGGGGCATTCAAGCCCGGCCGAGGGTGCTTGACCTCGGCCAAGGGGCATTCAAGCCCGGCCGAGGGTGCTTGACCTCGGCCAAGGGGCATTCAAGCCCGGCCGAGGGTGCTTGACCTCGGCCAAGGGGCATTCAAGCCCGGCCGAGGGTGCTTGACCTCGGCCAAGGGGCATTCAAGCCCGGCCGAGGTTGCTTGACCTCGGCCGACGGGCATTCAAGCCCGGCCGAGGGTGCTTGACCTCGGCCAAGGGGCATTCAAGCCCGGCCGAGGTTGCTTGACCTCGGCCGACGGGCATTCAAGCCCGGCCGAGGGTGCTTGACCTCGGCCAAGGGGCATTCAAGCCCGGCCGAGGGTGCTTGACCTCGGCCAAGGGGCATTCAAGCCCGGCCGAGGGTGCTTGACCTCGGCCTAGGGGTATTCAAGCCCGGCCGAGGGTGCTTGACCTCGGCCAAGGGGCATTCAAGCCCGGCCGAGGGTGCTTGACCTCGGCCAAGGGGCATTCAAGCCCGGCCGAGGGTGCTTGACCTCGGCCAAGGGGCATTCAAGCCCGGCCGAGGGTGCTTGACCTCGGCCAAGGGGCATTCAAGCCCGGCCGAGGGTGCTTGACCTCGGCCAAGGGGCATTCAAGCCCGGCCGAGGGTGCTTGACCTCGGCCAAGGGGCATTCAAGCCCGGCCGAGGTTGCTTGACCTCGGCCGAGGGGCACTCAAGCCCGGCCGAGGGTGCTTGACCTCGGCCAAGGGGCATTCAAGCCCGGCTGAGGTTGCTTGACCTCGGCCAACGGGCATTCAAGCCCGGCCGAGGTTGCTTGACCTCGGCCAACGGGCATTCAAGCCCGGCCGAGGTTGCTTGACCTCGGCCGAGGGGCATTCAGGCCCGGCGGAGGGTGCTTGACCTCGGCCGAGGGGCATTCAGGCCTGGCCGAGGGTGCTTGACCCTGGCCGAGGGGCATTCTGGCCTGGGCAAGGGTGCTTGACCTCGGCCTAGGGGTATTTAAGCCCGGCCGAGGGTGCTTGACCTCGGCCAAGGGGCATTTCAAGCCAGGCCGAGGGTGCTTGACCTCGGCCAAGGGGCATTCAAGCCCGGCCGAGGGTGCTTGACCTTTGCCGAGGGGCATTCAGGCCTGGCCAAGGGTGCTTGACCTCGGCCGAGGGGCATTTAGGCCTGGCCGAGGGTGCTTGACCTCAGCCTAGGGGTAATTAAGCCCGGCCGAGTGTGCTTGATCTCGGCCAAGGGGCATTCAAGCCAGGCCGAAGGTGCTTGACCTCGGCCAACGGGCATTCAAGCCAGGCCGAGGGTGCTTGACCTCAGCCAAGGGGCATTCAAGCCCGGCCGAGGGTGCTTGACCTCGGCCAAGGGGCATTCAAGCCCGGCCGAGGTTGCTTGACCTCGGCCAACGGGCATTCGAGCCCGGCCGAGGTGGCTTGACCTCGGCCAACGGGCATTCAAGCCCGGCCGAGGGTGCTTGACCTCGGCCAAGGGGCATTCAAGCCCGGCCGAGGGTGCTTGACCTCGGCCAAGGGGCATTCAAAACCGGCCGAGGGTGCTTGACCTTGGCCGAGGGGCATTCAGGCCCGGCCGAGGGTGCTTGACCTCGGCCAAGGGGCATTCAAGCCCGGCCGAGGGTGCTTGACCTCGGCCAAGGGGCATTCAAGCCCGGCCGAGGTTGCTTGACCTCGGCCAACGGGCATTCAAGCCCGGCCGAGGTTGCTTGACCTCGGTCAACGGGCATTCAAGCCAGGCCGAGGGTGCTTGACCTTTGCCAAGGGGCATTCAATCCCGGCCGAGGGTGCTTGGCCTCGGCCGAGGGGCATTCAAGCCCGGCCGAGGGTGCTTGACCTCGGCCAAGGGGCATTCAATCCTGGGCAAGGGTGCTTGACCTCGGCCAAGGGGCATTCAAGCCCGGCCGAGGGTGCTTGACCTCGGCCAAGGGGCATTCAAGCCCGGCCGAGGGTGCTTGACCTCGGCCAAGGGGCATTCAAGCCCGGCCGAGGTTGCTTGACCTCGGCCAACGGGCATTCAAGCCCGGCCGAGAGTGCTTGACCTCGGCCAATGGGCATTCAAGCCAGGCCGAGGGTGCCTGACCTCGGCCTGGGGGTATTCAAGCCCGGCCGAGTGTGCTTGACCTCGGCCAAGGGGCATTCAAGCTAGGCCGAGGGTGCTTGACCTCGACCAAGGGGCATTCAAGCCGGGGCAAGGGTGCTTGACCTCGGCCAAGGGGCATTCAAGCCAGGCCGAAGGTGCTTGACCTCGGCCAAGGGGCATTCAAGCCCGGCCGAGGGTGCTTGACCTCGGCCAAGGGGCATTCAAGCCCGGCCGAGGTTGCATGACCTCGGCCAACGGGCATTCAAGCCCGGCCGAGGTTGCTTGACCTCGGCCAACGGGCATTCAAGCCAGGCCGAGGCTGCTTGACCTCGGCCTAGGGGTATTTAAGCCCGGCCGAGTGTGCTTGACCTCGGCCAAGGGGCATTCAAGCCCGGCCGAGGGTGCTTGACCTCGGCCAAGGGGCATTCAAGCCCGGCCGAGGTTGCTTGACCTCGGCCAAGGGGCATTCAAGCCCGGCCGAGGTTGCTTGACCTCGGCCAACGGGCATTGAAGCCAGGCCGAGGGTGCTTGACCTCGGCCAAGGGGCATTCAAGCCCGGCCGAGGGTGCTTGACCTCGGCCAAGGGGCATTCAAGCCCGGCCGAGGGTGCTTGACCTCGGCCAAGGGGCATTCAAGCCCGGCCGAGGTTGCTTGACCTCGGCCAAGGGGCATTCAAGCCCGGCCGAGGGTGCTTGACCTCGGCCAAGGGGCATTCAAGCCCGGCCGAGGGTGCTTGACCTCGGCCTGGGGGTATTCAAGCCCGGCCGAGTTTGCTTGACCTCGGCCAAGGGGCATTCAGGCCTGGCCGAGGGTGCTTGACCTCGGCCAAGGGGCATTCAAGCCCCGATGGGCAAGGGTGCTTGACCTCGGCCAACGGGCATTCAAGCCAGGCCGAGGGTGCTTGACCTTTGCCAAGGGGCATTCAAGCCCGGCCGAGGGTGCTTGACCTCGGCCAAGGGGCATTCAAGCCCGGCCGAGGGTGCTTGACCTCGGCCAAGGGGCATTCAAGCCCGGCCGAGGGTGCTTGACCTCGGCCAAGGGGCATTCAGGCCTGGGCAAAGGTGCTTGACCGCGGCCAACGGGCATTCAAGCCAGGCCGAGGTTGCCTGACCTCGGCCAACGGGCATTCAAGCCCGGCTGAGGGTGCTTGACTCGTCCAAGGGGCATTCAAGCCCGGCCGAGGGTGCTTGACCTCGCTGGCCGAGGGGCATTGAAGCCAGCCCAAAGGGTGCTTGACCTCGGCCAACGGGCATTCAAGCCCGGCCGAGGGTGCTTGACCTCGGCCAAGGGGCATTCAAGCCCGGCCGAGGTTGCTTCACCTCGGCCAACGGGCATTCAAGCCAGGCCGAGGGTGCTTGACCTCGGCCAAGGGGCATTCAAGCCCGGCCGAGGTTGCTTGACCTCGGCCAACGGGCATTCAAGCCAGGCCGAGCGTGCTTGACCTTTGCCCAGCCTGCATTCATGCCCGGCCGAGGTTGCTTGACCTCGGCCAACGGGCATTCAAGCCAGGCCGAGGGTGCTTGACCTTTGCCAAGGGGCATTCAATCCCGGCAGAGGGTGCTTGACCTCGGCCATGGGGCATTCAAGCCCGGCCGAGGGTGCTTGACCTCGGCCAAGGGGCATTCAAGCCCGGCAGAGGGTCCTTGACCTCGGCCAAGGGGCATTCAAGCCCGGCCGAGGTTGCTTGACCTCGGCCAACGGGCATTCAAGCCAGGCCAAGGGTGCTTGACCTCGGCCAAGGGGCATTCAAGCCCGGCCGAGGGTGCTTGACCTCGGCCAAGGGGCATTCAAGCCCGGCCGAGGGTGCTTGACCTTGGCCGACGGGCATTCATTCCTGGCCGAGGTTGCTTGGCCTCGGCCAACGGGCATTCAAGCCCGGCCGAGGGTGCTTGACCTCGGCCAAGGGGCATTCAAGCCCGGCCGAGGGTGCTTGACCTCGGCCAAGGGGCATTCAAGCCCGGCCGAGGGTGCTTGACCTCGGCCAAGGGGCATTCAAGCCCGGCCGAGGTTGCTTGACCTCGGCCAAGGGGCATTCAAGCCCGGCCGAGGGTGCTTGACCTCGGCCAAGGGGCATTCAAGCCCGGCCGAGGGTGCTTGACCTCGGCCTGGGGGTATTCAAGCCCGGCCGAGTTTGCTTGACCTCGGCCAAGGGGCATTCAAGCTAGGCCGAGGGTGCTTGACCTCGACCAAGGGGCATTCAAGCACGGCCGATGGGCTTGAATGCCCCTTGGCCGAGGTCAAGCACCCTCGGCCGGGCTTGAATGCCCCTTGGCCGAGGTCAAGCACCCTCGGCCGGGCTTGAATGCCCGTTGGCCGAGGTCAAGCACCCTCGGCCGGGCTTGAATGCCCGTTGGCCGAGGTCAGGCACCCTCGGCCGGGCTTGAATGCCCGTTGGCCGAGGTCAAGCACCCTCGGCCGGGCTTGAATGCCCCTTGGCCGAGGTCAAGCACCCTCGGCCGGGCTTGAATGCCCCTTGGCCGAGGGCAAGCAACCTCGGCCTGGCTTGAATGCCCCTCGGCCGAGGTCAAGCACCCTCGGCTGGGCTTGAATGCCCCTTGGCCGAGGTCAAGCACCCTCGGCTAGGATTGAATGCCAGTCGGCCGAGGTCAAGCACCCTCGGCCGGGCTTGAATGCCCCTCGGCCAAGGTCAAGCACCCTCGGCCGGGCTTGAATGCCAGTCGGCCGAGGTCAAGCACCCTCGGCCGGGCTTGAATGCCCGTCGACCGAGGTCAAGCACCCTCGGCCTGGCTTGAATGCCCCTTGGCCGAGGTCAAGCACCCTCAGCTGGGCTTGAATGCCCGTTGGCCGAGGTCAAGCACCCTCGGCCGGGCTTGAATGCCCCTTGGCCGAGGTCAAGCACCCTCGGCCGGGCTTGAATGCCCCTAGGCCGTGGTCAAGCACCCTCGGCTGGGCTTGAATGCCCCTTGGCCGAGGTCAAGCACCCTCGGCCGGGCTTGAATACCCCTAGGCCGAGGTCAGGCACCCTCGCCCTGGCTTGAATGCCCCTTGGCCGAGGTCAAGCACCCTCGGCCGGGCTTAAATACCCCTAGGCCGGGGTCAAGCACCCTCGGCCTGGCTTGAATGCCCCTTGGCCGAGGTCAAGCACCCTCCGCCAGGCTTGAATGCCCCTTGGCCGAGGTCAAGCACCCTCGGCCGGGCTTGAATGCCCCTTGGCCGAGGTCAAGCACCCTCGGCCGGGCTTGAATGCCCGTTGGCCGAGGTCAAGCACCCTCGGCCGGGCTTGAATGCCCCTTGGCCGAGGTCAAGCACCCTCGGCCGGGCTTGAATGCCCCTAGGCCGTGGTCAAGCACCCTCGGCTGGGCTTGAATGCCCCTTGGCCGAGGTCAAGCACCCTCGGCCGGGCTTGAATACCCCTAGGCCGAGGTCAGGCACCCTCGCCCTGGCTTGAATGCCCCTTGGCCGAGGTCAAGCACCCTCGGCCGGGCTTAAATACCCCTAGGCCGAGGTCAAGCACCCTCGGCCGGGCTTGAATGCCCCTTGGCCGAGGTCAAGCACCCTCGGCCGGGCTTGAATGCCCCTTGGCCGAGGTCAAGCACCCTCGGCCGGGCTTGAATGCCCCTTGGCCGAGGTCAAGCACCCTCGGCCGGGCTTGAATGCCCCTCGGCCGATGTCAAGCACCCTCGGCCGGGCTTGAATGCCCGTTGGCCGAGGTCAAGCACCCTCGCCCGGGCTTGAATGCCCCTTGGCCGAGGTCAAGCACCCTAGCCCTGGCTTGAATGCCCGTTGGCCGAGGTCAAGCACCCTCGGCCGGGCTTGAATGCCCGTTGGCCGAGGTCAAGCACCCTCGGCCGGGCTTGAATGCCCGTTGGCCGAGGTCAAGCACCCTCGGCCGGGCTTGAATGCCCCTTGGCCGAGGTCAAGCACCCTTGCCCAGGCTTGAATGCCCCTCGGCCGAGGTCAAGCAGCCTCGGTCGGGCTTGAATGCCCCTTGGCCGAGGTCAAGCACCCTCGGTCTGGCTTGAATGCCCCTCGGCCGAGGTCAGGCACCCTCAGCCGGGCTTGAATGCCCCTTGGCCGAGGTCAAGCACCCTCGGCCGGGCTTGAATGCCCGTTGGCCGAGGTCAAGCACCCTCGGCCGGGCTTGAATGCCCGTTGGCCGAGGTCAAGCACCCTCGGCCGGGCTTGAATGCCCGTTGGCCGAGGTCAAGCACCCTCGGCCGGGCTTGAATGCCCCTTGGCCGAGGTCAAGCACCCTTGCCCAGGCTTGAATGCCCCTCGGCCGAGGTCAAGCAGCCTCGGTCGGGCTTGAATGCCCCTTGGCCAAGGTCAGGCACCCTCGGTCTGGCTTGAATGCCCCTTGGCCGAGGTCAAGCACCCTCGGCCGGGCTTGAATGCCCCTTGGCCGAGGTCAAGCACCCTCGGCCGGGCTTAAATTCCCGTCGGCCGAGGTCAAGCACCCTTGCCCGGGCTTGAATACCCCTAGGCCGAGGTCAAGCACCCTCAGCCGGGCTTCAATGCCCCTTGGCCGAGGTCAAGCACCCTCGGCCGGGCTTGAATGCCCCTTGGCCGAGGTCAAGCACCCTTGCGCAGGCTTGAATGCCCATCGGCCGAGGTCAAGCAGCCTCGGTCGGGCTTGAATGCCCCTTGGCCAAGGTCAGGCACCCTCGGTCTGGCTTGAATGCCCCTTGGCCGAGGTCAAGCACCCTCGGCCGGGCTTGAATGCCCCTTGGCCGAGGTCAAGCACACACGGCCGGGCTTAAATACCCCTAGGCCGAGGTCAAGCACCCTCGGTCTGGCTTGAATGCCCGTCGGCCGAGGTCAAGCACCCTTGCCCGGGCTTGAATACCCCTAGGCCGAGGTCAAGCACCCCTGGCCGGGCTTGAATGCCCCTTGGCCGAGGTCAAGCACCTTTGGGTGGGCTTGAATGCCCCTTGGCCGAGGTCAAGCACCCTCGGCCGGGCTTGAATGCCCCTTGGCCGAGGTCAAGCACCCTCGGCCGGGCTTGAATGCCCCTTTGCAAAGGTCAAGCACCCTCAGCCTGGCTTGAATGCCCGTTGGCCGAGGTCAAGCACCCTTGCCCAGGCTTGAATGCCTGTTGGCCGAGGTCAAGCACCCTCGGCCGGGCTTGAATGCCCCTTGGCCGAGGTCAAGCACCCTCGGCCGGGCTTGAATGCCCCTTGGCCGAGGTCAAGCACCCTCGGCCGGGCTTGAATGCCCCTTGGCAAAGGTCAAGCACCCTCGGCCCGGCTTGAATGCCCGTTGGCCGAGGTCAAGCACCCTTGCCCAGGCTTGAATGCCCGTTGGCCGAGGTCAAGCACCCTCGGCCGGGCTTGAATGCCCCTTGGCCGAGGTCAAGCACCCTCGGCCGGGCTTGAATGCCCCTTGGCCGAGGTCAAGCACCCTCGGCCGGGCTTGAATGCCCCTTGGCCGAGGTCAAGCACCCTCGGCCGGGCTTGAATGCCCCTTGGCAAAGGTCAAGCGCCCTCGGCCTGGCTTGAATGCCCCTTGGCAAAGGTCAAGCACCCTTGCCCAGGCTTGAATGCCCGTTGGCCGAGGTCAAGCACCCTCGGCCGGGCTTGAATGCCCCTTGGCCGAGGTCAAGCACCCTCGGCCGGGCTTGAATGCCCCTTGGCCGAGGTCAAGCACCCTCGGCCGGGCTTGAATGCCCCTTGGCCGAGGTCAAGCACCCTCGGCCGGGCTTGAATGCCCCTTGGCCGAGGTCAAGCACCCTCGGCCGGGCTTGAATGCCCCTTGGCCGAGGTCAAGCACCCTCGGCCGGGCTTGAATGCCCCTTGGCCGAGGTCAAGCACCCTCGGCCGAGATTGAATGCCCCTTGGCAAAGGTCAAGCACCCTCGGCCTGGCTTGAATGCCCGTTGGCCGAGGTCAAGCACCCTTGCCCAGGCTTGAATGCCCGTCGGCCGAGGTCAAGCACCCTCGGCCGGGCTTGAATGCCCCTTGGCCGAGGTCAAGCACCCTCGGCCGGGCTTGAATGCCCCTTGGCCGAGGTCAAGCACCCTCGGCCGGGCTTGAATGCCCCTTGGCCGAGGTCAAGCACCCTCGGCCGGGCTTGAATGCCCGTTGGCCGAGGTCAGGCACCCTTGCCCGGGCTTGAATGCCCGTCGGCCGAGGTCAAGCACCCTCGGCCGGGCTTGAATGCCCCTTGGCCGAGGTCAAGCACCCTCGGCCGGGCTTGAATGCCCCTTGGCCGAGGTCAAGCACCCTCGGCCGGGCTTGAATGCCCGTTGGCCGAGGTCAAGCACCCTCGGCCGGGCTTGAATGCCCGTTGGCCGAGTTCAAGCAACCTCGGCCGGGCTTGAATGCCCCTTGGCCGAGGTCAAGCACCCTCGGCCGGGCTTGAATGCCCCTTGGCCGAGGTCAAGCACCCTCGGCCGGGCTTGAATGCCCCTTGGCCGAGGTCAAGCACCCTCGGCCGGGCTTGAATGCCTGTTGGCCGAGTCAAGCACCTTCGGCCGGGCTTGAATGCCCGTTGGCCGAGGTCAAGCACCCTCGGCCGGGCTTGAATGCCCCTTGGCCGAGGTCAAGCACCCTCGGCCGGGCTTGAATGCCCCTTGGCCGAGGTCAAGCACCCTCGGCCGGGCTTCAACGCCCCTCGGCCGAGGTCAAGCACCCTCGGCCGGGCTTGAATGCCTGTCGGCCGAGGTCAAGCACCCTAGGCCTGGCTTGAATGCCCCTTGGCCGAGGTCAAGCACACTTGGCCGGGCTTAAATACCCCTAGGCCGAGGTCAAGCACCCTCGGCCGGGCTTGAATTCCCGTTGGCCGACGTCAGGCACCCTCGGCCGGGCTTGAATGCCCGTTGGCTGAGTCAAGCACCCTCGGCCGGGCATGAATGCCCGTTGGCCGAGGTCAAGCACCCTCGGCCGGGCTTGAATGCCCCTTGGCCGAGGTCAAGCACCCTCGGCTTGGCTTGATTGCCCCTTGGCCGAGGTCAAGCACCCTTGCCCAGGCTTGAATGCCCCTTGGCCGAGGTCAAGCACCCTTGCCCAGGCTTGAATGCCCCTCGGCCGAGGTCAAGCACCCTCGGCCGGGCTTGAATGCCCCTTGGCCGAGGTCAAGCACCCTCGGCCGGGCTTGAATGCCCCTTGGCCGAGGTCAAGCACCCTCGGCCGGGCTTGAATGCCCATTGGCCGAGGTCAAGCATCATCGGCCGGGCTTGAATGCCCCTTGGCCGAGGTCAAGCACCCTCGGCCGGGCTTGAATGCCCCTCGGCCGATGTCAAGCACCCTCGGCCGGGCTTGAATGCCCCTTGGCCGAGGTCAAGCACCCTCGGCCGGGCTTGAATGCCCCTTGGCCGAGGTCAAGCACCCTCGGCCGGGCTTGAATGCACCTCGGCCGAGGTCAAGCACCCTCGGCCGGGCTTGAATGCCCCTTGGCCGAGGTCAAGCACCCTCGGCCGGGCTTGAATGCCCGTTGGCCGAGGTCAAGCACACTTGGCCGGGCTTAAATGCCCCTAGGCCGAGGTCAAGCACCCTCGGCCGGGCTTGAATGCCCGTTGGCCGAGGTCAGGCACCCTCGGCCGGGCTTGAATGCCTGTTGGCCGAGTCAAGCACCCTCGGCCGGGCTTGAATGCCCGTTGGCCGAGGTCAAGCACCCTCGGCCGGGCTTGAATGCCCCTTGGCCGAGGTCAAGCACCCTCGGCCGGGCTTGAATGCCCCTTGGCCGAGGTCAAGCACCCTCGGCCGGGCTTGAATGCCCCTTGGCCGAGGTCAAGCACCCTTGCCCAGGCTTGAATGCCCCTCGGCCGAGGTCAAGCACCCTCGGCCAGGCCTGAATGCCACTCGGCCAAGGTCAAGGACCCTCGGCCGGGCTTGAATGCCCCTTGGCCGAGGTCAAGCACCCTCGGCCGGGCTTGAATGCCTGTTGGCCGAGGTCAAGCAACCTCGGCCGGGCTTGAATGCCCATTGGCCGAGGTCAAGCACCCTCGGCCGGGCTTGAATGCCCCTTGGCCGAGGTCAATTACCCTCGGCCTGGCTTGAATGCCCCTCGGCCGAGGTCAAGCACCCTCCGCCGGGCTTGAATGCCTTTTGGCCGAGGTGAAGCATATTCGGCCAGGCTTGAATACACCTTGGCCGAGGTAAAGCACCCTCGGCCTGGCTTGAATGCCCCTTGGCCGAGGTCAAGCACCCTCGGCCGGGCTTGAATGCCCGTTGGCCGAGGTCAAGCACCATCGGCAGGGCTTGAATGCCTGTCGGCCGAGGTCAAGCACCCTCGGCCGGGCTTAAATGCGCCTCGGCCCAGGTCAAGCACCCTCGGCCGGGATTGAATGCCCCTTGGCAAAGGTCAAGCACCCTCGGCCGGGCTTGTATACCCCATTCGCCGAGGTCAAGCACCCTCGGCCGGGTTTGAATACACCTTGGCCGATGTCAAGCACCCTCGGCCGGGCTTGAATGCCCGTTGGCCGAGGTCAAGCACCCTCGGCCGGGCTTGAATGCCCGTTGGCCGAGGTCAAGCACCCTCGGCCGGGCTTGAATGCCCCTTGGCCGAGGTCAAGCACCCTCGCCTGGCTTGCATGCCCCTTGGCCGAGGTCAAGCACCCTTGCCCGGGCTTGAATGCCCGTTGGCCGAGGTCAGGCACCCTCGGCCTGGCTTGAATGTCCGTTGGCCGAGGTCAAGCACACTCGTCCGGGCTTGAATACCCCTAGGCCGTGGTCAAGCACCATCGGCCTGGCTTGAATGCCCGTTGGCCGAGGTCAGACACCCTCGGCCGGGCTTGAATGCCCGTTGGCCGAGGTCAAGCACCCTTGGCCGGGCTTGAATGCCCCTCCGCCGAGGTCAAGCACCCTCGGCCGGGCTTAAATACCCCTAGGCCGTGGTCAAGTAGCCTTGGCAGGGCTTGAATGCCCCTCGGCCGAGGTCAAGCACCCTCGGCCGGGCTTGAATGCCCCTTGGCCGAGGTCAAGCACCCTCGGCCGGGCTTGAATACCCCTAAGCCATGGTCAAGCACCCTCAGCCTGGCTTGAATGCCCGTTGGTCGAGGTCAAGCACCCTTGCCCAGGCTTGAATACCCCTAGGCCGTGGTCAAGCACCCTTGGCCGGGCTTGAATGCCCGTTGGCCGAGGTCAGGCACCCTCGGCCGGGCTTGAATGCCCGTTGGCGGAGGTCAATCACCCTCGGCCGGGCTTGAATGCCCGTTGGCCGAGGTCAAGCACCCTCGGCCGGGCTTGAATGCCCCTTGGCCGAGGTCAAGCACCCTCGGCCGGGCTTGAATGCCCCTTGGCCGAGGTCAAGCACCCTCGGCCGGGCTTAAATACCCCTAGGCCGAGGTCAAGCTCCCTCGGCCTGGCTTGAATGCCCGTTGGCCGAGGTCAAGCACCCTCGGCCGGGCTTGAATGCCCATTGGCCGAGGTCAGACACCCTTGGCCGGGCTTGAATGCCCCTTGGCCGAGGTCAAGCACCTTCGGCCTGGCTTGAATGCCCCTCGGCCGAGGTCAAGCACCCTCGGCCGGGCTTGAATGCCCCTTGGCCGAGGTGAAGCATATTCGGCCGGGCTTGAATACACCTTGGCCGAGGTAAAGCACCCTCGGCCTGGCTTGAATGCCCCTTGGCCGAGGTCAAGCACCCTCGGCCGGGCTTGAATGCCCGTTGGCCGAGGTCAAGCACCCTCGGCCGGGCTTGAATGCCTGTCGGCCGAGGTCAAGCACCCTCGGCCGGGCTTGAATGCGCCTCGGCCCACGTCAAGCACTCTCGGCCGGGATTGAATGCCCCTTGGCAAAGGTCAAGCACCCTCGGCCGGGCTTGTATGCCCCATTCGCCGAGGTCAAGCACCCTCGGCCGGGTTTGAATACACCTTGGCCGATGTCAAGCACCCTCGGCCGGGCTTGAATGCCCGTTGGCCGAGGTCAAGCACCCTCGGCCGGGCTTGAATGCCCGTTGGCCAAGGTCAAGCAACCTCGGCCGGGCTTGAATGCCCCTTGGCCGAGGTCAAGCACCCTCGCCTGGCTTGCATGCCCCTTGGCCGAGGTCAAGCACCCTAGCCTGGGCTTGAATACCCCTAGGCCGTGGTCAAGCACCCTTGGCCGGGCTTGAAAGCCCGTTGGCCGAGGTCAGGCACCCTTGGCCTGGCTTGAATGCCCGTTGGCCGAGGTCAAGCACACTCGTCCGGGCTTGAATACCCCTAGGCCGTGGTCAAGCACCATCGGCCTGGCTTGAATGCCCGTTGGCCGAGGTCAGACACCCTCGGCCGGGCTTAAATACCCCTAGGCCGTGGTCAAGTAGCCTTGGCAGGGCTTGAATGCCCCTCGGCCGAGGTCAAGCACCCTCGGCCGGGCTTGAATGCCCCTTGGCCGAGGTCAAGCACCCTCGGCCGGGCTTGAATACCCCTAAGCCATGGTCAAGCACCCTCAGCCTGGCTTGAATGCCCGTTGGTCGAGGTCAAGCACCCTTGCCCAGGCTTGAATACCCCTAGGCAGTGGTCAAGCACCCTTGGCCGGGCTTGAATGCCCGTTGGCCGAGGTCAGGCACCCTCGGCCGGGCTTGAATGCCCGTTGGCCGAGGTCAAGCACCCTCGGCCGGGCTTGAATGCCCGTTGGCCAAGGTTAAGCACCCTCGGCCGGGCTTGAATGCCCCTTGGCCGAGGTCAAGCACCCTCGGCCTGTCTTGAATGCCCCTTGGCCGAGGTCAAGCACCCTCGGCCGGGCTTGAATGCCCCTTGGCCGAGGTCAAGCACCCTCGGCCGGGCTTGAATGCCCCTTGGCCGAGGTAAAGCACACTCGGCCGGGCTTAAATACCCCTAGGCCGAGGTCAAGCACCCTCGGCCGGGCTTGAATGCCCCTTGGCCGAGGTCAAGCACCCTCGGCCGGGCTTGAATGCCCGTTGGCCGAGGTCAAGCACCATCGGCAGGGCTTGAATGCCTGTCGGCCGAGGTCAAGCACCCTCGGCCGGGCTTGAATGCGCCTCGGCCCAGGTCAAGCACCCTCGGCCGGGATTGAATGCCCCTTGGCAAAGGTCAAGCACCCTCGGCCGGGCTTGTATGCCCCATTCGCCGAGGTCAAGCACCCTCGGCCGGGTTTGAATACACCTTGGCCGATGTCAAGCACCCTCGGCCGGGCTTGAATGCCCGTTGGCCGAGGTCAAGCACCCTCGGCCGGGCTTGATTGCCCGTTGGCCGAGATTAAGCACCCTCGGCCGGGCTTGAATGCCCCTTGGCCGAGGTCAAGCACCCTCGCCTGGCTTGCATGCCCCTTGGCCGAGGTCAAGCACCCTTGCCCGAGCTTGAATACCCCTAGGCCGTGGTCAAGCACCCTTGGCCGGGCTTGAATGCCCGTTGGCCGAGGTCAGGCACCCTCGGCCGGGCTTGAATGCCCGTTGGCCGAGGTCAAGCACCCTCGGCCGGGCTTGAATGCCCGTTGGCCGAGGTCAAGCACCTTCGGCCGGGCTTGAATGCCCCTTGGCCGAGGTCAAGCACCCTCGGCCTGTCTTGAATGCCCCTTGGCCGAGGTCAAGCACCCTCGGCCGGGCTTGAATGCCCCTTGGCCGAGGTCAAGCACCCTCGGCCGGGCTTGAATGCCCCTTGGCCGAGGTAAAGCACACTCAGCCGGGCTTAAATACCCCTAGGCCGAGGTCAAGCACCCTCGGCCGGGCTTGAATGCCCCTTGGCCGAGGTCAAGCACCCTCGGCCGGGCTTGAATGCCCGTTGGCCGAGGTCAAGCACCATCGGCAGGGCTTGAATGCCTGTCGGCCGAGGTCAAGCACCCTCGGCCGGGCTTGAATGCGCCTCGGCCCAGGTCAAGCACCCTCGGCCGGGATTGAATGCCCCTTGGCAAAGGTCAAGCACCCTCGGCCGGGCTTGTATGCCCCATTCGCCGAGGTCAAGCACCCTCGGCCGGGTTTGAATACACCTTGGCCGATGTCAAGCACCCTCGGCCGGGCTTGAATGCCCGTTGGCCGAGGTCAAGCACCCTCGGCCGGGCTTGAATGCCCCTTGGCCGAGGTCAAGCACACTCGCCTGGCTTGCATGCCCCTTGGCCGAGGTCAAGCACCCTTGCCCGGGCTTGAATACCCCTAGGCCGTGGTCAAGCACCCTTGGCCGGGCTTGAATGCCCGTTGGCCGAGGTCAGGCACCCTCGGCCTGGCTTGAATGTCCGTTGGCCGAGGTCAAGCACACTCGTCCGGGCTTGAATACACCTAGGCCGTGGTCAAGCACCATCGGCCTGGCTTGAATGCCCGTTGGCCGAGGTCAGACACCCTCGGCCGGGCTTGAATGCCCGTTGGCCGAGGTCAAGCACCCTCGGCCGGGCTTGAATGCCCCTTGGCCGAGGTCAAGCACCCTCGGCCGGGCTTAAATACCCCTAGGCCGTGGTCAAGTAGCCTTGGCAGGGCTTGAATGCCCTCGGCCGAGGTCAAGCACCCTCGGCCGGGCTTGAATGCCCCTTGGCCGAGGTCAAGCGCACTCGGCCGGTCTTGAATACCCCTAAGCCATGGTCAAGCACCCTCAGCCTGGCTTGAATGCCCGTTGGTCGAGGTCAAGCACCCTTGCCCAGGCTTGAATACCCCTAGGCCGTGGTCAAGCACTCTTGGCCGGGCTTGAATGCCGTTGGCCGAGGTCAGGCACCCTCGGCCGGGCTTGAATGCCCGTTGGCCGAGGTCAAGCACCCTCGGCCGGGCTTGAATGCCCGTTGGCCGAGGTCAAGCACCCTTGGCCGGGCTTGAATGCCCCTTGGCCGAGGTCAAGCACCCTCGGCCTGTCTTGAATGCCCCTTGGCCGAGGTCAAGCACCCTCGGCCGGGCTTGAATGCCCCTTGGCCGAGGTCAAGCACCCTCGGCCGGGCTTGAATGCCCCTTGGCCGAGGTCAAGCACCCTCGGCCGGGCTTGAATGCCCCTTGGCCGAGGTCAAGCACCCTCGGCCGGGCTTGATGGCCCTAGGCCGAGGTCAAGCACCCTCGGCCTGACTTGAATGCCCGTTGGCCGAGTCAAGCACCCACGGCCGGGCTTGAATGCCCGTTGGCCGAGGTCAAGCACCCTCGGCCGGGCTTGAATGCCCCTTGGCCGAGGTCAAGCACCCTCGGCCGGGCTTGAATGCCCCTAGGCCGTGGTCAAGCACCCTCGGCCGGGCTTGAATGCCCGTTGGCCGAGGTCAAGCACTCTCGGCCGGGCTTGAATGCCCCTTGGCCGAGGTCAAGCACCCTCGGCCGGGCTTGAATGCCCCTTGGCCGAGGTCAAGCACCCTCGGCCTGGATTGAATGCCCCTTGGCCGAGGTCAAGCACCCTCGGCCGGGCTTGAATGCCCGTTGGCCGAGGTCAAGCAACCTCGGCCTGGCTGGAATGCCCCTTGGCCGAGGTCAAGCACCCTCGGCCGGGCTTGAATGCCCCTTGGCCGAGGTCAAGCACCCTCGGCAGGCCTTGAATGCCCGTTGGCCGAGGTCAAGCACCCTCGGCCGGGCTTGAATGCCCCTTGGCCGAGGTCAAGCACCCTCGGCCGGGCTTGAATGCCCGTTGGCCGAGGTCATGCACTCTCGGCCGGGCTTGAATGCCCGTCGGCCGAGGTCATGCACTCTCGGCCGGGCTTGAATGCCCCTTGGCCGAGGTCAAGCACCCTCGGCCGGGCTTGAATGCCCCTTGGCCGAGGTCAAGCACCCTCGGCCGGGCTTGAATGCCCCTTGGCCGAGGTCAAGCACCCTCGGCCGGGCTTGAATGCCCCCTCGGGCACCCTCGTCCGGGCTTGAATGCCCCTCGGCCGAGGTCAAGCACCCTCGGCCGGGCTTGAATGTCCCTCGGCCGAGGTCAAGCACCCTCGGCCGGGCTTGAATGCCCGTTGGCCGAGGTCAAGCACCCTCGGCCGGGCTTGAATGCCCCTTGGCCGAGGTCAAGCACCCTCGGCCGGGCTTGAATGCCCGTTGGCCGAGGTCAAGCACTCTCGGCCGGGCTTGAATGCCCCTTGGCCGAGGTCAAGCACCCTCGGCCGGGCTTGAATGCCCCTTGGCCGAGGTCAAGCACCCTCGGCCTGGATTGAATGCCCCTTGGCCGAGGTCAAGCACCCTCGGCCGGGCTTGAATGCCCGTTGGCCGAGGTCAAGCAACCTCGGCCTGGCTGGAATGCCCCTTGGCCGAGGTCAAGCACCCTCGGCCGGGCTTGAATGCCCCTTGGCCGAGGTCAAGCACCCTCGGCAGGCCTTGAATGCCCCTTGGCCGAGGTCAAGCACCCTCGGCCGGGCTTGAATGCCCGTTGGCCGAGGTCAAGCACCCTCGGCCGGGCTTGAATGCCCCTTGGCCGAGGTCAAGCACCCTCGGCCGGGCTTGAATGCCCGTTGGCCGAGGTCATGCACTCTCGGCCGGGCTTGAATGCCCGTCGGCCGAGGTCAAGCAACCTCGGCCGGGCTTGAATGCCCCTTGGCCGAGGTCAAGCACCCTCGGCCGGGCTTGAATGCCCCTTGGCCGAGGTCAAGCACCCTCGGCCGGGCTTGAATGCCCCTTGGCCGAGGTCAAGCACCCTCGGCCGGGCTTGAATGCCCCTTGGCCGAGGTCAAGCACCCTCGGCCGGGCTTGAATGCCCCTTGGCCGAGGTCAAGCACCCTCGGCCGGGCTTGAATGCCCCTTGGCCGAGGTCAAGCACCCTCGGCCGGGCTTGAATGCCCCTTGGCCGAGGTCAAGCACCCTCGGCCGGGCTTGAATGCCCCTTGGCCGAGGTCAAGCACCCTCGGCCGGGCTTGAATGCCCCTTGGCCGAGGTCAAGCACCCTCGGCCGGGCTTGAATGCCTGTTGGCCGAGGTCAAACAACATAGGCCGGGCTTGAATGCCCCTTGGCTGTGGTCAAGCACCCTCGGCCAGGCCTGAATGCCCCTTGGCCGAGGTCAAGCACCCTCGGCCTGGTTTGAATGCCCCTTGGCCGAGGTGAAGCACACTCGGCCGGGCTTAAATACCCCTAGGCCGAGTCAAGCACCCTCGGCCGGGCTTGAATGCCCGTTGGCCGAGTCAAGCACCATTGCCCAGGCTTGAATGCCCCTCGGCCGAGGTCAAGCAACCTCGGCTGGGCTTGATTGCCCCTTGGACGAGGTCAAGCACCCTCGGCCTGGCTTGAATGCCCGTTGGCCAAGGTCAAGCAACTTTGGCCGGGCTTGAATACCCCTAGGCCGTGGTCAAGCACCCTCGGCCTGGCTTGAATGCCCGTTGGCCGAGGTCAAGCACTCTTGGCCGGGCTTGAATGCCCCTTGGCCGAGGTCAAGCACCCTCGGCCGGGCTTGAATGCTCCTTGGCCGAGGTCAAGCACCCTCGGCCGGGCTTGAATGCCCGTCGGCCGAGGTCAAGCAACCTCGGCCGGGCTTGAATGCCCCTTGGCCGAGGTCAAGCACCCTCGGCCGGGCTTGAATGCCCCTTGGCCGAGGTCAAGCACCCTCGGCCGGGCTTGAATGCCCCTTGGCCGAGGTCAAGCACCCTCGGCCGGGCTTGAATGCCCCTTGGCCGAGGTCAAGCACCCTCGGCCGGGCTTGAATGCCCGTTGGCCGAGGTCAAGCACCCTCGGCCGGGCTTGAATCCCCGTTGGCCGAGGTCAGGCACCCTCGGCCGGGCTTGAATGCCCCTTGGCCGAGGTCAAGCACCCTCGGCCGGGCTTGAATGCCCGTTGGCCGAGGTCAAGCACTCTCGGCCGGGCTTGAATGCCCGTCGGCTGAGGTCAAGCAACCTCAGCCGGGCTTGAATGCCCCTTGGCCGAGGTCAAGCACCCTCGGCCGGGCTTGAATGCCCCTTGGCCGAGGTCAAGCACCCTCGGCCGGGCTTGAATGCCCCTCTGCCGAGGTCAAGCACCCTCGGCCAGGCTTGAATGCCCCTTGGCCGAGGTCAAGCACCCTCGGCCGGGCTTGAATGCCCGTTGGCCGAGGTCAAGCACCCTTGCCCGGGCTTGAATACCCCTAGGCCGTGGTCAAGCACCTTTGGCCGGGCTTGAATGCCCGTTGGCCGAGGTCAGGCACCCTCGGCCTGGCTTGAATGCCCGTTGGCCGAGGTCAAGCACATTCGTCCGGGCTTGAATGCCCCTAGGCCGTGGTCAGACACCATCGGCCTGGCTTGAATGCCCGTTGGCCGAGGTCAGACACCCTCGGCCGGGCTTGAATGCCCGTTGGCCGGATCAAGCAACCTCGGCCGTGCTTGAATGCCCGTTGGCCGAGGTCAAGCACCCTCGGCCGGGCTTGAATGCCCGTTGGCCGAGGTCAAGCACCCTCGGCCGGGCTTGAATGCCCCTTGGCCGAGGTCAAGCACCCTCGGCAGGCCTTGAATGCCCCTTGGCCGAGGTCAAGCACCCTCGGCCAGGCTTAAATACCCCTAGGCCGAGGTCAAGCACACTCGGCCTGGCTTGAATACCCTTGGCCGAGGTCAGGCAACCACGCCCTGGCTTGAATGCCCGTTGGCCGAGTCAAGCACCCTCGGCCGGGCTTGAATGCCCGTTGGCCGAGGTCAAGCACCCTCGGCCGGGCTTGAATGCCCCTTGGCCGAGGTCAAGCACCCTCGGCCGGGCTTGAATGCCCCTAGGCCGTGGTCAAGCACCCTCGGCCTGGCTTGAATGCCCCTAGGCCGTGGTCAAGCACTCTCGGCCGGGCTTGAATGCCCCTTGGCCGAGTAAAGCACCCTCGGCTTGGATTGAATGCCCCTTGGCCGAGGTCAAGCACCCTCGGCCGGGCTTGAATGCCCGTTGGCCGAGGTCAAGCACCCTCGGCCGGGCTTGAATACCCGTTGGCCAAGGTCAAGCAACCTCGGCCTGGCTGAAATGCCCCTTGGCCGAGGTCAAGCACCCTCGGCCGGGCTTGAATGCCCCTTGGCCGAGGTCAAGCACCCTCGGCAGGCCTTGAATGCCCCTTGGCCGAGGTCAAGCACCCTCGGCCGGGCTTGAATGCCCGTTGGCCGAGGTCAAGCACACTCGGCCGGGCTTGAATACCCCTAAGCCATGGTCAAGCACCCTCAGCCTGGCTTGAATGCCCGTTGGTCGAGGACAAGAACCCTTGGCCAGGCTTGAATACCCCTAGGCCGTGGTCAAGCACCCTTGGCCGGGCTTGAATGCCCGTTGGCCGAGGTCAGGCACCCTCGGCCGGGCTTGAATGCCCGTTGGCCGAGGTCAAGCACACTCGGCCTGGCTTGAATACCCCTAGGCCGTGGTCAAGCACCCTCGGCCTCTCTTGAATGCCCGTTGGCCGAGGTCAGGCACCCTCGGCCGGGCTTGAATGCCCGTTGGCCGAGTCAAGCACCCTCGGCCGGGCTTGAATGCCCGTTGGCCGAGGTCAAGCACCCTCGGCCGGGCTTGAATGCCCCTTGGCCGAGGTCAAGCACCCTCGGCCTGTCTTGAATGCCCCTTGGCCGAGGTCAAGCACCCTCGGCCGGGCTTGAATGCCCCTTGGCCGAGGTCAAGCACCCTCGGCCGGGCTTGAATGCCCCTTGGCCGAGGTCAAGCACACTCAGCCGGGCTTAAATACCCCTAGGCCGAGGTCAAGCACCCTCGGCCGGGCTTGAATGCCCGTTGGCCGAGGTCAGGCAACCACGGCCGGGCTTGAATGCCCGTTGGCCGAGTCAAGCACCCTCGGCCGGGCTTGAATGCCCCTTGGCCGAGGTCAAGCACCCTCGGCCGGGCTTGAATGCCCCTTGGCCGAGGTCAAGCACCCTCGGCCGGGCTTGAATGCCCTCGGCCGAGGTCAAGCACCCTCGGCCAGGCCTGAATGCCCCTCGGCCGAGGTCAAGCACCCTCGGCCGGGCTTGAATGCCCCTTGGCCGAGGTCAAGCACCCTCGGCCGGGCTTGAATGCCCGTTGGCCGAGGTCAAACAACCTCGGCCGGGCTTGAATGCCCGTTGGCCGAGGTCAAGCAACCTCGGCCGGACTTGAATGCCCGTTGGCCGAGGTCAAGCACCCTCGGCCGGGCTTGAATGCCCCTTGGCCGAGGACAAGCAACCTCGGCTGGGCTTGAATGCCCCTTGGCCGAGGTCAAGCACCTTCGGCTGGGCTTGAATGCCCCTTGGCTGAGGTCAAGCACCCTCGGCCTGGCTTGAATGCCCGTTGGCCGAGGTCAAGCACCCTCGGCCGGGCTTGAATGCACCTCGCCCGAGGTCAAGCACCCTCGGCCGGGCTTGAATGCCCCTTGGCCGAGGTCAAGCACCCTCGGCCGGGCTTGAATACCCCTAGGCCGAGGTCAAGCACCCTCGGCCGGGCTTGAATGCCCCTTGGCCGAGGTCAAGCACCCTCGGCCGGGCTTGAATGCCCGTAGGCCGAGGTCAAGCACCCTCGGCCGGGCTTGAATGCCCGTTGGCCGAGGTCAAGCAACCTCGGCCTGGCTTGAATGCCCCTCGGCCGAGGTCAAGCATCCTCGGCCGGGCTTGAATGCCCCTTGGCCGAGGTCAAGCACCCTCGGCCGAGGGGCATTCAAGCCCGGCCGAGGGTGCTTGACCTCGGCCAAGGGGCATTCAAGCCCGGCCGAGGGTGCTTGACCTCGGCCAAGGGGCATTCAAGCCCGGCCGAGGGTGCTTGACCTCGGCCAAGGGGCATTCAAGCCCGGCCGAGGGTGCTTGACCTCGGCCAAGGGGCATTCAAGCCCGGCCGAGGGTGCTTGACCTCGGCCAAGGGGCATTCAAGCCCGGCCGAGGGTGCTTGACCTCGGCCAAGGGGCATTCAAGCCCGGCCGAGGGTGCTTGACCTCGGCCAAGGGGCATTAAAGCCTGGGCAAGGGTGCTTGACCTCGGCCGAGGGGCATTAAAGCCCGGCGGAGGGTGCTTGACCTCGGCTGAGGGGCAACCATGCACGGCCGAGGTTGCTTGACCTCGGCTGAGGGGCAACCATGCACGGCCGAGGTTGCTTGACCTCGGCCGAGCTTGAATGACCGTTGGCCGAGGTCAAGCACCCTCGGCCGTGCATGGTTGCCCCTCAGCCGAGGTCAGGCAACCTCGGCCAACGGGCATTCAAGCCCGGCCGAGAGTACTTGACCTCGGCCGACGGGCATTCAAGCCCGGCCGAGAGTACTTGACCTCGGCCGACGGGCATTCAAGCCCGGTCAAGGGTGCTTGACCTCGGCCAAGGGGCATTCAAGCCCGGCCGAGGGTGTCTGACCTCGGCCAAGGGGCATTCAAGCCCGGCCGAGGGTGCTTGACCTCGGCCAAGGGGCATTCAAGCTAGGCCGAGGGTGCCTGACCTCGGCCGAGGGGCATTCAAGCCCGGCCGAGGGTGCTTGACCTCGGCCAAGGGGCATTCAAGCCCGGCCGAGGGTGCTTGACCTCGGCCAAGGGGCATTCAAGCCCGGCCGAGGGCGCTTGATCTTGGCCAAGGGGCATTCAAGCCCGGCCGAGGGCGCTTGAGCACGGCCAAGGGGCATTCAAGCCCGGCCGAGGGCGCTTGACCTCGGCCAAGAGGCATTCAAGCCAGGCCGAGGGTGCTTGACCTCGGCCAAGGGGCATTCAGGCCTAGCCGAGGGTGCTTGACCTCGGCCTAGGGGTATTTAAGCCTGGACAAGGGTGCTTGACCTCGGCCAAGCGGCATTCATGCCAGGCCGAGGGTGCATGACCTCGGCCAAGGGGCATTCAAGCCCGGCCGAGGGTGCTTGACCTCGGCCAAGGGGCATTCAAGCCCAGCCTAGGGTGCATGACCTCGGCCGACGGGCAATCAAGCCCGGCCGAGGTTGCTTGACCTCGGCCAACAGGCAGTCAAGCCCGGCCGAGGGTGCTTGACCTCGGCCAAGAGGCAGTCAAGCCCGGCCGAGGGTGCTTGACCACGGCCTAGGGGTAGTCAAGCCTGGCCGAGGGTGCTTGACCACGGCCAACGGGCATTCAAGCCTGGCCGAGGGTGCTTGACCTCGGCCAAGGGGCATTCAAGCCCGGCCGAGGGTGCTTGACCTCGGCCAAGGGGCATTCAAGCCCGGCCGAGGGTGCTTGACCTCGGCCAAGGGGCATTCAAGCCCGGCCGAGGGTGCTTGACCTCGGCCAAGGGGCATTCAAGCCCGGCCGAGGGTGCTTGACCTCGGCCAAGGGGCATTCAAGCCCGGCCGAGGGTGCTTGACCTCGGCCAAGGGGCATTCAAGCCCGGCCGAGGGTGCTTGACCTCGGCCAAGGGGCATTCAAGCCCGGCGGAGGTTGCTTGACCTCGGCCAAGGGGCATTCAAGCCCGGCCGAGGTTGCTTGACCTCGGCCAACGGGCATTCAAGCCAGGCCGAGGTTGCTTGACCTCGGCCAAGGGGCATTCAAGCCCGGCCGAGGTTGCTTGACCTCGGCCAACGGGCATTCAAGCCAGGCCGAGGGTGCCTAACCTCGGCCTAGGGGCATTCAAGCCTGGCCGAGTGTGCTTGACATAGGCCGAGGGGCATTCAAGCCAGGCCGAGGGTGCTTGACCTCGGCCAAGGGGCATTCAAGCCCGGCCGAGGGTGCTTGACCTCGGCCAAGGGGCATTCAAGCCCGGCCGAGGGTGCTTGACCACGGCCTAGGTGTATTCAAGCCCGGCCGAGTGTGCTTGACCTCGGCCTAGGGGCATTCAAGCCCAGCCTAGGGTGCTTGACCTCAGCCAAGGGGCATTCAAGCCAGGCCGAGGGTGCTTGACCACGGCCTAGGGGTATTCAAGCCTGACCGAGTGTGCTTTACCTCGGCCAAGGGGTATTCAAGCCCGGCCGAGGGTGCCTGACCTCGGCCAACGGGCATTCAAGCCCGGCCAAGGGTGCTTGACCTCGGCCTAGGGGTTTTCAAGCCCGGAAAAGGGTGCCTGACCTCGGCCAAGGGGCATTCAAGCCCGGCCGAGGGTGCTTGACCTCGGCCAAGGGGCATTCAAGCCCGGCCGAGGGTGCTTGACCTCGGCCAACGAGCATTCAAGCCCGGCCGAGTGTGCTTGACCTCGGCCGAGGGGCATTCAAGCCCGGCCGAGGGTGCTTGACCTCGGCCAAGGGGCATTCAAGCCTGGGCAAGGGTGCTTGACCTCGGCCAAGGGGCATTCAAGCCCGGCCGAGGGTGCTTGACCTCGGCCAAGGGGCATTCAAGCCCGGCCGAGGTTGCTTGACCTCGGCCAACGGGCATTCAAGCCCGGCCGAGGGTGCTTGACCTCGGCCAAGGGGCATTCAAGCCCGGCCGAGGGTGCTTGACCTCGGCCAAGGGGCATTCAAGCCCGGCCGAGGGTGCTTGACCTACCGGCCGAGGGGCATTCAAGCCCGGCCGAGGGTGCTTGACCTCGGCCAAGGGGCATTCAAGCCCGGCGGAGTGTGCTTGACCTCGGCCAAGGGGCATTCAAGCCCGGCCGAGGTTGCTTGACCTCGGCCAACGGGCATTCAAGCCAGGCCGAGGGTGCTTGACCTCGCCCAAGGGGCATTCAAGCCCGGCCGAGGTTGCTTGACCTCGGCCGAGGGGCATTCAAGCCAGGCCGAGGGTGCTTGACCTCGGCCAAGGGGCATTCAAGCCCGGCTGAGGTTGCTTGACCTCGGCCGAGGGGCATTCAAGCCAGGCCGAGGGTGCTTGACCTCGGCCAAGGGGCATTCAAGCCTGGGCAAGGGTGCTGGACCTCGGCCAAGGGGCATTCAAGCCCGGCCGAGGGTGCTTGACCTCGGCCAAGGGGCATTCAAGCCGGGCGAGTGTGCTTGACCTCGGCCAACGGGCATTCAAGCCAGGCCGAGGGTGCTTGACCTCGTCCAAGGGGCATTCAAGCCCGGGCGAGTGTGCTTGACCTCGGCCAACGGGCATTCAAGCCCGGCCGAGGGTGCTTGACCTCGGCCAAGGGGCATTCAAGCCCGGCCGAGGTTGCTTGGCCTCGGCCGACGGGCATTCAAGCCCGGCCAAGGGTGCTTGACTCGGGCAAGGGGCATTCAAGCCCGGCCGAGGGTGCTTGACCTCGGCCAAGGGGCATTCAAGCCCGGCCGAGGGTGCTTGACTCGGGCAAGGGGCATTCAAGCCCGGCCGAGGGTGCTTGACCTCGGCCAAGGGGCATTCAAGCCTGGGCAAGGGTGCTTGACCTCGGCCAAGGGGCATTCAAGCCCGGCCGAGGGTGCTTGACCTCGGCCAAGGGGCATTCAAGCCCGGCCGAGGTTGCTTGACCTCGGCCAAGGGGCATTCAAGCCCGGCCGAGGGTGCTTGACCTCGGCCAAGGGGCATTCAAGCCCGGCCGAGGGTGCTTGACCTCGGCCAAGGGGCATTCAAGCCCGGCCGAGGTTGCTTGACCTCGGCCAACGGGCATTCAAGCCCGGCCGAGGGTGCTTGACCTCGGCCAAGGGGCATTCAAGCCCGGCCGAGGGTGCTTGACCTCGGCCAAGGGGCATTCAAGCCCGGCCGAGGGTGCTTGACCTCGGCCAAGGGGCATTCAAGCCCGGCCGAGGTTGCTTGACCTCGGCCGAGGGGCATTCAAGCCAGGCCGAGGGTGCTTGACCTCGGCCAAGGGGCATTCAAGCCCGGCCGAGGGTGCTTGACCTCGGCCAAGGGGCATTCAAGCCCGGGCGAGTGTGCTTGACCTCGGCCAACGGGCATTCAAGCCCAGCCGAGGGTGCTTGACCTCGGCCAAGGGGCATTCAAGCCCGGCCGAGGTTGCTTGGCCTCGACCAACGGGCATTCAAGCCCGGCCGAGGGTGCTTGACTCGGGCAAGGGGCATTCAAGCCCGGCCGAGGGTGCTTGACCTGGGCCGATGGGCATTCAGGCCTGGCCGAGGGTGATTGACCTCGGCCGAGGGGCATTCAAGCCCGGCCGAGTGTGCTTGACCTCGGCCAAGGGGCATTCAAGCCCGGCCGAGGGTGCTTGACCTCGGCCAAGGGGCATTCAAGCCCGGCCGAGGGTGCTTGACCTCGGCCAAGGGGCATTCAAGCCCGGCCGAGGGTGCTTGACCTCGGCCAAGGGGCATTCAAGCCCGGCCGAGGGTGCTTGACCTCGGCCAAGGGGCATTCAAGCCCGGCCGAGGTTGCTTGACCTCGGCCGAGGGGCATTCAAGCCAGGCCGAGGGTGCTTGACCTCGGCCAAGGGGCATTCAAGCCCGGCCGAGGGTGCTTGACCTCGGCCAAGGGGCATTCAAGCCCGGGCGAGTGTGCTTGACCTCGGCCAACGGGCATTCAAGCCCAGCCGAGGGTGCTTGACCTCGGCCAAGGGGCATTCAAGCCCGGCCGAGGTTGCTTGGCCTCGACCAACGGGCATTCAAGCCCGGCCGAGGGTGCTTGACTCGGGCAAGGGGCATTCAAGCCCGGCCGAGGGTGCTTGACCTGGGCCGATGGGCATTCAGGCCTGGCCGAGGGTGATTGACCTCGGCCGAGGGGCATTCAAGCCCGGCCGAGTGTGCTTGACCTCGGCCAAGGGGCATTCAAGCCCGGCCGAGGGTGCTTGACCTCGGCCAAGGGGCATTCAAGCCCGGCCGAGGGTGCTTGACCTCGGCCAAGGGGCATTCAAGCCCGGCCGAGGGTGCTTGACCTCGGCCAAGGGGCATTCAAGCCAGGCCGAAGGTGCTTGACCTCGGCCGAAGGGCATTCAAGCCAGGCCGAGGGTGCTTGACCTTTGCCAAGGGGCATTCAAGCCCGGCCGAGGGTGCTTGACCTCGGCCAAGGGGCATTCAAGCCCGGCCGAGGGTGCTTGACCTCGGCCAAGGGGCATTCAAGCCCGGCCGAGGGTGCTTGACCTCGGCCAAGGGGCATTCAAGCCCGGCCGAGGGTGCTTGACCTCGGCCAAGGGGCATTCAAGCCCGGCCGAGGGTGCTTGACCTCGGCCAAGGGGCATTCAAGCCCGGCCGAGGGTGCTTGACCTCGGCCAAGGGGCATTCAAGCCCAACCGAGGGTGCCTGACCTCGGCCAAGGTGCATTCAAGCCCAGCCGAGGGTGCTTGACCTCGGCCAAGGGGCATTCAAGCCCGGCCGAGGTTGCTTGACCTCGGCCAACGGGCATTCAAGCCAGGCCGAGGGTGCTTGACCTCGCCCAAGGGGCATTCAAGCCCGGCCGAGGTTGCTTCACCTAGGCCGAGGGGCATTCAAGCCAGGCCGAGGGTGCTTGACCTCGGCCAAGGGGCATTCAAGCCTGGGCAAGGGTGCTGGACCTCGGCCAAGGGGCATTCAAGCCCGGCCGAGGGTGCTTGACCTCGGCCAAGGGGCATTCAAGCACGGGCGAGTGTGCTTGACCTCGGCCAACGGGCATTCAATCCCAGCCGAGGGTGCTTGACCTCGGCCAAGGGGCATTCAAGCCCGGCCGAGGTTGCTTGGCCTCGGCCAACGGGCATTCAAGCTATGCCGAGGGTGCTTGACTCGGACAAGGGCATTCAAGCCCGGCCGAGGGTGCTTGACCTCGGCCAAGGGGCATTCAAGCCTGGGCAAGGGTGCTTGACCTCGGCCAAGGGGCATTCAAGCCCGGCCGAGGGGGCTTGACCTCGGCCAAGGGGCATTCAAGCCCGGCCGAGGTTGCTTGACCTCGGCCAACGGGCATTCAAGCCCGGCCAAGGGTGCTTGACCTCGGCCAAGGGGCATTCAAGCCCGGCCGAGGGTGCTTGACCTCGGCCAAGGGGCATTCAAGCCCGGCCGAGGGTGCTTGACCTCGGCCAAGGGGCATTCAAGCCCGGCCGAGGGTGCTTGACCTCGGCCAAGGGGCATTCAAGCCCGGCCGAGGTTGCTTGACCTCGGCCAACGGGCATTCAAGCCAGGCCGAGGGTGCTTGACCTCGCCCAAGGGGCATTCAAGCCCGGCCGAGGTTGCTTGACCTCGGCCGAGGGGCATTCAAGCCTGGCCGAGGGTGCTTGACCTCGGCCAAGGGGCATTCAAGCCCGGCCGAGGTTGCTTGACCTCGGCCGAGGGGCATTCAAGCCCAACCGAGGGTGCTTGACCTCGGCCGAGGGGCATTGAACCCAGGCCGAGGGTGCTTGACCTTTGCCTAGGGGCATTCAAGCCCGGCCGAGGGTGCTTGACCTCGGCCAAGGGGCATTCAAGCCCAACCGAGGGTGCTTGACCTTTGCCAAGGGGCATTCAAGCCCGGCCGAGGGTGCTTGACCTCGGCCAAGGGGCATTCAAGCCCGGCCGAGGGTGCTTGACCTCGGCCAAGGGGCATTCAAGCCCGGCCGAGGGTGCTTGACCTTTGCCAAGGGGCATTCAAGCCCGGCCGAGGTTGCTTGACCTCGGCCAACGAGCATTCAAGCCCGGCCGAGGGTGCTTGACCTCGGCCAAGGGGCATTCAAGCCCGGCCGAGGGTTCTTCACCTCGGCCAACGAGCATTCAAGCCCGGCCGAGGGTGCTTGACCTCGGCCAAGAGGCAGTCAAGCCCGGCCGAGGGTGCTTGACCACGGCCTAGGGGTATTCAAGCCTGGCCGAGGGTGCTTGACCTCGGCCAAGGGGCATTCAAGCCCGGCCGAGGGTGCTTGACCTCGGCCAAGGGGCATTCAAGCCCGGCCGAGGGTGCTTGACCTCGGCCAAGGGGCATTCAAGCCCGGCCGAGGGTGCTTGACCTCGGCCAAGGGGCATTCAAGCCCGGCCGAGGGTGCTTGACCTCGGCCAAGGGGCATTCAAGCCCGGCCGAGGGTGCTTGACCTCGGCCAAGGGGCATTCAAGCCCGGCCGAGGGTGCTTGACCTCGGCCAAGGGGCATTCAAGCCCGGCCGAGGGTGCTTGACCTCGGCCAAGGGGCATTCAAGCCCGGCGGAGGTTGCTTGACCTCGGCCAAGGGGCATTCAAGCCCGGCCGAGGTTGCTTGACCTCGGCCAACGGGCATTCAAGCCAGGCCGAGGTTGCTTGACCTCGGCCAAGGGGCATTCAAGCCCGGCCGAGGTTGCTTGACCTCGGCCAACGGGCATTCAAGCCAGGCCGAGGGTGCCTAACCTCGGCCTAGGGGCATTCAAGCCCGGCCGAGTGTGCTTGACATAGGCCGAGGGGCATTCAAGCCAGGCCGAGGGTGCTTGACCTCGGCCAAGGGGCATTCAAGCCCGGCCGAGGGTGCTTGACCTCGGCCAAGGGGCATTCAAGCCCGGCCGAGGGTGCTTGACCACGGCCTAGGTGTATTCAAGCCCGGCCGAGTGTGCTTGACCTCGGCCTAGGGGCATTCAAGCCCAGCCTAGGGTGCTTGACCTCAGCCAAGGGGCATTCAAGCCAGGCCGAGGGTGCTTGACCACGGCCTAGGGGTATTCAAGCCTGACCGAGTGTGCTTTACCTCGGCCAAGGGGTATTCAAGCCCAGCCGAGGGTGCCTGACCTCGGCCAACGGGCATTCAAGCCCGGCCAAGGGTGCTTGACCTCGGCCTAGGGGTTTTCAAGCCCGGAAAAGGGTGCCTGACCTCGGCCAAGGGGCATTCAAGCCCGGCCGAGGGTGCTTGACCTCGGCCAAGGGGCATTCAAGCCCGGCCGAGGGTGCTTGACCTCGGCCAATGAGCATTCAAGCCCGGCCGAGTGTGCTTGACCTCGGCCAAGGGGCATTCAAGCCCGGCCGAGGGTGCTTGACCTCGGCCAAGGGGCATTCAAGCCTGGGCAAGGGTGCTTGACCTCGGCCAAGGGGCATTCAAGCCCGGCCGAGGGTGCTTGACCTCGGCCAAGGGGCATTCAAGCCCGGCCGAGGTTGCTTGACCTCGGCCAACGGGCATTCAAGCCCGGCCGAGGGTGCTTGACCTCGGCCAAGGGGCATTCAAGCCCGGCCGAGGGTGCTTGACCTCGGCCAACGAGCATTCAAGCCCGGCCGAGGGTGCTTGACCTCGGCCAAGAGGCAGTCAAGCCCGGCCGAGGGTGCTTGACCACGGCCTAGGGGTATTCAAGCCTGGCCGAGGGTGCTTGACCTCGGCCAAGGGGCATTCAAGCCCGGCCGAGGGTGCTTGACCTCGGCCAAGGGGCATTCAAGCCCGGCCGAGGGTGCTTGACCTCGGCCAAGGGGCATTCAAGCCCGGCCGAGGGTGCTTGACCTCGGCCAAGGGGCATTCAAGCCCGGCCGAGGGTGCTTGACCTCGGCCAAGGGGCATTCAAGCCCGGCCGAGGGTGCTTGACCTCGGCCAAGGGGCATTCAAGCCCGGCCGAGGGTGCTTGACCTCGGCCAAGGGGCATTCAAGCCCGGCCGAGGGTGCTTGACCTCGGCCAAGGGGCATTCAAGCCCGGCGGAGGTTGCTTGACCTCGGCCAAGGGGCATTCAAGCCCGGCCGAGGTTGCTTGACCTCGGCCAACGGGCATTCAAGCCAGGCCGAGGTTGCTTGACCTCGGCCAAGGGGCATTCAAGCCCGGCCGAGGTTGCTTGACCTCGGCCAACGGGCATTCAAGCCAGGCCGAGGGTGCCTAACCTCGGCCTAGGGGCATTCAAGCCCGGCCGAGTGTGCTTGACATAGGCCGAGGGGCATTCAAGCCAGGCCGAGGGTGCTTGACCTCGGCCAAGGGGCATTCAAGCCCGGCCGAGGGTGCTTGACCTCGGCCAAGGGGCATTCAAGCCCGGCCGAGGGTGCTTGACCACGGCCTAGGTGTATTCAAGCCCGGCCGAGTGTGCTTGACCTCGGCCTAGGGGCATTCAAGCCCAGCCTAGGGTGCTTGACCTCAGCCAAGGGGCATTCAAGCCAGGCCGAGGGTGCTTGACCACGGCCTAGGGGTATTCAAGCCTGACCGAGTGTGCTTTACCTCGGCCAAGGGGTATTCAAGCCCAGCCGAGGGTGCCTGACCTCGGCCAACGGGCATTCAAGCCCGGCCAAGGGTGCTTGACCTCGGCCTAGGGGTTTTCAAGCCCGGAAAAGGGTGCCTGACCTCGGCCAAGGGGCATTCAAGCCCGGCCGAGGGTGCTTGACCTCGGCCAAGGGGCATTCAAGCCCGGCCGAGGGTGCTTGACCTCGGCCAACGAGCATTCAAGCCCGGCCGAGTGTGCTTGACCTCGGCCAAGGGGCATTCAAGCCCGGCCGAGGGTGCTTGACCTCGGCCAAGGGGCATTCAAGCCTGGGCAAGGGTGCTTGACCTCGGCCAAGGGGCATTCAAGCCCGGCCGAGGGTGCTTGACCTCGGCCAAGGGGCATTCAAGCCCGGCCGAGGTTGCTTGACCTCGGCCAACGAGCATTCAAGCCCGGCCGAGGGTGCTTGACCTCGGCCAAGGGGCATTCAAGCCCGGCCGAGGGTGCTTGACCTCGGCCAAGGGGCATTCAAGCCCGGCCGAGGGGCATTCAAGCCAGGCCGAGGGTGCTTGACCTCGGCCAACGGCATTCAAGCCCGGCGGAGGGTGCTTGACCTCGGCCAAGGGGCATTCAAGCCCGGCCGAGGTTGCTTGACCTCGGCCAAGGGGCATTCAAGCCCGGCCGAGGGTGCTTGACCTCGGCCAAGGGGCATTCAAGCCCGGCCGAGGTTGCTTGACCTCGGCCGAGGGGCATTCAAGCCAGGCCGAGGGTGCTTGACCTCGGCCAAGGGGCATTCAAGCCCGGCCGAGGTTGCTTGACCTCGGCCGAGGGGCATTCAAGCCAGGCCGAGGGTGCTTGACCTCGGCCAAGGGGCATTCAAGCCTGGGCAAGGGTGCTGGACCTCGGCCAAGGGGCATTCAAGCCCGGCCGAGGGTGCTTGACCTCGGCCAAGGGGCATTCAAGCCCGGGCGAGTGTGCTTGACCTCGGCCAACGGGCATTCAAGCCAGGCCGAGGGTGCTTGACCTCGTCCAAGGGGCATTCAAGCCCGGGCGAGTGTGCTTGACCTCGGCCAACGGGCATTCAAGCCCGGCCGAGGGTGCTTGACCTCGGCCAAGGGGCATTCAAGCCCGGCCGAGGTTGCTTGGCCTCGGCCGACGGGCATTCAAGCCCGGCCGAGGGTGCTTGACTCGGGCAAGGGGCATTCAAGCCCGGCCGAGGGTGCTTGACCTCGGCCAAGGGGCATTCAAGCCTGGGCAAGGGTGCTTGACCTCGGCCAAGGGGCATTCAAGCCCGGCCGAGGGTGCTTGACCTCGGCCAAGGGGCATTCAAGCCCGGCCGAGGTTGCTTGACCTCGGCCAAGGGGCATTCAAGCCCGGCCGAGGGTGCTTGACCTCGGCCAAGGGGCATTCAAGCCCGGCCGAGGGTGCTTGACCTCGGCCAAGGGGCATTCAAGCCCGGCCGAGGTTGCTTGACCTCGGCCAACGGGCATTCAAGCCCGGCCGAGGGTGCTTGACCTCGGCCAAGGGGCATTCAAGCCCGGCCGAGGGTGCTTGACCTCGGCCAAGGGGCATTCAAGCCCGGCCGAGGGTGCTTGACCTCGGCCAAGGGGCATTCAAGCCCGGCCGAGGTTGCTTGACCTCGGCCGAGGGGCATTCAAGCCAGGCCGAGGGTGCTTGACCTCGGCCAAGGGGCATACAAGCCAGGCCGAGGGTGCTTGACCTCGTCCAACGGGCATTCAAGCCCGTGCGAGTGTGCTTGACCTCGGCCAACGGGCATTCAAGCCCAGCCGAGGGTGCTTGACCTCGGCCAAGTGGCATTAAAGCCCGGCCGAGGTTGCTTGGCCTCGACCAACGGGCATTCAAGCCCGGCCGAGGGTGCTTGACTCGGGCAAGGGGCATTCAAGCCCGGCCGAGGGTGCTTGACCTCGGCCAAGGGGCATTCAGGCCTGGCCGAGGGTGCTTGACCTCGGCCAAGGGGCATTCAAGCCCGGCCGAGGGTGCTTGACCTCGGCCAAGGGGCATTCAAGCCCGGCCGAGGGTGCTTGACCTCGGCCAAGGGGCATTCAAGCCCGGCCGAGGGTGCTTGACCTCGGCCAAGGGGCATTCAAGCCCGGCCGAGGGTGCTTGACCTCGGCCAAGGGGCATTCAAGCCCGGCCGAGGGTGCTTGACCTCGGCCGAAGGGCATTCAAGCCAGGCCGAGGGTGCTTGACCTTTGCCAAGGGGCATTCAAGCCCGGCCGAGGGTGCTTGACCTCGGCCAAGGGGCATTCAAGCCCGGCCGAGGGTGCTTGACCTCGGCCAAGGGGCATTCAAGCCCGGCCGAGGGTGCTTGACCTCGGCCAAGGGGCATTCAAGCCCGGCCGAGGGTGCTTGACCTCGGCCAAGGGGCATTCAAGCCCGGCCGAGGGTGCTTGACCTCGGCCAAGGGGCATTCAAGCCCGGCCGAGGGTGCTTGACCTCGGCCAAGGGGCATTCAAGCCCAACCGAGGGTGCCTGACCTCGGCCAAGGTGCATTCAAGCCCAGCCGAGGGTGCTTGACCTCGGCCAAGGGGCATTCAAGCCCGGCCGAGGTTGCTTGACCTCGGCCAACGGGCATTCAAGCCAGGCCGAGGGTGCTTGACCTCGCCCAAGGGGCATTCAAGCCCGGCCGAGGTTGCTTGACCTCGGCCGAGGGGCATTCAAGCCTGGCCGAGGGTGCTTGACCTCGGCCAAGGGGCATTCAAGCCTGGGCAAGGGTGCTGGACCTCGGCCAAGGGGCATTCAAGCCCGGCCGAGGGTGCTTGACCTCGGCCAAGGGGCATTCAAGCCCGGGCGAGTGTGCTTGACCTCGGCCAACGGGCATTCAAGCCCAGCCGAGGGTGCTTGACCTCGGCCAAGGGGCATTCAAGCCCGGCCGAGGTTGCTTGGCCTCGACCAACGGGCATTCAAGCCCGGCCGAGGGTGCTTGACTCGGGCAAGGGGCATTCAAGCCCGGCCGAGGGTGCTTGACTCGGGCAAGGGGCATTCAAGCCCGGCCGAGGGTGCTTGACCTCGGCCAAGGGGCATTCAAGCCCGGCCGAGGGTGCTTGACCTCGGCCAAGGGGCATTCAAGCCCGGCCGAGGGTGCTTGACCTCGGCCAAGGGGCATTCAAGCTTGGCCGAGGGTGCTTGACCTCGGCCAAGGGGCATTCAAGCCCGGCCGAGGGTGCTTGACCTCGGCCAAGGGGCATTCAAGCCCGGCCGAGGGTGCTTGACCTCGGCCAAGGGGCATTCAAGCCCGGCCGAGGGTGCTTGACCTCGGCCAAGGGGCATTGAAGCCAGGCCGAGGGTGCTTGACCTTTGCCTAGGGGCATTCAAGCCCGGCCGAGGGTGCTTGACCTCGGCCAAGGGGCATTCAAGCCCAACCGAGGGTGCTTGACCTTTGCCAAGGGCCATTCAAGCCCGGCAGAGGGTGCTTGACCTCGGCCAAGGGGCATTCAAGCCCGGCCGAGGGTGCTTGACCTCGGCCAAGGGGCATTCAAGCCCGGCCGAGGGTGCTTGACCTTTGCCAAGGGGCATTCAAGCCCGGCCGAGGTTGCTTGACCTCGGCCAACGAGCATTCAAGCCCGGCCGAGGGTGCTTGACCTCGGCCAAGGGGCATTCAAGCCCGGCCGAGGGTGCTTGACCTCGGCCAACGAGCATTCAAGCCCGGCCGAGGGTGCTTGACCTCGGCCAAGGGGCATTCAAGCCCGGCCGAGGGTGCTTGACCTCGGCCAAGGGGCATTCAAGCCCGGCCGAGGTTGCTTGACCTCGGCCTAGGGGCATTCAAGCCAGGCCGAGGGTGCTTGACCTCGGCCAAGGGGCATTCAAGCCCGGCCGAGGGTGCTTGACCTCGGCCAAGGGGCATTCAAGCCCGGCCGAGGGTGCTTGACCTCGGCCAAGGGGCATTCAAGCCCGGCCGAGGGTGCTTGACCTCGGCCAAGGGGCATTTTAGCCAGGCCGAGGGTGCTTGACCTTGGCCGAGGGGCATTCAAGCCAGGCCGAGAGTGCCTGACCTCGGCCGAGGGGCATTCGAGCCCAGCCGAGGGTGCCTGACCTCGGCCAAGGGGCATTCCAGCCAGGCCGAGGGTGCCTGACCTCGGCCGAGGGGCATTCAAGCCCGGCCGAGGGTGCTTGACCTCGGCCAAGGGGCATTCAAGCCCGGCCGAGGGTGCTTGACCTCGGCCAAGGGGCATTCAAGCCCGGCCGAGGGTGCTTGACCTCGGCCAAGGGGCATTGAAGCCAGGCCGAGTGTGCTTGACCTCGGCCGAGGGGCATTCAGGCCTGGCCGAGTGTGCTTGACCTCGGCCGAGGGGCATTCAAGCCCGGCCGAGTGTGCTTGACCTCGGCCGAGGGGCATTCAAGCCCAGCCGAGGGTGCTTGACCTCGGCCAAGGGGCATTCAAGCCCGGCCGAGGGTGCTTGACCTCGGCCAAGGGGCATTCAAGCCCGGCCGAGGGTGCTTGACCTCGGCCAAGGGGCATTCAAGCCCGGCCGAGTGTGATTGACCTCTGCCAAGGGGCATTCAAGCCAGGCCGAGGGTGCTTGACCTCGGCCAAGGGGCATTCAAGCCCGGCCGAGGGTGCTTGACCTCGGCCAAGGGGCATTCAAGCCCGGCCGAGGGTGCTTGACCTCGGCCAAGGGGCATTCAAGCCCGGCCGAGGGTGCTTGACCTCGGCCAAGGGGCATTCAAGCCCGGCCGAGGGTGCTTGACCTTTGCCAAGGTGCATTCAAGCCCGGCCGAGGGTGCTTGACCTCGGCCAAGGGGCATTCAAGCCCGGCCGAGGGTGCTTGACCTCGGCCAAGGGGCATTCATGCTCGGCCGAGGGTGCTTGACCTCGGCCAAGGGGCATTCAAGCCCGGCCGAGGTTGCTTGACCTCGGCCAACGAGCATTCAAGCCCGGCCGAGGGTGCTTGACCTCGGCCAAGGGGCATTCAAGCCCGGCCGAGGGTGCTTGACCTCGGCCAAGGGGCATTCAAGCCCGGCCGAGGTTGCTTGACCTCGGACAACGGGCATTCAAGCCAGGCCGAGGGTGCTTGACCTCGGACAACGGGCATTCAAGCCAGGCCGAGGGTGCTTGACCTCGGACAACGGGCATTCAAGCCAGGCCGAGGGTGCTTGACCTCGGCCAAGGGGCATTCAAGCCCGGCCGAGGTTGCTTGACCTCGGCCAAGGGGCATTCAAGCCCGGCCGAGGTTGCTTGACCTCGGCCAACGGGCATTGAAGCCAGGCCGAGGGTGCTTGACCTCGGCCAAGGGGCATTCAAGCCCGGCCGAGGGTGCTTGACCTCGGCCAAGGGGCATTTTAGGCAGGCCGAGGGTGCTTGACCTCGGCCAAGGGGCATTCAAGCCCGGCCGAGGGTGCTTGACCTCGGCCAAGGGGCATTCAAGCCCGGCCGAGGGTGCTTGACCTCGGCCAAGGGGCATTTTTGCCAGGCCGAGGGTGCTTGACCTCGGCCAAGGGGCATTCAAGCCCGGCCGAGGGTGCTTGGCCTCGGACGAGGGGCATTCGAGCCCGGCCGAGGGTGCCTGACCTCGGCCAAGGGGCATTCCAGCCAGGCCGAGGGTGCCTGACCTCGGCTGAGGGGCATTCAAGCCCGGCCGAGGGTGCTTGACCTCGGCCGAGGTGCATTCAAGCCCGGCCGAGGGTGCTTGACCTCGGCTGAGGGGCATTCAAGCCCGGCCGAGGGTGCTTGACCTCGGCCAAGGGGCATTCAAGCCCGGCCGAGGGTGCTTGACCTCGGCCGAGGGTGCTTGACCTCGGCCAAGGGGCATTCAAGCCCGGCCGAGGGTGCTTGACCTCGGCCAAGGGGCATTCAAGCCCGGCCGAGGGTGCTTGACCTCGGCCAAGGGGCATTCAAGCCCGGCCGAGGGTGCTTGACCTCAGCCGAGGGGCATTCAAGCCCGGCCGAGTGTGATTGACCTCTGCCAAGGGGCATTCAAGCCAGGCCGAGGGTGCTTGACCTCCGCCAAGGGACATTCAAGCCCGGCCGAGGGCGCTTGACCTCGGCCAAGGGGCATTCAAGCCCGGCCGAGTGCGCTTGACCTCGGCCAAGGGGCATTCAAGCCCGGCCGAGGGTGCTTGACCTCGGCCAAGGGGCATTCAAGCCCGGCCGAGGGTGCTTGACCTGAGCCAAGGGGCATTCAAGCCCGGCCGAGGGTGCTTGACCTCGCTGGCCGAGGGGCATTCAAGCCAGGCCGAGGGTGCCTGACCTCGGCCGAGGGGCATTCAAGCCCGGCCGAGGGTGCTTGACCTCGGCCAAGGGGCATTCAGGCCTGGCCGAGGGTGCGTGACCTCGGCCAAGGGGCATTCAAGCCAGTCCGAGGGTGCTTGACTCGGCCAAGGGGCATTCAAGCCAGGCCGAGGGTGCTTGACCTCGGCCAAGGGGCATTCAAGCCCGGCCGAGGTTGCTTGACCTCGGCCAAGGGGCATTCAAGCCCGGCCGAGGTTGCTTGACTCGGCCAACAGGCATTCAAGCCCGGCCGAGATTGATTGACCACGGCCAAGGGGCATTCAAGCCTGGCCGAGGGTGCTTGACCTCGGCCAAGGGGCATTCAAGTTCGGCCGAGGTTGCTTGACCACGGCCGAGGGGCATTCAAGCCCCGCCGAGGGTGCTTGACGACGGCCGAGGGGCATTCAGGCCCGGCCGAGGGTGCTTGACCTCGGCCAAGGGGCATTCAAGCCAAGCCGAGGGTGCTTGAACTCGGCCGAGGGGCATTCAAGCCCGGCCGAGGGTGCTTGACCTCGGCCAAGGGGCATTCAAGCCCGGCCGAGGGTGCTTGACCTCGGCCAAGGGGCATTCAAGCCCGGCCGAGGGTGCTTGACCTCGGCCAAGGGGCATTCAAGCCCGGCCGAGGGTGCTTGACCTCGGCCAAGGGGCATTCAAGCCCGGCCGAGGTTGCCTGACCTCGGCCAAGGGGCATTCAAGCCCGGCCGAGGGTGCTTGACCTCGGCCAAGGGGCATTCAAGCCCGGCCGAGTGCGCTTGACCTCGGCCAAGGGGCATTCAAGCCCGGCCGAGGTTGCTTGACCTCGGCCAACGAGCATTCAAGCCCGGCCGAGGGTGCTTGACCTCGGCCAAGGGGCATTCAAGCCCGGCCGAGGGTGCTTGACCTCGGCCAAGGGGCATTCAAGCCCGGCCGAGGGTGCTTGACCTCGGCCAAGGGGCATTTTAGCCAGGCCGAGGGTGCTTGACCTCGGCCAAGGGGCATTCAAGCCCGGCCGAGGGTGCTTGACCTCGGCCAAGGGGCATTCAAGCCCGGCCGAGGGTGCTTGACCTCGGCCAAGGGGCATTCCAGCCAGGCCGAGGGTGCCTGACCTCGGCTGAGGGGCATTCAAGCCCGGCCGAGGGTGCTTGACCTCGGCCGAGGTGCATTCAAGCCCGGCCGAGGGTGCTTGACCTCGGCCAAGGGGCATTCAAGCCCGGCCGAGGGTGCTTGACCTCGGCCAAGGGGCATTCAAGCCCGGCCGAGGGTGCTTGACCCGGCCGAGGGTGCTTGACCTCGGCCAAGGGGCATTCAAGCCCGGCCGAGGGTGCTTGACCTCGGCCAAGGGGCATTCAAGCCCGGCCGAGGGTGCTTGACCTCGGCCAAGGGGCATTCAAGCCCGGCCGAGGGTGCTTGACCTCGGCCAAGGGGCATTCAAGCCCGGCCGAGTGTGATTGACCTCTGCCAAGGGGCATTCAAGCCAGGCCGAGGGTGCTTGACCTCGGCCAAGGGACATTCAAGCCCGGCCGAGGGCGCTTGACCTCGGCCAAGGGGCATTCAAGCCCGGCCGAGTGCGCTTGACCTCGGCCAAGGGGCATTCAAGCCCGGCCGAGGGCGCTTGACCTCGGCCAAGGGGCATTCAAGCCCGGCCGAGGGTGCTTGACCTCGGCCAAGGGGCATTCAAGCCCGGCCGAGGGTGCTTGACCTCGGCCAAGGGGCATTCAAGCCCGGCCGAGGTTGCTTGACTCGGCCAAGGGGCATTCAAGCCTGGCCGAGGGTGCTTGACCACGGCCAACGGGCATTCAAGTTCGGCCGAGGTTGCTTGACCACGGCCGAGGGGCATTCAAGCCCCGCCGAGGGTGCTTGACCACGGCCGAGGGGCATTCAGGCCCGGCCGAGGGTGCTTGACCTCGGCCAAGGGGCATTCAAGCCAAGCCGAGGGTGCTTGAACTCGGCCGAGGGGCATTCAAGCCCGGCCGAGGGTGCTTGACCTCGGCCAAGGGGCATTCAAGCCCGGCCGAGGGTGCTTGACCTCGGCCAAGGGGCATTCAAGCCCGGCCGAGGGTGCTTGACCTCGGCCAAGGGGCATTCAAGCCCGGCCGAGGGTGCTTGACCTCGGCCAAGGGGCATTCAAGCCCGGCCGAGGTTGCCTGACCTCGGCCAAGGGGCATTCAAGCCCGGCCGAGGGTGCTTGACCTCGGCCAAGGGGCATTCAAGCCCGGCCGAGGTTGCTTGACCTCGGCCAAGGGGCATTCAAGCCCGGCCGAGGTTGCTTGACCTCTGCCAACGAGCATTCAAGCCCGGCCGAGGGTGCTTGACCTCGGCCAAGGGGCATTCAAGCCCGGCCGAGGGTGCTTGACCTCGGCCAAGGGGCATTCAAGCCCGGCCGAGGGTGCTTGACCTCGGCCAAGGGGCATTCAAGCCCGGCCGAGGGTGCTTGACCTCGGCCTAGGGGATTCAAGCCAGGCCGAGGGTGCTTGACCTCGGCCAAGGGGCATTCAAGCCCGGCCGAGGGTGCTTGACCTCGGCCTAGGGGTATTCAAGCCCAGCCGAGTGTGCTTGACCTCGGCCAAGGGGCATTCGAGCCAGGCCGAGGGTGCTTGACCTCGGCCAAGGGGCATTCGAGCCAGGACGAGGGTGCTTGACCTCGGCCAAGGGGCATTCAAGCCCGGCCGAGGGTGCTTGACCTCGGCCAAGGGGCATTCAAGCCCGGCCGAGGGTGCTTGACCTCGGCCAAGGGGCATTCAAGCCCGGCCGAGGGTGCTTGACCTCGGCCAAGGGGCATTCAAGCCCGGCCGAGGGTGCTTGACCTCGGCCAAGGGGCATTCAAGCCCGGCCGAGGGTGCTTGACCTCGGCCAAGGGGCATTCAAGCCCGGCCGAGGGTGCTTGACCTCGGCCAAGGGGCATTCAAGCCCGGCCGAGGGTGCTTGACCTCGGCCGACGGGCATTCGAGCCCGGCCGAGGGTGCTTGACCTCGGCCAAGGGGCATTCAAGCCCGGCCGAGGGTGCTTGACCTCGGCCAAGGGGCATTCAAGCCCGGCCGAGGGTGCTTGACCTCGGCCAAGGGGCATTCAAGCCCGGCCGAGGGTGCTTGACCTCGGCCAAGGGGCATTCAAGCCCGGCCGAGGGTGCTTGACCTCTGCCGAGGGGCATTCGAGCCCGGCCGAGGGCGCTTGTCCTCGGCCGAGGGGCATTCAAGCCCGGCCGAGGGCGCTTGTCCTCGGCCGAGGGGCATTCAAGCCCGGCCGAGGGCGCTTGACCTCGGCCGAGGGGCATTCAAGCCCGGCCGAGGGCGCTTGACCTCGGCCGAGGGGCATTCAAGCCCGGCCGAGGGCGCTTGACCTCGGCCGAGGGGCATTCAAGCCCGGCCGAGGGCGCTTGACCTCGGCCGAGGGGCATTCAAGCCCGGCCGAGGGCGCTTGACCTCGGCCGAGGGGCATTCAAGCCCGGCCGAGGGCGCTTGACCTCGGCCGAGGGGCATTCAAGCCCGGCCGAGGGCGCTTGACCTCGGCCGAGGGGCATTCAAGCCCGGCCGAGGGCGCTTGACCTCGGCCGAGGGGCATTCAAGCCCGGCCGAGGGCGCTTGACCTCGGCCGAGGGGCATTCAAGCCCGGCCGAGGGCGCTTGACCTCGGCCGAGGGGCATTCAAGCCCGGCCGAGGGCGCTTGACCTCGGCCAAGGGGCATTCAAGCCGGGCGAGGGCGCTTGACCTCGGCCAAGGGGCATTCAAGCCCGGGCGAGGGCGCTTGACCTCGGCCAAGGGGCATTCAAGCCCGGGCAAGGGCGCTTGACCTCGGCCAAGGGGCATTCAAGCCCGGCCGAGGGCGCTTGACCTCGGCCAAGGGGCCTTCAAGCCCGGCCGAGGGCGGGGCATTCAAGCCAGGCCGAGGGTGCTTCACCTCGGCCAAGGGGCATTCAAGCCCAGCTGAGGGTGCTTGACCTCGGCCGAGGGGCATTCAAGCCCGACCGAGTGTGCTTGACCTCGGCCAACAGGCATTCAAGCCTGGCCGAGGGTGCTTGACCTCGGCCAAGGGGCATTCAAGCCCGGCCGAGGGTGCTTGACCTCGGCCAAGGGGCATTCAAGCCCGGCCGAGGGTGCTTGACCTCGGCCAAGGGGCATTCAAGCCCGGCCGAGGGTGCTTGACCTCGGCCAACAGGCATTCAAGCCCGGCCAAGGGTGCTTGACCTCGGCCGAGGGGCATTCAAGCCCGACCGAGGGTGCTTGACCTCGGCTAACGGGCATTCAAGCCCGGCCGAGTGTGCTTGACCTCGGCCAAGTGGCATTCAAGCCAGGCTGAGGGTGCTTGACCTCGGCCAAGGGGCATTCAAGCCCGGCCGAGGGCGCTTCACCTCGGCCAAGGGGCATTCAAGCCCGGCCGAGGGCGCTTGACCTCGGCCAACGGGCATTCAAGCCCGGCTGATGGTGCTTGACCTCGGCCAAGGCGCATTCAAGCCCGGCCGAGGGTGCTTGACCTCGGCCAAGGGGCATTCAAGCCCGGCCGAGGGTGCTTGACCTCGGCCAAGGGGCATTCAAGCCCGGCCGAGGGTGCTTGACCTCGGCCAAGGGGCATTCAAGCCCGGCCGAGGGTGCTTGACCTCGGCCAAGGGGCATTCAAGCCAGGCTGAGGGTGCCTGACCTCGGCCGAGGGGCATTCAAGCCTGGGCAAGGGTGCTAGACCTCGGTCCAACAAAGCACTTGGTCCAACAAAGCACTTGGTCCAACAAAGCACTTGGTCCAACAAAGCACTTGGTCCAAGCAAGCACTTGGTCTAAGAAAGCACTTGGTCCAAGCAAGCACTTGGTCCAACAAAGCACTTGGTCCAAGAAAGCACTTGGTCCAAGAAAGCACTTGGTCCAAGAAAGCACTTGGTCCAAGCAAGCACTTGGTCCAAGCAAGTACTTTGTCCAACAAAGCACTTGGTCCAACAAAGCACTTGGTCCAAGAAAGCACTTGGTCCAAGCAAGCACTTGGTCCAAGCAAGCACTTGGTCCAAGCAAGCACTTGGTCCAAGCAAGCACTTGGTCCAACCAAGTACTTGGTCCAAGCAAGCACTTGGTCCAAGAAAGCACTTGGTCCAAGCAAGCACTTGGTCCAAGCAAGCACTTGGTCTAAGAAAGCACTTGGTCCAAGCAAGCACTTGGTCCAAGATAGCACTTGGTCCAAGCAAGCACTTGGTCCATGCAAGCACTTGGTCCAAGAAAGGTCTTGGTCCAAGAAAGCACTTGGTCCAAGCAAGCACTTGGTCCATGCAAGCACTTGGTCCAAGCAGGCACTTGGTCCAAGAAAGCACTTGGTCCAAGAAAGCACTTGGTCCAAGCAAGCACTTGGTCCAAGCAAGCACTTGGTCCAAGCAAGCACTTGGTCCAAGCAAGCACTTGGTCCAAGCAAGAACTTGGTCCAAGCAAGCACTTGGTCCAAGCAAGCACTTGGTCCAAGCAAGCACTTGGTCCAAGCAAGCACTTGGTCCAAGCAGGCACTTGGTCCAAGCAAGCACTTGGTCCAACAAAGCACTTGGTCCAAGCAAGCACTTGGTCCAAGAAAGCACTTGGTCCAAGCAAGCACTTGGTCCAAGCAAGCACTTGGTCCAAGCAAGCACTTGGTCCAAGCAAGCACTTGGTCCAAGCAAGCACTTGGTCCAAGCAAGCACTTGGTCCAAGAAAGCACTTGGTCCAAGAAAGCACTTGGTCCAAGAAAGCACTTGGTCCAAGAAAGCACTTGGTCCAAGCAAGCACTTGGTCCAAGCAAGCACTTGGTCCAAGCAAGCACTTGGTCCAAGAAAGCACTTGGTCCAAGCAGGCACTTGGTCCAAGAAAGCACTTGGTCCAAGCAAGCACTTGGTCCAAGAAAGCACTTGGTCCAAGCAAGCACTTGGTCCAAGCAAGCACTTGGTCCAAGCAAGCACTTGGTCTAAGAAAGCACTTGGTCCAAGCAAGCACTTGGTCCAAGATAGCACTTGGTCCAAGCAAGCACTTGGTCCATGCAAGCACTTGGTCCAAGAAAGGTCTTGGTCCAAGAAAGCGCTTGGTCCAAGCAAGCACTTGGTCCATGCAAGCACTTGGTCCAAGCAGGCACTTGGTCCAAGAAAGCACTTGGTCCAAGAAAGCACTTGGTCCAAGCAAGCACTTGGTCCAAGCAAGCACTTGGTCCAAGCAGGCACTTGGTCCAAGCAAGCACTTGGTCCAAGCAAGCACTTGGTCCAAGCAAGCACTTGGTCCAAGCAAGCACTCATGCCCTCATGCCCTCATGCCCTCATGCCCTCATGCCCTCATGCTCTCATGCCCTCATGCCCTCATGCCCTCATGCCCTCATCCCCTCATGCCCTCATGCCCTCATCCCCTCATGCCCTCATGCCCTCATCCCCTCATGCCCTCATGCCCTCATGCACTCATGCCCTCACGCCATCATGCCCTCATGCCCTCATGCACTCATGCCCTCATGCCCTCACGCCCTCATGCCCTCATGCCCTCATGCCCTCATGCCCTCATGCCCTCACGCCCTCATGCCCTCATGCCCTCATGCCCTCATCTTCTCATGCCCTCATGCCCTCATGCCCTCATGCCCTCATGCCCTCATGCCCTCACGCCCTCATGCCCTCACGCCCTCATGCCCTCATGCCCTCATGCCCTCCTGCCCTCATGTACTTATGCACTCATGCACTTATGCCCTCATGCACTCATGCCCTCATGCCCTCATGCCCTCATGCCCTCACGCCCTCATGCCCTCAACCCCTCACGCACTCATGCCCTCATGCCCTCATGCCCTCATGCCCTCATGCCTTCACGACCTCATGCCCTCATGCCCTCATGACCTCATCCCCTCATGCGCTCATGCGCTCATGCCCTCATGCCCTCATGCCCTCATCCCCTCATGCCCTCATGCGATCATGCCCTCAAGCCCTTATGCCCTCACGCCCTCATGCCCTCATGCCCTCACGCCCTCACGCCCTCATGCCCTCATGCCCTCATGTACTCATGCACTCATGCACTCATGCCCTCATGCCCTCATGCCCTCATGCCCTCATGCACTCATGCCCTCACGCCATCATGCCCTCATGCCCTCATGCACTCATGCCCTCATGCCCTCACGCCCTCATGCCCTCATGCCCTCATGCCCTCATGTGCTCATGCCCTCATGCCCTCATGCCCTCACGCCCTCATGCCCTCATGCCCTCATCCCCTCATGCCCTCATGCCCTCATGCCCTCATGCCCTCACGCCCTCATGCCCTCATGCCCTCATGCCCTCACGCCCTCATGCCCTCATGCCCTCATTCCCTCATCCCCTCATGCCCTCATGCCCTCATGCCCTCACGCCCTCACGCCCTCATGCCCTCATGCCCTCATGCCCTCATGCCCTCATGCCCTCATGCCCTCATGCCCTCATCTTCTCATGCCCTCATGCCCTCATGGCCTCATACCATCATGCACTCATGCACTCATGCACTCATGCCCTCATGCCCTCATGCCCTCATGCCCTCATGCCCTCATGCACTCATGCCCTCATGCCCTCACGCCCTCACGCCCTCATGCCCTCACGCCCTCATGCCCTCATGCCCTCATGCCCTCATGCCCTCCTGCCCTCATGTACTCATGCACTCATGCCCTCATGCCCTCATGCACTCATGCCCTCATGCCCTCATGCCCTCATGCCCTCATGCACTCATGCCCTCACGCCATCATGCCCTCATGCCCTCATGCACTCATGCCCTCATGCCCTCATGTGCTCATGCCCTCATGCCCTCATGCCCTCATGCCCTCATGCCCTCATGCCCTCACGCCCTCATGCCCTCATGCCCTCATGCCGTCATGCACTCATGCCCTCATGCCGTCATGCCCTCACGCCCTCATGCCCTCATGCCCTCATTCCCTCATGCACTCATGCCCTCATGCCCTCACGCCCTCACGCCCTCATGCCCTCACGCCCTCACGCCCTCATGCCCTCATGCCCTCATGCCCTCCTGCCTTCATGTTCTCATGCACTCATGCCCTCATGCCCTCATGCCCTCATGCCCTCACGCCCTCATGCCCTCATGCCCTCATCCCCTCATGCCCTCATGCCCTCATGCCCTCATGCCCTCATGCCCTCACGCCCTCATGCCCTCATGCCCTCATGCCCTCACGCCCTCATGCCCTCATGCCCTCATGCCCTCATCCCCTCATGCCCTCATGCCCTCATGCCCTCACGCCCTCACGCCCTCATGCCCTCATGCCCTCATGCCCTCATGCACTCATGCCCTCATGCCCTCATGCCCTCATGCCCTCATGCACTCATGCCCTCACGCCATCATGCCCTCATGCCCTCATGCACTCATGCCCTCATGCCCTCATGTGCTCATGCCCTCATGCCCTCATGCCCTCATGCCCTCATGCCCTCATGCCCTCACGCCCTCATGCCCTCATGCCCTCATGCCCTCATGCACTCATGCCCTCATGCCCTCATGCCCTCACGCCCTCATGCCCTCATGCCCTCATGCCCTCATGCACTCATGCCCTCATGCCCTCACGCCCTCACGCCCTCATGCCCTCACGCCCTCACGCCCTCATGCCCTCATGCCCTCATGCCCTCCTGCCTTCATGTTCTCATGCACTCATGCCCTCATGCCCTCATGCCCTCATGCCCTCACGCCCTCATGCCCTCATGCCCTCATCCCCTCATGCCCTCATGCCCTCATGCCCTCATGCCCTCATGCCCTCACGCCCTCATGCCCTCATGCCCTCATGCCCTCACGCCCTCATGCCCTCATGCCCTCATGCCCTCATCCCCTCATGCCCTCATGCCCTCATGCCCTCACGCCCTCACGCCCTCATGCCCTCATGCCCTCATGCCCTCATGCCCTCATGCCCTCATGCCCTCATGCCCTCATATTCTCATGCCCTCATGCCCTCATGCCCTCATGCACTCATGCACTCATGCCCTCATGCCCTCATGCCCTCATGCCCTCATGCCCTCATGCCCTCACGCCATCATGCCCTCATGCCCTCATGCACTCATGCCCTCATGCCCTCACGCCCTCATGCCCTCATGCCCTCATGCCCTCACACCCTCATGCCCTCATGCCCTCATGCCCTCATGCCCTCACGCCCTCATGCCCTCATGCCCTCATGCCCTCACGCCCTCATGCCCTCATGCCCTCATGCCCTCATCCCCTCATGCCCTCATGCCCTCATGCCCTCACGCCCTCATGCCCTCACGCCCTCATGCCCTCATGCCCTCACGCCCTCATGCCCTCATGCCCTCCTGCCCTCATGTACTCATGCACTCATGCACTCATGCCCTCACGCCATCATGCCCTCATGCCCTCATGCACTCATGCCCTCATGCCCTCACGCCATCATGCCCTCATGCCCTCATCCCCTCATGCCCTCATGCCCTCATGCCCTCACGCCCTCATGCCCTCACGCCCTCATGCCCTCATGTACTCATGCACTCATGCACTCATGCCCTCATGCCCTCATGCCCTCATGCCCTCACACCCTCATGCCCTCATGCCCTCATGCCCTCACGCCCTCATGCCCTCATGCCCTCATGCCCTCACGCCCTCATGCCCTCATGCCCTCATGCCCTCATCCCCTCATGCCCTCATGCCCTCATGCCCTCATGCCTTCATGCCCTCATGCCCTCATGCCCTCATGCCCTCACGCCCTCATGGCCTCATCCCCTCAACCCCTCATGCTGAGGTCAAGCACCCTCGGCCGGGCTTGAATGCCCCTTGGCCGAGGTCAAGCACCCTTGCCCAGGCTTGAATGCCCCTCGGCCAAGGTCAAGCACCCTCGGCCAGGCTTAAATGCCCCTCAGCCGAGGTCAAGCACCCTCGGCCGGGCTTGAATGCCCCTTGGCCGAGGTCAAGCACCCTCGGCCGGGCTTGAATGCCCCTTGGCCGAGGTCAAGCACCCTCGGCCGGGCTTGAATGCCCCTTGGCCGAGGTCAAGCACCCTCGGCCGGGCTTGAATGCCCCTTGGCCGAGGTCAAGCACCCTCGGCCAGGGTTGAATGCCCCTTGGCCGAGGTCAAGCACCCTTGGCCTGGCTTGAATGCCCCTTGGCCGAGGTCAAGCACCCTCGGCCGGGCTTGAATGCCCCTTGGCCGAGGTCAAGCACCCTCGGCCAGGGTTGAATGCCCCTTGGCCGAGGTCAAGCACCCTCGGCCGGGCTTGAATGCCCGTTGGCAAAGGTCAAGCACCCTCGGCCTGGCTTGAATGCCCGTTGGCCGAGATCAAGCAACCTCGGCCGGGCTTGAATGCCCGTTGGCCGAGGTCAAGCACCCTTGCCCTGGCTTGAATGCCCCTTGGCCGAGGTCAAGCACCCTCGGCCGGGCTTGAATGCCCGTTGGCCGAGGTCAAGCACCCTCGGCCGGGCTTGAATGCCCGTTGGCACAGTTTAAGCAACCTCGGCCGGGCTTGAATGCCCGTTGGCCGAGGTCAAGCACCCTCGGCCGGGCTTGAATGCCCGTTGGCCGAGGTCAAGCACCCTCGGCCGGGCTTGAATGCTCTTCGGCCGAGGCCAAGCACCCTCGGCCTGGCTTGAATGCCCCTCGGCCGAGGTCAAGCACCCTCGGCCGGGCTTGAATGCCCCTTGGCCGAGGTCAAGCACCCTCGGCCGGGCTTGAATGCCCCTTGGCCGAGGTCAAGCACCCTCGGCCGGGCTTGAATGCCCCTTGGCCGAGGTCAAGCACCCTCGGCCGGGCTTGAATGCCCCTTGGCCGAGGTCAAGCACCCTCGGCCGGGCTTGAATGCCCCTTGGCCGAGGTCAAGCACCCTCGGCCGGGCTTGAATGCCCCTTGGCCGAGGTCAAGCACCCTCGGCCGGGCTTGAATGCCCGTTGGCCGAGGTCAAGCACCCTCGGCCGGGCTTGAATGCCCGTTGGCCGAGGTCAAGCACCCTCGGCCGGGCTTGAATGCCCCTTGGCCGAGGTCAAGCACCCTCGGCCGGGCTTGAATGCCCCTTGGCCGAGGTCAAGCACCCTCGGCCGGGCTTGAATGCCCGTTGGCCGAGGTCAAGCACCCTCGGCCGGGCTTGAATGCCCCTTGGCCGAGGTCAAGCACCCTCGGCCGGGCTTGAATGCCCCTTGGCCGAGGTCAAGCACCCTCGGCCGGGCTTGAATGCCCCTTGGCCGAGGTCAAGCACCCTCGGCCGGGCTTGAATGCCCCTTGGCCGAGGTCAAGCACCCTCGGCCGGGCTTGAATGCCCGTTGGCCGAGTCAAGCACCCTCGGCCGGGCTTGAATGCCCGTTGGCCGAGTCAAGCACCCTTGCCCAGGCTTGAATGCCCCTCGGCCGAGGTCAAACAACCTCGGCTGGGCTTGAATGCCCCTTGGCCGAGGTCAAGCACCCTCAGCCTGGCTTGAATGCCCCTTGGCCGTGGTCAAGCATCCTCGGCCTCGGCCGGGATTGAATGCCACTTGGCCGAAGTCAAGCACCCTCGGCCGGGATTGAATGCCCCTTGGCCGAAGTCAAGCACCCTCGGCCTGGCTTGAATGCCCGTTGGCCGAGGTCAAGCAACCTCGGCCGGTCTTGAATGCCCGTCGGCCGAGGTCAAGCAACCTCGGCCGGTCTTGAATGCCCGTCGGCCGAGGTCAAGCACCCTCGGCCGGGCTTGAATGCCCCTTGGCCGAGGTCAAGCACCCTCGGCCGGGCTTGAATGCCCCTTGGCCGAGGTCAAGCACCCTCGGCCGGGCTTGAATGCCCGTTGGCCGAGGTCAAGCACCCTCGGCCGGGCTTGAATGCCCCTTGGCCGAGGCCAGGCACCCTCGGCCGGGCTTGAATGCCCGTTGGCCGAGGTCAAGCACCCTCGGCCGGGCTTGAATGCCCCTTGGCCGAGGTCAAGCACCCTCGGCCGGGCTTGAATGCCCCTTGGCCGAGGTCAAGCACACTTGCCCAGGCTTGAATGCCCCTCGGCCGAGGTCAAGCACCCTTGCCCAGGCTTGAATGCCCCTCGGCCAAGGTCAAGCACCCTTGGCCGGGCTTGAATGCCCCTTGGCCGAGGTCAAGCACCCTCGGCCGGGCTTGAATGCCCCTTGGCCGAGGTCAAGCACCCTCGGCCGGGCTTGAATGCCCCTTGGCAAAGGTCAAGCACCCTCGGCCTGGCTTGAATGCCCGTTGGCCGAGGTCAAGCACCCTTGCCCAGGCTTGAATGCCCCTCGGCCGAGGTCAAGCACCCTCGGCCAGGCCTGAATGCCCCTCGGCCAAGGTCAAGCACCCTCGGCGGGCTTGAATGCCCCTTGGCCGAGGTCAAGCACCCATGGCCGGGCTTGAATGCCCGTTGCCCGAGGTCAAGCAACCTCGGCCAGGCTTGAATGCCCCTTGGCCGAGGTCAAGCACCCTCGGCCGGGCTTGAATGCCCCTTGGCCGAGGTCAAGCACCCTCGGCCGGGCTTGAATGCCCGTTGGCCGAGGTCAAGCACCCTCGGCCGGGCTTGAATGCCCCTTGGCCGAGGTCAAGCACCCTCAGCTGGGCTTGAATGCCCCTTGGCCGAGGTCAAGCACCCTCGGCCGGGCTTGAATGCCCCTTGGCCGAGGTCAAGCACCCTCGGCCGGGCTTAAATACCCCTAGGCCGGGATCAAGCACCCTCGGCCTGGCTTGAATGCCCGTTGGCCGAGGTCGAGCAACCTCGGCCGGGCTTTAATGCCCGTTGGCCGAGGTCATGCAACCTCGGCCGGGCTTGAATGCTCGTTGGCCGAGGCCAAGCACCCTCGGCCGGGCTTGAATGCCCGTTGGCCGAGGTCAAGCACCCTCGGCCGGGCTTGAATGCCCCTTGGCCGAGGTCAAGCACCCTTGCCCCGGCTTGAATGCCCCTTGGTCGAGGTCAAGCACCCTCGGCCTAGCTTGAATGCCCCTTGGCCGAGGTCAAGCAAACTCGGCCGGGCTTGAATACCCCCAGGCCGAGGTCAAGCAACCTCGGCCGGGCTTGAATGCCCCTTGGCCGAGGTCAAGCACCCTCGGCCGGGCTTGAATGCCCGTTGACCGAGGTCAAGCAACCTCGGCCGGGCTTGAATGCCCCTTGGCCGAGGTCAAGCACCCTCGGCCGGGCTTGAATGCTCCTTGGCCGAGGTCAAGCACCCTCGGCCGGGCTTGAATGCCCCTTGGCCGAGGTCAAGCACCCTTGCCCGGGCTTGAATGCCCCTCGGCCGAGGTCAAGCACCCTCAGCCGGGCTTGAATGCCCCTTGGCCGAGGTCAAGCACCCTCGGCCGGGCTTGAATGCCCGTTGGCCGAGGTCAAGCACCCTCGCAGGGGAATGCCCGTTGGCCGAGGTCAAGCACCCTCGGCCGGGCTTGAATGCCCGTTGGCCGAGGTCAAGCACCCTCGGCCGGGCTTGAATGCCCGTTGGCCGAGGTCAAGCACCCTCGGCCGGGCTTGAATGCCCCTTGGCCGAGGTCAAGCACCCTCGGCCGGGCTTGAATGCCCCTTGGCCGAGGTCAAGCACCCTCGGCCGGGCTTGAATACCCCTAGGCCGAGTCAAGCACCCTCGGCTGGGCTTGAATGCCCCTTGGCCGAGGTCAAGCACCCTCGGCCGGGCTTGAATGCCCCTTGGCCGAGGTCAAGCACCCTCGGCCGGGCTTGAATACCCCTAGGCCGTGGTCAAGCACCCTCGGCCTGGCTTGAATGCCCCTTGGCCGAGGTCAAGCACCCTCGGCCGGGCTTGAATGCCCCTTGGCCGAGACAAGCACCCTCGGCCGGGATTGAATGCCCGTTGGCCGAGGTCAAGCACCCTCGGCCGGGCTTGAATGCCCGTTGGCCGAGGTCAAGCAACCTCGGCCTGGCTTGAATGCCCGTCGGCCAAGGTCAAGCAACCTCGGCCTGGCTTGAATGCCCCTTGGCCGAGGTCCAGCAACCTCGGCCGGGCTTGAATGCCCCTTGGCCGAGGTCAAGCACCCTCGGCCGGGCTTGAATGCCCTCGGCCGAGGTCAAGCACCCTCGGCCGGGCTTGAATGCCCCTTGGCCGAGGTCAAGCACCCTCGGCCGGGCTTGAATGCCCGTTGGCCGAGGTCAAGCACCCTCGGCCGGGCTTGAATGCCCCTCGGCTGAGGCCAGGCACACTCGGCCGGGCTTGAATGCCCGTTGGCCGAGGTCAAGCACCCTCGGCCGGGCTTGAATGCCCCTTGGCCGAGGTCAAGCGCCCTTGGCTGGGCTTGAATGCCCCTTGGCCGAGGTCAAGCACACTTGCCCAGGCTTGAATGCCCCTCGGCCGAGGTCAAGCACCCTTGCCCAGGCTTGAATGCCCCTCGGCCAAGGTCAAGCACCCTCGGCCGGGCTTGAATGCCCCTTGGCCGAGGTCAAGCACCCTCGGCCGGGCTTGAATGCCCCTTGGCCGAGGTCAAGCACCCTCGGCCGGGCTTGAATGCCCCTTGGCCGAGGTCAAGCACCCTCGGCCGGGCTTGAATGCCCGTTGGCCGAGGTCAAGCACCCTTGCCCAGGCTTGAATGCCCCTCGGCCGAGGTCAAGCACCCTCGGCCGGGCTTGAATGCCCCTCGGCCAAGGTCAAGCACCCTTGGCCAGGCTTGAATGCCCCTTGGCCGAGGTCAAGCACCCTCGGCCGGGCTTGAATGCCCCTTGGCCGAGGTCAAGCACCCTCGGCCGGGCTTGAATGCCCCTTGGCCGAGGTCAAGCACCCTCGGCCGGGCTTGAATGCCCCTTGGCCGAGGTCAAGCACCCTCGGCCGGGCTTGAATGCCCCTTGGCCGAGGTCAAGCACACTTGGCCGGGCTTAAATACCCTAGGCCGAGGTCAAGCACCCTCGGCCGGGCTTGAATGCCCATTGGCCGAGCTCAAGCACCCTCGGCCGGGCTTTAATGCCCGTTGGCCGAGGTCATGCAACCTCGGCCGGGCTTGAATGCCCATTGGCCGAGGTCAAGCACCCTCGGCCGGGCTTGAATGCCCTTGGCCGAGGTCAAGCACCCTCGGCCGGGCTTGAATGCCCCTTGGCCGAGGTCAAGCACCCTCGGCCGGGCTTGAATGCCCCTTGGCCGAGGTCAAGCACCCTTGCCCCGGCTTGAATGCCCCTTGGTCGAGGTCAAGCACCCTCGGCCTAGCTTGAATGCCCCTTGGCCGAGGTCAAGCACCCTCGGCCGGGCTTGAATGCCCCCAGGCCGAGGTCAGGCACCCTCGCCCTGGCTTGAATGCCCGTTGGCCGAGGTCAAGCACTCTCGGCCGGGCTTGAATGCCCGTTGGCCGAGGTCAAGCACCCTCGGCCGGGCTTGAATGCCCCTTGGCCGAGGTCAAGCACCCTCGGCCGGGCTTGAATGCCCTTGGCCGAGGTCAAGCACCCTCGGCCGGGCTTGAATGCCCGTTGGCCGAGGTCAAGCACCCTCGGCCGGGCTTGAATGCCCCTCGCCGAGGTCAAGCACCCTCGGCTGGGCTTGAATGCCCCTTGGCCGAGGTCAAGCACCCTCGGCCTGGCTAGAATGCCCGTTTGCCGAGGTCAAGCACCCTTGCCGGGCTTGAATGCCCTCGGCCGAGGTCAAGCACCCTCGGCCGGGCTTGAATGCCCCTTGGCCGAGGTCAAGCACCCTCGGCCGGGATAGAATGCCCGTTGGCCGAGGTCAAGCACCCTCGGCCGGGCTTGAATGCCCGTTGGCCGAGGTCAAGCACCCTCGGCCGGGCTTGAATGCCCGTTGGCCGAGGTCAAGCACCCTCGGCCGGGCTTGAATGCCCGTTGGCCGAGGTCAAGCACCTCGGCCGGGCTTGAATGCCCGTTGGCCGAGGTCAAGCACCCTCGGCCGGGCTTGAATGCCCCTTGGCCGAGGTCAAGCACCCTCGGCCGGGCTTGAATGCCCGTTGGCCGAGGTCAAGCACCCTCGGCCGGGCTTGAATGCCCCTTGGCCGAGGTCAAGCACCCTCGGTTGGGCTTGAATGCCCCTTGGCCGAGGTCAAGCACCCTCGGCCGGGCTTGAATGCCCCTAGGTCGAGTCAAGCACCCTCGGCCGGGCTTGAATGCCCGTTGGCCGGGTCAAGCACCCTCGGCCAGGCTTGAATGCCCCTCGGCCGAGGTCAAGCAACCTCGGCCTGGCTTGAATGCCCCTTGGCCGAGGTCAAGCACCCTCGGCCGGGCTTGAATACCCCTAGGCCGTGGTCAAGCACCCTCGGCCTGACTTGAATGCCCGTTGGCCGAGGTCAAGCACTCTCGGCCGAGCTTGAATGCCCCTTGGCCAAGACAAGCACCCTCGGCCGGAATTGAATGCCCCTTGGCCGAAGTCAAGCACCCTCGGCCTGGCTTGAATGCCCGTTGGCCGAGGTCAAGCAACCTCGGCCTGGCTTGAATGCCCGTTGGCCGAGGTCAAGCAACCTCGGCCGGTCTTGAATGCCCATCGGCCGAGGTCAAGCAACCTCGGCCTGGCTTGAATGCCCCTTGGCCGAGGTCAAGCACCCTCGGCCGGGCTTGAATGCCCCTTGGCCGAGGTCAAGCACCCTCGGCCGGGCTTGAATGCCCCTTGGCCGAGGTCAAGCACCCTCGGCCGGGCTTGAATGCCCGTTGGCCGAGGTCAAGCACCCTCGGCCGGGCTTGAATGCCCCTTGGCCGAGGCCAGGCACCCTCGGCCGGGCTTGAATGCCCGTTGGCCGAGGTCAAGCAACCTCGGCCGAGCTTGAATGCCCCTTGGCCGAGGTCAAGCACCCTCGGCCGGGCTTGAATGCCCCTTGGCCGAGGTCAAGCACACTTGCCCAGGTTTGAATGCCCCTCGGCCGAGGTCAAGCACCCTTGCCCAGGCTTGAATGCCCCTCGGCCGAGGTCAAGCACCCTTGGCCGGGCTTGAATGCCCCTTGGCCGAGGTCAAGCACCCTCGACCGGGATTGAATGCCCCTTGGCCGAGGTCAAGCACCCTCGGCCGGGCTTGAATGCCCCTTGGCAAAGGTCAAGCACCCTCGGCCTGGCTTGAATGCCCGTTGGCCGAGGTCAAGCACCCTTGCCCAGGCTTGAATGCCCCTCGGCCGAGGTCAAGCACCCTCGCCCAGGCCTGAATGCCCCTCGGCCAAGGTCAAGCACCCTCGGCCGGGCTTGAATGCCCCTTGGCCGAGGTCAAGCACCCATGGCCGGGCTTGAATGCCCGTTGCCCGAGGTCAAGCAACCTCGGCCAGGCTTGAATGCCCCTTGGCCGAGGTCAAGCACCCTCGGCCGGGCTTGAATGCCCCTTGGCCGAGGTCAAGCACCCTCGGCCGGGCTTGAATGCCCGTTGGCCGAGGTCAAGCACCCTCGGCCGGGCTTGAATGCCCCTTGGCCGAGGTCAAGCACCCTCGGCTGGCTTGAATGCCCCTTGGCCGAGGTCAAGCACCCTCGGCCGGGCTTGAATGCCCCTTGGCCGAGGTCAAGCACCCTCGGCCGGGCTTGAATACCCCTAGGCAGGGGTCAAGCACCCTCGGCCTGGCTTGAATGCCCGTTGGCCGAGGTCAAGCAACCTCTGCCGGGCTTGAATGCGCGTTGGCCGAGGTCAAGCAACCTCGGCCGGGCTTGAATGCCCCTTGGCCGAGGTCAAGCACCCTCGGCCGGGCTTGAATGCCCCTTGGCCGAGGTCAAGCACCCTCGGCCGGGCTTGAATGCCCCTTGGCCGAGGTCAAGCACCCTTGCCCCGGCTTGAATGCCCCTTGGTCGAGGTCAAGCACCCTCGGCCTAGCTTGAATGCCCCTTGGCCGAGGTCAAGCAAACTCGGCCGGGCTTGAATACCCCCAGGCCGAGGTCAAGCAACCTCGGCCGGGCTTGAATGCCCCTTGGCCGAGGTCAAGCACCCTCGGCCGGGCTTGAATGCCCGTTGGCCGAGGTCAAGCACCCTCGGCCGGGCTTGAATGCCCCTTGGCCGAGGTCAAGCACCCTCGGCCGGGCTTGAATGCCCCTTGGCCGAGGTCAAGCACCCTCGGCCGGGCTTGAATGCCCCTTGGCCGAGGTCAAGCACCCTTGCCCGGGCTTGAATGCCCCTCGGCCGAGGTCAAGCACCCTCGGCCGGGCTTGAATGCCCCTTGGCCGAGGTCAAGCACCCTCGGCCGGATTGAATGCCCCTTGGCCGAGGTCAAGCACCCTCGGCCGGGCTTGAATGCCCGTTGGCCGAGGTCAAGCACCCTCGGCCGGGCTTGAATGCCCGTTGGCCGAGGTCAAGCACCCTCGGCCGGGCTTGAATGCCCGTTGGCCGAGGTCAAGCACCCTCGGCTGGGATTGAATGCCCCTTGGCCGAGGGCAAGCACCCTCGGCTGGGCTTGAATGCCCCTTGGCCGAGGTCAAGCACCCTCGGCCGGGCTTGAATGCCCCTTGGCCGAGGTCAAGCACCCTCGGCCGGGCTTGAATACCCTAGGCCGTGGTCAAGCACACTCGGCCGGGCTTGAATGCCCCTAGGCCGAGGTCAAGCACCCTCGGCCGGGCTTGAATGCCCCTTGGCCGAGGTCAAGCACCCTCGGCCGGGCTTGAATGCCCCTTGGCCGAGGTCAAGCACCCTCGGCCGGGCTTGAATGCCCGTTGGCCGAGGTCAGCACCCTCGGCCTGGCTTGAATGCCCGTTGGCCGAGGGTCAAGCAACCTCGGCCGGGCTTGAATGCCCGTCGGCCGAGGTCAAGCTACCTCGGCCGGGCTTGAATGCCCCTTGGCCGAGGTCAAGCACCCTCGGCCGGGCTTGAATGCCCCTTGGCCGAGGTCAAGCACCCTCGGCCGGGCTTGAATGCCCCTTGGCCGAGGTCAAGCACCCTCGGCCGGGCTTGAATGCCCCTTGGCCGAGGTCAAGCACCCTCGGCCGGGCTTGAATGCCCCTTGGCCGAGGTCAAGCACCCTCGGCCGGGCTTGAATGCCCCTTGGCCGAGGTCAAGCACCCTCGGCCGGGCTTGAATGCCCGTTGGCCGAGGTCATGCACCCTCGGCCGGGCTTGAATGCCTGTGGCCGAGGTCATGCAACCTCGGCAGGGCTTGAATGCCCATTGGCCGAGGTCAAGCACCCTCGGCCGGGCTTGAATGCCCTTGGCCGAGGTCAAGCACACTCGGCCTGACTTGAATGCCCCTTGGCCGAGGTCAAGCACCCTCGGCCGGGCTTGAATGCCCCTTGGCCGAGGTCAAGCACCCTCGGCCGGGCTTGAATGCCCCTTGGCCGAGGTCAAGCACCCTCGGCCGGGCTTGAATGCCCCTTGGCCGAGGTCAAGCACCCTCGGCCGGGCTTAAATACCCCTAGGCCGAGGTCAAGCACCCTCGGCCGGGCTTGAATGCCCATTGGCCGAGCTCAAGCACCCTCGGCCGGGCTTGAATGCCCGTTGGCCGAGGTCATGCAACCTCGGCCGGGCTTGAATGCCCATTGGCCGAGGTCAAGCACCCTCGGCCGGGCTTGAATGCCCCTTGGCCGAGGTCAAGCACCCTCGGCCGGGCTTGAATGCCCCTTGGCCGAGGTCAAGCACCCTCGGCCTGGCTCGAATGCCCCTTGGCCGAGGTCAAGCACCCTTGCCCCGGCTTGAATGCCCCTTGGTCGAGGTCAAGCACCCTCGGCCTAGCTTGAATGCCCCTTGGCCGAGGTCAAGCACCCTCGGCCGGGCTTGAATGCCCCCAGGCCGAGGTCAGGCACCCTCGCCCTGGCTTGAATGCCCGTTGGCCGAGGTCAAGCACTCTCGGCCGGGCTTGAATGCCCTTTGGCCGAGGTCAAGCAACCTCGGCCGGGCTTGAATGCCCCTTGGCCGAGGTCAAGCACCCTCGGCCGGGCTTGAATGCCCCTTGGCCGAGGTCAAGCACCCTCGGCCGGGCTTGAATGCCCGTTGGCCGAGGTCAAGCACCCTCGGCCGGGCTTGAATGCCCCTTGGCCGAGGTCAAGCACCCTCGGCCGGGCTTGAATGCCCCTTGGCCGAGGCCAAACACCCTCGGCCTGGCTAGAATGCCGTTTGCCGAGGTCAAGCACCCTTGCCCGGGCTTGAATGCCCCTCGGCCGAGGTCAAGCACCCTCGGCCGGGCTTGAATGCCCCTTGGCCGAGGTCAAGCACCCTCGGCCTAGATAGAATGCCCGTTGGCCGAGGTCAAGCACCCTCGGCCGGGCTTGAATGCCCGTTGCCCGAGGTCAAGCAACCTCGGCCAGGCTTGAATGCCCCTTGGCCGAGGTCAAGCACCCTCGGCCGGGCTTGAATGCCCCTTGGCCGAGGTCAAGCACCCTCGGCCGGGCTTGAATGCCCGTTGGCCGAGGTCAAGCACCCTCGGCCGGGCTTGAATGCCCCTTGGCCGAGGTCAAGCACCCTCGGCTGGCTTGAATGCCCCTTGGCCGAGGTCAAGCACCCTCGGCCGGGCTTGAATGCCCCTTGGCCGAGGTCAAGCACCCTCGGCCTGACTTGAATGCCCCTTGGCCGAGGTCAAGCACCCTCGGCCGGGCTTGAATGCCCCTTGGCCGAGGTCAAGCACCCTCGGCCGGGCTTGAATGCCCCTTGGCCGAGGTCAAGCACCCTCGGCCGGGCTTGAATGCCCCTTGGCCGAGGTCAAGCACCCTCGGCCGGGCTTAAATACCCCTAGGCCGAGGTCAAGCACCCTCGGCCGGGCTTGAATGCCCATTGGCCGAGCTCAAGCACCCTCGGCCGGGCTTGAATGCCCGTTGGCCGAGGTCATGCAACCTCCCGGCTTGAATGCCCATTGGCCGAGGTCAACCCTCGGCCGGGCTTGAATGCCCCTTGGCCGAGGTCAAGCACCCTCGGCCGGGCTTGAATGCCCCTTGGCCGAGGTCAAGCACCCTCGGCCTGGCTCGAATGCCCCTTGGCCGAGGTCAAGCACCCTTGCCCCGGCTTGAATGCCCCTTGGTCGAGGTCAAGCACCCGGCCTAGCTTGAATGCCCCTTGGCCGAGGTCAAGCACCCTCGGCCGGGCTTGAATGCCCCCAGGCCGGGTCAGGCACCCTCGCCCTGGCTTGAATGCCCGTTGGCCGAGGTCAAGCACTCTCGGCCGGGCTTGAATGCCCTTTGGCCGAGGTCAAGCAACCTCGGCCGGGCTTGAATGCCCTTGGCCGAGGTCAAGCACCCTCGGCCGGGCTTGAATGCCCCTTGGCCGAGGTCAAGCACCCTCGGCCGGGCTTGAATGCCCGTTGGCCGAGGTCAAGCAACCCTCGCCGGGCTTGAATGCCCCTCGGCCGAGGTCAAGCACCCTCGGGGGGCTTGAATGCCCCTTGGCCGAGGCCAAACACCCTCGGCCTGGCTAGAATGCCCGTTTGCCGAGGTCAAGCACCCTTGCCCGGGCTTGAATGCCCCTCGCCGAGGTCAAGCACCCTCGGCCGGGCTTGAATGCCCTTGGCCGAGGCCAAGCACCCTCGGCCTAGATAGAATGCCCGTTGGCCGAGGTCAAGCACCCTCGGCCGGGCTTGAATGCCCGTTGCCCGAGGTCAAGCAACCTCGGCCAGGCTTGAATGCCCCTTGGCCGAGGTCAAGCACCCTCGGCCGGGCTTGAATGCCCCTTGGCCGAGGTCAAGCACCCTCGGCCGGGCTTGAATGCCCGTTGGCCGAGGTCAAGCACCCTTGCCCAGGCTTGAATGCCCCTCGGCCGAGGTCAAGCACCCTCGGCCGGGCTTGAATGCCCCTCGGCCAAGGTCAAGCACCCTTGGCCAGGCTTGAATGCCCCTGGCCGAGGTCAAGCACCCTTGGCCGGGCTTGAATGCCCCTTGGCCGAGGTCAAGCACCCTCGGCCGGGCTTGAATGCCCCTTGGCCGAGGTCAAGCACCCTCGGCCGGGCTTGAATGCCCCTTGGCCGAGGTCAAGCACCTCGGCTGGCTTGAATGCCCCTTGGCCGAGGTCAAGCACACTTGGCCGGGCTTAATACCCCTAGGCCGAGGTCAAGCACCCTCGGCCGGGCTTGAATGCCCATTGGCCGAGCTCAAGCACCCTCGGCCGGGCTTTAATGCCCGTTGGCCGAGGTCATGCACCCTCGGCCGGGCTTGAATGCCCATTGGCCGAGGTCAAGCACCCTCGGCCGGGCTTGAATGCCCCTTGGCCGAGGTCAAGCACCCTCGGCCGGGCTTGAATGCCCCTTGGCCGAGGTCAAGCACCCTCGGCCGGGCTTGAATGCCCCTTGGCCGAGGTCAAGCACCCTTGCCCGGCTTGAATGCCCCTTGGTCGAGGTCAAGCACCCTCGGCCTAGCTTGAATGCCCCTTGGCCGAGGTCAAGCACCCTCGGCCGGGCTTGAATGCCCCAGGCCGAGGTCAGGCAACCCTCGCCCTGGCTTGAATGCCCGTTGGCCGAGGTCAAGCACTCTCGGCCGGGCTTGAATGCCCGTTGGCCGAGGTCAAGCACCCTCGGCCGGGCTTGAATGCCCCTTGGCCGAGGTCAAGCACCCTCGGCCGGGCTTGAATGCCCCTTGGCCGAGGTCAAGCACCCTCGGCCGGGCTTGAATGCCCGTTGGCCGAGGTCAAGCACCCTCGGCCGGGCTTGAATGCCCCTTGGCCGAGGTCAAGCACCCTCGGCCGGGCTTGAATGCCCCTTGGCCGAGGTCAAGCACCCTCGGCCTGGCTAGAATGCCCGTTTGCCGAGGTCAAGCACCCTTGCCCGGGCTTGAATGCCCCTCGGCCGAGGTCAAGCACCCTCGGCCGGGCTTGAATGCCCCTTGGCCGAGGTCAAGCACCCTCGGCCGGGATAGAATGCCCGTTGGCCGAGGTCAAGCACCCTCGGCCGGGCTTGAATGCCCGTTGGCCGAGGTCAAGCACCCTCGGCCGGGCTTGAATGCCCGTTGGCCGAGGTCAAGCACCCTCGGCCGGGCTTGAATGCCCGTTGGCCGAGGTCAAGCACCCTCGGCCGGGCTTGAATGCCCCGTTGGCCGAGGTCAAGCAACCTCGGCCGGGCTTGAATGCCCCTTGGCCGAGGTCAAGCACCCTCGGCCGGGCTTGAATGCCCGTTGGCCGAGGTCAAGCACCCTCGGCCGGGCTTGAATGCCCGTTGGCCGAGGTCAAGCACCCTCGGCCGGGCTTGAATGCCCCTTGGCCGAGGTCAAGCACCCTCGGCCGGGCTTGAATGCCCGTCGGCCGAGGTCAAGCACCCTCGGCCGGGCTTGAATGCCCGTCGGCCGAGGTCAAGCAACCTCGGCCGGGCTTGAATGCCCCTTGGCCGAGGTCAAGCACCCTCGGCCGGGCTTGAATGCCCCTTGGCCGAGGTCAAGCACCCTCGGCCGGGCTTGAATGCCCCTTGGCCGAGGTCAAGCACCCTCGGCCGGGCTTGAATGCCCCTTGGCCGAGGTCAAGCACCCTCGGCCGGGCTTGAATGCCCCTTGGCCGAGGTCAACACACACTCGGCCGGGCTTGAATGCCCCTAGGCCGAGGTCAAGCACCCTCGGCCGGGCTTGAATGCCCGTTGGCCGAGGTCATGCACCCTCGGCCGGGCTTGAATGCCTGTTGGCCGAGGTCATGCAACCTCGGCAGGCTTGAATGCCCATTGGCCGAGGTCAAGCACCCTCGGCCGGGCTTGAATGCCCCTTGGCCGAGGTCAAGCACCCTCGGCCTGACTTGAATGCCCCTTGGCCGAGGTCAAGCACCCTCGGCCGGGCTTGAATGCCCCTTGGCCGAGGTCAAGCACCCTCGGCCGGGCTTGAATGCCCCTTGGCCGAGGTCAAGCACCCTCGGCCGGGCTTGAATGCCCCTTGGCCGAGGTCAAGCACCCTCGGCCGGGCTTAAATACCCCTAGGCCGAGGTCAAGCACCCTCGGCCGGGCTTGAATGCCCATTGGCCGAGCTCAAGCACCCTCGGCCGGGCTTGAATGCCCGTTGGCCGAGGTCATGCAACCTCGGCCGGGCTTGAATGCCCATTGGCCGAGGTCAAGCACCCTCGGCCGGGCTTGAATGCCCCTTGGCCGAGGTCAAGCACCCTCGGCCGGGCTTGAATGCCCCTTGGCCGAGGTCAAGCACCCTCGGCCTGGCTCGAATGCCCCTTGGCCGAGGTCAAGCACCCTTGCCCCGGCTTGAATGCCCCTTGGTCGAGGTCAAGCACCCTCGGCCTAGCTTGAATGCCCCTTGGCCGAGGTCAAGCACCCTCGGCCGGGCTTGAATGCCCCCAGGCCGAGGTCAGGCACCCTCGCCCTGGCTTGAATGCCCGTTGGCCGAGGTCAAGCACTCTCGGCCGGGCTTGAATGCCCTTTGGCCGAGGTCAAGCAACCTCGGCCGGCTTGAATGCCCCTTGGCCGAGGTCAAGCACCCTCGGCCGGGCTTGAATGCCCCTTGGCCGAGGTCAAGCACCCTCGGCCGGGCTTGAATGCCCGTTGGCCGAGGTCAAGCACCCTCGGCCGGGCTTGAATGCCCCTTGGCCGAGGTCAAGCACCCTCGGCCGGGCTTGAATGCCCCTTGGCCGAGGCCAAACACCCTCGGCCTGGCTAGAATGCCCGTTTGCCGAGGTCAAGCACCCTTGCCCGGGCTTGAATGCCCCTCGGCCGAGGTCAAGCACCCTCGGCCGGGCTTGAATGCCCCTTGGCCGAGGTCAAGCACCCTCGGCCTAGATAGAATGCCCGTTGGCCGAGGTCAAGCACCCTCGGCCGGGCTTGAATGCCCGTTGCCCGAGGTCAAGCAACCTCGGCCAGGCTTGAATGCCCCTTGGCCGAGGTCAAGCACCCTCGGCCGGGCTTGAATGCCCCTTGGCCGAGGTCAAGCACCCTCGGCCGGGCTTGAATGCCCGTTGGCCGAGGTCAAGCACCCTCGGCCGGGCTTGAATGCCCCTTGGCCGAGGTCAAGCACCCTCGGCCGGGCTTGAATGCCCCTTGGCCGAGGTCAAGCACCCTCGGCCGGGCTTGAATGCCCCTTGGCCGAGGTCAAGCACCCTCGGCCGGGCTTGAATACCCCTAGGCCGGGGTCAAGCACCCTCGGTCTGGCTTGAATGCCCGTTGGCCGAGGTCAAGCACCCTCGGCCGGGCTTGAATGCCCGTTGGCCGAGGTCAAGCACCCTCGGCCGGGCTTGAATGCCCCTTGGCCGAGGTCAAGCACCCTCGGCCGGGCTTGAATGCCCCTTGGCCGAGGTCAAGCACCCTCGGCCGGGCTTGAATGCCCCTTGGCCGAGGTCAAGCACCCTTGCCCCGGCTTGAATGCCCCTTGGTCGAGGTCAAGCACCCTCGGCCTAGCTTGAATGCCCCTTGGCCGAGGTCAAGCAAACTCGGCCGGGCTTGAATACCCCCAGGCCGAGGTCAAGCAACCTCGGCCGGGCTTGAATGCCCCTTGGCCGAGGTCAAGCACCCTCGGCCGGGCTTGAATGCCCGTTGGCCGAGGTCAAGCACCCTCGGCCGGGCTTGAATGCCCCTTGGCCGAGGTCAAGCACCCTCGGCCGGGCTTGAATGCCCCTTGGCCGAGGTCAAGCACCCTCGGCCGGGCTTGAATGCCCCTTGGCCGAGGTCAAGCACCCTTGCCCGGGCTTGAATGCCCCTCGGCCGAGGTCAAGCACCCTCGGCCGGGCTTGAATGCCCCTTGGCCGAGGTCAAGCACCCTCGGCCGGGCTTGAATGCCCGTTGGCCGAGGTCAAGCACCCTCGGCCGGGCTTGAATGCCCGTTGGCCGAGGTCAAGCACCCTCGGCCGGGCTTGAATGCCCGTTGGCCGAGGTCAAGCACCCTCGGCCGGGCTTGAATGCCCGTTGGCCGAGGTCAAGCACCCTCGGCCGGGCTTGAATGCCCCTTGGCCGAGGTCAAGCACCCTCGGCCGGGCTTGAATGCCCCTTGGCCGAGGTCAAGCACCCTCGGCCGGGCTTGAATGCCCCTTGGCCGAGGTCAAGCACCCTCGGCCGGGCTTGAATACCCCTAGGCCGTGGTCAAGCACACTCGGCCGGGCTTGAATGCCCCTAGGCCAAGGTCAAGCACCCTCGGCCGGGATTGAATGCCCCTTGGCCGAGGTCAAGCACCCTCGGCCGGGCTTGAATGCCCCTTGGCCGAGGTCAAGCACCCTCGGCCGGGCTTGAATGCTTGTTGGCCGAGGTCAAGCACCCTCGGCCGGGCTTGAATGCCCGTTGGCCGAGGTCAAGCACCCTCGGCCGGGCTTGAATGCCCGTCGGCCGAGGTCAAGCAACCTCGGCCGGGCTTGAATGCCCCTTGGCCGAGGTCAAGCAACCTCAGCCGGGCTTGAATGCCCCTCGGCCGAGGTCAAGCACCCTCGGCCGGGCTTGAATGCCCCTTGGCCGAGGTCAAGCACCCTCGGCCGGGCTTGAATGCCCCTTGGCCGAGGTCAAGCACCCTCGGCCGGGCTTGAATGCCCCTTGGCCGAGGCCAGGCACCCTCGGCCGGGCTTGAATGCCCCTCGGCTGAGGCCAGGCAACCTCGGCCGGGCTTGAATGCCCCTTGGCCGAGGTCAAGCACCCTCGGCCGGGCTTGAATGCCCCGTTGGCCGAGGTCAAGCACACTTGCCCAGGCTTGAATGCCCCTCGGCCGAGGTCAAGCACCCTTGCCCAGGCTTGAATGCCCCTCGGCCGAGGTCAAGCACCCTCGGCCGGGCTTGAATGCCCCTTGGCCGAGGTCAAGCACCCTCGGCCGGGCTTGAATGCCCCTTGGCCGAGGTCAAGCACCCTCGGCCGGGCTTGAATGCCCCTTGGCCGAGGTCAAGCACCCTCGGCCGGGCTTGAATGCCCGTTGGCCGAGGTCAAGCACCCTCGGCCGGGCTTGAATGCCCGTTGGCCGAGGTCAAGCACCCTCGGCCGGGCTTGAATGCCCCTTGGCCGAGGTCAAGCACCCTCGGCCGGGCTTGAATGCCCCTTGGCCGAGGTCAAGCACCCTCGGCCGGGCTTGAATGCCCGTTGGCCGAGGTCAAGCACCCTTGGCCGGGCTTGAATGCCCGTTGGCCGAGGTCAAGCACCCTCGGCCGGGCTTGAATGCCCCTTGGCCGAGGTCAAGCACCCTCGGCCGGGCTTGAATGCCCCTTGGCCGAGGTCAAGCACCCTCGGCCGGGCTTGAATGCCCCTTGGCCGAGGTCAAGCACCCTCGGCCGGGCTTGAATGCCCCTTGGCCGAGGTCAAGCACCCTCGGCCGGGCTTGAATGCCCCTTGGCCGAGGTCAAGCACCCTCGGCCGGGCTTGAATGCCCCTTGGCCGAGGTCAAGCACCCTCGGCCGGGCTTGAATGCCCGTTGGCCGAGGTCAAGCACCCTCGGCCGGGCTTGAATGCCCGTTGGCCGAGGTCAAGCACCCTCGGCCGGGCTTGAATGCCCCTTGGCCGAGGTCAAGCACCCTCGGCTGGGCTAGAATGCCCCTTGGCCGAGGCCAAGCACCCTCGGCCTGGCTAGAATGCCCGTTTGCCGAGGTCAAGCACCCTTGCCCGGGCTTGAATGCCCCTCGGCCGAGGTCAAGCACCCTCGGCCGGGCTTGAATGCCCCTTGGCCGAGGTCAAGCACCCTCGGCCGGGATAGAATGCCCGTTGGCCGAGGTCAAGCACCCTCGGCCGGGCTTGAATGCCCGTTGGCCGAGGTCAAGCACCCTCGGCCGGGCTTGAATGCCCGTTGGCCGAGGTCAAGCACCCTCGGCCGGGCTTGAATGCCCGTTGGCCGAGGTCAAGCACCCTCGGCCGGGCTTGAATGCCCCTTGGCCGAGGTCAAGCACCCTCGGCCGGGCTTGAATGCCCGTTGGCCGAGGTCAAGCACCCTCGGCCGGGCTTGAATGCCCCTTGGCCGAGGTCAAGCACCCTCGGCTGGGCTAGAATGCCCCTTGGCCGAGGCCAAGCACCCTCGGCTTGGCTAGAATGCCCGTTTGCCGAGGTCAAGCACCCTTGCCCGGGCTTGAATGCCCCTCGGCCGAGGTCAAGCACCCTCGGCCGGGCTTGAATGCCCCTTGGCCGAGGTCAAGCACCCTCGGCCGGGATAGAATGCCCGTTGGCCGAGGTCAAGCACCCTCGGCCGGGCTTGAATGCCCGTTGGCCGAGGTCAAGCACCCTCGGCCGGGCTTGAATGCCCGTTGGCCGAGGTCAAGCACCCTCGGCCGGGCTTGAATGCCCGTTGGCCGAGGTCAAGCACCCTCGGCCGGGCTTGAATGCCCATTGGCCGAGGTCAAGCAACCTCGGCCGGGCTTGAATGCCCCTTGGCCGAGGTCAAGCACCCTCGGCCGGGCTTGAATGCCCCTTGGCCGAGGTCAAGCACCCTCGGCCGGGCTTAAATACCCCTAGGCCGAGTCAAGCACCCTCGGCCGGGCTTGAATGCCCGTTGGCCGAGTCAAGCACCCTTGCCCAGGCTTGAATGCCTCTCGGCCGAGGTCAAGCAACCTCGGCTGGGCTTGAATGCCCCTTGGCCGAGGTCAAGCACCCTCGGCCGGGCTTGAATACCCCTAGGCCGTGGTCAAGCACCCTCGGCCTGGCTTGAATGCCCGTTGGCCGAGGTCAAGCACTCTCGGCCGGGCTTGAATGCCCCTTGGCCGAGGTCAAGCACCCTCGGCCGGGCTTGAATGCCCCTTGGCCGAGGTCAAGCACCCTCGGCCGGGCTTGAATGCCCGTTGGCTAAGGTCAAGCAACCTCGGCCGGGCTTGAATGCCCGTTGGCCGAGGTCAAGCACCCTCGGCCGGGCTTGAATGCCCCTTGGCCGAGGTCAAGCACCCTCGGCCGGGCTTGAATGCCCCTTGGCCGAGGTCAAGCACCCTCGGCCGGGCTTGAATGCCCCTTGGCCGAGGTCAAGCACCCATGCCCAGGCTTGAATGTTTCTCGGCCGAGGTCAAGCACCCTCGGCCAGGCCTGAATGCCCCTCGGCCAAGGTCAAGCACCCTCAGCCGGGCTTGAATGCCCCTTGGCCGAGGTCAAGCACCCTCGGCCGGGCTTGAATGCCCGTTGGCCGAGGTCAAGCACCCTCGGCCGGGCTTGAATGCCCGTTTGCCGAGGTCAAGCAACCTCGGCCGGGCTTGAATGCCCGTTGGCCGAGGTCAAGCACCCTCGGCCGGGCTTGAATGCCCCTTGGCCGAGGTCAAGCACCCTCGGCCGGGCTTGAATGCCCCTTGGCCGAGGTCAAGCACCCTCGGCCGGGCTTGAATGCCCCTTGGCCGAGGTCAAGCACCCTCGGCCGGGCTTGAATGCCCGTTGTCCGAGGTCAAGCACCTTCGGCCTGGCTTGAATGCCCCTTGGCCGAGGTCAAGCACATTCGGCCGGGCTTAATTACCCCTAGGCTGAGGTCAAGCACCCTCGGCCAGGCCTGAATGCCCCTCGGCCAAGGTCAAGCACCCTCGGCTGGGCTTGAATGCCCCTTGGCCGAGGTCAAGCACCCTCGGCCGGGCTTGAATGCCCGTTGGCCGAGGTCAAGCAACCTCGGCCGGGATTGAATGCCCCTTGGCCGAGGTCAAGCACCCTCGGCCGGGCTTGAATGCCCCTTGGCCGAGGTCAAGCACCCTCGGCCGGGCTTGAATGCCCCTTGGCCGAGGTCAAGCACCCTCGGCCGGGCTTGAATGCCCCTTGGCCGAGGTCAAGCACCCTCGGCCGGGCTTGAATGCCCCTTGGCCGAGGTCAAGCACCCTCGGCCAGGCTTAAATACCCATAGGCCGAGGTCAAGCACCCTGGGCCTGGCTTGAATGCCCGTTGGCCGAGGTCAGGCACCCTCGGCCGGGCTTGAATGCCCGTTGGCCGGGTCAAGCACCTTCGGCCTGGCTTGAATGCCCGTTGGCCGAGGTCAAGCACCCTCGGCCGGGCTTGAATGCCCCTTGGCCGAGGTCAAGCACCCTCGGCCGGGCTTGAATGCCCCTTGGCCGAGGTCAAGCACCCTCGGCCGGGCTTGAATGCCCCTTGGCCGAGGTCAAGCACCCTTGCCCAGGCCTGAATGCCCCTCGGCCGAGGTCAAGCACCCTCGGCCGGGCTTGAATGCCCCTTGGCCGAGGTCAAGCACCCTCGGCCGGGCTTGAATGCCCCTTGGCCGAGGTCAAGCACCCTCGGCCGGGCTTGAATGCCCGTTGGCCGAGGTCAAGCACCCTCGGCCGGGCTTGAATGCCCCTTGGCCGAGGTCAAGCACCCTTGGCTGGGCTTGAATGCCCGTTGGCCGAGGTCAAGCACCCTCGGCCGGGCTTGAATGCCCGTCGGCCGAGGTCAAGCACCCTCGGCCGGGCTTGAGTGCCCGTCGGCCGAGGTCAAGCAACCTCGGCTGGGCATGAGTGCCCCTTGGCCGAGGTCAAGCACCCTCGGCCGGGCTTGAATGCCCCTTGGCCGAGGTCAAGCACCCTCGGCCGGGCTTGAATGCCCCTTGGCCGAGGTCAAGCACCCTCGGCCGGGCTTGAATGCCCCTTGGCCGAGGTCAAGCACCCTCGGCCGGGCTTGAATGCCCCTTGGCCGAGGTCAAGCACCCTCGGCCGGGCTTGAATGCCCCTTGGCCGAGGTCAAGCACCCTCGGCCGGGCTTGAATGCCCGTTGGCCGAGGTCAAGCACCCTCGGCCGGGCTTGAATGCCCCTTGGCCGAGGTCAAGCACCCTCGGCCGGGCTTGAATGCCCGTTGGCCGAGGTCAAGCACCCTCGGCCGGGCTTGAATGCCCCTTGGCCGAGGTCAAGCACCCTCGGCCGGGCTTGAATGCCCCTTGGCCGAGGTCAAGCACCCTCGGCCGGGCTTGAATGCCCCTTGGCCGAGGTCAAGCACCCTCGGCCGGGCTTGAATGCCCGTTGGCCGAGGTCAAGCACCCTCGGCCGGGCTTGAATGCCCGTTGGCCGAGGTCAAGCACCCTCGGCCGGGCTTGAATGCCCGTTGGCCGAGGTCAAGCACCCTCGGCCGGGCTTGAATGCCCGTTGGCCGAGGTCAAGCACCCTCGGCCGGGCTTGAATGCCCGTTGGCCGAGGTCAAGCACCCTCGGCCGGGCTTGAATGCCCGTTGGCCGAGGTCAAGCACCCTAGGCCTGGCTTGAATGCCCGTTGGCCGAGGTCAAGCACCCTCGGCCGGGCTTGAATGCCTCTCGGCCGAGGTCAAGCACCCTTGCCCAGGCTTGAATGCCTCTTGGCCGAGGTCAAGCACCCTTGCCCAGGCTTGAATGCCCCTCGGCCAAGGTCAAGCACCCTCGGCCGGGCTTGAATGCCCGTTGGCCGAGATCAAGCACCCTCTGCCTGGCTTGAATGCCCCTTGGCCGAGGTCAAGCACTCTCGGCTGGGCTTGAATGCCCGTTGGCCGAGGTCAAGCACCCTCGGCCGGGCTTGAATGCCCGTTGGCCGAGGTCAAGCACCCTCGGCCGGGCTTGAATGCCCCTTGGCCGAGGTCAAGCACCCTCGGCCGGGCTTGAATGCCCCTAGGCCGTGGTCAAGCACCCTCGGCTGGGCTTGAATGCCCCTTGGCCGAGGTCAAGCACCCTCGGCCGGGCTTGAATACCCCCAGGCCGAGGTCAGGCACCCTCGGCCTGGCTTGAATATCCCTAGGCTTTGCTCAAGCACCCTCTGCCAGGCTTGAATGCCCGTTGGCCGAGGTCAAGCACCCTCGGCCGGGCTTGAATGCGCCTCGGCCCAGGTCAAGCACCCTCGGCCGGGCTTGAATGCCCATTGGCCGAGGTCAAGCAACCTCGGCCGGGCTTGAATGCCCCTTGGCCGAGGTCAAGCACCCTCGGCCGGGCTTGAATGCCCCTTGGCCGAGGTCAAGCACCCTCGGCCGGGCTTGAATGCCCCTTGGCCGAGGTCAAGCTTCCTCGGCCGGGCTTGAATGCCCGTTGGCCGAGGCCAAGCAACCTCGGCCGGGCATGAATGCCCGTCGGCCAAGGTCAAGCACCCTCGGCCTGGCTTGAATGCCCCTTGGCCGAGGTCAAGCACCCTCGGCCGGGCTTGAATGCCCCTTGGCCGAGGTCAAGCACCCTCGGCCGGGCTTGAATGCCCGTCGGCCAAGGTCAAGCACCCTAGGCCGGGCTTGAATGCCCCTCGGCCGAGGTCAAGCACCCTCGGCCGGGCTTGAATGCCCCATGGCCGAGGTCAAGCACCCTCGGCCGGGCTTGAATGCCCCTTGGCAAAGGTCAAGCACCCTCGGCCTGGCTTGAATGCCCGTTGGCCGAGGTCAAGCACCCTCGGCCGGGCTTGAATGCAGGCTGGGCAAAGGTCAAGCACGCTCGGCCTGGCTTGAATGCCCATTGGCCGAGGTCAAGCAACCTCGGCCGGGCTTGAATGCCCCTTGGCCGAGGTCAAGCACCCTCGGCCGGGCTTGAATGCCCGTTGGCCGAGGTGAAGCAACCTCGGCCGGGCTTGAATGCCCCTTGGCCGAGGTCAAGCACCCTCGGCCGGGCTTGAATGCCCGTTGGCCGAGGTCAAGCACCCTCGGCCTGGCTTCAATGCCCCTCGGCCAAGGTCAAGAACCCTCGGCCGGGCTTGAATGCCCCTTGGACGAGTCAAGCACCCTAGGCCGGGCTTGAATGCCCGTTGGCCGAGGTCAGGCAACCTCGGCCTGGCTTGAATGCCTGTTGGCCGAGGTCAAGCACCCTTGCCCAGGCCTGAATGCCCCTCGGGCTAGGTCAAGCACCCTCGGCCGGGCTTGAATGCCCCTTGGCCGAGGTCAAGCACCCTCGGCCGGGCTTGAATGCCCCTTGGCCGAGGTCAAGCACCCTCGGCCGGGCTTGAATGCCCCTTGGCCGAGGTCAAGCACCCTCGGCCGGGCTTGAATGCCCGTTGGCCGAGGTCAAGCACCCTTGCCCAGGCTTTAATGCCCCTCAGCCGAGGTCAAGCACCCTCGGCCAGGCCTGAATGCCCCTCGGCCAAGGTCAAGCACCCTCGGCCGGGCTTGAATGCCCCTTGGCCGAGGTCAAGCACCCTCGGCCGGGCTTGAATGCCCGTTGGCCGAGGTCAAGCACCCTCGGCCGGGCTTGAATGCCCCTTGGCCGAGGTCAAGCACCCTCGGCCGGGCTTGAATGCCCCTTGGCCGAGGTCAAGCACCCTCGGCCGGGCTTGAATGCCCGTTGGCCGAGGTCAAGCACCCTCGGCCGGGCTTGAATGCCCCTTGGCCGAGGTCAAGCACCCTCGGCCGGGCTTGAATGCCCCTTGGCCGAGGTCAAGCACCCTCGGCCTGGATTGAATGCCCCTTGGCCGAGGTCAAGCACCCTCGGCCGGGCTTAAATACCCCTAGGCCGAGGTCAAGCACCCTCGGCCGGGCTTGAATGCCCGTTGGCCGAGGTCAAGCACCCTCGGCCGGGCTTGAATGCCCGTTGGCCGAGGTCATTCAACCTCCGCCGGGCTTGAATGCCCGTTGGCCGAGGTCAAGCACCCTCGGCCGGGCTTGAATGCCCCTTGGCCGAGGTCAAGCACCCTCGGCCGGGCTTGAATGCCCCTTGGCCGAGGTCAAGCACCCTCGGCCGGGCTTGAATGCCCCTTGGCCGAGGTCAAGCATACTCGGCCGGGCTTAAATACCCCTAGGCCGAGGTCAAGCACCCTCGGCCGGGCTTGAATGCCCGTTGGCTGAGGTCAAGCAACCTCGGCCGGGCTTTAATGCCCGTTGGCCGAGGTCAAGCACCCTCGGCCGGGCTTGAATGCCCGTTGGCCGAGGTCAAGCACCCTCGGCCGGGCTTGAATGCCCCTTGGCCGAGGTCAAGCACCCTCGGCCGGGCTTGAATGCCCCTTGGCCGAGGTCAAGCACCCTCGGCCGGGCTTGAATGCCCGTTGGCCGAGGTCAAGCACCCTCGGCCGGGCTTGAATGCCCCTTGGCCGAGGTCAAGCACCCTCGGCCGGGCTTGAATGCCCCTTGGCCGAGGTCAAGCACCCTCGGCCTGGATTGAATGCCCCTTGGCCGAGGTCAAGCACCCTCGGCCGGGCTTAAATACCCCTAGGCCGAGGTCAAGCACCCTCGGCCGGGCTTGAATGCCCGTTGGCCGAGGTCAAGCACCCTCGGCCGGGCTTGAATGCCCGTTGGCCGAGGTCATTCAACCTCCGCCGGGCTTGAATGCCCGTTGGCCGAGGTCAAGCACCCTCGGCCGGGCTTGAATGCCCCTTGGCCGAGGTCAAGCACCCTCGGCCGGGCTTGAATGCCCCTTGGCCGAGGTCAAGCACCCTTGCCCCGGCTTGAATGCCCCTTGGTCGAGGTCAAGCACCCTCGGCCTTGCTTGAATGCCCCTTGGCCGAGGTCAAGCACACTTGGCCGGGCTTGAATACCCCCAGGCCGAGGTCAGGCACCCTTGGCCTGGCTTGAATGCCCGTTGGCCGAGGTCAAGCACTCTCGGCCGAGCTTGAATGCCCGTTGGCCGAGGTCAAGCACCCTCGGCCGGGCTTGAATGCCCCTTGGCCGAGGTCAAGCACCCTCGCCTGGGCTTGAATGCCCCTTGGCCGAGGTCAAGCACCCTCGGCCGGGCTTGAATGCCCCTTGGCCGAGGTCAAGCACCCTTGCCCAGGCTTGAATGCCCCTCGGCCAAGGTCCAGCACCCTCGGCCGGGCTTGAATGCCCCTTGGCCGAGGTCAAGCACCCTCGGCCGGGCTTGAATGCCCCTTGGCAAAGGTCAAGCACCCTCGGCCTGGCTTGAATGCCCGTTGGCCGAGGTCAAGCACCCTCGGCCGGGCTTGAATGCCCGTTGGCCGAGGTCAAGCAACCTCGGCTGGGCTTGAATGCCCCTTGGCCGAGGTCAAGCACCCTTGGCCTGGCTTGAATGCCCCTTGGCCGAGGTCAAGCACCCTTGCCCAGGCTTGAATGCCCTTTGCTGAACAAAACATGTTCTATTTTTAGGACCTGAACCTGGTTGTTGTTTTCCCAAGTTGGAAAATCTGATGGTTGTTTACCAACCTACCACCTGCTGTTTTGTCCAGCAAAGTTGGTTCTGTCGCTTGGAATTATTTGGAATCATCCCTGGTTGTTCCCAGGTTGATTCCCAATGCCCTTCCTAGCTAGAAATATTTATTCCTTCTCTGTTTTTACCTGGATACAGTCAGATTGATGCAAGCGAATTCCTTCCTTGCTGGAATTTCGTTTGTACACAGTTCAACGGCGGAATGCGACCCAAGTCCACACTAGCATACTAGCACTACGACGCTAGGCAATCTCTGTCTGAGCCATAACACCGTAATGACATAACTTTTCGCAAGGCAACTTGGCTTATTCTAAAGCTCTTGGAGCGAGCTTCGATATAGAAATTTCTCAGCTTGATTGAGAGTCTGCACAGCTCGCTGCGGGACGTTCAAGGTACTCTTGCTCTTTGATTGCGTTCTTCATATCCCTTTCTCTACAAACTCGGACCCGAGGATAGGGGCTGGTCTCATACCTGGCACCAAAGAACCCTTGGAGGTGACCCCGAGGAGAGGTTTAAGTTTGAATTGTGTCTTCGTTGCTTGGGTTTATTACGCCCTTACACCAACAAGCTGGTATCAGAGCTGCGTTATAGTGAACAAGGGGAGCGCGAACAACCCAGGGCTCGCTGTCCAAGGAGGTGCTGAAAAACATCACCGTCGAGAATTACAATTGTAAGGGCTATCATTATTGGGCCTAGAAATTGCAACTTTATTCCCGTCAGATCGGTTTGCTAAAACTAATGATTGGGATAAGCGTGCTTTTGCTGTCTACTACTTGATATTGCGGAGTTTGGAGCTGAACCATCGTCACCGTGTCATGCACCTGCTGCCGGAGGTTGAGTGCGGTCCGAAAGTGTGGACCGTGTTGAAGGAGCTGCACGCCCCAGCCTCCATTGCTGCAATGCTCATGATGGAGAGGGAGCTGTCTGCGTTGCGCCTGAGCGAGGGAGAGCCGGTGCAACCTGTTCTGGACAAGATGCGTGATCTCTACGCGAAATTGGCGACCGCGGGAATCACCTACCCGGAGCAGACCAAGTGCCTGAAGATGCTTTCGCTGCTGCCGGAATCGTGGCTGCGATACACAAGCGGATTGAGCCTACCAAAGAACCAGAGCTTGTCGGACGCTCGAGTCGGTGCGTACCAAGATTACAGCGGAGGATTTCCGTCGCCGCCAACTGAGGGGTGGAGACCAGGGCAGCAGCGGCTACGGCATGCAAGGAGGCAAACGTGGCAGAGGACGTGGCATCGGTGGTGCTGGGTACGGTGCAAAAAAGTACGACGACTCCAACGACCAACAAGGAGGTACCAGTTGGGGTCGTGGTGCGAAATTAGGACGTAAGGGCAAGTCGGGTGCTGGTGGCAAAATGAAAGGGAGTTGCTGGTATTGTGAGAAGGAGGGGCACCCCTGGTTTTTGTGCTATAAGAAACCAGAAGTATGGACCCCCCAGAACCGCGACCAACAAAGAGTAAGTGTGTTACTTGCCCATGTGGATGGTACTAAGAGTAAATGCAATACTTGTCCATATGGATGGCACTAAGAATATGTGTGTTACTTACACATTTGGATGGTACTAAGAAAAAGTGCGTTACTTGCCCATATGGATAGTACTAAGAGTAAGTGTGATATTTACTCTTGTGAACGGTATTAAGAGAGAGTGCATTACTTACCCCATGTGGATGGTACTAAGAGTAAGTGCATTACTTACCCATATGGATGATACTCAGGAAAAGTGCGTTACTTACCCATGTGGATGGTACAAAGAGTAAGCGCGTTACTTACCCATATGTTTGGTACCAATGGTAGGTGCGACACTTACCCATACAAAGAGTAAGTGCGTTACTTACCCATGTGGATGGTACTAAGAGAAAGTGCGTAATTTTCCCATGAGAATGGCACTAAGACTAAGTGTATTACTTACCTATACGGATGGTACTAAGAGAAGGTGCGTAATTTACCCATCTGGATGGTACTAACAGAGAGTACGAAACTTGCCCACGTGGTACTAAGAGAATGTGCAACACTTACCCATGTGGATCAAACAATGGATAAGTGCGTTTTTCACCTCTGTGAATGGTACTCTAATTATGTGCGTTACTTACCCATGTGGATGGTAAAAATAAAAGTGTGTTATTTACCCTTGTGGATTATACTAAGAGAAAGTGCGTTACTTACCCATATGGTTGGTAAAAGAAAGTACGGTGTTTACCCATATGGATAAGAGTAGGTGCATTACCTTCCCATGTGGATGGAACAAAAAGTGTTGGTGCAAATTCACATTGCACGACATCCTCCCGTCTCGTTGTACGAGTATATGTGTGCGAATGCATTTGGGTGTGAATGGAATGTTTGTGTGTTTGTTTGCTTTCGCAATTTTTGCTTGATGCATTTGCAGGTACTCGCGCAATATGCGCTTCGGCACAACATTGTACGCGCTATGAACTGTGCAAGCAGAAAGGACGAGCTCGCAAAGGAACCCAAGATGGAAGCTTTGCGGTTCGGTTAAATTGATTGCGCAGATTCAGTTATATCCAACTCGAAATTGTACTGTTTTGTTTGATTGACTATAGTGTAGCAGGGCAGGCACTATAGGGGTACAATTTAGGTGAAGGTTGGATGTTGTTTGTCTGTATCTGCATGCTACAGGGCCAGGGGAAACCAGCGGAACCAGCATTTGGCTGGTTGGGCAAAGACAAAACAGGTTCTGTTTTTAAAACCTGAACCTGGTTGTTGTTTTCCCAGGTTGGAAAAACTGAACCAGAGGTTGTTTACCAACCTACCACCTGCTATTTTGTCCAGCCAGGTTGGTTCTGTTGCTTGAAATTATTTGGGATCATCCCTGGTTGTTCCCAGGTTGATTCCCAAGGTCCTTGCTAGCTAGAACTATTTAATCTTTCTCTGTTTGTACCTGGATTTAGTCAATTGATTCAAGCGAATTCCTTTCTCGCTGGAATTTCGTTTCTGCACTATTCGACGGCGGAATGCTATCGAAGTCAACGCTAGTATGCTAGCACTTCAATACTAGGCAAACGCTGTCCGAGCCATAACATCGTAATGGCACAACTCTTTGCGAGGCAACTTGGCTTATTTTAAAGCTCTTGGAGCGAGCTTTGATATAGCGAATTCTCAGCTTAATCCGATCGACGGTCCGCAAGGCACGCTGCGCGACGCTCAAGGTACTCTCGTTATTTTGGCGAAGACATTATTGATTCCTCTCTCTACAAACTCGGACCCGAGGATTGGGGCTGGTCTTGTACAAGACACCCAATGACCCTTGGAGGTGACCCCGACGAGAGGTTTTAAGTTTGTTTAAGTCTTAAAAGCCTGAGTTTATTAGGCCCTTGCACCAACAAGCTGGTATAAGAGCTGCGTTATAGCGATCCTCGTTATAGGTAGCTATGGCGGGCAACACGTCGGCGGGAGCTGGTGAATCTTCAGCCCAAGATCGTAGCGGCGATTCCGTCGCCGCCAACTGAGGGGTGGGGACGACGGCAGCAGCGGCTACGGGATGCAAGGGAGCCGACGTGGCAGAGGACGTGGCTTCGGTGGTGCTGGACACGGTGCAAAGAAAGACGACGACTCCAACGACCAACAAGGAGGTATCGGTTGGGGTCGCGGTGCGAAATCTGGACGTGAGGGTAAGTCGGGTGCAATTGGCAAAATGAAAGGGAGTTGCTGGTATTGTGAGAAGGAAGGGCACCCCTGGTTTTTGTGCTATATGATACCCGATGGATGGACCCCCCAGAATCGTCACCAGGATGGCGGCGCGTGGAGGAACCAGAAAAACGGCGCGAACATGATCGTTGATTCGCCCGACAACAACCAGAAGAGCAATGGTGGTGCGGAGAAGAAGAAGGTGCGGAGAAGAAGAAGGAGCGCACCGTGGGCCAATTCTTCCACATTGGGGTGCAGGGGGAGCAAAAAGACGCCTCTGCCAAGGTTAGAGCAGAGCTGCACCCCCTGGACTATTGGGTGTTAGACACGGGCGCTGCTTGGACGATGATGCCGCGCAAGGACCTGCTGGACGACGTACGTGCTGCACCGATCAATGAGGTGTGCTCCGCCTCTGGACACGCGTTCAAGGTGGCTGGTGCGGGACGAGCTGCGTTTAAGGGAGCAAGCGGGTGGCAAGTCGGTGGTGCTACACGACGTTCTCCTCGTCCGCAATCTCAAGGCCAACCTTATCTCCCTCCGTAAGCTTGCCAAGGCTGGGGTGAGCACTAGCACGGATGGGGCTCGCACGTACAAGGGGCAGCAAGGACGAGAGCAAGAACGAGAGCACAAGAGCAAGGACGTGTACAGATCCATGTGGCAGCTGCCAGCCTTCGTGTGGCACAGTGTGCGGCAGGCTGGAGAGGGGTCTGCATCCCAAGGGGAGGGGTTGGTGTGAGAGTGCTGGCCAGATCTGAGGAGACAGTTGGGCAACGGCACACCGACGCTTGGGGCATGTGGCAATGCCCTTGTTGAAGCAGTTGGAGAAGGATGGAGCCGTTAAGGACTTCAAGCTGAACGGACAGCCACCGGATGACATCTGTTGCTCTCAAATTTTACCCGTTTCCCGTTCCATAGTGTGGCTGGCAGGAGCAAGTAGCTGGTCCACATGGACTTGCAGGGGGCCGCTGCCGGTGCAAGGGCATAAGGGGGAGCGGTATTTCCTTACAATTGTGGATGACTGGAGCAGACTCATGTGGGCGTATCCGCTGAAGCAAAAGGACCACGCCGCCTCTACAATACGGAACAATTGGCTGCCATTCGTGGAGAAGCAGGCAGAGTGTGTAGTAAAGCGGATTAGGACAGACCGGGGTGGTGAGCCTCTTGGAGCTGAGATGACGGCCTGGCTCAAGAAGCAGGGCATCCAAAGGGAGCTGACCACGGCTTACACCCCACAGTCCAACGGTGTAGCAGAACGGGCAAACCGGACCATTCTGGAGATAGCTAGGGTGCTGTTCATAGAATCTGGGCTGAGCAATTTCATGTGGCCTCATGCTGTCCGGCACGCTACCGTCGCTAGGAACAGGGTGCTCACCAAGGTTGGGGATGACTCGTGGGTGCCATTGGAGAGGTGGCTTGGGAGGAAGCCGCCGGTGGACATGCTGAGGGTGTTTGGTTGCATGGCAGTCGCCCACGTCCCCAAGACCTATAGAAGTAAGTTGGGGGCAAGTGCAATCTGGTGTGTGCATTTGGGGCTGGCTGCTGAGAGCAAGGGATGGCTGTTGTGGGAACCATCCAAAGGTGTGTTGTTTGACAGCAGGGATGTAAAATTCATTGAGGGCATGATGTATGGGAGCTGGGAGAAACAGCCGGAGGCAAAGGTATCCCATTAGATGGAGCAGATCACCATGCAGCTGGACCTGACTCCTAGTGTCTGGGAGGAGGGAGAAGAGGCAGCTGCAGGGGATGGTGATGGAGAGAAGATACAAAAGGCACCTGCTGGTGGAGGAGATGGTGTGTAGACTAGCGATAGCACTAGCGGAGCTGTTGGATCTGAGAGAGGAGAGCAGCAGCAGAAGAAATCTAAGGCTAGGGGTGTCCTTATGCGGGGATGGGAGTCACCCGTCTCCAGGCCAGGACGTACCCGTATGGCAACAAAGAAGCTGACTGCAGGAGCTGATGTAGCAGAGCAGCAGCTTGGGAATGAGGAGGCGTTACTGATTTTGCCTCAAGGGTATAGCCCTGATGAGGAAGACGAGCCTGTATACTGTTTTCTTGCCCCTGCACCAGAGGAACCAGCTAGCATGGAGGAGGCACTAGCTGGACCAGATAGGGGCAAGGGGCTGGTTTCTAGGGATGCTGAGTACCAGAGTCTGCTGGAGAATGGGACATGGGATCTGGTGGTGCTGCCTGAGGGGAAGAAAGCCATAAAATGCAAGTGGGTGCTGAGGATCAAGACCGATGACAAGAGGCAGGTCACCATCTACATAAGTAGGCTGGTAGCTAAGGGGTTTATGCAGAAGGAGAAGCAGGACTTCAATGAGATCTTTGCTCCCACTGCCAAACCTCCTACCCTCCGTGTCTTGTTGGCAGATGCAGCCGTTAGTGGAAAATTCATCATTCAGATGGATATATCAACGGCATTCCTCAATGGCATTTTTGAGGAGGAGGTGTTCATGACGCAGCCGCCTGGGTATGAGGATGGTACGGGCAGGGTGTGCAAGCTGAAAAAGTCCATCTATGGCTTGAAGCAGGCGCCACGCTGCTGGTACCAGAGGTTGGCAGCTGTTTTAGAGGAGATGGGATTCAGGACCAGCAGCTGTGATGAGAGCCTCTTTCTCAAGGGCGAGGGGGAGGAGCTGGTGTTGTTTCTGGTCTACATGGACGACATTCTTCTCTTCAGCAGCAGCATGAAGGAGATCCAGAAGGTGCAGCAGCAGCTGATGGAGAACTTCAAGTGCAAGAACCTTGGGGAGGTAAAATACTACCTCGGGATGCACGTGGAGAGAATGTGCGTTATTTGCCCATGCGGACGGTACTAAGAGTAAGTGCATAATTTATCCATATGGATGGTATTAAAATTAAGTACGTTCTATATTGATGGTTCTAAGAGAAATTATGTAATTTACCTACGTGGATGGTACAAAATGAAACTGCGTTACTTGCCCATGTGGATGGCACTAAGACTAATTGCATAACTTACACATGTGGATGGTACTAAAAGAAAGTACATCAGTTACCCATATGGATGGTCCTAAGAGTACGTGCGTTACTTACTCAAATAGATGATACTAGGAGAAAGTGCGACACATACCCATGTTGATGGTACTAAAAAAAAGTGCGTAATTTTCACATATGGATGGTAGCAAGAGTAAGTGCGTTACTTATCCATATGGATGGTACTAAGAGTAAGTGCATAATTTACCCTTGTGGATGGTACAAAGAGTAAGTGCGTTACTTATCGATGTGGATGGTACAAAGAGAAAGTGAGTTACTTACCCATGTGGATGGTACTAAGAGTAAGTGCGTTACTTACACATGTGGATGGTACTAAGAGTAAGTGCGTTACTTGTCCATGTGGATGGTACTAAGAGAAAGTGAATTACTTGCCCGTGTGGACTGTACTAAGAGGAAGTTCGTAATTTACCTAAATGGATGGTAGTAAAAGGAAGTGCATTACTTGCCCATATGGATGGTACAAAGAGAAAGTGCGGTACTTGCTAATATGGATAGGACTAAGACGTTACTTACCTAGGTGGATGGCACTAAGATTAAGTGCATTACTTACCTATGTAGATGGTACAAAGAGAAAGTGCGTTACTTTTCCATATGGACGGTATACGAGTAACTGCGTAATTTACCCATGTGGATAAAAGAAAGTGCGTTACTTGCCCATATGGACAGCACTAAGAGTAAATGCGTTACTTACCCATATGGATGGTACTAAGAGTAAGCGCGTTACTAACCCATATGGATGGTATAAAAAGAAAGTGTGTAACTTGCCCATATTGATGGTACTAAGAGAAAGGGTGTAATTTACCTATGTAGATGGTACAAAATGAAAGTGCTTTACTTGCCCATATGGATGGTGTTGGTGTAAGGGCCTAATAAACTCAAGCTATTAAGACTTAATCAAACTTAAAACCTCTCCTCGGGGTCACCTCCAAGGGTCCCTGGGTGCCTGGTACAAGACCAGCCCCTATCCTCGGGTCCGAGTTTGTAGAGAGAGGGATCAAGAAGGACTTAGTCAAAACAGCAAGAGTACCTTGAACGTCGCGCAGCGTGCCGTGCAGACCGTCGATCGGATTTAGCTGAGAATTCGCTACATCGAAGCTCGCTCCAAGAGCTTTAAAATGAGCCAAGTTGCCTCGCGAAAAGTTCTGCCATTATGAAGTTATGGCTCGGACAGCGTTTGCCTAGCGTTGGGGTGCTAGCATACTAGCATTGACTCGGGTAGCATTCCGCCGTCGAATAGCGCAGAAACGAAATTCCAGCGAGGAAGGAATTCGCTTGAATCAATTGACTATATTCAGGTACAAACAGAGAAGGATTAAATAGTTCTAGCTAGCAAAGACCTTGGGAATCAACCTGGGAACAACCAGGGATGATCCCAAATAATTCCAAGCAACAGAACCAACCTGGCTGGACAAAATAGCAGGTGGTAGGTTGGTAAACAACCTCTAATCCTGTTTTTCCAACCTGGGAAAACAACAACCAACCAGCCAAATGCTGGTTCCGCTGGTTTCCCCTGGCCTTGTAGCATGCAGATACAAACAAACAACATCCAACCTTCACCTAAATTGTACCCCTATAGTGCCTTCCCTGCTACACTATAGTTAACCAAACAAAACAGTACAATTTCGAGTTGGATAGAACTGAATCTGCGCAATCAACTCAACCGAACTGCAAAGCTTCCATCTTGGGTTCCTTTGCGAGCTCGTCCTTTCTGCTTGCACTGTTCATAGCGCGTACAATGTTGTGCCGAAGCGCGCATTGCGCGAGTACCTGCAAATGCTTCAAGCGAAAATTGCGAAAGCAAACAAACACACGAACACACCATTCACACGCAAATGTATTCGCACACGCATACTCGTACAAAACAGACGGCAGGATGTCGTGCAATGTGCATTTGCACCCAACAGATGGCACTAAGCGTAAGTGTGTTACTTACCTATGTGGATGGCACAAAGACTAATTGCATAACTTACCTATGAGGATGGTACTAAAAGAAAGTGTGTTACTTACCCATATGGATGGTATGAAGAATAAGTGCATTACTTACGTATATGGATGGTACTAGGAGAAAGTGCGTTACATACCCATATGGATGGCACTAAGAGTATGTGCGTAATTTACACATGTAGATGGTACTAACAGAAAGCGTGTAATTTCTCCATATGGATGGTACTAAGAGTAAGTGCGTTATTTACCCATGTGGATGGTACCAAGAGTAAGTGCGTTACTTTTTTATATACATGGTTCTACTAGTAAGTGCGTAATTTACCCTTGTGGATGGTACTAAGAGTAAGTGCGTTACTTACCCACATGAAAGATACTAAGAGATAAAGTTGGTAATTTTCCCATATGGATTGTACTTAGAGTAAGTACGTGACTTACCCATGTGCATGTTACTAAGAGTACTAAAAAAAAAACGTTGCATGTGGATAGTACTTAGAGTAAGTACGTAACTTACCCAAGTGCGTTGCATAGCCATGTGGATGGTACTAAAAAAAAGTGCGTAATTTCTCCATTTGGATGGTATTAGGAGTAAGTGCATAAGTTACCCATATGGATGGTACCAATAATAGGTGCGTAATTTATCCATGTGGATGTGTACTAAGATTAAGTGCGTTACTTACCCATATGGATGGTACTAAAAGAGAGTGCGTAATTTTTCCGTGTGGATGGTACTAAGCGTAAGTGCGTTACTTACCCGTATAGATGGTACTAGGCGAAATTGCGTTAAATACAAATCTGGATGTTACTAAAAAAAGGTGCGTAGTTTTTTCCATTTGGATGGTACTACGTCTATAAGCTACCCATATGGATGGTAGCAAGAATAAGTGCGTTACTTATCCATTTGCATGGTACTAATAGTAAGTGTGTAATTCACCCATATGGATGGTACTAAGAGTAAGTGTGTTATTTACCCATATGGATGGTACTAAAAAAAATGCATAATTTTTACCCATGTGGATGATACAAAGAGACAAAGCTCGTAATTTTCCTATGCGGATTGTTTTTAGAGTAAGTGCGTTACTTACCCATGTGGATGGTACTAAGAGTAAGTGCATTGCTTATCCATCTGGATGCTACTAAGAGAAAGTGCGTTACATACCCATGTGGATGGTACTAAGAGAAAAAAGCGCGTAATTTTTCCATGTGGATGGTACTAAGAGAAAGTGCATAAGTTACTCATATGGAAGGTAGGAAGAGTAAGTGCGTTACTTTCCCATATGGTTGGTACTAAGAGTAAGTGCGTAATTTACCCATGTGGATGATACAAAGAGAGAAAATTCGTAATTTTCCCATGTGGATTGTTATTGGAGAAAGTGCGTGACCTACCCATGTGGATGGTACTAAAGGTAAGTGCGTTATTAACCCGTATGGATGGTACTAAGATAAAGTGCGTTACATACCCATGTCGATAGTACTAAGAAAAGTGCATAATTTTTCCAAGTGGACTAGGAGAAAAAGCATAACTTACCCATATGGAAGGTAGCAAGAGCAACTGCGTTACTTACCCGTATAGATGGTACTCATAGTAAATGCGTAATTTACCCATACGGGCTAAATAAACTCAAGCTATTAAGACTATCAAACATAAAACCTTCCTCGCAGTCACCTCCAAGGATCCCTTGGTGCGTGGTACAAGACCAGCCCCTATCCTCAGGTCCGAGTTTGTAGAGAGAGGAGTCAAGAGGGACTTAGCCAAAATAACAAGAGTACATTGAACGTTACGCAGTGTGCCATGCAGACCGTCGATCGGATTAAGCTAACAATTTACTATATCGAATATCGCTCCAAGAAATTTGAAACAAGTTGCCTCTCGAAAAGTTCTGCCATTACGAAGTTATGGCCCGGACAGCGTTTGCCTAGCGTAGTAATGCTAGCGTTCTAGCGTTAACTCGAGTAGCATTCTGCTGTCGAACCGCGTAGAAACGAAATTCCAGCGATTAAGGTGTTTGCTTGAATCAATTGACTATATCCAGGTACAAACAGAGAAGGAATAAATAGTTCTAGCTAGCAAAGTCCTTGAGAATCAACTTGGGAACAACCAGGGATGATCCCAAATAATTCCAAGCAACAGAACCAACCTGGCTGGACAAAATAGCAGGTGGTAGGTTGGTAAACAACCTCTGGTTCTGTTTTTCCAACCTGTGAAAACAACAACCAGGTTTAGGTTATAAAAGCAGAACATGTTTTGTCTTTGCCCAACCAGCCAAATGCTGGTTCCGCTGGTTTCCCCTGGCCCTGTAGCATGCAGATACAGACAAAAAACATCCAACCTTCACCTAAATTGTACCCCTATAGTGCCTGCCCTGCTACACTAAAGTCAACCAAGCAAAACAGTACAATTTCGAGTTGGATAGAACTGAATCTGCGCAATCAATTCAACCGAACCGCAAAGCTTCCATTTCGGGTTCCTTTGCGAGCTCATCCTTTCTGCTTGCACTGTTCATAACGCGTACAATGTTGTGCCGAAGCGCACATTGCGCGAGTACCTGCAAAAGGTTCAAGCGAAAATTGCAAAAGCAAACAAACACACGAACACACCATTCACACGCAAATGCATTCGCACGCGCATACTCGTACCCCCCAAGTTCGTTACCCCCCGATCTGGATGTTACTAAAATTTAGTGCATTACTTACCCATGTGGATGGTACTAAGAGAAATTTTATAATTTACCCTTATGGATGGTACTAACAGTAAGTACGTAACCTACGAATATGGATGGTACTAAGAAAAATGTTGGTGTAAGGGCCTAATAAACTCAGGCTATTAAGACTTAATCAAACTTAAAACCTCTCCTCGGGGTCACCTCCAAGGGTCCCTGGGTGCCTGGTACAAGACCAGCCCCTATCCTCGGGTCCGAGTTTGTAGAGAGAGGGATCAAGGAGGACTTAGTCAAAACAGCAAGAGTACCTTGAACGTCGCGCAGCGTGCCGTGCAGACCGTCGATCGGATTAAGCTGAGAATTCGCTATATCGAAGCTCGCTCCAAGAGCTTTAAAACGAGCCAAGTTGCCTCGCGAAAAGTTCTGCCATTACTAAGTTATGGCTCGGACAGCGTTTGCCTAGCGTTGGAGTGCTAGCATACTAGCGTTGACTCGGGTAGCATTCCGCCGTCGAATAGCGCAGAAACAAAACTCCAGCGAGGAAGGAATTCGCTTGAATCAATTGACTATATTCAGGTACAAACAGAGAAGGATTAAATAGTTCTAGCTAGCAAGGACCTTGGGAATCAACCTGGGAACAACCAGGGATGATCCCAAATAATTCCAAGCAACAGAACCAACCTGGCTGGACAAAATAGCAGGTGGTAGGTTGGTAAACAACCTCTGGTTCTGTTTTTCCAACCTGGGAAAACAACAACCAGGTTCAGGTTCTAAAAACAGAACCTGTTTTGTCTTTGCCCAACCAGCCAAATGCTGGTTCCGCTGGTTTCCCCTGGCCTTGTAGCATGCAGATACAGACAAACAACATCCAACCTTCACCTAAATTGTACCCCTATAGTGCCTTCCCTGCTACACTATAGTTAACCAAACAAAACAGTACAATTTCGAGTTGGATAGAACTGAATCTGCGCAATCAACTCAACCGAACTTCAAAGCTTCCATCTTGGGTTCCTTTGCGAGCTCGTCCTTTCTGCTTGCACTGTTCATAGCGCGTACAATGTTGTGCCGAAGCGCGCATTGCGCGAGTACCTGCAAATGCATCAAGTGAAAATTGCGAAAGCAAACAAACACACGAACACACCATTCACACGCAAATGCATTCGCACACGCATACTCGTACAAACAGACGGCAGGATGTCGTGCAATGTAAATTTGCACCCAACACACTCCCCCTCAGCCTGCCGGCTGCATCTCCATCATTCCATGCTAGTTCATGCTCATTCCACTCATGCGCACACAACGCCAATGAGGCTCATCCGCAAGCCTCTTGGTGAGAAAGTCTGCTGGCTGCTGGTGAGTCTTGATGTAGATCGGATTCACCGTCCCCCTCTTCACCTCCTTACGCAGCCAGTGCCACTTGATACGCATGTGCTTGTTCAGCCCATGAAGCATAGCGTTCATGGCCATCCCAAGAGCCCCCTTGCTATCACAAAACAGCGGCGTAGCAACTTTCTGCTCCTGGCCAATCTCCTCTAACAGCCTCCTTAGCCAAATCACCTCCTTCACCCCATGGAACATCGCCATGTACTCTGATTCTACGGAAGAGAGTGCCGTCTCCGTCTGCTTCTTGGACCTCCAACTAACAGGTCCTCCCCCAACTACGCAGATGTATCCTCCCACAAATGAGGAATCCTCCTTCTCAGAAGCCCAAGTAGCATCAGTAAAGCAAGTGAGAAAGAGCTTGCCTTCTCCAAGCCTCTCCCCCTTCTCTTTCAGCACCTCCACCCCTTTCTGCTTCACCTGTGCAGATGCGGAATATTGAACTCCAATGCTTGGGTGAGAGTTCAGGTACTTCACCACACGCTCAGCTGCATCCACCTGCTCCTCTGATGGATTCTGCACCACCCTAGCCAGCTGCCCAACCGAGAAAGAGATGTCGGGCCTCGTGTGAACTGCTGCGTACAAGAGGCTGCCCACCAAGGACTGAAATTGCTGCTGCTCCTCGGCTTCAACCCCTTCATCCTCTGCAGCCTTCACAAGCTTGAATTCTGCTGGCAGGGGAGTTGCAACCTTGCGCTCATTCTCAATCCCATATTTCTCCCCCAGCTCCTTGATGAACTTCTCCTGGTGCAGGATCCCTTTCCACGTGCATCCCGAGGTAGTACTTTACCTCCCCAAGGTTCTTGCACTTGAAGTTTTCCATCAGTTGCTGCTGCACTTTCTGGATCTCCTTCATGCTGCTGCTGAAGAGAAGAATGTCGTCCACGTAGACCAGAAACAGCACCAGCTTCTCCCCCTCGCCCTTGAGAAAGAGGCTCTCATCACAGCTGCTGGTCCTGAATCCCATCTCCTCTAAAACAGCTGCCAACTTCTGGTACCAACAGCGTGGCGCCTGCTTCAAGCCGTAGATGGACTTGTTGAGCTTGCACACCCTGCCCGTACCATCCTCATACCCAGGCGGCTGTGTCATGTACACATCCTCCTCTAAAATCCCATTCAGGAATGCCGTTGAAATATCCATCTGAATGATGAATTTCCCACTAACGGCTGCATCTGCCAACAAGACACGGAGGGTAGGGGGTTTGGCAGTGGGAGCAAAGATCTCGTTGAAGTCCTGCTTCTCCTTCTGCATAAACCCCTTAGCCACCAACCTACTCTTGTAGATGGTGACCTGCCCCTTGTCGTCAGTCTTGATCCTCAGCACCCACTTGCATTGTATTGCTTTCTTCCCATCAGGCAGCACCACCAGATCCCATGTGCCATTTTCTAGCAGGCTCTGGTACTCAGCATCCCTAGAAGCCAGCCATTTGTCCCTATCTGGTCCAGCTAGTGCCTCCTCCATGCTAGCTGGTTCCTCTGGTGCAGGGGCAAGAAAACAGTACGCAGGCTCATCCTCCTCATCCGGGTCATAGCCATGCGGTAGAATCAGCAATGCCTCTTTGGTCCCTAGCTGCTGCTCTGCTGCATCAGTTCCTGCAGTCAGCTTCTTAGTAGCCATACGGGTACGTCTCGGCCTGGAGACGGGTGTCTCCCATCCCTTCATAACGACACCCTTCGGCTTCTTAGTTTTCCCCTGCTGCTGCTCTCCTCCCTTGGATCCAGCAGCTTCACTAGTGCTGCCGCCACTTTCCACACCATTTTCTCCACCAGCAGGTGCCTCCTGTACCTTCTCTCCATCACCATTCCCCGCAGCTGCCTCCTCTCCCTCCTCCCACACACTAGGAGTCAGGTCCAGCTGCATGGTGATCTGCTCCATCTGCTGGGACACCCGGGCCTCCGGCTGTTTCTCCCAGCTCCCATACATCATGCCCTCAATGAATTTCACATCCCTGCTGTCAAACAACACACCCTTGGATGGTTCCCACAGCAGCCATCCCTTGCTCTCAGCAGCCAGCCCCAAATGCACACACCAGATTGCACTCGCCCCCAACTTACTGCGGTAGGTCTTGGGGACGTGGGCGACTGCCATGCAACCGAACACCCTCAGCATGTCCACCGGCGGCTTCCTCCCAAGCCACCTCTCCAACGGCACCCACGAGTCATCCCCAACCTTGGTGAGCACCCTGTTCCTAGCGACGGTAGCGTGCCGGACAGCATGAGGCCACATCGAATTGCTCAGCCCAGATTCTATGAGCAGAGCCCTAGCTGTCTCCAGAATGGTCCGGTTTGCCCGTTCTGCTACACCGTTGGACTGTGGGGTGTAAGCCGTGGTCAGCTCTCTCTGGATGCCCTGCTTCTTGAGCCAGGCCGTCATTTCAGCTCCAAGGAACTCACCACCCCGGTCTGTCCTAATCCGCTTCACTATTCACGCCGCCTGCTTCTCCACTAACGGCAGCCAATCGTCCCGTATCGTGGAGGCGGCGTGGTCCTTCTGCTTCAGCGGATACGCCCACATCAGCCTGCTCCAGTCATCCACAATTGTAAGAAAATACCGCTCCCCCTTGTGCCCTTGCACCGGCAGCGGCCCCACCAAGTCCATGTGGACCAGCTCCAAAGGCTTCTTGCTCCTGCCAGCCACACTATGGAAAGGGAAACGGGTGAACTTTGAAAGCAAACAGATTTCACAGTTGTCATCGGGTGGCTGTCCGTTCAGCTTCAAACCTTTGACGGCTCCATCCTTCTCCAGCTGCTTCAATAAGGGCATTGCCACATGCCCCAAGCGTCGGTGTGCCGTTGCCCAATCTGTCTCCCCAGATCTGGCCGACACTTTCACACCAACCCCTCCAATGGCATTGCACTCCCCCTGGGATGCAGACCCCTCTATAGCCTACCCCCCACCGTGCCACGCCAACGCCAGCAGCTGCCACATGGATCTGTACACGTCCTTGCTCTCGTGCAGATCCCAAAGCACCCGATTGCCCAGCTGCCCCTTGTACGTGCGAGCCCCATCCGTGCTAGTGCTCACCCCAGCCTTGGCAAGCTTACGGAGGGAGATGAGGTTGGCCTTGAGGTCGGGAACGAGGAGAACGTCGTGCAGCACCACCGGCTTGCCATCCGCTCCCTTAAACGCAGCTCGTCCCGCACCAGCCACCTTCAGCGCGTGTCCAGAGGCGGAGCACACCTCGTTAATCGGTGCAGTGCGAACGTCGTCCAGCAGGTCTTTGCGCGGCGTCATCGTCCAAGCAGCGCCCGTGTCCAACACCCAATAGTCCAGGGGGTGCAGCTCTGCTCCAACCTTGGCAAAGGCGTCTCCTTGCTCCCCCTGCTCTCCAATATGGAAGAACTGGCCTGCGGTGCGCTCCTTCTTCTTCTCCGCACCACCGTTGCTCTTCGGGTTGTTGTCGAACGAATCAGCGACCATGTTCGCGCCGTTTTTCTGGTTCCTTCGCGCGCCGCCATCCTGTTGACGATTCTGGGGGGTCCATCCATCGGGTTTCTTATAGCACAAAAACCAGGGGTGCCCCTCCTTCTCACAATACCAGCAACTCCCTTTCATTTTGCCACCAGCACCCGATTTGTCCCGACGTCCAGATTTCGCACCGCGACCCCAACCGGTACCTCCTTGTTGGTCGTTGGAGTCGTCGTCCTTCTTTGCACCGCGCCCAGCACCACCGAAGCCACGTCCTCTGCCACGTCGGTTCCCTTGCATCCCGTAGCCACTGCTGCCGTCGTCTCCACCCCTCAGTTGGCGGCGACGGAAGTCCTCCTCCAGAATCTTCGTCCGCACCCACTCGAGCGTCCACGAGCTCTGGTTCTGCGGCAGGCTCAATCCGCTCGTGAATTGAAGCCACGATTCCGGCAGCAGCGAGAGCATCTTCAGGCACTTGGTCTGCTCCGGGTAGGTGATTCCCGCGGTCGCCAACTTCGCGTAGAGGTCGCGCATCTTGTCCAGAACAGGTTGCACCGGCTCTCCCTCGCTCAGACGCAACGCGGACAGCTCCCTCTCCAGCATCAACGTTGCGACAACGGAGGTCGGGGCATGCAGCTCCTTCAACACGGTCCACGCCTTCGGACCGCATTCAACCTCCGGCAGCAGGTGCATGACGTGGTGACGCTGGTTCAGCTCCAAACTCTGCGACATCAAATAGTAGCCAGCCGAGGAGTGCTCGTCCCAATCTTCCTGCAGCGTGGGGTCACTCGGTCTAGGCTCCTCCCCAATCATTAGTTTCAGCAAACCGATCTGACGGAAATATAATTGCATTTTCCAGGCCCAATCATCATAGCCCTCACCATTGAACTTCTCGACGGTGAAGTTTTTCAGCACCTCCTTGATCAGCGAGCCCTGGCTTGTTCGCGCTCCCCTTGGCGCTGAAACACCAGAATCTTGGCTGCCGCTACGATCTTGGGCTGAAGATTCACCAGCTCCCGCCGAGGTGTTGCCCGCCATAGCTAACTATAACGAGGATCACTATAACGCAGCTCTGATACCAGCTTGTTTGTGTAAGGGCCTAATAAACTCAGGCTATTAAGACTTAATCAAACTTAAAACCTCTCCTCGGGGTCACCTCCAAGGGTCCCTGGGTGCCTGGTACAAGACCAGCCCCTATCCTCGGGTCCGAGTTTGTAGAGAGAGGGATCAAGGAGGACTTAGTCAAAACAGCAAGAGTACCTTGAACGTCGCGCAGCGTGCCGTGCAGACCGTCGATCGGATTAAGCTAAGAATTCGCTATATCGAAGCTCGCTCCAAGAGCTTTAAAACGAGCCAAGTTGCCTCGCAAAAAGTTCTGCCATTACTAAGTTATGGCTCGGACAGCGTTTGCCTAGCGTTGGAGTGCTAGCATACTAGCGTTGACTCGGGTAGCATTCCGCCGTCGAATAGCGCAGAAACGAAACTCCAGCGAGGAAGGAATTCGCTTGAATCAATTGACTATATTCAGGTACAAACAGAGAAGGATTAAATAGTTCTAGCTAGCAAGGACCTTGGGAATCAACCTGGGAACAACCAGGGATGATCCCAAATAATTCCAAGCAACAGAACCAACCTGGCTGGACAAAATAGCAGGTGGTAGGTTGGTAAACAACCTCTGGTTCTGTTTTTCCAACCTGGGAAAACAACAACCAGGTTCAGGTTCTAAAAACAGAACCTGTTTTGTCTTTGCCCAACCAGCCAAATGCTGGTTCCGCTGGTTTCCTCTGGCCTTGTAGCATGCAGATACAGACAAACAACATCCAACCTTCACCTAAATTGTACCCCTATAGTGCCTTCCCTGCTACACTATAGTTAACCAAACAAAACAGTACAATTTCGAGTTGGATAGAACTGAATCTGCGCAATCAACTCAACCAAACTGCAAAGCTTCCATCTTGGGTTCCTTTGCGAGCTCGTCCTTTCTTCTTGCACTGTTCATAGCGCGTACAATGTTGTGCCGAAGCGCACATTGCGCAAGTACCTGCAAATGCATCAAGCAAAAATTGCGAAAGCAAACAAACACACGAACACACCATTCACACGCAAATGCATTCGCACACGCATACTCGTACAAACAGACGGCAGGATGTCGTGCAATGTAAATTTGCACCCAACAAAAAAGTGCGTAATTTTCCCATGTGGATGGAAGTAAGAGAAAGTCGTTACTTGACCATATGGTTGACACTATGAGTAAGTGCGTTACTTACCCATGTGGATGGTACTAAGAGTAACTACACTATTTAACCATATGGGTGGTACCAAAAGTAAGTGCGACATGTACCTATGTGGATGGTACCAAGAGTCAGTATGTTACATACCCATACTGATGGTACAAAGTGAAAGTGCGTAACCTTTCCATCTGGATGATACTAAGAGTAAGTGTGTTACTTACCCATATGGATGGTACTAAGAATAAGTGCGTAATTTACCCATGTGTATGGTACTAGGAGTAAGTGCGTAATTTACCAATATGGATGGTACTAAAAGTAAGTGTGTTACTTACCCATATAGATGGTACTAAGAGTAAGTGCGTTACTTACTCATGTGGATGGTACTAAGAGTAAGTGCGTTACTTACCAATGTGGATGGTACCAAGAGAAAGGCGTGACTTACCCATATGGACGATACTACGATTCTTTTCGTAATTTTTCCATGTAGATGGTACTAAGAGTAAGTGCGTCAGTTGCCCACATGGACAGTACTAAGAGTAGGTGTGTTTCTTACCCACATGGATGGTACTAAAAGTAAGGGCGATACTTACCCATATTGATGGTACTAATAGAAAGTGTGTAATTTTCTGATGTGGATGGTACTAAGAGAAAGTTCGTTACTTGCCCATGTGGATGATTCTAAGAGTAAGTGTGTTACTTGCACATATGGATGATACTAAGGGTAAAAATGTTACTTTCTCGTGTAGATGTTTCTAAGAGAAAGTGCGTAAATTTTCCCATATGAATGGTACCAAGAGTAAGTGTACCCATGTGCATGGTACTAAAAATCCAATGTGTTACTTACCCATATATATGGTACTAAAAATAAGTATGTTACTTACCCATATACATGGTACTAAGAGTAAGTGTGTTACTTACCCAACGGGATTGTACTAAGAATAGGTGCGTAATTTTCCCATGTGGATGGTACCAAGGGTATGTGCGCTACTTACCCATATGGATGATACTAAGGTTATGTTCGTAATCTATTCAAGTCGGTGGTACAAAAGGAAACTGCGTAATATATCCAAGTGGATGGTACTAAGAGTAAGTGCACTTTTGACCCATATGGGTGGTAGCAAGGGTAAGTGCGATATGTACCCATCTGGATGGAACTAAGTCTTACTGTGTTACTTACCCATATGGATGGTACTAAGAATAACTGCATAATTTACCCAGCTGGATGGTACTAAGATTAAGTGTGTTACTAAACCAATATGGATGGTACCAAGAGTATGTGTGCTACGTACCCATATGGATGGTACTAAGGGAAAGTGTGTTAGTTCCCAGAATGGATGGTACTTAGAAAAAGTGCGTAATTTTCCCATGTGGATGGTACCAAAAGTATGTGCGTTACTTACCCATATGGATGATACTAATATTATGTTCGTAAATTTATCCTCGTGGATGGTACTAAGAATAAGTGCATCACTTGCCCATATTGAGGATACTACGAGTAAGTGCGTTACTTACCCATATTGAAGGTACTAAGAGAAAGTGCGTAATTTTCCGATGTGGATGTACTAAGAGAAAATTCATTACTTGCCCATATGGATGATACTAAGGTTAATGGTAATATACCCCAGTAGATGGTACTAAGAGTAAGTGCGTTACTTTTGACCCATATGGGTGGTACCAAGGGTAAGTGCGATATGTACCTATGTGGATGGTACTAAGTGTTAGTGTGTTATTTACCCATATGGATGGTACTAAGAATAAGTGCATAATAAACCAATATGGATGGTACCAAGAGTAAGTGTGTTACTTACCCATGTGGATGGTACTAAGAGAAAGTGCAGTACTTCCCTTTATGGATGGTTCTTAGAAAAATTGCTTAATTTTCCCATCTGGTTCGGGACCAAAAATATGTGCGTTACTTACCCATATGGATGATACTAAGATTATGTTCATAAATTTATCCATGCGGATGGTACTAAGAGTAAGTGCGTCACTTGCCTATGTGGACGGTACTAAAAATATGTGCTAGATGGATGGTAGGTACTTAGAGAAAGCGCAAAATTTTCTGATGTGGAAGGTAGAAAGAGAATGTTCCTTGCTTGCCCATGTGGATGATTATAAAAGTAAGTGTGTCACTTACCCAGGTGGGTAGTATCAAAGGTAAATTGCGTTACTTACCCATGTGGATGGTACTAAGAGTAAATGCGTTATTTTTCCATAAGGATGGTACTAAGGGTAAGTGCGTTACTTACCCATATGGATGATACTGAGCGAAAGTGAGAAATTTTTCCATCTGGATGGTACTAAGAATAAATGTGTTACTTACCTATATTGATGGTACAAAAAATAAGTGCGTAATTTACCCACTTTGATAGTACTAAGACCGAGTGCGTTAATTACCCATATGGATGGTACTAAGAGTAGGTGCGAAACTTACCTATGTGGACGGAACTTAGAGAAAGTGCGTAATTTACCAATCTGGATGGTACTACGAGTAAGTGCGTTACTTACTTATGTGGATGGTGCTAAGTGAAAATACGTAACTTACCAATGTGAATAGTACTAAGAGTAAATGCGTTACTTACCCATGTGGATGGTACTAAGAGTAAGTGCTAAATATACCAATGTGGATGGTACTAAGAGTAACTCACTTACCTTTATCACCAACTATATGGGTAAGTAACGCACTTACTCTTAATACCAACCATATGGGTAAGTAACGCACTTATTTTTAGTGCCATCCACATTGGTAAATAATGCACTTTCTCTTAGTACCATCTACATGGGTAAGTAACGCACTTACTCTTAGTATCATCCACATGGGTAAGTAATGCAGTTAGTGTTAATACTATCCATATGGGCAAATCCTTAGTACCATCCACTTGGGTAAATTAAAGAATTACTATTTGTACCATCGGCTTGGGTAAGTGATGCACTTACTATTAGTACCATCCATATTGGTAAGTGATCGGATTCACCGTCCCCCTCTTCACCTCCTTACGCAGCCAGTGCCATTTGATACGCATGTGCTTGTTCAGCCCATGAAGCACAGCGTTCCTGGCCATCCCAAGAGCCCCCTTGCTGTCACAAAACAGCGGCGTAGCAACCTTCTGCTCCTGGCCAATCTCCTCTAACAGCCTCCTCAGCCAAATCACCTCCTTCACCCCATGGAACATCGCCATGTACTCTGATTCTACGGAAGAGAGTGCCGTCTCCGTCTGCTTCTTGGACCTCCAACTAACAGGTCCTCCCCCAACTACGCAGATGTATCCTCCCACAAATGAGGAATCCTCCTTCTCAGAAGCCCAAGTAGCATCAGTGAAGCAAGTTAGAAAGAGCTTGCCTTCTCCAAGCCTCTCCCCCTTCTCTTTCAGCACCTCCACCCCTTTCTGCTTCACCTGTGCAGATGCGGAGTATTGAACTCCAATGGTTGGGTGAGAGTTTAGGTACTTCACCACACGCTCAGCTGCATCCACCTGCTCCTCTGATGGATTCTGCACCACCCTAGCCAGCTGCCCAACCGAGAAAGAGATGTCGGGCCTCGTGTGAACCGCTGCATACAAGAGGCTGCCCACCAAGGACTGAAATTGCTGCTGCTCCTCAGCTTCAACCCCTTCATCCTCTGCAGCCTTCACAAGCTTGAACTCTGCTGGCAGGGGAGTTGCAACCTTGCGCTCATTCTCAATCCCATACTTCTCCCCCAGCTCCTTGATGAACTTCTCCTGGTGCAGCTTCAACCACCTGTGATCAGGATCCCTCTCCACGTGCATCCCGAGGTAGTACTTTACCTCCCCAAAGTTCTTGCACTTGAAGTTTTCCATCAGTTGCTGCTGCACCTTTTGGATCTCCTTCATGCTGCTGCTGAAGAGAATAATGTCGTCCACATAAACCAGAAACAGCACCAGCTTCTCCTCCTCGCCCTTGAGAAAGAGGCTCTCATCACAGTTGCTGGTCCTGAATCCCATCACCTCTAAAATGTTGGTGTAAGGGCCTAGAAAACTCAGGCTTTTAAGACTTAATCAATCTTAAAACCTCTCCTCGGGGTCACCTCCAAGGGTCCCTGGGTGCCTGGTACAAGACCAGCCCCTATCCTCGGGTCCGAGTTTGTAGAGAGAGGAGTCAAGAGTGACTTGGCCAAAATAACGAGAGTACATTGAACGTCGCGCAGCGTGCCGTGCAGACCGTCGATCGGATTAAGCTGAGAATTTGCTATATCGAAGCTCGCTCCAAGAGCTTTAGAATAAGCCAAGTTGCCTCGCGAAAAGTTCTGCCATTACGAAGTTATGGCTTGGACAGCGTTTGCCTAGCGTTGGAGTGCTAGCATACTAGCGTTGACTCGGGTAGCATTCCGCCGTCGAATAGCGCAGAAACGAAACTCCAGCGAGGAAGGAATTCGCTTGAATCAATTGACTATATTCAGGTACAAACAGAGAAGGAATATATAGTTCTAGCTAGCAAGGACCTTGGGAATCAACCTGGGAACAACCAGGGATGATCCCAAATAATTCCAAGCAACAGAACCAACCTGGCTGGACAAAATAGCAGGTGGTAGGTTGGTAAACAACCTCTGGTTCTGTTTTTCGAACCTAGGAAAACAACAACCAGGTTCAGGTTCTAAAAACAGAACCTGTTTTGTCTTTGCCCAACCAGCCAAATGCTGGTTCCGCTGGTTTCCCCTGGCCCTGTAGCATGTAGATACAGACAAACAACATCCAACCTTCACCTAAATTGTACCCCTATAATGCCTGCCCTGCTACACTATAGTCAACCAAGCAAAACAGTACAATTTCGAGTTGGATAGAACTGAATCTGCGCAATCCATTCAACCGAACCGCAAAGCTTCCATCTTGGGTTCCTTTGCGAGCTCGTCCTTTTTGCTTGCACTGTTCATAGCGCGTAAAATGTTGTGCCGAAGCGCACATTGCGCGAGTACCTGCAAATGCATCAAGCGAAAATTACGAAAGCAAACAAACACACGAACATTCCATTCACACCCAAATGCATTCGCACACGCATACTCGTACAAACAGATGGCAGGATGTCGTGCAATATGAATTTGCACCGAACATACCCCCCCTCAGCCTGCCGGCTGCATCTCCATCATTCCATGCTAGTTCATGCTCATTCCACTCATGCGCAGACAACGCCAATGAGGCTCATCCACAAGCCTCTTGGTGAGAAAGTCTGCTGGCTGCTGGTGAGTCTTGATGTAGATCGGATTCACCGTCCCCCTCTTCACCTCCTTACGCAGCCAGTGCCACTTGATACGCATGTGCTTGTTCAGCCCATGAAGCACAGCGTTCCTGGCCATCCCAAGAGCCCCCTTGCTATCACAAAACAGCGGCGTAGCAACCTTCTGCTCCTGGCCAATCTTTTCTAACAGCCTCCTCAGCCAAATCACCTCCTTCACCCCATGGAACATCGCCATGTACTCTGATTCTACGGAAGAGAGTGCCGTCTCCGTCTGCTTCTTAGACCTCCAACTAACAGGTCCTCCCCCAACTACGCAGATGTATCCTCCCACAGATGAGGAATCCTCCTTCTCAGAAGCCCACGTAGCATCAGTGAAACAAGTCAGAAAGAGCTTGCCTTCTCCAAGCCTCTCCCCCTTCTCATTCTGCACCTCCACCCCTTTTTGCTTCACCTGTGCAGATGCGGAGTATTGAACTCCAATGCTCGGGTGAGAGTTCAGGTACTTCACCACACGCTCAGCTGCATCCACCTGCTCCTCTGATGGATTCTGCACCACCCTAGCCAGCTGCCCAACCGAGAAAGAGATGTCGGGCCTCGTATGAACCGCTGCATACAAGAGGCTGCCCACCAAGGACTGAAATTGCTGCTGCTCCTCGGCTTCAACCCCTTCATCCTCTGCAGCCTTCACAAGCTTGAACTCTGCTGGCAGGGGAGTTGCAACCTTGCGCTTATTCTCAATCCCATACTTCTCCCCCAGCTCCTTGATAAATTTCTCCTGGTGCAGCTTCAACCACCTGTGATCAGGATCCCTCTCCACGTGCATCCCGAGGTAGTACTTTACCTCCCCAAGGTTCTTGCACTTGAAGTTTTCCATCAGCTGCTGCTGCACTTTCTGGATCTCCTTCATGCTGCTGCTGAAGAGAAGAATGTCGTCCACGTAGACCAGAAAGAGCAGCAGCTTCTCCCCCTCGCCCTTGAGAAAGAGGCTCTCATCACAGCTGCTGGTCCTGAATCCCATCTCCTCTAAAACAGCTGCCAACTTCTGGTACCAGCAGCGTGGCGCCTGCTTCAAACAGTAGCTAGACTTGTTGAGCTTGCACACCCTGCCCGTACCATCCTCATACCCAGGCGGCTGCGTCATGTACACATCCTCCTCTAAAATCCCATTCAGGAATGCTGTTGATATATCCATCTGAATGATGAATTTCCCACTAACGGCTGCATCTGCCAACAAGACACGGAGGGTAGGGGGTTTCGCAGTGGGAGCAAAGATCTCGTTGAGCAAAGATCTCCTTCTGCATAAACCCCTTAGCCACCAGCCTACTCTTGTAGATGGTGACCTGCCCCTTGTCATCGGTCTTGATCCTCAGCACCCACTTGCATTGTATCGCTTTCTTCCCATCAGGCAGCACCACCAGATCCCATGTCCCATTCTCTAGCAGGCTCTGGTATTCAGCATCCCTAGAAGCCAGCCACTTGTCCCTATCTGGTCCAGCTAGTGCCTCCTCCATGCTAGCTGGTTCCTCTGGTGCAGGGGCAAGAAAACAGTACGCAGGCTCGTCCTCCTCATCCGAGTCATAGCCATGAGGTAGAATCAGCATTGCCTCCTCGGTCCCAAGCTGCTGCTCCGCTACACCTGATCCTGCAGTCAGCTTCTTAGTAGCCATACGGGTACGTCCTGGCCTGGAGACGGGTGTCTCCCATCCCCTCATAGCGATGCCCTTCGGCTTCTTAGGTTTTCCCTGCTGCTGCTCTCCTCCCTCGGATCCAGCAGCTCCACTAGTGCTGTCGGCAGTTTTCACACCATTTTCTCCACCAGCAGATGCCTCCTGTACCTTCTCTCCATCACCATTCCCCGCAGCTGCCTCCTCTCCCTCCTCCCATACACTAGGAGTCAGGTCCAGCTGCATGGTGATCTGCTCCATCTGCTGGGACACCCGGGCCTCCGGCTGTTTCTCCCAGCTCCCATACATCATGCCCTCAATGAATTTCACATCCCTGCTGTCAAACAACATACCCTTGGATGGTTCCCACAGCAGCCATCCCTTGCTCTCAGCAGCCAGCCCCAAATGCATACACCAGATTGCACTCGCCCCCAACTTACTACGGTAGGTCTTGGGGACGTGGGCGACTGCCATGCAACCGAACACCCTCAGCATGTCCACCGGCGGCTTCCTCCCAAGCCACCTCTCCAAAGGCACCCACGAGTCATCCCCAACCTTGGTGAGCACCCTGTTCCTAGCGACGGTAGCGTGCCGGACAGCATGAGGCCACATAGAATTGCTCAGCCCAGATTCTATGAGCAGCGCCCTAGCTGTCTGGTTTGCCCGTTCTGCTACACCATTGGACTGTGGGGTGTAAGCCGTGGTCAGCTCTCTCTGGATGCCCTGCTTCTTGAGCCAGGCCGTCATTTCAGCTCCAAGGAACTCACCACCCCGGTCTGTCCTAATCCGCTTCACTACACACTCCGCCTGCTTCTCCACGAACGGCAGCCAATCGTCCCGTATCGTGGAGGTGGCGTGGTCCTTCTGCTTCAGCAGATACGCCCACATCAGCCTGCTCCAGTCATCCACAATTGTAAGGAAATACCGCTCCCCCTTGTGCCCTTGCACCGGCAGCGGCCCCACCAAGTCCATGTGGACCAGCTCCAAAGGCTTCTTGCTCCTGCCAGCCACACTATGGAAAGGGAAACGGGTGAACTTTGAAAGCAAACAGATTTCACAGTTGTCATCGGGTGGCTGTCCGTTCAGCTTCAAACCCTTGACGGCTCCATCCTTCTCCAGCTGCTTCAATAAGGGCATTGCCACATGCCCCAAGCGTCGGTGTGCTGTTGCCCAATCCGTCTCCCCAGATCTGGCCGACACTTTCACACCAACCCCTCCAACGGCGTTGCACTCCCCCTGGGATGCAGACCCCTCTCCAGCCTGCCCCCCACCATGCCACGCCAATGCCTGCAGCTGCCACATGGATCTGTATACGTCCTTGCTCTCATGCAGATCCCAAAGCACCCGATTGCCCAGCTGCCCCTTGTACGTGCGAGCCCCATCCGTGCTAGTGCTCACCCCAGCCTTGGCAAGCTTACGGAGGGAGATGAGGTTGGCCTTGAGGTCGGGGACGAGAAGAACGTCGTGCAGCACCACCGGCTTGCCATTCGCTCCCTTAAACGCAGCTCGTCCCGCACCAGCCACCTTCAGCGCGTGTCCAGAGGCGGAGCACACCTCGTTTATCAGTGCAGCACGTACGTCGTCCAGCAGGTCCTTGCGCGGCGTCATCGTCCAAGCAGCGCCCGTGTCCAACACCCAATAGTCCAGGGGGTGCAGCTCTGCTCCAACCTTGGCAGAGGCGTCTCCTTGCTCCCCCTGCTCTCCAATATGGAAGAACTGGCCTGCGGTGCGCTCCTTCTTCTTCTCCGCACCAGCGTTGCTCTTCGGGTTATTTTCGGACGAATCAGCGACCACGCTTGCGCCGTTTTTCTGGTTCCTCCGCGCGCCGCCATCTTGGTGACGATTCTGGGGGGTCCATCTATCGGGTTTCTTATTGTACAAAAACCAGGGGTGCCCCTCCTTCTCACAATACCAGCAACTCCCTTTCATTTTGCCACCAGCACCCGACTTGCCCCCACGTCCAGATTTCGCACCGCGACCCCAACCGGTACCTCCTTGTTGGTCGTTGGAGTCGTCGTCCTTCTTTGCACCGCGCCCAGCACCACCGAAGCCACGTCCTCTGCCACATCGGCTCCCTTGCATCCCGTAGCCGCTGCTGCTGTCGTCTCCACCCCTCAGTTGGCGGCGACGGAAGTCCTCCTCTAGAATCTTCGTCCGCACCCACTCGAGCGTCCACGAGCTCTGGTTCTGCGGCAGGCTCAATCCGCTCGTGAATTGAAGCCACAATTCCGGCAGCAGCGAGAGCATCTTCAGGCACTTGGTCTGCTCCGGGTAGGTGATTCCCGCGGTCGCCAACTTCGCGTAGAGGTCGCGCATCTTGTCTAGGACTGGTTGCACCGGCTCTCCCTCGCTCAATCGCAACAAAGACAGCTCCCTCTCCATCATGAGCGTTGCGGCGACGGAGGTAGGAGCGTGCAGCTCCTTCAGCACGGTCCACGCCTTTGGACCACAATCAACCTCCGGCAGCAGGTGCATGACGTGGTGACGCTGGTTCAGCTCCAAACTCTGCGACATCAAATAGTAGCCAGCCGAGGCGCGCTCATCCCAATCTTCCTGCAGCGCGGGGTCACTCGGTCTAGGCTCCTCTCCAATCATTAGTTTCAGCAATCCAATCTGACGGAAGTAAAGCTGCATTTTCCAGGCCCAATCATCATAGCCCTCACCATTGAACTTCTCGACGGTGAAATTCTTCAGCACCTCCTTGATCAGCGAGCTCTGGTTGGTTCGCGCTCCCCTTGGCGCCGAAACACCAGAATCTTGGCTGCCGCTACGATCTTGGGCTGAAGATTCACCAGCTCCCGCCGAGGTGTTGCCCGCCATAGCTACCTATAACGAGGATCACTATAACGCAGCTCTGATACCAGCTTGTTCGTGTAAGGGCCTAATAAACTCAAGCTATTAAGACATAATCAAACTTAAAACCTCTCCTCGGGGTCACCTCCAAGGTTCCCTGGGTGCCTGATACAAGACCAGCCCCTATCCTCGGGTCCGAGTTTGTAGAGAGAGGAGTTAAGAGTGACTTAGCCAAAATAACGAGAGTACCTTGAACGTCGCGCAGCGTGCCGTGCAGACCGTCGATCGGATTAAGCTGAGAATTTGCTATATCGAAGCTCGCTCTAAGAGCTTTAAAATAAGTCAAGTTGCCTCGCAAAAAGTTCTGCCATTACGAAGTTATGGCTTGGACAGCGTTTGCCTAGCGTTGGAGTGCTAGCATACTAGCGTTGACTCTGGTAGCATTCCTAAGTTGAATAGCGCAGAAACGAATCTCCAGCAAGGAAGGAATTTGCTTGAATCAATTGACTATGTTCTGGTACAAACAGAGAAGGAATATATAGTTATAGCTAGCAAGGACCTTGGGAATCAACCTGGGAACAACCAGGGATGATGCCAAATAATTCCAAGCAACAGAACCAGCCTGGCTGGACAAAATAGCAGGTGGTAGGTTGGTAAACAACCTCTGGTTCTGTTTTTCGAACCTGGGAAAACAACAACCAGGTTCAGGTTCTAAAAACAGAACCTGTTTTGTCTTTGCCCAACCAGCCAAATGCTGGTTCTGCTGGTTTCCCCTGGCCCTGTAGCATGCAGATACAGACAAAGAACATCCAACCTTCACCTAAATTATACCCCTATAGTGCCTGCCCCAGCTGCCATATTATAGTCAACCAAGCAAAGCAGTACAATTTCGAGTTGGATAGAACTGGATCTGCGCAATCAATTTAACCGAACCGCAAAGCTTCCATCTTGGGTTCCTTTGCGAGCTGGTCCTTTTTGCTTGCACTGTTCATAAGGCGTACAATGTTGTGCCGAAGCGCACATTGCGCGAGTACCTGCAAATGCATCAAGCGAAAATTGTGAAAGCAAACAAACACACGAACATTCCATTCACACCCAAATGCATTCACACACGCATACTCGTACAAACAGACGGCAGGATGTCGTGCAATGTGCATTTGCACCCAACACCAACCAGGGCTTGCTGATGAAGGAGGTGCTAAAAACTTCACCGTCGAGAAGTTCAATGGTGAGGGCTATGATGATTGGGCCTGGAAAATGCAACTTTATTTGCGTCAGATCGGTTTGCTGAAACTAATGATTGGAGAGGAGCCTAGACCGAATGATCCCACGCTTCAGGAAGATTGGGACAAGTGCGCCTCGGCTGAGTACTATTTGATGTCGCAGAATTTGGAGCTGAACCAGTGACACCACGTCATGCATCTGCTGCCGGAGGTTGATTGAGTGCGGACCAAAGGCGTGGACCGCGTTGAAGGAGCTGCACGCCCCTACCTCCGCTGCTGCGATGCTCATGATGGAGATGGAGCTGTCCGTGTTGCGCTTGAGCGATGGAGAGCCAGTCCAACCAGTCCTGGACAAAATGCGCGACCTCTACGCGAAGTTGTCGACTTCGGGAATCACCTATCCGGAGTTGACCAAGTGCTTTAAAATGCTTCGCTACTGCCGGAATCGTGGCTTCGATTTACCAGGGGTTTGAGCCTAGCGCAGAACCAGATCTTGTGGACGCTCGAATTGGTGCGGACGAAGATTCTGAAGGAGGACTTCTGTCCCCGCCATCTGAGGGGTGGAGATGACGGCAGCAGCGGCTACGGGATGCAAGGGAGCCGACGTGGCAGAGGACGTGGCTTCGGTGGTGCTGGGCGCGGTCTAAAGAAGGACGACGACTCCAACGACCAACAAGGAGGTACCGGTTGGGGTCGCGGTGCGAAATCTGGACGTGGGGGCAAGTCGGATGCTGGTGGCAAAATGAAAGGGAGTTGCTGGTATTGTGAGAAGGAGGGGCACTCCTTGTTTTTGTGCTATAAGAAACCCGATGGATGGACCCCCCAGAATCGTCACCAGGATGGCGGCGCGCGGAGGAACCAGAAAAACGGCGCGAACATGGTCGCTGATTCGTCCCACAACATCCTGAAGAATAACGGCGGTGCGGAGAAGGGGGGGCAAGGAGACGCATCTGCCAAGGTTGGAGCAGAGCTGCACCAACTGGATTTTTGGGTGTTGGACACAAGCGCTGCTTGAACGAGGACGCCGCGCAAGGGCCTGCTGGAGGACGTATGTGCTGCACCAATCAATGAGGTGTTCTTCGCCTGTGGACACGCGTTGAAGGTGGCTGGTGCGGGACGAGCTGCGTTTAAGGGAGCGGATGGCAAGCCGGTGGTGCTGCATGACGTTCTCTTCGTCGTCCCCGATTTCAAGGCCAACCTCATCTCCCTCCGTAAGCTTGCCAAGGCTGGGGTGAGCACTAGCACGGATGGGGCTCGCACGTATAAGGGGCAGCTGGGCAATCGGGTGCTTTGGGATCTGCACGAGAGCAAAGACGTGTACAGATCTATGTGGCAGCTGCCGGCCTGCGTCGGCGTGGCACGATGGGGGGCAGGCTGGAGAGGGGTCTGCACACCAGGGGGAGTGCAACGCCGTTGGAGGGGTTGGCGTGAAAGTGTCGGCCAGATCTGGGGAGACAGATTGGGCAACGGCACACCGACGCTTGGGGCACGTGACAATGCCCTTGTTGAAGCAGTTGGAGAAGGATGGAGCCGTTAAGGGCTTGAAGCTGAACGGACAGCCACCCGATGACAATTGTGAAATCTGTTTGCTTTCAAAGTTTACCCGTTTCTTCTTCCATAGTGTGCCTGGCAGGAGCAAAAGGCCCATGGAGCTGGTCCAAATAGACTTGGTGGGGCCGCTGCCGGTGCAAGGGCACAAGGGGGAGCGGTATTTCCTAACCATTATGGATGATTGGAGCAGACTCATGTGGGCGTATCCGCTGAAGCAGAAAGACCACGCTACCTCTACGATACGGGATGATTGGCTGCCATTCGTGGAGAAGCAAGCGGAGTGTGTAGTGAAGCAGATTAGGACAGACCGGGGTGGTGAGTTCCTTGGAGCTGAGATGACAGCCTGGCTCAAGAAGCAGGGCATCCAAAGGGAGCTGACCACGGCTTACACCCCACAGTCCAACGGTGTAGCAGAACGGGCAAACCGGACAATTCTGGAGACAGCTAGGGCACTGCTCATAGAATCTGAGCTAAGCAACTCGATCTGGCCTAATGCTGTCCGGCACGCTACCTTTGCTAGGAACAGGGTGCTCACCAAGGTTGGGGATGACTCGTGGGTGCCGTTAGAGAGGTAGCTTTGGAGGAAGCCGCCGGGGGACATGCTGAGGGTATTCGGTTGCATGGCAGTCGCCCACGTCCCCAAGACCTACCGCAGTAAGTTGGGGGCGAGTGCAATCTAGTGTGTGCATTCGGGGCTGGCTGCTGAGAGCAAGGGATGGCTGCTGTGGGAACCATCCAAGGGTGTGTAATTAGACAACAGCGATGTGAAAGTTGTTAGGGGCATGATGTCTGGGAGCTGGGAGAAACAGCCGGAGGCCAGGGTGTCCCAGCAGATGGAGCAGATCATCATGCAGCTGGACCTGACTCCTAGTGTGTGGGAGGAGGGAGAGGAGGCAGCTGCAGAGGGTGGTGATGGAGAGAAGGTGCAAGAGGCACCTGCTGGTGGAGGAGATGATGTGGAGACTAGTGGTAGCACCAGGGAAGCTGCTGGATCTGAGGGAGGAGAGCAGCAGCAGGGAGGAAGCTGAAGGGTGTCATTATGAAGGGATGGGAGACACCCGTCTCTAGGCCAGGACGTACCCGTATGGCCATTATGAAGCTGACTACAGGAGCTGATGTAGCAGAGCAACAGCTTGGGAATGAGGAGGCATCGCTGATTCTACAGCATGGCTATAACCCGGATGAGCAGGATGTACCTGCCTATTTTTTTCTTGCCCCTGCATCAGAGGAACCAGCTAGCATGGAGGAGGCACTAGCTGGACCAGATAGGGACAAGTGGCTGGCTTCTAGAGATGCTGAGTACCAGAGCCTGCTAGAGATAGGGACATGGTGCTGCGTGAGGAGAAGAAAGCCGAACTGTGCAAGTGGGTGCTGAGGATCTAGACCGATGACAAGGCGCAGGTCATCATCTACATGAGTAGGCTGGTGGCCAAGGGGTTTATGCAGAAGGAGAAGCAGGACTTCAATGAGATCTTTGCTCCCACTGCTACACCCCCTACCCTCTGTGATCTCTGTTAGAGGAAATTGGCTAGGACCAGAAGGTTGCTACGCCGCTAATTTGTAACAGCAAGGGGGCTCTTGGGATGGCCAGGAACGCTGTGCTTCATGGGCTGAACAAGCACATGCGTATCAAGTGGCATTGGCTGCGTAAGGAGGTGAAGAGGGGGACGGTGAATCCAATCTATATCAAGACTCACCAGCAGCCAGCAGACTTCCTCACCAAGAGGCTTGCAGATGAGCCTCATTGGCGTTGTGTGCGCATGAGTGGAATGAGCATAAACTAGCATGGAATGATGGGGATGCAGCCGGCAGGCTGAGGGGGAGGGTGTTCGGTGCAAATTCATATTGCACGACATCCTGCCGTCTGTTTGTATGAGTATGCGTGTGCGAATGCATAAGGGTGTGAGTTAAATGTTCGTGTGTTTGTTTGCTTTCGCAATTTTTGCTTGATGCATTTGCAGGTACTCGCGCAATGTGCGCTTTGGCACAACATTGTACGCGCTATGAACAGTGCAAGCAGAAAGGACGAGCTCGCAAAGGAACCCAAGATGGAAGCTTTACGGTTCGGTTGAATTGATTGCGCAGATTCAGTTCTATCCAACTCGAAATTGTATTGTTTTGCTTGGTTGACTATAGTGTAGCAGGGCAGGCACTATAGGGGTACAATTTAGGTGAAAAGGAGAAGATAGTGGCCTTTGCTAGCCACCCATGCAACCCAGCGGAGGCCAACTTCTGGTCGTATGACAGGGAAGGGCTAGCAACGGTAACGCGGTAAACACTTCAGGGTGTGCCTGAAAGGGAGACCGTTCACGCTGGTCACGGACCACCAGCTGCAACTGTTGCTCATGCAGAATCAGTCACTGACGGGGCGAAATGCGCACTGGGCAGCGTTTGCCTAGCGTTGGAGTGCTAGCATACTAGCGTTGACTCGGGTAGCATTCCGCCGTCAAATAGCGCAGAAACAAAACTCCAGCGAGGAAGGAATTCGCTTGAATCAATTGACTATATCCAGGTACAAACAGAGAAGGAATAAATAGTTCTAGCTACCAAGGACCTTGGGAATCAACCTGGGAACAACTAGGGATGATCCCAAATAATTCCAAGCAACAGAACCAACCTGGCTGGACAAAATAGCAGGTGGTAGGTTGATAAACAACCTCTGGTTCTGTTTTTCCAACCTGGGAAAACAACAACCAGGTTCAGGTTCTAAAAACAGAACCTGTTTCGTCTTTGCCCAACCAGCCAAATGCTGGTTCTGCTGGTTTCCCCTGGCCCTGTAGCATGCAGATACAGACAAAGAACATCCTGTCAGAGGTCCACTGGAGATCCCTGATGATCCTAGGGAAGGGTTACAGGCACGTTGGCCTGGGGGGTTATGGGCGCACTCACCCGCTACACAAACAAGCCCTTTTATCCCAGTGGTTAGTGGTTGGGATTCTGACATGGTATCAGAGCGAAGGTCTCGGGTTCGAATCCCGGTGTGTGCACCTCGGGCATCCCAGTGCGGGGGGGTGTCAGAGGTCCACTGGAGATCCCCGATGATCCTAGGGAAGGGTTACAGGCACGTTGGCCTGGGGGGTTATGGGCGCACTCACCCGCTACACAAACAAGCCCTTTTATCCCAGTGGTTAGTGGTTGGGATTCTGACACATCCAACCTTCACCTAAATTGTACCCCTATAGTACCTGCGCTGCCATATTATAGTCAACCAAGCAAAGCAGTACAATTTCGAGTTGGATAGAACTGGATCTGCGTAGTCAATTTAACCGAACCGCAAAGCTTCCATCTTGGGCGAGGACCACACTGTTCATAGGGCGTACAATGTTGTGCCGAAGTGCACATTGCGCGAGTACCTGCAAATGCATCAAGCGAAAATTGCGAAAGCAAACAAACACACGAACATTCCATTCATACCCAAATGCATTCGCACACACATACTCGTACAAACAGATGGCAGGATGTCGTGCAATATGAATTTGCACCCAATAGGAAACCACAGCCCCTCCGTAGACGAACACGTAGCTGCCCGTGCTCGTCCAGTTCTACTAGTGGCCAAATGCTGGTTCCGCTGGTTTCCCCTGGCCTTGTAGCATGCAGATACAGACAAACAACATCCAACCTTCACCTAAATTGTACCCCTATAGTGCCTTCCCTGCTACACTATAGTTAACCAAACAAAACAGTACAATTTCGAGTTGGATAGAACTGAATCTGCGCAATCAACTCAACCGAACTGCAAAGCTTCCATCTTGGGTTCCTTTGCGAGCTCGTCCTTTCTGCTTGCACTGTTCATAGCGCGTACAATGTTGTGCCGAAGCGCGCATTGCGCGAGTACCTGCAAATGCTTCAAGCGAAAATTGCGAAAGCAAACAAACACACGAACACACCATTCACACGCAAATGCATTTGCACACGCATACTCGTACAAACAGACGGCAGGATGTCGTGCAATGTGAATTTGCACCCAACACACTCCCCCTCAGCCTGCCGGCTGCATCCCCATCATTCCATGCTAGTTCATGCTTATTCCACTCATACGCACACAACGCCAATGAGGCTCATCCGCAAGCCTCTTGGTGAGAAAGTCTGCTGGCTGCTGGTGAGTCTTGATGTAGATCGGATTCACCGTCCCCCTCTTCACCTCCTTACGCAGCCAGTGCCACTTGATACGCATGTGCTTGTTCAGCCCATGAAGCACAGCGTTCCTGGCCATCCCAAGAGCCCCCTTGCTATCACAAAACAGCGGCGTAGCAACTTTCTGCTCCTGGCCAATCTCCTCTAACAGCCTCCTCAGCCAAATCACCTCCTTCACCCCATGAAACATTGCCATGTACTCTGATTCTACGGAAGAGAGTGCCGTCTCCGTCTGCTTCTTGGACCTCCAACTAACAGGTCCTCCCCCAACTACGCAGATGTATCCTCCCACAGATGAGGAATCCTCCTTCTCAGAAGCCCATGTAGCATCGGTAAAGCAAGTGAGAAAGAGCTTGCCTTCTCCAAGCCTCTCTCCCTTCTCTTTCAGCACCTCCACCCCTTTCTGCTTCACCTGTGCAGATGCGGAGTATTGAACTCCAATGCTTGGGTGAGAGTTCAGGTACTTCACCACACGCTCAGCTGCATCCACCTGCTCCTCTGATGGATTCTGCACCACCCTAGCCAGCTGCCCAACCGAGAAAGAGATGTCGGGCCTCGTGTGAACTGCTGCGTACAAGAGGCTGCCCACCAAGGACTGAAATTGCTGCTGCTCTTCAGCTTCAACCCCTTCATCCTCTGCAGCCTTCACAAGCTTGAATTCTGCTGGCAGGGGAGTTGCAACCTTGCGCTCATTCTCAATCCCATACTTCTCCCCCAGCTCCTTGATGAACTTCTCCTGGTGCAGCTTCAACCACCTGTGATCAGGATCCCTCTCCACGTGCATCCCGAGGTAGTACTTTACCTCCCCAAGGTTCTTGCACTTGAAGTTTTCCATCAGTTGCTGCTGCACTTTCTGGATCTCTTTCATGCTGCTGCTGAAGAGAAGAATGTCGTCCACGTAGACCAGAAACAGCACCAGCTTCTCCCCCTCGCCCTTGAGAAAGAGGCTCTCATCACAGCTGCTGGTCTTGAATCCCATCTCCTCTAAAACAGCTGCCAACTTCTGGTACCAGCAGCGTGGCGCCTGCTTCAAGCCGTAGATGGACTTGTTGAGCTTGCACACCCTGCCCGTACCATCCTCATACCCAGGCGGCTGCATCATGTACACATCCTCCTCTAAAATCCCATTCAGGAATGCCGTTGAAATATCCATATGAATGATGAATTTCCCACTAACAGCTGCATCTGCCAACAAGACACGGAGGGTAGGGGGTTTGGCAGTGGGAGCAAAGATCTCGTTGAAGTCCTGCTTCTCCTTCTCCATAGACCCCTTCGCCACCAGGCTACTCTTGTAGATGGTTACCTGCCCCTTGTCATCGGTCTTGATCCTCAGCACCCACTTGCATTGTATCGCTTTCTTCCCATCAGGCAGCACCACCAGATCCCATGTCCCATTCTCCAGCAGGCTCTGGTACTCAGCATCCCTAGAAGCCAGCCACTTGTCCCTATCTGGTCCAGCTAATGCCTCCTCCATGCTAGCTGGTTCCTCTGGTGCAGGGGCAAGAAAACAGTACGCATGCTCATCCTCCTCATCCGGTTCATAGCCATGCGGTAGAATCAGCAATGCCTCTTCGGTCCCTAGCTGCTGCTCTGCTGCATCAGTTCCTGCAGTCAGCTTCTTAGTAGCCTTGCGGGTACGTCCTGGCCTGGAGACGGGTGTCTCCCATCCCTTCATAACGACACCCTTCGGCTTCTTAGTTTTTCCCTGCTGCTGCTCTCCTCCCTCGGATCCAGCAGCTCCACTAGTGCTGCCGCCAGGATCCACACCATTTTCTCCACCAGCAGGTGCCTCCTGTACCCTCGCTCCATCACCACCCCCTGCAGCTGCCTCCTCTCCATCCTCCCACACACTAGGAGTCAGGTCCAGCTGCATGGTGATCTGCTCCATTTGCTGGGACACCCGGGCCTCCGGCTGTTTCTCCCAGCTCCCATACATCATGCCCTCAATGAATTTCACATCCCTGCTGTCAAACAACACACCCTTGGATGGTTCCCACAGCAGCCATCCCTTGCTCTCAGCAGCCAGCCCCAAATGCACACACCAGATTGCACTCGCCCCCAACTTACTGCGGTAGGTCTTGGGGACGTGGGCGACTGCCATGCAGCCAAACACCCTCAGCATATCCACCGGCGGCTTCCTCCCAAGCCACCTCTCCAACGGCACCTACGAGTCATCCCCAACCTTGGTGAGCACCCTGTTCCTAGCGACGGTGGCGTGCCGGACAGCATGGGGCCACATCGAGTTGCTCAGCCCAGATTCTATGAGCAGCGCCCTAGCTGTCTCCAGAATTGTCCGGTTCGCCCGTTCTGCTACACCGTTCGACTGTGGGGTGTAAGCCGTGGTCAGCTCCCTGCTTCTTGAGCCAGGCCGTTATTTCAGCTCCAAGGAACTCACCACCCCGGTCTGTCCTAATCCGCTTCACCACACATTCCGCTTGCTTCTCCACGAACGGCAGCCAATCGTCCCGAATCGTGGAGGCGGCGTGATCTTTCTGCTTCAGCGGATACGCCCACATGAGTCTGCTCCAATCATCCACTATGGTCAGAAAGTACCGCTCCCCCTTGTGCCCCTGAACCGGCAGCGGCCCCACCAAGTCCATGTGGACCAGCTCCAAAGGCTTCTTGCTCCTGCCAGCCACACTATGGAAAGGGAAACGGGTGAACTTTGAAAGCAAACAGATTTCACAGTTGTCATCCAGTGGCTGTCCGTTCAGCTTCAAACCTTTGACAGCTCCATCTTTCTCCAGCTGCTTCAGCAGAGGCATTGCCACATGCCCCAAGCGTCGGTGTGCCATTGCCCAATCCGTCTCCCCAGATCTGGCCGACACTTTCACGCCAACCCCTCCAACGGCGTTGCACTCCCCCTGGGATGCAGACCCCTCTCTAGCCTGCCCCCCACCATGCCACGCCAACGCCGGCAGCTGCCACATGGATCTGTACACGTCCTTGCTCTCGTGCAGATCCCAAAGCACCCGGTTTCCTAGCTGCCCCTTGTACGTGCGTGCCCCATCCGTACTAGTGCTCACCCCAGCCTTGGCAAGCTTACGGAGGGAGATGAGGTTGGCCTTGAGTTCAGGAACGAGAAGAACGTCGTGCAGCACCACCGGCTTGCCATCCGCTCCCTTGAACGCAGCTCGTCCCGCACCAGCCACCTTCAGCGCGTGTCCAGAGGCGGAGCACACCTCATTGATCGGTGCAGCGCGCACGTCGTCCAGCAGGTCCTTGCGCGGCGTCATCGTCCAAGCAGCGCCCGTGTCCAACACCCAATAGTCCAGGGGGTGCAGCTCTGCTCCAACCTTGGCAGAGGCGTCTCCTTGCTCCCCCTGCTCTCCAATATGGAAGAACTGGCCCACGGTGCGCTCCTTCTTCTTCTCCGCACCACCGTTGCTCTTCGGGTTGTTGTCGGACGAATCAGCGACCATGTTCGTGCCGTTTTTCTGGTTCCTTCGCGCGCCGCCATCCTGTTGACGATTCTGGGGGGTCCATCCATCGGGTTTCTTATAGCACAAAAACCAGGGGTGCCCCTCCTTCTCACAATACCAGCAACTCCCTTTCATTTTGCCACCAGCACCCGACTTGCCCCCACGTCCAGATTTCGCACCGCGACCCCAACCGGTACCTCCTTGTTGGTCGTTGGAGTCGTCGTCCTTCTTTGCACCGCGCCCAGCACCACCGAAGCCACGTCGGTTCCCTTGCATCCCGTAGCCGCTGCTGCCGTCGTCTCCACCCCTCAGTTGGCGGCGACGAAAGTCCTCCTCCAGAATCTTTGTCCGCACCCACTCGAGTGTCCACGAGCTCTGGTTCTGCGGCAGGCTCAATCCGCTCGTGAATTGAAGCCACGATTCAGGCAGCAGCGAGAGCATCTTCAAGCACTTGGTCTGCTCCGGGTAGGTGATTCCCGCGGTCGCCAACTTCGCGTAGAGGTCGCGCATCTTGTCCAGGACAGGTTGCACCGGCTCTCCCTCGCTCAGACGCAACGCGGACAGCTCCCTCTCCAGCATCAATGTTGCGACAACGGAGGTCGGGGCGTGCAGCTCCTTCAACACGGTCCACGCCTTCGGACCGCATTCAACCTCCGGCAGCAGGTGCATGACATGATGACGCTGGTTCAGCTCCAAACTCTGCGACATCAAATAGTAGCCAGCCGAGGAGCGCTCGTCCCAATCTTCCTGAAGGGCGGGGTCACTCGGTCTAGGCTCCTCCCCAATCATTAGTTTCAGCAAACCGATCTGACGGAAATACAATTGCATTTTCCAGGCCCAGTCATCATAGCCCTCACCATTGAACTTCTCGACGGTGAAATTCTTCAGCACCTCCTTGATCAGCGAGCTCTGGTTGGTTCGCGCTCCCCTTGGCGCTGAAAGACCAGAATCTTGGCTGCCGCTACGATCTTGGGCTGAAGATTCACCAGCTCCCGCCGAGGTGTTGCCCGCCATAGCTACCTATAACGAGGATCACTATAACGCAGCTCTGATACCAGCTTGTTTGTGTAAGGGCCTAATAAACTCAAGCTATTAGGACTTAATCAAACTTAAAACCTCTCCTCGGGGTCACCTCCAAGGGTCCCTGGGTGCCTGGTACAAGACCAGCCCCTATCCTCGGGTCCGAGTTTGTAGAGAGAGGGATCAAGGAGGACTTAGTCAAAACAGCAAGAGTACCTTGAACGTCGCGCAGCGTGCCGTGCAGACCGTCGATCGGATTAAGCTGAGAATTCGCTATATCGAAGCTCTCTCCAAGAGCTTTAAAATGAGCCAAGTTGCCTCGCGAAAAGTTCTGCCATTACTAAGTTATGGCTCGGAGAGCGTTTGCCTAGCGTTGGAGTGCTAGCGTACTAGCGTTGACTCGGGTAGCATTCCGCCAACGAACCGCGTAGAAACGAAATTCCAGCGAGGAAGGAATTCGCATGAATCAATTTGACTATATTCAGGTACAAACAGAGAAGGATTAAATAGTTCTAGCTAGCAAAGACCTTGGGAATCAACCTGGGAACAACCAGGGATGATGCCAAATAATTCCAAGCAACAGAACCAGCCTGGCTGGACAAAATAGCAGGTGGTAGGTTGGTAAACAACCTCTGGTTCTGTTTTTCCAACCTGGGACTACAACAACCAGGTTCAGGTTCTAAAAACAGAACCTGTTTTGTCTTTGCCCAACCAGCCAAATGCTGGTTCCGCTGGTTTCCCCTGGCCTTGTAGCATGCAGATACAGACAAACAACATCCAACCTTCACGAGCTCGTCCTTTCTACTTGCACTGTTCATAGCGCGTACAATGTTGTGCCGAAGCGCGCATTGCGCGAGTACCTGCAAATGCTTCAAGCGAAAATTGCGAAAGCAAACAAACACACGAACACACTATTCACACGCAAATGCATTTGCACACGCATACTCGTACAAACAGACGGCAGGATGTCGTGCAATGTGAATTTGCACCCAACATGCATATCGACAGCGACGAGATCACTCACTAGCAGTGGGCGATCAGGTGCTTCTCGACACTCGCAAGTATTACAGGCGTGAACCAATCACACCACAGTAGCCAACCATACAGGCACACGTCTAGGCCGCACACGACTCCGTGTTCAGCTATTATAGACCTACAAGGACCCCAACCAACAATTCCATGGATGACAACTACCGCCACCACCACTTTTTTTCATACGGGATGAACCAGAGTACGAGGTGGAACGTGTCCTCGCTCATTGATGCAGACACGGCAACATCCTCGAGTTCCTGATATGCTGGAAGGGATACGACCCGTCAGAAAACAGTTGGGTTGCAGAAGCTGATATGGGCAATGCATGTCGTTCTGTCAAGGCTGATCTTAACAAGAAGGGTATTTTATATGCCTCCTAGCTTGGAGGGGGGGGGGAGGAGGGGGAAAGAGAATAGCGGCTATATTCACCCATGTTTACATTATATATCTTGCTTATTTATACTTTCTTATGCTTGCTTTTGCTTGTTTTCTTAGAATCGTTGCTCTACTATATTATTGGATTAATAGCACCGATTTAGATTGCGTGTACCGAATCCTGTAGCATTTCGATTATTTCTGCGTGATTGTGAAAGCGCATAATTTCGGCTGAATATCTTCTGCCGGATTTAAAAAGGTTACGTTCCCGACGGTTCTCGAGGCCCGGTACCTCTAGTAACACATGTGTTACCTGCCTTGTGTCGTGCCTATAACTAGCCATTTGTTGTATTAAGGATAATTATTGAAAACAGAACTATATCCATGATCTTTACAAGAATGCACTTGCAATTAGTACCAACCATAAGAATAGATGATGCATATATAATTAGTACGGACCATTAAGGTAAGTAACATAAATGTAAAAAACGCACTTACATTTCGTACCGTCTATAGGGGTAAAAATAGACTTACGTTTAGTACCATCCGTAAGGGTAAGTAACGCGCGTACGCTGATTACCATCCATCTGGGTAATAAATTCAATTTTAGTTCCACTTAGTGATGGAAAACATGTGACTGATTTTGCCAACTTTGACGGAACATTGCGTGCAGCTCACATCTCCATAGAAGATGAGCAGGTACACATTGAAAATGTCTTGATCTCTAAAATCAAGATTGATAAAGTACGTCTTCAACCAAGACCTAGGCCAATTGCTGTCGCAATCTGAGTGCGACAAGGTATCCTGGCGGAATTCCTAGGAAGCCATGGATTAGATCTAGGAATGGCTTTAGCAACTGTTCAGATATGAAGAATGACAAACTCTACCATCCCAACACTCGCCCTACAACAATCCCCAACAACCCAAAATGCCAAACTAGCAACACCAAAGGTGTTGTTGTGAATTTCAAAGGTACAAGTTCGATTTCAGCCCGCAACAACTCTAAGAATCACATTTTGCCCAAGCACGTATCCCTCAACCAGCTAGAGCAACATACCACTATCATCACTCCCCCGTGCCCTTCTTGGAAGTGGTCGAACACCACTCGGCAAAATCCTTCACTCCACTCCCCCTTGCCTAGGAAGGTGTGCCATCCACAGCATGATGTGATCAAGGGAGAGAAGCACCGGCCCTCCCACATCCTGCTTAGGCACCATGCCAACATGGGGCTGCACTCCCAGCAAAAACATGCACATACCATGGCGCTCGAGAGGAAGTTGTTTGGTAAGTCTGTCGGCTGCTTGGCTGTTGGTCGGACACCACCGGAGGATCACCTCACCACCAGCCACCATCTTCTGGGTGAAATGTCACCGAACCTGCATGTGCTTGGTGCGGCCATGCAAGCGTGCATTGTGTGCAAGGGCAATGGCAGACTAGTTGTCCACAAACACAGGCACACCACCTGCAAAACTCATACCCAAAAAAAAATTGCAGTCACACATATTCCTGAATGCACTAACACAGAATGATGTACTCACTCTCAATGGTGGCAATGCAACCACCGGCTTCCTCTTGCTTTGCCAAAATATGGCTGCACCAATGAGGTAATAGAAATAGTCGGTGTTACTCTTGCGATTAGCTGAATCTCCGGAATCATCAGCATCACCGAATCCCACCAACTATACCTGAGGCTCGCTGCGTGCGGGGAAGAAGATACCTTACTTTACACCACCTTTCAAGTACTTCATCACTCTTTTCTGTTACGTGCAAAAATTTATTTTGCACGTCAACTGGTTGCTTGCACATTACTCTGCATCACGCAAGATAATCACGCACATTCATTTTCACACTTCACTTCATTCCCATTCATGGCAAGTTCATATTCATTCATGAAAGCTTACGACAAAGCGTCGTCAAAATCCCTTAGTATTCATTTAGCATTCATGGCGAGCGAGCATTCTGAAGATTCATAAGTGTCTTGCAAGTCCTCACAAAGCGAGACTCATGAAGAGTCGTGAATGTTCACGAGGGGTCAATTTTGACTCCTGGATTTTCATCGCGTCAGTCAAGGTCAACTGCGCGGAAAAGTCAGGACCCGCGCGTGGAGTCCTGATCGTGCATGTGAGTCCGCAGGCCCACGCATGTGCCTTGCACTATTGCAAGCGTGCACTGTGGGCACGATCGAAATAGGACAGGGCGAATGATCACCCTGCCCACGCGCAGTACTGCGCACGTCTATGCACAGTACCACACGACCGAAATTTCGGTCGTACATGATTTTGGTCAAGGGGTGCTCGGGATCTCGGTTGAAATAACTGAATCACGCGTTGAATTGGCGTACAGGCAACTTCGCTCAAATGCCGCGCATAATAGGACATTTTTTATACAGGAGAAAACGGTGAACACCCGTTTTGAAGTTGTAAACACTCATGGAAAACGTTGACATTCTGCCATATAAGGCCTTAAAAAAAAAACGGCAATTCTGCACGAGTGTTTATGATCGTAGACGAGAGATCATGAATGTTCACCAAGGGAGTGAGCTGGGAAATTTGGCAGGAGTGCAGCTTGAAGACATCTACTTTCAAAAGCAGTTTAGTAACCATTTTTTCGATGACTACAAGGCAAAGACCTGGATGACAGTTAAACAACCGATTTGTGTGTTTTCCTTCTGTATACCTAGGAGTTAGTATAAATGAATATTTGTATTTTCTTGTAGTAACAATGCTGTTATGCTTTCATCTAGAATTCTACTACTACGTATTGACCAGAGTAGAAACGCACACTTGGTACTGCCAAAACGCTGCTCGACTAGATTACTCACCTTGCAAGCAAGCTAAGCATAACTACTCCCTTGTATTTCTTCTAGGCCCTTGGTTGGGAGGTGACAAGCTGTCACACTCGGATGTGTTGGTGTAAGGGCCGAAAAAATTTAAGCTATTAACACTTAATCAAACTTAAAACCTCTCCTCGGAGTCACCTCCAAGGGTCCCTGGGTGCCTGGTACAAGACCAGCCCCTATCCTCGGGTCCGAGTTTGTAGAGAGAGGAGTCAAGAATGACTTAGCCAAAATAACAAGAGTACCTTGAATGTCGCGCAGCGTGCCGTGCAGATCGTCGATCGGATTAAGCTGACAATTCGCTATAACGAAGCTCGCTCCAAGAGCTTTAAAATCAGCCGCGAAAAGTTCCGCCATTACGATGTTATGGCTCGGACAGCGTTTGGGGAGCGTTGGAGTGCTAGTATACTAGCGTTGACTCGCGTAGCATTCCGCCGTCGAATAGTGCAGAAACGAAACTCCAGCGAGGAAGGAATTCACTTGAATCAATTGACTATATTCAGGTACAAATAGAGAAGGAATAAATAGTTCTAGCTAGCAAGGACCTTGGGAATCAACCTGAGAACAACCAGGGATGATCCCAAATAATTTCAAGCAACAGAACCAACCTGGCTGGACAAAATAGCAGGTGATAGGTTGGTAAACAACCTCTGGTTCTGTTTTTCCAACCTGGGAAAACAACAACCAGGTTCAGGTTCTAAAAGCAGAAACATGTTTTGTCTTTGCCCAACCAGCCAAATGCTGGTTCCGCTGGTTTCCCCTGGCCTTGTAGCATGTAGATACAGACAAACAACATCCAACCTTCACCTAAATTGTACCCCTATAGTGCCTGCCCTGCTACACTATAGTCAACCAAATAAAACAGTACAATTTCGAGTTGGATAGAACTGAATCTGCACAATCAATTCAACCGAACCGCAAAGCTTCCATCTTGGGTTCCTTTGCGAGCTCGTCCTTCCTGCTTGCACTGTTCATAGTGCGCACAATGTTTTACAATGCATCAAGCGAAAATTGCGAAAGCAAACAAACACACGAACATTCCATTCACACCCAAATGCATTCGTTCAGACATACTCGTACAAACAGATGGAGGGATGTCGTGCAAAATGTATTTGCACCTAACACACTCCCCCTCAGCCTGCCGGCTGCATCTCCATCATTCCATGCTAGTTCATGCTCATTCCACTCATGCGCACACAACGCCAATGAGGCTCATCCGCAAGCCTCTTGGTGAGGAAGTCTGCTGGCTGCTGGTGAGTCTTGATGTAGATCAGATTTACCATCCCCCTCTTCATCTCCTTACGTAGCCAGTGCCACTTGATACGCATATGCTTGTTCAGCCCATGAAGCACAGCGTTCCTGGTCATCCCTAGAGCCCCCTTGCTATCACAAAACAGTGGCGTAGCAACCTTCTGCTCCTGGCCAATCTCCTCTAACAGCCTCCTCAGCCAAATCACCTCCTTCACCCCATGAAACATCGCCATGTACTCTGATTCTACGGAAGAGAGTGCCGTCTCCGTCTGCTTCTTAGACCTCCAACTAACAGGTCCACCCCCAACTACGCAGATGTATCCTCCCACAGATGAGGAATCCTCCTTCTCAGAAGCCCACGTAGCATCGGTAAAGCAAGTGAGAAAAAGCTTGCCTTCTCCAAGCCTCTCTCCCTTCTCCTTCAGCACCTCAACCCCTTTCTGCTTCACTTGTGCAGATGCGGAGTATTGAACTCCAATGGTTGGGTGAGAGTTCAGGTACTTATCCACACGCTCAGCTGCATCCACCTGCTCTTCTGATGGATTCTGCACCACCCTTGCCAGCTGCCTAACTGAGAAAGAGATGTTGGGCCTTGTATGAACCGCTGCATACAAGAAACTGCCCACCAAGGACTGAAACTGCTGCTGCTCCTCGGCTTCAACCCCTTCATCCTCTGCAGCCTTCAAATGCTTGAATTCTGCTGGTAGGGGAGTTGCAACCTTGCGCTCATTCTCAATCCCATACTTCTCCCCCAGCTCCTTGATGAATTTCTCAACCACCTGAGATCTGGATCCCTCTCCACGTGCATCCCGAGGTAGTATTTTACCTCCCCAAGGTTCTTGCACTTGAAGTTCTCCATCAGCTGCTGCTGCACCTTTTGGATCTCCTTCATGCTGCTGCTGAAGAGAAGAATGTCGTCCACGTAGACCAGAAACAGCACCAGCTCCTCCCCCTCACCCTTGAGAAAGAGGCTCTCATCACAGCTGCTGGTCCTGAATCCCATCTCCTCTAAAACAGCTGCCAACTTCTAGTACCAGCAGCGTGACGCCTGCTTCAAGCCGTAGATGGACTTCTTCAGCTTGCACACCCTGCCCGTACCATCCTCATACCCAGGCGGCTGCATCATGAACACCTCCTCCTCTAAAATCCCGTTGAGGAATGCCGTTGATATATCCATCTGAATGATGAATTTCCCACTAACGGCTGCATCAGCCATCAAAACACGGAGGTAGGAGGTTTGGCAGTGGGAGAAAAGATCTCATTGAAGTCCTGCTACTCCTTCTGCATAAACCCCTTAGCCACCAGCCTACTCTTGTAGATGGTGACCTGCCCCTTGTCATCGGTCTTGATCCTCAACACCCACCTGCATAATATCGCTTTCTTCCCATCAGGCAACACCACCAGATCCCATGTCCCATTCTCTAGCAGGCTCTGGTACTCAGCATCCCTAGAAGCCAGCCACTTATCCCTATCTGGTCCAGCTAGTGCCTCCTCCATGCTAGCTGGTTCCTCTAGTGCAGGGGCAAGAAAACAGTGAGCAGGCTCATCCTCCTCATCCGGGTCATAGCCATACAGTAGAATCAACAATGCATCCTCATTTCCTGCTACATCAACTCCTGCAGTCAGCTTCATTGTTGCCATGCGGGTGCGTCCTGGCCTAGAAACGGGTGTCTCCCATCCCTTCATAACGACACCATTTAGCTTCCTCCTTTGTGGTAGTTTAGGCACCATAGCTTTGCCCTGCTGCTGTTCTCCTCCCTCAGATCCAGCAGCTTCCCTAGTGCTACCACTAGTCTCCACATCATCTCCCCCACCAACAGGTGCCTCCTGCACCTTCTCTCCATCACCACCCTCTGCAGCTGCCTCCTCTCCCTCCTCCCACACACTAGGAGTCAGGTCCAGCTGCATGGTGATCTGCTCCATCTGTTGGGACACCCTGGCCTCCGGCTGTTTCTCCCAGCTCCCATACATCATGCCCTCAACAAACTTCACATCCCTGCTGTCAAACAACACACCTTTGGATGGTTCCTACTGCAGCCATCCCTTACTCTCAGCAGCCTACCCCCAACTTACTGTGGTAGGTCTTGGGGACGTGGGCGACTGCCATGCAACAAAAAACCCTCCACATGTCCACTGGCGGCATCCTCCCAAGCCACCTCTCCAAAGGCACCCACGAGTCATCTCCAACCTTGGTGAGCACCCTGTTCTTAGCGATGGTAGCGTGTCGGACAGCATGAGGCCACTTGGTATTGCTCAGCCCAGATTCTATGAGCAGCGCCCTAGCTGTCTCCAGAATTGTCCGGTTTGCCCGTTCTGCTACATTGTTAGACTGTGGGGTGTAAGCCGTGGTCAGCTCCCTCTGGATGCCCTGCTTCTTGAGCCACGCCGTCGTTTCAGCTCCAAGGAACTCACCACCCCGGTCTGTCCTAATCTGTTTCAGTACATACTCTGCCTGCTTCTCCACGAATGGCAGCCAATCGTCCCGTATCATGGAGGCGGCGTGGTCCTTTTGCTTCAGCGGATACGCCCACATCAGCCTGCTCCAGTCATCCACAATTGTAAAAAAATACCGCTCCCCCTTATGCCCTTGCACCGGCAGCGGCCCCACCATGTCCATTTCGACCAGCTCTAAAGGCTTCTTGTTCCTGCCAGCCACACTAAAAGGGGTGAACTTTGAAAGCAAACAGATTTCACAGTTGTCATCGGGTGGCTGTCCGTTCAGCTTCAAACCCTTGACGGCTCCATCCTTCTCCAGCTGCTTCAATAAGGGCATTGCCACATGCCCCAAGCGTCGGTGTGCCGTTGCCCAATCTGTGTCACCAGATCTGGCCGACACTTTCACACCAACCCCTCCAACGGCGTTGCACTCCCCCTGGGATGCAGACCCCTCTCCAGCCTGCCCCCCACTGTTGTCAACGGGAGTTGTATGTTGGCCCCGTCCTCGCTTGGGCGGTGCCGACTTCGTGGTCGGGTGTAGGGTGCAGCCGACCTGCAGCAGTGGGCGAGTTGGTCGACGAGGTTGGTCGACCTGCACGGGGAGCCACTGCATGGGCGCCGACTTCGTGAGGGCGCCAACTTCGGGTGGTCGACCTGGGCAGTCATCCAGACCTTCTGGTCGACCTGGGAAGTCGACCAGACCTTCTGGTCGACCTGGTAAGTCGACCAGCCCTTCTGGTCGACCTGGGAAGTCGACCAGACCTTCTGGTCGACCTGGTAAGTCGACCAGCCCTTCTGGTCGACCTGGGAAGTCGACCAGACCTTCTGGTCGACCTGGGAAGTCGACCAGACCTTCTGGTCGACCTGGTAAGTCGACCAGCCCTTCTGGTCGACCTGGGAAGTCGACCAGACCTTCTGGTCGACCTGGTAAGTCGACCAGCCCTTCTGGTCGACCTGGTAAGTCGACCAGCCCTTCTGGTCGACCTGGTAAGTCGACCAGACCTTCTGGTCGACCTGGTAAGTCGACCAGACCTTCTGGTCGACCTGGGAAGTCGACCAGACCTTCTGGTCGACCTGGTAAGTCGACCAGCCCTTCTGGTCGACCTGGGAAGTCGACCAGACCTTCTGGTCGACCCGGTAAGTCGACCAGCCCTTCTGGTCGACCTGAGGAGTCGACCAGACCTTCTGGTCGACCTGGAGTGACGTCGACTTGGAGCTGGTCGACCAGGGGGTAGTGGTCGACCTGGGGAGGTCGACTGGAGGTGGCCGTCGACTTGGGAGGTCGACCGGCACATACCAGAGGCAGTGGTCGACCTGGGGAGGTCGACCGGAAGTGGTCGTCGACCTGGGTGGTCGACGGGCACGCACAGGAGCCTCTGGTCGACCTGGTTGCTCGGTCGACCAGGTTACCTGGGTGACGAGGTTCTGCGGAGGCATGCGACGTTCGCCCGGGTGGTTTTGGCGAGGACGACCTCGGTGATGGTATCCCGAGGTCGACGTGGTGCATCAGAGGCAGTCGTCAGCACGTAGTTGATGTGGTGTGTGCGCTGTGCAGGTGACGAGGCACTGCACGCCAATCATCTGCGAAGTAGGTGCGCTGCTGTCCTGCGGGAGCAACGTCGGCGCGCCGTCAACCTGCGACGTTGGCACGCCGTCGACCTGCAGTGTTGGCAAGCCGCGACTCTGCACTGCTGGGGCGCGGTCGACCAGGTCGTGCTGGCACGCGGTCGACCGTGCTGCGCTGGCAGTCGTCCTGCTTGCATGCTAGCTCTGATGTAGTCTTGCCTTGCCAACTTCATTGTATCATTGTTGTCAACTTTCTCTAGTAAAACTCTTGCCAAATTACCTTGTGAACTAGCAAGCAGTGTGTACACTAGGAAAACGACTAAGGACCAACGAACGCAGAGATCACACGAGCACCCGTGCCTAGCTCGTAGTCTAGCTCCCGTTGTAGTAGTTATCTCCGCATGGTGCGGTGAGCGTGGACGGCACACGACTTACTTTTCAGTCGGGTCGACGTAGACATCACTTACCTAATTCGTCGTTGTAGGCCGGCAGCTGTGCGTTGGTCACTATGGTAGGAGCCGTAGGTGACGCAGGGGTGGTGGACACCCTGGAGGCACAGCTGGAGGACGCGAGGAGACGCCATGACGCCCAGGAGTACGGAGCAATACCCTGGGCGGTCGTCGAGGCTGGACTCCGCACCATGTGGGCGACGGAGCACCCTTCTCGACCTGCCTCTCCTCGACCGGTGAACGACGAAGGCGGCGTCGACATGGGCGTCAACGCCGGTGGTGGTCAAGTCGGCAGCAGTGCGGGAGGCACGTCAAGGCAGCGTGGTGTGATTCACGCCGATGAAGTCGGCGTCGTTCAGGCGCGAGGGATGCGGTCGTCGGCGGCTGCAGGCTCCTTGCAGGGTGACGTCAGAGGTCGACGAAGTGGATCTGTGCCGATGTCGGCGACCCAGGTGACAGCAGGCGGGATTGCACCGAGCTACGGCTACTTCAAGTTCACGCCGGACAGGATCTTGGTCACTCCGCCGCTCACTGGTCGACCCGACATACTCACCTGGAAGGAAGCCATCGAGCCCCAGCTGGAAATGGCCGGGCTGATCAGCTTTGCTCGAGGCACCGTGGCGACGCCGGACGATCCCGACTTGCGTGCGGAGTTTCGTGCCGTGCAGCTGTTGACCTTCACAGTCATCTCCCGGTGCTGCTCGCCGGGCGTGCAGATCGCCTTGAAGTGGTGCCGAGAGTACCTCGACGCCGGCCACCGGGCGTGGCACTTCATCGAGTCGACCTACCAAGTCACCGACGACTTGTTCATCGCACAGCTGGAGGGGCAGCTGACGCACCTGCGTATGGGCGACGAGGAGACGGCGACCGACTACTGCAATCGGGCCCGGCGAATTCTCGCCACCATCAGGATGGCTGGCGCGCAGTACTCGACGGCGTCGTACGTCACCCACGTCATGCAGGGACTCTCGAGTAGCTACAACCTTCTGAAGCGGCTGTCAATGGCGCCGAGCACCAGGACGACGCTCAACGAGGACAACTTGACCTCGTACATCCTGCAGGACGAGGCGATGCAGGAGGCAGAGCGGTCACAGGAGCTCTTGGCACAGGCGAACCTCGTCGCCCCGCCGAAGCAAGGAAGTCGACCGGGGCAGCGCGGACAGCCTGGCGGCGGTGGTAGCAGTGGCTGGAAGCTGGCCAAGGAAGTCGACAAGAAGAAGTCGACCAAGGACAGCGGTCGAGGAGGAGGAAGTCGACGTCGGGAGTGCTGGCTGTGTGGCGACCCCGACCATCTCTCTTTCGAGTGCCCCGACCGCAGTGACTCCGACGACGACGACGCCAAGGGTGGCCGCGGGAGGTCGGGCAGTCGTCGTCCTCGGCGAGGAGGAAACCAGTCACGCAATGAGAAGACGTCGACCAAGTCGTCGACCTCGGCGAAGGACGCCGACTCCTCTGCTGGCGGCAAGGGGAAGGACGACAAGTCGGCGTCGTGCTCTCTGGTCGGCGTCGTGGAGCCGACCGTCTCGCTGGCGCCGGAGGCCGGCGAGGACTTCCAGGCGGTGGCGGCAGCTGTGCAGGCGAATCCGGCGGTGGTCCTGCTCGACAGCGGCTGCTCCCACCACCTGATGGGGACGAAGGACGCCTTCATCGACTTGGGGCCAAGCGGCGACGTGAAGCACGTGCGTGGCTTCAATGGGGCGCTGCAGGACGTCCAGGGCCGCGGCACCGTCGCCCTGCAAGGCGAGGCCGGGAAGCAGGTGCTCATCCCCGACGTACTGTACGTCCCGGGTGTGCGGGCAAACCTGCTGTCGTCTGGCCAGCTGAAGGAGCACGGCGTGAAGCTGCACGAGGACGGCGACGGGATGCTGCTCGTCTCGGCAGCAGGAGAGGTGCTTGGTCGGGCGACGTACTCTGGGCGAGTCCTCTGCACCGACCTGCGTCCCTGCTCGACGAAGTCGACGTCACCCACGCCGGAGGTTGTGGCCCTGCGGGCGATCGTCTCGAAGACGAGGTCGACGCCGGACAGGCTGCATGCTCGGCTTGCACACATTGGCATGGACACCATCAGGCGCTCGGCGAAGAACGAGGTCGTCATTGGGCTGGACCTCAAGTCGGCGACGGGCGCCGACTCACCGTGTGTCTCGTGTGTCGGCGGGAAGCTGGCGAGGCACACCTTCCCCGACCACGGCTCCGACGCCGACGACGTGTTGGCCGTCGTACACATCGACTTGTGCGGGCCATTCCGCGTGGCTGCCAAGGACGGCAGCCTGTACTTCTTGCTGCTAAAGGACCGCAAGACTCGCTACGTGTGGGTGCGGCCGGTCGCCAAGAAGTCCGACGTGCTGCGGGAGTTCGAGCAGTGGCTGGTGATGGCGGAGCGACAGACCAAGAAGTCGGTGCTAATGCTGCGCTCTGACCGGGGAGGGGAGTTCCTCGGAAAGGACTTCACCGCCCTCGTGGACGGCAAGGGGATCCTCCACGACCTCACCTGCCCATACACTCCGCAGCAGAACGGCATGGCGGAGCGGGAGATGAGGACGGTGGTGGAGTCGGTGCGGACGATGCTGCTGCACATGGGCGTCCAGCACCACTGGTGGCACCTCGCTTTGCGGCAGGCTGTCTGGGTCCGCAACTGCCTGGAGAGGTCGGCGACGCCGGGGACGACACCGTACCAGTTGCTCACCGGGAAGAAGCCCGACTTGTCGCTGGCGCGCGTGTGGGGCTGCATGGCGCAGTTCCTCGTCCCCGAGCAGCAGCGTGGTGGGAAGCTGAAGCCGAAGGCCCGATGGGGCCTTCATCTCGGCGTGTCGGAGGAGAGCAAAGGCTGGGAGCTCCTCGACATTGCCGACAACCGGGTGGTCACCACGTCGGACGTGGTGTTCTACAAGGACATGTCGCTGGAGGTGTGGAAGTCGGAGCACGGGCCAGTGTCCGGACGGACGCCGAGCACTCCGCCGACCGACACCTCGACGGCGACGCTGCCTCTGCTCGCGGCGGTCGGTGAGCTCGCTGCTGGGGACATCGCGGTCGACCATCCTCCTTCCCCTCCTCCCACGACCCATGTTTCTCCCCTCGTGGCCGACATGCGTGGACTGACTCCGGTGTCGGCCTCCGGCGATGAGGGGAGTAGTGGGACGTCGCCTGCGGCCAAGAGCATCGCCGGTGGCCGACGTGACGGGCAGCAAGTCGACGTGGGAGTGAAGTCGACGCCGACAGGGGAGCAGGCAGCAACAAGGCCGACCAAGGAGCAGTCGGCGACCTGGCAGTCGACAGGGGAGCTGACCGCAGGGGAGGAATCGGTCGGGACGCCGACCGAGGTGCAGCAGGACGACGAGGACGATGAAGGGGAGCAGTTGGGCGACGAGGAGTCCACCGACAGTGATGTGGGAGAGGCCCAGGCTGGACCACGGCGTACAGGCCGCCTTCGGAGGCCTCCCGACTTCTTCGTCCCGGCTGCCTTCACCACGGTGTATGACGTGGTCGACGAGGACGACGACCTGCTGTACGACGACGTTGATGAGGATGTAGACCTGCTGGAGCTCGACCCCGACATGCACGCCGACCCCGAGCACCGTTGGGATATCTCCACGATGACGGTGAAGGAGGCGCTGGCTAGCTGGAAGGGTCCGGCGGTGAAGGCCGCCATGGAGGAGGAGATCCGCAGCCTCATCGGCATGGGGACGTGGGAGCTGGTCGAACGCCCACCCGGGGTCAACATCATGAAGAACCGGTGGGTGTTGACGACGAAGTACCACATCGACGACACCGTCGAGCGCGAGAAGGCGAGGCTGGTCGTGAAGGGCTTCACGCAGGTGTATGGCGCCGACTACGACGAGACGTACGCGCCGGTGAGCAGCTACGTCACGCTGAGGATCTTCCTCAGCATCGTCGCTGTCCTCGACCTCAACCTGATGCAGCTCGACATGAAGAATGCCTTCCTGCAGAGCAAGCTCGACCGCGTGCTGTACATGTACCAGCCGGACTACTTCAATGACGGGACCGGCCGGGTGTGCAAGCTGCTGAAGAGCCTGTACGGGCTGAAGCAGTCGCCGCTGCTGTGGTACATGGCGCTCAACGACGTGCTGGTCGGCGCTGGGTGGAAGAAGAGCCAGGTCGACGAGGCCCTCTACTTCAAGGTCGGCGACGACAAGGTGACCTGCTGGGTGCTGGTCTACGTCGACGACTTGCTCGCCGCCAGCAGCAGCCCCGAGATGCTGAAGGAGCTGAAGGAGCTGCTGGAGGTCGCCTTCGAGCTGCGCGAGATCTCGCCGGTGCAGAAGTACCTCGGGCTAGAGATCGTGCGCGACAGGTCGGCGGGGAAGCTGTGGCTGCACTAGCAGGGCTACGCCGACAAGCTGCGTAGGCGTTTCATCGATGAGGAGCAGGGCGGTCGGACCCCGAAGACGCCACTCTCAGTCGACGCCTTCGCCGAGCTCACCTTCGACGACGAGGAGGCGCAGGAGCGACAGGAGGAGGAGTACCGGCAGAAGGTCAGCTCGCTGCAGTTCGCGGCGACGACGACGAGGCCGGACATCGCCTTCGCCTGCAGCAAGCTGGGGAGCGGCCTCACGGTGAGGAGCGACCAGCACTGGCGCGAGGTCGACCACTGCCTCGCCTACCTCGCCAACACGCGTGACACCGCCCTGGAGTTCGGCGGTGGACCTGAGTCGTTGGAGCTGGTCGGCTACGTGGACGCCGACGATGCCGGCGACAAGCAGAACAGGACGAGCACGGGCGGCTACGTGTTCGTCTACGGAGGAGCCGCAGTCTCCTGGTTGAGCCAGCGCATCAAGTGCGCGACGCTGTCGTCGACCGAGTCGGAGTACGTGGCGGCTGTCGAAGCTGGCAAGGAGGGACGCCGACTTCGCTTCCTCCTGGCAGAGTTCCAGCAGCTAGATGCTGGGAGGCCGACGGTCCTAAGGCCATCACAGTCGCCGAGGGCATGGGGTTGACGGGCAACCTCAAGCACATGGAGCGGCGACAGGCCTGGCTGCAGCACATGGTGAAGCGGGGGAAGTTTGCGCTGCAGTACATCCCGACCGCTGAGCAGCCGGCCGACTTCTTGACGAAGGCGCTGCACTATCCGGCCTTCAACCGGTGCTCCGTTGCAATCGGCCAAGTGCGTCTGGCCGACGTGGGCGACGGCGACGACGACGTGCAGCAGTAGGTGCCATGCCCTCTTGCATGGCTAGTGCGGTGGACAACGTGCTGTGGGTTGGGTGCACGTCGACGAGCTTTTCTCCGAGAAGTACTGTCGTGTGGGCTGGGGGCCCAAGCGTGAACGTGGCAGGGGAGTGTCAACGGGAGTTGTATGTTGGCCCCGTCCTCGCTTGGGCGAAGCCGACTTCGTGGTCGGGTGTAGGGTGCAGCCGACCTGCAGTAGTGGGCGAGTTGGTCGACGAGGTTGGTCGACCTGCACGGGGAGCCACTGCATGGGCGCCGACTTCGTGAGGGCGCCAACTTCGGGTGGTCGACCTGGGCAGTCATCCAGACCTTTTGGTCGACCTGGGAAGTCGACCAGACCTTCTGGTCGACCTGGTAAGTCGACCAGCCCTTCTGGTCGACCTGGGAAGTCGACCAGACCTTCTGGTCGACCTGGTAAGTCGACCAGCCCTTCTGGTCGACCTAGGAAGTCGACCAGACCTTCTGGTCGACCTGGGAAGTCGACCAACCCCTTCTGGTCGACCTGGTAAGTCGACCAGCCCTTCTGGTCGACCTGGGAAGTCGACCAGACCTTCTGGTCGACCTGGTAAGTCGACCAGCCCTTCTGGTCGACCTGGTAAGTCGACCAGCCCTTCTGGTCGACCTGGTAAGTCGACCAGACCTTCTGGTCGACCTGGTAAGTCGACCAGACCTTCTGGTCGACCTGGTAAGTCGACCAGACCTTCTGGTCGACCTGGTAAGTCGACCAGCCCTTCTGGTCGACCTGGGAAGTCGACCAGACCTTCTGGTCGACCTGGTAAGTCGACCAGCCCTTCTGGTCGACCTGGGAAGTCGACCAGACCTTCTGGTCGACCCGGTAAGTCGACCAGCCCTTCTGGTCGACCTGAGGAGTCGACCAGACCTTCTAGTCGACTTGGAGTGATGTCAACTTGGAGCTGGTCGACCAGGGGGTAGTGGTCGACCTGGGGAGGTCGACTGGAGGTGGCCGTCGACTTGGGAGGTCGACCGGCACATACCAGAGGCAGTGGTCGACCTGGGGAGGTCGACCGGAAGTGGTCGTCGACCTGGGTGGTCGACGGGCACGCACAGGAGCCTCTGGTCGACCTGGTTGCTCGGTCGACCAGGTTACCTGGGTGACGAGGTTCTGCGGAGGCATGCGACGTTCGCCCGGGTGGTTTTGGCGAGGACGACCTCGGTGATGGTATCCCGAGGTCGACGTGGTGCATCAGAGGCAGTCGTCAGCACGTAGTTGATGTGGTGTGTGCGCTGTGCAGGTGACGAGGCACTGCACGCCAATCATCTGCGAAGTAGGTGCGCTGCTGTCCTGCGGGAGCAACGTCGGCGCGCCGTCAACCTGCGACGTTGGCACGCCGTCGACCTGCAGTGTTGGCAAGCCGCGACTCTGCACTGCTGGGGCGCGGTCGACCAGGTCGTGCTGGCACGCGGTCGACCGTGCTGCGCTGGCAGTCGTCCTGCTTGCATGCTAGCTCTGATGTAGTCTTGCCTTGCCAACTTCATTGTATCATTGTTGTCAACTTTCTCTAGTAAAACTCTTGCCAAATTACCTTGTGAACTAGCAAGCAGTGTGTACACTAGGAAAACGACTAAGGACCAACGAACGCAGAGATCACACGAGCACCCGTGCCTAGCCCGTAGTCTAGCTCCCGTTGTAGTAGTTATCTCCGCAACTGTGTCACGCCATCGCCGGCAGCTGCCACATGGATCTGTATACGTCCTTGCAGATCCCAAAGCACCCGATTGCCCAGCTGCCCCTTGTACGTGCGAGCCCCATCCGTGCTAGTGCTCACCCCAGCCTTGGCAAGCTTACAGAGGGAGATGAGGTTGGCCTTGAGATCAAGGACAAGGAGAACATCCTGCAGCACCACCGGCTTGGCATTCGCTCCCTTAAACGCAGCTCGTCCCACACCAGCCACCTTCAGCGCGTGTCCAGAGGCGGAGCACACCTCGTTAATTGGTGCAGCGCGTACGTCGTCCAGCAGGTCCTTGCGCGGCGTCATCGTCCAAGCAGCACCCGTGTCCAACACCCAATAGTCTAGGGGGTGCAGCTCTGCTCCAACCTTGGCAGAGGCGTCTCCTTGCTCCCCCTGCTCTCCAATATGGAAGAACTGGCCCGCGGTGCGCTCCTTCTTCTTCTCCACACCACCGTTACTCTTCGGGTTGTTGTCGGACGAATCAACGACCATGTTCGCGCCGTTTTTCTGGTTCCTCCGCGTGCCGCCATCCTGGTGACGATACTTGGGGGTCCATCCATCGGGTTTCTTATAGCACAAAAACCAGGGATGCCCTTCCTTCTCACAATACCAGCAACTCCCTTTCATTTTGCCACCAGCACTCATTTTGCACCGCGACCCCAACCGATACCTCCTTGTTGGTCGTTGGAGTCGTCGTCCTTCTTTGCACCGCGCCCAGCACCACCGAAGCCACGTCCTCTGCCACATCGGCTCCCTTGCATCCCGTAGCCGCTGCTGCCGTCGTCTCCACCCCTCAGTTGGCGGCTTCGGAAGTCCTCCTCCAGAATCTTTGTCCGCACCCACTCGAGCGTCCACGAGCTCTGGTTCTGTGGCAAGCTCAATCCATTCGTGAATTGAAGCCACAATTTTGGCAGCAGTAAGAGCATCTTCAGGCACATGGTCTGCTCCGGGTAGGTGATTCCCACGATCACCAACTTTGCGTAGAGGTTGCGCATCTTGTCCAGGACTGGTTGCACCAGCTCTCCCTCGCTCAATCGCAACGCGGACAGTTCCCCCTGCATCATGAGCGTTGCGGCGACGGAGGTAGGAGCGTGCAGCTCCTTCAGCACGGTCCACGCCTTTGGACCGCAATCAACCTCCGGCAGCAGGTGCATGACGTGGTGACGCTGGTCGAGCTCCAAACTCTGCGACATCAGGTAATAGCCAGCCGAGGAATGCTCGTCCCAATCTTGCTGCAGCGCGGGATCGCTCGGTCTAGGCTCCTCCCCAATCATTAGTTTTAGCAAACCGATCTGACAGAAATAAAGTTGCATTTTCTAGGCCCAATCATCATAGCCCTCACTATTGAACTTCTCGACGATGAAATTCTTCAGCACCTCCTTGATGAGCGAGCCTTGGTTGGTTCGTGCTCCCCTTGGCGCCGAAACACCAGAATCTTGGCTGCCGCTACGATCTTGGGCTGAAGATTCACCAGCTCCCGCCGAGGTGTTGCCCACCATAGCTACCTATAACGAGGATCGCTATAACGCAGCTCTGATACCAGCTTGTTGGTGTAAAGGCCTAATACATTTAAGCTAGTAAGACTTAATCAAACATAAAACCTCTCCTCGGGGTCACCTCCAAGGGTCCCTGGGTGCCTGGTACAAGACCAGCCCCTATCCTCGGGTCTGAGTTTGTAGAGAGAGGAGTGAAGAATGACTCAGCCCAAATAACGAGAGTACCTTGAATGTCGCGCAGCGTGCCGTGCAGATCGTCGATCGGATTAAGCTGACAATTCGCTATAATGAAGCTCGCTCCAAGAGCTTTAAAATAAGCCAAGTTGCTTCGCGAAAAGTTCTGCCATTACGAAGTTATGGCTCGGACAGCATTTGGGGAGCGTTGGAGTGCTAGCATACTAGCGTTGACTCGGGTAGCATTCCGCCGTCGAATAGCGTGGAAACAAAACTTCAGCGAGGAAGGAATTCACTTGAATCAATTGACTATATCCAGGTACAAACAGAGAAAGAATAAATAGTTCTAGCTAGCAAGGACCTCGGGAATCAACCTGGGAACAACCAGGGATGATCCCATATAATTCCAAGCAACAGAACCAACCTGGCTGGACAAATTAGCAGGTGATAGGTTGGTAAACAACCTCTGGTTATGTTTTTCCAACCTGGGAAAACAACAACCAGGTTCAGGTTCTAAAAACAGAACCTGTTTTGTCTTTGCCCAACCAGCCAAATGCTGGTTCCGCTGGTTTCCCCTGGCCCTGTAGCATGCAGATACAGACAAACAACATCCAACCTTCACCTAAATTGTACCCCTATAGTGCCTGCCCTATAGTCAACCAAACAAAACAGTACAATTTCGAGTTGGATAGAACCGAATCTGCGCAATCAACTCAAACGAACAGCAAAGCTTCCATATTGGGTTCCTTTGCGAGCTCGTCCTTCCTGCTTGCACTGTTCATAGTGCGTACAATGTTGTGCCGAAGCGCACATTGTGCGAGTACCTGCAAATGCATCAAGCAAAAATTGCGAAAGCAAACAAACACACGAACATTTCATTCACACCCAAATGCATTCGCACACACATACTCGTACAAACAGACGGCAGGATGTCGTGCAAAGTGTATCTGCACCTAACAGGATGGTCTTAAGAGAAGTAAAGTGTTGCAAGTTTCAGCTTGCAGTGGAGTTCTAAACGCTTCCGCATAGGCTATAGCAGTTAACATCTTTATCTTGCATGTGAAATGCCTTGGGTCAAGACACCACCTTGCACAGCTGTGATACCGCATAAGCAATTTGAGGCTGTGTTGTTGTGCTTGCATACATGAGGGATCCCACAAAGCTTTGATAGAGCTGAACCATCTCATATTGCAGCAAGGGTTCCTCAGCATGTGCATCCACATCAAACCCTATGGGGAGACGGGTTCACACGAGGTTAGCCTCATAAAGGACAAAGAACTCAAGCATGTTGAGAATATAGAGCCCCTAGGAAATCATGATGCCACTCTTATCATGCTCAATCTACACCCCCAAGGAGAACATAGACTTCCCCAAGTCCATCATGCAAGAACATAATGACAAGAGACCCTTGGCGTTGTCCAGCATGACCATCCTCGAAGACGAGCAAAATGTCATCCACATAGAGGTAGAGGGACAGCCTGCCCTCACGCCTCACCAAGTGGTACAAGGCGGGGTCACGTCCTGACCTCTCAAAGCCAAAATCCCTCAGCACCTCTTCACCCTTGAGGTACCACTGCCTTTGAGCCTGCTTCAACCTATAGATTGATTTTCTGAGTCAGCATACTCGGCCTTATCAATCATCAGAACTAGGGGGTTACCTCATGTGAAGCTCCTCCTTCAAGATCCCATAAAGATAGGTTGTCATCACATCCATGTGATGGATTTGAAACCTCAAGGAGGTTGCCATCCCATGGGAGCTTATGAGGGTAATAGGCTTACCCACAGGGTTGAATACTTGGTCATAGTAAACACCCCCTGTTTGAGTGTTCCCCATTGCGGCCTCTCAATGTTGCCATCAGCCTTGTGCATATACTTCCACACCCACTGAAACCTCAAGTCCTCTATTCCAAGTGGCACACTAGTTGGATCAACCAGCTCAAATGACTCGTTCACCCTATGGGACTCAAGCTCTTCATGCATGGACTCGACCCACTCAGGACGAGACACAGCGTCCTTGACCGACTTAAGCTCGTGCACCTCACCCATAAGTCAGAAATCAAACCCAAGCTCACCACCATCAGCATCCACAAGCATGCACTTCTCCCAATCATGCTCCTAAGTCATGCATGCAAGCACACTGTGCATTTGGTGTAAACCTTTCAGGTGACAGGAGATGCGTGTGCTGCGGCAAAGAAGTGATGTCCCCCCCTGCTCCAAACTTTGCAGTTTCTCCTTTCAAGTCATTTTCTTTGTGAGGGAAATTGGTGACTTGGACAGCTGCTGCTGCAATAGTTGCTGCCACCTACCTACTGAAACATGCGGTGTATACTGCTGTGGTGCCTGCTGCGGCTGCTCTTTGCTGCTGCTGGCTCTATGGCTGCTCCGAGTCATGGGCTGGTGCATTAGGGTCAAGGGTGGAACTTGGGGACTCCTCATGGTGAGGTGCAGCTGCCTTGTGTTCCTCTTGCTACTCCTCTACCTCCTCTCCAGGGTCCCTCCATGCCCCCTCAAAGATGGAAGAGGTGTGGGGATCCTGGAGGGAACTCCCAACTGTACTAGCACCGTGCTCCTTCCACCCCTTGTACCTCAACCCATTGTGAAATACCCAAGCTGCACCACCCGCTGATCCGCCACACTCCACAACACCTAAGCCTTGCTCCTCTCCAACACCCCAAGGAAAGTGCCCCATTGTGCCTTCGGATCCAACTTCCTTCTTTACTGGTCATGCACTTTGTACTGCGCCACGCACCCCCACACTCGTGCCATTGACAATTAGGCACCTTCCTAGCCCACATGAAGTATGGGCTCTTGCCCCCTAGCCCCTTGCTGCCCATCCGGTTCTTAACCCAGTTGGCATATTGAACTGCTCCCCCTGCACCATGTATGGTCCAGCTGCGCATGAGCAAGCATGGCAAGGTCGATGACGGTTCGGTTTAACCACTCTGCCCCATTTTGTTGTGGCATGTAGGCAGCTGAGAGCTTGTGAGATATGCCCTTTTCTTCCAGGAAATTCTGCAGCTCATTTCCCGGGTACTCCCCTCCCTGATCGGATCTCAATGCCTTCAACTTGGCCCGAATTCCCTCTCCACAAAGTGTATCCACCAAGGCCTTGAAGATCTTGGCCACCTCATCCTTGGTTTTTACCAATGTGAGCCAACTAATGCGGCTATAGTCATCCAAGAAGGTGATGAATTACTTGCTGCCCTTCTCCCTATCCAGGAGTTTGCATACGTATGCACCAATTCAAGAGGTGCGGAGGCTGTAGTGGTGGAGATATGAAAGGAGGTTTGTGGCTGCTTCTCGGTGGTGCAATTAGGGCTGCTTGATCTCCACACCCTTCAGCTCCCCCTTCTTCACACACTCTTCTAGCTGTTGCCTCCCCGCATGCCCTACGCATAGGTGAAGCAAATCTGCCGTCACCTGCTCCACATTCCTCCAACGGGTGCTACAAGCAGCTTCCTCAGCTTCAACACCATGTGCCCTCTCCACCTGAGGCACACAAACTGGAACAAGGTAAAAACCCTTGTCTAACTTGGCCTCCATCACCACAGCTCCACCTTTGCAACCTTGCACCCTCCCATGGTGAAGGTACATGCATGCGTATCCTTGCCGAGCAAGCTGAGAGCATAAGTGAAGGTTGATGCCAATCCAGGAACATGAAGCAGACCCTTCACATTCAGAACCTCCACCTCCTTCCCCTTGATGGTGATGATGCTAATGCCAGTTGCTTGCTGCGTATCTCCGCTCCCCGCGATCACATTTATTGAGTTAGGTGGGAGTGATAGGTGGTGAAGAGGTCATGCCAATGTACCATTCCAGAGGTTGCACCACATTCTAGCACGAGGTGATTGGGGTCAGCCAACACACGACCAGCAAGCGCCGTCTCCTTCTCCAAGGATAACAAGGAGAAACCATCATCGGATGAGTCCTCCTTTCCCTTCTTATGCTCCTTTGCTGCCGCTTCAGCCGCTTTCCCTTTGCTGCCCTTCTTATTCCAAGCCCCATTCTTCATTCTTTGGTGGAGCCTTTACTGGGTACCATTGAGGCTTCCACCCATCTGGCCGGCTCCAACACTCCTTCCACGAGTGCTTCCGGTTGCATCCAGGGATGAGGCATTCGTCCAGCTCCTTCTTCTTCCCCCCACCTCCTTGCCGCTGCTGGTACTTCTTGGAGGCAACCCTCTAACTATTTTGTCCATTCCCCATTCAACTCGTCTATCAGCACCATGCTTGCGAGCCTCATCAGAAACCAACACCTCCCATTTCAAGCCTTGGTGCCATTCTGCTGCTCAAGGTGAAGGTACTGCAGTAGGGCCTCGTTCGCCTCTTGGTCCAGCCCCTGGAGTGTGATGTAGATGATCTCCTTCTCATCTACTGTATAGTTCAGCTTCTCCAATGCCCTCACATACTCATCCATCCTTTAGAGGTACTGCACCATGGTATCTCCATCGCCATAGTTGTGTTCCATCTAAGTGAGCATGCTTAGCTACCCCTTTTGCAAATGTCGATCTTGAACTCTCTTCCATGCTTGGGCAACTGCTTTTTCCTTCCTCTTCAGGTCAATCAGCATCTTCATAACCTCTAATTGGCCTCTAAGGCCCAACACAGGCACTGGAACGCTTGCTTGTCCTTCCTGTCGCATGCTTCCAGTGCTTTAAGTAGCTCCTACGCACTAAGCCGTTGACTTCCAGTTCGTAGTGCTGCTGATCCACCTCTACTTCCCTCACTTATGGATGAGCTAGAGGCTCCCGCAGTCCCTTAACCCACTAGGCTGGACACTCCAGTAGATGCATTTCCTTCTTCAGCTTCAGGGCTTCACTGTGATCCCTCCAAAACGCCCTCTAGGTCTTTCGTACCTAGCCAACACGTAAACTGGAACTGCAATAGAGAAAAATCCGAGTCGGTGAACCTAAGAGGGCCATCTAATTTCTGGGCCATGGCCTAAATTAGGAGCTTCTTAAACCAATTCGAAATATGATAATAGGAGGGAATAAATATCGCTTACATTTAATACAGTCCATAAGAGCATATGTGTAAGCTAAGCACCTTCTCTTGGTACCAACCTTATGGATAAGTAATGTGCTTACTATTTGTACTAAACATATGGGTAATTAATGCATTTACTCTTGGTACCAACCATATGGGTAAGTAAGGCAGTACCAACCATATAGGAACGCAATGCTCTTACTCTTGGTACTACCCTTATAGATAGAAAAAAAAACAGTTTCTCTTAGTACCAACCATAAAGCTAAATAATGCACTTACCCTTGGTACCAACCATATGGGTAAGTAACGCAATAACTCATGGAACCAACCGTTTGGATAAGTACCGTACATACTCTAAGTATCAACCATATGAGTATGAAACGCAATTACTCTTTGTACTAATAATATAGGTTAGTAACGCACATACGCTTTGTACCAACCATTTGGGTATGAAACATCATTTCTCTTGGTAAAACTATTATGGAAAGGTAACAACCTTACTATTAGTTCAAACCACGTGGGTAAGTAACGCAGTTACTCGTGGTACCAACCATATGAATAAGTAGCGTGCTTACTCTTGGTGCCAACCTTATGAATGAGTAACGAAATTAATCGATGTACCAACCATATGGAGAAGTAATGCTTTTACTCTTGGTACCAACCATATGGATAAGTATCGAACAAAATTAATCTTAGTCCCAACCATATGGGTAAGTAACACATGTACTCTTGGAACCAACCATTTGAATTAGTAACGGACTTACACTTAGTACCAACCATGTAGGTAAGTAACGCACTTACTTTGGTACGAACCATATGGGTAAGTAATGCAATTACTTGGTAGCAACCATATGCGTAAGAAAAGCACTTACTTTGGTACGAACCATATGGGTAAGTAATGCAATTACTCTTAATACCAACCACATGGGTAAGTTACGCACATACTCTTGTTACTAACCTTAAAGATGAGTAATGCAATTACTCATAGTACTAGCAATATGGGAAAGAAACGCACTTACTATTGATACTAAGAATATGGGTAAGTAGTTACTCCTGGTGCCAACCATATGAGTAACGCAATCATCAAATATGCTGACATATCAACCATAACGGTAAGTAACGCACTTACACTTAATACTGTCCACAAGGATAAACAACGCTCTTACACTTAGTACCTGTCAAAAAGGTACTTAGTCCCAAAAAAAGGGAAAGTGACGCATAAATACTTACATGGATTACCAACCATTAGGGTAGATAACGGACTTACACTTAGTACCAACCATGTGGGGAAATAACGCACTTACATTATACAACAATGATCAGGGTAGGTAACGACAATTAGTACCAATCTGAATGGTAAGTAACACTTTTACACTTAGTACAAAAAAAGGGTAAGTAATGCGCTTATAATTAGTACCAACCATTATAGTAAGCATCACACTTACACAAAGTGCGAACCATAAGAGTTTAAAATGCACTTACAGTTTGTACCATCTATAATGGTAGGTAATACATTTCCACGTAGTACCATCCGTAAGGATAAGTAACAAGCTTACGCTGAGTACCATCCATATGGATAATAAATGCAATTACAGCTACTACAAATCATATAAGTAATGTACTTACACTTAGTACCAAACATAAGGATAGGCAGCACAGTTACACTTGGTACAATTCATCAGAGCATGTAATGCGCTTACACTTTGTACCAATCATAATGGTAAGTAATGCACATACACCTAGTACCAAAGGGGGTAACTAACACACTGACACATGGTACAGACCAAGTGGGTAAATAACGCACTTACATTTAATACCATCCACAAGGGTAATCAACGCACTTACACTTTCTACCGTCCATAAGAGTAAGCAATGCACACACAATTTGTACTCTCCATATAAGTAAGTAACGTACTTACACTAAGTACCAAACATATAGGTAAGTAACGTACATACAGTTGGCTCTAACTGAAAGGGTAAGAAATGTATTTACACATAGTACCGTCCAAAAGAGTCAGTAACACACTCACACTTAGTACCAACCATTAGGGTAAATAACATATGTATACTTAGACCAACCTTTAGGGTCAGTGACGCACTTACACTAAGTAGTATTCTTAATGGGAAGTAACGTACTTATCCTAAACCTGTAAAAACCATAAGGGTAAGTTATGCAACTATACTTAGTACCATCCATAAGGGTAAGTATCCCTCTTACCAAATAATACCAACCATAAGAATAACAGACACATTTACACTTAGTACTATCCATAAACGTAAGCAACTCACTCACACTTAGTACTATCCATAAACGTAAGCAACTCACTCATACTAAGAACCAATTATATGTGTAAGAAATGCACTTACACTTGCTACCAACCATGAGGGTAAGTACTGTTAATAGGAATTGACCCCGTCCTTGTTTGGGCGGAGTCGATTTCGTGGTCGAATGTGCGGGAGGTAGCTGACCATTTGCAGTGGGTGACACCAACTTGGGCGAGCAGTTTAACAAAGTTGGTCAACCTGCACGGGGCCATTGCGAAGCCGCCGACGACGGGAAGCCAGCGGCCGACTTTGACGTGGTGGTCGATGAAGGGAATCTTCGACCTGGGTGGGGCGCCGACTTGTGGGCGCCGACCTGGGAACCCGATTTGGCGAAGTAGGCGGACAGCTGGTGTGGTCGACTTGGAGTTGGTCGACCTGCAGAGTGGCAGACTTGGTGAAGTCAGCAGATGGCTGTCGACCTGGGTGGTCAACAAGCACGTACGGCTGTTGGTAGACTTCGGCCGTGCATGTCGACGCCGACTTGCTAGTTTCTTGGTCGACCAAGTTACTAGGGCGACGAGGTTCTGCCAGATGCGCGACCATCTACTAGGAGGTTTTGGTGAAGCCGACCTCGAAGTTATATCCGGAGGTCGACATGGCTAATCGAGCGCAGGTCAATAGCACGTGGCCGACTTGGCACGTGCGCCGTGCGCATGACAGTGCACGTTGCACCAACTGCCTACAAGCACCTGCGAAGTAGGTGCGCGCATGTGCGTTGCTGTCACCAGCGGATTCAACGTTGGACGGCTGTCTTGCTGCAGCGTTGGAAAGCCGCCGACTTGCTACGTGGGCAAGTCGCCACTCTGTAGCACTAGAGCGGTGCAGGCTTGCAGTGCTCACAGGTTGCAGACTTTGCTGCGCTGGCGGTCGACCTGCCTGTGTGCTAGGCAGACCTGCTTCTAATGTAGTTGGCTTTTGCCATTGTTCTTGCAACCATTGTTGTGAACTTTTTTTGGTGAAACTCTTGCCAATTCTCATTGTGAATGTGCAAGTACAGAGAACACACACAAATGCTACAATCACTCATACAACCATTGCCTTCCCCCGTAGTCCAGCTCTGTTGTAGAGTGGCTCTCCGCAAGTACTGCACATATACTTAGTACCAACCATAACCGTAGGTAACTCTCGTATACTTAGTACCACCCATAAAGGACAAGTAATGTTCTTATACTTAGTACAAGCCGTAAAGGTAAGTAACGCACTTACACTTGGACCCATCCATAGGTAAGAAACGTACTTACATATAGTACCAGCCATAAGTGTAATTATTGTACGTATACTTAGTACAATCCATATAGGTAAGTAACTTACCCTCAGTACGAACCATATAGGTAAGTATCACATTTTCAAAAGGTGCAACGCACCACATAAACATTGGTGTAAGAACCTAATATACTCAAGCTATTAAGACGCAATTCAAAATTAAACCTCTCCTCGAGGTCACCTTCAAGGTTCCATGGGTGCCTAGTACAAGACCAGCCCCTATCTACGAGTCTGAGTAATAGGCATTGAACTAGTTGCTTGCGCACAATTCTGTACTTTTCTGTTGCCACCGAGAGGCTTCTACCGAATTCGGCAAGGACCCGTTCGGGACACTTCGCGACCCTTAGAAGCTTCGCGCAACAGCTGGTTACCCTGCCTTGTGTCGAGCCTATATATAGACTTGTCTTATGCCCAGGTAAAATAATATATTTTCTGAACTCCATCCTCGATCCTCACACTTAGTAATCAGAGCGAATCTACGCGCGATAGTCTTCCTCTACTGAAACCCAGCATTTGAAAAAGCGTGGGCACGACAACGAAAAGCGCAGATTTGAGTATGTAAAACCAGTTCGGCGGTTTTTTTTTGTTTCTGGCCAGGATGTCGGCGGGTCAAGGAGGGGCAGGGCGGCAATTTCGTTCAAGAAATCACAGCACCCCGCGCCGAGCAGGACCAGACGCACGCAACGCTTCAACTAAACAAAGCGATGCCCGCGAACTAGTCAGCAGCTGCCATAGCAGCAGCGAACAAAACAGCGGATTCAGCAGCGACGGCAGCTGAAGTAGCAACGACACCGACATTTCACACTGCGGCAGCGGCATCCGCTACAGTAAATCTCGAAGCTGCTCGTCCAAGGCTACCGGAGGTATTCGATACGAGCGCGAAAGGCACTGACGTCAGGAGATTAATCGCGACACTCAAAATTTATTTCGAGGCCATTGGATGCACGACTCTGGCACATGACGCACGCGGATTCGGCCATTGAATGCACTTGAATGAATCTACAGTAGCAGCGAAATCCTAGGCAAAGGATTGTGGGCGCGGTTTCGGGCACCCTTAATAAAACATTTCGAGCCAATTGACATGGCGCGGCAGCAGATTTACCGACACCGACTATTCGGCAGTGTGGCGCAGTACACGCAGCAGATGGAGAGTTTACGCAATTGCATCGACGACCTGACCGAAGGTGAAAACTTCCAGGCATACACCGCGGGACTAAAAAACAAAAACCACCGACAGGTAATTGCAGTGAACTACAATAGCTACCGCGACATGGTCTGCACGGCGAACGGTTTGACGCATTGACTAAGGGTCAATACAAAACACAACGCAATGAACCAAACATGAACAGCACAAAGCGATCGGCACCCCCCACGATCGCCGACCCGATGCATATAAACAGGTTGACACGAAGCAGCGGCCGCCGAAATCCGAAATGTGCGAATTTTGCAGCGCACCCGGACTTCGAATCTTGGCGTGTTGGAAAATGTAGAAATCGTGTGTAGAGCTTCAGGGCAAGAACAATGCGGCACCCCCAATGTAAAAAAGGGGAATCGCCAGTAGCCGCGGATTGACCTAGCGATCACGAAAAGATCCGATTAAGGAAAATGGGCGACGACATGGCGACTTCGGAGCAGGCGAAAAAAAAAAAAAAAAAAAAAAAAAAAGAAAATTATGGCGCGACTTTAAAACGTCAGGACCGGCCGGCACCAGGGGAAATTTTCAAGACGAATGGAGACTTTGCTAAAAAAGACTATGAACCGACGGGGAAACTCCAACAGAACACCCAAATTTGTTCAAATTATCCTATAGGGATACTTTGACTAAGAATATTACTTCTTGTGGTTTTATGGCCTTTGGAAAATTTAGGGGAGAGTTAGAGGCTGGGAGAAAGCCTTCTAAAATTGTACTGCTTCCAGAAAAGTTGGGAAACTAACTCGAGAGCGTTGAAAAGGGTTGAGCATTCTGAGGAGCTAACATTCTCTCCCAGTAGCATCGTGTTAAGGCTCCCCATTTCCCAGATATGAAGCCTACACGGCTGAAAAGGCTTAGGGGAAGGTTCCAGGCTCAGGAGAAGCTTAATTGGCCTCGGAAAAATACTTCTACCCTCCAGGTGAATTTGGCAGTAGAGAGCGCAGCTTTGAATGTAAATAATAGGAGCGATTTTTTTATGTACCCTATCACCCTATATATATCTTAGGTTACTCGGAGTGGCAACAGCCAAGACTCTTCAAGGTGATCTGCAACGGACAACGCCTCCAGGCGAAGGTCGATAGTGGTGCATCCCACTCGGTGTGCGACCGCAGGGCATTGGCAAAAATTGAGGAGTCCTATGAGGCGACCGAATTTACAGCAACGATGGTGGACAGTACGAAGCTTCCCATCCACGGCGAGTCAACACTGCAGCTGCAGTTAGGTGCATTGAGGTGGAAGCCGATATTGCCGATGACAAAAATCAAAGCATTTGATTTTAACTTGGGGCGTGATTTTCTGAAGCAGTTCAACCCCGAGATAGACGAGGTCAATCGGAAAGCCTGCATCTACAACAACGGGAAACAAGTGCAGCTGCGAAGCTGGACGGATACTGGAGATGTTCATGAAATGACACTTGCACGGTTCGAACGGATGGTAAAGGAGAGTAACATTGGTGATGGCAGCAGCAGAAGACGGAAAGCCGAACTCAGAGCTACCTGCATTAGTACAGGAGGTTTGAGAGGAGTACAAAGAGATCATGCTAGATGATCTGCCTACAGGAGTACCTCCGGCGTGAACCCACGAGCACGAGATCGTGGAGGAACCAGGTGCGAAACCTATCTCCCATGCACCATACAACCTTAATCCGACACAACTGACAGAAATGAAGAAACAGATCGCATACCTACTGGACAGAAAACCGATCCACCCATCCACCTCTCCCTATGGTGCACCGCTTCTCTTCACTCCAAAGCCAAACGGTAGTTTACGGATGTGCATCGACTACCGGGCACTGAACAAAAACACAGTCAAGAAAAATACCCCATTCTGCACATAGATGACCTTCTAAACCAATTGCGTGTTGCAACCATCTTTTCGAAGCTGGTCTTTTCGAAGCTGGACCTATGGTCGGGTTACTTGAAAATGGATGGCAAACAACTCGATCCACAAGACGGCGTTCCGTACCCGATACACTTCTTACAATACTTCATGATGTCGTTCGGACTTTGCAACACACTATAAACAGTTTAGGAGGAGATTAACCGCATCCTACGGCCCTTACTGGACGAGTGCGTAGTAGTGTACCTGGACGATATCCTCAGTGCTCTACTCAAAGAACCTGAAGGAGGATATGAAGTTGCCTCAACGTAGTTATGCCATTGCAAAGTTATGGCTTGGACAACATTTGTTTAGTGTCCTAGTGCTAGCGTACCAGTGTTGACTCGGGTCGCATCCTGCAGTTGAACCGTTTAAATAAAAAATCCTCCTAGAGGAAATTCGCTTTATTCGGCTGAATATGTTCCAGAGTACAAACTCTGAAGGAATAAATAGCTATAGCTAGCAAGGACATTGGAAATCAACCTGGAAACAACCAGGGATGATCCCAAATAACTCCAAGCAACAAAAACATCCTAACTGGGCAAAAATAGCAGATTGGAGGCTGGTAAATAACATCTGGTTCAGTTTTTCCAGCCTGGTAAAACAAAAACCAGGTTCAGGTCCTAAAAACAGAACCTGTTTTGTCCACTGGTGGTTTTCCCTGGACCTGTAGCAAGCAGATACAGACAAACAACTGTCAGAATCCCAGCCACTAACCACTGGAATAAAAGGGCTTGTTTGTATAGCGGGTGAGTGCGCCCATAACCCCCCAGGCCGACGTGCCTGTAACCCTTCCCTAGGATCGATCGGGGATCACCAGTGGACCTCTGACACCCCCCCGCACTGGGATGCCCGAGGTGCACACACCGGGATTCGAACCCGAGATCTTCGCTCTGATACCATGTCAGAATCCCAGCCACTAACCACTGGGATAAAAGGGCTTGTTTGTATAGCGGGTGAGTGCGCCCATAACCCCCCAGGCCGACGTGCCTGTAACCCTTCCCTAGGATCGATCGGGGATCACCAGTGGACCTCTGACAACAACATCCAACCTTCACGCTATTGTACCCCTATAATGCATGTCTGATATGCTGGAGTTAAATAAACAAAACCGTACAATTTTGAGTAGGATATAATTAAATATGCACAATAAATTCAGCCATCTTGGATTCCTTCGCGAGCTCATCTTATTTGCATACACTGTTCATAACACATACAATACTGTGCTGAATCGCACATTACGTAAGTGCCTGTAAATGCATCAAGCAAAAATTGCGAAAACAAACAAACACACCATTTACACAATAACGCATTTGCACGTGCATAGTCATGCAAACAATCAGCAAGATGTTGTGCAAAGCAAATTTACACCAAACAATCACCAAAGTACCAACCATCATAGTAAGAAAAGCAATTATACTTAGTACCAACAAAAAGGATAAATACTGCACTTACACTTAGTACCATCCACAAAGGTAAGTAACGCACATATGCGTAGTACCAACCATAGTGGTTATTAAATGGTACCAAATATAAAGGCAAGCAATGCACTTAGACTTGGTACCAACCATTAGGCTAAACAACGTACTTATACTTAATACCATCCATAAGGGTAAGTAACACACTTACACTTGGTACCAACCGAATTGGAAAGTAAGTAACTCACATAAGCTTAGTACTTCTTACAACAGTAAGTAGAGTATTTACACAAAATATTAAGCATAAAGGTAAGTAGCGCAATTACACATGGTACCAATCATAAGGGTAAGTAATGCGCTTTCACTTAGGAGCATCCATAAGGTCAAGTAAGTAACTTGCTTACACTTAGCACCTACCATAATGGGAAGTAACTTACTTACACTTAGTACCAACCATATAGGAAAGTAATGCACTTATAATTAATACCATCCACGATCGTAAGTAACACACTTACTATTAGTACTAATCACATGGGGAAATAATGCGCTTTCAATTAATACCAACCATAAGAATTTGTCACACACTTACAGCTAGTATCAACCATAGTGGTCAGTAACGCACTTATACTTAGTGTCATCCAAGTCGGCAAGTAATGCACTTATTCTCAATACCACTATATGGTCAAGTAACGCACTTACTCTTGGTACCAACCGTATGACTAAGTAACGCAATTACTCTTGGTACCAACCTTTTCGATAAGTAACTCTCTTACTCTTAGTACCAACCATATGGATAAGTAACGTTTTTATTCATGGTACCAACCATATGAGTATGTAACAAAATTACCTTTAGTACCAACCATATAGGTAAATAACGCACTTACTCTTGGTACCAACTGTCAGAATCCCAGTCACTAACCACTGGGATAAAAAGGCTTGTTTATATAGCGGGTGAGTGCGCCCATAACCCCCCAGGCCGACGTGCCTGTAACCCTTCCCTAGGATCATCGGGGATCCCCAGTGGACCTCTGACACCCCCCCGCACTGGGATGCCCGAAGTGCACACACCGGGAATCGAACCCGAGACCTTCGCTCTGATACCATGTCAGAATCCCAGTCACTAACCACTGGGATAAAAGGGCTTGTTTATATAGCGGGTGAGTGCGCCCATAACCCCCCAGGCCGACGTGCCTGTAACCCTTCCCTAGGATCATCGGGGATCCCCAGTGGACCTCTGACATCAACCATTTGGATGGGTAACAAAATTACCCTTAGTTCCGACCATGTGGGTAAGTAACGCACTTACTCTTGGTACCAACCATATAGATAAGTAACGCACTTATTTTTGGTACTGACCATGTAGGTAAGTAGTGCACTTACGCTTGGTACTAACCATATGTGTAAGTAACACAATAACTCTTAGTATGAACCATATGGGAAAGTTACGCACATAGTCTTATTAGCAACCTTATACATAAGTAACTCACTTACTCTCAGTACTAACCATTTGGGAAAGAAACGAACTTACTCTTAATACGAGGTATATCGGTAAGTAACGTTTTTACTCATGGTACCAATCATATTGGCAATCAATTCAATTACTCGTGGTACCAACCATATGAGTAAGCAATATAATTATCATATGTGCTTAGACCTATCAACCATAAGAGTTGTTAGTGTAAGGGCCTAATAAACTCAGGCTATTAAGACTTAATCAAAGTTTAAACCTCTCCTCGGGGTCACCTCCAAGGGTCCCTGGGTGCCTGGTACAAGACCAGCCCCTATCCTCGGGTCCGAGTTTGTAGAGAGAGGAGTCAAGAATGACTTAGCCAAAATAACGAGAGTACCTTGAATGCCGTGCAGCGTGCCATGCAGATCGTCAAACAGATTAAGCTGACAATTCGCTATAACGAAGCTCGCTCCAAGAGCTTTAAAATGAGCCAAGTTCCTCGCGAAAAGTTATGCCATTACGAAGTTATGGCTCGGACAGCGTTTGCCTAGCGTTGGAGTGCTAGCATACTAGCGTTGACTCGGGTAGCATTCCGCCATCGAATAGCGCAGAAACGAAACTCCAGCGAGGAAGGAATTCGCTTGAATCAATTGACTATATTCAGGTACAAACAGAGAAGGAATAAATAGTTCTAGCTAGCAAGGACCTTGGGAATCAACCTGGGAACAACCAGGGATGATCCCATATAATTCCAAGCAATAGAACCAACCTGGCTGGACAAAATAACAGGTGGTAGGTTGGTAAACAACCTCTGGTTCTGTTTTTCCAACCTGGGAAAACAACAACCAGGTTCAGGTTCTAAAAACAAAACCTGTTTTGTTTTTGCCCAACCAGCCAAATGCTGGTTCCGCTGGTTTCCCCTGGCCCTGTAGCATGCAGATACAGACAAACAATATCCAACCTTCACCTAAATTGTACCCCTATAGTGCCTTCCCTGCTACACTATAGTCAACCAAACAAAACAGTACAATTTCAAGTTGGATAGAACTGAATCTGCGCAATCAATTCAACCAAACCGCAAAGCTTCCATATTGGGTTCCTTTGCGAGCTCGTCCTTTCTGCTTGCACTGTTCATAACGCGTACAATGTTGTGCCGAAGCGCACATTGTGCGAGTACCTGCAAATGCATCAAGCAAAAATTGTGAAAGCAAACAAACACACGAACATTCCATTCACACCCAAATGCATTCACACACGCATACTCGTACAAACAGATGGCAGGATGTCGTGCAATATGAATTTGCACCCAACACACTCCCCCTCAGCCTGCCGGCTGCATCCCCATCATTCCATGCTAGTTCATGCTCATTCCACTCATGCGCACACAACGCCAATGAGGCTCATCCGCAAGCCTCTTGGTGAGGAAGTCTGCTGGCTGCTGGTGAGTCTTGATGTAGATCGGATTCACCGTCCCCACTTCATCTCCTTTCGCAGCTAGTGCCACTTGATACGCATGTGCTTGTTCAGCCCATGAAGCACAGCGTTCCTGGCCATCCCCAGAGCCGCCTTGCTATCACAAAACAGTGGTGTAGCAACCTTCTGCTCCTAGCAAATCTCCTCTAACAGCCTCCTCAGCCAAATCACCTCCTTCACCCCATGGAACATCGCCATGTACTCTGATTCTACGGAAGAGAGTGCCGTCTCTGTCTGCTTCTTGGACCTCCAACTAACAGGTCCTCCCCCAACTACGCAGATGTATCCTCCCACAGATAAGGAATCCTCCTTCTCAGAAGCCCATGTAGCATCGGTAAAGCAAGTGAGAAACAGCTTGCCTTCTCCAAGCCTCTCTCCCTTCTCCTTCAGCACCTCAACCCCTTTCTGCTTCACCTGTGCAGATGCAGAGTATTGAACTCCAATGGTTGGGTGAGAGTTCAGATACTTCACCACACGCTCAGCTGCATCCACCTGCTCCTCTGATGGATTCTGCACCACCCTTGCCAGCTGCCCAACCGAGAAAGAGATGTCGGGCCTCGTGTGAACCGCTGCATACAAGAGACTGCCCTCCAAGGACTGAAATTGCTGCCGCTCTTCGACTTCAACCCCTTCGTCTTCTGCAGCCTTCACAAGCTTGAATTCTGCTGGCAGGGGAGTTGCAACTTTGCGCTCATTCTCAATCCCATACTTTTCCCCCAGGTCCTTTATGAACTTCTCCTGGTGCAGCTTCAACCACCTGTGATCTGGATCCCTCTCCACGTGCATCCCGAGGTCATATTTTACCTTCAAGATTCTTGCACTTGAAGTTCTACATCATCTGCTGCTGCACCTTCTGGATCTCCTTCATGCTGCTGCTAAAGAGAAGAATGTCATCTACGTAGACCAGAAACAACACCAGCTCCTCCCCCTCGCCCTTGAGAAAGAGGCTCTCATCACAGCTGCTGGTCCTGAATCCCATCTCCTCTAAAACAGCTGCCAACTTCTGGTACCAGCAGTGTGGCGCCTGCTTCAAGCCGTAGATGGACCTTTTCAGCTTGCACACCCTGCCCGTACCATCCTCATACCCAGGCGGCTGCGTCATGAACACCTCCTCCTCTAAAATCCCATTCAGGAATGCCGTTGATATATCCATCTGAATGATGAATTTCCCACTAACGGCTGCATCTGCCAACAAGACATGGAGGGTAGGGGGTTTGGTAGTGGGAGCAAAGATCTCGTTGAAGTCCTGCTTCTCCTTCTGCATAAACCCCTTCGCCACCAGCCTACTCTTGTAGATGGTGACCTGCCCCTTGTCATCGGTCTTAATCCTCAGCACCCACTTGCACTGTATTTCTTTCTTCCCATCAGGCAGTACCACCAGATCCCATGTCCCATTCTCTAGCAGGCTCTGGTACTCAGCATCCCTAGAAGCCAGCCACTTGTCCCTATCTGGTCCAGCTAGTGCCTCCTCCATGCTAGCTGGTTCCTCTGGTGCAGGGGCAAGAAAACAGTAGGCAGGCTCGTCCTTCACATCAGGGTCATACCCTTGAAGCAAAATCAGTAATGCCTCCTCATTCCCAAGCTGCTGCTCTGCTACATCAGCTCCTGCAGTCAGCTCCGTTGTTGCCATGCGGGTGCGTCCTGGCCTAGAAACGGGTGTCTCCCATCCCTTCATAACGACACCCTTCAGCTTCCTCCTTTGTGGTAGCTTAGGCACCTTAGCTTTGACCAGCTGCTGCTCTCCTCCCTCAGATCCAGCAGCTTCCCTGGTTCTATCACTAGTCTCCACATCATCTCCTCCACCAGCAGGTGCCTCTTGCACCTTCTCTCCATCACCACCCTCTGCAGCTGCCTCCTCTCCCTCCTCCCACACACTAGGAGTCAGGTCCAGCTACATGGTGATCTGCTCCATCTGCTGGGACACCCTGGCCTCCGGCTGTTTCTCCCAGCTCCCATACATCATGCCCTCAACAAACTTCACATCCCTGCTGTCAAACAACACACCCTTGGATGGTTCCCACAGCAGCCATCCCTTGCTCTCAGCAGCCAGCCCCAAATGCACACACTAGATTGCACTCGCCCCCAACTTACTTCGGTAGGTCTTGGGGACGTGGGCGACTGCCATGCAACCAAACACCCTCAGCATGTTTACTGGCGGCTTCGTCCCAAGCCACCTCTCCAAAGGCACCCACGAGTCATCCCCAACCTTGGTGAGCACCCTGTTCCTTGCGATGGCGGCGTGCCAGACAGCATGAGGCCACATAGAATTGCTCAGTGCATATTCTATAAGCGGCGCCCTAGCTGTCTTCTGAATTGTCCGGTTCGCCTGGTCTGCTACACCGTTGGACTGTGGGGTGTAAGCCGTGGTCAGCTCCCTCTTGAGCCAGGCCATCATTTCAGCTCCAAGGAACTCACCACCCCGGTCTGTCCTAATCCGCTTCACTACATACTCCGCCTGCTTCTCCACGAATGGCAGCCAATCGTCCCGTATCGTGGAGGCGGCGTGGTCCTTTTGCTTCAGCGGATACATCCACATCAGCCTGCTCCAGTCATCCACAATTGTAAAAAAATACCGCTCCCCCTTGTGCCCTTGCACCGGCAGCGGCCCCACCAAGTCCATGTGGACCAGCTTCAAAGGCTTCTTGCTCCTGCCAGCCACACTATGAAAAGGGGTGAACTTTGAAAGCAAACAGATTTCACAGTTGTCATTGGGTGGCTGTCCGTTCAGCTTCAAACCCTTGATGACTCCATCCTTCTCCAGCTGCTTCAATAAGGGCATTGCCACATGCCCCAAGCGTTGGTGTGCCGTTGCCCAATCTGTCTCCCCAGATCTGGCCGACAATTTCACACCAACCCCTAGGATGCAGACCCCTCTCCAGCCTGCCCCCCACCATGCCACGCCAACGCCGGCAGCTGCCACATGGATCTGTATACGTCCTTGCTCTCATGCAGATCCCAAAGCACCCGATTGCCCAGCTGCCCCTTATACGTACGTGCGAGCCCAATCCGTGCTAGTGCTCACCCCACCCTTGGCAAGCTTATGGAGGGAGATGAGGTTGGCCTTGAGGTCGGGGACGAGGAGAACGTCGTGCAGCACCACCGGCTTGCCATCCGCTCCCTTAAACGCAGCTCATCCCGCACCAGCCACCTTCAACGCGTGTCCAGAGGCGGAGCACACCTCCTTAATCAGTGCAGCGCGTACGTTGTCCAGCAGGTCCTTGCGCGGTGTCATCGTCCAAGCAGCGCCCGTGTCCAACACCCAATAGTCCAGGGGGTGCAGCTCTGCTCCAACCTTGGCAGAGGCGTCTCCTTGCTCCCCCTGCTCTCCAATGTAGAAGAACTGGTCCGCGGTGCGCTCCTTCTTCTTCTCCGCACCACCGTTGCTCTTCGGGTTGTTGTCGGACGAATCAGCTGTCGGAACAACAGACTGGAATGATGAACTAGAAAGGACTGTGAGTACAAATATGAAACCCTAATGTTGTGACCCCCCTATAGGCTAACCCACTACAGCCTACACAAATATAACATATACAATGTTTGACACACCCCTATAGGCAAAGTGGGGGAGACCTAGGGGTCACAAGACCAGTCAAGGCAAAGCAAGGCAACAACAAGCTCAGGGTGGATCTCAAGGATTCCACACAAATTCTGAGCACAAGCTAGTGGTCACAAGACCAGTTCACATGCAGGTTTATAACAGAGCAAGAGATACAGTAATCACAACCTAGCAAGAGTAAACATGCAGGTAGATATATATATATAGTGATCACAGTACAAGCAAGGTCAAGAGGTAAGTAAGTGAGGTCCAGTAGGCACAAGGCCTAGCAGAGTACAGAAGCGCTGATGGTCACAAGGCGGAAGCGCCTTGGTGAACACATCAGCAAGGTTGGCCTCAGTGGCCACGTAACGCAGACAAAGCTGACCGCGCTGCTGCAGCTCTCGAGCAAGGAAGTACCGCAGGGCGATGTGCTTCGTTCTATGCTCCAGTCTGTGCTCCTCACACAAGGCAATGGCAGCCTTGTTGTCGACGTAAAGCACTGGAGGAGAACGAGGCCGCTCACCCAAGTCGGTCAGCAGGTAGGTCAGCCAGCGTAGCTCCTGGGCAGCCATGGCTGTGGCGTAGATCTCAGCCTCACAACTGGAGCTGAGAACAGAAGAAGAGCGTGTAGAACGCCAAGAAACTGAGCCAGAGCCAAGGCTGAAGGTGTAACCTTGAGACGACCGCTGAGTAGCCTGGTCGTCCGCCCAAGAAGCGTCTGAGTGTCCAGTAAGTACAACTCGGTCTCGCCCTCCAAGCACTAGCCCCATGCCCGACGTACTGCACAAGTAGCGCAACACCCTCTTAGCGGCATCCATGTGCTCCTTCCTGTGACGGCCAGGAGCGACATAGCGTGCAAGGATGCTAAGAGGGTATGCAAGGTCAGGTCGAGTGCAGGTCATCAGGTACATGAGGCAGCCCACAAGCTCTGGATACGGGCCACTCGGCTCTACGGACTCATCCGAAGGCAGAGCTGAGAGCGAGTGACCGGTAGGCAGAGGAGTGGACTGAGGCGAGGAGTACGTGAAGCGGAAGCGCTGGAGGATCTGCTGCACCATGTGTGACTGAGTCAAGGTGATGGTGCGCCGTGCTCTGTCCCGGGTGATCCGCAAGCCAAGATAGCTTGTCAGTTCACCCAGGTCTGTGCACGTGTGTCTCCTCTACAGCTCCGACTTCACATGGGCGAGTGCCGCGGTGTCAGCAGTGGCAAAGACCAAGTCGTCGACGTACACGAGGATGTAGAACGGCGGCAGTGAGGTGTCTGTGCGTAGAAACAGTGACGGGTCAGCAGTAGAGGGAGCGAACCCAAGAGCCGCAAGTGTCGTCCTCAGTGTGTCGTGCCACTCACGCGGTGCCTGGCGGAGACCGTAGACCGGCCGCTGAAGCCTCCACTGGGTACCAGGAGGAACCGACCCAGTGAAGCCAGGAGGGCGGCGCAGCCAGATCTCCTCGTGCAGGCTGCCCTGCAAGAAAGCAGTGCTGAAGTCAAGTGAGTGAAGCTCGTAGTCGCGCTGAGCGGCTATGTGCAGCAGCACCCGAAGAGTGGTCATCTTCGGGGTGGGGGAGAAGGTCTGAAAGAAGTCAACTCCCTCTCGCTGACTGAAGCCTCGAGCCACGTAGCGCGCCTTGAAGACAGGAGGAGAACCCGGTGGCCGCTTCACCCTGAAAATCCACATGCCACTGACGATGTTCGCCCCAGGTGGGGGAACCTCGTCGACGTAGGTGCGTGTGGACTTCCAGGAAGCCATCTCTGCGTCCATGGCTGTCTGCCACTGAGAGGAGTAGGGACCCGCCATCGCCTCAGCGTAAGTGCGCGGGGTCGGGATGTCTGGTGCATCCGGGTCTCCCTCAGGGGCAACTAGCATGGACACGAGGTGGGGCAAAGCAGCAGCAAAGCACTGGAACTCCTCCTGTCTGTCCTCAAGGACGTCTGTGCCAAGAGCACACTCACCCCCGACGGACGGAGGACAGACAGACTCAGACTCAGCAACAAGGCTAGTGGCGTAGTCTAGACGACAGTGGGCAGCAAAGTCTATCAACTCAGCGACTAGAGCAGACGCAGCAGAGGACTCAAAGGTAGGGTCAGTGACAACAGTAGCGAGGAGACGGGTGACAGTGGGACTGGCAGCACGACGGGAGTCAGACTCCAGGTCAGGAAGAGTAGGCAGAGAGGAAGCAGGAGGAGACGGTAGAGGGACACGCTGAGGAGCAGTGGAGGGACGCAGAGTCATGTAGTGAGTGCCAGGGACAGGAGGAGGACGCTCACGTGGGACACGACGACCAGTGCGAGCAGTACGAACAGGCGACGCAGGACGAGACTCAGGCTCACGACGCTCTGTAAGACCTCCTGTGGGACCAGCGTAAGGAGAGGGAGCAGGGAGAGGCGAGGCAGGCGGGAACTGTGACTGCGGCTGGACAGGCGGAGGACACTCTAAGGAGGGAGGAGGACAAGGAGGAGGAGTCTGCCCAAGAACCTGCTGAAGGAGCGGTACGAAGTACGGTCGCGGCCGCTCAGCGCCTCCAGAACCAGCAGAGACACCAGTGGCAGGGTCCTCAGCACCAGCAGCAGCTCCAACGTCTGGGTCCTCAGCACCAGCAGCAGCTCCACCGGCCGGGACCTCAGCACCAGCAGCAGCTCCACCGCCCGGGTCCTCAGCTCCAGCAGCAGCTCCAACGCCCGGGTCCTCAGCACCAGTAGCAGCTCCACCGTCCGGGTCCTCAGCACCAGTAGCAGCTCCACCACTCGAGTCCTCAGCACCAGCAGCAGCGCCACCGCTCGGGTCCTCAGCACCAGTAGCAGCTCCAACGCCCGGGTCCCCAGCACCAGCAGCAGCTCCAACGCCCGGGTCCTCAGTACCAGCAGCAGTGCTACCCCCAGGGTCCGCAGCACCCGGAGCACCACTCCGAAGACTGCAGCGTCGCGTGTACCACTCTCGGATCTGCTGAATGGGGGGGAGCTCCTGGGTAGGAGGGGAAGTACCGGGACGAGCTCCAGCAGCACCTCTCCGGAGGCGGCAGTACTCGAGGTACCTCTCCTGCAGCTGCTGGGAGGAGAGGGCTCCTCCAGGTGTAGCACGCTCAGTCTCAGTACCCCCAGACTCAGCACCCCCAGACTCCGCACCCCCAGGCTCAGCACCTCCAGGCTCCACACCTCCAGGGTCCGCACCTCCAGGCTCAACACCCCCAGGCTCCGCACCTCCAAGCTCAACACCCCCAGGCTCCGCACCTCCAGGCTCAACACCCCCAGGCTCAGCACCCCCAGACTCAGCACCCCCAGGCTCAGCACCCCTAGACGCAGGACGAGAGTCAACAGCTACCTCGACAGGCTCACCCGGGTCTACCTGGGACACACCTGAGGGAGCGGCACCCTGAGGGGGGAGGGGGTCTGGTACCTCTGCACCTGGAGCGAGGAAGAGAGGCGGGGGGGGAGCGGGGCAGTGCGGTAGGGGAAGAGGCGGTAGTAGGGGACGGACTCGTCAAAAGTGACGTCCTGAGAGGCCAGGACACGCCGCGAGGTGGGGTGGTAGAACTGCCAACCAGGGGCGTCCGGGACAAAGCCAAGGAAGACGCAGGGGACAGCGCGACGGGAGAGCTTGTCCGCGGACGTGTCGCGGACAAAAGCTCGGGATCCCCAGACCTGAAAACGCGACGCATCGCCGGCCTCTCCCGTCCAACGCAGTGTCGGAGAAGTCTCGGGCAAGGAGACACGGGGCCAGAGGTTGAGCTGATGCGCAGCGTATCGGACTGCAAACGGCCACAGAAAGTGGGGGGCAGCCGCATGAACCAAGGAGGTACGAGTGACCTCCATGACCAAGCCAATGCGGCGCTCAGCAACCCCATTCTGCTGTGGAGAGGCCGGAAGCGTGAACGACTGCTCAATGCCCTCCTGCTGACAGAAGGCCTCCAAGAGGCCAGAGGAAAACTCTCCACCTCTGTCAGAGTGCAGACGCAGGACAGGGAAGTCGGAGCGGAAACGCTCACTGAGCTGGAGACGAGATCTGCGGATCCAAGGGATCAAGACATCAGGGACGTCACCCTTGGTGCGCAAGGGGAAGACCGTGGTGTAGCGCGAGAAGTCGTCAACAACAATCAGGAAGTACCTCTCCTGACCCTGACCACGGACGCGGGCTGGGCCCCACACGTCCATGTGGAGCGTCTGCAAAGGAGCAGTCGTCGGGGGAAAGGAGGAGGAGTGAGGAGCGGCGCGCTGCCGCCCCTCGACACAGGGAAGACAGGGAGGAGCAGGCGAGTCTGGAAGGGGAGGGAGCACCCTGGGAAGACCAGCAACAAGGTCCCGTTTGTGCATGGCCCGAAGGCGCTGCACAGACGGGTGACCAAGGCGGTGGTGCCAAAGGACAGTCTCATGCGCCAAAGAGCGACACGAGCAGGGGGCGGACAGCTGACCTGACGCAGACGCAGACGTAGACGCAGACGCAGCTACCTGAGGGGACTCAGTGGTCAGTGTGTACAGGTCCGACCCCGGCTCTCGAGTGAAAGTAGCCAGGTGGCGACCCGTCCGAGCACACGTGCAGTGTGTCACGCGTTCGTAGGCAGGGGTGAACTGGTGAACACCCGAGTCCTGGAGCGCACAACCCGCCACCAAGTTCGTAGAGAACGAGGGGAGGTAGAGACCTGACAGCGTGCCGGACGGGACCGCAGGACAAGGAAGGACAGTGGAGGAGGTCGCAATGATCGGACCCCCAGAGGGGTCAGCAAGGGAGACAGCAACTGGCCGAGCGAGTGGCTCAAGGACAGTACGGTCACGAAAGAAAGAGCGAGAAGCACCTGAGTCCAGGGTGAAGGTGTGCAGTGCTGCAGTCGACTCAGTACCAGGGGGCACAGACGCACTAGCACCTAGGGCAGCAGCCTCACCAGGACCTGTGGGAGCGGACGCACGAGCACCTAGAGCGGCGGCCGGACTGGCCTGAATGCCCGGGTCGGGCGGAACACGCAAGTACTGAGCACCCTCTCCACTAATAGACATCGCATACATGGCAGTGAGAATAGCATCAAAGTCTAGAGCCCAAATATCAACACCCCTCTTTTCCAGATCAGCCCAGCGCGGCAGCTCAGTGGCAGCAGGAAACTGGGTGCGCCACGCGTCGTTAAGGCGCGCGAAGCAGCGCTGCGTGGGGTGCGGCCTCCCACACTGCTGGCCGCTGCGGTCACCTGTGCGAATGACGTACGTGCAGGTAAAGCTACGCTGCGCATACCACTCACGGGCGGCCTGAAGCGTCGGGGCGGGCTGCTGACTCTGCCCTCCGCCAGTGCCTCCACGACCACCACCCCCACCGCCTCCGCCCCGGCCACCTCCACCCCTGCCGCCACCACGACCACCTCCGCCCCCGCTGCCGCCTCCGCCCCTGCCACCACTCCCGCCGCTGCTGTCTCCTCCCCCACTGCCGCCACTGGCCTCCTCAGCCGCGCCTCCACTCCCACCGCCTCCACCCCCACCTCCTCCGCCGCCACCCCCACCCCTGCCTCCCTTGTTCCTGCGGCGCCCGCTCGAAGCAGACGCGGTCCCGACCTTCTCAGCACCAAGGAGGTCGACAGCAGCAGCAGAGGCGACAGAGGGGAGGAGGGGGGAAGGGGAACACCCCTCAAAGAACGGGGTGCGGGGGTCGCCACGAGAGGTGCCTACAGCGACGATACTCGCCTCAGCTGCAAGCAGTTCCTTCTCGAGGAGGGCAACAGTGAGCTCAGTGGGGGAGCGAGAGAGGAAATGGTCCCTGACTGCGCGTAGAGAGTCAGGGAGGCGAGTGACGATGTGGTAGAGAGTGATCCAGAGCGGGGGGGGGTTGCTAGTGAGAAACTCGGCAGGCATAGCAGCGCGAAAGCGGGCCTCACTAGTCTTAAGGTGGGTGATGAGGTCTGCGACAGTGTGAAAGGAGGCTAGGTCGGGGAACAGGTAGGGGAGAGTGAGGCGGCCTAGCGTGGCAGAAGCGGGTGAGGAGTAGCGGGCAACTACAGCTGTGTAGAGGTCCTTAGCAGTCTTGCACTGGCCGAAGTGCTCGCGCTCGTCTAGCGGCAGGGAGTTGCGAATAGCAAAGCGAGCGTGCGCATCACGGGTCTGCCACTGGGAACGCAGAGTGCTGTCAGCAGACGAGTCAGGGGCAGTGGCATGGCCTAGGGCGTGGTCGTACAGTGAGATATCTTCCTTGGCAGTGAGCTGTAGGAACAGGTGCAGGTCATCTAGCCAGGTTTCGAACTTCACTGGACGGCCCTCGGCATCGAAAGCTAGAACGGGAGGACTAGCCATAGTGACAGTAGCAGTAGCAATCAGGCCGCTGGAAAGGTGTGCGGAGGGTCAACGGGGCCGGCGGGGCCGCTAGGTAAGGCGCGGGCGGGGTCGACTGTCCGTAGTGGCACACGAGCGGCAGTAGTAGGTAGCGTGGCAGCAGGAGCTGCAACGGCGCACTGGTGGCAGCTGCAGTGGCAGCAGTGTGCGCGGTAGGTAGAAAATAAAAACTGTGAGAGTGAGTGCCTCGCGGGCGGCGGCTGCAGAAGCGCACAGGCGGCAGCGGCGCACGGGCAGCGGCGGCGCACTGGCAGCGGGAGCGTAGGGGCAGCGGCGGCGCACGAGCAGCGGCGGCGCTCGGGAGGCAGCGGTGCGCAAGCAGCAGCGGAAGCAGCGGCGTACGAGCGGCTGCGGGCAGCAAGGCGTGCGCGAGCAGGCGACGGGCGGCTGCGGGGCGTGCGCGAGCGGTGCGCAGGCGGTGCGCAGGTTGCACGGGCTTAGCGCGGGCTGCGTAAGCGGTGCACGGGGCGGCAGCGGGCCTGAAGGGGCGATCGCGGGGCCGACTAGGTCGCTAAGGGGCGAGCGGCGGGTCGATCGCGGGGCCGACGGGGCCGTACGAGGCTGTGCGCGGGGCCGTAAGGGGCGGTGCGCGGGGCCGTAAGGGGCGGTGCGCGGGGCCGTAAGGGGCGAGCGCGGGGCCGTAAGGGGCGAGGCCTTAAGGGGCGGCGCGGCGGGGCCGTAAGGGGCGAACGCGGGGCCGACGGGGCTTAAGGGGCGGCGCGACGGGGCCTTAAGGGGCGGGTCGCGGGTCGCTAGTGCTTAGGGGCCGAAAAAAAAGTCCTAGTGCTTAGGGGCCGAGGCGCCCTAGGTAGGTAGGTAGGTAGGGAGTTAGGTAGCGGTGGGCCCTTAAAAAAAACGGTCCTAGCGAAGGACCTGCTCTGAAACCATGTCGGAACAACAGACTGGAATGATGAACTAGAAAGGACTGTGAGTACAAATATGAAACCCTAATGTTGTGACCCCCCTATAGGCTAACCCACTACAGCCTACACAAATATAACATATACAATGTTTGACATCAGCGACCATGTTCGCGCCGTTTTTCTGGTTCCTCCGCGCACCGCCATCCTGGTGACGATTCTGGGGGGTCCATCCATCGGGTTTCTTATAGCACAAAAACCAGGGGTGCCCCTCCTTCTCACAATACCAGCAACTCCCTTTCATTTTGCCACTAGCACCCGACATGCCCCCACGTCCAGATTTCGCACCGCGACCCCAACCGGTACCTCCTTGTTGGTCGTTGGAGTCGTCGTCCTTCTTTGCACCGCGCCCAGCACCACCAAAGCCACGTCCTCTGCCACGTCGGCTCCCTTGCATCCCGTAGCCACTGCTGCCGTCGTCTCCACCCCTCAGTTGGCGGCGACGGAAGTCCTCCTCCAGAATCCTCGTCCGCACCCACTCGAGCGTCCATAAGCTCTGGTTCTGCGGCAGGCTCAATCCGCTCGTGAATTGAAGCCACGATTCCGGCAGCAGTGAGAGCATCTTCAGGCACATGGTCTTCTCCATGTAGGTGATTCCCGCAATCGCCAGCTTCGCGTAGAAATTGCGCATCTTGTCAAGACCAGGTTGTACCGGCTCTCCCTCGCTCAAGCGCAACGCGGACAGCTCCCTCTCCATCATGAGCATCGCGGCGACGGAGGTAGGAGCGTGCAGCTCCTTCAGCACGGTCCACGCAATCAACCTCCGGCAGCAGGTGCATGACGTGGTGACGCTGGTTCAGCTCCAAACTCTGCGACATCAAGTAATAGCCAGCTGAGGCACGCTCGTCCCAATCTTCCTGCAGCGCGGGGTCACTCGGTCTAGGCTCCTCCCCAATCATTAGTTTCAGCAAACCGATCTATCGGAAATAAAGTTGCATTTTCCAGGCCAATCAACACAGTCCTCACTATAACACTTCTCGACGGTGAAATTCTTCCGCACCTCCTTGATCAGCGAGCCCTGGTTGGTTCGCGCTCCCCTTGGCGCCGAAACACCAGAATCTTGGCTGCCGCTACGATCTTGGGCTGAAGATTCACCAGCTCCCGCCGAGGTGTTGCCCGCCATAGCTACCTATAACGAGGATCGCTATAACGCAGCTCTGATACCAGCTTGTTAGTGTAAGGGCCTAATAAACTCAAGCTATTAGGACTTCATCAAACTTAAAACCTCTCCTCGGGGTCACCTCCAAGGGTCCTTGGGTGCCTGGTACAAGACCAGCCCCTATCCTCGGGTCCGAGTTTGTAGAGAGAGGAGTCAAGAATGACTTAGCCAAAATAACAAGAGTACCTTGAACAGCGTGCCGTGCAGGCCGTTGATCGGATTAAGCTGAGAATTCGCTATAACGAAGCTCGCTCCAAGAGCTTTAAAATGAGCCAAGCTGCCTCGCGAATAGTTCTGCCATTACGAAGTTATGGCTCGGACAGCGTTTGCCTAGCATTGGAGTGCTAGCATACTAGCGTTGACTCGGGTAGCATTCCGCCATCGAATAGCGCAGAAACGAAACTCCAGCGAGGAAGGAATTTGCTTGAATCAACCGACTATATACGGGTACAAACAGAGAAAGAATAAATAGTTCTAGCTAGCAAGGACCTTGGGAATCAACCTGGGAACAGCCAGGGATGATCCCAAATAATTCCAAGCAACAGAACCAACCTGGCTGGACAAAATAGCAGGTTGTAGGTTGGTAAACAACCTCTGGTTCTGTTTTTCCAACCTGAGAAAACAACAACCAAGTTCAGGTTCTAAAAACAGAACATGTTTTGTCTTTGCCCAACCAGCCAAACGCTGGTTCCGCTGGTTTCCCCTGGCCCTGTAGCATGCAGATACAAACAAACAACATCCAACCTTCACCTAAATTGTACCCCTATAGTGCCTGCCCTGCTACACTATAGTCAACCAAACAAAACAGTACAATTTCAAGTTGGATAGAACTGAATCTGCGCAATCAATTCAACCAAACCGCAAAGCTTCCATCTTGGGTTCCTTTGCGAGCTCGTCCTTTCTGCTTGCACTGTTCATAGTGCGTACAATGTTATTCCGAAGCGCACATTGTGCGAATACCTGCAAATGAATCAAGCGAAAAATTGTGAAAGCAAACAAACACACGAACATTCCATTCACACCCAAATGCATTCACACACGCATACTCATACAAACAGACGGCAGGATGTCGTGCAATGTGAATTTGCACCCAACAAGACTAAGTAATACTCTTACACTTAATATTAACCATAACGATGCACTTGCATTTAGTACCAACCATAAGGATAATTAACGCACTTACACATTGTAACAGCCGTAAAGGTAGGTAACGCGCATATACATACTATTGATCATACGCGTACGTAAAGCACTCCTACTTAGAATGAACCAATATATTAAGAAACGTACTTACACTTAGTACAAACCAATATACTAAGTAACGCACTTACATGACACTCTTACACTTAGTACCAACCATATAAGAAAGTAATACACTCTTACACTTAGTAGCATCGATAAGGGTAATCAACACACTTACGCTTGGTATTATCTAGAAGGGTAAGCAACGTATATAGACTAAGTACCAACCAAAAGAAAACACAACGCACTTACACTTAGTACCAACCACAAAGGTAAGTAATGCACTTACACTTAGTGCCATCTTTAACAGTAAGTAACACCCCTACGCTTAGTAGCATCATTATGGGTAAGCAACGCACTTAGACTTAGTAGCCATGAGAATAATTACACACTTAGTATCATCCATAAGGGTAAGAAACGCATCAAACTCTTGGTACCATTTTTAAGGGAAGGTGACGCATACATACCTACACGTAGTCGCAACCACTAGTATAAGTAAGGCACTTACATTTACTTCCAACTATTAGGGGAAGTAACATACTTATAACCATACTAGCCATAAGGGTAGGTAACCTTCTTACAGTTAGTACCAACCATAGGGGGATGTAACACCCACTTCCTCAGGTCCATTCATTGTCTAAACAGCTCCAAGGGGCTTTGATACCACTTGTTATCATCACAATAGGCTCAAAAATGCCTAAAACAAAAGATAGAGTGCATAGACGGATCAATGCATAGAGGCTTTAAGCATTCATAGCGTTCTGTTAGTAGCTCTAAATGCCATGCTATAAATTGGATATGGAGCATCTTGAAGTTGTCTACAATATGCAATTTAAATCACATGATTTCATCAAGTATTGACGACGCAATGTCTAGTTTGAATGAACAGCAATATGGCAACCACTATAGATTTGAAAAACAAATTAGGAAGAGTTACGAGTTGGGAATGACTCCCAGCCTTTGCAAACTCCAAGAGCCGAGTTTCAGGGAGCTAGAACAGTGCCAAACAGTCCCCAACCTCGAAAGGTGTGGAAACCACCCACCACAAGAGTCTGCACCAAGAACATACACTACACAATGCAATGTAACTATTCTTAATATATTGGTGTTTTTGTGTTTTGGCGAGTTCTTAAATCGCTTGATTCTTGAAACCAAGGCTCTGGGTCTTCATCATAAATTTCTCCTTGAGTTCTTCAAGGCTTGTCGAACACACATGTGAGACGCTGAACGTTCGACACACGACAATATAGACAACGCACACGACACGCAAACGACTACGTGACATGCGACTAGCTATAACTCCCTATTGATTCAACACACATTCAACATCATGACTCATCATTCACACACTATTATAAGCATGAAATATATATTATATTATGCCCTCATACCATTTCATGCACACACGTATGCAAGCACAAGGACAACAAGCCGATTGCAAACCATAGGGTTGCACCAACAGTTCTCTCAATTGCAGCCATAACAGCCATAAACTTGGGTAATGCACTTACACATACTAAAAACTATAAGGGTAAGTTCCGCAAATATACTTAGTACCAACCGTAACCATAGGTAACTTACGTATACTTAGTACCATCCACAAAGGGTAAATAATATTATCGCACTTAGTACCAGTCGTAGTGGTAAGTAACGAACTTTCACTTAGTACCATCCATTAGTTTAATAAACTTACTTACACTTGTATGTGTAATTATCTTATGTATACCTAGTACCAACCAAAAGGATAAGCAACGCACATAAAAATTGCTGTAAGGGTCTAATATACTTGAGCTATTAAGACACGATTCATACTTAAACCTCTCCTTGGGGTTATCTCCAATGTTCCCCGGGTGCCAGGTACAAGACCAGCCCCTATCCTCGGGTCTGAGTTTATATAGAGAGGGATAAGTAAAATGCAATTTAACAGCAGGAGTACCTTGAACTTCGCACGTCGTGGCGTGCAGACCATGGATTGGATTTAGCTAAGAATCTCCTATATCAAAGCTCGCTCTAGGTGATAGTAAATTGATTCAAGCGGATTCCTTTCTTGCTGGAATTTCGTATCTACACGGTTTGACGGCGAAATGCTATCCGAGTTAACACTAGTACGCTAGTACTCCAATGCTAGGCAAACGCTGTCCGAGCCATAACTTTGTAATGGCAGAACTTTTCGCGAGGCAACTTGGCTTGTTTTAAAGCTCTTGGAGCGAGATTCGTTGTAGCGAATTGTCAGCTTAATCCGATCAACGATCTGCACGGCACGCTGCGCGACATTCAAGGTACTCTCGTTATTTTGGCTAAGTCATTCTTGACTCCTCTCTCTACAAACTCGGACCCGAGGATAGGGGCTGGTCTTGTACCAGGCACCCAGGGACCCTTGGAGGTGACCCCAAGGAGAGGTTTTAAGTTTGATTAAGTCTTAATATTTTGAGTTTATTGGGCCCTTACACCAACAAGGAGTGAGGATCGGCGCGCTGCCGCCCCTAGTTCGACGTAGGGAGTACACGGCGGTGCAAGCGACGGCGGGAGCCGGGGCAGGGACCTCTGGAGGCCAGAGACAAGGACACACAAGTGCATGCGGCGCAGGCACATGCATTTGTGACCAAGACGGTGGTGCCAGAGGAGAGATGGATTTGTGTGTACGTGACACGAGCAGGATGCAGCTACTTGACCGGACATGGCCACTTGAGTAAACTCGGTGTGCAGTGTGTGCAGGTCAGACCCAGCCCTCCGAGTGAACGTGGAGATGTGGTCGCAAGTCACTGTGTCCGTACAGATTGCCACGAGCTCGCCGCCAGGAGTGATGGTAGTGACCAACATATCCTGGAGGACAGATGTACTCACAAAGTTTGTAGCAAACAAGGGGAGCTGGAGACCTGTGAGGGAGCCAGAGGGGGCTGCTGGACACGGGAGAATAGTGGAGCCGCATGCAACGATTGGGCCAGAGGAGGGGTCGGCCAGAGTGACAGGGACAGGGAGCAGTGTCACTGTGGTGCAATCGCGGAAGAAGAAGGGAGACGCGCCTGAGTCCAGCGTGAAGATGTGCAAAGCCTCCGGTGGAGTTGCACCTGAGCTAGCAGACTCACAAGCACCTACACTCGCCTCCTCGACACAGGCTAGTGACGACAGCTGCTGCTGCTCCCATAACAACGGACTCTACCACTCTGCTGCTGCTGCTGCAGCCCACCCCTAGAACCTCCACCCCCACACGCTAGCGACGACAGGTCGGGTACGAGAAACGGCAGCGCAGGACGGCCTAAGGTGGCAGGAGAGAGGCAGGATTAGTGCCTAACCACAGCGTTGTAGAACGTCTGGGCCGACGTCACCTATCAAAAGTGAGCCATGTAGTCGAGCGACAGGTGAGCACGAACAGCAATTTGGGCGACAGCGTCACGTGCCGTCCACCGTATGCAGGCAATGTGGTCCGCCAAGTACCGCCGCAGTATGGCGCACGGGTGGCAGTGGCCGTAGCGCGGCGCACGAGCAACAGTGGCGCAAGGGCAGCAGTAGCGATGGTGTAGGGCACGGGCAGCAGTGGCTGCGGTGTGGCGCCCGCACGGCAGAAGTGCACGAGCAGCAGCAGCGTACAAACAGCGCACGGGCTGCGGAAGGGCGGCGCACGGGCAGGCGCGGCGTACGGGCAGCAGCACGCATGACAGCAGGGCGCGTCGTGCAGTGGCGCGTAGGACAGTGGGGCGCGCTGGGCAGCAGGGCGCGCAGGGCAGCAGGGCGCGCACGGCAGCGGAGCGCGCTGGGCAGCAGGGCGCGCACAGCAGTGGGGCGTGCAGGGCGCGCAGGGCAGCGGGGCGTGCAGGGCGCACAGGGCAGCGGGGCGCGCAGGGCGTGCAGGGCAGCGGGGCGCGCAGGGCGTGCAGGGCAGCGGGGCGCACAGGGCCGCGGGGAACACAGGACGCGCAAGGCAGCAGGGCGCGCGGTGCAGTGATGCGCAGGGCAGCGGGGCGCGCTAGGTAGCAGGACGCGCCGGCAGCGGGGCGTGTAGGGCGCGCAGGGCAGCGGTGCGTGCTGGGCGCGCAGGGCAGCGGTGCGTGCTGGGCGCGCAGGGCAGCGCGGCGCGCGGGGCAGCGGAGAATGCTGGGCAGCAGGGCACGCAGGGCAGCGGGGCGTGCAGGGCGTTAACAGGAATGGAGTGTTGGCCCCGCCCTCGCTTGGGTGATGCCAAATTCCTGGTCGGATGCACGGGAGAAGCAGCCGATAAGTGGGCGAGCACATCGACGGGTTTCGTCGAGCCGTAGGGGACCGCTGCGGCAATGCAAAGACAAGGAGTCGACGGCCTACTTCGACAAGGCTGGTCGACGAGGTGGTTGTTGAGCTCTGCAGGACACCTGTGGAGCTGGAGCTATCGACAAGGGCAGCTCGACGGCTGCAGCTGACCGAGCTGGTCGACGAACGGGCCGTCGACAAGGAGGGGTGTTTGACGGGCGCGGTGGTCCACGAGGGAGGTCGTCGACCAGGGCGCGCGCTGGATGGTTGAGCGATTCGACCAGGTAACCTGCTCGGCGAGGTTATGCAGAGGTATGCGAATGTCGTCGAGACTGCGATGGTGAAGGCGACTTTGAGCTGGTATCCCGAAGTCAATGAGGCGGATCAAGCACAGACAACAGCCGACGTTCACGTGACGGTGCATGTCGGGCCAATGGTGTGCGAGCAGCTGCGAGCGTGCGTGTGTTAAATAAGTATCTTAGCGTATGAAACGGGTTTAGGGCCTAGGCTTAGTAGCCTAGGCCAAGCGGGAGTCAAAAAAGTGCCAAGGAGAAATGTCGAGAATGAGATAAGTTCATTATAGCACACAAGGTACATATAGCAAACTAACAAAGGTGCAGCACCAACAGCAATGCACTATAACTACACTATAGCTACAGCTACAGGCAGTTGTAGAGATATGCAAAATATATCATTTGACACATCCCCTAACTACTTGAAGCAGGAACCACGTGCAGGAAACACCCCCTGAAGGGGTATAGCTGGCGTAGTGGAAGACGTCAGAGAGGTAAGTGAGGAGGAGGAGGCGAGAGGGAGAGACGGGAGGAGAGGAGAGAAGTACCAAGGAGGAGGTGAGGGAGAGGGATGAGGAGAGATCGTGGGGGGGATCGAGTAGTGGCGAAACCCCTCTTAGTAACCCCCTTTTACAAGGGGAGAGGTGAGAGAGGGATGAAGAGAGGAGGTGGGGGGGAGCCAGTCGTGGCAAAACCCCTCTTACTAACCCCCAAGTCCCCACCCCCTTCCAACCACCCCCCTTAACCTCACCCCGCTCCCCCTTTCTTCCTCCAGACCCCTCCCCATCCACGGTGGTCCCTGCACAGACCTTCACACAGTGGCCAGCCCCCCCACCACCTCCCCACCACAGCAGCAGCCGTGGGAGGGGAGAGGTAGGAAAGAGAGTGGTGCTGGAGTGGCTCACGGCGGCCACTCCTTCCACACCACCTTCCCCCCCACAGCTGGAGGAAGGCCACGGGGAAGCGCCGGGAGGCCACACGGGGCGGCACAGCAGCTGCGGTTGCGGAATGTGCAGCCGCTGCAGCAGCAGGGGGGCCGACGGGAGGGCGGGCGGGGAAAGCTTCTGGTGCGCAACGGGCGGCGTGGAGCTGACGACAGGTGGCGGTGAGCTGACGACGGGCGACGAGGGGTGACGACGAGCGGTGGGGATGCGGCGACGAGCGGCGGGGATGTGGTGACGAGCGGCCAAAATGTGGCGACGAGCGGCGGGGAGCTGACGACGGGCGACCTGGTTCTGGCGGCAAGTGGCGAGAGTGCTGGCGGTGGTGCTGGCGGATGGTGCTTGTGTCGGCGCTGGTGCTGGCGGTTGGCGTCCGTGCTGGCGGTAGTTGCTGGCGGGTCCAACGACCGGTCCGTCGGCTCGCTTGCTTGCGGGCTTGCGGGTCCGCGGGTCCCTCGCACGTCCACCGCTTCATGTGTCTGGTCATCCCAACACACATGGCCCACTCCACCTCCCCCTTCGAACTATTTTCAATAAAGAACTCAATTTGTGGGTCCTGTTGATGCACAATCTCTCATAATGCCAACATCATGGCCCGTAAGCGTATAGGCCAAACTAGCAACGCAGACGATGACTCGTGGCGTCCAGAGGATCTCGCCGCAGGGAGACTAACTGCAAAACCCATGCGTAATGTGGGACAGACCCCCGCCAAGCCGAATGTCACACCTCGCGTCAATGTCGGGCCGAGCAATGTCGGTTTGCATGCCGACTAGGATTCAGACGAGGACGACGCGAACAAAGCAATTACGACGATGCCGACGCCGAATCAGACGAGGACAACCCAGTTGCGGTGTGGTGCGGCGATGCGGAGTACAAGGGCTTGCCTGATGAACGCCCCGACGCTCCAGTCAATACTGGCAGGAAACACGGTGCTACCACCTTCGCCAAGGCTGGAGGAAAGGGCAAGGAGCGTAACCAGGCTGAGGCGAAGACTCACGACTCCTTGGGGAAAGGCCCAAGCTCGGAATGGTCGACGAAGGAGTCCACCATTCTGGTGGCCGCGTGTTGGGAGCTGAATCAAATGACGGGTAAACAGGCCTCGTAGTATTGGTTACGGCTCGTCGAACACATCAAAGCAGCATACCGACTGGTGCAGGAATGCCACAGCATGCTCCAATCAGTGGAAGCGTCTCAAGGCGCTATGGAAGCAGATTGAAAGGGGGGGATTCCGCCTCGGGGGGCGGCACGGTGATAAAAACCCCGTGGTGGGAGTGGATGGTTTTGTTTTACGAAGACACTGTTGCGGCTGAGCCACACGCGCTGGATGGTGGCAGTATGGTTGACGTAACGATGGACCCTAGTGTGAAGGTTCCCAAGCCTCCTAACACCACTCCCACGCCAACTCCGTCTATCAAATGTCTTGTTTACGGGAAATTGGAACATACATCTCAATTTCACCCCCCTTTCTACTCGTGCCTGAAGTCCGTTATACCCCGCCCAGTGCTTGTCGCCGTATCAACGAGACGGCCACCATGGCTGCCGCACAACTGTTGGCCGAGACTTTCCAGCAGTGCTCTTAGGAAGGCGTATCGCAAATCATCGGCGTGATTCGCGAATGGATGGCGACTCAACAGTCGCAAACAAGCCGTCCGCTCGATTTCGCTTGCAACCGTGCAGAGGAATCGTGGTCGGATACCGAGGTCGGTGTGGCCATAACTGATGTCGTGGAGGTGTGGCATCGCCGCTCCGACGATGCTCAAGGTATTTCTCGTGAAGCGCCACCCCGAGCCGTTTCCGACACTCTTTAAGATCTATCTTGGTTATGGCCAGATCGGCACACCAGTCATATTCTGCTAGTTCTCCTCTCGTCCACCAGGGGTCTTGGTTAATCAACCGTGCTGCCCACGTGTGATTTGTTGTTCTCAACGTCGAACTCGCCATCTTGAGTCCCATGTTGTGCACGATTATCACACAACTGGCGCCGGCAAGGACTCGCCATATCGCACACTCATGTCGTCCTGCGAAGAGGCGGTAGCATCCTTTGTGTTGGCCGATGGTCCGCTCCACCAGCATGCGAGTGGCAGATTGGCAGTAATTGAAGGTTTGCTCCCACTCGAGCATGAGGCGTCCGGTAGGAGCATGCAATGGAGAAAGGCAGTAGCTGCGGAGTGGGTAGGCGGCGTCGCCGAGCAGCTGGTACGGTGCGATATCGCCCCTTTCTAGTCTCTCATAGAAGTTTGACACGACGAACACCCGGTGGTCATGCGCGGTGCCTGGAAAGCCGATTAGATAGTCCCATATTTTCCCTCTTGCATCGCATGTAACTTGTAGCTTCACAACGTATTGTGATCTCCGCATGTAGTGTTCTGCCCCCTGCCCCTCCATTTCGCAAATTTGTACGTGTGTACCGTCAATGGCACCCACCACCATGGGCTAGGGCCTCAGATTCGTTTTTGGCCTGTCTGATTCGTCAAACTTGTCTACAGATTTAGCCTGAAACTCTCAGAGTTGGTGTTAAGAAAAAGCTCAAAATTCCAAGTGTCTTTAAAAAAAAGTCTGAACATTCACAATCAACCTGATTGAGAAGTCTGATTGTGATTTTAGGTGTGTTTTCTGTTGGCCTTGGTTGAACTACATTAGACTGGCCTACAAAGTACAAACATCCTACCTAGTACATTAGACTGGCCTACATTAGACAGTTATAACTACCTTACTACTTCTACATCCTATCTATCTCTAAGTTATCCTAATCATCAAATCCATCATCAACATCATCACCGTCAGATCATCATTCTCATCTCCTGGGTCTACTACTTCCATCACTTCATTTGCCTCCTTGCCCTTGTTCTGTTCCTTTCCTCCAGGCGGGAGTGGAGCGTTGCTGTGGGGCTTGCGCTTCTTGTAGCTCCTCCACACGGTTACGATTTCCTCCCACTTGGGCTTGTAATCTATGAGACTCATGCACATAAGGTCTCCAAGGCGTGCATCCTTCAGCGACCCTCTCTACCATGACTTGATGATGTTCTGCCTCGAGAACCCCCACTCGCACTTCATGGTGCTCAGAGGCAGTACAGCTACCGCCACCCACAAAAGCACGAGGTTGGGGTAGTTGTCCTACTAGTCAGGTGTCTTGAGCATGGCAGTGAGCCCCGCGTGGAAGCTGTGCTCGCTCTTGGTAGATGCTGCAAGCACCGAGGTGAACATACGCAGCTCCTTCTCTGCATGACGCTCGTTGATTCCTGGCGGGGTAGGGAAAAGTATAACAAAAGAACAAACTGAGAATGCAAATACAAACATACATTGAAGCGTCGCACGTAATACAAACTGAGCAATGATGCAGCATGATCTATATACCACATAACATTTGGCTTACCTGGCCTCTTCCATCGGGTCGGCCTTGAACAGTGTCACAAACGACTGGAGCCACTGAAGGCACCTGCGGTTCCTCTCTCCTCGATCCAGCGGGTACTTGTCGCGGATGAAAAACTTTGCCCCAGACATCCCATCCAGGTCGCCAAGCCGATGTTCCAGTTGGTGGAGGATCACCTGGGCGAACTCCGTGCAGACGTCCACGCAGCCATCGTGGGTCCTGGGCCCTTCGAACTCCTCCAGCTCGTCCTCATGCAGCCTGAATGTGAAGCGTGCAGGTTGGCCGTCCGAGTCAACCCCTTCGACTTTCACCTCCCGGGTTACTCCTAGCCCATGGCGCGCGATGAAGGGGGACAGCAGCTTGCTGACGCCGCCACCGAAGTCATCGCCGCAATCGACGTAGCGGCTCTCGATGTGGGACATTGTGCGCTTGATCTGCGCATGCACGCTGGCATAGTCAAGCCGGACATAAACAATAGGGAAGGTAGTTAGTGGCTGGTGACGGTAAACATGCAGGATTATAGCAAAATGACCACTATAACAAAACAACGATGATAGAAATCCATTAGCAGAAAGCTCACCTCCTTGTGCTGGAACGCCCTGTTCTGGATGTTGAGCTGCTCAAGCACATCAGCAATGAAAAAGAGGAAATGCAATCTGCAACTTGTCACGAGGGCATACAGCTCTGCGTCCCACTCCTTCAGCATCACGATGAGAGCCAGAAGCACGGCGACAAGCCTGAGCACTGCGTCGCCCCGCGACAGCCAACGTACGACATGAATGCCTTGCAGCTCAAGAAAAGTGGACGCGAAAACTTCCTGGAGGCCCATGAAGCGCTGGTGCCATGGCCCCGACGGGCCGAGATGTTCTGGCACGGTGCGAATTGCCGTGTCAATCACGTTGAAGGCAGGAATCTTCTCTACGACTGTTTTAGCCACTAGTGCCTCCCTGTAGGACAAGGCATAAACATCAGTACATCGAGAAAGTCAACATCCGGAAAAAAGGCACGGCATGATTATGCACAAGCACTGACATACCTATGCGCGATGCATTGGGATGACACCAAATGGGGGATGCGCAGGCAGAGGCGTGTCGTGAGGCCAGACTTGCTGCCCATCATGACGTTGGCACCGTCAGTGCTGATGCCTGCAATGCGCTGAAGGTCGATCCCGACTGCCTACAGGTGTGACAAAAGATCGCTCGGAAGAGAAACTGCGTCGGCCTTCTCCACGGTGAGTAACGACATGAACCCCGTGACGAGCTTGTTGTCACGGATGAAGGTGATGAAGAGGATCAGGTGCTTCCCGCTGCACCTATCCGTGCTCTCGTCAATCGAGATGCCGACGAAGGGCGATGCTAGCTGGGTTATCTGGAGCCATGTCGCAGTCGCTTGCGTCAACTCCCCGAAGGCGCATATGCACATGGTGAGTAAATCACATTGCGTCAACAATAGTGAGTAAATCATTATAGGGAATAACATTGAAACACTGTTCTATACTATGTAGATTATGGCAATTGCACTCATGTGGTGTAGTAGGTGCCGTACCCCTTCTTCGGGAAGCCAGGCACACCCTTCTCTGCCAGGTAACGCACCAGCTTCACCCACATCCCCATGGGCGCGTCGGACCTGCTGATAAACAGTAACGAGTCGAGAAGGGCGATGAGGCGCAGCTGCTCTCCGTCAACCGTGGCGCGATGTTGGTCGATCTACGGCTGCCTCGCACCGGACTCGTGCATAGCTGTGAATCTCGCCATCGCCAGCTTGTGCTTCGCCGTGCCAGCGTGCTTACGAAACGACCAGGTCTGCAAGTCCGTGGCGCCTTTCTCGCCCCTCCCGCACTTGCCTGCATCGCCAGCATGAGCTGCACAAACAATACACTTGAACGCTGGCAACCCCGAGGAGGTTTTAATGATTTGAAGCCAGAGGAAATGTGCTTGCCACTGACTATTGTACTTGTCAATCGCGTCATCGTACAGTCCTCTAATCAGCTCGGCCAGGTTTACGGTGAGGCGAGGACGCGGGCACTCAGAGGAGCCGGGAGAGTTTTTGACGTCGGTAGGCGACAATGAAGGCTTGGCGAAGCTCAAGGTCGCCTGCTTGAGCTGGATGGTGCACACCGTGGTCTGAGTGGGATGGTGCGAGGCCGAAGCGACAGTTGGTTCCGCAGTTGTCTCTGCCAAAGGGTCGGCGGGTGATAAAGGTTCCTTCCGGGTAGGGATAGTATCGGGCTCGGCGCGTGCTTCCTTCTTGAGTGCTAGATGACTGAGCAAGAAATCTAAGCTTGTTTAGGCACGCTGTAAATCAGGGTCGTCATCGCTGGTGGCGGGATTGTCAGGCTGAGCCATGGCGGGGATCTGAGAGAGCCTGTTGAGCAGGTACGAGAGGTGGTTTTGAGGTTGCTGAATTGAGCACTGGATGGGCCCAGTGAGTTGAAATTGAGGGGTGTGGATGAAACCCTAGCTCATAGAGGATGGCCCTATAACCCACTATGGGCCATCCTTGAGTTGGGTGGGTGGTTGCCTAGCATGCACGGCAAGGACGAGGCGAGTCTGCTGTGCAATGCTGCGAGGAGTGTTTTGTGTGTGTCTGTTGCAGCATCGTGGTACACGATGCTGCCAAAAGGACAAATCAATGCTCAGGGTGTCTGCCAACAGGTCCTGTTGGCACCGACTACTTGCCATCACCTTTACGTGGGTGGCAATTGCAGCATCTTGGACACTGGTGGTGGTGGAGTCCGTGATGGTAAGCAAAAGCTGCCAAACGGACCAATCAGTGCTCTAACAGGGTGTGAGTTGGAGCATACAAGGGAAACATCGCGCGGCAGGGCGGCGTCGCCCACTGAACTTGTCATTTGTCACAGATTTCACGTGATTGACGGAACAGGTACATGTACCACCGCTAATCCTGGGTGTCGGCGCCCAGGTACATTCAATTAGAGCCGGTACTTGTTTGTACTTGGTGAGAGTTGGCAATTGTGTTTCCCAGGTGGAGATATCTCGACTACTCGGCCCGCGCTATGCTTACGTAGTGCGTTTTTTATGTTCATCGGGGCGCCTATTTATGCTAGGTCGCAACACGCCACATCAGAGTTGTACTTGAGTCACACATGTGGATTAACTGGCAATTTTTTCTGATATGAGGTTTTAGCGAGGCTACCTATTTACAGGCGAGAGCACCAATCTTGATACGAGGTGGCCTTGATATGAGGCCATAGGAATACGCTCTTTCGCGCAAGGTTGCAATGCTGTCACTAGAGGAGGAGTTGTCGTGACTTCACCAAAACTCACATGTGCAAAAACCAGCATACACACAGGCAAAATCCAGCACACACATTGGCAAAATCCAGTGCACACACAGGTAAAATACAGTGCACACACAGGCAAAATCCAGCGCACATAAATAAGCACACACAAATGAGAGTCGAAGACCGTAAAGGTCGTCCGACGAGCTGGCAGCGCTGCGAGAATATAGTTTCCTTGGACTTGACAGAATTGAGTGTCAGAATTAAAAGTAAAAAACAAAAAAAAAAAAAAACAACACCAACAACAACAACAACAACAACAACAACAACAACAACAACAACAACAACAACAACAACAACAACAACAACAACAACAACAACAACAACAACAACAACAACAACAAAAACAACAACAACAACAACAACAACAACAACAACATGACGGACGAGAACGATTGAGATAGGGAGCAGAAGGGCGTTGGGATGGTTGATTGGTCGACAGCGAAGGCGAAGAGGTAGGGACTGGCGACAAGGGGGGCGACAGGAAGGGAGGGGAGAGGAGGAACGATGGAATGGGAATGGAGAGAGGAGGAACGATGGGATGGTAAGGGAGAGAGGAGGAACGACGGAATAGGAAGGGAGAGAGGAGGAACGACGGGATGGGAAGGGAGAGAAGCAAAACGACGAGATGGGAAGGGAGAGAGGAGGATCAACGGAATGGGAAGGGAGAAAGGCGGAACAACGGGATGGGAAGGGAGAGAGATGGAACGACGGAATGGGAAGGGAGAGAGGCGGATCGACGGGATGGGAAGGGAGAGGGGAGGAACGACGGATGGGAAGGGAGAGAGGCGGAACGACGGGATGGGAAGGGAGAGAGGCGGAACGACGGGATGGGAAGGGAGAGAGGAGGAATGACGGGATGTGAAGGGAGAGGGGCGGAACGACGGGATGGGAAGGGAGAGAGGCGAAACGACGGGATGGGAAGGGAGAGAGGAGGAACGACAGGATGGGAAGGAGGAGAGGCGGATCGACGGGATGGGAAGGGAGAGAGGCGGATCGATGGGATGGGAAGGGAGAGAGGCGGATCGATGGGATGGGAAGGGGAATACTAGGGGGAAGGGATGAGAGATGGCATGGGCGAGGGGACAGTAGGACGGGAGGGCGACGAGATGGGTGATAAGAGGGGGAGGAAGGGCGATTAGATGTGAGCGCGAGGGCAACCTGATGGTTTTTGTGAGAAGAAGAGATGTAGAGCGACGGGAGCTCGATTTACCAGGAGATTTTATACAGAACCACGTTTACGACATTACGCACGCGATCTAAGTCGGATCCTACGTGCCTAGGCTTGAAACATCTACTGTAAAAGGACGGAATTCACCATGCGAGATGCATGGGAATTCCCGAACGGGTGGTTGCCTGGCTAGCTCCGAATAGCTACACTTGCTAGCCTAGAGCACACTCCCGTATCCCTCTCAGCAAGACAAGTGCAGCAGGGCATGGCATCGAGGCGCTATGCCAAGATGCCATGCTAGATTGAGTGGCAACACGGTATTTCTATCCGAGTTGCACTTCTCTTCTTGTAGCAGAAATACTACTACTCAGATTCTTCTTGTAAGATCATCATGTAATCCTATCCTTGGATCATTGTATCTTCTTGGAATCTTTCTATCACTCTCCTCTTCTCTTCTAGCTACGGCGCCTCTCCTTAGGCGCTAGGCCGGCCAGGCCAGCCGCGCCGTGCGTCGCTGCGCCATAGCCTTGTTTCATTGGTATCCAAGCTGGTTACGACCTTAAGTTTCTACTCTCCTTCTAAGCTGGCCACTAATCTTTACCACGACTGCTACTCTCGTCGTTAGTAGCTAGCTGCTTCAGTTCGATTTCTACTGCTTCAACTTGTCCCACCTTGGAGCGATTACGAGGGCTTCCTGCAGCTGATGGCGAGGACCTTCTTGCTCCAAATCTGAAGTCGAAATCTACTTTGGTGAAAGCGAAATCTGCTTGGTGAAGGTTCGTGAACCTGTGATTGGGCGAATTTCAGCCAATTAGAAAGTTTGGGAGCAGAGTTTCCAAATTTCGAAGTGACGTTGCTGCTCCAAAAATCTTCTACTGCTACACCACTTCCACCTACACTCGAATTCTGTGAACTGAGGTGAAGTTGGGTAAAAGCGTTTGGAAATCCAATTTCTTGACCTCAAAAGCTTTTGCTGGACATTTCCTTCTTGGTCTTCCAGCCCTAATTTGTGGAACTTCTCGTTGCTTCTATCTAACCTCTACAATCTGATTCCTTTGCTGAAACTGAGAAACAGCTATATCCTTATGTGTTCTTGCTTTTGCTCTAAACTGCTGATAGTGAATAGAGCAATTACAAGCAAGGAAATCATGTGTCTAAATTCTACCCTTCGTCCCTGCTCCTAGTCCAAAGCTGTGTAACATATAAAGAGCTGAGGCACCTTGTTTCACTATCTAGTGAAACCACAAGGCTAGCTTGGCTAGGTAGTAGCTTGTAACTCCTTTTCTAAATTTCTCCTAGGCATATAAGGCGGTATTGCTGGACGTGCTGAAGGTACCAGCGTTGAGGCAGCTTGATAAGGGCAATTGTGTACAATGAGAACAGGGCCCAAAATAGGTTTTGGCCCACTCTTCCAAATCAGGGTGGCAGGCCCCCCGTACCCTGACTGGTAGGGTAATTTTTCTCGTACACTGATTGTAGCAGCCTAAAAATTTTGGTACACTGATGACAGCAGGGTAATATATCCCATACACTATTTCCTACGCACAAATATTTACTACACCAACAGTTAGGGTACTACTCACTAGAATGTCCTGCACACAAACGAGAGAAAAGTGAGAGAATGGCGAGAGTCTGAGAGACCCCTTGGGAATCACAAAGCCCAAGGGGCCTCAGGCAGCACGGTTTCCGCGCACCGCGGGAACTGCATGGCAGAGGCTGCAAGACCACAATGACTGCCAGGCCAGGTGGTGCAAACGACAGCACGAAACCCACCTGACGCGCAATTTGGCACCGTTGGCAGACAGCGATGCCATAAAACCGGGTGCGTTGGCTTAGATGTTGCTCAACGGACCAATCGTAGGCGTGCGCGTGCATCCGCACTGCTTCTACATTGGCGCGCCAATGGGTGTACCGAACACATGGTCCAGTGGGACCATGGTGCATTTTGTCTTGGCGCGTACTGTGGCGGCGGAATCCACGGTAAAACAGAGATTCGGTAAAAGGGTAGTTGAGCCCCTACCCTGATGCAGTCAGTGTAACAAGAAATCCTACAAGAGTACTTTAGATCGTATCCTGATTTCAGTAGGGTAAAAATCTCCATACCCTGATTTCAAAAGGGTAACTGCCAAAAAGTGGCCTACCATCAGGGCAAAAAGGGTAAAATACCCTTGAAATTTGGGGCCTGAATGAGAAGTGCCATAGCTGTGCAGGCATAGGCTTGGTTGAGACTGTGCACACAGAATGACTTATGGAGTTTTCCACCCAAAGGATAGAAGCTGCATGTGGACCGCAAGAGCTGTAGTATGGGTTGCAGCTATATGCCGACCTCCTCCTCTGCGTTTCTTCTTGAATCTGTTGAAGCTTGAAGAAGACCAAGAACAAAGAGCAAGCTTATCTTGTAAATGTTTTCTGGTTTAGACCTATGAAGGTTGCATGCTTGCTGTAGTTTCTGCTTTTAGATCAGTGAATAGTTAGTATGGGTAAGCATCATCCCGATGAAACAAGGCTACGGCGCAGCAACGCACGGCGTGGCCGGCCTAGCGCCTAAGAAGAGGTGCTGTAGCTAGAAGAGAAGAGGAGAGTGATAGAAAGATTCCAAGAAGATACAATGATCCAAGGATAGGATTACAGGATGATCCTACAAGAAGAATCTGAATAGTAGTATTTATGCTACAAGAAGTGAAGTGCGACTCGGATAGAAATACCGTGTTGCCACTCAATCTAGCATGGCATCTTGGCATAGCGCCTCGATGCCATGCCCTGCTGTACTTATCTTGCTTAGTGATAAGGGAGTGTGCTCTAGGCTAGCAAGTGTAGCTATTCGGAGCTAGCTAGGCAATCACCCGTTCGGGAATTCCCATGTATCTCGCCTGGTGAATTCCGTCCTGTTACATCTACGCTTTCTCAGCTTTTCTATTAATGCCATGCACCTGGTCCCAACTTGAAGCGAAAGTTGGGCCTGGCGATGGAAACCATCGCAGGCAACGGTCGTGCGAGTGCAACGCGTAAAAATGCGATGGTTGACATGGGCCTGGAAAATCGTTTTGGCGGGAGGGGAATTTTTCAGATTGGTTTGAGCCAATCAGATGAGTTTAATCTGCCTACTCGGTTTGTTTGGAATAGTGTTGTATCTGCCCAACTTATCGCAGCGATTTCAAGCTGGGATGGCCTTTACTATTTTAGATTTAGGCTCTAAATTTCACCGTCGTAATAAGTATAGAAGGGTAAATTTGTCAAATGTGATAGGCAGTAGTGAGGCATGCCATGTGGGGTACAAACATTAGGGTTTGTTATATGTACCCCAACTCACATATTCTAATAACATCGTTCTTTCCCAGCTGCACTAGGCGCTGACCCCACTATTGCAGACAGGGAGTGCTTTGCACGGGAGCGGGCTGCCTTTTCAGCTTGGACGTCTCACGATGCAGCGGCCTGCATCGCCCTCAGCAGCCTCCTCCCTGAGTCCGAGGAGGCGCACTTCACTTAAGTTCGCTCTGCTAGCGAGTTCCTCACTGCGAATGAAGCCTGCTACTCCACTCCCACCACTGTCTCACTTGGTCGCCTGTTCCTCCCGTTCCTGTTTCCTGACCTCGCCTCGTTTGAGCGCTCTGCTGACTTGATTACTCACTTGCGTTCACTAGACTTGAGCTACCACGCTACCTGTACCGACGCACAGCTCGCACTGCTTCCCCTCCCTATGGCGATCACAATATTTTTATCGTCACTAGCCTCCCTGACCGCCTTGCCACTATTCGCGGCGCGCTTTTGCCGAAGCACCCTAATGAGCTCACTATCGACGTCCTTGAGACTGCGCTCAAAGACGTTGCGAGCAACCTTTGCATGGTAGCTTCCGCCTTAGGCACTGTGTCCCCCCTATTGTTTCAGGGGTGCACTGTCCCATAGCTGCCCACCCTTACTGCCTCCCTTGCCTCTACCGCGACCGACGAGACCGTGGCCGCTGCCACGACCTCTGCAAAGTCCAGAGGTAGCGGCGGAGGTGGGGCGGCCAGTGGTGGTGGAGGGATCGGAGGAGCTGGCGATGAGCCTAGTGCACCCACTAGTGGCTCGCGTGCTACAGCTGGTGGAGGTGACACTAGGGGTGGTCAGAGACCTGCAGGGTTGCCAGCAGGAGGCGCAGGAATGGCAGCCTGGTACCTGGCTCACCGGCAGCAGCAGCAGCAGCAGCAGCCCTCGCGCTTGCAACAGCCACTTCAGCAGCAGCAGCAGCAGCAGCCACAGCAGCAGCGTCCAGGCCAGCGTCCGCTGTTACGTGGCGATGCTGACACGCCCAGCCTGTACTTCGTTCAGACCGGTACTCGTAGTGGCTACCGCTGCGGCCACCGTCACCCACCAGGTCAGTGCTTTGCTCAGCTCACTGACCGTCTTTGTGCGGCGTACGGCGCAGTCAGCCCTGCGCCTTACTGGCTCCGTCTTGTTCACTCGCACGGTCCCGCTTTGTGGGACATGTCTGCATCTTAGTTGCTTGATCTGTTCGGATCTGTACATGCTATGTATGCTGATGTTGACTATAGTGCTCCTGGATCTGTGTACTTGCTCACGTGTTCATAGCTTAGGTGCTAGTGTTGATCCTGTGCCAGTTGCTAGTGTAGGTGTTTTTTTAGGTGCTAGTCCAGGTGCCACTTCGGCGGACGCGTTGCTGTCTTTCACGCTAGACTCTGGTGCGTCGCAGTGTTTCTTCCGCGACCACACGACTCTTACTCCGCTTCCTGCACCTATCTCTATAGCATCGGCTGATCCCACTTCGGGACCAGTCATTGCTCACCACTCTACTACACTCTCGTGCCCGGCCGCCCCCTCAGGTTCCCTAACAGGCCTCCACGTCCCCTCGTTCTCTAGGAACTTGGTGGGCATGATGCCTCTGGTGAGTCGGCACGTTGGTGTCTGGTTTGAGCCTTCTAGGGACTCTGTGACCTGTGTGGACGGTGACACGTACGCCCCCCTGGCCACCTTTCGCCAGGAGCCAGGTTCTAGTCTACACGCTCTACACTGGCCCCCGAGAGAGGCTGCAGCTAGAGCAGCAGCAGCAGCAGGAGCAGCAGCAGCAGCAGCAAGAGCAGCAGCAGCAGCAGCAGCAACAGCAGCTGCTGCTGCTGCTGCTGCTGCCTCTGACCCCTGTCACTGCCCCGCGTCAGGTCCCAGTGTCCCGCCAGGTAGCTATGTCCCGCCAGGTAGCTGTGTCCGGTCGGGTTACGGCGTCTAGTCACGTTGCTGCGTTGTGCTCGTGTCGGTCGCTTGCCCACCCCACCGTTCTGTGGCACCACCGACTTGATCAACCGTCCCTTCCCCGCCTATGCACTACGTCAAGTCAGCGTCTTGTCTTATGCCTCCCGCGAGTCTTGCTGTCGCTGCCGCCTTTGCCTGCACCACCGTGCGGCCCTTGCGTCGAAGATCGGCTCTGCGCCACCCCTCACTCATCCTCCCTTCGTCCGGCCACCGCCCCCTTCGAGACTCTTCACTTGGACGTCTGGGGCCCCGCCTCTCGCCCTGGCCCTGAGCGAGAGAGTTTCTTTCTGGTGGTCGTCGATGACTATTCTCGCTACACCATCGTTTTCCTTTTGGCGAAGAAGTCTGGCGTAACTTCTATGCTGATCCGGTGGTTGCTCACCACAGAGGGTACTCGTCACCCTCGTGTCAGTTGTCTTCGCTCCAACTGCGGGGTTGAGTTTCGCTCCGGCATTCTCGCCAGCATTTGTGCCGAGCATGGCATCGTCCAGTCTTGGACCCCTCCAGAATCTCCACAGCAGAATGGGGTAAGCTGAGCACCGCATGAGCTTGATCATGGAGAATGCACGCACCTCCATGATCCACGCCCGTGCGCCCCATTTTGTGTGGCCCGTTCGATACGCCGCTCACCAGCTGAACCTCTGGCCACGTGTCTCCCGGCCAAGGGTTTCACCGACCAGACTTTGGACCGGGTCCCCTTGTGTTGCGTCGCGCTTTTATGTATGGGGCTGCTTGGCGCTTGTTCGCGACACCTCCGCGGACAAGCTCTCGCCTCGCGCCGTTCCCTGTGTCTTCCTTGGTTTTTTAGAGGACTGCTCTAACTTCACCTTTTACCACCCTCCCCTTCACCGGTTCTTTAACTCTCGCGTCGTCCGTTTCGACGAGTCAGTCCCCTACTACACCCGTTACGCCTGTCGAGGTCTCCCGGTTCCCCCCCCTCCCTGCCCCCTCTTTCTGGCTCCCGCTCCCGCTACCCTTCCGGTAGACCCTCCCCCCCTGGTCCAGCCCCGTCTGCTGTGTCGCACGCTACCCCCCCCTCCCCTCCCCTCTCGGTAGCCCCTCAGGTCCTATCCCCTTTTTCACAGTCTTCCTCGCAGTCACCGCAGCAGCCGTCAGCACTTCCTCCACAGGCTACTGCAGACTCTGAGGGTACTGGAGTTTGTGGTGAGCACCCTGGAGGTGCTAGCTCTGGGGGTGTTGAAGTTGGACGGGCTGTCCCTGGAGGTGCTACGCCTGGGGGTGCGGGTGCCCCTTCTTCTGGACCTGTCCACGTGGGTAAATAACACACTTACTCTAAGTACCATCCACATGGGTAAGTAACGCACACGATAACTCTTAGTACCATCCACATAGGTAAGTAACGCACTTACTCATAGTACCATCCACATGGGTAAGTAACGCACTTACTCTTAGTACCATCCACATGGGTAAGTAACGCACTTTCTCTTAGTACCATCCACATGGGTAAGTATCGCACTTACTCTTAGTACCAACCACATGGGTAAGTAACGCACTTACTGTTAGTACCATCCATATGGGTAAGTAACGCACTTACTCTTAGTGCCATCCACGTGGGCAAGTAGCGCACTCACTCTTAGTACCATCCACTTGGGTAAGTAACGCACTTACTCTTAGTACCATTTATATGAGTAAATTACGCACTTACTAATAGTACCATCCACGTGGGTAAATAACCCACTTACTCTTAGTACCATCCATATGGGTAAGTAACGCACTTACTCTTAGTACCATCCACATGGGTAAGTAACGCAAACTCTTAGTACCATCCACATAGGTAAGTAACGCACCTACTCACAACACCATCCACATGGGTAAGCAACGCACTTACTCTTAGTACCATCCACGTGGGTAATTTACGCACTTACTACTAGTACCAAACACATGGGTAAGTAACGCACTTACTCTTAATACCAACCATATGGGTAAGAAACGCACTTACTCTTAGTACCATCCACATGTGTAAGTAACGCACTTACTCTTAGTACCATCCACATGGGTAAGTAACGCACTTACTCTTAGTACCATCCACATAGGTAAGTAACGCACTTACTCTTAGTACCATCCACATGGGTAAGTAATGCACTTACTCTTAGTACCATTTATATGAGTAAATTACGCGCTTACTAATAGTACCATCCACGCGGGTAAATAACCCACTTACTCTTAGTACTATCCATATGTGTAAGTAACGCACTTACTCTTAGTACCATCCACATGGGTAAGTAAGGCAATAACTCTTGTTACCATCCACATAGGTAAATAACGCACCTACTCACAGTACCATCCACATGGGTAAGCAATGCACTTACTCTTAGTACCATCCACGTGGGTAATTTACGCACTTACTACTAGTACCAAACACGTGGGTAAGTAACGCACTTACTCTTAATACCAACCATATGGGTAAGAAACGCACTTACTCTTAGTACCATCCACATGTGTAAGTAACGCACTTACTCTTAGTACCATCCACATGGGTAAGTAACGCACTTTCTCTTAGTACCATCCACATGGGTAAGTATCGCACTTACTCTTAGTACCATCCACATGGGTAAGTAATGCACTTACTCTTAGTACCATTTATATGAGTAAATTACGCACTTACTATTAGTACCATCCACATGGGTAAGTAACGCACTTACCTCATACACATGTGTAAGTAACACACTTACTCTTAGTACTGTACACATGGGTAACTAACGCACTTGCTCTTAGTACCATCCATATGGGTAAGTAACTCACTTACTCTTAGTACCATACAAATGAGTATTTTACGCACTTACTATCAATATCATCTACACGGATAAGAAACGCACTTACTCTTACTACCATCTACATACTAACTAACACAATTACTCATAGTACCATCCACATGGGTAAGCAACGCCTTTCCTCTTAGTACCATCCACTTGGGTAACTTACGCACTTATTCGTACCAAACACATGGATAAGTAACGCACTTACTCTTGGTATCATCCACATGGGTAAATTACGCACTTACTATCAATAACATCCACACGGATAGAAACGCAATTACTCTTAGTACCATCCACATGGGTCTACGCACTTACTATTAGTAAAATCCACATAGGTAAGTAACGCACTTACTTATGTGGATGGTACTAAGAGTAAGTACTTACCTTTCCTATGTGGATGGTACTAAGAGTAAGTGCGTTACTTTACCCTTGTGATGGTACTAAGAGAAAGTGCTTTACTTACTTATGTGGATGGTACTAAGTGTAAGTGCGTTACTTACCCATGTGGATGGTACTAAAAGTAAGTGCGTTACTTACCCATGTGGATAGTACTAAGATTAAGTTCGTAATTTACCCATGTGGATGGTACTAAGAGTAAGTGCGTTACTTACCCATGTGGATGGTACTAAGAGTAAGTGCGTTACTTACCCATGTGGATGGTACTAAGAGTAAGTGTTTTGCTTACCCATGTGGATGTTTCTAAGAGGAAGTGCATTACTTAACCGTATGGTTGGTACTAATAGTAAGTGCATAATCTACCCATGTGGATGGTACCAATAGTAAGTGCGTATTTACCTATGTTGCTGGTACTAAGAGTAGGTGCGTAATTTACCCATGTGGATGGTACTATGTGTAAGTGCTAATCCATGTGGATGGTACTAAGAGTAAGTGTGTTACTTACCCATGTGGATGGTACTAAGAGTAAGTGCTTTACTTATCCATGTGGATAATACTAAGACTAAGTGCGTAATTTACCCATGTGGATGGTACTAAGAGTAAGTGCATTACTTACCCATGTGGATGGTACTAAGAGTAAGTGCTTTACTTACCCATGTGGATCGTACTAAGTGTAAATGCGTTACTTACCCATATGGTTGGTACTAATAGTAAGTGCGTAATTTACCCATCTGGATGTGTGTCACATATCCATGTGGATGGTACTAGTAGTAGATGCAGTACTCTTTCCCATGTGGATGGTACTAAGAGTAAGTGCATTACTTACCCATGTGGATGGTACTATAAGTGCTTTGCTTACCCATGTGGATGTTCCTAAGAGGAAGAGCATTACTTAACCGTATGGTGGGTACTAATAGCAAGTGCATAATCTACCCATGTGGATGGTACCAATGGTAAGTGTGTATTTACCCATGTGGCTGGTACTAAGAGTAAGCGTGTAATTTACCCATGTGGCTGGTACTAAGAGTAAGTGCATAATTTACCCATGTGGATGGTACTAAGAGAAAATGCTTTACTTATCCATGTGGATGCTACTCACAGTAAGTGCGTTACGTACCCATATGGATGGTACTATGAGTAAGTGCTTTACTTATCCATGTGGATAATACTAAGAAAAAGTGCGTAATTTACCCCTGTGGATGGTACAAATAGTAAGTGTGTAACTTACCCATGTGGATGGTACTAAGAGTAAGTGCGTTACTTACCCATGTGGATGGTACTAAAAGTAAGTGCGTTACTTACCCATGTGGATGGTACTAAGAGTAAATGCGTTACTTACCCATATGGTTGGTACTAATAACAAGTGTGTAATTTTCCCATGTGGATGGTACTAAGAGTAAGTGCTTAATTTACCCATCTGGATGTGCGTTACATATCCATGTGGATGGTACTAAGAGTAAGTGCATTACTTTTCCATGTTGTGGTACTAAAAGTAAGTGCGTTACTTACCCGTATGGATGGTACTAAGAGTAAGTGCTTTACTTACCCATGTGGATGTTCTTAAGAGGAAGTGCATTACTTACCCATATGGTTGGTACTAATAGTAAGTGCGTAATCTACCCATATGGATGGTACCAATGGTCAGTGTGTATTTACCCATGTGGCTGGTACTAAGAGTAAGCGTGTAATTTACCCATGTGGTTGGTACTAAGAGAAAATGCTTTACTTATCCATGTGGATGCTACTCAGAGTAAGTGCGTTACATACCCATATGGTTGGTACTAAGAGTAAGTGCGTTACTTATCCATGTGGATAATACTAAGAACAAGTGCGTAATTTACCCATGTGGATGGTACTAAGAGTAAGTGCGTTACTTACCCATGTGGATGGTACTAAGAGTAAGTGCGTTACTTACCCATGTGGTTGGTACAAAAAGTAAGTGCTTTACTTACCCATGTGGATGGTACTAACTGTAAATGCGTTACTTACTCATATGGTTGGTACTACTAACAAGTGCGTAATTTACCCATGTGGATGGTACTAAGAGTAAGTGCGTTATTTACCCATCTCGATGTGCGTTACATATCCATGTGGATGGTACTAAGAGTAAGTGCATTACTTTCCCATGTTGTGGTACTAAAAGTAAGTGCGTTACTTACCCGTATGGATGGTACTAAGAGTAAGTGCTTTACTTACCCATGTGGATGTTCCTAAGAGGAAGTGCATTACTTACCCATATGGTTGGTACTAATAGTAAGTGCATAATCTACCCATGTAGATGGTACCAATAGTAAGTGCGTATTTACCCATGCGGCTGGTACTAAGAGCGAGTGCGTAATTTACCTATGTGGATGGTACTAAAAGTAAGTGTGTTGCTTATCCATGTGGATGCTACTAAAAGTAAGTGCGTAATTTACATATGTGGATGGTACTAAGAGTAAGGGCGTAATTTGCCCATCTAGATGTGTGTTACATACTCATGTGGATGGTACTAAGACTAGGTGCATTACTTTCCCATGTGGATGGTACTAAGAGTAAGTGCATTACTTACCCACGTGGATGGTACTAAGAGTAAGTGCTTTACTTACCCATGTGGATGTTCCTAAGAGAAAGTGCATTACTTACCCATATGGTTGGTACTAATAGTAAGTGCATAATCTACCCATGTGGACGGTACCAATAGTAAATGCGTATTTACCCATGTGGCTGGTACTAAGAGTAAGTGCGTTACTTACCCATATAGATGGTACTAAGAGTAAGTGCGTTACTTACCTGTGTCATGGTCCTAAGAGTAAATGCTTTACTTATCATGTGGATGCTACTAAGAGTAAGGGCGTTACATACCTATGTTAGTGTAAGGGCCTAATAAACTCAAGCTATTAAGACTCAATCAAACTTAAAACCTCTCCTCGGGGTCACCTCCAAGGGTCCCTGTATGCCTGATACAAGACCAGCCCTATCCTCGGGTCCGAGTTTGAAGAGAGAGGGATCAAGAGGGACTTAGTCAAAACAGCAAGAGTACCTTGAACGTCGCGCAGCGTATCGTGCAGACCGTCGATTGGATTAAGCTGAGAATTCGCTATATCAAAGCTCGCTCCAAGAGCTTTAAAATGAGCCAAGTTGCCTCGCGAAAAGTTCTGCCATTACGAAGTTATGGCTCAGACAGCGTTTGCCTAGCGTTGGAGTGCTAGCGTACTAGCGTTGACTCGGGTAGCATTTCGCCGTCGAACCGCGTAGAAAAGAAATTCCAGCGAGGAAGGAATCCGCTTGAATCAAATTGACTATGTCTAGGTACAAACAGAGAAGGAATATATAGTTATAGCTAGCAAGGACCTTGGGAATCAACCTGAGAACAACCAGGGATGATCCCAAATAATTCCAAGCAACAAAACCAACCTGGCTGGACAAAATAGCAGGTGGTAGGTTGGTAAACAACCTCTGGTTCTGTTTTTCCAACCTGGGAAAATAACAACCAGGTTCAGGTTCTAAAACAGAACCTGTTTTGTCTTTGCCCAACCAGCCAAATGCTGGTTCCGCTGGTTTCCCATAGCCTTGTAGCATGCAGATACAGACAAAAAACATCCAACCTTCACCTAAATTGTACCCCTATAGTGCCTGCCCTGCTACACTATAGTCAACCAAACAAACAGTACAATTTCAAGTTGGATAGAACTGAATCTGCACAATCAATTAGCCGGACTGCAAAGCTTCCATCATGGGTTCCTTTGCGAGCTCGTCATTTCTGCTTGCACTGTTCATAGCGCGTACAATATTGTGCCGAAGCGCACATTGCGCGAATACCTGCAAATGCTTCAAGAGAAAATTGCGAAAGCAAACAAACACACAAACACTCCAATTACACGCAAGTGCATTCGCACACGCATACTCGTACAAACAGACAGCAGGATCTCATGCGATGTGAATTTGCACCAAACAACCCATGTGGATGGTACTAAGAGTAAGTGCTTTACTTATCCATGTGGATAATACTAAAAATAAGTGCGTAATTTTCCCATGTGGATGGTACAAATAGTAAGTGCGTAACTTACCCATGTGCATGGTACTAAGAGTAAGCGCGTTACTTACCCATATGGATGGTACTAAGAGTAAGTGCGTTACTTACCCATGTGGATGGTGCTAAGTGTAAATGCGTTACTTACCTATATGGTTGGTACTAAGAGTAAGTGTGTTACTTACCCATGTGGATGGTACTAAGAGAAAGTGCGTAATTTACCCATCTTGATGTGCGTTACATATCCATGTGGATGGTACTAAGAGTAAGTGCATTACTTTCCCATGTGGATGGTACTAAGAGTAAGTGCGTTACTTACACATGTGGATGGTACTAAGAGTAAGTGCTTTACTTACCCATGTGGATGTTCCTAAGAGGAAGTGCATTACTTACCCATATGGTTGGTACTAATAGTAAGTGCATGGTACCAATAGTAAGTGCGTATTTACCCATGTGGCTGGTACTAAGAGAAACCTTCTGCTCCTGGCCAATCTCCTCTAACAACCTCCTCAGCCAAATCACCTCCTTCACCCCATGGAACATTGCCATGTACTCTGATTCTACGGAGGAGAGTGCCGTCTCCGTCTGCTTCTTGGATCTCCAACTAACAGGTCCTCCCCCAACTACGCAGATGTATCCTCCCACAGACGAGGAATCCTCCTTCTCAGAAGCCCAAGTAGCATCAGTGAAGCAAGTTAGAAAGAGCTTGCCTTCTCCAAGCCTCTCCCCCTTCTCTTTCAGCACCTCAACCCCTTTCTGCTTCACCTGTGCAGATGCGGAGTACCTTTGATAGACTCCAAGAAGCTACAGCGACAGCAGACTCCAACTCCTACCTCACCTCTAATTCTCGCCTAAGATCGTCCCTCTCCCTCTGCAGTGGCACCGCCTCTTCCACCTGCAGCGATCGCACTTCATCCAACTCCCTCCTCAATTCCTCCAGCTCTCCTCTTAGCTCGTCCGTTTCTCGTCTCGCCTCGTCCCTCGCCCTCTGCAGCACCTGCGCCTCTTCCATGTGCAGCGATCGCACTTCATCCAGTTCCTGCCTCACCTCCCCCAACTCTCGCCTCACCTCGCCCCTTTCGCTCCTCGCATCGACCCTCGCCCTGTGCAGCACCTGCGCCTCTTCCACCTGCGATGATCGCACTTCATTCACCCCCCTCCTCGCCTTTTCCAGTTCTCGCCTTGCCTCTTCTTGTGCTCGCCTCGCCTCGTCCCTCTCCCTCTGCAGCATTTGAACCTCTTTCACCTGCAGTAACGTCAACTCATCCATCTCTCGCCTCGCCTCATCCACCTCTCGCCTTAGCTCGTCCCTTTCGCGCTCAGCAGCAGCAGCAGCAGCAGCAGCCATTGCACGCACGCTCCCCATCTCCGCCTCTGCTGCCTGCAGCGTAGTCTTGAGGTCTTGAGCCTGTTGCACCAGCACTACCACCTCCTCTGCACAGAGGGTTTTGAGGAAGGCCAGGGGAAGAGTGGGGTTCGGAAGGGCAGCAAAGGCGAATGGGTTGGGGACGATAGTGGGAAACGGGAAGAGGGCAGAAGGGAAGAGGCGAAGGGGGAAGAGGGGGAGGGGGGGGAGGGAAGGGGGAGTGGGGAAAGGGGAGGAGGGAAAGCAAGAAATATTGTTTGACCACACACTGACAGCATCCTTACCTCCTTACCTCCGACCTCTCACCTCCCACCTCCCCCCTCCCCCCCCCCCCTCCCATCCCTCGTCTTACCTCTAAGAGTCTGCTTTTCTCGCTCGCACGCTGCCGCACGCACTTCCGCCCTCCTCAGCTCCTCAACCACACGTGTCACCTCCCTATTCTATTGGCTGCCACCCTCCCCTCTCTCTCCTCCTCCGCCTGCTCCCCTAGCTCCCCCACTCGTGCCTCCATCGCCGCTACCTCCGCCTCCAACCGCGCCTGCTGCGCCGCCGCCGCCTCCCTCCCCTCCCTCTCCGCCTCCCCCCCTCCTTCCGCAGCTCCCCCAATCGCCGCTCCATCACCGCTACCTCCGCCTCGATCCGCGCCTGCTGCGCCGCCGCCGCTGCTCTCGCTGCTGCTGTTTCCGCTTCTTCTGCTGCAGCCATTGCTGCCTTTTCAGACGCCTGTTGCGCTGCTTCCGCCGCCTCCCGCCCTTCCTGACGTAGCTGCGCCAGGTTCTGTTCAAACGAAGCGCGCTCCGTCAACACCTGCTGCTGTAGCGCCGCGATCAGCTGCGCAGCTTCTGCGACATCGGATTCCCACGCGATTGGGGATCAGGCGGGCGCGACGGGCAAGGGGGTGGGTTCCCGCGCGACGGGGAGTTAGGCGGGCGGGACGGGCGGGGATTGAGGTGGCGGGAGGTGGGCGATGCGGGGAGGTGGGCCAGGTGGAGCGAGCTAAGTGGGTCTTGAGGCGGCTGGTAACGCGGCGGGGGAAGAGAGCAGGGGGATTGGGCATGGTCTGGTTTCCACTGCTGCTGACGATGTTGCTTCTGCTATGAAAGGTGGACGACCTTTGATAGACTCCAAGAAGCGGGTCTGCGGAGATGTGAGCCTGAGGTTGAGTCGGAGGTAGGGGGGAAAGAAGGGGGACTGCGGACAGGAGGAGAAGGAGGAGGAGGAGGAGGATGGAGAGAGTTGGAGGGAGGGGGGAAAGAGGCGGAGGGTGAAGAGCGGGGACGGAGGGGGTTGAGTTAGTGGGGGAGGTTGGGGGGGGGAGGAGAGAAGAGAACATTTGAACAAACAAGGAGGAGCGGCAAAGTCTAGCATGGACGGCCCACAGCGTCCCAGCTTGTTGAGTGCTCAGAGGGGAGGAGAGAGAGACACATGATAAAAAAGAGTCTTTGAGACATCTCAAAAACCTCCCTTTTATCTTTGGTTGTGGCATGGATGGCCCATAGCGTCCCGTGTTTGAGTGCTGTGACTCCAAAATCGACTTATCACACAAGAAGGAGAAAGAGGAGAGAGGGGCCCGAAAGAGCTGGATGGGAGGCAGAGGGTACTGGGGCACTCCTCCATCTGTGATGTCTGCTGGGGTGTCGCATGGCATGGCATGCGACGCGACGTGACGCTGCGACCAGCTTACGTTGTGATTTTTCAATGTAGGGAATCGCTTCAGCGACGAAATAGTGTCCGGCGCCGCGTGTGCCGCTTCCTGGCCCGGTGGGATCGGGAACGAGGAGGGCGAGCAGGAGAACTATCGTCGTGCATCCGAAGAGCCTTTTCGGAGTGACTGCTGCGCTGTCGTTTCTCGCCATGGCTGTGACTGAGTCGTAGTAGTACTTCAAGCAGAGATTTCCGTTCGTTCAAATAAATTCCGTTGCTTCTGGAATGAGACACAAGTTGGTGCGATGCCTTTCTTAGCTAAAGCTTGTGCGAGTGACTGATAGTTTGGATGTGATGCAGGAGCGATAAGACAAGAGTAAAAGGGTTGTTGGGAAGTTCAGAAAGAATGTGAAAGCAAAGACTTGAGAATGAATGGGAAGGGAAACTCTAATGTCAATTATGAATGCGAAGAACGGCGGGGAGGAAGACATGGAAGGAATATGGGGAAATCGGTGCGGTGTGCTACGGTACGCCACTAAGGTCTAAACACGCAGATTTTTGCGCGGGAATGTGGTTCAGCTGGAAGAGCTGCCTTGCTGGACGCCATGACAACAGGTTTGCTCAATGATTATTTGCCACGAGGGATTCAATGCTAGTCTTTTACGTTTTCATGCTTCGAGAACCGTCGATCTCGATCGGGCTCGAACCCGAGCCCACGAACTTGATGCGGTGTCAGAAACGATGCACGAGCAAGAAGTCCTAGCAGAAGCGTTTGCTGAGCTGGACAGCCCGAGGTCACCACTCGCATGGTCGTCAATGTCAATCTCAGTTTGGCGGTGTGCTGGTGGAATTTCTTAGACCAATCGCAACGACCGAATTCAAATGTTCATACGCGCCCTTTCGGGAAAACACGGGCGAACGCGGGATCGCTTCCGCGTGCTCGCGGAAGCGATCTGCCCGCGGGCAAGAAAAAACTAAAACCCAACGCGACCGGCATGCGGTTCGGGAGCCTCAACCCTAAAATTTTAGGGTTGAGGCTCCCGAATGGCATGCCGGCCGCGATGGGGTTTATTTTTTTTGGCCCCGGGCAGACAGCTTCCGCCGGCTCCGCGTCCTGGTGGAAACGAGTTTCCACCAGGGGGGCACCTGGTGGGTTTGCGCCCACCAGGACTCGTATGAACTCTGACATTCCACGACGACTCCCTAACGATCACGGCTTCCAGCATCTGTGCTGGCGGATGGCGCAAGTGCTGACGGTTGTGCCTCCGTGGGCAGACATGGCTGGTGGTGCAACAACGAAAGGTATGTAGCATCCTTGTAACGCGTCTTTCTTTGTGATTGTCAAAAAGAATCCTTGTTACAATAAACTCCTTACTCAATAAGTCATGGCATATATTTTTTTCGAGCATGCAATGACCGATGAAAATACAGAGGATAATAATTATGTGTCTGAAAGTTTTTTTTTGAATAATTGTGCTTGAGTTTTACAAAATTGTGCGTCATGTTGTTTGTACAGAGTTATGCTCGAATCCCACCGCGCCCTTACACGATTTTAGCTCAAGTTCATGTCGCATCCCTCAGAAGCCTCCCCATCGTTCTCTCCAATCCCATATTCCATGTCCCATCATCTGGCCATCCACGTCCCGTCGAGTGTTCCGTCACTGACCGTCAGACACATCCTCCGTCCGCACCACACATCCACATCACATCACACCACAACATACCACACCATACCACACGTCACCACATCGCACACGTCTACAACGGCACAGCAGCACAGCACCATCCCGTCCTGCCAAGTCCTCCATCCGTCATAGCCTAGCCACACAGCACCCATGCTTCATCTGACCTGCTTTGCACTCACGAATCCCACCGTTAGCTTTGAATCCGCTGATCAACAGCTCTGCGTGTCCGCAGGTGAGGATCAGGTTATCAGGTGACTTAGCGAGAAGCCTTAGCCAGCTTGCAAAGACAGGTTCCCTGGGAGGCTTTCGATTAACTTGCATCGTTACTGAAGACAGAGCCTGTCGAATTCTGCTACGCTGGTGGCTTAACTCTGTCCGAACGGGCTTTCCTTCTTTGCAAGGATCTACGTAGCGAGACGCATTCTAGGACAGTTTCGATCGCGGATTCCAGTTCGACGGCTCGCAACTACGCATTCCAGTCTAACGGTCAGCAATGAAGCAAAAGCTTTCCGTGAAGCCGCATCCGCATCAACCACCAATCTCAGTCACCCTAACAGACGAGGCTGACGTGGCAAACGAGTGGGTCCAATCGTTCGCCGGGTGGGACGTGACTTCAGGCCACCAGCACCGGATCATGCTCGGGATGGACATCAAATGCCAGCCAATCAGACAGCGAGGCCGGAAGGCAGCGTCGCGCTAGTCCAGCTCAGCAACAGCTCACACTGCCTGGTGCTCCAAATGCTCTACATCGATCGCATGCCTGAAGAAGTCGCGGAGCTTCTCGAAAACCCTGACGTGCCGATTGGCGGGTGCGGGATCGAGGCCTCGGCGAAGCTGCTCGAAACCGACTACGGGTTACCATGTAACGGCATCGTGGAGCTGGGATAGCTCGCGGCGAAGATCTACCACAACAAGCGGTGGCGACAGGCGGATCTAGACGAAATGAATTACCGGCTGGTGGGAACGCCGGTGATGAAGCCAAGGCGAGTGGGACCGGCGAAGTGGTGGCGTCAGGGGCTCGGGTGGAATCAGATCCAGCTGGCGCTGCTCGACGCGTGGATGGATTTTTCTGTCTTTTCTGAACTCGCGATCAAGGCGACCGGGAAAGGCGTTCGGCCGTCGCAAGCGAGAGCGGGTGTGTGAGAGAGGAGAGAGGCGTGCCAGTCAGGGGAGAGGCGCGGGGGTCAGGGGAGAGGCGCGGGGGTCAGGGGAGAGGCGCGGGGGTCAGGGGAGAGGCGCGGGAGTCAGGGGAGAGGAGACGGAGAGGCGACGTTGACGCTGACGTTGGCGCTGAAGCAATGTGATGAGACGGACGGGTACACGGGGTGAATCAAATCTCCACATAGCATGTCTATTCACCTTCCATTGCGCACGGATGAGTGCCGTCACATCGCCTGACTAGTGTCCGCAGCTCAGCCCGCCAGCGGCCAGCGCTGTCAGTAGCATGGTTGTGTTTGGATGTGCATGAGCATGTGTGCTGGAGGTGTTGAGGTGGTGTTGTTGGTGCATGTGACTACGGTGCAGGCTTCGTAATAGAAGCTTCGCACCAGGCGATGGGGCACTATCTAGGAACATATGGTACCGTAAGTAAACCTTGCGGAAACACGGTATGTACCAGTAGTGTAGTGGCCACACGCAGCACACCTTGTGCTTGTTGTGGGTGTGGGTGTATCTGTGGGGTTGGCCTGCTGTCGTTCTTGCTGTTGTGTGTTTCGGCTACGGTAGTTTCGCGTTTAGGCAGGTATTATGTAGGGAATGTTACGAGTAGCTTCCTGTTATGCAGTGGGTCTGTAGCATAGCTAGTGCTGCAGCATTGACTACACACCTATTCAAGGACTATAGGGTTAGCCCCAGTATAGGGATGTGAGACCACCATACCTTCGATGCATCATTATTACTTTGTAACTTCAGCAGAAGATTCTATTGTACAATACAAATAGAATGACTATTTTGTGTGCTCTCAAGAAGTGTGCGACAGTGACAATGGATGCCATCATGCCATACCAACAGGTAGCACCTCGCCTCGCAGCAGCACCTTGCAGCAACCATTCTTTACGATCGCTGTGTGACATGTCTCCGCTTCCAGAAACCAATGGGCTCATTTATGTGTTCCAAACCCTCCGTGAGGGAAGCAGATGGCTGGGTTGGGTACATACGAAGGGCTGGATACAAAAAGGCTGCTGCTGCCTAAACCATGGTTAGTCAATCCACCTGCTTCATCGCCTCTAGCAGAACGTCAAGGGGGAGCGGGCATGAATGACCAAGGCGGCACCGAACAGGGTGGACAGGGGTAGACAGCAGAGAACCATGCCGGGTGCAGCAGCAGTCAGCACACGGCAGTCACCTTGCCGCATACTGCAGGCACTGCGGCCTCACATGGCTAGTCAAGTCACATGCTTCAACGCCTCCAGGAGCACATGGAGAGGAGCGGACGTGAAGAGGGTGGCGGGGTAGACAGCGGAGCCCCATTGGGGGTGGCGGGGTAGACAGCGGAGCCCCATTGGGGGTGCAGCAGCACCTTGCAGCAGCCTGCATTGGCCACGGGGTATCCCAACAGCGTCTGTGCTGCTTCTACCTCGCCGTAGTACGTCTGGCTGTTGCGATTCACCATCTGGTGTGAAGGGAGAGGATTGCAGATGGAGGAGAGAGGGACGGGCGAGAGAGAGGGGTGGGAGGTGGCATGCTGCAGCAGCCGGCGTTTGCCACGGGGTACCCCAGCAGCGTCTGTGCTGCCTCCACCTCCCCGTAGTACGTCCGACTGTTGCGATTCACCATCTGGTGGGGAAGGAGATGGCAGGAAGGAGATGGCAGGAAGGAGATGGCAGGAAGGAGAGGGAGGGGGGGGGGGGGGGACAGCAGCACCTTGCAGCAGCCTGCGTTGGCCAACGAGATACCTAGCAGCGTCTGCTTCCACCTCCCCGTAGTACGTGAGGGGGGGAGAGAGATCTCAACAGGACTAGGCAAGAATGAGTGCATTGAAAGAACAGTTGGGTACAAGTAGCTAACCCTAGTTGGGTTTGTACCCTGTATTGGCTACCCCACTACAGCCTACCCACATATAAATAACACATTACAACTTAACACACCCCCATAGGCAAAGTGGGGGAGAACAAAGGGTCACAAGACCAGTCCAGCAAAGCAAAACAAGCCCAGGGTGGATCACAACGTCACCACACTCCGAGCACAAGCAAAGGCCACAAGGCCAGTTCACATGCAGTGCTAGATATAGAACAAGACAAGCAACAGCAAAACATATATAAAGTACAGTACAAAGAAAGTCAAGCAGTAAGCAAATGAGGAAACGTGGACACAAGGCCTAAAGAAGAACAGTGCCGCTGATGATCACTAGGCGGGAGCGCCTTGGTGAAGATATCAGCAGTGTTGGCCTTCGAGTCCACGTACACAAGCCGAAGCTGACCGCGCTGCTGAAGCTCTCGAGCAAGAAAGTAGCGAAGAGCAATGTGCTTCGTCCTGTGCTCCAGTCTGTGCTCCTGACACAAGGCAAGGGCCGCCTTGTTGTCACCGTACAGAACTGGAGGAGAACTAGGCCGCTCTCCCAAGTCAGTCAGCAGGTAGGTGAGCCAGCGTAACTCCTGTGCAGCCATGGCCGTGGCGTAGATCTCAGCCTCACAACTAGAGCCGAGAACAGAAGAAGAGCGGGTGGACCGCCACGAGACAGAACCAGAGCCAAGGCTGAAGGTGTAACCCTGTGACGACCGCTGCGTAGCCAGGTCGTCCACCCAAGAAGCGTCCGAGTGACCAGTGAGGACAACTCTGTCGCGTCCTCCAAGCACCAGCCCCATGCCTGATGTACTGCACAAGTAACGCAGCACCCTCTTAGCAGCCTCCCAGTGCTCTCGCCTGTGTCTCCCAGGCGCAACGTAACGAGCAAGGATGCTAAGAGGGTACGCGAGGTCAGGTCGCGTGCAAGTCATCAGGTACATGAGGCAGCCTACAAGCTCTAGGTACGGGCCACTCGGCTCTACGGACTCGTCCGAAGGTGGAGCTGAGAGCGAGTGGCTGGTAGCCAGAGGTGTGGCCTGTGGTGAGGAGAACTGGAAACCGAAGCGCTGAAGGACCTGCTGCACCATGTGTGACTGAGTCAGGGTAATGGTGCGGCGTGCTCTGTCCCGGGTGATCTGCAAGCCAAGGTAGCTACGCAGCTCACCCAGGTCAGTGCAGGTGTGTCTCTTCTGCAGCTCCGACTTCACACGAGAGAGTGCCTCAGTGTCAGCAGTAGCAAAGACCAAGTCGTCGACGTACACGAGAATGTAGAACGGCGGCAGCGACGTGTCTGTGCGCAGAAACAGCGATGGGTCAGCAGTAGACGGCGCGAACCCAAGAGCCGCAAGTGTAGTCCTCAGTGTGTCGTGCCACTCACGCGGCGCCTGGCGGAGACCGTAGACTGGCCGGCGGAGGCTCCACTGGGTACCAGGAGGAAACGACCCAGTAAAGCCAGGTGGGCGGCGCAGCCAGATCTCCTCGTGCAGGCTGCCCTGCAGGAACGCTGTGCTGAAGTCAAGAGAGTGAAGCTCGTAGTCACGCTGAGCAGCAACGTGCAGCAGAACCCGAAGAGTGGTCATCTTCGGGGTGGGGGAGAAGGTCTGGAAGAAGTCAACCCCCTGACGCTGACTGAAGCCTCGTGCAACGTAACGAGCCTTGAAGACAGGTGGAGAACCTGGCGGCCGCTTCACCCTGAAAATCCACATGCCATCGACGATGTTTGCCCCAGGAGGGGGAACCTCGTCGACGTAGGTGCCTGTAGACTTCCAGGATGCCATCTCTGCGTCCATGGCTGTCTGCCACTGAGAGGAGTAGGGACCCGAGATCGCCTCTGCGTAAGTGCGCGGAGTGGGGATGTCTAGTGCATCCGGGTCTCCCTCAGGGGCAAGCAACCAGGCCACGAGATGAGGTACAGCAGCCGCAAGAGAGTCAAAGTCCTCCTGCCTGTCCTCAAGGACGTCCGTGCCAAGAGCACACTCACCCCCGACGGACGGAGGACGGACAGACTCAGACTCAGCAACAAGACTGGTGGCGTAGTCTAGGCGACAGGCAGCAGCAAAGTCGACAAGCTCAGCGACCAGGGCAGACGCAGCAGAAGACTCAAACGACGGGTCAGTGACAACAGTGGCGAGAAGACGCGTAACAGTAGGGTGGGCAGCACGAACACTGTCAGACTCAGGGTCGGGAACGTCAGGAAGAGAAGACGCAGGAGGAGACGGTAGGGGGACACGCTGTGGACCAGTGGAAGGACGAAGTGCCATAATGTGCGTGCCAGGAACAGGAGGAGGACGCGGACGCGCGACACGACGGCCAGTGGGACCAGTGCGAGCAGTGCGAGCAGCGCGAACAGGCGAGGCAGGACGAGACGCAGGCTCACGACGCTCCGTAAGCGAGTCCGGCTGTGCAGTGTAAGGCACAGGAGCAGGGAGGGGGGAGCCAGGCTGGAGGGGAAGGCCAGTGGAAGACGGGAGGGAAAGAACCTGGCGAAGCACCGTGTCAGGCGGCGGCAAAGCCGACGGCGATGGAGGAGCGAAGAACAGGCGCGACGGCGGAGCTCCGCCAGCACCTCCAGCACCCGCAGCACCAGAAGCACCAGGACCAGCACCCTCCGCCGCAGCACCCCCCGAGTCGGCGACGTCAGCACCAGAGGCCCCAGCAGCGTCAGACCTCTCCCCGCCAGCACCTCCAGAACCAGCAGGACCACCGTGTCCAGAACCGTCAGCTCCAGTGTCGTCAGCTCCAGCAGCTCCAGTACCGCCAGGAAGAGCACCCCCAGAGCCGGCAGCTCCAACTCCGCTAGCACCGCCAGCTCCAGAGTCCCCAGCTCCAGCAGCTCCAGTCTCAGTGCTCCCAGAACAACCAGTCCCGGCAGCTCCAGCACCCCCAGTACGAGCAGCTCCAGCACCCCCAACTCCAGCAGAGCCACGAGGACGACGAAAGCGCCGGACATACCAGTCACGAAGCTGCTGCGGTGTGAGAGACTGCTCAGCACCCCGAACCGGAGCACCCCCAGACGCAGCAACCCCAGGCTCCGTAGGCTCAGTAGCAGCACCCCCAGGCTCAGTACCCTCAGGCGCAGCACCCCCAGGCTCAGCACCCCCAGTCGCAGCACCCCCAGGCTCAGCACCCCCAGTCGCAGCACCCCCAGGCTCAGCACCCCCAGGCGCCGAACTCTCAGGCACAGTACCCTCAGCTCCAGCACCCGCAGTCCCAGCACCCGCAGCCCCAGCACTCCCAGGCCCAGCACCCGCAGGCTCAGCACCCCCAGGCTCAGTACTCCCAGCAGCACCACCTGCAGCAGCACCTGAGTCACCTGTGACCTCGACAGGCTCAGCGACGGGAGGAGGGTCTACCTGAGAGACACCGGAAGGAGCAGGACCCTGAGGGGGAAGGGGGTCTACCGGAGGGGGACCAGGAGCGAGGAAAAGCGGCGGGGGAGGGAGAGGGGCAGTGCGGTAGGGGAAGAGACGGTAAAAAGGGACCGACTCGTCAAAGGTGACGTCCTGAGAGGCGAAGACCCGGCGCGAGGTGGGGTGGTAAAACTGCCAGCCAGGCGCGTCAGGGACAAAGCCAAGGAAGACACAGGGAAGTGTGCGGGAGGAGAGCTTGTCCGCGGACGTATCGCGGACAAGGGCACGAGCACCCCACACCCGGAAGCGCGACGCATCGCCAACCTCCCCCGTCCAACGCAGTGTGGGCGAGGTCTCCGGCAAGGAGACACGGGGCCAGAGGTTGAGCTGATGCGCGGCGTACCGGACAGCAAACGGCCACAGAAAATGGGGAGCTGCCGCGTGGACCAAGGAGGTACGAGCGACCTCCATGACCAGGCCAATGCGGCGCTCAGCAACCCCATTCTGCTGTGGAGAGTCCGGAAGCGTGAAGGTCTGCTCGATGCCCTCCGCCTGACAGAAGGTCCTCAAGAGGTCGGAGGAAAACTCACCACCTCTGTCAGAGTGCAGACGCAGGACAGGAAGATCCGTCCGGAAACGGCGGCGGAGCTGGAGACGAACTGTGCGGATCCAAGGGATCAGAACAGCAGGGACCTCACCCTTGGTGCGCAAGGGGAAGACCGTGGTGTAACGCGAGTAGTCGTCGACGACCAGCAAAAAGTACCGCTCACCGCCCTGACCACGAACGCGGGCTGGGCCCCACACGTCCAGGTGGAGGGTCTGCAGAGGAGCCTCTGTCGGGGGGAACGAGGAGGAGTGAGGAGCGGCGCGCTGCCGCCCCTCGACGCAAGGAAGGCAAGGCGGCGCAGGCGAGGCAGGGAGGGGAGGGAGGGACCTGGGAAGACCAGACACAAGGAGGCGACGGTGCATGCCACGGAGGCGTGGCAAGGAGGGGTGACCCAGGCGGTGGTGCCAGAGAAGAGTCTGGTGCGACAGGGAACGACACTCACAGGCGTGGGCTACCAGACCTGACGCGGACACCTGACCGACAGCAGCGACCTGAGGAGACGCAGTGGTCAGTGTGTAGAGACTCGACCCCGGCTGACGGGTAAACGTAGCCAGGTGACGGCCGGTCCTGGAGCACGTGAGGATCGCCACACGCTGTCCTCCAGGGGTAAAGGTGTCAACCCACTGATCCTGGATGACAGCGTTGCTCACCAGGTTCGTCGAGAACGAGGGGAGGTGGAAACCCGACAACGAGCCAGACGGAACCGCTGGACACGGGAGCACAGTGGTGGACCGTGCAAGGACGGGGCCCCCAGAGGGGTCAGCCAAGGAGACTGGGACCGGTGCAGGAAGCGGTGTGAGCTCAGTACGGTCACGAAAGAAACAGCGGGAAGCACCTGAGTCAAGGGTGAAGGTGTGACAGGTCTCAGCCGGTGCAGTACCTGAGAGAGCAGTCTCTGTGGGTGCTGTACCTGAGAGAGCAGACTCACAAGCAGCAGGGACAGTACCGGAGGGAGCAGCCACAGAGGGCACCATACCAGAGAGAGCAGACTCACTAGTACCTAGGGCAGCGGGCTCTATACCTGGGTCAGGCGGCACACACAAGTAACAGTCTCCCTCGGCACTAACAGTCAATGCATACATGGCAGCAATAATAGCATCATAGTCAAGAGCAAAGATATCAACACCAGCCCTCATGAGCTCAGCCCAGCGGGGGCGCTCAACATCCTCGCCCATCTCCTCACGCCAAGCGTCGTCAAGGCGGGAGAAACAGCGGTACGGGGTGTGGAACCTCCCACACGTCTGTCCCTTGCGGTCACCTGTGCGAATGACATAGGAACAGCGGCCACTGCCCCCCGACGTCCCACGCTGAGCAAGCCACTCACGAAGCTGCTGGGTCGTCTGGGGACGCTGCTGCTGCTGGGAGCTCTGGCCCGAGCCAGTGCCTCCACTCCGACCTCCGCCGCCACCACTACCTCCGCTCCGACCGCCACCGCCGCCACCGCCACCGCCGCCACCGCCGCCGCCGCCACCACCGCCACTGCTCCCTCCGCCGCCCCCGCCTCCGCTGCCGACCCCACTCCCACCAGCACTCCCGCCACCGCTCCCTCCAGCACCGCCTCCCCCCCCACCTCCCCCACCTCCTCCCCCCCCAGCGCCACCCCCGCCACCCTTGCCCCCCTTGCCCTTGCCGGTGCGGCGCCTCCCACCAGGAGCAGAAGCAGCGCCAGCAGACTCAGCACCAAGGAAGTCAACAGCAGCAGCAGTAGCGTAGGAGGGAGCGAGGGGAGAGGGAGAACACCCCTCAAAGATGGGGGTGCGAGGAGCGCCACGAGCAGCACCGACAGCTACAATGGTCTTCTCGGCCGCTAGCAGCTGCTCCTCTAGGAGGGCGACTGTGAGCTCAGTGGGACAGCGAGCAAGGAAGTGGTCTCGAACTGAGCTGAGGGTGTCAGGGAGACGGGTGACTATGAAGTGGAGTGTCCAGTACAGTGGAGGGGGGTGAGTAGCGCAGAACTCGGTGGGAAGGGCGGCACGCAGGCGAGCATCACTAGTGCGAAGGTGGGTGATAAGATCGGCGACTGTAGTAAAGGTGGACAGGTCAGGGAACAGGTAAGGCAGCATGAGGCGGCTAAGCTCGGCTGTGGCAGGCGAGGAGTAGCGAGCAACGACAGCGTCGTACAGGGCCTTAGCGGATTTGCAGTCGCCAAAATGCTCGAGCTCAGCTAACGGCAGGTGACTGCGAATGGCTAGGCGAGCAGCTGCGTCACGAGTCTGCCAGTGGGAACGAACACTAAGCTCAGCTGTGGCGGGAGGGGCAGGCGCTGCACCAGACGCGTAGTCATAGAGCGACACATGCTCCTTGCTATCGCTCAGGAGGAACAGCTGCAGGTCATCTAGCCAAGTGGTGAACTGCACAGGGCGGCCCTCAGCATCGAAGGACAGCACGCGGATGGAAGCCATAGCGACAGTGCGACTGAGCAAAGCAAGCTGCCGCAGCGCTGCAAGCAGGGAGCTCGGTGGGGAGCGCGGCGGGCGGGCGGCGCTCTGAGCGGGCAGCGTGGCAGGTAGCGCGGCGGGCAGGCGGCGCTGCAAAGAGGCAGCGCGACGGGCGGGCGGCGCTGTGAGCGGGCAGCGCGACGGACGGGCGGCGAAGCGGGCAGCGCGGCGGGCAGGCGGCGCTGCAAGCGGGCAGCGCGGCGGGCGGGCGACGCTGCGAGCGGGCAGCGCGGCGGGCGGGCTACGAAGCTGGCAGCGCGGTGGGCAGGCGGCGCTGCAAGCGGGCAGCGCGGCGGGCGGGCGACGCTGCGAGCGGGCAGCGCGGCGGGCGGGCGACGCTGCGAGCGGGCAGCGCGAGCGGGTAGCGCGGCGGATGGGCGGCGCTACTGGCGGGCAGTGAGGCGGGCAGCGCGGCTGGCGACGCGCGGCGCGACGGGCAGCGCTACGGGCGGCGCGACGAGCAGCGCGGCGGGCGAGGGCGCTAACGAGGGGCGCTAACGAGGGCGCTAACGAGAGGCGCGCGAGGGCGCTAACGAGGGCGCGCGAGGGCGCTAACGAGGGCGCGCGAGGGCGCTAACGAGGGCGCACGAGGGCGCTACGAGGCTAGGGCACGGGGTAGCGTGGTAACCGCATGCGAGCGGTGGTGGGCCCTTAAAAAAAAAACGGTCGGTAGGTCCTAGGGACCTCCTGCTCTGAATACCATCTCAACAGGACTAGGCAAGAATGAGTGCATTGAAAGAACAGTTGGGTACAAGTAGCTAACCCTAGTTGGGTTTGTACCCTGTATTGGCTACCCCACTACAGCCTACCCACATATAAATAACACATTACAACTTAACAAGAGAGGGGGGGGGAGAGAGAGAGGGAGAGAGAAGGGGGGGAGAGAGAAGGGGGTGAGAGAGATGGGGGGAGAGATGGGGTGAGAGAGGGGGGGGAGAGAGGGGGGGAGAGACAGGGGGAGAGAGAGGGGGGGGGGGAGAGATGGGGAGAGAGGGGGGAGAGATGGGGAGAGAGAGGGGGGGAGAGGGGGGGAGATATGGGGAGAGAGAGTGGGGGGAGATAGGGAGAGAGAGGGGGGGAGAGATGGGGAGAGAGGGGGGGGGGAAGGTGGTTGAATATGGAGGGCAAGTCTGTGCCGCGTCCACCTGCAAGTAGTATGTGTGGTGGTTGCAGCTCATCATCTGGTGGGGGGAGTGGGGGGAGGGCGAGGTGTGAGCATGGGGCCATATTTGGGCAGTTTGGGTGCCGTGGTTCACCTTGAAATAAGGGGCCATGAGAGTCGATTTTTGAGTCGACTCAAAAATAAGGGGCGATGAGGGCTTCACCGTTTGATATAAAGAGGGACATCCACGGAAAAAGACTAGGAGAACGAGGCACATCCAGAGACTTTTGTTGAAAATGCATGTGCAGGGAGGCTGGAGGAGGGGAGAAGTGGATCAAGAAGGGCACATACAAGGATTGCTGAAGATGGATAAACAGGAATGTCGGAGCAGGGGGTCAACGCAGTCAATGCAGTCAAGATGTCGATGTGATTAGTTCAGTGAATGTAGTCAAGAGGGATGTTTTGAGACATCCCAACGCAGTCAAGGGGAGACGTACAGGGAGGCCGGAGCAGGGATCAATGTAGTCAGCGAAGTGGCCCTTCTGTGAGAGGCGCTCCACGAGAGTCGATGCAAACGCTGCAAACTGCAGAGGAGCGGGCAGATGGGCGGGCAGAGGCGCGGACAAATGGGCGGGCATGAGGGGCAGGCAAATGGGAAGGCAGATGGGCGAGCACGAGGGGGTGAAGGGAGGAAATGGCAGGAAGCCTTTGTGAGCGAGGCAAGAGGTGGTTACGAGGCCAAAGGCGGAGGCAGTGAGGCGCAGAGAGGAGGCGGGCAGGCAGTCAGAGGAATCAAAAGCACTGGCAGGCAGAGACGGGTCTGGAGCCTGGAGGCTAGACGCACGAAGGGCACAGGGCAGGTGAGGGAGTTGCTGCTGCTGCAAGAGTCGTGTTTTGAGTCGACTCAAAACACAAGATGGCGCGAGAGGCAGATCATGAGGTCTGATAGAAAAGCGGGCAAGTTGTTGTAAATCCGTTATCCGACCTTGCACAGGACTACAAAACACTGCATACTCGTTATTACCGTCTCCAATAAGCGGTCCTTCTCCCTCTCAACCTCCTCGCCCGTGTTCACCAGATCCACGCGCGCCCTCTGCTGCGTGGGCAGAATCAAAATTTCCGACACGTCCTGCCCGGGAAACAGGGACTCCATGTCCTGCTTGTACTGCCGCAGGCAGCCTGAAGTGAAAAAACCGGTAGAGAGAGGGTCGAGAGGGGGGAGATGGTGAAAAGGAAGCGTTTTGAGACGTCTGGATTTGAGACATCTCATTTTTTTAAAAGATAAAAACGACAAAGAGAGGGCAGAGGGAGGAGAGGGAGGAGATGGAGAGGAGGAGCGGAGGGAGGGCGTCAGGAGGAAAGGGGCTGGCGGGATGTAGGGGGGGAGGATGGATGCATGGATCATGACGCGAGGATGGGAGCAGTAGCAGGGTGGTGAGACATAGCTGAGGAGGGAAAGGGAAGGGGAAGGAAGGTAACGAGCAAGTGGGTGGGAAGGTAATAGTAGGCATGGTGTTGTGAGGGTTATGGGATGCAGCGGAGGAGGATTGTCGCAGGGATGGTCGCATGGATGGTCGCATGGATGGTCGCATGGATGGTCGCATGGATGGTCGCATGGATGGTCGCATGGATGGTCGCATGGATGGTCGCATGGATGGTCGCATGCGGATGTAAGTAGCAGCAGAAACGCACTGTTGAGCACAGAGGAGAGTTGAAACGGCACGTGGAGAGCACGTGCTGGCGTCACGGACCGTATTGCATTCAAAGTCCGTGAAATCGCGAAGTGGCCGTACTAGAAGCGTCGTGAGACGGAGATTTTAGACCAGCGGGTTCAACTCGCGTCGCGAAAAAAAGACTCACTCAACTGTGAACGGAGTATTCGAGGCCGGCAGACGTCCGCAGCACGTCAGTCAGCGCGTACTTCCGTCTAAACTGACAGTCTGCAGGCTTCGCCGTCGCGCCATCGCCGACGGCCGTCATCTCTGCCGGCTGCCGGCAGACGTCGTCAATTGAGGCGCTAACGACGTCGGAAGGGGTGCTGGTAGCGGCACTGGAAGAGCTAACGTCGTTTTGAAGCCGGCAGAACTGACGGCCGGTAACTCGCGACGGCGACGGATGAGAGCTCGACGAGCGACTGGGAACGGGAGAGGCGCAGGTGAGGAGCAGCGGGAGAGAAAGGGCCGAGAATGGGACGCGTGACAGAAGTGGGGGACGGGGAGAGAGAGGGAGGTCGATTAGAAGGGTGCGTGCGATCCGTCTCGTGCTGTGCAGTGCGATCCGTCTCGTGCTGTGCAGTGCGATCCGTCCCATGCTATGTGTGGAAACTAGTAAGAAACTGGGTAGGAAGGTTGACGAAGCCAGACTGGGGTAGAAATCGGTTCTGAAAGTTAAAGACGGATTTCTGTAGGCTTCAGCAAGGTGCGACGGAGTGAGACAAGGGTTTGCGTTTTGAGCAGCCAATCCCGTTACTGAGCTCCCGTTTCAGGACAAACAAAATCTGGTGGGGGATTCTTGACATGTGCTGCCATGTGCTGCCATGTGCTGCCATGTGCTGCCATGTGCTGCCATGTGCTGCCATGGGCCCAGCCCATCCATGGCACCACGAGCACGAAAGGCGCTTGACCCTTAATCTGAAGAGCATGTGCCGCATGCTCATGGGTAGGCTGTTGAGCAGGACGGACGTAGAAAGAAGAGGGGCCGACAGGATGGAAGGAGACCTAGTGGGCGTTGAAAGAGGAGAGGCTTGTGAACTTGAGCATGTGCTCCCAGGGCATCACCACAGCAGGCATGTGCTCCCAGGGCATCACCACAGCAGGCGCTCATTTATATTATCTAAAGCCAATGTGCTGTGCGCCCGGGCAGAGCAAGAGAGGATGGAAGGAAGGCTCGTGGTGGAAGGAGGAGAGGATCTTGAGCTTGAGCATGTGCTCCCTGGGCATCACGAGCAAGAGAGCATGTCGTGTGCTCTTACGGAAGGTGGGGAGGCTAGCGGGCAATACAGGTTGAGAGGCTATCGGGTGTTGAAGGAGGAGAGGCTTTTGAACTTGAGCATGTGCTCCCAGGGCACCACCAGCACGGGGCATGTGCAGTTGTGCAGCAGGTAGTTGCTCACACTGCCCTTCACGGCGCTGTGGGGTGGGTAGGGGTGGGGTGTGGGAAGGAAGGTTGGGAGGGGAGGAAAAGCAAGGATGAAGAAGCAGGAAAGAGAGACGTCAGTTGTGCAATAAGTAAAGACGGGGAAATCAGGGAGATGGGAAAGGAGTTGAGGGATGGAACGGAAGGGCCGAGGAGAGAATAAGGAGAGAGCAACAGCTCACTCACCTGCCATCACCACTACTCACCTAGCAGCAGCACTGGGCTACCAGCAGCAGCTCAATGTCCTGCCTCACCACCGCTCTATGCACTCACACCAGCAGAATCTGTTGGTGCTGACTCAACAAAGCACCCACAACACCACTCACCTGCCACCAGCATTCCCTCACCTAGCAACAGCGCTGAGTTGTCGCGTGCCCACAACCAGAAGCTCTATATCCTGCCGCACCACCGCCTTGGATATCTCCTGCCGCCGGTCACTCGCCTTGCGCGACACTCCATGACAGGTCACCTGGCGGTGTGTGGCGGATGAGGAGAGCATGTGCATGTGCATGTGCATGTGCATGTGTATGTGCATGTGCATGTGCATGTGCATGTGTGCATGTGCATTACAACACACGTTGATCTGGTGAAGGTCAACCGGTGAGTGGCTTAGGAGAACACAGCAGGGCAACTTCTGGGATGCTTCAAAGGCCAGGACACACCGTGACAGATAACCTGGTGAGGTATGAGAAGAGAGGAGCACATTATGTCACATGTTTGACTCGTGGGTAACTTTGTGCGATGCCCTGTGATGACTGCCCTCGTGTCTTAAAACGGGGGTAACATCATGACATACACCTTGATTTCAAGGCTAAACCCCTAGGGTAGCTCTGCAAGCCACACTGCATCAGGCTCTTCCCCTCAGCGTCACTCAATCCCCCAAGCGATGCTCCTCACCCCCTTTTCATGCGCCAGGTTGAGGAAGCGGGGCAGCACCGCATCCATGCGTGCATCTATGCCTGCCTGACGTGGCGTCTCTGCCTGTAGGGCCGCCTCGCCTCCAATACGGCATTAGAGCCAGCCAGTACGACGCTCACCCCACCCACCGGTATGAAAGTCGCCCACTTAACGTGTGCCTGTCAGCTTGTGGTAGCAGTGCAGTAGCACATCCACATGTGAATCTATGGCTGCCTGTACACCTTTTCAGTCGACTCCAAAGGTGACTTCTGAGTCGACTCAAAAGTCACCTCATCCACATGTGAATCCATGGCTGCCTGCACACCTTTTCAGTCGACTCCAAAGGTGACTTCTGAGTCGACTCAAAAGTCACCTCATCCACATGTGAATCTATGGCTGCCTGCACACCTTTTCTTGTGGTCCAGCCGGTAATCAGCCCTGCCTTACGTGTGCTAGCATGGCGCTCACCCCACCCCACCCATCCACTCACCCCCTTGCTGTGAGCCAGCTTGCTGTGGCGGTGCAGCAGCGCGTCAACACGCGCGTCGATGGCTGCCCGCACCTCGTTGCTGCAGGTGCTGCTGCTGCTGCTGCTGCTGCTACTTCCCGCAACACACATCCCGTGCACTACTCAACCTCACCCCCAACCCAATGACACTCACCCCCTTGCCAAGCGCTAGCTTGTGGTAGCGGTGCAGCAGAGCATCTATGCCTGCCCGCACCTCCCCGCTGCTGCTGCTGCTCGCCACACTCATCCCACCCACCACGGCTGAGCGAAGAACAGTCGTGTCGGCGCAGCTGCACCAGTACCGGCAGCTCCAGCAGCTCCAGCACCTCCAGCAGCTCCAGCACCTCCAACAGCTCCAGAAGCTCCAGCCCCAGAACCGACACCTCCAGGCCCAGGGTCTCCAGCCTCAGTGCCTCCAGCAGCAGCACCCCCAGAACCAGCACCTCCAGTCCCAGGGTCTCCAGCAGTAGCACCCCAAGAACCAGCACCTCCTGTCCCAGGGTCTCAAGCAGCAGCACCCCCAGAACCAGCACCTCCAGTCCCAGGGTCTCCAGTCTCAGTGTCTCCAGCAGCAGCACCTCCAGACGCAGCACCCCCAGCCCCAGCAGCTCCAGTACCTCCAGTACAAGCACCTCCGGGACCAGCGACTCCAGCACCTCCAGTAGACAAAGGACCAGCACCACTCCTAGCTCCAGGGACGTCAGCAGAAGTACCTCCAGCAGCAGAGCCCCGGGCTCCAGCAGCGCGACCCTGACGGCGACCGTACCAGTCGTGCAGCTGCTGCGAGGTGAGAGGCACACGTGGACGAAGGCGGCTACTCCAAGGAGACCGCGCAACAGCAGACTCAGAACCCTCAGCACCAGCACTCCAAACTGCTCCAGAACCTCCTGCGCCAGCACCCTCAGCACCAGTTTCTCCAGCAGCTCTAGAACCACCAGCGCCAGCACCCTCAGCAGCTCCAGAACCTCCGGCGCCAGCACCCTCAGCAGCTCCAGAACCCCCAGTGTCAGTACCCTCAGCAGCTCCAGAACCTCCAGCAGCACGGCCCTGACGGCCAAGGTACCACTCAACCAGCTGCAGGGAGGAGAGGGGGAGTGGACGACGAGAGGGCAGCGGCGAGGCACCAGCGGAGCGACTACGGAGACGGCCGCTCCAGGGAGACAGCTCACCAGACGCCTCAGCAACCCCAGGTGCAGCACCCCCAGACTCAGTGTTGCCAAGCTCAGCAACTCCAGGCCCCACACCCTCCAGCTCCGCACCCCCAGGCTCAGCACCCCCAGGCTCAGCACCCCCAGGCTCAGCACCCCCAGAAGTAGCACCCCGAGCAGGACCTGAGTCACCAGTGACCTCAACCGGCGCAGTAAAGGGAGGAGGGTCTACCTGAGACACACCTGAAGGAGCAGGACCGGGAGCGGGGAGGGGGTCTACCTGGGGAGCACCTGGAGCGAGGAAGAGCGGCGGGGGGGGGAGTGGGGCAGTGCGGTAGGGGAAGAGACGGTAAAAGGGAACCGACTCGTCGAACGTGACGTCCTGAGACGCAAAGACACGGCGCGAGGTGGGGTGGTAAAACTGCCAACTAGGCGCGTCAGGGACAAAGCCAAGGAAGACACAGGGAACAGCGCGGGCGGAGAGCTTGTCCGCAGTGGTATCGCGGACAAAGGCACGAGCACCCCAGACCCGGAAACGCGACGCATCACCCACCTTTCCCGTCTACAGCAGTGTGGGCGAGGTCTCCGGCAAGGAGACACGGGGCCAGAGGTTGAGCTGATGCGCGGCGTACCGGACCGCAAACGGCCACAGAAAATGGGGGGCAGCCGCATGGATCATGGAGGTACGAGCGACCTCCATGACTAAGCCAATGCGGCGCTCAGCAACCCCATTCTGCTGCGGAGAGGCCGGAAGCGTGAACGACTGGGTGATGCCGTGCTCCGCACAGTAGGCTGCCAAGAGGTCTGAGGTGAACTCACCGCCTCTGTCAGAGTGCAGACGCAGGACAGGAAAGTCCCGCTGGAACCGCTCGCGGAGCTGGAGACGAACAACGCGGATCCAAGGGATCAAAACACCAGGGACGTCCCCCTTTCTGCGCAAGGGGAAGACCATGGTGTAACGCGTGTAGTCGTCGACGACCAGCAGGAAGTACCGCTCGTGGCCCTGTCCACTGACGCGGGCTGGGCCCCACACGTCCAGGTGGAGAGTCTGCAGAGGAGCCTCTGTGGGAGGGAACGAGGAGGAGTGAGGAGCGGCGCGCTGCCGCCCCTCGACGCAAGGAATGCAGGGTGGCGCAGGCGAGGGAGGTAGGGCAGGCAGAGACCTGGGAAGACCAGAAACCAGGGAGCGAGAGTGCATGCTACGAAGGCGAGGCAGGGAGGGGTGACCAAGGCGGTGGTGCCACAGGAGAGTGTCGTGCGACAAAGCGCGACACTCGCAGGGGGCCGCCAGCTGACCAGACACAGACGCAGACGCAGCTACCTGAAGGGACTCAGTGGTGAGTGTGTACAGACTCGAGCCAGGCGCACGGGTGAATATGGCCAGGTGTCAGCCCGTCCGAGCACACGTACAGTGAGTCACTCGCTGACTCGCAGGAGTGAACTGGTGAACCCCCCGATCCTGGAGGTCAGCTCCACTCACCAAGTTCGTAGAGAACGAGGGGAGGTAAAGACCTGACAGCGAGCCAGACGGGGCGGCCGGACACGGCAGAACCGTGGAGTAGTGGGCAAGGACAGGACCCCCAGAGGGGTCCGCCAGGGAGACCGCAACAGGCCGACTGAGAAAGCGGCGTGTGCGTGGTGCAGTCGCGAAAGAAGGAGCGGGAAGCTCCTGAGTCAAGGGTGAAGGTGTGTAAGACCGCAGCAGGCGCAATACCAGAGAGAGCAGACTCACCAGCACCTGGAGCCGCAGCCTCACCAGCACCGAGAGCAGGAGACGTACTAGCACCTAGAGCAGCAGCCTCACCAGTACCTAGAGCAGGAGACGCACTAGCACCTAGAGCAGCAGCCTCACCAGCACCGAGAGCAGCAGGCTCTATACCTGGGTCAGGCGGTACGCACAGGTAACAGGCACGGTCAACACTAGTAGGCAATGCATACATGGCAGTGAGAATAGCATCATAGTCAGGAGCAAAGATATCTACCCTCTGTCCAAGCAGCTCCAGCCAGTCGGGGAGCTCAGCCTCGTCGCCAAACACTGTACGCCAGTCGTCGCTCAGACGGGCGAAGCAGCGGGACTGTGTGTGACCAAGCGTCCCGCAAGGCTGACCAACCCGATCACCTGTGCGAATGACGTACGGGCAGCGAACTGTACGCGTAGACCTGCTACACTGAGCGTACCACTCGTGGAGCTGCCGGGACGTAAGTGTCTCGCGTGGACGCCGCTGCAGCTGTAGCTGGCCACTGCCAGACGCTCCCAACTGACCAGCTCCAGGGGGACAGCTACGACGGCTACCGCGACAACCCCAGCTAGTATACCACTCACTAAGCTGCTGGGGCGTGAGAGACTCACGTGAACGTCGCTGGAGCTGCATCTGGCCACTTGCCAGTAGCAGTAGCAGCAGCAGTAACGCGAGCAGGGCAGGCGCGGCGGGCCGACAGGCAGGCAGGTCGGCAGGCAGACAGACAGGCAGGCCGGCAGGCAGGCAGGCAGGCAGGCAGGCAGGCACGCAGGCAGGCAGGCAGGCAGGCAGGCAGACAGGCAGGCCGGCAGGCAGGCAGGCAGGCAGGCAGACAGACAGGCAGGCCGGCAGGCAGGCAGGCAGGCAGGCAGGCAGGCAGGCAGGCAGGCAGACAGGCAGGCCGTCAGGCAGGCAGGCAGGTGCTCACCAAAGGCTGGAAGAGCAGGCGCTCGCCGGGCGAGCAGGGCCGGCGCTCGACGGGCGGCGGCCGAGTAGGCGCACGACAGCGGCGACGTCGGGGCCGCAACACCGGGTGCAGAGTAGGGCCGAAGCAGCTGCAGGGCGGGGCCGCGTCAGCGGCAGGTCGGGGCCGTGGCAGCTGCAGGGCGGGGCCGCATCAGCGGCAGGTCGGGGCCGTGGCAGCTGCAGGGCGGGGCCGCATCAGCGGCAGGTCGGGGCCGAGGCAGAGGGACGTGTGCGGCTCGGCGCGGGCTGCGCTGACAGCGCGCTGGGCTGCTGCAGGCCGCGCGCGGCCGCGCTAGGCAGTAGCGGGCCGCGCGCGGCTCGGCGCGGGCTGCTGCGGGCCGCGCGAGGCAGTAGCAGGCCGCGCGCGGCTCGGCGCGGGCTGCTGCGGGCCGCGCGCGGGCCTCGCGAGGCAGGAGCAGGCCGTGCGCGGCTCGACACGGGATGCGTGGGCTCGACGCGGGCTGCGTGGGCTCGGCGCGGGCTGCGCGCGGCAGCAGCGGGCTGCGCGCGGCTCGGTGCGGGCTGCGCGCGGCTGCAGCGGGCTGCGCGCGGCTCGGTGCGGGCTGCGCGCGGCTGCAGCGGGCTGCGCGGGCTCGGTGCGGGCAGCGCGCGGCAGCAGCGGGCTGCTTGCGGCTCGGTGCGGGCTACACGGGCCTGAAGGGCGTGTAGGGGCGGCGCGCGGGCCTTACGGGCCTCTAGGGGCAGCGCGCTGGCCTAGGGCAGCAGGAGGCAGCGCTAGGGCTGCTGGACGGCTCGCGTAGTGCAGCACGTCACAAGGCAAGGCAAGGCAGGCAGGTACGTGGGGTAGCGCGGTAACCGCAGCGGTAGGTGGGCCCGAAAAAAAACGGTCCTACGGACCTTAGTGCTCTGAAACCATGTTAGAATCTAGCAGCAGGAATGATGAACTAACAGCATGCAGCATATATGTTTGACATGTTCGTCACTCTGAATGGTTAACGACTAATTCGTTGGTGTATTTCGCTGCAGGACCTACCTGCCCGATCCAGCAATTTCGGTCCTGGCACCCAAGGCTCGGCGTGTTTACCACACGGCAAATTTGCAGTGTATGCACATCGGTGTGCCGATTGATGTGGGAGAATCGGTGTATGAGCATCGATTCTCCCTCGATCATGGCAAAATGAAAACATGTGCCGCGTCCTTATTCGACGGCGACGCCATCGCTGCAACCTCGAAACTAAACCCTATGGATCGATTGATGATGGAACCTAGGCGTTACAGGTTGGGATTCCCGATGCCAGCGTGCATGGGAATACCCGAATGGTTGGAACCTCCCTTCACCTAGATAGCTCCAAATAGATATAGGTGCTAACCTCGGAGCGTATTCCTTTATCCTCATCAGTAATTAGATGTTACTAGAATCCAGCAGGGCATGGCATCGAGGCGCTATGCCAAGATGCCATGCTAGATAAAGTGGCGACGCGGTTTTCCTCCCAAGTCGCCATCTCTTCTTCCTAGCATAAATATCCGTCTCTGAATCTTGTACGGTATTATTATCATCATCCTTGGATTCTAGTTCTATCTTCTTGAAAGTATCTTCCTATCTTCTCTCGTCTACTTCCCGCAGCTAGGCTTCTTTAGCATAGGTATCTTCTATTCCGATGCGTGACCACTTATCTTAGCTACGGCGTGTCTCCTTAGGCGCTAGGCCGGCCAGGCCAGCCGCGCCGTGCAACGCTGCGCCGTAGCCCTGTTTCAATTGGTATCACGTTAAGCGAGGGTTGGCCGAGCCTGCTATGGAGAAGGTGGCGCCGTAGCTAAGAAAGAGAAAGAAGAGTTTCGCAGCGGAATGAAGCTAGGCAAAGGGAGAAGCCTAACTTCAGAGAAGTCGATGAGAGAGTTGAGAAGAGATTCAAGAAGTAGAAAGGAAATCCAAGGATGATGATAATAATACAAGATTCAGAGATGGATATTTATGCTAGGAAGATGAGATGGCGACTTGGGAGGAAAACTGTGTCGCCACTTTATCTAGCATGGCATCTTGGCATAGCGCCTCGATGCCATGCCCTGCTGGATTCTAGTAACATCTAATTACTGATGAGGATAAAGGAATACGCTCCAAGGTTAGCACCTATCTCTATTCGGAGCTACCTAGGTGAAGGGAGGTTCCAACCATTTGGGTATTCCCATGCACGCTGGCATCGGGAATCCCAATCTGTAACATAATTCCCCTCCCCACGAAGCATCGTCCCGATGCCTACCCAATCTAAGTAGTCACTGGTCTAAAACCAGAAAATACAACAAGCATCAAACTTGGTATAAATCAGATATTTTTACAAGATAAGCTAGGTCTTCGCTCTTGGTCTTCAGTTTTCTTCATACTTCAGAGAAGAACTTCCAAAGAAGAAACCAGGGGGGTCGGCATGTAGCTGCAGCCCATACTACAGCTCTTGCGGTCATCTGCAGCTTCTAACCATAAGGTTGAAGACCAGAATGGCAATCTGTGTGCAGAGTCTCAACCAAGCCCATGCCTTCACTGCTATGGCGTTTTTTACTGAGCACAACGAACCTTATTAAGCTGCGTACAAGCTGGTGCCTATAGCACGTCCAGAAATACCGCCTTATATGCCTATGAAAGTGTTACGATACGAAGTTTTTATGAGAAGGCATTCCTGTATGCTGCAGGAGCCGACTCTACCGAGTACGAAGTCGAGGAGTCAGAAGAATCGAAGAGACACAGCAACTGTCTGACGAAGGGCGATGCGGGAAGAAACATTTCAAATGAAAAGAGCGGGAACAGGTTTTGAAACCGATTCCCGCGCCGCACGCTTGGTTTCTGAACTTTGCTGCAATAAGGGAATGTACCCCTTAGAGTACATGGCTAGTCTAGGTCGTTTTGCATTCCTCTGTACTCCTATATAAACCCAATGTATGCATGCTATAATCAATCTCAGTCATATACACTCACTCTGACCTGAGTTCAATTCTTCCGCTGCGACACAACCCGTGATCAACCCTGAACGATCCTTTCACTAAGTCTCACTTCAGATTGTAACATGGTATGAGAGCTACTCAGGGATTCTTCGCAACGCCACTTCCGTAAAATTCGCCGAACCTAAATCTGGCGAGCGGCACACGCTCCAAGACCAAGATGGCCGGAGGATCTGAACAAACCAGCCCGGCTGCGACAAATGAGGTGACAACCACGATCGGCACTGCAGCCCTCGAGCAGTTATTCGCTCGACTGTCAACCATGGAGAAAGAACTCCAAGAACTGCGCAAAGGCGATGCGGGAACCACTTCCCAACCAGTTCAACCTGGACAACCGGCTGCGAAAAGCCGCGATACCGCCGCGCATGGCTTCTCCCTCGACTCAGACAAATCTGCAACAACTGCCCCTCGTCCAAGCGACGAAACAATCAACTCTGCGCAAGCACGCTTTCTCAGTGTGTCAAAAATTAAGACTACTGCCGCATTCGACGGCAAGGATTTCTACACATGGAGTTTTGAGCTTGAGCTCCTCCTACAAACAGCGCAGATCTACCACTACTTCGACGGCTCCTATCCTAAACCGGTGGAAGACACCGAAGACGCCCGGGCTCAATACTACAGTGAGTCCCTCATGGCGTACAGCGTTCTGCTACGCAACATGTCACCCGCAGAACAGCTCGGCATTCGCTCCTACAAAGAGAGCGCCGCTCCAGCTCTGGAAGCTTGGAAGCACCTCGTTGAGGTATATCAGCCGAAGGATTCCGTCACCGCTAGCAGACTCCTGCAACAACTCATGGAGACCAAGATGGGGCACGGGGAGAAAGCAAACAGTTACATCAACCGTTGTCGGAACATCCGTGATCAAATCATGAAGAACGGAAGCTCTATTTCGGAGGAAATCTTCGTCAACATTATCCTCCAAGGACTCGGGCCTGAGTGGAAGCCCTGCAAAGCCCTGAGGGACAACGAGGAACCATCTATGAAGCCGCACTATGCGCCGCACTGCTGACTGAGCAGCAGGACATGGATTCGAGCAGAACAAGCTCCGCGCCGCGCCGAGAGCGCCTCGCCTTCTACGCAGACAACCGTGAAGAGCGACGACAACCCAGGCGCCACTATTGCAAAATATGCAAAGTCTTCGGACATTCAACGGATCGATGCAAATCCCGATCCAGTTATCGCCACCCGAATTCCACTCACCACAACAACTGGGTCGGCCGACAAGACGCTCGTCATTCTCATGAACAGCACACCCCTCTTCCCCCTGCACAGCAACAACAGCAGGCACAAGGACCTCAAGGAGGAGCTCCCAGAAACGTGATCGCGAACATGGCGACGAGGCGCCGTCGCACAACTGAACCAGACGAAGAAGACGAACCCCAAGGAGGACTACTTGAACCAGAAGAAGGGTGGAATAATCATCTCACTGAAGACCATGACTACGGGCACGACGAGGACGAGCTAGACTGGAACGTGCCAATTACACTGCAGGAAAGCTCGCTACACGACAATCAACGCTACGTACCTGTGGGATGGAAGGAGGATGAAGACCCACTGTTTCAGAAGCGCTATAAGGCAACACTGGTGACTCCGCGACTCGCGCTGCTCCTACGTAACAACAACACCGACAACCACAACACCTGGTACCTGGACAGCTGCTGTGGACAGCACATGGTGGGATCCGTTCGATACCTTTCGAACCTAAGCCGCGCCCTCGCAACCTACGTCACCGTCGCCAACAATCATCAGCTGCGCGCCAACGCACAAGGCATCGTGGTCCTGCAAGCACGAGACAGCAACACGCACATCTCGTTCAACGACGTGCTCTACGTCCCGGACCTCCGCTTCAATCTTCTCTCGGCAGGACAACTTCGCGACTGTGAAGTCGTGTTCACTACGGAGCTGGCCACACGTGACCTCATCCTCACCCACGCCTCTCCGGATACACCTCCCGAGTCGCACAAATACCTAGGGCAGGCTCGGTCGATAAACGGCATCTACGTTCTGGACTTCGACATACCAAGCTGTCACGCTTCGTCCGACAAGCTCGTGGACCTCGTCCCTCTCGACTTCGCCTTCATGAACAAGGAATCATGGCAGCATCCAGATGGGCGACCATGGGTCCGGCGGAGCCCTCATCCTCGTGAGATCAACCTGCACGAGCCTGACATCACGGGCCTCTGCACCACCTGCCACACACCTACGGCGAACCGCACGGAGCAAGTCGAAAGGGAGTACGCGGCAATTCAGGAAACAGAGAGCGCCGAGGCAGAACCTACTGGCATGACTGAGGAAGAACTAGCTGTCACCACTTACCGTATCATCGGGGAAGGAAACGAGTGATTCGGACAATTGCCCGTCCCGCGCCCAACGCCGCGTACAGAAACACTCCGTTTCGTCCTTGAAGCTAACACCAGCACCTTTGACGAAGAGAATCGCCCACGTCCGTACACTCGCGAGGTCTACCGCAGGGAAATTGACCCCGCCTGGAAAGACCCTGATATAGAAGGAGAGCTAAGCGTTAAGGAGGAACGAGACAAGGTCAAGGCAGAAAAGAAACAGAAGCTGTACGAGGAGCGCGTAGCAGCAAGCTGGAGCGAGGAATCAGCACGGCGTGGCGCATGGGGAGACGAAGATTACGAGCCGGAAGAAGGCGCCACCTGGGGATCAGCCACTGGCGCTTGGGGAGCCAGCGGCATGGTCACCACAGGAGGATGGGGCACCGTGGAAACATCTGAAGAAGATCTGACACAAGAAGAACTACAAGAAGCAGAGCGAGAGATACGAGCTGAGCGCGGAGGAGAATCTCCACGCGTCGTCGTCTCGCTCGGCCGGCCCCCTCGCACACGCTCACCTCCCCGCTCACCTTACCGATGGGAAAACACCTGGACGACGATTGAGGAGGGGAATGTACCTCCAACCCCGGCGCGCGACTCACTTGGTCCAATCTCACGTCCAGATCCATTTGCCCGTCTCTTCGAGGGCACAAGGACACCGCTGAATATCATTCCCGATCGCGACTTCCTCGCCCTCTACCTCACGACGGCACCTGCAGAAGGGGAGACAACAACAGAAGCAGAAGCAGAGGAGGCATAGGACGAAGCAGAACCAGGAGAAGAGGAAGGAAAAGAACCCCCACTCCAACTTTCGCAAAAGATGAAGGCGGAAGCAGTAGAACATCGCGCTCGCTACATGCGCACCAGCGGCATTCGCGCAGAAGATGATCTCTGGCACCAGCGATTCGGCCATCCCTCACGACAGACCTTTGCTAACTGCCTCCGCGCCAAAGTCTTCCTCCCAGGAGCAATCCTCCGTCCCGACGGCACTGAACCGCACAACACCCCACACCCGCTCACTTGCACCGTTTGCCCCACAGCGGCCCTTACACACAGCGCCTACCCCTCTCTGTAACCCAGCACCAATCGCTACAAGAAGCTGCAAAAGGTGTACAGCGACTTCATCGTGCTCACCTGCGATGGCCTCAACGGCGAAAAATACACGCTAACCTTCATCGACGCCACGTTTGGGTTGCCAACGTCGACGCGCGCTCCAAGGCCCCAGATGTCTTCCGCATCTGGCTCGCACACGCACAACGGCAGTCGGGGAGGAAGCTGAAAATCTGGCAGAGTGATGGCGCCAAGGAGTTTCGCAATCACGAACTGGAGAACGTTCTTACCGAGAAGGGGATCAAGCACGAGATTTCCCTCCCCTATGCTCACCAACAGCAAGGCGTCGCGGAGAGGGTTAACCGCACCCTCATGACAAAAGTGCGCGCCCTCATGAACCAGTCCGGCCTGCCCAAGAAATTCTGGCCCTACGCCATGCACCACTTGGCGCGCCTGCACAACCTGCTCTCTACCACAGCCAACAGGGACAACCTTTCCCCACACATGAAGTGGACCGGCTCAAGGGGAGACCCCTCCATGCTGAGGGTTTGGGGGTGTATGGTGCAATACCGGCCAACTTCAGCGACAATCGGCAAGTTTGCTCATCGTGCGCGCTGGGGAATCCATCTGGGACTCAGCAACGAGCACAAGGGTTGGCTTATTCTTGACATGAACAGCAAGGAGATTGTTCCCCCGCGCGATGTTCTCTTCTACGAACGACTCACCTTGAAGCAGTGGATCGAGGACGAACGGCGCAACGAAGCTCGCGGCTACGTCAACAGCGACCGTATCTTTGCGTCCTTAGAGGATGCAACAGCAGTAGCAACACTTGACGGCGACGACACAGATGATCATCCTGGTGTTCCGCCTCGCCCTCGCACGACGACGACGATGACAGTGACGACGCGCCCGCGCCCGGACCATCTCGCCGCCAAGACGAACCAAGCGCATCCTCACCTGGCCACGAAAGCGACGATGACGACGTGGTGGAAGTCCCCACAACCGACACCGCGGACACCACGAATGTGTCTGGTCTGCAACTTCTCGGCCTTCACACCTCGGTTTCTACCCTCGCCCGCGCCGTCGAACCTAAGAACCCGCGCCAGGCCTTGACAGGCCCTCATACAAAGGAATGGCGTGCAGCAATGGATGCAGAAATCAAGGTGCTGGAGTCCCATGACACCTGGGTTCTCGTGGATCGTGCGGCAGTGAAGGGGAGAAGGGTGCTAAGCGGAAAATGGGTATTTCGTCTCAAGACTAACACCGACGGAACCATCGAACGCGTCAAGGCACGATGGGTCGTACGCGGATACGACCAGCGCCACGGCATCGACTTCGACCAAACCTTTGCTCCCGTCAGCCGCCACACATCGGTCAGGATACTACTCGCCATAGCCGCCGCTAAGCATCTGCCACTGCGACAGATCGACGTAAAGAACGCGTTCTTATACGCGTTGGTGGACGCAACCATCTTCGTGGAGCAACCACACACTTACGGAGAAGGAGACCCCAGGGTGTGCCAGCTAAAGAAATCCCTCTACGGGATCATGTAGGCGCCTCGACTTTGGCAGCAGCACCTACACAAAATCCTGCTCGAGATCGGTTTCAGGCAGCTGCCGCACGACCCGGGAATGTACCACCTTTACTTTAGCGGGGACTACATCCTCCTCACCGTCTACGTCGACGACCTGCTGTACACTGGCACTTACAGCAAGCTTCTTAACCAGTTCGAGGAGAACCTGGCGAAGCGCGTAGACATCACCATCAACCATAACGTCACTCAGTTTTTGGGACTGAACATCACATACGCGCCAGAAGCAATTCATCTGTCAGCCTCTAAATATGCAGAGCAGTTAGGGGAACGCTTCAACATCTCCCCCGCTCCACTCTCAACTCCCTATCGTAGCCCCAGCTCCAACTACAAACCGGACAACAAACCGTACAACAAACCCCTGTTCTTCGTAGGACTTCAACTATACCAGCAGCAACTGGGTTGTCTATCATCCCCCCCCCCGTTCTCCCTCTTTCCATCACCCCGCCCCGTTCTCCCTCGTTCTATCGCCCCGACCTTTCATACATCGCCAGCCAACTGGCACAGTACTCTCGCAAGCCAGTAGTCGAGAACCAGCTGGACCTGGAACGCGCCCTGCAGTACTTCATCTCCACACCTGACATCGGGCTCTCCTACTCCACGCTGGCAACAACCTCCTTCAACCTCAACGGCTACGTGGACGCAGATCACGCCGCTGACCCTGCGAATCGACGGTCCCGAACCGGCTTTGTTTTCCGCCTGGAGCCTACTGGCCCAATCTCCTGGAACTCGCAGAAGCAGGAACTTGTTGCCCTGTCATCGGCCGAAGCAGAATACATCGCCGCGACAGCAGCAGTTCGCGAAGGCCTGTACCTGCAGGAGCTGCTACAGGAGGCGAAAATTCCAACTTCGCCCACCTTTCGCCTTCACTGCGACAACCAGAGCGCGATTAAGATCGCGAACAAGCCAGGGTTCGTGAACCACATGAAGCACATCGCACTGCGGTACGTTTTCGTGAAGGATGAAATCTATCAGGGAAAGGTTGACCTCACATACTGCCCAACAACTGAGATGGCAGCCGACTTCCTCACCAAGCGTCTGCCACGTCAGCAGTTCAAACACTGCTCCGACCTCACCGGAGTGGTCAAGCGAGTCAGCACCCTACGCGTCCAAGAATGAAGGGGAGTGTTAAGATACGAAGTTTTTATGAGAAGGCATTCCTGTATGCTGCAGGAGCCGACTCTACCGAGTACGAAGTCGAGGAGTCAGAAGAATCGAAGAGACACAGCAACCGTCTGACCAAGGGCGATGCGGGAAGAAACATTAAAAATGAAAAGAGCGGGAACAGATTTTGAAACCGATTCCCGCGCCGCATGGTTTCTGAACTTTGTAAGGCCTTTGCCGCAGTCCCGCTGGATGCGACGCGACCCGGAGCACGCGGAGCTTAGCAAGTCACGTGACAATGTACGGACTTTAGTTAGGTAAGATTTGTGCAATAGGTGCGGCGGAAGTTGCCACATCATCCTGTCTGTCGGAACCTCTCAGCGTTGTCCAACCTTCATTGGCTCAAAAAACGCGCCAACCTGCTTTCGTGTGGGGCACCCGAACTTTCGTGTGAAGTCTCTTCCTCCATTAGGGCGTGGTCCGCAATCGTTCAAGACGTGTTCAAGGCTTTTCTAACCAGGACCGCAGTAACAAGAGTACTATTGTAAGGAATTTTTCGGCATTCCTTACCGCGTTCTTCAACATCGCGTACAGCAGCAGCCGTCATTTTCCCGTTACTGCTTACGGGGCTTCGCCAACCTTCGCTCGCAATATTCACCAAATCATGGACCGCTGGCCCGGCCGTGTCGGCCTACGTTTTGGGACAAGCCTGAAACTCAATGGCAGCATCGCAATAGCTAGCTTGCTCGCACGAACCCTAAACCCCAGACGAATTCGGCCAGGAGCCAGCCATGCGTCACGATTTCGGTACCGAACGACGAGTCGGCACTACCGTCACCGATGCCGCTCAAGCCGAAACGCCCCGCCTTGCTTCAATCCGAGCCAACGGGGTGGTCCGATGATTCAGGCGTGGATATTTATGATGAATGTCTTCCCCGACGACAACTGCGTTTCGGCGGACACGGCCAAGATTCAATACGTCATGTCGCTGCTGCGAGGACCCGCCATGGACTGGTGGTACGTCATAGGCACTAGGATTACGAGACTCTATCGTCACGGGAAAGACAAACCGGACCCTGAACACCGTCTTATTTCGTGGAGGTAGCCCAGTGTCGCACGTGGGATTCGTGGTGCGCAAGTTTGCGCGCAAGATTCGAGCCAATTGCGGCGCAACAAAGGCTCCGCATTTGGTGCCAGCACGGTTCCGTCCAAGACTACACCAGCGGGTTTCTTCTTAGCGTTGTGCAAGCAGGTGGGGTAGAAGCACGAGGAGGAGCGTATCGTCCACTATGTCGGCGGTCTGTATCACGATATAACCGAATTCAATGTGATTCTCGTTATAACGGAGAAACTCGATTCCTTACGCCAACCGAGACCGGTGTCCTACGGCAACACCAGCAGCTGGAGACATTGGCGTGCATCGTTCAAAGGTCGCTGCTTTGTGTGCTACAGGCTGGGGCACCATAAGGGCGAATGCCCGGAAAACGCTAAGGGAAAGGGGGGGGAGCTGAGCAGCAGATACAGACCAAGCAGCAGCGAAACGCTGGGAGTCAGTAGCAGACGGGCCCTCTACTGACAGGTCACGCCGCTCGCCCGACCCAACCGACCCTCACCGAGTAATTGTGCCAGTTCACGCAATTGACCACACCCGGCCGAACAAGGAGGCATAACGGGAGACAACCCCACACTGCTCAGTGGGAAGATTCACACCGACTTAGTAAAAAAATTCGTAGACGAGGGGAGCTAGCCACAACCTGATCAACACTGCCACAACAAGGAGACTGAAACTGACACTGGACCGATGCTTACCTGAGATTGACGCACGACTGGTCGACGGCAGATCACTGACAATACGGGAACGCGTGGACCGAGTTCGGATTCGATGCGGGGGTAACTTCACCTTCACCCAAGAAATGCTAGCAACAACCCTTGATGGGAGCAACATTTACCCGGCCGTGATTGGTTGCGACGACATTGATGTAGTTTTAAAAATACTGAGTGAGAACCGAATACTGATGAAAGCATCAAATGTGAGTTTTTACAGGACCGATTTGAGTTTTTAGGGCACATTATTTCAGTCGATGGAGTGGAAATGGACCCCAAGAAGATCGCGACAATTGAAGCATGGCTCGCGTCGGCAAACTTGACCGCGCTGTAGAGATTTCTAGGGTTCGTCCACTACGTGCGACGGTTCGTCCCCGACATGCCATAGTTGACTGCCCCTCTGACTGATCTGCTGGGGAAGGGGGTTGAGTATACGTGGGGGGAGAAAGAGCACGCTGCCTTTTTGGCCCTTAGAATATTTTTATGCTCGCCGCCCATACTGCATATCGCATATCCATACCGCCCGTTCGAGCTAGTCACCTACACAAGCGATATCCTCGTGGGAGCAGTACTCTTGCAGGACTTTGGGAACGGCCTTCAGCCAATCGCGTACGAGTCCCGCAAGCTTCACCCGCCCGAACGCAACTACCCGATACACGACCGCGAAATGCTCGCGATCGTGCCTGCGTTCAAAGTGTGGCGATACTACCTTACGGGAGCCGACCTGACAGTACGGACTGACCACATATCACTACAATACCTACGCGCCCAACCGAATCTCAATCTGTGACAGATCCGCTGGTTGGACTATCTGGAGTCCAACTTCCACTACACCGTCACGTACAAGACGAAGCAAGACGAAGCAAGAAAGCAAGACAAAGACTAGTAGTTCCTGCACGCCGTACATGCCGTTCGTGCCTTTGGTTTTCTGCGCGGAGCCATGAGGCGCTTGTGTCTGCTGGTGCTGTTCCTTTTGCTGGGTATGCCGCCTTTCCTAGTCATCGCTCTCTTCTGCCCTTCGAACCTCGAGTCGCGAGGCCCGTGGTGTCTTCCAATGCTGTTCCCGTGCTGCCCTTTTGGCAGAGTCTGTCAACCGCTGCTCACTTGGTTCGGATCGGATTTTTCTGCTGCCTCACGTTTCCAACTGAATGCAAACTTCCAAGTTGGTATAGCCAGTAACCTTGTGCTTTGTGTCGCATCTTGTGTGACGCTGCGCGGTTTATGTGGGATCCTATTATGCTCTGTCCCCCCCCCGCAGGTTTCTCGTTGGACCTTCCGGAGAGATCCCGCCCTGCAGTTGCGGCGGTAAGTGCGGCAGCACTCCCCCTCCCCTCCCCCCCCCCCCCCCCCCCCCCCCCCCCCCCCCCCTCTCTCTCCCCTCTCTTCCCCCCCCCCCCCCCCCCTCCCCCCCTCGAGGCCTTGTATAAACAATCATGACGTCTCAGTGCCACGTGTGACGACTTTTTTTCACTCGTGCTGGCATGCTGCAAACAAACTATCAATCAAATAGCGACGGAAAATAAATCAGATTGACATATGACTTAATCCTATTCATTGTGTTTTCGCTCCCTGTCCCTGCTCCTTGCAGCATGCTAAATCGTTGGTACTTGGCGGCAAGAAGGGATGGCCTGGCATGAAGTCTTGGACCAAACCAGCCAGTCTTGCTCCATACAATTCTCTAAGTTCGTGTTACCATGTTATTTACTATAATTCTTTCAACATTGACTCGATCCTGCATTTTTTACCACCCCTTCCTTGTCGCGGCTTCCTACATCACTGCTTTTTAGCGGCCGCGCATCACAAAAGAACCTGGTTACTATTTGCTTCACTCGACCATCATTTGCTTCTCTTGACCATTTGCGGTCCTTTTTCCACGTCAGCAGGCACTGCTAAGCGCTCCAAGCAGCTCCCTCTCATCCCTGTTTTGATCCAAAGAGCCTTTGACGCATGTCTCCCCTCCCTGTATCTCCCCTCCTGTGCCAATCTGCGGCCTTCAAGTGGGGTAACAACAACCTAATTGTCGGCATTTTTGGCCCCCAGCACAGCGTGGTTGGTCTCAGAGACACGAGGGCATTCTATACATGCAACACAAAGACGAAATTGGCCGAGATGATAGTGAAGCCCCGGAGCAAGGCTAAGAAGGCTGTGAAAATTGGAGGAGCAAGTCCGATGATGTATATTAGCACTGTAGGGAAGGATTGTGCGAAGCGGGGGATGAAGTTTACTTTGATGTAATCTCATCCGCAAAAATGTGCTGTGCTGTGCTGTCCCCCAAGGCCAACGCCAGTGTAAGTCGTCCTTGCACTAACCCCTTTCTGTCCTAAGGCAACACCTAACCGTGCTTCTGGGACGTTTTGGCCTGTGAGATGTACTTTATAATATGTCCTTACACTGACTTCGCATGAAACTGGTCGCATTGTTCTAGTGTTGACGGGACCTGTATAATATATACGATACCGTCATCGCCCGGATAGTAGACAGTGTTGAATAGTAGACAGGGGTTGTCTATTATGTGGGTGTCTCTTATAAACAGGCTAGCCTCATTATAAGACACCCATTTGTCTGTACGGGTTAAGCAAGTGTAGGGGTTAGGGGCAAATGTATAACGAGTGGGTATCTTCTAAACGGTTCTTTATCCATTTATACGACTTATAAGACACCCTAAACCGTCCCAAATACAAGACAACCCAAGCATTTTTGCCCGTGTACGAGATAAGACATATATGTCTTATATCCGGGCGATGACGGTATATACACGGTACAATATCATAACTAGACATGCGCGCTCAGCAAAAAACAGGCAAACGACATGACGCACGGGATAGTTGCGCAAGATAGGGAGAGGGAAGAAAGGAGGGTTGGTAAGAATGTTGGAGGAAAATAGAAATAAGCAGCAGGGATATTAGGGGGGGGAGTGGGGGGGAGGGGAAGGAAGATGGAAGGTAGGCAGGAATTGTGAAGTGGAGCAGCAGTTTGGGGGGGGGGGAAGGGGGGGGGGAGAGAGGGACAGGGATAAGGCAGAGGGAGAACATAAATGGACGTAACAAGAAAAAGAGAGACAAAAAGGCTGGCTCGACTCATCCACCTTCACTATATGCACACCACCAGCCACCAGCCACTTAACTAAGTGACTTTCGACTCAACTCAAAGCCGACTCATCCACCTTCACTCCATGCACATCAACTGCCACTTCACTCCCAAGTCTTTCGCCTCCTTCCATGCATCCAACCCCACCCCACCCTCACATGCAAACCTACTCCGCAGCCACCCCCACAAAAAACCGCAAGGTTCACCTCACCAATGGTCCTTCCACCTCGGGAACCCTCAGCAAGTCAAGCGAGTCAACCACCACCACCTCCCATCTGACCACCTCCCATGCTGTCACCCTCCACTACCCCTCAGCCCTACTCTCACGCCCTCGCATGCAAACCTGATCCGCAGCTCTTCCACCTCGGGCACTGAACCAACCACTTCACTCCCATCCCATACTGCCAACCTTCTGTACCTTCCATCCACCCTCACATGCAAACTTGATTCGCAGCTACCCCCAAAAACACCGCAAGGTTCACCAACGGCCCCTCCACCTCGGGAACTCGCATCAAGTCAAGCGAGTCAACCACCACCACCTCCCCTCCCCCCTCCACACTCCTCCTCATCGCCGCCCAGATCCTCCCCCTCCCCACCTCCACTCCCGTCGGAACAGCCACAGTCGCGTATGCCAGCCCTTGGATCGTCACTTGCAGCAGATGGATCTGACGGCTGCGATTAGACCCCGACTTCACCACCCGAATGCCGTGACGAGGCTTGCCGCCCGCCACTAGATACACCCCCTTCAGCTCCCCCTTCGGCACACTGTCCCTCTCCCAGCGGGAAAACAAATCTTCAACCACAGATTCGATCTCAGGAGAAGGCTTGCGACCCATGCCCTCTCGGGCCATCTGCCTGGCAGGCACCACCCCCCAGTGCTGCGCCTTGTTCTTCTCATCGCCTTCCACCGCTTCCAACCGCTCCCAATAGTAATGGTCCAGCACCATACCCGTTTTCTTGTTCTTCAGTACAACGTACACGCCTCCCTCTATGTCTCTCAGCTGCCACTTGTGATACTCGCTGCCGAAATCATTGTCATATGCGCCGATCCGCCGCCTATTGTAATGATCCAGAACCAGCCCGCTGGCGCGATTCTGTAACACGTGGTAGCCCTTTTCCGTCTTCACTGCTGTTCCAAGGCCCCCCACTCATAATCCACAGCATCTACGCTCTCCTCACACACAGCCAGCGCCTTCCCACTGTCCCGGTTAAACACATAGCTCCACAGCCGGTCCACCGCAAGAGCAAGGCTCGCAGACCCTTCACCACCACCCTGCACCGCTTTGCACCACTTGTCACAGATCTCCACCTCCTCCTGCTCCCAGTGCGCCTTCCCACCAGTGGTTCTTGCAGGGGTGATGGTCCAGTGGTGGTGATACTGTAGCTCATCCTCGCTATAAGCCTGAATTCTTATCCCGAAGAAATGATCCAGAACCTTCCCGCTGCCCCGGTTCTTAACCGCCCAGAACCCTCCACACACGCCTCTCAGCTCTCATTGGCTGTGCTCCCCTGCCACGTGGCAGTCACTAGCCGCCACACGGCTGCCCCACCAGGAGTGGCTCAGAACGAACCCAGAGGCGCGGTTCTGAAGGAAAATGTAGGACACGGCTGGTGCGGATGCCACCCTGCCCACACTCACAACACGCCACTGCTGCTGCAGGCTGCCGCCTTCAAACTCCCTCGCCTCCACACTGCCGCTCGCATGCGTTGCAAGAGCCATGCCGGTGACTCGGTTGCCGAGGTAGCTCGAGGGGAGGCGCACGGGTAAAGTTGTGATGGAGTATCGCTCCCTTTCAGATTCCCCTTCGAATGCCTTCAAAGTCGAATTGGGCAGGAGTTCCGGCATCAACGGTGGTGGCGGGGGCGATCCTGATTCGGGTGATGATGAGGGCTCGAATTTACCTGCCTTCGTCGGCGTGGCAGGTGTCGAGTCGTCTGGCAGCGAGGTTGGCGGCGAGAGTGGCAGCACGGGCGGCAGGGGTGTGGATTTACCAAGTGCAAGCTCCGACACGGAGTATTTAGGAGCTTGGCTGTCAAGAAGAGTCGGCTTGGATTCCCAAGGCGCTTTGAAATGCTCTGGTGTGGATCTTTTGGGGAATGGAAGAAGCATAAGCAATGATCCCGCCACGTCATCCACTGTTGCCTTGGCCACGTCAGCAAGATCATCCGCGCGGATGGCGGCCCATTGGCAGCACGTGCTGGCCTCCACTGCCCCCCAGCTTCCTCGCACCTCCGCCCCGCACGTGTTCTCCAGAAATGCTTCCCCAAGGCGGCTTTGCAGAGTGAAGATCTCCAAACCATTGATTTCCGCCAGCAGCCACTAATTGCCCTCGCGCGTCACCTTGTTGTCCCTCGTCTGCGCTTCTTCCACAGCCACTGTTGCTGCCAGCGATGTAGCTGCGTTATTGTACGATTCGGTTCCACTCGTAGCCCTGCCAATGGCGAGCAGAGAGGAGCTTTGAGGCGCGACAAGTTGAAGAGTGCTTACGGTGGTGAGGAGGTACCCGGAGACGCGAATCTGCAGGCACGTGCAGCCCTCTGATACGGCAACCCGCCGCCACTGCTGGGTGGCGTCGGCGGGGATCAACTTATCCGCTTTGATGGAGTTGGACTGCCCAGTATTGGTGCTAGTAGTAGCGACGGGGCTGCCAAAGTTAACGGAATTCGTCAACGGTTGCTGCTGATGCGAGTGTTGCAGCACCCTGCTGCTCCTGCGATTCCGAATATATTCCCAAGGTCCCACGTAGTACACGGCTGTTGGCGAGACCTCCTCTATTTTCCACCAGTGGTTCGGGTTCCTCTCATCCCCGTTATACGCCATCACGGTACCGAGACAACGCGCCAGCACCATTCCTGTACAGCGGTTTCTGATGGCGACGAGGCCGTTACCCACGTCGTATAGCTTCCACTGGTGGTTGAAATTCGACACATCAGCATCGAGAACGGCGGTGACATCTTCGCCTCGCCAGTGGCAATTGGAATCGTCGGATTGTCGGTTCTTGATCGTGTGGTAACCGTCTCCCGCGTCCCGAAACTGCCACTCCTGACTCTCGTAGCATAGATCGCCGTCGCACGAATTCCCGTCGCACAGATTCTTCTCAACTTCTGTCACTTCCGTCTCCTCCGCTTGAAGAGTCTTCGCCCAAACATCCTGTTCCCTTTGCCTCGCTCCAGATTGGCTGTTGCTGCTAGTGTTTTGGACGTCCGCTGTTTTAGGTTTCAGAGACTCGGGCTCTCGGTCGGACTAAAGAGTGACTAAATCTTCATCTTGAGAAAGCCATGCTTTCGCGAATGCGTCTCGAATGGTGTACCACATCTCGCGATGCTTAAACCCAATACTAAAAAGACGGATAATTTGGGAGCAGGTATCCACGGTTCCGATCGGCCACTTCTAGTAGGTGGTGCTAGTTGGAGATTCAAGAGCCTTTCGGTACTGTGGTGCAAGCTGCAATGGGGGAGACAGAGGACTCGCACTTCCAACATATTTGACGGGGACCTAAACAAGAAGCAGAGCACGGGCCGTGGCGTGCGGAGGTGGACGGAGCGGGGAAAAAAGGCTGACGAGATAGACGGAGCGCTGTGGTTGGGAGGAATAATTGCAGTCGGCGTGGTAGGCGCTGGGCATACAGACAGACCACTTGCCCTCACTTATGCTTGCCTGTTCATTCCGCCAAACACAGCGGATGGGCTTCAGTGCCGGACTGGGCTGTGCTGTGCTTCTTTCGTTCTCGCCATGGCTTCGCAAGGAAGGTCTGGAGATCTGAACCGTCAATATGAAGGTCCTTCCTCTTGTCCGATGCATAGAGCCGTCGATTGATGTTGTGGTATTTACGGGACAACCCAACGAGGTTTCGCCACATCGCTTCTGCCACGTTCGCCGCTAGGGCCTGATTCGCTAGCTGCAGTTGTTACATTCGCGAGCAGTGGTGCGGATGGTTCGGCTTGGCACGACCATCCTGGTGTATGTGTATTTCGTCACAATGAAGGGTGATTGGCTGGAACCATGTAGTTCCCATGGATGCTGTTGTGTATAGGGAACATTGTAACGCTTCACGTCATATATGCTCACACAGAGCTAGCTCGATATCCGTTATGGTTGTTGACACTTCGAGCTGCTAGTTATGTTCAAATCACAACTTTAAATCCCATCTGAACCTGAAATCTAAAAACCTTGTACCATGCTTTTCTGCTTGCTCCATTCTGAATTAGTTAGTGATAGTACAACGTCCGCGCATCGCGGGAAGGTTCGTAAGGCTGTCTTTGGTCGGTTCATTGGTCGATCATACCCGCAAACTGTCGCGATCGTCGCCTTTTTCCATTATTGAAATACGCGGCGTTTAGTAGTACCTGCAAACACGTGGCGTTTGGTAGTGCCCACAAATGCGTGGCGGAACCATGGCATGCACTCTGGAGCGCATTTCACCGCTTCACACGTCTCCCACCTTTTCACACTCGATACAGGGGCAACCTTTAGCGCGTACATCCTCAGCGCCCTGTTCCCTCCCTCGCGCAAGTCAACGGCTAGCCGTTCAATGCGGTCGGCATGCCGGTTCACTTAGACGGCCGAGTGAGTGTACTCACCTCCCAACAGCTAACGGTCTTGCCGCCTAGTCCAGCCAGCCGTTCCCACCTATCACGTGTAACTCAAGTCATTCACACCTTGAGAGTCCAATCAAGCCCCATACAGGAGCCATGGTCTTTGCGTGGCAGCAGTAGCTTTTAGCAAACTGTTGTGGGATGACTCAAGTCATCCACGCCTAGAGGTTTCCAAGTCACTTCCAGCCTTGACGGTTTCATGTTCCGTAGCATCACTTTCGAATCGACTCAATCCCACTCGTTTGACCGAGCTTCCTGCAAGTCATCCGCTCGTTAGTGAACGCACCCACTCGCTTCATCACATCGAATGCATCTGTTCCTTACTTAAAAACCGACTCGAAAGCAGACTCGACTCGATCCCACCGAGTTTCCTGCCAGTCATTCGTTCATTCCTCACATCGAATGCATATGTTTTTAGTTCGTGTTTCGTTATGTCACGATTCTGTTTGCACTTTCGCATGCCCTTCCTTTCGTCCCCTCGTCTCTTCCCTCGTGTTTCCGCTCCCCGCTTCGTCCGACTACCCCGCAGAGTCCACCAGGCGGAAATCGAAGCCCGCGCATTCCGCGGATGGGCAGCGCGCGGGGAGGAGCGGCGGAGGGGGCGAGGGGTCGGCGGTGAGCGAAGAGGTGTTCTCCATGGGGAAGGGTTGGCTCGTCGACCCCACCGTGCTCATGGGCGGAGAGGCGGGGGACGCGGAAGGGCAGGGGAGAGCGGAAGGGCGCTCATCAATATTTGCAATAATTACCAACGAAGGAGTCTTATAACAATCTCATCAAACTTATAGACCCTACTACTCTTTACTTTACATATGTAGCCTCTAAAATTTGCCCAGCAGGTTTTTACTATAAGGTTCTAATAAATATTTATTACATGTGATACCTAACACAAAAATGTTTTAGAGATAGCTACAGTAATTGCATCTTTAAATTTCTCGAAGTTTTTTAATTATTTTTCTTAAATATTTTTTTTTTAATTTGCCGAGCAATGTTCAATAGGATAAAGATCAGGAGAATATGTATGTAGATATAAAAGCGTGCATCCTGCTTTTTCAATTGCATCCTTAACCTTAAGGTCGTTGTGAATACTAGCATTAACTATAATAACAAAGCACCCTTTATTCAGCAAATGGCGCAAATGTTTACAAATCTCTTCGGTAAAGCCTTTTTATCCCTGTTGTCAAACATTATATATGTTGTATTTGTGTAGGCTGTAGTGGGTTAGCCTATAGGGGGGTCACAACATTAGGGTTTCATATTTGTACTCCCAATCCTTGCTAGTCCATCATTCCAGTCCGTTATTTCTGACATGGTTTCAGAGCAGGTCCTTCGCTAGGACCGTTCTTAGGGGCCACCGGTACCTACATACCTACCTACCTACCGTGCGCCCTCGTGCGCCTCCTACCTACCGCGCGCGCGCAGCCCGCCAGCCGCCCGCGCGCGACTCGACTTTTTTTTTAGCGCGCGTATCCCGCTAGCCGCCCGCGCGCGGTCGATTTCGCTGCGCGCGCCCCGCTAGCCGCACGCGCGCGGCTGTTTTCTTTACGCGCGGCCCCGCACGCTGCCCGCGCGCTGCCTGTGCGCCTCGCTGACGCGCCCGCTGCTGCAGCCGCCCGTCGCCCGCTCGCGCACACCCCGCCGTGGCCCCGCAGGCCCGCAGCTCGCCGCCGCAGCTGCCGCACGCCCGTTGCCCGCAGCCGCCCGTCCGCCGACGCCGCTGCCGCCCGTGCACCGACGCCGCTGCCACCCGTGCGCTGCTGCCGCTGCTGCTTGCGCACCGCTCGCTGCTGCAGCCGCCCGTGCGCTGTCGGCGCTGCTGCCCGTGCGTATAAGCCCGTCGCCTGCTCGCGCACGCCCCGCTGCCCGCAGCCGCTCGTACGCCGCTGCTTCCGCTGCTGCTTGCGCACTGCTGCCTCCCGAGCGCCGCCGCTGCCTGTGCGCCGCCGCTGCCCGTGCGCCGTCGCTGCTCCTACGCTGCCGCTGCCCGTGCGCTGCCGCTGCCCGTGCACCGCCGTTCCCCGTGCGCCGCTGCCGCCCGTGCGCTTCTGCAGCCGCCGCCCGCGAGGCACTCGCTCTCACTGTTGTTTATTTTCTACCTACCGTTGCAGCTCCTGCTGCCACGCTACCTACTACTGCCGCTCGTGTGCCACTACGGACAGTCGACCCCGCCCGCGCCTTGCCTAGCGGCCCCGCCGGCCCCGTTGACCCTCCGCACACCTTTCCAGCGGCCTGCTTCCTACTACTACTGTTACTACTGCTACTACTGCTACTGCTACTGTCGCTATGGCTAGTCCGCCAGTTCTAGCTTTCGATGCCGAGGGCCGTCCAGTGAAGTTCGAAACCTGGCTAGATGACCTGCACCTGTTCCTACAGCTCACTGCCAAGGAAGATATCTCACTGTACGACCACGCCCTAGGCCATGCCACTGCCCCTGACTCGTCTGCTGACAGCACTCTGCGTTCTCAGTGGCAGACCCGTGATGCGCACGCTCGCTTTGCTATTCGCAACTCCCTGCCGCTAGACGAGCGCGAGCACTTCGGCCAGTGCAAGACTGCTAAGGACCTCTACACCGCTGTAGTTGCCCGCTACTCCTCACCCGCTTCTGCCACGCTAGGCCGCCTCACTCTCCCCTACCTGTTCCCTGACCTAGCCTCCTTTCACACTGTCGCAGACCTCATCACCCACCTTAAGACTAGTGAGGCCCGCTTTCGCGCTGCTATGCCTGCCGAGTTTCTCACTAGCAACCCCCCCCCCGCTCTGGATCACTCTCTACCACATCGTCACCCGCCTCCCTGACTCTCTGCGCGCAGTCAGGGACCACTTCCTCTCTCGCTCCCCCACTGAGCTCACTGTTGCCCTCCTCGAGAAGGAACTGCTTGCAGCTGAGGCGAGCATCGTCACTGTAGGCACCTCTCGTGGCGACCCCCGCACCCCGTTCTTTGAGGGGTGTTCCCCTTCCCCCCTCCTCCCCTCTGTCGCCTCTGCTGCTGCTGTCGACCTTCTTGGTGCTGAGAAGGTCGGGACCGCGTCTGCTTCGAGCGGGCGCCGCAGGAACAAGGGGGGCAGGGGTGGGGGTGGCGGCGGAGGAGGTGGGGGTGGAGGCGCGGCTGGGGAGACTAGTGGCGGCAGTGGGGGAGGAGACAGCGGCGGTGGGAGTGGTGGTGGAGGCGGCAGCGGAGGCGGAGGTGGTCGTGGCGGCGGCAGGGGTGGAGGTGGCCGGGGCGGCGGCGGTGGGGGTGGTGGTCGTGGAGGCACTGGCGGAGGGCAGAGTCAGCAGCCCGCCCCGACGCTTCAGGCCGCCCGTGAGTGGTATGCGCAGCGTAGCGTTACCTGCACGTACGTCATTCGCACAGGTGACCGCAGCGGCCAGCAGTGTGGGAGGCCGCACCCCACGCAGCGCTGCTTCGCGCGCCTTAACGACGCGTGGCGCACTCAGTTTCCTGCTGCCACTGAGCTGCCGCGCTGGGCTGATCTGGAAAAGAGGGGTGTTGATATTTGGGCTTTAGACTTTGATGCTATTCTCACTGCCATGTATGCGATGTCTATTAGTGGAGAGGGTGCTCAGTACTTGCGTGTTCCGCCCGACCCGGGCATTCAGGCCAGTCCGGCTGCCGCTCTAGGTGCTAGTGCGTCTGCTCCCACAGGTCCGGGTGAGGCTGCAGCCCTAGGTGCTCGTGCGTCCGTGCCCCCTGGTACTGAGTCGACTGCAGCACTGCACACCTTCACACTGGACTCAGGTGCTTCTCGCTCCTTCTTTCGTGACCGCACTGTCCTTGAGCCACTCGCTCGGCCAGTTGCTGTCTCCCTTGCTGACCCCTCTAGGGGTCCGGTCATTGCGACCTCCTCCACTGTCCTTCCTTGTCCGGCGGTCCCGTCCGGCACGCTGTCAGGTCTCTACCTCCCCTCGTTCTCTACGAACTTGGTGGCAGGTAGTGCGCTCCAGGACGGGGGTGTTCACCAGTTCACCCCTGCCTACGAGCGCGTGACACACTGCACGTGTGCTCGGACGGGTCGCCACCTGGCTACCTTCACTCGGGAGCCGGGGTCGGACCTTTACACACTGACCACTGAGTCCCCTCAGGTAGCTGCGTCCGCGTCTGCGTCTGCATCAGGTCAGCTGTCCGCCCCCTGCTCGTGTCGCTCTCTGGCGCATGAGACTGTCCTTTGGCACCACCGCCTTGGTCACCCGTCTGTGCAGCGCCTTCGGGCCATGCACTAACGGGACCTTGTTGCTGGTCTTCCCAGGGTGCTCCCTCCCCTTCCCGACTCGCCTGCTCCTCCCTGTATTCCCTGTGTCGAGGGACGGCAGCGCGCCGTTCCTCACTCCTCCTCCTTTCCCCCGACGACTGCTCCCTTGCAGACACTCCACATGGACGTGTGGGGCCCAGCCCGCGTCCGTGGTCAGGGTCAGGAGAGGTACTTTCTGATTGTTGTTGACGACTTCTCGCGCTACACCACGGTCTTCCCCTTGCGCGCCAAGGGTGACGTCCCTGATGTCTTGATCCCTTGGATCCGCAGATCTCGTCTCCAGCTCCGTGAGCGTTTCCGCTCCGACTTCCCTGTCCTGCGTTTGCACTCTGACAGAGGTGGGGAGTTTTCCTCTGGCCTATTGGAGGCCTTCTGTCAGCAGGAGGGCATTGAGCAGTCGTACACGCTTCCGGCCTCTCCACAGCAGAATGGGGTTGCTGAGCGCCGCATTGGTCTGGTCATGGAGGTCGCTCGTACCTCCTTGAGCCATGCGGCTGCGGACAAGCTCTCCCGTCGCGCTGTCCCCTGCGTCTTCCTTGGCTTTGTCCCGGACGCCCCTGGCTGGCAGTTCTACCACCCCACCTCGCGTCGTGTCTTGGCCTCTCAGGACGTCTTCTTTGACGAGTCCGTCCCCTACTACCGCCTCTTCCCCTACCGCACTGCCCCGCTCCCCCCCCCGCCTCTCTTCCTCGCTCCAGGTGCTGAGGTACCAGACCCCCTCCCCCCTCAGGGTGCCGCTCCCTCAGGTGTGTCCCAGGTAGACCCGGGTGAGCCTGTCGAGGTAGCTGTTGACTCTCGTCCTGCTAGGGGTGCTGAGCCTGGGGGTGCTGCGTCTGGGGGTGCTGAGCCTGGGGGTGTTGAGCCTGGAGGTGCGGAGCCTGGGGGTGCTGAGCCAGGAGGTGCGGAGCCTGGAGGTGCTGCGTCTGGGGGTGCTGAGTCTGGGGGTGCTGAGCCTGAGCGTGCTACACCTGGAGGAGCCCTCTCCTCCCAGCAGCTGCAGGAGAGGTACCTCAAGTACTCCCGCCTCCGGAGTGGTACTGCTGGAGCTCGTCCCGGTACTTCCCCTCCTACCCAGGAGCTCCCCCCCATTCAGCAGATCCGCGAGTGGTACACACGGCGCTGCAGTCTTCGGAGTGGTGCTCCTGGTGCTGCGGACCCTGGGGGTGGCGCTGCTGCTGGTGCTGAGGACCCGGACGTGGGAGCTGCTGCTGGTGCTGCGGACCCGCCTGGTGGAGCTGCTGCTGGTGCTGAGGACTCGGACGTTGGAGCTGCTGCTGGTGCTGAGGACCCGGACGGTGGAGCTGCTGCTGGTGCTGAGGACTCGGACGGTGGAGCTGCTGCTGGAGCTGAGGACCCGAGCGGTGGCACTGCTGCTGCTGCTGAGGACCCGGGCGTTGGAGCTACTACTGGTGCTGAGGACCCGGCCGGTGGAGCTGCTGCTGGTGCTGTGGACCCGGACGCTGGAGCTCCTACTGGTACTGCGGACCCGGCCGCTGGAGTCTCCTCTGCTTCCGGAGACGCTGCGCGGCCGCGACCGTACTTCGTACCACTTCTTCAGCAGGTTCTTGGGCAGGCTCCTCCTCCTTGTCCTCCTCCCTCCGTAGAGTGTCCTCCGCCTGTCCGGCCGCAGTCACAGTTACCACCTACCTCGCCTCTCCCTGGTCCTTCTCCTTACACTGGTCCCACAGGAGGTCTTACAGAGCGTCGTGAGCCTGAGTCTCGTCCAGCGTCGCCTGTTCGTCCTGCTCGCACTGGTAGTCGTGTCCGTCGTGAGCGTCCTCCTCCTGTCCCAGGCACTCACTACATGACTCTGCGTCCCTCTACTGCTCCTCAGCGTGTCCCTCTACCGTCTCCTCCTGCGTCCTCTTTGCCTGACGTTCCGGACCCTGAGTCTGACCGGTATCGTGCTGAGCACCCTACTGTCACGCGTCTCCTTGCTACTGTTGTCACTGACCCTACCTTTGAGTCCTCGGCTGCGTCTGCTCTGGTCGCTGAGTTGGTTGACTTTGCTGCTGCCTGTCATCTAGACTACGCTGCTAGCCTTGTTGCTGAGTCTGAGTCTGTCTGTCCTCCGTCCGTCGGGGGTGAGTGTGCTCTTGGCACGGACGTCCTTGAGGACAGACAGGAGGAGTTCCAGTGTCTTGCTGCTGCTTTGCCCCGTCTCGTGTCCTTGCTAGTTGCCCCTGAGGGAGACCCGGATGCACCAGACATCCCGACCCCGCGCACTTACGCTGAGGCGATGGCGGGTCCCTACTCCTCTCAGTGGCAGACAGCCATGGACGCCGAGATGGCCTCCTGGAAGTCCACACGCACCTACGTAGACGAGGTTCCCCCTCCTGGGGCGAACATCGTCAGTGGCATGTGGATTTTCAGGGTGAAGCGGCCGCCGGGTTCTCCGCCTGTCTTCAAGGCGCGTTACGTGGCTCGAGGCTTCAGTCAGCGAGAGGGAGTTGACTTCTTCCAGACCTTCTCCCCCACCCCGAAGATGACTACTCTTCGGGTGCTGCTGCACATAGCCGCTCACCGCGACTACGAGCTTCACTCACTTGACTTCAGCACTGCTTTCTTGCAGGGCAGCCTGCACGAGGAGATCTGGCTGCGCCGCCCACCTGGCTTCACTGGGTCGTTTCCTCCTGGTACCCAGTGGAGGCTTCAGCGGCCGGTCTACGGTCTCCGCCAGGCTCCGCGTGAGTGGCACGACACACTGAGGACTACACTTGCGGCTCTTGGGTTCGCGCCTTCTACAGCTGACCCGTCGCTGTTCCTGCGCACCGACACTTCGCTGCCGCCGTTCTACATCCTCGTGTACGTCGACGACTTGGTCTTTGCCACTGCTCACACTGTAGGACTCGCCTACGTGAAGTCGGAGCTGCAGAGGAGACACACGTGCACAGACCTGGGTGAGCTGACAAGCTATCTTGGCTTGCGGATCACCCGGGACAGAGCACGGCGCACCATCACCCTGACTCAGTCACACATGGTGCAGCAGGTTAGATTCACGTACTCCTCGCCTCAGTCCACTCCTCTGCCTACCGGTCACTCGCTCTCAGCTCTGCCTTCGGATGAGTCCGTAGAGCCGAGTGGCCCGTATCCAGAGCTTGTGGGCTGCCTCATGTACCTGATGACCTGCACTCGACCTGACCTTGCATACCCTCTTAGCATCCTTGCACGCTATGTCACTCCTGGCCGTCACAGGAAGGAGCACATGGATGCCGCTAAGAGGGTGTTGCGCTACTTGTGCAGTACGTCGGGCATGGGGCTTGTGCTTGGAGGGCGAGACCGAGTTGTTCTCACAGGGCACTCAGACGCTTCTTGGGCAGACGACCAGGCCACTCAGCGGTCGTCTCAGGGTTACACCTTCAGCCTTGGCTCTGGCTCAGTTTCTTGGCGCTCTACACGCTCTTCTTCTGTTCTCGGCTCCAGTTGCGAGGCTGAGATCTACGCTACAGCCATGGCTGCCCAGGAGCTACGCTGGCTGACCTACCTGCTGACCGACCTCGGAGAGCGGCCTCGTTCTCCTCCAGTACTGTACGTCGACAACAAGGCTGCCATTGCCTTGTGTGAGGAGCACAGACTGGAGCACAGAACGAAGCACATCGCCCTGCGGTACTTCCTTGCTCGTGAGCTGCAGCAGCGCGGTCAGCTTTGTATTCGCTACGTGGCCACTGAGGCCAACACTGCTGATGTGTTCACCAAGGCGCTTCAGCCTCGTGACCATCAGCGCTTCTGCACTCTACTAGGCCTTGTGCCTACTGGACCTCACTTGCTTACCTCTTGACTTTGCTTGTACTGTGATCACTATATATATCTATACCTGCATGTTTCCTCTTGCTAGGTTGTGATCACTGTATCTCTTGCTCTGTTATAAACTTGCATGTGAACTGGTCTTGTGACCACTAGCTTGTGCTCGGAATTTGTGTGGAATCCTTGAGGTCCACCCTGAGCTTGTTGTTGCCTTGTTTTGCCTTGACTGGTCTTGTGACCCCTAGGACTCCCCCACTTTGCCTATGGGGGTGTGTCAAACATTATATATGTTGTATTTGTGTAGGCTGTAGTGGGTTAGCCTATAGGGGGGTCACAACATTAGGGTTTCATATTTGTACTCCCAATCCTTGCTAGTCCATCATTCCAGTCCGTTATTTCTGACACCTGTTGCCGGAATATTCTAACGGTGCTATCAATTCCATAGTACCTGGAATATATCCGCCCACAATACTAACACTGTTAGTAGCAAACCCAATTTGTTCTGCATATGATCTCTCCCCTTTTTTAGAGCAACCGTATAATGTACAAATATTATTGCTTACTCCCATTTCATCACAATATACAAGTTTATAGTTTACAAGCAGTGCTGAAGTCAAGTGAGTGAAGCTCGTAGTCGCGGTGAGCGGCTATGTGCAGCAGCACCCGAAGAGTAGTCATCTTCGGGGTGGGGAAGAAGGTCTGGAAGAAGTCAACTCCCTCTCGCTGACTGAAGCCTCGAGCCACGTAACACGCCTTGAAGACAGGCGGAGAACCCGGCGGCCGCTTCACCCTGAAAATCCACATGCCACTGACGATGTTCGCCCCAGGAGGGGGAACCTCGTCGACGTAGGTGCGTGTGGACTTCCAGGAAGCCATCTCGGCGTCCATGGCTGTCTGCCACTGAGAGGAGTAGGGACCCGCCATCGCCTCAGCGTAAGTGCGCGGGGTCGGGATGTCTGGTGCATCCGGGTCTCCCTCAGGGGCAACTAGCAAGGACACGAGACGGGGCAAAGCAGCAGCAAGACACTGGAACTCCTCCTGTCTGTCCTCAAGGACGTCCGTGCCAAGAGCACACTCACCCCCGACGGACGGAGGACAGACAGACTCAGACTCAGACTCAGCAACAAGGCTAGCAGCGTAGTCTAGACGACAGGCAGCAGCAAAGTCAACCAACTCAGCGACCAGAGCAGACGCAGCCGAGGACTCAAAGGTAGGGTCAGTGACAACAGTAGCGAGGAGACGCGTGACAGTAGGGTGCTCAACACGAAACCGGTCAGACTCAGGGTCCGGAACGTGAGGCAAAGAGGACGCAGGAGGAGACGGTAGAGGGACACGCTGAGGAGCAGTAGAGGGACGCAGAGTCATGTAGTGAGTGCCTGGGACAGGAGGAGGACACTCACGACGGACACGACTACCAGTGCGAGCAGGACGAACAGGCGACGCAGGACGAGACTCAGGCTCACGACGCTCTGTAAGACCTCCTGTGGGACCAGTGTAAGGAGAGGGAGCAGGGAGAGGCGAGGAAGGCGGTAACTGTGACTGCGGCTGGACAGGCGGAGGACACTCTACGGAGAGAGGAGGACAAGGAGGAGGAGCCTGCCCAAGAACCTGCTGAAGGAGCGGTACGAAGTACGGTCGCGGCCGCGCAGCGTCTCCAGAAGCAGAAGAGACTCCAGCGGCCGGGTCCTCAGTACCAGTAGGAGCTCCAGCGTCCGGGTCCACAGCACCAGTAGCAGCTCCACCGGCCGGGTCCTCAGCACCAGTAGTAGCTCCAACGCCCGGGTCCTCAGCAGCAGCAGCAGCGCCACCGCTCGGGTCCTCAGCTCCAGCAGCAGCTCCACCGTCCGAGTCCTCAGCACCAGCAGCAGCTCCACCGCCCGGGTCCTCAGCACCAGTAGAAGCTCCAACGTCCGGGTCCTCAGCACCAGCAGCAGCGCCACCGCCCGGGTCCTCAGCACCAGCAGCAGCTCCACCAGGCGGGTCCGCAGCACCAGCAGCAGCTCCAACGTCCGGGTCCTCAGCACCAGCAGCAGCGTCACCCCCAGGGTCCGCAGCACCAGGAGCACCACTCCGAAGACTGCAGTGCCGTGTGTACCACTCGCGGATCTGCTGAATGGGGGGGAGCTCCCGGGTAGGAGGGGAAGTACCGGGACGAGCTCCAGCAGCACCTCTCCGGAGGCGGCAGTACTCGAGGTACCTCTCCTGCAGCTGCTGGGAGGAGAGGGCTCCTCCAGGTGTAGCACGCTCAGGCTCAGCACCCCCGGACTCAGCACCCCCAGACTCAGCACCCCCAGGCTCAGCACCTCCAGGCTCCGCACCTCCAGGCTCCGCACCCCCAGACTCAGCACCCCCAGGCTCAGCACCCCTAGCAGGACGAGAGTCAACAGCTACCTCGACAGGCTCACCCGGGTCTACCTGGGACACACCTGAGGGAGCGGCACCCTGAGGGGGAAGGGGGTCTGGTACCTCAGCACCTGGAGCGAGGAAGAGAGGTGGGGGGGGGAGCGGGGCAGTGCGGTAGGGGAAGAGGCGGTAGTAGGGGACGGACTCGTCAAAAGTGACGTCCTGAGAGGCCAGGACACGACGCGAGGTGGGGTGGTAGAACTGCCAGCCAGGGGCGTCCGGGACAAAGCCAAGGAAGACGCAGGGGACAGCGCGACGGGAGAGCTTGTCCGCGGACGTGTCGCGGACAAAAGCTCGGGATCCCTAGACCCGAAAACGCGACGCATCGCCAGCCTCTCCCGTCCAACGCAGTGTCGGAGAAGTCTCGGGCAAGGAGACACGGGGCCAGAGGTTGAGCTGATGCGCAGCGTATCGGACTGCAAACGGCCACAGAAAATGGGGGGCAGCCGCATGGCTCAAGGAGGTACGAGCGACCTCCATGACCAGACCAATGCGGCGCTCAGCAACCCCATTCTGCTGTGGAGAGGCCGGAAGCGTGAACGACTGCTCAATGCCCTCCTGCTGACAGAAGGCCTCCAAGAGGCCAGAGGTAAACTCCCCACCTCTGTCAGAGTGCAGACGCAGGACAGGGAAGTCGGAGCGGAAACGCTCACTGAGCTGGAGACGAGATCTGCGGATCCAAGGGATCAATACATCAGGGACGTCACCCTTGGCGCGCAAGGGGAAGACCGTGGTGAAGCGCGAGAAGTCATCAACAACAATCAGGAAGTACCTCTCCTGACCCTGGCCACGGACGCGGGCTGGGCCCCACACGTCCAAGTGGAGCGTCTGCAAAGGAGCAGTCGTCGGGGGAAAGGAGGAGGAGTGAGGAGCGGCGCGCTGCCGCCCCTCGACACAGGGAATACAGGGAGGAGCAGGCGAGTCTGGAAGGGGAGGGAGTACCCTGGGAAGACCAGCAACAAGGTCCCGTTTGTGCATGGCCCGAAGGCGCTGCACAGACGGGTGACCAAGGCGGTGGTGCCAAAGGACAGTCTCATGCGCCAGAGAGCGACACGAGCAGGGGGCGGACAGCTGACCTGACGCAGACGCAGACGCGGACGCAGCTACCTGAGGGGACTCAGTGGTCAGTGTGTAAAGGTCCGACCCCGGCTCCCGAGTGAAGGTAGCCAGGTGGCGACCCGTCCGAGCACACGTGCAGTGTGTCACGCGCTCGTAGGCGGGGGTGAACTGGTGAACACCCCCGTCCTGGAGCGCACTACCTGCCACCAAGTTCGTAGAGAACGAGGGGAGGTAGAGACCTGACAGCGTGCCGGACGGGACCGCCGGACAAGGAAGGACAGTGGAGGAGGTCGCAATGACCGGACCCCCAGAGGGGTCAGCAAGGGAGACAGCAACTGGCCGAGCGAGTGGCTCAAGGACAGTGCGGTCACGAAAGAAAGAGCGAGAAGCACCTGAGTCCAGTGTGAAGGTGTGCAGTGCTGCAGTCGACTCAGTACCAGGGGGCACGGACGCACTAGCACCTAGGGCTGCAGCCTCACCAGGACCTGTGGGAGCAGACGCACTAGCACCTAGAGCGGCAGCCGGACTGGCCTGAATGCCCGGGTCGGGCGGAACACGCAAGTACTGAGCACCCTCTCCACTAATAGACATCGCATACATGGCAGTGAGAATAGCATCAAAGTCTAAAGCCCAAATATCAACACCCCTCTTTTCCAGATCAGCCCAGCGCGGCAGCTCAGTGGCAGCAGGAAACTGAGTGCGCCACGCGTCGGTAAGGCGCGCGAAGCAGCGCTGCGTGGGGTGCGGCCTCCCACACTGCTGGCCGCTGCGGTCACCTGTGCGAATGACGTACGTGCAGGTAACGCTACGCTGCGCATACCACTCACGGGCGGCCTGAAGCGTCGGGGCGGGCTGCTGACTCTGCCCTCCGCCAGTGCCTCCACGACCACCACCCCCACCGCCGCCGCCCCGGCCACCTCCACCCCTGCCGCCGCCACGACCACCTCCGCCTCCGCTGCCGCCTCCGCCACCACTCCCACCGCTGCTGTCTCCTCCCCCACTGCCGCCACTAGTCTCCCCAGCCGCGCCTCCACTCCCACCGCCTCCACCCCCACCTCCTCCGCCGCCACCCCCACCCCTGCCCCCCTTGTTCCTGCGGCGCCCGCTCGAAGCAGACGCGGTCCCGACCTTCTCAGCACCAAGAAGGTCGACAGCAGCAGCAGAGGCGACAGAGGGGAGGAGGGGGGAAGGGGAACACCCCTCAAAGAACGGGGTGCGGGGGTCGCCACGAGAGGTGCCTACAGCGACAATGCTCGCCTCAGCTGCAAGCAGTTCCTTCTCGAGGAGGGCAACAGTGAGCTCAGTGGGGGAGCGAGAGAGGAAGTGGTCCCTGACTGCGCGCAGAGAGTCAGGGAGGCGGGTGACGATGTGGTAGAGAGTGATCCAGAGCGGGGGGGGGTTGCTAGTGAGAAACTCGGCAGGCATAGCAGCGCGAAAGCGGGCCTCACTAGTCTTAAGGTGGGTGATGAGGTCTGCGACAGTGTGAAAGGAGGCTAGGTCGGGGAACAGGTAGGGGAGAGTGAGGCGGCCTAGCGTGGCAGAAGCGGGTGAGGAGTAGCGGGCAACTACAGCGGTGTAGAGGTCCTTAGCAGTCTTGCACTGGCCGAAGTGCTCGCGCTCGTCTAGCGGCAGGGAGTTGCGAATAGCAAAGCGAGCGTGCGCATCACGGGTCTGCCACTGGGAACGCAGAGTGCTGTCAGCAGACGAGTCAGGGGCAGTGGCATGGCCTAGGGCGTGGTCGTACAGTGAGATATCTTCCTTGGCAGTGAGCTGTAGGAACAGATGCAGGTCATCTAGCCAGGTTTCGAACTTCACTGGACGGCCCTCGGCATCGAAAGCTAGAACTGGAGGACTAGCCATAGTGACAGTAGCAGTAGCAGTAGTAGCAGTAGTAGTAGGAATCAGGCCGCTGGAAAGGTGTGCGGAGGGTCAACGGGGCCGGCGGGGCCGCTAGGCAAGGCGCGGGCGGGGTCGACTGTCCGTAGTGGCACACGAGCGGCAGTAGTAGGTAGCGTGGCAGCAGGAGCTGCAACGGCGCACTGGTGGCAGCTGCAGTGGCAGCAGTGTGCGCGGTAGGTAGAAAATAAACAACAGTGAGAGCGAGTGCCTCGCGGGCGGCGGCTGCAGAAGCGCACGGGCGGCAGCGGCGCACGGGCAGCGGCAGCGCACGGGCAGCGGCAGCGTAGGGGCAGCGACGGCGCACGGGCAGCGGCGGCGCACAGGCAGCGGCGGCGCTCGGGAGGCAGCGGTGCGCAAGCAGCAGCGGAAGCAGCGGCGTACGAGCGGCTGCGGGCAGCGGGGCGTGTGCGAGCAGGCGACGGGCGGCTGCGGGCGGGCGGCCGCTGCGACGGCGGGCTGCGGGCCTGCGGGGCGTGCGCGAGCAGGCGACGGGCGGCTGCGGGGCGTGCGCGAGCAGGCTACGAGCGGCTGCGGGGCGTGCGCTAGCAGGCGACGAGCGGCTGCGGGGCGTGCGCGAGCAGGCGACGGGCAGCGCGCGAGGGAAATAAGGCGCGCGTGGGCAGGAGGCGGGGCGCACGTATGAAAACGACCGCGCGCGAGCGGCTAAGGGGCGGCGCGACGGGGCCTTAAGGGGCGGGTCGCGGGTCGCGGGATGTAGGGGCCGTTAAAAAAAAATTCGAGGCGCCCTAGGTAGGTAGGTAGGTAGGTAGGGAACGGTGGGCCCTTAAAAAAAAACGGTCCTAGAGAAGGACCTGCTCTGAAACCATGTCAACGAGAACGGACTGGAATGATGAACTAGCAAGAATTGTGAGTACAAATATGAAACCCTAATGTTGTGACCCCCCTATAGGCTAACCCACTACAGCCTACACAAATACAACATGTATAATGTTTGACACTTGGGTCCCCCCCTATTGCATTCTCGACGTCCTCCTCCTCCGCCCACAAGCTCTCCCCCCTACCGCACCCGATCACCCCGGCAACACTCCCCTCCTCCCCCCCCGCCTGGTAATCCTCCCCCTGAACCCGAAATCCAAGTCGCCACAAACCCCGACCTCCAAGCCACTGCATACACAGACTTCCTCCTCCACCGCCACGAATACCTTATCCGCAAAGCCGACTACGACGCCGCCGCAGAGAACTACGCCCAGGTCATTGTAGGACGTGAGACCCACCTTGCCCATTGCTCATTGCCTGGTCCGCCGCTAACAATCGCGCCTGCACCGTCCTCCTTAAACCTTCCCCGATACCCTCATGCGTCGCTTCCAGGCTCGGGAACTCCGTGCCTCCGTAATCTGGGTGGAGCTGCACGCAATTTTTGAGCGCCGCGACATTAGCTCCGTCAGAATTCTCCTCCAGGAGTACTTTCCAATCACGCTCGCCACGTGTGACGGAGCCGTCGACTATGTGGGATGAATGCAGGAGGTAGCTGATCGCTGTTGGAAACAAGTAACTTAAACGCTTCTTATGTGTCGAAATATCGAAATGTAAGCGAGACGAACTATAGCGCAGCAACGGCGAGTCAACCATCGGAGGTTGACAACCGCCGGAGGTTACGTGAAGGTCAAAGGTCGCTGACCTTTGACTCGACAAATACAGCGCGACAGCAAGGACAAACAACTGACTCGTTATTGAGCAGTTGCCCGAGTCGTCACTGTATCGAACCGCAACAGCAACAGTAAAACGGTTATTAACTGTATCTCCTTGTAATCTTATAAAAACTTGTACTTTCTTTCTATAATTAATCTACTTTGCCCTCACATACTAGCGCAAGGTGGTTCAACACTTATCATTAAAATGCTTCTGCAATTACAACATTCCTACCTAGAGTTTAGCCTTGTAAAGATCCTAAGGGCTTTGTTCAGCCCAACATGGTATGAGAGCTATCAAGGTGAACTCAACTACAATCAAGTTCTATACAACAACAGAAGGCATGGCAACTCAAAATAAGAGAAGCTCCTCTAACGGTTCTCCTGGCACCACTCCTACTCCACCTCCTGCCTCTGGCCTACAGACAGAGGAGGGAACAGCAACAAGACCGGCAGCAGGGTCTACCGAAACTCCCGCTAACCAAGCTGCAGGCTTCGACCCAAGCATGATGGAGAAGTTCTTCTCCTTCATGTCCTTCTACGAACAACACCAGCAAACGGCACCTGCGCAGTCGAACAACAACAACAACAACGACGTTACACCAATGAGCCTTGACGGTTCATCCTACGCACGCGGAAATCAGCAGCAGCAGCCTTCCTTTTCTCCGTACGAGCCTCAGCGTGGCTCCATCAGCTTCATGCCGCATCAGCAGTCTTCACCTGGACAAGAAAAGACTCTGGACGCTCTTCAGGTTCAATCCCAATTCGCACACGTCTTAAAACTGCAGACGTCAAGACCATTCGACGGCAAGGAAATCTATACCTGGTCCTTTGAGTTTGAGATGATGATGGAAGGCGTGCAGATTCTTGGGTTCTTCGACGGGTCCCTGCCATATCCAACACACGGGACACAATACGACAAACAACAGTACATGTAACACTCGCTGATGGCATACACGATTCTACTGTGCAACATGACGCCGAATGAGCAGAAGAACATTCGGTCTTATCGCGGATATGGAAACTCCGCCGAGCTCGCGTACAACCATCTGAAAGGCCTGTATCAAGCAAACGACAGTGTTAATCAGAGTCGCCTCATGGCACAGCTGACAACAGTGGAAATGAAACCAGGCGAAAAAGGGATGGCCTATATTAGCCGCTGTCGCGGACTGCGCGACAGACTCCTTCGATGCGGAGGAGCAATATCAGAAGAAGCCTTCGTCACTGTCAAACATTATATATGTTGTGTTTGTTTAGGCTACAGTGGGTTAGCCTATGGGGGGTACACAATTCTAGGGTTTGGTACTTGTACTGCTTTCACTCATAGTTCAATCATTCCAGTCTCTTCTTTCTGACATGGTTTCAGAGCAGGTCCTTCGCTAGGACCGTTCTTAGGGCCCACCACTGAATACCTACCTACCTATCTACTGTCGGAGTGCTGCGTTAGCGCCTCCCCCTCAGCGCCCTCGTGCGCCCTCGTTTACGGCCCCCCCTAAGGCCCCGTCGACCCCGCGCGCCGCCCCTTAGCGATTCGCGCGCCGCCCCTTAGTGGCCCCGTCGAACCCGCGCGCGCCCCGATTTCGGCCCCGTTTGGCCCCGTCGACCCGCGCGCGTCCCCCCTTAGAGGCCCCGCTGGCCCCGTCGACCCGCGCGCGCCCCGCTTACGGCCCCGTCGGTCCCGCACGCGCCCCGCTTACGGCCCCGTCGACCCCGCGCGCACCCCGTTTAGCGGCCCCGCGGCCCCGTCGAACCCCACCTAGCGGCCCCGCGGCCCCGTCGCGTCCCGCCTAGAGGCCCCGCGGCCCCGTCGCGTCCCGCTTAGAGGCCCCGCGGCCCCGTCGCGCCCCACCTCACGGCCCCGCGACCCCGTTGCGCCCCGCTTAGCGGCCCCGCGGCCCCGTCGAGCCCCGCTTAGAGGCCCCCCGCGGCCCCGTCGAGCCCCGCTTAGAGGCTCTACGCAGCCGCGCAGCCCGACCCGAGCCGCGCCGCCCTACCCGACCGAGCCGCGCCGCCCGTACTGAGCAGCCCCGTCGATACTACTGCTCCTGCTGCTACTGCTACTACTGCTGCCACTATGGCTAGTCCTCCCGTACTTGCTTTCGATGCCGAGGGCCGCCCAGTGAAGTTTGACACCTGGCTAGATGACCTGCACCTCTTCCTCCAGCTCACTGCCAAGGAGGATATTTCGCTGTACGATCATGCCCTCGGTCACGCTACTGCCCCTCCTACCACTGCAGACAGCACTCAGCGCTCACAGTGGCAGACTCGTGACGCCCACGCTCGCTTCGCTATTCGCAACTCCCTGCCACTAGATGAGCGCGAGCACTTTGGCCAGCACAAGACTGCTAAGGACCTGTACACTGCTGTAGTTGCTCGTTACTCCTCACCTGCCTCTGCCGCACTAGGCCGCCTCACCCTCCCCTACCTGTTCCCCGACCTGGCCTCCTTCAGCACAGTCGCTGACCTCATCACCCACCTCAGGACCAGTGAGGCCCGCTTTCGCGCTGCTATGCCTGACGAGTTCCTTGCCAGCAACCCCCCCCCGCTCTGGATCACGCTTTACCACATCGTCACCCGCCTCCCTGACTCTCTGCGCGCAGTCAGGGATCACTTCCTCGCTCGCTCTCCCACTGAGCTCACCATTGCCCTCCTCGAGAAGGAATTGCTTGCAGCTGAGACGAGCATCGTCGCTGTAGGCACCTCTCGTGGCGACCCCCGCACCCCGTTCTTTGAGGGGTGTTCCCCTTCCCCTCTCCTCCCCTCTGTCGCCTCTGCTGCTACTGTCGACCTCCTTGGTGCTGAGAAGGTCGGGGCCGCGTCTGCTCCGAGCGGGCGCCGCAGGGGCAAAGGGGGCAAGGTTGGAGGTGGCGGCGGAGGAGGTGGGGGTGGAGGCGGTGGGAGTGGAGGAGCGGCTGGGGAGCCTACTGGCGGCAGTGGGGGTGGTGACAGCAGCGGCGGGAGTGGCGGCAGGGGTGGAGGCGGCAGTGGAGGCGGAGGTGGTCGTGGCAGCGGCAGGGGTGGAGGTGGCCGAGGCGGTGGCGGCGGCAGTGGTGGTCGTGGAGGCGCTGGCGGTGGCCAGAGTCAGCAGCCCGCCCCGTCGCTTCAGGCCGCTCGTGAGTGGTATGCGCAGCGTGGCTTTACGTGCACTTACGTCATTCGCACTGGTGACCGCACTGGCCAGCAGTGTGGGAGGCCGCATCCCACACAGCGCTGTTTCGCACGCCTTACTGACGCGTGGCGTGCCCAGTTTCCTGATGCCACTGACCTGCCTCACTGGGCTGATCTGGAAAAGAAGGGTGTTGATATCTGGGCTTTAGACTTTGATGCTATTCTCACTGCCATGTATGCGATGTTTACTAGTGGAGAGGGTGCTCAGTACTTGCGTGTTCCGCCCGACCCGGGCATTCAGACTAGTCCGGCTGCCGCTCTAGGTGCTAGTGCGTCTGCTGCCCCAGGTCCTGGTGAGGCTGCTGCTCTAGGTGCTAGTGCGTCCGTGCCCGCTGGTACTGAGTCGACTGCAGCACTGCACACCTTCACACTGGACTCAGGTGCTTCTCGCTGTTTCTTTCGTGACCGCACTGTCCTTGAGCCACTCGCTCGGCCAGTTGCTGTCTCCCTCGCTGACCCCTCTGGGGGTCCGGTCGTTGCGACCTCCTCCACTGTCCTTCCTTGTCCTGCGGTCCCGTCAGGCACGCTGTCAGGTCTCTACCTCCCCTCGTTCTCTACGAACTTGGTGGCAGGTAGTGCGCTCCAGGACGGGGGTGTCCACCAGTTCACCCCTGCTTACGAGCGCGTGACCCACTGCACGTGTGCTCGGACGGGCCGTCACCTGGCTACCTTCACTCGGCAGCCGGGGTCGGACCTGTACACACTGACCATTGAGTCCCCTCAGGTAGCTGCGTCCGCGTCTGCGTCTGTGTCAGGTCAGCTGTCCGCCCCCTGCTCGTGTCGCTCTCTGGCACATGAGACTGTCCTCTGGCACCACCGCCTTGGTCACCCGTCTGTGCAGCGCCTTCGGGCCATGCACAAACGGAACCTTGTTGCTGGTCTTCCCAGGGTTCTCCCTCCCCTCCCACCCTCGCCTGCTCCTCCCTGTCTTCCCTGTGTCGAGGGGCGGCAGCGCGCCGCTCCTCACTCCTCCTCCTTCCCCCCGACGACTGCTCCATTGCAGACGCTCCACATGGACGTGTGGGGCCCAGCCCGCGTCCGTGGTCAGGGTCAGGAGAGGTACTTCCTGATTGTTGTTGATGACTTCTCGCGCTACACCACGGTCTTCCCCTTGCGCGCCAAGGGTGACGTCCCTGATGTCTTGATCCCTTGGATCCGCAGATCTCGTCTCCAGCTCAGTGAGCGTTTCCGCTCCGACTTCCCTGTCCTGCGTCTGCACTCTGACAGAGGTGGGGAGTTTTCCTCTGGCCTCTTGGAGGCCTTCTGTCAGCAGGAGGGCATTGAGCAGTCGTTTACGCTTCCGGCCTCTCCACAGCAGAATGGGGTTGCTGAGCGCCGCATTGGCTTGGTCATGGAGGTCGCTCGTACCTCCTTGGTTCATGCGGCTGCCCCCCACTTTCTGTGGCCGTTTGCAGTCCGATACGCTGTGCATCAGCTCAACCTCTGGCCCCGTGTCTCCTTACCGGAGACTTCTCTGACACTGCGTTGGACGGGAGAGGCTGGCGATGCGTCGCGTTTTCGGGTCTGGGGATCCCGAGCTTTTGTTCGCGACACGTCCGCGGACAAGCTCTCCCGTCGAGCTGTCCCCTGTGTTTTCCTTGGCTTTGTCCCGGACGCGCCTGGTTGGCAGTTCTACCACGCCACCTCGCGTCGGGTCCTTGCCTCTCAGGACGTCACTTTTGACGAGTCCGTCCCCTACTACTGCCTCTTCCCCTACCGCACTGCCCCGCTCCCCCCCCCGCCTCTCTTCCTCGCTCCAGGTGCTGAGGTCCCAGACCCCCTCCCCCCTCAGGGTGCCGCTCCCTCAGGTGTGTCCCAGGTAGACCCGGTTGAGCCTGTTGAGGTAGCTGTTGACTCTCGTCCTGCTGGGGGTGCTGAGCCTGACCGTGAGGAGTCTGAGGGTGCGGAGCCTGGGGGTGCGGAGCCTAGGGGTGCGGAGCCTGGGGGTGCTGAGCCAGGAGGTGCGGAGTCTGGGGGTGCTGAGCCTGGAGGTGCTGCGTCTGGGGGTGCTGAGCCTGGAGGTGCGGAGTCTGGAGGTGCTGAGCCTGGGGGTGCTGCGTCTGGGGGTGCTGTGTCTGGAGGTGCTGAGCCTGAGCGTGCTACACCTGGAGGAGCCCTCTCCTCCCAGCAGCTGCAGGAGAGGTACCTACAGTACTGCCGCCTCCGGAGAGGTGCTACTGGAGCTCGTTCCGGTACTTCCCCTCCTGCCCAGGAGCTCCCCCCCATTCAGCAGATCCGAGAGTGGTACACGCGGCGCTGCAGTCTTCGGAGTGGTGCTCCTGGTGCTGCGGACCCTGGGGGTGGCGCTGCTGCTGGTGCTGAGGACCCGGGCGTTGGAGCTACTGCTGGAGCTGAGGACCCGGACGGTGGAGCTGCTGCTGGAGCTGGGGACCCGAGCGGTGGAGCTGCTGCTGGAGCTGAGGACCCGGCTGGTGGAGTTCCTGCTGGTGCTGCGGACCCGAGCGGTGGCGCTGCTGCTGGTGCTGCGGACCCGGGCGTTGGAGCTACTACTGGAGCTGAGGACCCGGACGGTGGAGCTGCTGCTGGTGCTGAGGACCCTGCTGCTGGTGTCTCTGCTGGTTCTGGAGACGCTGCGCGGCCGCGACCGCGACCGTACTTCGTCCCGCTTCTTCAGCAGGTTCTTGGTCAGGCTCCTCCTCCTTGTCCTCCTCCCTCCGTCGAGTGTCCTCCGCCTGTCCAGTCGCAGTCACAGTTCCCGCCTGCCTCGCTTCTCCCTGCTCCCTCTCCTTACACTGGTCCCACAGGAGGTCTTACCGAGCGTCGTGAGCCTGAGTCTCGTCCTGCGTCGCCTGTTCGTCCTACTCGCACTGGTCGTCGTGTCCCACGTGAGCGTCCTCCTCCTGTCCCTGGCACTCACTACATGACTCTGCGTCCCTCCACTGCTCCTCAGCGTGTTCCGCTGCCGTCTCCTCCTGCGTCCTCTCTGCCTACTCTTCCTGATCCGGAGTCTGACTCCCGTCGTGCTACCAGTCCCACTGTCACCCGTCTCCTCGCTACTGTTGTCACTGACCCTACCTTTGAGTCCACCGCTGCGTCTTCTCTGGTCGCTGAGTTAGTTGACTTTGCTGCTGCCTGTCGTCTAGACTACGCCACTAGCCTCGTTGCTGAGTCTGAGTCTGAGTCTGTCTGTCCTCCGTCCGTCGGGGGTGAGTGTGCTCTTGGCACGGACGTCCTTGAGGACAGAAAGGAGGAGTTCCTGTGTTTTGCTGTTGCTTTACCCCACCTTGTGTCCATGCTAGTTGCCCCTGAGGGAGACCCGGATGCACCAGACATCCCGACCCCGCGCACTTACGCTGAGGCGATGGCGGGTCCCTACTCCTCTCAGTGGCAGACAGCCATGGACGCAGAGATGGCTTCCTGGAAGTCCACACGCACCTACGTCGACGAGGTTCCCCCACCTGGGGCGAACATCGTCAGTGGCATGTGGATTTTCAGGGTGAAGCGGCCGCCGGGTTCTCCTCCTGTCTTCAAGGCGCGCTACGTGGCTCGAGGCTTCAGTCAGCGAGAGAGAGTTGACTTCTTCCAGACCTTCTCCCCCACCCCGAAGATGACCACTCTTCGGGTGCTGCTGCACATAGCCGCTCAGCGCGACTACGAGCTTCACTCACTTGACTTCAGCACTGCTTTCTTGCAGGGCAGCCTGCACGAGGAGATCTGGCTGCGCCGCCCTCCTGGCTTCACTGGGTCGGTTCCTCCTGGTACCCAGTGGAGACTTCAGCGGCCGGTCTACGGTCTCCGCCAGGCACCGCGTGAGTGGCACGACACACTGAGGACGACACTTGCGGCTCTTGGGTTCGCTCCCTCTACTGCTGACCCGTCACTGTTTCTACGCACAGACACCTCACTGCCGCCGTTCTACATCCTCGTGTACGTCGACGACTTGGTCTTTGCCACTGCTGACACCGCGGCACTCGCCCACGTGAAGTCGGAGCTGCAGAGGAGACACACGTGCACAGACCTGGGTGAACTGACGAGCTATCTTGGCTTGCGGATCACCCGGGACAGAGCACGGCGCACCATCACCCTGACTCAGTCACACATGGTGCAGCAGATCCTTCAGCGCTTCCGCTTCACGTACTCCTCGCCTCAGTCCACTCCTCTGCCTACCGGTCACTCGCTCTCAGCTCTGCCTTCGGATGAGTCCGTAGAGCCGAGTGGCCCGTATCCAAAGCTTGTGGGCTGCCTCATGTACCTGATGACCTGCACTCGACCTGACCTTGCATACCCTCTTAGCATCCTTGCACGCTTTGTTGCTCCTGGCCGTCACAGGAAGGAGCACATGGATGCCGCTAAGAGGGTGTTGCGCTACTTGTGCAGTACGTCGGGCATGGGGCTAGTGCTTGGAGGGCGAGACCGAGTTGTACTTACTGGACACTCAGACGCTTCTTGGGCGGACGACCAGGCTACTCAGCGGTCGTCTCAGGGTTACACCTTCAGCCTTGGCTCCGGCTCAGTTTCTTGGCGTTCTACACGCTCTTCTTCTGTTCTCAGCTCCAGTTGTGAGGCTGAGATCTACGCCACAGCCATGGCTGCCCAGGAGCTTCGCTGGCTGACCTACCTGCTGACCGACTTGGGAGAGCGGCCTCGTTCTCCTCCAGTGCTGTACGTCGACAACCAGGCTGCCATTGCCTTGTGTGAGGAGCACAGACTGGAGCACAGAACGAAGCACATCACCCTGCGGTACTTCCTTGCTCGAGAGCTGCAGCAGCGTGGTCAGCTTCGTCTGCGTTACGTGGCCACTGAGGCCAACCTTGCTGATGTGTTCACCAAGGCGCTTCAGCCTTGTGACCATCAGCGTTTCTGTACTCTTCTAGGCCTTGTGCCTGCTGGACCTCACTTACTTACTTCTTGACCTTGCTTGTACTGTGATCTTTATATATATATACCTGCATGTTTACACTTGCTAGGTTGTGATCACTGTATCTCTTGTTATATTATCAACCTGCATGTGAACTGGTCTTGTGACCGCTTGCTTGTGCTCGGAATTTGTGTGGTATCCTTGAGATCCACCCTGAGCTTGTTTTGCTTTGCTTTGACTGGTCTTGTGACCCCTTGCTCTCCCCCACTTTGCCTATGGGGGTGTGTCAAACATTATATATGTTGTGTTTGTTTAGGCTACAGTGGGTTAGCCTATGGGGGGTACACAATTCTAGGGTTTGGTACTTGTACTGCTTTCACTCATAGTTCAATCATTCCAGTCTCTTCTTTCTGACACTGTCATCATCGTTGGACTCGGTCCTCATTGGCGCGCCACCCGAGCTCTCCTTCGAGCCATCGGGAAAATTTCCGAAGCAGCACCCTGCGCCGAAATTCACGCTGAACAGCAAGACATGGACCTGCACGAGGAGCGGCACAAGAAGAAAACGTCAGTACCCGAATTTGCATTTCATACTCAGCGGCGCCACAACAACAACAACCACCGGCTGAACAAGTATCAAGCACAACAACCCGTACCTCCGTTTTGTCATCTCTGCAAGACGTCAGGACACCCTCGCACACACTGCCCGAATTGACAGCAGTCAACGCCGCCGCAATGTCAACTTCGTCCTTTAAGCAGCCAAGTGGCATCCATACAGGCGCACCCCACAAGTCAGACGCAGTCCTCAACAACATCGCCAACGCAACCTGCACAAGGATCAAGAAACATTGTCAGTTGCATGGCGAGGACACCGAATCCTGCAACCGAATCACCGAATCACCGCCGCACTATTCACCGGAAGAACAACTCGGCGAAAGCACCCCACGTCGCGAGTCACTGCAGCCGAATCCAGCGTATGCAGCCATCGCCCAAAGCGAACCGTCCGGGAAGGACACCTGGTTCTTGGACAGTTGCTGCGGACAGCACATGTGCTCCTCGGGTCGCTTCGTTCAACGAGAACATCAACTTCAGCGCGAAGTTGTCATCACCGTCGCCAACAACCAGAACCTGCGCACACGACGACAAGGCGTAGTTCAACTTCAGTCACGGGAAACAAACGTCATACTGCAAATGTCAAAGGTTCTAATAGCGGAGGGACTCGGCTACAACTTACTGAGCGTCAGTCAGCTGATGGCGAAAGGCATCCACCTCGAAGAAGATAGCACCACCCAGGAGTTTAAGTTGTGCCACGGGAGAGGCGGACTTTACATCGGGAAAGCGGTATTGAAGAATAACGTCTTCCTCCTCAACTTCGTTCCAGATCTAGGCACCGCCGATTGCGACGCCATCGTCAACTTCACTTTCTGGACCCACCCGCCAGATCTCGACCCCGAATTCAGTCCAGGAGGCTTCTGGTACTCGCACACTATACCTGAGACAGAACGCACAAGAGCGTTAGCAACAATTCAACGACCAGTAGCAGAGACAACATCGGCAGCAGCAGGAACAACATCGGCAGCAGCAGAGACAACATCGACAGCAGCAGAAACAACATCGACAGAAGCAGGAACAACATCGACAGCAGCAGACACAACATCGGCAGCAGCAGAGACAACATCAGCAGCAGCAGAAACAACATCGGCAACAGCAGTGACAACACCGACTGCAGGCCCTTCAACGGCACCGGTTTCCATCGACGACATGCCACCGACTCCCACTCCACAAAAAGTCCACAGAAATGCACACTTCACCGCAGGCTTTTTACTCCAACTCCGATATGTACAGACGTTCACCTGGACATCGCGCCACCGAAGGAACCTGGCACGCAAGAATGGGACATCCGAGTAACACGGTGTTAAACAACACGATCAGAGCAGGCGTGCTCGACAAAGACTCACTGCTCCTAACTGACGGAAGTGAACTTCGACGAGCCTGTGGAACATGCTTTACCTGCCTCGAAGCCGACTTACCGCATCAGCCGTTCGTTTCTCACCACAATCCGAGCGCACCAGCGTACGCACCACTGGAGAAGGTGTACAGCGACATCCTGTACAACCGCGAACCTGGACAAGGAGCATATAATTACACCATCACATTCATCGATGCCGCCACACGCTACGTCTGGCACTTCAATCTCCCAAGTAGCGACATGGCCGTCGACGCGTTCGCCGCCTGGCTACCAGCAGCAGAACGAGAATCAGGAGTGAAGCTGAAAAGCTTTCGGTCAGACGGGGGAGGAGAATCCGAGTCACAAAAGTTCAAGAACTACCTGGCAGAATGAGGCATCAAGCGACTCATTTCCCTTCCCTACGCCCATCAACAACAAGGCGTAGCAGAAAGGATGAACAGGACTCTCCAGAACACCATGCGCAAGCTGCTACGTGGCATGCGGCTACCCAACCACATGTGGCCCGAAGCAATGGACCACGCTGTCATGCTGCACAACTTGCTCTCGTCATCATCACTCCCGAACAACGCATCACCGCATCTGCTGTGGACAGGAAAATTGGGCAGCACAAAAATGTTGAGAGTTTTCGGCTGCATGGTACAGTACCGACCCCCAGCTGCACGAGCAGGTCGATTCTCCCAACGCGCACAGTGGGGACTACACCTGGGCATCGAAAAGCATTACAACGCATGGAAAATCTTCGACATCAACACAAAGGAAACAGTGGCAGCACGTGATGTCATATTCTACTAGCGACTCACGCTCCCAACATACCTTGCCAACTTGGAAGAAGGAAACCCGGACCTCACAGACAACTTTCTTGGCGACCGAGCCTTCGCTTCGGTAGCAGACGAAGCTGACTAGGACGAGCAAAACGTGGACAGAGCCTCGGAGGAAGCCGGACCTCTTCCCTACTGCTCCGTCCACGTACCAATGGACGACGAAAACCCACGCGAAAGCATCAATGCCGAAGTCTACTACCACTTCGCCGACAACGGTTACGTTACACCCGCACAAGTCAACACCGACGAAGCAGAACGCGTAGGACCCAATTTCATACCTGATCCAGAAGCGGGAGACGAAGCAGTCTATCCCGAGGATACTACTCTCCCTCGCTACACACAGAGCGGACTGCAGATACTCGGCCTCGTCACCGCCGTCCACGGAGCAGCACCACCTAAGGAACCTGCCACAGTTCAACAGGCTCTGGGGGGGGAGCATAGGGAAAAATGGCGCGAAGCCACGGACACGGATTTGAAGGCGCTGGAAGAGCGCAATACCTGGAAAGTCGTTCCCATTGGCGTGGCACGGAACAAGACAATCCTTACTGGAAAATGGGTTTTCCGTGTGAAAACCAAAGCGAGACGGCACCATCGACAAGTTTAAGGCGCGCTGGGTCGTACGCGGCTTCGACCAAGAGAATGGACGAGATTTCACTGAAACGTTCGCCCCGGTCAGCCGACATACCTCATTGCGAATTCTTCTCGTGATAGCTGCTATGAAGAAGAAAAAGCTTCGGCAGATCTATGTCGCCAACGCTTTTCTCTACGCTCCTGTCGATGCTGAGATATTCATCGAGTTACCACACGACTCCAACACGGACCCTAACCAAGTTTGTCAGCTACTGAAATCTCTGTACGGGATCAAGCAAGCTCCGAGACTGTGGCAGCACTACCTACACGCCCGACTCATTCGCATAGGATTTCGCCAGCTACCACACGACCAGGGTAGGTACCGGCTTACAAAGGGCATCGACTACATTCTGCTTATCGTCTACGTGGATGATCTCCTATACATCGGCTCGACCGACGGCATCACGACCTGGTTCGAAGGGGAGCTGCAGCAGGATCTCACGCTCACGGTCTCATCTACCGTATTGCAATACCTCGGGCTCAACATTCAAGAAGAGGAGAACGCGATCTACCTCAGCGCCGCGAAGTACGCCGACACCATCGCCAAGCGCTTCGGATTAACTCCAACCGTCATCTCCACGCAGTACCGCTACACCGCAGCAAACCATAAGGAAGCCTCCATCCCACTCAAGCCCGCCGGCATACGCGACTACCAGCGAAAGCTAGGATGCCTCCTTTTCGCAGCCGTCACCTGCCGACCAGACCTATCGTACTCTGCAAGCCAACTCGCCACCTACCTCAAGAAACCTGAAGCAGAGCACATGGAAAAGCTCGAGCGCGCACTTCACTACCTCGTTAGTACTCCGACGATCGGCTTAGCCTACCACAAGACCAGAACTACGACGCCTAAGTTAATCGGCTACGTCGACGCCGACCACGCCGGCGACTCTGACAACAGGCGCTCGCGCACCGGCTACATCTACCGCCTCGAACCTAATGGACCTATCTCGTGGAAGTCGAGCAAACAAGAATTAATCACCCTCTCCTCAGCTGAAGCAGAATATATTGCACTCTGCTCAGCCACCAAGGAAGGACTGTACCTTCGCGAACTACTGGAAGAAGCGAAGCTGGCTCAGTTACCCAGCTTCTCCCGATTCCGCGACAACCATTCAGCAATCCGCATCGCGAACAAAAATGGATTCGCAAACAGAACGAAACAAATCGACCTACGGTATTTCTTCGTGAAAGACGAGATCGAGAAGGGGAGACTCGAACTATCCTACTGCCCCACGTCTGAGATGGCAGCCGATTATTTGACCAAGAAACTCGGAAAGCAGAAGTTCGAGTACTGCATGCTGCTGACTGGACAAGGCCACGTCACCAGCAGCGACACTCCAGAAGCGAAGGGGAGTGTTGGAAACAAGTAACTTAAACGCTTCTTATGTGTCGAAATATCGAAATATAAGCGAGACGAAATATAGCGCAGCAACGGCGAGTCAACAATCAGAGGTTGACAACCGCCGGAGGTTACGCGAAGGTCAAAGGTCGCTGACCTTTGACTCAACAACTACAGTGCGACAGCAAGGACAAACAACTGACTCGTTATTGAGCAGTTGCCCGAGTCGTCACTGTATCGAACCGCAACAGCAACAGTAAAACGGCTATTAACTCTATCTCTTTGTATTCCTTGTATTCTTATAAAAACTTGTACTTTCTTTCTATAATTAATCTACTTTGCCCTCACATACCAGCGCAAGGTGGTTCAGCACATATCATTAAAACGCTTCCGCAATTACAACATTCCTACCTAGAGTTTAGCCTTGTAAAGATCCTAAGGGCTTTGTTCAGCCCAACAATCGCCTCGAGGCTCGCCAAGCTGGTCTCTCTGGGCCTTTGCATATACATCGCCTCCTCTTCAACCTCACCCCTGACCATGAATCCCGCCTTCATGCCTTCACTGAGGCAAACCCCATGGCTATTCTCGGCTCCGTGATCCAATAGATCATCAACACCGAAGTCAAGCTTCGCACCCCTGTTGTCAATCTCGCCACATTCCAGCCCCCCTCCTCCTCCCTCAATGCCACGCAGTCGCGCAAGCAGAGCAACCGCAACGACAAAGGGGGAGGTGGGGGCAAAAGTGGTGGCAGTCGTGGTGAGGGAGGCGGTGGCGGTAGCAGTCGTGGAGGCACCGGTGGTAATGAGACTAGCACTCCCGCTACCTCCGGAGGCGCAAACCCCGGTGGATCACCCTCATGAGGTCGTGGGGGTCGTCCCAATACTCTCCCCCCTTGCACTTACATTCGCCGTCATGGTCCCTGTGCAGGCACTCCTTTGCGGTCAAACCAATCACCCTCCTACCACGTGCTTCAAGGCGCTTGACGATGCCTGGTTCGAACGTGGCAACGTCGACACCCCTCCCTGCTGGGGCAACCTCACACCGCGTCCCACTGTCGCTAACATTCAAACCCTTCCCACCTACCTTACTTCTCACCTCTGCCTCCTCGCCCCTCCTCAGCAATTCTACAACCTCAAGCAGCAGCATCTCATGCAGAAGCAGCAACAGCCGCACCACGCGTGGGGAGTTGGACCTCATCCGAAATGGGTTCCAGGAGCCGCCCCTGGCAGCAGCAGCAGCTGAACTTTGGGACGGCTGCCATTGCAGCTCAAGCCTCCCCTGCCCCCCCTTGGGGCACTCTCCCCCCCTCTCCCCCTAGTGGTTTTGCCACCCCTCTCACCCGGGATAGCTTCCTTGGTAACATTGCTGTTGCACCTTCTCTTCCTTCCATGTACCCCTCTTCCATTAATGAGACCACTTTTCAGTACTCCATGTTCCCCTCCTCCCACCCCATGTCAGAAACTAGAACGAGAATGATGTGCATTGAACAGAAATGTTGGTACAAGTACTAGCCCTAATTGGGTTGTACCCCTTATGGGCTACCCCACTACAGCCTACATAACAAAACATTTTGACACACCCCCATAGGCAAAGTGGGGGAGAAAAAGGGGTCACAAGACCAGTCAAGCAAAGCAAAAGAAGCTCAGGGTGGATCACAAAGTCACCACACATTCCGAGCACAAGCAAATGGCCACAAGGCCAGTTCACATGCAGAGTTATATAAAGAAAGGAGAACAAGCATTACAGTGATCATAACCTACCAAGTGCTGGCATGCAGGTATATGTAAAAAGATCACAGTACAAGCAAAGTCACGAAGTGAGCAAGTGAGGGAAAGTAGGCACAAGGCCTAGAACAGTACAGAAACGCTGATGATCACCAGGCTGAAGTGCCTTGGTGAATATATCAGCAGTGTTGGCCCGAGTGGCCACGTAAGCAAGACAAAGCTGACCACGCTGCTGCAACTCTCGAGCAAGGAAGTAACGCAGAGCGATGTGCTTCGTTCTGTGCTCCAGTGTGTGCTCCTGATACAAGGCAATAGCGACCTTGTTGTCTACGTACAGGTTTGGAGGAGAACGAGGCCGCTCTCCCAGGTCGGTCAGCAGGTAGGTGAGCCAGCGTAACTCATGTGCAGCCATGGCTCCTGCGTAGATCTCAGCCTCACAACTGGAACTGAGAACAGAAGACGAGCGGGTAGACCGCCACGAAACAGAGCCGGAGCCAAGGCTGAACGTGTAACCCTGTGACGACCGCTGCGTAGCCTGGTCGTCAGCCCAAGACGCGTTTGTGTGGCCAGTGAGGACAACTCGACTCCGCCCTCAAAGCACGAGTCCCATGCCCGATGTACTGCACAAGTAGCGCAACACCCTCTTAGCAGCCTCCCAGTGCTCTCGCCGGTGTCTCCCAGGCGCAACGTAGCGAGCCAGGATGCTAAGGGGGTACGCAAGGTCAGGTCGAGTGCAGGTCATCAGGTACATGAGGCAGCCCACCAGCTCTCGATATGGGCCACTCGACTCTACGGACTCGTCCGAAGGTGGAGCTGAGAGCAAGTGACTAGTAGGCAGAGGAATGGACTGTGGCAAGGACCAAGTGAAGCCGAAGCGCTGAAGGACCTGGTGCACCATGTGTGACTGAGTCAGGGTGATGGTGCGTCGTGCTCTGTCACGGATGATCTTCAAGTCAAAATAGCTCCGCAGCTCACCCAGGTCAGTGCAGGTGTGTCTCATCTGCGGCTCCGACTTCACAAGGTCCCTCAGTGTCAGCAGAGTCGAAAACCAAGTCGTCGACGTACACGAGGATGTAGAACGGCGGCAGCGAAGTGTCGGTGCGCAAAAACAGCGACGGGTCAGCAGTCGAAGGAGCAAACGCTAGAGCCACAAGTGTCGTCCTCAGTGTGTCGTGCCACTCGCGAGGCGCCTGGCGGAGACCGGAGGCTCCACTGGGTACCTGCAGGAAACGACCCAGTGAAGCCAGGTTGGCGGCGCAGCCAGATCTCCTCGTGCAGGCTGCCCTATAAGAAAGCTGTGCTTAAGTGAAGAGAGTCAAGCTCGTAGTCACGCTGAGCGGCGACGTGCAGCAGCACCCGAAGAGTGGTCATCTTCGGGGTAGGGGAGAAGGTCTGAAAGAAGTCAACTCCCTGTCGCTGACTAAAGCCTGTGGCGACGTAACGAGCCTTGAAGACAGGCGGAGAACCTGGCGGCCGCTTCACCCTGAAAATCCACACGCCATCGACGATGTTCGCTCAAGGAGGGGAAACTGGGTCGACGTAAGTGCCTGTGGACTTCCAGGATGCCATCTCCGCGTCCATGGCTGTCTGCCACTGAGAGGAGTAGAGACCCGTAATCGCCTCTGCGTAAGAGCGCAGGGTCGGGATGTCTGGTGCATCCGGGTCTCCCTCAGGAGCAAGCAGCATGGCCACGAGATGAGGTACAACAGCTGCAAGACACTCAAAGTCCTCCTGCCTGTCCTCAAGGACGTCCGTGCAAAGAGCACACTCACCCCCGACGGACAGAGGACAGTCAGAATCAGACTCTGCAACAAAACTAGTGGCATAGTCTAGACAACAAGCGGCAGCAAAGTCAACAAGCTTAGAAACTAGGGTAGTCGCAGCAGAGGACTCAAACGAAGGGCCAGTGACAACAGTGGCTAGAACCGCGTGACAGTAGGACTGGCATCACGAACTAGGTCAGACTCAGGGTCCGGACCGTCAGCAAGAGAGGATGCAGGAGGAGACGGCAGAGGGACATGCTGTGGAACAGAGGAAGGACGAAGTGCCATAGTGTGCGTGCCGGGGACAGGAGGAGGACGCGGACGAGGAACACGACGACCAGTGCGAACAGGCGAGGCAGGACGAGACACAGGCTCACTACGCGCTGTAAGAGAGTCTGGTTGCTTAGTGTAAGGAGAAGGAGCAGGCAGTGGGGAGTCAGGCTGTAACGGGAGGCCAGTAGAAGATGGGAGGCTAAGAACCTGGCGAAGCACGGAGTCAGGCGGTGGCACAGATGACGGTGACGGCGGAGCGAAGAACAGTCGCGGCTGTGCATGACCACCAGCACCAGAACCACCAGCTCCAGCACCTCCTGTACGAGTAGTAGCAGCTCCAGCGCCTCCAGCAGCTCCAAAACCTCCAGCTCCAGCGCCTCTAGCTCCAGCGCCTCCAGCTCCAGCACCTCCAGCTCCAGCGCCTCCAGCTCCAGCACCTCCAGCTCCAGAGCCCGCAGCACCACCAGCTCCGGGAGCTTCAGCACCTCCAGGACGAGCACCTCCGGGACCAGCAGTGCCAGGACCTCCAGCACTAGCAGCACCACCAGCTCCGGCAGCTCCAGTACCTCCAGTACAAGCACCTCCAGAACCAGAAGCTCCAGCGCCGACACCTCTAGCTCCAGCGTCTCCAGCTCCAGAGCCTCCAACTCCAGCGTCTCCAGCTCCAGCGCCTCCAGCTCCAGCGCCTCTTGCTCCAGGGCCCCCAGCCCCAGCGCCTCCAGCTCCAGCGCCTCCAGTACGAGCACCTCCAGGACTAGCAGATCCAGCGCCTCCAGCGCCAGCACCTCCAACAGCAGAGCCTCCAGCGACAGGGCCTCCAGCTCCAGCAGCGCGACTCCGAAGGCGGGTGCGCCGAGCAAACCACTCGCGCAGCTGCTGTGGTGAGAGAGGCCGCCGCGACGAGGCACCCAGAGGACCTCCAGCAGACGCAGTACCCCCAGGCTTAGCACCTCCAGGCTCCGCACCCACAGACTCAGCACCTCCAGGCTCAGCACCCCCAGGCTCCGCGCCCTCAGGCTCCGCACCCTGAGGCTCCGCACCCTCAGACTCAATTTCAGGCTCAGCACCCCCAGGCTCAGCACCCCCAGACCCAGCACCCCCAGGCTCAGCACCCCCAGGCTCAGCACGTACAGGCTCAGCACCCCCGGGCTCCTCATGTACAGGCTCAGCACCCCCAGACGCAGTACCCCGAGCAGCACCACCCCCAGCAGCACCAGAGTCACTAGAGACCTCGACAGGCTCAGCCAGGGTGGGGGGGTCTACTTGAGACACGCCTGGAGGAGCAGGACCCTAAGGGGGGAGGGGGTCTACCGGAGGGGGACCTGGAGCGAGGAGGAGCGATGGGGGAAGAGACGGTAAAAGGGAACCGACTCGTCAAACGTGACGTCCTGAGAGGGCAGGACACGACGCGTGTTGGGGTGGCTGCCAGCCAGGCGCGTCATTGACAAAGCCAAGGAAGACGCAGGGAATGGCGCGGGCAGAGAGCTTGTCCGCGGTGGTAGTAGTATCGCGGACAAAGGCATGAGAGCACCAGACCCGGCACACCGACGCTTTGCCAACCTTTCCTGTCCAACGCAGTGTCGGCGAGGTCTCCGGCAAGGAGATACGGGTGTCAAACATTGTATGTTTATATTGTGTAGGCTGTAGTGGGTTACACCTTAGGGGGTACACAAAGTTAGGGTTTCCTACTTGTACCAAACTCTGAGCTAGTTCATTCATTCCTCGTTCAGTTATTCTGACATGGTTTCAGAGCAGGTCCTTCGCTAGGACCTAAGTTTTTTTTTTTTTCGGGCCCACCTCTACTACCTACCTACCTACTGTCGGAGTGCTGCGTTAGCGCCTCCCCCTCCGCGCCTTCGTGCGCCCTCGTGTACGGCCCCTTAAGGCCCCGTCGACCCCGCACGCTGCCCCTTAGTGGCCCCGTCGCACCCGCGCGCGCCCCGATTCCGGCCCGTCGCCCCGTCGACCCTCACCTAGCGGCCCCGCGGCCCCGTCGACCCACCCGCGCGCACCTCGTTTAGCGGCCCCGCGGCCCAGTCGCCCCGTCGACCCTCACCTAGCGGCCCCGCGGCCCTGTCGACCCACCCGCGCGCACCTCGTTTAGCGGCCCCGCGGCCCCGTCGCCCCGTCGACCCTCACCTAGCGGCCCCGCGGCCCCGTCGACCCACCCGCGCGCACCTCGTTTAGCGGCCCCGCGGCCCCGTCGCCCCGTCGACCCTCACCTTGAGGTCCCGCGGCCCCGTCGACCCACCCTTGACGCCCCGCGCGCACCTCGTTTAGCGGCCCCGCGGCCCCGTCGCCCCGTCGCCCCTCACTTAGAGGCCCCGCGGCCCCGTGCGCACCTCGTGTCGCGACCCCGCGGCCCCGTCGACCCACCCCTGGTGGCCTCGCGGCCCCGTGCACGCCCCGCCTAGAGGCCCCGCGACCCCGTCGACCTGTGCGCACCCCGCCTAGAGGCCCCGCGACCCCGTCGACCCGTGCGCCCCCCCGCCTAGAGGTCCCCGCGGCCCCGTCGTCCCCGCGCGCGCCCCGCATAGAGGCCCCGCTGGCCCCATAGACCCCGCGCACCGCCTCTTTGCGGCCCAGTCGCTTCTACTGATACTGCTACTGCTGCTGCTGCAGCTGCTACCGCTACTACTGCTACTGCTACTGCTGCTACTATTATGGCTAGTCCGCCTGTACTCGCTTTCGATGCTGAGGGCCGTCCAGTGAAGTTCGAAACCTGGCTAGATGACCTGCATCTCTTCCTACAGCTCACTGCCAAGGAGGACATCTCACTGTACGATCATGCCCTCGGTCACGCTACTGCCCCTCCTACCACTGCAGACAGCACTCAGCGCTCACAGTGGCAGACTCGTGATGCCCACGCTCGCTTCGCCATTCGCAACTCCCTGCCACTAGATGAGCGCGAGCACTTTGGCCAGCACAAGACTGCTAAGGACCTGTACACTGCTGTAGTTGCTCGTTACTCCTCACCTGCCTCTGCCGCACTAGGCCGCCTCACCCTCCCCTACCTGTTCCCCGACCTGGCCTCCTTCAGCACAGTCGCTGACCTCTTCACCCACCTCAGGACCAGTGAGGCCCGCTTTCGCGCTGCTATGCCTGACGAGTTCCTTGCCAGCAACCCCCCCCCGCTCTGGATCACGCTTTACCACATCGTCACCCGCCTCCCTGACTCTCTGCGCGCAGTCAGGGATCACTTCCTCGCTCGCTCTCCCACTGAGCTCACCATTGCCCTCCTCGAGAAGGAATTGCTTGCAGCTGAGGCGAGCATCGTCGCTGTAGGCACCTCTCGTGGCGACCCCCGCACCCCGTTCTTTGAGGGGTGTTCCCCTTCCCCTCTCCTCCCCTCTGTTGCCTCTGCTGCTGCTGTCGACCTCCTTGGTGCTGAGAAGGTCGGGGCTGCGTCTGCTCCGAGCGGGCGCCGCAGGGGCAAAGGGGGCAAGGGTGGAGGTGGCGGCGGGGGAGGCGGGAGTGGTGGCGGTGGGGGTGGCGGTGGGACTGGAGAGGCTAGTGGCGGCAGTGGGGGTGGTGACAGCAGCGGCGGGAGCGGTGGCAGGGGCGGAGGCGGCAGCGGAGGCGGAGGTGGTCGTGGCGGCGGCAGGGGTGGAGGTGGCCGGGGCGGTGGCGGCGGCGGTGGTGGTCGTGGAGGCGCTGGCGGTGGACAGAGTCAGCAGCCCGCCCCGTCGCTTCAGGCCGCCCGTGAGTGGTATGCGCAGCGTGGCTTTACCTGCACGTACGTCATTCGCACTGGTGACCGCACTGGCCAGCAGTGTGGGAGGCCGCATCCCACACAGCGTTGTTTCGCGCGCCTTACTGACGCGTGGCGGGCCCAGTTTCCTGATGCCACTGACCTGCCCCACTGGGCTGATCTGGAGAAGAAGGGAGTTGATATCTGGGCTTTAGACTTTGATGCTATTCTCACTGCCATGTATGCGATGTTTACTAGTGGAGAGGGTGCTCAGTACTTGCGTGTTCCGCCCGACCCGGGCATTCTGACCAGTCCGGCCGCCGCTCTAGGTGCTAGTGAGTCTGCTGCCCCAGGTCCTGGTGAGGCTGCTGCTCTAGGTGCTAGTGAGTCCGTCCCCCCTGGTACTGAGTCGACTGTAGCACTGCACACCTTCACCCTGGACTCAGGTGCTTCTCGCTGTTTCTTTCGTGACCGCACTGTCCTTGAGCCGCTTGCTCGGCCAGTTGCTGTCTCCCTCGCTGACCCCTCTGGGGGTCCGGTCGTTGCGACCTCCTCCACTGTCCTTCCTTGTCCTGCGGTCCCGTCAGGCACACTGTCAGGCCTCTACCTCCCCTCGTTCTCTACGAACTTGGTGGCAGGTAGTGCGCTCCAGGACGGGGGTGTTCACCAGTTCACCCCTGCTTACGAGCGCGTGACCCACTGCACGTGTGCTCGGACGGGCCGTCACCTGGCTACCTTCACTCGGCAGCCGGGGTCGGACCTGTACACACTGACCACTGAGTCCCCTCAGGTAGCTGCGTCCGCGTCTGCGTCTGCGTCAGGTCAGCTGTCCGCCCCCTGCTCGTGTCGCTCTCTGGCGCATGAGACTGTCCTCTGGCACCACCGCCTTGGTCACCCGTCTGTGCAGCGCCTTCGGGCCATGCACAAACGGGACCTTGTTGCTGGTCTTCCCAGGGTTCTCCCTCCCCTCCCACCCTCGCCTGCTCCTCCCTGTCTTCCCTGTGTCGAGGGGCGGCAGCGCGCCGCTCCTCACTCCTCCTCCTTCCCCCCGACGACTGCTCCTTTGCAGACGCTCCACATGGACGTGTGGGGCCCAGCCCGCGTCCGTGGTCAGGGTCAGGAGAGGTACTTCCTGATTGTTGTTGACGACTTCTCGCGCTACACCACGGTCTTCCCCTTGCGCACCAAGGGTGACGTCCCTGATGTCTTGATCCCTTGGATCCGCAGATCTCGTCTCCAGCTCAGTGAGCGTTTCCGCTCCGACTTCCCTGTCCTGCGTCTGCACTCTGACAGAGGTGGGGAGTTTTCCTCTGGCCTCTTGGAGGCATTCTTTCAGCAGGAGGGCATTGAGCAGTCGTTCACGCTTCCGGCCTCTCCACAGCAGAATGGGGTTGCTGAGCGCCGCATTGGCTTGGTCATGGAGGTCGCTCGTACCTCCCTGGTTCATGCGGCTGCCCCCCACTTTCTGTGGCCGTTTGCAGTCCGATACGCTGCGCATCAGCTCAACCTCTGGCCCCGTGTCTCCTTACCGGAGACTTCTCCGACACTGCGTTGGACGGGAGAGGCTGGCGATGCGTCGCGTTTTCGGGTCTGGGGATCTCGAGCTTTTGTTCGCGATACGTCCGCGGACAAGCTCTCCCGTCGCGCTGTTCCCTGTGTCTTCCTTGGCTTTGTCCCGGACGCGCCTGGTTGGCAGTTCTACCACGCCACCTCGCGTCGTGTCCTGGCCTCTCAGGACGTCACTTTTGACGAGTCCGTCCCCTACTACCGCCTCTTCCCCTACCGCACTGCCCCGCTCCCCCCCCCCGCCTCTCTTCCTCGCTCCAGGTGCTGAGGTACCAGACCCCCTCCCCCCTCAGGGTGCCGCTCCCTCAGGTGTGTCCCAGGTAGACCCGGTTGAGCCTGTCGAGGTAGCTGTTGACTCTCGTCCTGCTGGGGGTACTGAGCCTGGGGGTGCTGCGTCTGGGGGTGCTGAGCCTGGGAGTGCTGAGTCTGGAGGTGCGGAGCCTGGGGGTGCTGAGCCTGGAGGTGCGGAGCCTGGGGGTGCTGAGCCTGGGGGTGCTGCGTCTAGGGGTGCTGAGCCTGGAGGTGCTGAGCCTGGGGGTGCTGAGCCTGGGGGTGCTGAGTCTGGGGGTGCTGAGTCTGGGGGTGCTGAGCCTGAGCGTGCTACACCTGGAGGAGCCCTCTCCTCCCAGCAGCTGCAGGAGAGGTACCTACAGTACTGCCGCCTCCGGAGAGGTGCTACTGGAGCTCGTACCAGTACTTCCCCTCCTGCCCAGGAGCTCCCCCCCATTCAGCAGATCCGAGAGTGGTACACGCGGCGCTGCAGTCTTCGGAGTGGTGCTCCTGGTGCTGCGGACCCTGGGGGTGGCGCTGCTACTGGTGCTGAGGACCCGGGCGTTGGGGCTGCTGCTGGTGCTGAGGACCCGAGCGGTGGCGCTGCTGCTGGTGCTGAGGACCCGGGCGTTGGAGCTGCTGCTGGTGCTGCGGACCCGAGCGGTGGCGCTGCTGCTGGTGCTGAGGACCCGGGCGTTGGAGCTACTGCTGGAGCTGAGGACCCGGGCGGTGGAGCTGCTGCTGGTGCTGAGGACCCGAGCGGTGGAGCTGCTGCTGGTGCTGAGGACCCGGACGTTGGAGCTGCTGCTGGTGCTGAGGACCCTGCCGCTGGTGTCTCTGCTGGTTCTGGAGACGCTGCGCGGCCGCGACCGTACTTTGTACCGCTCCTTCAGCAGGTTCTTGGTCAGGCTCCTCCTCCTTGTCCTCCTCCCTCCGTAGAGTGTCCTCCGCCTGTCCAGCCGCAGTCACAGTTCCCGCCTGCCTCGCCTCTCCCTGGTCCCTCTCCCTACACTGGTCCCACAGGAGGTCTTACAGAGCGTCGTGAGCCTGAGTCTCATCCTGCGTCGCCTGTTCGTACTGCTCGCACTGGTCGTCGTGTCCCCCGTGAGCGTCCTCCTCCTGTCCCTGGCACTCACTACATGACTCTGCGTCCCTCCACTGCTCCTCAGCGTGTTCCGCTGCCTTCTCCTCCTGCGTCCTCTCTGCCTACTCTTCCTGATCCGGAGTCTGACTCCCGTCGTGCTGCCAGTCCCACTGTCACGCGCCTCCTCGCTACTGTTGTCACTGACCCTACCTTTGAGTCTTCTGCTGCGTCTGCTCTGGTCGCTGAGTTGATAGACTTTGCTGCCCACTGTCGTCTAGACTACGCCACTAGCCTTGTTGCTGAGTCTGAGTCTGAGTCTGTATGTCCTCCGTCCGTCGGGGGTGAGTGTGCTCTTGGCACGGACGTCCTTGAGGATAGACAGGAGGAGTTCCAGTGCTTTGCTGCTGCTTTGCCCCACCTCGTGTCCATGCTAGTTGCCCCTGAGGGAGACCCGGATGCACCAGACATCCTGACCCCGCGCACCTACGCTGAGGCGATGGCGGGTCCTTACTCCTCTCAGTGGCAGACAGCCATGGACGCAGAGATGGCTTCCTGGAAGTCCACACGCACCTACGTCGACGAGGTTCCCCCACCTGGGGCGAACATCGTCAGTGGCATGTGTATTTTCAGGGTGAAGCGGCCACCTGGTTCTCCTCCGGTCTTCAAGGCGCGCTACGTGGCTCGAGGCTTCAGTCAGCGAGAGGGAGTTGACTTCTTTCAGACCACCTCCCCCACCCCGAAGATGACCACTCTTCGGGTGCTGCTGCACATAGCCGCTCAGCGCGACTACGAGCTTCACTCACTTGACTTCAGCACTGCTTTCTTGCAGGGCAGCCTGCACGAGGAGATCTGGCTGCGCCGCCCTCCTGGCTTCACTGGGTCGGTTCCTCCTGGTACCCAGTGGAGGCTTCAGCGGCCGGTCTACGGTCTCCGCCAGGCACCGCGTGAGTGGCACGACACACTGAGGACGACACTTGCGGCTCTTGGGTTCGCTCCCTCCACTGCTGACCCGTCACTGTTTCTACGCACAGACACCTCGCTGCCGCCGTTCTACATCCTCGTGTACGTCGACGACTTGGTCTTTGCCACTGCTGACACCGCGGCACTCGCCCACGTAAAGTCGGAGCTGCAGAGGAGACACACGTGCACAGACCTGGGTGAACTGACAAGCTATCTTGGCTTGCGGATCACTCGGGACAGAGCACGGCGCACCATCACCTTGACTCAGTCACACATGGTGCAGCAGATCCTTCAGCGCTTCCGCTTCACGTACTCCTCGCCTCAGTCCACTCCTCTGCCTACCGGTCACTCGCTCTCAGCTCTGCCTTCGGATGAGTCCGTAGAGCCGAGTGGCCCGTATCCAAAGCTTGTGGGCTGCCTCATGTACCTGATGACCTGCACTCGACCTGACCTTGCATACCCTCTTAGCATCCTTGCACGCTATGTCGCTCCTGGCCGTCACAGGAAGGAGCACATGGATGCCGCTAAGAGGGTGTTGCGCTACTTGTGCAGTACGTCGGGCATGGGGCTAGTGCTTGGAGGGCGAGACCGTGTTGTACTTACTGGACACTCAGACGCTTCTTGGGCGGACGACCAGGCTACTCAGCGGTCGTCTCAGGGTTACACCTTCAGCCTTGGCTCCGGCTCAGTTTCTTGGCGTTCTACACGCTCTTCTTCTGTTCTCAGCTCCAGTTGTGAGGCTGAGATCTACGCCACAGCCATGGCTGCCCAGGAGCTACGCTAGCTGACCTACCTGCTGACCGACTTGGGAGAGCGGCCTCGTTCTCCTCCAGTGCTGTACGTCGACAACCAGGCTGCCATTGCCTTGTGTGAGGAGCACAGACTGGAGCACAGAACGAAGCACATCGCCCTGCGGTACTTCCTTGCTCGAGAGCTGCAGCAGCGTGGTCAGCTTCGTCTGCGTTACGTGGCCACTGAGGCCAACCTTGCTGATGTGTTCACCAAGGCGCTTCAGCCTTGTGACCATCAGCGTTTCTGTACTCTTCTGAACTTGTGCCTGCTGGACCTCACTTGCTTACTTCTTGACTCTGCTTGTACTGTGATCTTATATATATATATACCTGCATGTTTACACTTGCTAGGTTGTGATCATTGTATCTCTTGCTATATTATGAAACTGCATGTGAACTGGTCTTGTGACCACTTGCTTGTGCTCAGAATTTGTGTGGTATCCTTGAGATCCACCCTGAGCTTGCTTTGCTTTGCTTTGACTGGTCTCATGACCCTGTGGTTGTCTCCCACTGCGCCTATGGGGGTGTGTCAAACATTGTATGTTTATATTGTGTAGGCTGTAGTGGGTTACACCTTAGGGGGTACACAAAGTTAGGGTTTCCTACTTGTACCAAACTCTGAGCTAGTTCATTCATTCCTCGTTCAGTTATTCTGACAACGGGGCCAAAGGTTGAGCTGATGCGCGGCGTACTGGACCGTAAATGGCCACAGCCGCATGGATCATGGAGGTACGAGCCACCTCCATGACTAAGCCAATGCAGCGCTCAGCAATCCCATTCTGCTGCGGTGAGGCCGGAAGCGTGAACAACTTGAGGATGCCCTCCCCACGACGAAAGTCTTGAGGAAAACCCTCCACCTCTGTCAGAGTGAAGACGCAGGACAGGAAGGTCCGTGTCGAACCGCTCGCGGAGCTGGAGACGAACAGCGCGGATCCAAGGGATCAAAACATTAGGGACCTCTCCCTTGCTGTGCAAGGGGAAGACCATGGTGTAACGCGAGTAGTCGTCGACAACCAGCAGAAAGTACCGCTCGCGGCCCTGTCCACTGACGCGGGCTGGGCCCCACACGTCCATGTGGAGAGTCTGCAGGGGAGTAGTCGCCGGGGAAAACTCGGAGGAGTGAGGAGCGGCGCGCTGCCGCCCCTCGACACAAGGAATGCAGGGAGGGGCAGGTGAGGGCGAGAGAGGAGGCAGAGACCTGGGGAGACCAGAGACAAGAAGACAGGAGTGCATGCCACGGAGACGTGGCAGGGAGGGGTGACCAAGGCGGTGGTGCCACAGGAGAGTCTGGTGCGACAGGAGGCGACACGAAGAGGAAGCAGCTACCTGGCCTGATGCGAACACATGACCAGAAGCAGCTATTTGAGTAGGCTCAGTAGTCAGTGTGTACTGTCTCGACTTGGGTCGACGGGAGAACGTGGTCAGGTGACGGCCCGTCCGTGTACACGTGCAGATCGCCACACGCTGACCCCCAGTAGTGGTGGCAGTGACTCACCAAGTTCGTAGAGAACGAGGGGAGGTGAAGACCTGACAGTGAGCCAGACGGAACCGCCGGACACGGGAGAACAGTGGTGGAACGTGCAAGAACTGGGCCCCCAGAGGGGTCAGCCAGTCTGACAGCAACAGGTGCAGGAAGTGGTGTGAGTGTGATACTGTCGCGAAAGAAACAGCGGGAAGCACCAGAGTCAAGTGTGAAGGTGTGCAAGGCCTCAGCAGGCGCAGTACCAGAGAGAGCAGACTCGCTAGCACCTAGAGCAGCAGCCTCTATACCTGGGCTGGGCGGCACACACAGGTAACAGTCACCCTCAGCACTAACAGTCAATGCATGCATGACAGCAAGGATAGCATCATAGTCAAGAGCAAAGATATCAACACCAGACCTAAGCAGCTCTAGCCAGCGGGGGCGCTCGGTCTCGTCGCCAAACTCTGCACGCCAAGCGTCGTCAAGGCGGGAGAAGCAGTGCTGGGTGTGAAACTTCCCGCATGTCTGACCAGCTCGGTCACCTGTGCCAATGACATACGAGCAGTGAACACTACCCCCAGACGCCCCACGCTGAGCAAGCCTCTCACGAAGCCGCTGGGGCTTAGGGGTCTCGCTCGGACGCTGCTGTTGCTGCCTCGGGCCACCGCCAGAACCTCCCCTCTGACCAGCTCCACCCCGACCGCCACCAGTGCCGCCGCCACCACTCCCACTGCTGCCACCACCGCCGCCACCACCCCCACCACTGCCACCCCCGCCGCCACCGACGCCCCCACCCTTGCTCACACCCCCACCGCCACCGCCGCCACCTCCACCTCCTCCACCGCCTTTACCACCACCACCCCCGCTGCCACCTCCACCACCCTTGCCGCCCTTGCCTTTGCCGCTGCGGCACTTCCCACTAGGAGCAGCAGCAGCCCCGACCTCCTCAGTACCAAGGATGTCAACAGCAGCAGTAGAAGCGTATGAGGGGGCAAGGGGGGAGGGGGAACACCCCTCAAAGAAGGGAGTGCGAGGAGTGCCACGAGCAGCACCTACAGTGGCGATGCTAGTCTCAGCTGCAAGGAGGTGCTTCTCGAGCAGGTCGACAGTGAGGGCGGTGGGGTCAAGTACGAGAAAGTGGTCTCTGACTGCGCGAAGAGAGTCAGGGAGGCGGGTGACTATGAAGTAGAGAGTCATGTACATCGGGGGCGGGTTCTTGTCTAGGAACTCGGCGGGAAGGGCGGCGCGGTAACGAGTGTCGCTAGTGCGAAGGTGGGTGATGAGGTCCTCAACTGTGGTAAAGGCTGACAGCTCGGGAAACAGGTAGGGCAGTATAAGGCGGCCGAGAGCAGCAGTGGCAGGGGAGGAGTAACGAGCGACTACAGCGTCGTACAGGGCTAACGGCAGTCTTGTGCTGGCCAAAGTGAGCGCGTTCGGCTAACGGCAGGTGGTTGCGAACGGCTAGGCGAGCAGCAGCGTCACGAGTAAGCCACTGTGAGCGAGTCGCACTGTCAGCTGTGTCGGGAGGGGCGAGAGAGGCTCCAGACGTGTGGTCAAACAACGAAACACTGTCTCTAGAGTCGCTCAGGAGGTACAGCTGTAAGTCATCGAGCCACGTATCGAACTGGATCGGACGGCCGTCAGAATCGAACGTGAGAACACTAAGCGTGGCCATGGCGGGCAGAGTAGCCTGGCGCGTGACCTACAGGGTAGCACGTAGGCACGAAGGGCTAAACCCTAAACCCTAGGGCTAGGCGACTGTTCGGGGAGAACGACGCGTGGGCCCTAGAGGTATGCGCCAGGCAGGGCTGAGCTGCGCGCTGCCAGCAGGGCGGCGCGGTGGGCAAACGAAGGCGGCGCGCGGGCCCTAAGGGCACGCGACGGGCGGGGCCGAGCCGCGCGCTGCCAGAAGGGCGGCGCGACGGTCAGGCGAGGGCGGCGCACGGGCCCGAATGGTGCGCAACGGCCGGGGCGTGGTCGCGCGCTGCCAGCAGGGCGGCGCGACGGGCTCCCGAGGGCGGCGCGACGGGCCACGGGCGGGGCCGGGCCTAGGGCGGCGCGACGAGAAAAAAACGCGCGTTGCGCGGCCAGCAGGAGGGCGCAAAAGGCGCCACGGGCAGAAACTAGTCGGTGGGCCCTATAGAAGACGGTCCTGGAACAGGACCTGCTCTGATACCATGTCAGAAACTAGAACGAGAATGATGTGCATTGAACAGAAATGTTGGTACAAGTAGTAACCCTAATTGGGTTGTACCCCTTATGGGCTACCCCACTACAGCCTACATAACAGAACATTTTGACACCCCACCCTGGACTTTGTCCTCGACAGTGAAGCCACTGAGACTGCACTCAAAGACACTGGTACCCTCACTCCACTACCGCTTCCCACTGAGGTACATGGTGCGGATGCCAGTTTTTCCATCCCCTGCACGCACCTCTCCACTCCACCCTGCACTATTTTCCCCTCTGGTAAGGTCACCGACCTTCACATCCCCACCCTCCGCAACAACCTCCTCTCCCACCGTGAGCTACAACAGGCAGGCATCACGGCCATCTACCCAAGTCATGCCACCTACTGTATCCTTTACCACACTGCCTCTGGTCGCTTTCTTCATCGCATTCCCCTTTGTCCCCGCACTCGCCTCTACACCCTCCGCATTCCACGCCCCTCTTTCTGCCATGTCACTATTCGTGTTGATACTTCCACTGCTCCTGCCCAGGTATCCACCACTCCTCCCGCTCCCCCCCCCCCTCCCCCATTTCAACCTCCCCAACCCCATCCTCCTTTGACCATCTCTCCCATCCTGCCGTACTTCTCCATCACCCCCTCAGCCATCCCAACTTTGCAACCCTTCGCACTGCCATCACTTCTCGACTCTGTCACAACCTCCCCCCACCCTTCCTCCCCTCCCCTCCTCACCCGCTCCCCCATGCCCGTCATGCATCGACGGCTCCCCTCACCACAGACATCCCTCTTTTGCCCCTGCCCCACTTGACATCGTTCACATGGACTTATGGAGCCCTTCCCCCACCTGCTCTTGTCAAGGTTACTGGTACATGCTCGTTCTCGTTGATGACAACAGCCGGTACTCCTCAGTCTTCCTCCTTCACACGAAGGCTCAAGCGCCGGCTGTGATCATCACCTTTGCGGAGCAATACCGCACTCACTTCAAACGTCCCATCAACCGCCTTCACTCCGACGGTGGAGGTGAATTTCTCACCCACACCCTCTCCACCTATTGCAGCACCCACTGCATCTAACAGGCTCACACCCTCCCCCATTCCCCTCAACAGAATGGCGTGGCGAAAGCCGCATCCGTGAGATGACCAAAATCGCAGGCTGCCTTCTCGCCCACGCCTCCACCCCTCCTTCCCTCTGGGTCTATGCCCTCCTCCATGCTGCACTCCTCCTTAACCTTCAATCCCATCCCCAGCATTCCACCATCACCCCCACAGAGCTTTGGTCAGGCACCAAACCCGATGCCACAGGCCTCCGAGTTTGGGGCTGTAAGGCGTACGTTCTCATCCCTCCACCTGGCCGCTCAGCTGGCAAGCTCGCCTCTCGTGCCCTAGAAGTGTCTACCTCGGTCACAACTGCGACTCGCCTGGCTACATGTTCCTCCACCCTCCCTTCGCCCGCCTCATCCGTAGCATTGACGTCGTCTTTGACGAGTCTGCCCCTTACTATTCCACTCCTCCTTCTGACCCCATTCCTCCCCCCTCCCGCCCCCTCACCTGGACCGGCACTGTCCTCCCTCCCCTCCTCCCTCCCGCACCACTTCTCCCACCTCTCGCTGCCCCGCTCCCCCCCCCCCCCCTCCTCGGCTGACATCTATGACCCCTCTGCACCCGCCTCGCCTGCCCACTCGACTGCCCCTCCTCCTCCCTCACCCTCCTCCCCTCCTTCTCCATCGCAACAGTAGGAGCAGCAGCCGACGCAACAGTAGCAGCAGCAGCAGAAGCAGCAGGGGTCGCAGCAGCAACAACAGCAGCCACAGGGGCGGCAGCAGCAGCCATACTCGCGCATGCCAGCCCTTGGATGCTCACTTGCAGCGGATGAATCTGACGGCAGTGACGAAACCCCGACTTCCGTAACGAAGATTACCGCCTGAATGCCGTAACGAGGATTGCCGCCCTCCACTGTGGCACCCCCTTCAACTCGTCCTTCGGCACACTGTCCCTCTCCCAGAGGGAAATCAAATCTCCAACCACAGATTCGATTTCAGGAGAAGTTTGGGAACCCATGCCTCCCGGACCATCTGCGTGGTAGGCACCACCCTCCAGTGCTGCGCCTTGTTCTTCTCATCGCCTCCCACCGCTTCCAACCGCTCCCAATAGTAATGGTCCAGCACCATACCCATTTTTTTCTTCTTCAATACAACGTACACGCCTCCCTCTATGTCTTTCAGCTGCCACTTGTGATACTCGTTGCTGAAATTGTTATCATACGCGCTGATCCGCCGCCCGCTGTAATGATCCAGAGTCAGCCAAGAGGCTCGGTTCTGTAACACGTGGTAACCTTTTTCCGTCTTCACTGCGCGCCACCGCTGCTCCAAGCAACCCCTCATAATCCACAGCCTCAACGCTCTCCTCACACACAGCTGGCGCCTTCCCACTGTCCCGTTTAAACACGTAGCTCCACGGCGGTCCACCACAAGTGCGAGGCTCGCATACCCCTCTCCACTGCCCTGCACCGCTTTGCACCACTTGTCACCGCTCTCCTCCTCCTGCTCGCAGTGCGCCTTCCCACCTGTGGTCCCTGCAGGGGTGATCGTCCAGTGATTGTGGTACTGTAGCTCATCCTCGCTATAAGCATGAATGCTTATCCCAAATAAATTATCCAGGACCTTCCCGCTGCCTCGGTTCTTGATCGCCCAGAACCCTCCACACGCGTCTCTCAGCTCCCATTGGTCTGTACTCCCCTGCCACATGGCAGTCACTAGCAGCCACGTGGCTGCCCCACAAGAAGTGGCTCAGAACAAAACCAGAGGCGCGGTTTTGGAGGAAAAAATAGGACATGGCTGGTGCTAATGCTACCACGCCCACACTCACAGCGCGCCACTGCTGCTGTTGCAGGCTGCCGCCTTCAAACTCCCGCGCCTCCTCACTGCCGCTCGCATCCACAGCAAGCGCCATGCCGGTGACTCGGTTACAAAGGTAGCTCCAAGGGAGGAGCACGGTCAGGAGCGTGGTGGAATATCGCTCTTCGTCAATTCCCTTGTCCGTCAACTCTAATCCTCCTTCAAACGCCCTGTCTGTCAAATCAATCAGGAGTTTCGGCATCAAGTGTGGCGGCTGGGACAGGCCAGATCCTGGTGATGGTGATGGTGATGGTGATGGTGATGGTGATGATGAGGGTTGGAGATTGGTAGGCACCGTCGGTGTGGCAGGTGTCGACTCATTAGGCAGCAACGCTGGCGGCGAGAGAGGCAGCATGGGTGGTAGAGGTGCGGATTTACCACGTGGTGCAAGCCCTGGCGTTGATTGTTTAGGTGCCTCAAGAAGCAATGCTTTGTACTTCCGATGCAAATTGAAAAGCTCCGGTGTGGACCCCGCCACGTCATCCACTTTTGCCTTGGCCACATCATCAACAGCATCCGCACGGATGGCGACCCACTGACAGCACGTGCTCGCCTCCACCCACCCGAAGCTTCCTCGCACCTCCGCCCCACACGTTTTCTCGAGGAACGCTCCCCCCTGGCGGCTCTGTAGCGTGAAGATCTCGAGCTTGTTGACCTCCGCCAGCAGCCACTGATTCTCCTCGCCACTCACCTCGTTGTCCCTTGCCTTCACTTCTTGCACTGGCACTGCTGCTGCTTGTGACGCAGCAGCACCCTTGGAAGACTCGTTTTTGTTGTCACTGATCCCAGTGAGCAAAGAGGGCTCTTGAGGAGCGTGAGGAGTCGTCATGGTGGTGAGCAGAGAGCCGGAGGCGCGATTCTAGAGGCACGTGTAGCCCTCTGACACAGCAACCCGCCGCCTTTACTGGGTGACGTTGCCAGGGATCAGCTCTACCGCTTTGACGGAGTTAGACTGAACCCTATTGGTACTGGTAGTAGCGACGGGGCTGCCAGGCTTGACGGAATCCGTGAACGGCTGCTGCTGATGCGAGTGCTTCAGCACCCTGCCGCTCCGGCGATTCCGGATAAACTCACAAGGTCCCACGAAGTACAGTGCTGACGGAGACAACTCCTCTATTTTCCACCAATGGTTCGGGTTCCTCTCATCCCCGTTATACGCCATCACGGTACCGAGACAACGCGCCAGCACCATGCCCGTACAGCATACGCGCCAGCACCATGCCCGTATAGAGACGAGGCCTTTCCCCACGTCGTAGAGCTTCCATTGGTGGTTATTCGACACGTCAGCATCTGGAACGGCTGTCACGTCTTCGCCTCGCTAGTTGCCGATGGAATCGCCTGATTGCTGGTTCTTGATCGTGTGGTAACCGTCTCTCGTGTCCAAAATCTGCCATTCCTGACTCTCGTCATGCAGATTCTTCTGTGCCTCATCCGTCACTTCCGTTTCTTTAGCTTGAAGAATCTTTGCCAGAACTCCTGCTCCCTTTGGCTCGGTCCGGATTGGCTACTGCTTTTACTAACACACTTTCGGTCGTCCAAAGTTTCAGGTTTAAGGGCATCCGCGATTTGGCAAGGCGAAATAATGACTAGGTCGTCATCCTGCGAGAGTCATGCTTTCTTGTTCGCGTTGCGAATAGTGTACCACATCTCGTTACGATCAATTTTATTAAGAGGCGTATCTGTTGGGAGCGAGTATCAACGGTTTACATCTTCCACTTCCGCTCGATGTTCTTGGTGGTGCTATTCGCGGATTCAAGGAGCTTTCGGAACGGCAGTACAAGCTACAATGGAGAATACAAAGGACAAGCATTTTCAAGTCCTTCAGCTGGGACCCAAACGCGAGGCGGAGCACAGGACCTACCGCGAGGAAGGTTGAAGGAGCGGGGGGGAAAGGTCGACGGGACGGAGGGCTGTGGTTGGGAGAAATAATTGCAGTCGGCGTCACGGCGTGGTAGGCGGTGAGCAGACAAGTAGACTTCACTCGCTGTGCTGCTCGCACATACGCACATCCCAGCTGTGGAAGGGTTAGAAGACCTGGAAAAGGGGTGTTCTGCTGTTGAAGCGGTGCTGTGGCTTGGCAAGGGTGGTTGCAAAGTGAAAGGGATCTGCTCGCTGGCTCGTGCGAACATCTAACCCGTCGATGTGAGGGTTCTGCTGATTACATGATTCATGTTGGCCGTCGATTGACGCCTAGATCATTTTGAAAAGAATGAACAGAGGGTTTTGCCACATCGAGTCTGAAACTTTCGCCAAACGGTCCTGACCGATTTGCTCGGAGCACCACGCATGCCATTCGGGAGCATCAACCCTAAAATTTTAGGGTTGAGGCCAGGGCTGTAGCTTGGTTTGGGCCCAACCCTTACGAAGCTGAGTGGGCCCGAAACAAGCCCTAAAACATCCGGATACCAGTCGAATTAAGCCCTTAAATTCAAGCCATTTAGATTCCTGCCCTGAGCCACATGCGCCATAAAGCTAAGTAACTCTAGGTACGTACTCTACGGATCGAAGCACGCTGGTGCGGGTGACTAGAGGGGGTTGGGAGGAAGACGAGTGGGACACGTGCACGGTCGAAAGTCAGGAAGAAGGGGGGGGGCGGGGGAGAGCAGGTACACGGGAAATCCGGGGAAGGCTCCAAACCCGTCCGTTACGAATATGGGCCAAGAAAAAACCAGCCCTTCAAATCTCAGAGCTGAGTTGAAACGAACCCTGAATTTTCAGGGAAAACGTGCAAATGCCCGTGAATCGACAGGCCTGGTTGAGGCTCTCAAATGGCATGCAATCCGAATGGGTTTTAACTTTTATTGCCCGTGGTCAGCTTGCTGACTCACTCGGTAGCGTCGTCTAGCAAAACTGTAGCGCTACCGAGCGCTACCGACGCTACCGAGTGCAATATATGGTGCGGTATGTGTGGTTTTGTGTTACGAGTGCAATTGAGTGAGCAAGCAAGAATTGCACTATCAAAGCAAAACAATACAATGAGCAAAGGCATGCGTGAAATATATTTAGTGAAGCTACAGTGGTAACGGTAATGCATGAAATTGGGGGTGCGTGACGGGCCTGGCGCCGAGGTTGGGAATTGTCGAGGCGGAGGTCCGGAGCGCGGGTTACCAACCGAGCCGTGAGGTTGGGTCGCGGCGTGAACAGTGGCGGGAACAGTGTCGAGGCGAGTGGTAACGGTGTACTTATGGGTGCTGTTGGCGGGAACAGTGGTGTACGCGCTGAGCAGGGACGCGAAGTAAGGAAAAGGAATTTTCCTTACACTACCCCCCCCCCCCCCCTTCCCCTAAGGAGGCCCTCCTTACGAAAGCGCGTGTACATCCCGGAAATTTCGACTGCGTAGATACTCGGTGAGGACTGGGTGATTTTCAATTCTGTCTAGGGGAACCCAGTTGTCTTCAGTGGGCGTATGATCTTTCCAACGGATCAGAAATTCGATCCTGCGAGCTCCCCGTGGGTCACGAACTCGGTGGCTGAGGATTTTCTCGGTCCGTAGGCGGTCGTGTCATGCTGGCTGGGCGGTTGCGAGGCAGTTGGCTGGTGGATGGCACGTATGGGCAGAGCACGCTGACGTGGAATGACGGGCTGACGTACCAGTCAGCAGGGAGGAGGAGGTGGGCGGTGACGGGTGTGATCATGTGGCTGATGCGAAATGGCCCGCAATATCGGGGGCGGAGTTTTGGGGTGATGGGCAGGCGAAGGTTTTGAGTGTCGAGTAGCACAAGGTCGTCGTGTTAAATTGTAATGTGTTATATGTTGGTAGGCTGTAGTGGGGTAGCCAATATGGGGTACAACCCCAACTAGGGTTTCATATTTGTACCCAAACTTCTGCTAGTTCATTCATTCTTGCCTAGTTATTCTGAAATGGTATTCAGAGCAGGAGGTCCCTAGGACCTACCGACCGTTTTTTTTAGGGCCCACCACCGCTCGCATGCGGTTACCACGCTACCCCGTGCCCTAGCCTCGTAGCGCCCTCGTGCGCCCTCGTTAGCGCCCTCGCGCGCCCCTCGTTAGCGCCCTCGCGCGCCCCCCTTGCTAGCGCCCTCGCGCGCCCCTCGCTAGCGCCCTCGCGCGCCCCTCTTAGCGTCGCCCGCCCGCCGAGCCGCCCGCTCGCAGCGTCGCCCGTCCGCCACGCTGCCCGCTCGCCCCTCGCCCGCCGCGCTGGCCGCTCGCACCCTCGCCCGCTCGCCCCGCTGCCCGCTTCGCAGCCCGCTCGCCCCGCTGCCCGCTTCGCAGCCCGCCCGCCCGCTCGCTGCCCGCTTCGCGGCCCGCCCGCTTCGCTGCCCGCTCGCAGCGCCGCCCGCCCGCCCGCTACCTGCTTCGCAGCGTCGCCCGCCCGCTTGCTGCCCGCTCGCAGCGTCGCCCGCCCGCCCGCTGCCCGCTTCGCAGCGTCGCCCGCTCGCTCGCTGCCCGCTCGCAGCGTCGCCCGCCCGCCCGCTGCCCGCTTGCAGCGTCGCCCGCCCGCCTCGCTGCCCGCTTGCAGCGTCGCCCGCCCGCCCGCTGCCCGCTTGCAGCGTCGCCCGCCCGCCCGCTGCCCGCTTCGCAGCCGCCCGCCGCGCTGCCCACTCGACGCGTCGCCAGCCCGCCCCGCTGCCCGCCTCGCAGCCCGCCCGCCGCACTTCCCGCCTGCAGCGCTGCCCGCCTCTTCTGCTGCTGCTGCTGCTCTGCTGTGCCCTCACGCCTGAGCTATGGCCTCTATTCGCGTTCTTTCCTTCGATGCTGAGGGCCGTCCCGTGCAGTTCACTTCCTGGCTCGACGACCTGCAGTTGTATCTTATGAGCAATAGCACGGACCACATCTCCCTCTATGACTACGCGTCTGGTGCTGCCGCTGCTCCTGCTGCCACAGCCGAGCTTAGTGTACGTTCACAGTGGCAGACTCGTGACGCTGCAGCTCGCCTGGCTATTCGCAGTCACCTGCCGTTACCTGAGCTAGAGCACTTTGGCGACTGCAAAACCGCTAAAGCCCTATATGACGCTGTCGTTGCTCGCTACTCCTCACCTGCCACAGCCGAGCTTAGCCGTCTCATGCTGCCTTACCTGTTCCCTGACCTGTCCGCCTTTGCTACAGTCGCCGATCTTATCACCCACCTTCGCACTAGTGATGCTCGCCTGCGTGCCGCCCTTCCCACCGAGTTCTGCGCTAAGAACCCCCCTCCCCTGTACTGGGCACTCCACTTCATAGTCACCCGTCTCCCTGACACCCTCAGCTCAGTGCGCGACTATTTCCTTGCTCGCTGTCCCACTGAGCTCACTGTCCCCCTCCTAGAGGAGAAGCTGCTAGCAGCCGAGAAGAGCATTGTCGCTGTAGGTGCTGCTCGCGGCGCTCCTCGCACCCCCATCTTTGAGGGATGCTCTCCCTCTCCCCTCGCTCCCTCCTATGCTACTGCTGCTGCTGTTGACTTCCTTGGTGCTGAGACTGCTGGCGCTGCTTCTGCTCCTGGTGGGAGGCGCCGCACCGGCAAGGGCAAGGGGGGCAAGGGTGGCGGGGGTGGCGCTGGGGGGGGAGGGGGTGGGGGAGGTGGGGGGGGAGGCGGTGCTGGAGGGAGCGGTGGCGGGAGTGCCGGTGGGAGTGGGGCCGGCGGCGGAGGCGGGGGCGGCGGCGGGAGCAGTGGCGGTGGTGGCAGCGGCGGCAGTGGCGGCGGTGGCGGTAGTGGCGGTGGCGGTGGCGGTGGCGGTGGTGGCGGTCGGAGCGGAGGTAGTGGCGGCGGTGGAGGTCGGAGTGGAGGCACAGGCTCGGGCCAGAGCTCCCAGCAGCAGCAGCGTCCCCAGTCGACCCAGCAGCTTCGTGAGTGGCTTGCTCAGCGTGGGACGTCGGGGGGCAGTGGCCGCTGTTCCTATGTCATTCGCACAGGTGATCGCAAGGGACAGACGTGTGGGAGGTTTCACACCCCGTACCGCTGCTTCTTCCGCCTTGACGACGCTTGGCGTGAGGAGATGGGCGAGGATGTTGAGCGCCCTCGCTGGGCTGAGCTGATGAGGGCTGGGGTTGATATCTTTGCTCTTGACTATGATGCTATTATTGCTGCCATGTATGCATTGACTGTTAGTGCCGAGGGAGACTGTTACTTGTGTGTGCCGCCTGACCCAGGTATCGAGCCCGCTGCCCTAGGTACTAGTGAGTCTGCTCTCTCTGGTATGGTGCCCCCTGTACCTGCTCCCTCCAGCACTGTCCCTGCTGCTTGCGAGTCTGCTCTCTCAGGTACAGCACCCACAGAGACTGCTCTCTCAGGTACTGCACCGACTGAGCCCTGTCACACCTTCACCCTTGACTCAGGTGCTTCCCGCTGCTTCTTTCGAGACAGTACTGAGCTCACACCGCTTTCTGCACCGGTCCCAGTCTCCTTGGCTGACCCCTCTGGGGGCCCGGTCCTTGCCCGGTCCACCACTGTGCTCCCTTGTCCGGCGGTTCCGTCTGGCTCGTTGACGGGTTTCCACCTCCCCTCGTTCTCGACGAACCTGGTGAGCAACGCTGTCATCCAGGATCAGTGGGTTGACACCTTCACCCCTGGAGGACAGCGTGTGGCGATCTGCACGTGCTCCAGGACCGGCCGTCACCTGGCTACGTTTACTCGTCGGCCGGGGTCGAGTCTCTACACACTGACCACTGCGTCTCCTCAGGTCGCTGCTGTCGGTCAGGTGTCCGCGTCAGGTCTGGTAGCCCACGCCTGTGAGTGTCGTTCCCTGTCGCACCAGACTCTTCTCTGGCACCACCGCCTGGGTCACCCCTCCTTGCCACGCCTCCGTGGCATGCACCGTCGCCACCTTGTGTCTGGTCTTCCCAGGTCCCTCCCTCCCCTCCCTGCCTCGCCTGCGCCGCCTTGCCTTCCTTGCGTCGAGGGGCGGCAGCGCGCCGCTCCTCACTCCTCCTCGTTCCCCCCGACAGAGGCTCCTCTGCAGACCCTCCACCTGGACGTGTGGGGCCCAGCCCGCGTTCGTGGTCAGGGCGGTGAGCGGTACTTTTTGCTGGTTGTCGACGACTACTCGCGTTACACCACGGTCTTCCCCTTGCGCACCAAGGGTGAGGTCCCTGCTGTTCTGATCCCTTGGATCCGCACAGTTCGTCTCCAGCTCCGCCGCCGTTTCCGGACGGATCTTCCTGTCCTGCGTCTGCACTCTGACAGAGGTGGTGAGTTTTCCTCCGACCTCTTGAGGACCTTCTGTCAGGCGGAGGGCATCGAGCAGACCTTCACGCTTCCGGACTCCCCACAGCAGAATGGGGTTGCTGAGCGCCGCATTGGCCTGGTCATGGAGGTCGCTCGTACCTCCTTGGTCCACGCGGCGGCTCCCCATTTTCTGTGGCCGTTTGCTGTCCGGTACGCCGCACATCAGCTCAACCTCTGGCCCCGTGTCTCCTTGCCGGAGACCTCGCCCACACTGCGTTGGACGGGGGAGGTTGGCGATGCGTCGCGCTTCCGGGTGTGGGGTGCTCGTGCCCTTGTCCGCGATACGTCCGCGGACAAGCTCTCCTCCCGCACGCTTCCCTGTGTCTTCCTTGGCTTTGTCCCTGACGCGCCGGGCTGGCAGTTTTACCACCCCACCTCGCGCCGGGTCTTCGCCTCTCAGGACGTCACCTTTGACGAGTCGGTCCCTTTTTACCGTCTCTTCCCCTACCGCACTGCCCCTCTCCCTCCCCCGCCGCTTTTCCTTGCTCCTGGTCCCCCTCCGGTAGACCCCCTTCCCCCTCAGGGTCCTGCTCCTTCAGGTGTCTCTCAGGTAGACCCTCCTCCCGTCGCTGAGCCTGTCGAGGTCACAGGTGACTCAGGTGCTGCTGCAGGTGGTGCTGCTGGGAGTGCTGAGCCTGCGGGTGCTGGGCCTGGGGGTGCTGGGACTACGGGTGCTGGAGCTGAGGGTACTGTGCCTGAGAGTTCGACGCCTGGGGGTGCTGAGCCTGGGGGTGCTGCGCCTGGGGGTGCTGAGCCGGCGTGTGCGGAGTCTGGGGGTGCTGCGTCTGGGGGTGCTGCGCCTGCGGGTACTGAGCCTGGGGGTACTGCTACTGAGCCTACGGAGCCTCGGGTTGCTGTGTCTGGGGGTGCTCCGGTTCGGGGTGCTGAGCAGTCTCTCACACCACAGCAGCTTCGTGACTGGTACGTCCGGCGCTTTCGCCGTCCTAGTGGCTCGGCTGGAGCTGGGGGTACTGGAGCTGCCGGGACTGGTTGTTCTGGGCGCACTACGACTGGAGCTGCTGGAGCTGGGGACTCTGGAGCTGGCGGCGCTAGCGGAGTTGTAGCTGCCGACCCTGGGGGTGCTGCTGCTGCTGGTGCTGCGGACCCACCTGGTGGAGCTGCTGCTGGAGCTGAGGACCCGAGCGGTGGCGCTGCTGCTGGTGCTGGGGACCCGGACGCTGGAGTCTCTTCTGCTTCTGGAGACGCTGCGCGGCCGCGGCCGTACTTCGTACCGCTCCTTCAGCAGGTTCTTGGGCAGGCTCCTCCTCCTTGTCCTCCTCCCTCCGTAGAGTGTCCTCCGCCTGTCCAGCCGCAGTCACAGTTACCGCCTGCCTCGCCTCTCCCTGCTCCCTCTCCTTACACTGGTCCCACAGGAGGTCTTACAGAGCGTCGTGAGCCTGAGTCTCGTCCTGCTTCGCCTGTTCGTCGTGCTCGCACTGGTCGTCGTGTCCCCCGTGAGCGTCCTCCTCCTGTCCCTGGCACTCACTACATGACTCTGCGTCCCTCTACTGCTCCTCAGCGTGTCCCTCTACCGTCTCCTCCTACGTCCTCTTTGCCTGACGTTCCGGACCCTGAGTCTGACCGGTATCGTGCTGAGCACCCTACTGTCACGCGTCTCCTAGCTACTGTTGTCACTGACCCTACCTTTGAGTCCTCGGCTGCGTCTGCTCTGGTCGCTGAGTTGGTTGACTTTGCTGCTGCCTGTCGTCTAGACTACGCTGCTAGCCTTGTTGCTGAGTCTGAGTCTGAGTCTGTCTGTCCTCCGTCCGTCGGGGGTGAGTGTGCTCTTGGCACGGACGTCCTTGAGGACAGGCAGGAGGACTTTGACTCTCTCGCGGCTGCTGTACCTCATCTCGTGGCCTGGTTGCTTGCCCCTGAGGGAGACCCGGATGCACTAGACATCCCCACTCCGCGCACTTACGCAGAGGCGATCTCGGGTCCCTACTCCTCTCAGTGGCAGACAGCCATGGACGCAGAGATGGCATCCTGGAAGTCCACAGGCACCTACGTCGACGAGGTTCCCCCTCCTGGGGCGAACATTGTCGATGGCATGTGGATTTTCAGGGTGAAGCGGCCGCCAGGTTCTCCGCCTGTCTTCAAGGCTCGTTACGTTGCTAGAGGCTTCAGTCAGCGTCAGGGGGTCGACTTCTTCCAGACCTTCTCCCCCAACCCGAAGATGACCACTCTTCGGGTTCTGCTGCACGTTGCTGCTCAGCGTGACTACGAGCTTCACTCTCTTGACTTCAGCACAGCGTTCCTGCAGGGCAGCCTGCACGAGGAGATCTGGCTGCGCCGCCCACCTGGCTTTACTGGGTCGTTTCCTCCTGGTACCCAGTGGAGCCTCCGCCGGCCAGTCTACGGTCTCCGCCAGGCGCCACGCGAGTGGCACGACACACTGAGGACTACACTTGCGGCTCTTGGGTTCGCGCCGTCTACTGCTGACCCGTCGCTGTTTCTGCGCACAGACACGTCGCTGCCGCCGTTCTACATTCTCGTGTACGTCGACGACTTGGTCTTTGCTACTGCTGACACTGAGGCACTCGCTCGTGTGAAGTCGGAGCTGCAGAAGAGACACACCTGCACTGACCTGGGTGAGCTGCGTAGCTACCTTGGCTTGCAGATCACCCGGGACAGAGCTCGCCGCACCATCACCCTGACTCAGTCACACATGGTGCAGCAGGTCCTTCAGCGCTTCGGCTTCCAGTTCTCCTCACCACAGGCCACACCTCTGGCTACCAGCCACTCGCTCTCAGCTCCACCTCGGACGCGACAGAGTTGTCCTCACTGGTCACTCGGACGCTTCTTGGGTGGACGACCTGGCTACGCAGCGGTCGTCACAGGGTTACACCTTCAGCCTTGGCTCTGGTTCTGTCTCGTGGCGGTCCACCCGCTCTTCTTCTGTTCTCGGCTCTAGTTGTGAGGCTGAGATCTACGCCACGGCCATGGCTGCACAGGAGTTACGCTGGCTCACCTACCTGCTGACTGACTTGGGAGAGCGGCCTAGTTCTCCTCCAGTTCTGTACGGTGACAACAAGGCGGCCCTTGCCTTGTGTCAGGAGCACAGACTGGAGCACAGGACGAAGCACATTGCTCTTCGCTACTTTCTTGCTCGAGAGCTTCAGCAGCGCGGTCAGCTTCGGCTTGTGTACGTGGACTCGAAGGCCAACACTGCTGATATCTTCACCAAGGCGCTCCCGCCTAGTGATCATCAGCGGCACTGTACTTCTTTAGGCCTTGTGTCCACGTTTCCTCACTTGCTCACTGCTTGACATTCTTTGTACTGTACTTTATATATATCTTGTTGCTTGCTTGCTAGGTTTTGATCACTGTGTTGCTTGCCTTGTACTATATCTAGCACTGCATGTGAACTGGCCTTGTGGCCTTTGCTTGTGCTCAGAGTGTGGTGACGTTGTGATCCACCCCGAGCTTGCTTTGCTTTGCTGGACTGGTCTTGTGACCCTTTGTTCTCCCCCACTTTGCCTATGGGGGTGTGTTAAATTGTAATGTGTTATATGTTGGTAGGCTGTAGTGGGGTAGCCAATATGGGGTACAACCCCAACTAGGGTTTCATATTTGTACCCAAACTTCTGCTAGTTCATTCATTCTTGCCTAGTTATTCTGAAACGTCGGACTGGTAAGTGACGGGTCGGTGATGGCGGTCGGCGATGGCGGTCGGCGAGTAGCACAAGGTCTTCTTTAGCGATGGTGTTTGATTTTTTTATTGCGTCTGCTGCTCGGGCCCGTGCTGCTTGTAAAATTTCTGCGAACTGTTGCGCGCGTGGCACCGGGTTGTCTGGATTCGGAGTCATGGGCACTGTGGTGTCTTGTCCGTAATTCAGGTGAAACGGTGACTATTGGATCGTGGCAGATGGCAAGTTGTTGTGCGCGAACTCGATGAGTGGCAGTTGGTGTTCCCAGGTGGTCGGGTCGTCGCACATGGCTCGAATGAGTTGCTCCATGGTCTTGTTTGTCCGTTCTGTCTGTCCGTCGGTCTCAGGGTGGTACGAAGAACTGAATTGTAGTCGCGTGCCAAACTGCTGCCACAGGTTTCGCCAGAAGTTGCTGGTGAATTTCGTGTCGCGGTCGCCGGTGATTGATGCTGGTATCCCGTGTAGTCGAACGACGGTGGAGATGAAGAGGTGGGCTGTTTCTTCGGCTGTGATTGATTTCTGGCAGGCTACGAAATGTGCCATTTTCGTCAGCCGATCGACGACGACCAGGATCGCGTCGTTCCCACTTGCTCCAACCGGTAACCCTGTGACGAAGTCCATTGTCACCTGCTGCCAAGCACACTCTGAGGGTGGTATCGGCTGCAACTGTCTTGCCGGCCGCTTCCGTGATGATTTCATGAGTTGGCAGCATCGACACGTGTCGTTGCACGTCGGTCAGCATTTCGAGGCAGTAGTAATACCGCTGCAGCTGCTTCCGTGTTTTCTCTACTCCGTAATGTCCTAAGGTAACCCTGTCATGTGCCTTCTATAGTAACAGCTCTCTTAGTAAAGTGTAGCCCGGTACCCAGATGCGGTCGGTGCCGACTTTTACGTAATATACCCCTTTTGCTGCTGCGAGTTCCCTCGAGTGAAGGACGGGTCTATCTGGTAGCTGTGGGTAAATAGTCCTGTAAGCAGTGGGCTGGTCTGTGCATGTAGTATGGCGTGAATTTGGGCAGTGGGGCGGGTCAGTGCGTCAGCGATGTTTGATGCCCCCTTTTTGTAGATGACGGTGTAGTGAAAATTCGACTCGAGGAAGTCGAGCCAGCGAACCTGTCGTGGGTTGAGGTGGGGCTGTGCGCGGAGGTACTGTAGTGATTTATGGTCTGTCCGTACTGTCACGTCTGCGCCGGTCAAGTAACAGCGCCACACTTTGAACGCGTGCATGCACAGTCGCGAGCATTTTACGGTCGTGTATCAGGTAATTCTTCTCGCGGAGATGCAGTTTTCGTGACTCGTAGGCGATGGGCTGTAAACTGTTGCCGAAATCCTGTAGCCGTACGGCTCCAATGGCGATGTCACTTGCGTCTGTGACGACTTCGAATGGGCGGTGTGGGTCGGCGATGCGGAGTACGGGCGGTGAGCAACGAACAGTTTTCAGGGCAAAGAAAGCAGCATGCTCTTTCTCCCCCCACGTAAAGGTGACCCCCTTCCACGGCAGATCTGTCAGTGGGGCTGTTAATCGCGCCATGTCGGGGACGAACCGGCGCACATAATTGACAAACCCCAAAAAACTCTGCAGCTCCGTGATATTCGTCGGGGGGTGCCACGCTTTTACTGTATCCAGCTTTTCGGGTCAATCTCGACCCCAGCCTCTGAAATAACGTGCCCCAAGAACTCTAACCTATCCTGAAAAAAACTCGCACTTGGAACCCTTGGTCAGTAAGCGGTGCTCGTCTAAAACTCTAAACACTGCTTCCAGATATGCTAAGTGCTGCTGCTTATCGCGACTATAGACGAGGATGTCGTCGAGGTAAACTATCACGCATTTATCTAAGAGCGGTCTAAACGCCTCGTTTATGGTCATCTGAAATGCCGGTGGTCTAAACGCCTCGTTGGTCAGCCCAAATGGCATCACTGTGTACTTGAATGACCCGTTCCTAGTCCTAACAGCCGTCTTGGCGCAGTCCGATGGTTCGACCCGAATCTGATGGTAACCTCCCCGTAAGTCAATTTTCGAAAAGACCCGCGTTGTTCGCAGTTGATCTATCAGTTCGTCGGCACGGGGAATGGGGTATCGCAACTTGACTGTTACCCTATTCAGTGCCCTGTAGTATATGCACATGCGGAACCTTCCGTCTTTCTTCGGCGTGAACAGTATCGGTGCGGCGAACGGTGACGAGCTCGGTCTGATGAATTGTTTCTCTAACAGATAATCTAACTGCTTCCTCAGTTCGTCGAGCTCGGGCTGTGTCAGTCTGAACTGTCGTTGTACAGCCTGTACGCCCGGTTCTAACTCTATTCGGTGATCGTGTGCCTGCTGAGGTGGCAGTCCCTTTCGTAAATCGTCCGGAAAAAATCTCCGGGCACCGTTTCAGTAGTTCCTGTAGTTCGGGCGGTACGGCTGCCAGCAGTTTCTGAAAATCGCTCGGCTGCTCTGCTTCTCCTACCACTGCTACAATCCACCATGTTCACGTCAGCTCCAGCGGCGAGAGCCCGTTTCGTTGTGATGGTGTTGACGTGGATCGTTGAAGACTCGGGAGACCGCCAGCGAGGTAGCTCGACCCAATTACCGCTACTTCGCACAGTGCAGCTACCCGTCGTCCAGTCGATTCGCGGGTTATACCGTCGCAGCCAATCACGTCCTAGTAAAATATCGTGCCCATCCAGTGTCGTCGCGAGCATTTCCTGTGTAAACCCGAAGTTCCCCCCGCAGCAGACTCCACCTTCTTCCGTATGGCTAGCGGCGTGCCGTCGACTAAGCGTGCGTCTATCTCCGGTAAACACCGACTAAGTGTCAGTTGCAACTTCCGTGCGGTCGCGGTATTAACTAAGCTGTGACTTGCTCCTCCGTCTATGAAAATCTTCACTAGTGCTCCCTGTATATTCTCGTGAATCAGTACTGCGCAATTCGTCGCTGTACCCTCCTTATTCATCCGAGCCCGATCGATGGCGTGAATCGGTACTATGACTTGGTGAGGGTCGGTGAGTTTGGGCGAGCAGGCTGTCTCGTTAGTAGTTGGCCCAGTCTCTACTGACTGCTGGCGTTTCCCTGCCTCTGAGACTCCCTCCCCTGCTCTGCTCCGCGGCGCCTCAGCTCCTCTGGACATTCACTCTTGCGATGGCCCGGCCTATTGCAAGCAAAGCAGCGCCCCTTAAACGGCATGGCAGCTGCATTCGTCGCAACGGCGTGTACGGTGGCGTGCTCGGTCGGTCCCCGAGGGCGATGTCCGTAGTAGGACCCCGGTCTCGGACGGCGCAAAATGAATGCGGATTTTCTTGGCGAGCGCGAGGATCTCGTTAAAATCTGAGAGCCCGCGTAGCATGATTTAGTGTGAGATGTCCGGCTTCAGCCCTCCGACGTAACGGTCCACCCGCTCCGCTTCGTGCATGTAGCCGACTTGCTCGCATAATGCGAGAAAACCGCTCGTATAGTCTTGGACCGACCCAAGCTGTCCCCAAGTACGCAGCCTCTGACGCGCCGAAATAGGAGCCGCGATCGGCTCGAAGCGCGCCCGAAGCCCTGCGCACCACGCGTCCCACGTGTTGTACTGGGCTGTTTCGCAAAATGAACTCCAGGTGACGGCTGGACCCGCGGGCCCTTCCTCTTGCGACGGCGGCTTGTAGGCGCGTGGCAACGTCACAATGACTCGCCACCAATCCATGGCGGGGCCCCGTAACAGCGAAACCGCGTATCTGATCTTCGCTGCGTCCGATGTGACGTAATTGGCGTCAAAAAACACGTTCATCGTGAAGACCCACGATTGAACCGTCGGACCTCCGCGTTGGCTAGGATCGAAGCAGGGCGGGCGCTGCGGCTTGAATGACATTGGTGCGCCGATGTCGTCGTTGCTGACTATTGTCGCGGATTCGACGTGACGACGGGCTTCGCGAGGCCCATTCGTGTTTGGTGCGGCCCTGTTCCTCTCCATGCCAGGCATTGACTGGGCGGCGCCATCAATGGCTGCGCCTGAGCACTGTTCCACGCTGTTGTGCTGTGATGGTGTGCCAGATGAAATAACAATCAGCTCATCTGATTGCGCCGGTGCATTTGCAGGTACATTCGCTATCGATTGCTGGCGGGCGGAGTCGCGTTATGCCGTGAGCGCCGCAATCTCGAACGTCGAATCTTCCAGTTGGCGCACGAGACGATCGAGTTGCTCCTGCGTCAACGTCGCGATGTTGAACTCGGCCATGGAGGGGGTGTCGGGCAAGCTCAGCGAGAGCCTCTGTCGTGGCCGTGCGTGCTTACGAGAGAGCACTTCGAGCGGCGGTGCTTGCTCGTTGAGAGACGTCTACCCCCCCCCCCCCCTCCCCCCCAAAATTGAGATAGTGGGGAAGCGAAGGTGTGGGTGCGGTCCGAGAAGAGATCGTAGGCTCTGAATACCAAGTGTTACGAGTGCAATTGAGTGAGCGAGCGAGAATTGCACTATCGAAGCAAAACAGTACAATGAGAGAAGGCATGAGCGAAGAATATATAGCGAAGCTACAGTGGTAACGGTAATGCGTGAAATTGGGGGTGCGTGACGGGCCTGGCGCCGAGGTTGGGAATTGTCGAGGCGAAGGTCCGGAGCGCGGGTTACCAACCGAGCCGTGAGGTTGGGTCGCGGCGTGAACAGTGGCGGGAACAGTGTCGAGGCGAGTGGTAATGGTGTACTTATGGGTGCTGTTGGGAGGAACAGTGGTGTACGCGCTGCGCAGGGACGCGAAGGAAGGAAAAGGAATTTTCCTTGCATTTCGTCACACTAGTTCGTCAAGTTTTAAAAGCTTGACCCGCGCGGCCCGCAATTTGGGACTCGGGCTTTAAGTGGATTTGGGTGGATGCTGCTGGTGTACATTTCCCCAATCTGACGCGGCTCGCTAGAGATTCCAAGACGAAAATCTACACTACGAGCTGCTCGTTATGCCGTAACAGCATGACGCGAAGTTCAAATCGATTCAGCGAGGCAGGCAGGACACGAACATTCGCAAACTTGCACGTGCGCGTTTAGAAACCTCATACCTGACTAAGTTAGGCAGCAGTAGCAGCAGCAGCAGCAGCAGCAAACGATCGCGGCCATCACTCATTTTCCGCCTCACCGTGACGTAACCATGGCATTGGCTTCTACGTTCTTTCATTCAATACAAGAACAACCATTAGTGCGCGCAACCCCAGCGCCCTGTTCCCACCCTCGAACCAGTCAACGGCTAGTCGTTCAGTGCGGCCGGCACGCCGGCTCACTTCGACGGCCGAGTGAGTACAGTTTCTTGACAGTCTGCTGCCGCATCACCTCGAACTCGAATCGTTCTAACGCACTCTGCGTCATTCTAACATCCGATCGGTTCATTAATTGTTCGATTGGGTATTCCACTAGCGCGTGCGTGAGCCCTTGCCTTTGTTCCCGTCTCTTCCCCGCCCCTGCACTCGCCTTCACCGCTGTACCATCCGCTTCTGGACATTCCGCTTCCCCCTACCCCTACCCAACCCCTACCTCTCCCCTAATTACTTGTTAGAGTCCACGAGGCGGAAGTCGAAATTCGCGCGTTCCGCGGATGGGCAGCGCGCGGGGAAGAGCGGCGGAGGGGGTGGGGGTGCGTCGGTGAGCGAGGAGGTGTTCTCCTTGGGGAAGGGGTGGCTCGTCGACCCCGCCGCGCTCATGGGCGGAGAGGGGGGGGACGCGGAAGGGCGGGGGAGGGCGGATGGGCGCGGGGGAGCGGACGGCGGAAGGGCGGTGGGCGGGGGGGCGGGGGGGAATGAGGCGGGGGGGATTGTAGGTCTGGAGCCTGGGAAGACGCGCAGCACACACAAACTGCTAAAGGTGTGTGGAGGGGGTGGGGGGGGGAGGAGGGGGGTGTGTGGCGAGGAGTGCGGGGGGGGGAGGGGTGAGTGAGAGGGAGAGGGGGTTTTGTGGGAATGTGGGGGTGTGTTGTTGTGTGTGCATGTGTATGTGTGTTTGTGATGTCCCTCACGCCTCTCCCTCTTCTTTCCTTTCCGCTCAACCCATCTCCCCACCTCCAACCCATCCTGCCTCTCCGCCTCTGCCGCCCCTTTTGCTCCCCTCCCCACCCTTCCTTCTCCTCCCCTCCCCACCCTTCCTTCTCCTCCCCTCCCCACCCTTCCTTCTCCTCCCCTCCCCACCCTTCCTTCTCCTCCCCTCCCCTCCCTTCCTTCTCCCCCTCCCCCTCCCGCTTCTTCCTTCTCCTCCCCTCCCCTTCCCCCTGTGTCCTTCCCTCTTCCGATAATAGTTTTTGCAGCTTGTAATTCTTTTTTGCGGCTTGTAATTCTTTTTTGCAGCTTGTATTTCTTTTTTGACTCATTCAAGAGTTGATTGGGCGCTTTTAAGCATGTTAGAGCCATAAATAATACCTTTTGCTACTGAGCTAAGTATGTCTACATAAGCTCTAAGCTTTGAACCGATGACATAATCTACTATATCGCTTGATACTTTTTTTGTTTTTTAAAACAAATGTCAACGCGAGGCGATATTTTTTCCATAATCACTGTCATAAATACTTACGGGTATTGTATCATAAAACCCTCCCTCCTGTCCCCCGCAGACCGTCGGAGGCGCCAACCGGGGGAGGCGACTTCCACCCCCCTCCTCCCCCCCCCCCTTTCTAAAGCCACTCTTTCTTTTTTTTTTTTCTTCTGGATTTTCAACTTTAGGTTCCAGTAACGATCTACCACCATCTTGTAATCAAAGCCAGTCATACAACCCGACGCTTATTTGGTCTAAATCTTCACTTTCTTCTTGTTCCTGTTTTACTTTTGCAACGTACGCCCGATGATGGGGGGGTTGCGGGCGACCGCTTTAAACCCCAAACCCTAAACCTCGAGCCTAAACCTCGAACCATTAACCATAAAGCCTAAGGCCACTGACACCAGAATTTTCTTCTCCAATTCGGACTTCCCTCTCTCCTCTTCCTCCCCAACACCTCCTACCCTACCTTCTCCCCCCCCTCCCTCCCCTTTTCCTCTCCCTATTTCTCTCATCCGCTTCAATCTCCTCCCCCCCCTCTCTAGATCGTATCAGGCACCAACCGGGGGAGGCGCCTTCTGTCCCCCGCGGACCGCAACGTGCGGCCCATGATGGAGATGGTGCGGGCGGCGGTGTTCGACATGTTGCACGCGCTGCTGGCCGCGCCGCACCGCCTGCCGCCTGGCTCGCGCTGGCTGGACCTGTACAGCGGCACAGGGAGCGTGGGATTAGAGGCGATGAGTCGAGGGTGTGCGCAGGTGAGGGCGTGTATCACACACAGGGCACACACTCTCGTGCCGCCCGGCTCGCGCTGGCTGGACCTGTACAGCGGCACGGGGAGCGTTGGATTGGAGGCTATGAGTAGAGGGTTCACACAGGTAAAAAGGGGCTCTCTTGAATTGAATGAAGGGCGGGGCTCTGTCTGGTGGCTGCCTGGACCTGTACAGCGGCACGGGGAGCGTTGGATTAGAGGCCATGAGTAGAGGGTGTGGGCAGGTAATAAGCGGTAATGAAGGGCGGGGCTCCCTTGAGTGAAGGGCGGGCCTCTTTACGTGCGGGCTGGACCTGTACAGCGGCACGGGGAGCGTGGAGCTGGAGGCGATGAGTAGAGGGTGCGGGCAGGTGAGGGGAATGGGGGAATGGGGTCAGAGCAGCATGGGGACATGTGGGACATGAGCAGTACTTGCCAGCCAGGCAGCCGGCTCGCGCTGGCTGGACCTGTACAGCGGCATGGGGAGCGTTGGATTGGAGGCTATGAGTGGAGGGCGGAGGCGATGAGAAGAGTGATCGTGCACGTGAGGACATGTAATGGGTGGCGCAGGGCAGATGCACCTCACCAGCCACGTGATAAAAGTGTTGTTTTGAGACGACTCAAAACAACACATTTATCAGGTGAGGACATGTTTTGGGTGGCGCAGGGCAGGTGCACCTCACCAGCCTGTCTCCTCTCCTCCCTCACGCTGGCTGGACCTGTGCAGGGGCACGGGGAGCATTGGGTTAGAGGCTATGAGCGGAGGGTGCGGGCAGGTGAGGGAATGTAGCACACACACAGAGGGGGTACTGGGCATGGGCACTGCCTGGCGCCCGGATCACGCTGGCTGGACCTGTACAGCGGCACGGGGAGTGTGGGGCTGTGCTGGCCCGCAACGTTGAATTGAAGCCTGCTCCGCCTCCTCCCACACCACCCACTCGCTTTCTCTTTGGTCTTCTCTGCCTACCTTCCTACCTTCCTGCCCTCCTGCCTCCGACAACCCTTCCCTCTGCTGCAGGCGCATTTCGTGGAGATGGACCCATGGGTCGTATCCTCCGTGCTCTCCCCCAACATCAAAGCCTGCTCCGCCTCTCCTCCCACTCCACCATCCACCCGCTCTGTCTTTCGTCTTCTCTCTCTCCCCTTCCCAGGCGCATTTCGTGGAAATGGACCCCTGGGTCGTCTCATCTGTGCTGTCCCCCAACATTGAAGCCTGCTCCGCCTCCTCCCACACCACCATCCACCCGCTCAAAGTCGAGTCCTTTCTGCATCAAGCCCAGCAACGAGGAGGTATGAGGAGGTATGAGGAGGTATGAGGAGGTACGAGGAGGTATGAGGAGGTACGAGGAGGTACGGTCATGCGATGTCACCTTTCCTCTGAGGTGACTTTTGAGTCGACTCAAAAGCCACCATCCACCCGCTCAAAGTCGAGTCCTTCCTTCAGCAAGCCCAGCAACGAGGAGGTACGAGGAGGTACGAGGCCATTTTTCCTCCTCCCCTGAACCCTCCGCAGCCTTCTGCCTTGTATCTCTTCCTCCCTTGCTGTCTCCCGCCCTGCCTCTCGTAAGGCCATTTTTCTTCCCTTAATCCTCTCGTATAACCTCTATTTGTTCAGTCCCCCATCCCTGCCCGCCCTCTCCCACACCTCCCATTTCTCCCTTCTCCCTTGCCAGCTTGCCTTAACCTCATGTATCTGTTTTTTACACCTTCCAAAATCAAATATCAGCAACCTTCCATGACCTCCCGTGCACCGCCCGCCTGTTTTCCGCTGCCATTTTTGCTCTTCCAGCTGAATGCATGGCGTATTTATGAGCAGACAACTTTTAAGAATTCTCAAAGCTAAACTGCAGTTCCCCTGATCCGTGCATCAGCTGTGTTCCCCTGGTCCGTGCATCAGCTGTGTTCCCCTGATCCGTGCATCAGCTGTGTTCCCCTAGTCCGTGCATCAGCTGTGTTCCCCTGGTCCGTGCATCAGCTGTGTTCCCCTGGTCCGTGCATCAGCTGTGTTCCCCTGGTCCGTGCATCAGCTGTGTTCCCCTGGTCCGTGCATCAGCTGTGCTCCCCTGGTCCGTTCATCAGCTGTGTTCCCCTGGTCCGTGCATCAGCTGTGTTCCCCTGGTCCGTGCATCAGCTGTGTTCCCCTGGTCCGTGCATCAGCTGTGTTCCCCTGGTCCGTGCATCAGCTGTGTTCCCCTGGTCCGTGCATCAGCTGTGTTCCCCTGGTCCGTGCATCAGCTGTGTTGTGTTCCCCTGGTCCGTGCATCAGCTGTGTTCCCCTGGTCCGTGCATCAGCTGTGTTCCCCTGGTCCGTGCATCAGCTGTGTTCCCCTAGTCCGTGCATCAGCTCCCCTCAACTGCCATTCTTTCTTTTCTTTTTCCGTCAACTCTTTCCTTTTCCTGTCTCGCCCCTTTCTTCCTCTATCTTCCTGCCTTGCACTACTCGCCTGCCTTGCGCTGCTCCCCTCGCTCTCTTTCCCACAGTGGAGTGGGTGGGAGGCCCCTTCAGCTTCATCAGTGTGACACCTCCCTATGAGCTCGTCGTGTACAGTCAACTCATGGCCCACCTCGCTGCCTCCCCACCCTGTCCTTTACCACTCTCTCCCTGCTCCCCTCTCTCTCACAGTGGAGTGGGTGGGAGGCCCCTTCAGCTTCATCAGTGTCACCCCTCCCTATGAGCTCGTCGTGTACAGTCAACTCATGGGCCAGCTTGCTGCTTCGCCTCTGCTGCACCCAGACACATGCATGGTGTGTGCGTGCGTGCATGGTGTGTGCGTGGGTGCATGGTGTGTGCGTGGGTGCATGGTGTGTGCGTGGGTGCATGGTGTGTGCGTGGGTGCATGGTGTGTGTGGGTGTGTTTATGGTGTGTGGGTGTGTGCATGTGCATGTATGGTGTGTCGGTGTGTGTGTGTGTGGGTGGGGATGAGGTTGATGGGGGAGGGGGGTTATGATGGATGCATGCGTGCACAGTCAATTCATGCATAGCCCAGCTCGCTGTCTCCTTGCTCCTGCACTAACAATTATGCGTGTGCGTGCACACATGCTGCATGGTGTGTGCATAGGTGCATGCATGATGTGTGGCTGCACATGCATCGGTGAGTGGGGTTAGGGGGGTCTATCATGGCCGCATGCACGTAAAACTTCAGCCTTTTTCTTCTGTGCGTCAAAACACTTGCATGGTGCATGCGTGCGTGCAAGCAATGTATGTGAGGGGAGAACCACGGGAGCATGCATGTGCCATCACATCACAGCAATGATATTTCGGGGAATAGGAGCCAAGGAAATAGCTCTGCGCTGGTGGTAAATGCATGCATGTAGGCATGTCGCTAGTCAAGCAACATGGTACTAGTGGCACATGCTTGCCTTGTCTCTCTTCATCTTTCTTACTCTGTTTAACATACACTGTTAATGTTCATGTGTGTGTTTGTGTTAATCCTTCTCACTGTCTACCACACACCGTCCATTGCATCTCCTGCATCCTCTCAGGTGGTGGAGTATCCAATCAAATCTAGGGATGATATCTTGGACACATGCGGTCCTCTATATAAGGTAGTTTCTATTGCTATGAGGTGTTCGTTCCATTTCTGCTGAGCGAAGCAGTTTATTTAAAAGCCTTCCCATCTTCATGTTTCATGTTTCGTATACATGCATGTTTCATGTACATGCATGTTTCATGTTTTGTCTAATGCATGTACTCAACGGTAACTGTTTCTGCTGCCATCCCAGGCCTTACCCCTGTCCTCCATACAACCAAACAAATGTCAAGCATGCACCTGTCACATCACATGCCCTTTCTTTGATTCCATGCTGTGCAGATAAAGGATCGAAAGTATGGGCGAACCAATGTGGCCATTTACGGTCCTGCATGGGCTCTAGAAGACAATGTGCAATAATGCCAATGGCCATCTGGTTGGCACAGAGTGAAGAACCAGAGTTTCCATTGTCAAACATAATACATGTGTTATTGCTGTGTAGGCTACAGTGGGTTAGCCTTTAGGGGGTACACAATTCTAGGGTTTCATACTTGTACTCCAATGTTCTCATAGTTCATCACTTCTTGTTTCTGACATGGTGTCAAGAGCTTAGGTCCTAGTCCTAGGACCGCTTACCTAAGGGCCCACCGCTAGAAGCGCCCTCGAGCGCCTCTCTCCTAGTGCGCCCTCGTGCGCCTCTCTTCCTCCTGCTGCCCGTGCGCAGCTCGCTAGTGCCGCGTGCGGCCCTTTTTTTCCACGCGTAGCCCGCTAGCGGCCCGCGAGCGGCCTTTTTTTTTCTGAGCGCGCGCCGGCCCCTAACCGCCCGCGCGACCGGCGCCGCCCACGAGCAGCCCCTTGCCGCCCGTCGACCGCCGCCCAGGGTGTCGCAGCCCCGCCCCTAGGCCGCTGCGACGCCCCTCTAGACCGCCGCCCGCGCGCTAGTCAGGCCCACGCACAGCCACGGCCCGCCCGCTACAGCCGCCCACGCGCACGCCCCCCGTCGCGCACCGTCGCGTAGCCCAGCCTGAGCCGAGCCGCGCCGCCCGACCGAGCCGCGCCGCCCTGGCCGAGCCGCGCCGCTCTACCGTGCCCCACCTGCAGCAACTCCTGCCGTACTACTGCTTCAACTACAACTGTTACTAATACTCCTACTGCTGCTATTGTTCCTACTGCTGCTACTGCCACTATGGCCACTCCCTCTATTCTCACCTTTGACGCTGAGAGCCGCCCGATTAAGTTTGAGGTTTGGTTAGATGACCTCCACCTGTTCCTCCAGATCACTGCCAAGGACGATGTCTCCCTATATGACCACACGTCAGGCGCCGCTCCCGCACCTCCCGCTACTGCTGACAGTACTGCTCGCTCCCAGTGGCAGACCCGTGATGCTCACGCTCGCCTAGCCGTTCGCAGCCACCTGCCGTTAGATGAGCGCGAGCACTTCGGCCAGCATAAGACCGCTAAAGAACTGTACGACGCAGTAGTCGCGCGCTACTCCTCCCCTGCCACTGCTGCTATAGGCCGTCTCTCACTGCCCTACCTCTTTCCCGACCTGTCCGCCTTTGCCACTGTAGCTGACCTCATCACCCACCTCCGTACCAGTGACCTCCGCTACCGTGCCGCGCTCCCCCCCGATTTCCTCGCCAAGAACCCCCCCCCGATGTACCTCACACTATACCACCTTGTTACCCGCCTCCCTGACTCCCTTCGCACTGTCAGGGACCAGTTTCTCGCCCTCTCCCCCACTGACCTCACTGTCGACCTCCTCGAGAAGGAACTCCTAGCAGCTGAGAAGAGCATTGTAGCTGTAGGTGCCTCTCGTGGTGACCCCCGCACCCCCTTCTTTGAGGGGTGTTCCCCTTCCCCCCTCCTCCCCTCCATTGCATCTGCTGCTGCTGTCGACTACCTCGGAGCTGAGGGAATCGGGGCCGCGTCTACTCCTAGTGGGAGGCGCAAGGGCGGCAGGGGCAAGGGGGGCAGGGGTGGTGGAGGTGGAGGCGGGGCCGGCGGCGGTGGAGGGGGTGGGGGGGGGCGGGGGTGGTGGCGGAAGTGGGAGTGGCGCGGGTGGTGGGGGGGTCAGTGGCGGCACAGGGGGTGGTGGCGGCGGCGGCGGTGGTGGGGGTGGTGGGGGCGGTGGTGGCAGTGGTGGTGGCGGTGGAGCGGGTGGCGGGCGCGGTGGAGCGGTGCAGCGTGGGGGATTCGGCAGTGGCCAGAGGCAGCAGCAGCAGCGTCCCGGCGAGACTCCCTCGCCCCAGCAGCTCCGTGAGTGGTACTCTCAGCGTGGGGGGTCTGGGGGTGGGGGTACCTGCCCGTACGTCATCCGTACAGGTGACCGCGCTGGCCAGACTTGTGGGAGGTTTCACACGGCGCAGCGCTGTTTCTTTCGCCTCGACGACGCCTGGCGCGAGCAGTTCCCTGACGCCTCTGAGCTGCCTCGCTGGGCTGATCTGCTTAGGAAGGGGATTGATGTCTTTGCTCTTGATTATGATGCTATCCTTGCTGCCATGTATGCATTGACTATTAGTGCTGAGGGTGACTGTTACCTGAGTGTGCCGCCCGACCCAGGTATTGGGCCTGGTGAGACTGCTGCTCTAGGTACTAGTGCGTCTACTACCCTTGGTACTGGTAAGGCTGCTGCGCTAGGTGCTCGTGCGTCTGCGTCTGCTGGTACTGGGTCTACTGCGGCACTGCACACATTCACACTGGACTCAGGTGCTTCCCGCTGTTTCTTTCGTGACCGCACTGTCCTTGAGCCGCTAGCTCGGCCTGTTGCTGTCTCCCTTGCTGACCCCTCTGGGGGCCCGGTCCTTGCGACCTCCTCCACTGTCCTCCCTTGTCCTGCGGCCCCGTCTGGCACTCTGTCGGGTCTCTACCTCCCCTCGTTCTCTACGAACTTGGTGGCGGGCTCTGCTCTCCAGGACGGGGGTGTTCACCAGTTCACCCCTGCCTATGAGCGGGTGACCCACTGTACGTGTGCTCGGACGGGTCGCCACCTGGCTACCTTCACTCGGCAGCCGGGGTCCGACCTGTACACACTGACCACTGAGTCCCCTCAGGTAGCTGCGTCTGCATCTGCGTCAGGTCAGCTGTCGGCTCCCTGCTCGTGTCGCTCCCTGTCGCACCAGACCGTCCTCTGGCACCACCGCCTTGGTCACCCCTCCGTGCAGCGCCTTCGTGCCATGCACTCCCGGTACCTTGTCTCTGGTCTTCCCAGAGTTCTCCCTCCCCTCCCACCCTCGCCTGCTCCTCCCTGTCTTCCTTGTGTCGAGGGGCGGCAGCGCGCCACCCCTCACTCCTCCTCGTTCCCTCCCACAGAGGCTCCCTTGCAGACTCTTCACCTGGACGTGTGGGGCCCGGCCCGCGTCCGGGGACAGGGCCACGAGCGGTACTTCCTGCTGGTCGTCGACGACTACACGCGCTACACCACGGTCTTCCCCTTGCGCACCAAGGGTGAGGTCCCTGATGTTTTGATCCCTTGGATCCGCGCCGCTCGTCTCCAGCTCCGCCAGCGGTTCTAGTTGGACTTTCTCGTCCTGCGTCTGCACTCTGACAGGGGTGGTGAGTTTTCCTCCGCCCTCCTGGCCGCCTACTGTGCGGAGCACGGCATCCGCCAGACTTTCACGCTTCCGGCCTCCCCACAGCAGAATGGGGTTGCTGAGCGCCGCATTGGTTTAGTCATGGAGGTCGCTCGTACCTCCATGATCCATGCGGCTGCCCCCCATTTCCTGTGGCCGTTTGCAGTGCGGTATGCTGCCCATCAGCTCAACCTTTGGCCCCGTGTCTCTGCTCCGGAGACCTCGCCCACACTGCGTTGGACGGGGGAGGTTGGCGATGCGTCGGTGTTTCGAGTCTGGGGATGTCGAGCCCTTGTTCGCGATACCTCCGCTGACAAGCTCTCCTCCCGTGCCGTTCCCTGTGTCTTCCTTGGCTTTGTCCCGGATGCGCCTGGCTGGCAGTTTTACCACCCCACCTCGGACCCTGAGTCTGACCAGTTTCGTGCTGAGCACCCTACTGTCACGCGTCTGCTAGCCACTGTTGTCACTGACCCCTCGTTTGAGTCTTCTGCTGCGTCTGCCTTGGTCGCTGAGCTTGTTGACTTTGCTGCTGCCTGTCGTCTAGACTACGCTGCTAGCCTTGTTGCTAAGTCTGAGTCTGTCTGTCCTCCGTCCGTCGGGGGTGAGTGTGCTCTTAGCACGGACGTCCTTGAGGACAAGCACGAGGACCTTGAGTGTCTTGCAGCCGCTGCGCCTCATCTCGTGGCCATGCTGCTTGCCCCTGAGGGAGACCCGGATGCTATAGACATCCCCACACCGCGCTCTTACGCTGAGGCGATCGCGGGTCCCTACTCCTCTCAGTGGCAGGCAGCCATGGACGCAGAGATGGCATCCTCGAAGTCCACTAGCACTTACGTCGACGACGTTCCCCCTCCTGGGGCGAACATCGTCAGTGGCATGTGGATTTTCAGGGTGAAGCGGCCGCCGGGTTCTCCGCCTGTCTTCAAGGCTCGTTACGTTGCCCGAGGCTTCAGTCAGCGAGAGGGAGTCAACTTCTTCCAGACCTTCTCCCCCACACCGAAGATGACCACTCTTCGGGTGCTGCTGCACGTTGCCGCTCAGCGTGACTACGAGCTTCACTCTCTTGACTTAAGCACAGCTTTCTTGCAGGGAGTCAACTTCTTCCAGACCTTCTCCCCCACACCGAAGATGACCACTCTTCGGGTGCTGCTGCACGTTGCCGCTCAGCGTGACTACGAGCTTCACTCTCTTGACTTAAGCACAGCTTTCTTGCAGGGAGTCAACTTCTTCCAGACCTTCTCCCCCACACCGAAGATGACCACTCTTCGGGTGCTGCTGCACGTTGCCGCTCAGCGTGACTACGAGCTTCACTCTCTTGACTTAAGCACAGCTTTCTTGCAGGGCAGCCTGCACGAGGAGATCTGGCTGCGCCGCCCTCCTGGCTTCACTGGGTCGTTTCCTCCTGGTACCCAGTGGAGCCTCCGGCGGCCAGTCTACGGTCTCCGCCAGGCGCCACGTGAGTGGCACGACACACTGAGGACGACACTTGCGGCTCTTGGGTTCACGCCTTCTACTGCTGACCCGTCGCTGTTTCTGCACACCGACACTTCGCTGCCGCCGTTCTACATCCTCGTGTGCGTCGACGACTTGGTCTTTGCCACTGCTGACACTGAGGCTCTCGCCCACGTGAAGTCCGAACTGCAGAAGAGACACACGTGCACAGACCTGGGTGAACTGCGCAGCTACCTTGGCTTGCAGATCACCCGGGACAGAGCACGCCGCACCATCACACTGACTCAGTCACACATGGTGCAGCAGGTCCTTCAGCGCTTCGGCTTCACCTGGTCCTCAGCACAGGCCACTCCTCTGGCTATAGGTCACTCGCTCTCAGCTCTGCCTTCGGATGAGTCCGTAGAACAGAGTGGTCCTTACCCAGAGCTAGTTGGTTGCCTCATGTACCTGATGACTTGCACTCGTCCTGACCTAGCGTACCCTCTTGGCCTTCTGGCCCGCTACGTGGCTCCTGGTAGGCACCGAAAGGTGCACTGGGATGCTGCAAAGAGGGTATTGCGCTACTTGTGCAGTACATCGGGCATGGGGCTCGTGCTTGGAGGAGGGAGCCCAGTTGTTCTCACTGGGCACTCAGACGCTTCTTGGGTTGACGACCAGGCTACTCAGCGGTCGTCACAGGGTTACACCTTCAGTCTTGGCTCTGGCTCAGTTTCTTGGCGTTCTACACGTTCGTCTTCAGTTCTCAGCTCCAGTTGTGAGGCTGAGATCTACGCCACAGCCATGGCTGCTCAGGAGTTACGCTGGCTCACCTACGTGCTGACCGACCTGGGAGAGCGGCCTCGTTCTCCTCCAGTGCTGTACGTTGACAACAAGGCTGCCATTGCCTTGTGTGAGGAGCACAGACTGGAGCACAGAACGAAGCACATCACTCTACGGTACTTTTTGGCTCGAGAGTTGCAGCAGCGTGGTCAGCTTCGTATGTGTTACATGGCCACTCAGGCCAACACTGCTGATATATTCACCAAGGCACTTCCGCTTGGTGATCATCAGCGTTTTTGCACTTTGTTAAGGCTTGTGCCCACTTTTCTTCACTTGTTGTAGACTTTGCCTGTACTGTGATCTATATATATATATATATATATATATATATATATATATATATATATACCTGCATGCTTGCTAGATATAGATCATTGTGATGCTTGTGGTACATATATGCCTCTGCATGTGAACTGGCCTTGTGGCTCTTTGCTTGTGCTCAGAGTGTGTGGTGACGTTGTGATCCACCCTGAGCTTGCTTGCCTTTCTTGACTGGTCTTGTGACCCCTTGCTCTCCCCCACTTTGCCTATGGGGGTGTGTCAAACATTATACATGTGTTATTGCTGTGTAGGCTACAGTGGGTTAGCCTTTAGGGGGTACACAATTCTAGGGTTTCATACTTGTACTCCAATGTTCTCATAGTTCATCACTTCTTGTTTCTGACATCCACACAACTTCCTAGAGCAAGGCTGATCAGATCATTGATAAACCAGCCTCGGTACAAGTAAGAATTCTCGATTCGAATAGCCTGCTGACTGCGTACTTTGGGCACAAATACGGTAAATTTTTGCGTAATTTGTGGAAATAGGGTAGTGAACAAAGAGTTTCGGGGCTATCTAGCGAAATTTTTGCATAAAATTGCTTGACAACTCTGATTTTCCAGTGTGCCCCAGAAGGAATCTAGGGGCCTGGTCAACCCTGGCCCGACTTTGCAAGAGAACTGGTTTTACAACTCCTTGGAACTTAGATCCAGCAATCTCGAGATAACAACAAACCAATCGCATGCTTTAGGGCGTATTCCTACGGCCTCCTATCAAGGCACCTCCTATCAAGAATGTAGTTTGAAATTGTGTACGTTATAAAACACCAGATATCAAGATTGGAATGATTAAGCGCACCAACAGAAATGCTCGCAGGGTGTCGCGTGAACGTTTTGATTTCCCGGAACACGGTTCCATCTAACGAACAAACGTCAGTCCAGTGTATGCGGTAGTCACCAATTCGTGCGATGCTGGACGATGTAGCAGTCGTGCGCTGCGCGCGAACATGTACGGAATGCAAATTTTACGTGCCGCTTCCACACATGGCGCCATGCGACACATATACCACCCCCAACACGTCAGCCACTTCACGAGCCTTTGCATCCCAACACACATGACACAGAGCACCCAACTATAAATCTTGCTCTCTATACATACGAGCGAGCCATTCCTTCAAGCGCTGAAGCACCGTACATCCAACATGATGGCCCAAAAGCATAAAGTAGCCCCTAGCCAAGCAGACGAAGAATCATGGCATCCGGAGGATCTTGCATATGTGGCGTAGATGAACGCCGAACTCGCGAATGGTAGACCCACTGTAAAGCCGTTGTGTAATGTGGGCCAGACGCCCGCCAAGTCTACCGTCACACCTCGCGTCACGCCCGGGACCAGTAATGTCGGTTTAGATGCCGACTATGACACTTACGAGGACGACACGGACAAGGAGACTGCAGATGGCAACGATGACGAGGATTTCGAGTTCGAAGAACCCGATGAGGCGTGGTGCAGCGACGCGGAATATAATGGCCCGCATGATGATTGCTCCGTGGCGCCGGCCGCCACAGCAGAGAAACGAGGCTCCAGCAGCCGCGTCAAGCTCGAGGGAAGGGAAAGGGCAGTCACCAGGCTGGCGCGAAGAATGACGACTGTTTGGGCAAAGGCCCAAAATCGGAATGGTCCGCCAAAGAGTCCACCATTTTGTGCGCCGCACAATGGTTCACCAAGGAGGAGCTCAGCCAAATGTCGGGTAAACAGGGGTCGCAGTATTGGTTGCGCCTCATCAAACACATTAAGAAGCAGCATCCCGATTGGTGCAGGAATGCCACCGCCGGCACCAATCAGTGGAAGCGACTTAAAGCGCTGTGGAAGCAGATCGAGATCGGGGATTCGGCATCTGGTGGCGGAACGATGATAAAACCTCCGTGGTGGCAGCGGATGGTGCTATTCTACGAAGACACTGCTGCGGCCGAGCCACACGCACTGGATGGTGGCGGCGCAGTTAACGTGACCGTGGACCCTGGCGTCAATATTCCAAAGCCTGCTACTACTGCTGCCACAACAACGCCGGGTATGTGTGTAGAATGCATGCCCATTTTTTTGTGTAGGAAATCCGAGCATGTTACATATCAGGATACTACATCATGTCGCTTACACGTTGATGAATGACTAACACTTCAGCTAATACATCTCAATCCCGGAACCCTTCTCGCTCTTATCCCTAGTTCGTAACACCCCGCCCAGTGCACGGCACCGTATTAATGAGACGGCGACCATGGCTGCCGCTCAACTGTTGGCGGACACATTCACAAAGTGCTCTCAAGAAGGCGTATCACAAATCACAAGAGTGATATGCGAGTGGATGGCCTCCCAAAAGTCAACAACAAGCCGTCCACCCAACTTCTCAAGCAACCCTGCGGAGGAATCAGGGCCGACCGGCGACAATACCGACGCCGGTCTTGATGTCAATGACGACGTGGAGGTGTGGCATCGCCGCTCCGACGTCGCTTAAGGTATTACACATGCAGCGCCTCCCCGAGCCTTTTCCTCCTCTCCTTGAGATCGTGTCTTGTGACGGCTGGATCGGCACACCAATTATACCGTGCAAGTTTTCCTCTCGTCCACCAGGGGTCTTGGTTGATCAACCGCGCGGCCCACGTGTGATTGATTGTTCTCATCCTGGAAGTTGCCATCTTGATCCCCAACACAGCTGGCGCCGGCAAGGACTCGCCATAACGCACACTCGTGGCGGCCGACGAAGAGGCGAAACCGTCCTTTCAGCGCACCAATGGTTCGCTCCACTGGCATACGAGGCGCGGACTGGCAGTAATTGAAGGTTTGCTCCCACTCGAGCATGAGACGGCGGGTGGGAGCATGCAATGGCGTGAAGCAGTAGATACAGAGAGGGTAGGCGGCGTCTCCTACCAGCTGGTACGGTGCGAGGTCACCTCTTTGTAGTCGCTCGTAGAGGCTAGACAGGACGAACACCCGCTGGTCATGCGCGGTGCCTGGAAAGCCTATTAGGTAATCCCAGATGGTTCCTCTTGTGTCGCTTGTCACTTGTAGCTGCACGACATATTGTGATTTCCGTGTGTAATATTCCGCCTTATGCCCCTCCATCCCCCGAATCTGAACATGTGTACCGTCAATAGCACCTACAACCATTGGTACCCCTTTAATACTCCGAAACTCTTCCGCCCTGTCACGCATTTCATCTTGTGTCGGGAAGCGTACCCACGCCGCCTTAAACACGGTGGGGAAGTCTAGAAGGAAGAGGTCTACGAGGCGATGACATAGGGTTTTTGGCACACCGGACCAGAAAGCTAGGTCCACGTACGCCATCGCACTTGCAAAATATTTAATTGGTATGAGCACGGCCACGGTAATTGGAATGTGATGGCGCTGGATGACGGGGCTGAGCACGTGAGCCATTCCTTCACATATGTAATCCAGAATAGAGCGATTAATGCGGAATAGGTCGATGAATACCTCCTCGGGCATGCTCGCCATTTCGTCCTCCCATACGCCTAATCGTCGATGTCGTAAGCTTCGACTTCGAGCACGTAATTCACTCCTCGTCTCTACAATGGTATCTTCTTCCGTCGTGCTTATCTGCTCTAGAAACTTCATGCACGTATTGAGTGCACTATTCAAGAATGTGTCGTAATAAAAACCGTGCCATACAATTAACAACCTAGGCAGGAAAGGAACGTCCGTCATCGTCGGTGTTAGTAGAAGCGATTGGCAACATACCCGTAAGTTGCGGCTATTTGTACTATTTGCAAGTTTACGAGTGGGCTTGGCGTCACGACCCGTGCTAGGATTTGGGGCACCCTGAGCCCTCAGGGCACTTTTCTAGAATCTTTAAAATTGCCCTGATTTGTCAGGGCAAATTTTCAAAGCCTTCCTGTATGTTCAGGGCTTTTGCAGAAAGTAATCCTGACCTGTCAGGGCAAAACAAATAGTGTTCAGGGTTCAGATTTTAGCACAGACCAGAGCAGACCAGACCATAGGACTGTACGGATACGTACGGTGGGTACTGTAGTACTATCGCGAGAGAACAAAAAGCGCGACTGTTTGTGCTTGGTCGCTCTTGGCTTAGCACTAGCGGCAGGGCCGATGCGTGTCGCAATAGGTGATACAACGTTGGTGCCATTCGTACTAGCACGGGCGGGTGTGACTGCGAGAGTTCGAGTTGCCTTGCCCAACCTGTTCCTAGTCTGATAGGTTTGGCTTGGCTGGTGCGTTGCGGGGGATCGGAACAGAACTGTCAAAGAGAAGAGATCGTGCAAAGGCGGGAAACATACACGGGGAAAAAAATTAACGAAAAAAAATCCCCCCCGAAACGGAACCCCCCCCCCTCCCCCCCCCTCCCCCTCCCCTCTCAAAAACCACGTCAGGGCAGGCGTCGACATTCATCCTGACGCTACAGGGAAGAACACTACGGCCATCCTGAATGTTCAGGTCATTTCAGGTAAAAACATCGAGACCTCAGGGTTACTGAAATGACAGAGTAAATTCAAAACTGCATCCTCCATTCAGGGTAATCAGGATGTTTTGCCCTGATAACGTGGGCCCAGCTTGGCGTGGATGGGCCAGTGTGAGCGAACTGTTTGTTGGCTTGTCCCCTCGGCACACTTTGTGCTTACGTGGTGCACTTTTGATGTGAACCGGGGCGCCTAATCAAGGTGGGTCGCACATGTGGGGAAACCGTCAAGTTTTGTTGATAAGAGGTTGCGCGAGCTTGCCAATTTATAGGCGAGAAACACATTCTTGATAGGAGGTGGCCTTGATAGGAGGCCGTAGGAATTCGCCCTTATGATAGCAGAGAAATGCAACATCACACTAGATCAACGAATATCGCCATGCCTTTTTTGGCACAATCCTTTCCGACGGTGCTATAGAAACCATCAATGAAGAATGCGTGAAGTGGGATAGACATTGTAGCCTTCCCAATGGCCTTATCGACAGCCTTGGTGTCACAGCTCTTAAGCGCGGATTCAGTTTTCGAGGTAGCCAGATTGTGCTTTGTGCCGAACACCTTGTCCAAGCGACCGCTGCCCCACTTGAATACTGCAGAGGAGACGTGGAAGTAGGGTGCAAAGATGAGATGAGAAAGCAGAAGCAGATGTGCTTGAACAAATGGGAGATGCTGTTTCTTAAACCTAAAAGCATTGCTTTGGTGGCAGCTTATTGCTCACAGAGGAAAAATTCCAGGTGCAAGAGCTATAATTTGTTGGATGTTGCCTTATCACCCGCTCGTTACCATAAAACGCGGTGACATGGACCAGGCACACCGTAACACCTACCTAAGATGTCGTTCTCCCCAAAATATGGTTTTGTCCAGGACTTGACGCCAGGCCAGCCATTCTTGCCGCCAACCACTATCGTTGCGGCATGCTGCATGGAATGAACGGTACGAGAGGACAGCACTGAGACTTGTAACCATTGCATATGATATGATGAGGTAACGCAGCTGGTGGTAATGCGGGCACTGGAAGGTGGTGAATGGGGGAACGGTAAAGGCGGAACCGAATGTGTATGCACATACCGCGACTACGGGACGAGTTGTTCCATGCGGGTCCAATGAGCAGCCTGCACGGTAATGCGGCGATATCAGCAGCACCACCGCACAGCACCGCCCAGAACAGCAAAGCGCCTCACCACACAGCACAGCCGAATAGCACATCACAGCACTGCACCTCACAATGCATCATTGAAGAGCACATTACCGAAGAAAGAAAGAAAGAAAAACAACAACAAGGTCAGTTGTCGGGCTGGTCCCAGGAGGACCCAGTTGTGTCACAATACAAAGTTTGACGGCCTAGGAGAGAAATAGTCTCGACTTGATCGCGAATCAACAATCCCCCACGTGTACAGGGAAATTGGTGCAGGATAAAAACGCGTAATTGGGCGGAAAATGTACTACGAACATGATGTCAGCTGCACGAGATTAGGGTACATACACTCCAGGAGAAGCAGCAGCACGATCAGAGGCAGTCGAGACATATGTTTCCGCGAGGGTATGAGGGGAGGCGTCAAAATAGGATTTCTCAACATAGGCGAGGTTGCTTAGTGCGCTAGCGTGCTTTAGCTGAAAGGCTTCTGATCTGATGGGGTGCTCTTGCTGAAGGCTTGTCCTTTATCCGTCCGGCAAGGACACACCATCTAGTTCGAGTTCCGCACTGGCAAACTTGCCGCGGCAAAGGCAGGGAAAAACTCGGCCGAGCTGGGCGGGCAGCCCTGCCGTCACGGCCCAGCCCCTCGAGGTGCTGCCAGATCTGGTCTGTGGGCGGGGCTTGAATTGTCTACTACAGCGGACCCGCCATGGATCGCGAGTGATGTTTGTGGGAATGGGAGGACTGTTGAGCGAAAAAATATCTGAGATGGAGGGCGTTTGGCATAGGTCACGTCGGTCGGACATGGTTTCTCGACCTGACACTATCATCCAGTCAAAAGCTGCCATATGTGATGTGGCTTGTGATTGCCCAACGTTACAACGTCTTGAATGACCGCATCTAACACCCTCCCTCGAATGACATTTGCGCCGTCGTTTAATTGGTTAGCTTAACACCAGCAAGGTGAAGCTGTGCTCTGTTGACGCTGTGCTCTGCTGGCGTGCTCTTGCTGAAGTGGAGGCTCGTTCAAATCTGACTCAGATTAGGCTGGCTTGGAACGAGAGGATACCACCCCACCCACGAAATTACACTATCGAGTCGGAGTCTCCCGTTGTCAGACCTTCCACGGCAAACCAGGAGGTCGTTGGCCGAGCGGGGCGCGAGCGAAGGCATTGCTGGTATTGGTCTAGCTTTTCAATGAAGACTGTCAATTTTCAGATCGAACGGTTGGGAGAAAAGGAGATGACTGGTTAAGGTTAAGGTTTTATTAAGTTAGTAACGATGTACACAACAAAGCATAAAGCAGCTAGAGATATGGTCTACACAAACCAAATGCCCAAAGGCGTATGTAGGGAACACGTTATCTCCATAAACTACGGATAACCACCACCACGGCTGGGGGGCTCTCTTATCTGTTCTTCTGCTACCCTTCCCAGAACCTTCCGCATTGCCTGCGTCAACAACATTATTTTTCGCGCAATAAGAAAACACTTTTTGTTGTGCTAATGACGGCATTGCCTGAATGCGAAGTCTTTATTAATGAGACTTTTATCTGAAGTTACCATACACGCACGACCTCTGTTAGGTTCAATGGTAATTCTAATATTAGATGCCCATAGTTTGATTAGAGCTACGGAGACCCTACAACTTGTGGAGTTTGCACCTGAAGTTTGATATTCAGGCCCCCTAAGAAAGTTTTATTTTCTTTACTTTGCGCCCCTGCTTAGTGCGTACACGGCTGTTCCTGCCAACATCTCCCAATAGTGCACCGTTAGCACTCGCGACACTCGCCCCGACCACTGTTCACGATGCGACCCAACCTCACGGTTCAATTGGTAACCCACGCTGCGACCTCCGACTCGACATTTCCCAACCTCAGCTCTAGGCCCGTAGCGCACCCCAATCTCTTGCATTGCTATTACTAAGCTAGCTTCGCTATATATTCTTCACTCATGCCTTCGCTCACTAGACTGTTTGTTTCGATGGTGCAATTCTCGCTCGATCATCCAATTGTACTCATGACACTTGGTATCCAGAGCCTACAATCTCTTCTCGGACCGTGCGCACACCTTCGCTTCCCCACTATCTCAATTTTTGGAGGGAGTAGACATCTCTCTCTCGTAAGCACACTCGGCCACGACTGAGGCTCTCGCTGAGCTTGCCCGACACCCCCGCCATGGCTGAAACCAACCTCGCGACGTTGACGCAAGAGCGTCTCAACGAACATCTGCTCCAGCTTGAGGAATCGGGGAGAGGTCTGACGCTGCTGGGGCCTCTGGTGCTGACGTCGCCGACTCGGGGGGTGCTGCGGCGGAGGGTGCTGGTCCTGGTGCTTCTGGTGCTGCGGGTGCTGGAGGTGCTGGCGGAGCTCCGCCGTCGCGCCTGTTCTTCGCTCCTCCGTCGCCGTCGGCTTTGCCGCCGCCTGACACGGTGCTTCGCCAGGTTCTTTCCCTCCCGTCTTCCACTGGCCTTCCCCTCCAGCCTGGCTCCCCCCTCCCTGCTCCTGTGCCTTACACTGCACAGCCGGACTCGCTTACGGAGCGTCGTGAGCCTGCGTCTCGTCCTGCCTCGCCTGTTCGCGCTGCTCGCACTGGTCCCCCTGGCCGTCGTGTCGCGCGTCCGCGTCCTCCTCCTGTTCCTGGCACGCACATTATGGCACTTCGTCCTTCCACTGGTCCACAGCGTGTCCCCCTACCGTCTCCTCCTGCGTCTTCTCTTCCTGACGTTCCCGACCCTGAGTCTGACAGTGTTCGTGCTGCCCACCCTACTGTTACGCGTCTTCTCGCCACTGTTGTCACTGACCCGTCGTTTGAGTCTTCTGCTGCGTCTGCCCTGGTCGCTGAGCTTGTCGACTTTGCTGCTGCCTGTCGCCTAGACTACGCCACCAGTCTTGTTGCTGAGTCTGAGTCTGTCTGTCCTCCGTCCATCGGGGGTGAGTGTGCTCTTGGCACGGACGTCCTTGAGGACAGGCAGGAGGACTTTGACTCTCTTGCGGCTGCTGTACCTCATCTCGTGGCCTGGTTGCTTGCCCCTGAGGGAGACCCGGATGCACTAGACATCCCCACTCCGCGCACTTACGCAGAGGCGATCTCGGGTCCCTACTCCTCTCAGTGGCAGACAGCCATGGACGCAGAGATGGCATCCTGGAAGTCTACAGGCACCTACGTCGACGAGGTTCCCCCTCCTGGGGCGAACATCGTCGATGGCATGTGGATTTTCAGGGTGAAGCGGCCGCCAGGTTCTCCGCCTGTCTTCAAGGCTCGTTACGTTGCACGAGGCTTCAGTCAGCGTCAGGGGGTTGACTTCTTCCAGACCTTCTCCCCCACCCCGAAGATGACCACTCTTCGGGTTCTGCTGCACGTTGCTGCTCAGCGTGACTACGAGCTTCACTCTCTTGACTTCAGCACAGCGTTCCTGCAGGGCAGCCTGCACGAGGAGATCTGGCTGCGCCGCCCACCTGGCTTTACTGGGTCGTTTCCTCCTGGTACCCAGTGGAGCCTCCGCCGGCCAGTCTACGGTCTCCGCCAGGCGCCGCGTGAGTGGCACGACACACTGAGGACTACACTTGCGGCTCTTGGGTTCGCGCCGTCTACTGCTGACCCATCGCTGTTTCTGCGCACAGACACGTCGCTGCCGCCGTTCTACATTCTCGTGTACGTCGACGACCTGGTCTTTGCTACTGCTGACACTGAGGCACTCTCTCGTGTGAAGTCGGAGCTGCAGAAGAGACACACCTGCACTGACCTGGGTGAGCTGCGTAGCTACCTTGGCTTGCAGATCACCCGGGACAGAGCACGCCGCACCATCACCCTGACTCAGTCACACATGGTGCAGCAGGTCCTTCAGCGCTTCGGCTTCCAGTTCTCCTCACCACAGGCCACACCTCTGGCTACCAGCCACTCGCTCTCAGCTCCACCTCCGGACGAGTCCGTAGAGCCGAGTGGCCCGTACCCAGAGCTTGTGGGCTGCCTCATGTACCTGATGACTTGCACGCGACCTGACCTCGCGTACCCTCTTAGCATCCTTGCTTGTTACGTTGCGCCTGGGAGACACAGGCGAGAGCACTGGGAGGCTGCTAAGAGGGTGCTGCGTTACTTGTGCAGTACATCAGGCATGGGGCTGGTGCTTGGAGGGCGCGACAGAGTTGTCCTCACTGGTCACTCGGACGCTTCTTGGGTGGACGACCTGGCTACGCAGCGGTCGTCACAGGGTTACACCTTCAGCCTTGGCTCTGGTTCTGTCTCGTGGCGGTCCACCCGCTCTTCTTCTGTTCTCGGCTCTAGTTGTGAGGCTGAGATCTACGCCACGGCCATGGCTGCACAGGAGTTACGCTGGCTCACCTACCTGCTGACTGACTTGGGAGAGCGGCCTAGTTCTCCTCCAGTTCTGTACGGTGACAACAAGGCGGCCCTTGCCTTGTGTCAGGAGCACAGACTGGAGCACAGGACGAAGCACATTGCTCTTCGCTACTTTCTTGCTCGAGAGCTTCAGCAGCGCGGTCAGCTTCGGCTTGTGTACGTGGACTCGAAGGCCAACACTGCTGATATCTTCACCAAGGCGCTCCCGCCTAGTGATCATCAGCGGCACTGTTCTTCTTTAGGCCTTGTGTCCACGTTTCCTCATTTGCTTACTGCTTGACTTTCTTTGTACTGTACTTTATATATGTCTTGCTGTTTGTCCTGTTCTATATCTAGCATTGCTTGTTTTGCTTTGCTGGACTGGTCTTGTGACCCTTTGCTCTCCCCCACTTTGCCTATGGGGGTGTGTTAAGTTGTAATGTGTTATTTATATGTGGGTAGGCTGTAGTGGGGTAGCCAATACAGGGTACAAACCCAACTAGGGTTAGCTACTTGTACCCAACTGTTCTTTCAATGCATTCATTCTTGCCTAGTTCTGTTGAAAGGTAAATCCAATAAAGTTAATAGATAAATAAGTGTACCCCGGGTCTTAAAAATTTGCAACCGCCATAATGTCCACCCTAGCATTTTTTAGAGCATTTGTAGAGAGTCCCCCGGGTCCTATAGGTGGCACTTTACGGAACAATCTACCGAGATTTCCCCCCTCCCAGTATTTCGCTGTCGCCACGTGCTGGCGAATCTTCCGCTGCAGGTGGCCAGAGAGGTGCCACATGGCATTTTCGTGGGGGTGATGAAGTTCGCAGCCGAAACTCACATTCAAGCCTCATACAGTGATGTTAATGTCAGAAACTAACGAGCAGGAATAAGGGTTTTTTTTGGAATTTCACTACGCGGATTTCCAGAGTTGTTTTCTAGGGAACTCTGAAATTTAGGGTTCATTATGAGTGTTACTCTGATTTGTCTGAGAAAACTAAACTTCTGAAAAATATACTCTGTATATTCAGTGTCCCTATTTTTCCAACTCTAATTCTGTCAAGAATTGAACCCAAGATTTTTGTTCTCCTACCGAAACTATGACCGTTGTGCTACGCGCTCATAACTTCAATTGGTAACACAAGATATATAACCCTTGTTTGTCTGCCTCCCACCAATTCGAAGGGGGGCTCGGTCGAAATGCCCTACCCTGTACAGAGAAAAATACTTTCGCCATAAATATACACTGGTCTATCAGAGTAGCTAAAATCAAAACCCTGACAAATCAGACAAAACTTATCTTCCAAAAAAGTTACCCAAACAAGTCAGAGTGACCCCCTGAAAACCACTCTGATTTTCAGAGAAACAGAGTAATTTACTCTGATAAAAAAACCCCTGGCAGGAATGATTGCATTGAGCAGAATCCCTAAACTGGGTTGTACCCTATATGGGCTACCCCACTACAGCCTACACAGCACAAACATGATAACAGTTTGACACACCTGTCAGAATCCCAGCCACTAACCACTGGGATAAAAGGGCTTATTTGTGTAGCAAGTGAGTGCGCCCATAACCCCTCAGGCCGACGTGCCTGTAACCCTTCCCTAGGATCAATCGGGGATCTCCAGTGGACCTCTGACACCCCCCCGCACTGGGATGCCCGAGGTGCACACACTGGGATTCGAACCCGAGACCTTCGCTCTGATACCATGTCAGAATCCTAGCCACTAACCACTGGGATAAAAGGGCTTATTTCGGTAGCGGGTAAGTGCGCCCATAACCCCCCAGGCCGACGTGCCTGTAACCCTTCCCTAGGATCAACGGGGATCTCCAATGGACCTCTGACAACACCCCCATAGGCAAGGTGGGGGAGAACCTGTGGTCACAAGACCAGCCAAGAAAAGCAAAGAAAGCTCAGGGTGGATCACAAAGTCACCACACATTCTGAGCACAAGAAAATGGCCACAAGGCCAGTTCACATGCAGAGTTATATAAAAACAGAGAAAACAGTACAGTGATAACTACCTAGCAAGAGTAAGCATGCAGGAATATATATAGATCACAGTACAAGCAAAGTCACGCAGTGAGCAAGTGAGACAAAGCAGGCACAAGGCCTAACACAGTACAGAAACGCTGATGATCACCAGGCGGAAGTGCCTTGGTGAATATATCAGCAGTGTTGGCCCGAGTGGCCACGTAAGCAACACGAAGCTGACCACGCTGCTGCAACTCTCGAGCGAGGAAGTAACGCAGAGCGATGTGCTTTGTTCTGTGCTCCAGTCTGTGCTCCTGACACAAGGCAATAGCAGCCTTGTTGTCTACGTACAGAACTGGAGGAGAACGAGGCCACTCTCCCAAGTCGGTCAGCAGGTAGGTGAGCCAGCGTAACTCCTGTGCAGCCATGGCTCCTACGTAGATCTCAGCCTCACAACTGGAGCTGAGAACAGAAGACGAGCGGGTAGACCGCCAAGAAACAGAGCCGGAGCCAAGGCTGAACGTGTAACCCTGTGACGACCGCTGCGTAGCCTGGTCGTCAACCCAAGAAGCGTCTGAGTGTCCAGTGAGGACAACTGGACCCCGCCCTCCAAGCACGAGCCCCATGCTCGATGTACTGCACAGGTAGCGCAATACCCTCTTCGCAGCATCCCAGTGCACCTTTTGGTGTCTACTAGGAGCCACGTAGCGTGCCAGAAGGCCAAGAGGGTACGCAAGGTCAGGACGAGTGCAGGTCATCAGGTACATGAGGCAGCCAACTAGCTCTGGATACGGGCCACTAGGCTCTATGGACTCGTCCAAAGGTGGAGCTGAGAGCGAGTGGCCGGTAGGCAGAGGAGTGGACTGTGGCGAGGACCAAGTGAAGCCGAAGCGCTGAAGGACCTGCTGCACCATGTGTGACTGAGTCAGGGTGATGGTGCGCCGTGCTCTGTCCCGGGTGATATGCAAGCCAAGGTAGCTGCGTAGCTCACCCAGGTCTGTGCACGTGTGTCTCTTTTGCAGCTCCGACTTCACAAGGGCGAGTGCCTCAGTGTCAGTAGTGGCAAAAACCAAGTCGTCAACGTACACGAGGATGTAGAACGGCGGCAGCGAAGTGTCGGTGCGGAGAAACAGCGACGGGTCTGCAGTCGAAGGAGCAAACCCAAGAGCCACAAGTGTCGTCCTCAGTCTGTCGTGCCACTCACGAGGCGCCTGGCGGAGACCGTAGACTAGCCGCCGGAGGCTCCACTGGGTACCTGCAGGAAACGACCCAGTGAAGCCAGGTGGACGGCGCAGCCAGATCTCCTCGTGCAGGCTGCCCTGTAAGAAAGTTGTGCAAAAGTCAAGAGAGTGAAGCTCGTAGTCATGCTGAGCGGCAACGTGCAGCAGCACCCGAAGAGTGGTCATCTTCGGGGTAGGGGAGAAGGTCTGGAAGAAGTCAACTTCCTGTCGCTGACTGAAGCCTCGTGCAACGTAACGAGCCTTGAAGACAGGCGGAGAACCCGGCGGCCGCTTCACCCTGAAAATCCACATGCCATCGACTATGTTCGCCCCAGGAGGGGGAACTGCGTCGACGTAAGTGCCTGTGGACTTCTAGGATGCCATCTCTGCGTCCATGGCTGTCTACCACTGAGAGGAGTAGGGACCCGTAATCGCCTCTGCGTAAGAGCGCGGGGTCGGGATGTCCAGTGCATCCGGGTCTCCCTCAGGTGCAAGCAGCATGGCCACGAGATGAGGTACAGCAGCCGTAAGACACTCAAAGTCCTCCTGCCTGTCCTCAAGGACGTCCGTGCCAAGAGTACACTCACCCCCGACGGACGGAGGACAGACACACTCAGACTCAGCAACAAGACTAGTGGCGTAGTCGAGACGACAAGCAGCAGCAAAGTCAACAAGCTCAGCGACTAAGGCAGACGCAGCAGTGGACTCAAACGAAGGGTCAGTGACAACATTTGCTAGGAGACGCGTGACAGTAGGGCTGGCAGCACGAACCAGGTCAGACTCAGGGTCTGGAACGTGCGGAAGAGAGGACTTAGGAGGAGACGGCAGAGGGACACGCTGTTCAACAGAGGAAGGACGAAGTGTCATAGTGTGAGTGCCAGGGACAGGAGGAGGACGCTGACGAGGAACACGACGACCAGTGCGAACAGCGCGAACAGGCGAGGCGGGACGATACGCAGGCTCACGACGCACTGTAAGCGAGTCTGTCTTCTCAGTGTAAGGAGAAGAAGCAGGCAGTGGGGAGCCTGGTTGAAACGGGAGGCCAGTAGAAGACGGAAGGCTAAGAACCTGGCGAAGCACAGAGTCAGGCATTGGCAGAGACGACGGTGACGGCGGAGCGAAGAACAGTCGCGGCTGTGCAGTACCACCAGCACCAGTACCACCAGCACCAGCACCTCCAGTACGAGTACCAGCAGCTCCAGCGCCTCCAGCAGCTCCAGATTCTCCAGCGCCAGCGCCTCTAGCTCCAGCGCCTCCAGCTCCAGCACCTCCAGCTCCAGCGCCTCCAGCGCCAGCGCCTCCAGCTCCAGAGCCCGCAGCACCACCAGCTCCGGCAGCTCCAGTACCTCCAGGACGAGCACCTCCGGGACCAGCAGTGCCAGTACCACCAGCACCTCCAGCACCAGCAGCACCACCAGCTCTGGCAGCTCTAGTACCTCCAGTACTAGCACCTCCAGGACCAGCAGCTCCAGCTCCAGGGCCGCCAGCCCCAGCGCCTCCAGCGCCAGCGCCTCCAGCTCCAGCGCCTCCAGCCCCAGCGCCTCCAGCTCCAGCAGCGCCACTCCGAAGGCGGCAGCACTGAGCGTACTACTCGCGCAGATGTTGTGGTGAGAGAGCACCTCCGGTACGAGCACCTCCGAGACCAGCAGGGCCAGCACCACCAGCACCACCAGTGTTGGCAGCACCACCAGCTCCGGCAGCTCCAGTACCTCCAGCACCTCCAGCAGTACCTCCAGCACCTCCAGGACTAGCAGCTCCAGGGCCTCCAGCTCCAGCAGCGCCACTCCGAAGGCGGCAGCGCTGAGCGTACCACTCGCGCAGCTGCTGTGGTGAGAGAGCACCTCCAGTACCTCCAGTACGAGCACCTCCGGGACCAGCAGTGCCAGCACCACCAGCACCACCAGTACTGGCAGCACCACCAGCTCCGGCAGCTCCAGTACCTCCAGCACCTCCAGCAGTACCTCCAGCACCTCCAGGTTTAGCAGCTCCAGCGCCTCCAGCTCCAGTAGCGCCACTCCGAAGGCGGAGCTGCTGAGCGTACCACTCGCGCGGCGACTGTGGTGAGAGAGCACCTCCAGTACCTCCAGTACGAGCACCTCCGGGACCAGCAGTGCCAGCACCACCAGCACCACCAGTACTGGCAGCACCACCAGCTCCGGCAGCTCCAGTACCTCCAGTACGAGCACCTCCAGGACTAACAGCTCCAGCTCCTCCAGTACCACCAGCACTTCCAGCAGTACCTCCAGCACCTCTAGGGCTAGCAGCTCCAGGGCCTCCAGCTCCAGCAGCGCCACTCCGAAGGCGGAGCTGCTGAGCGTACCACTCGCGCAGCGAGAGAGGCTCCCGGTGTGGAGAAGTAGTACCCCTAGGCGCAACACCCCCAGACTCAGCAACACCAGGCTCCGCACCCGCAGGCTCAGCACCCCCAGGCTCCGCACGCTCTGTCTCAGCACCCGCAGGCTCAGCACCCCCAGGCTCCGCACGCTCAGGCTCAGCACCCCCAGGCTCCACACGCTCAGGCTCAGCACCCCCAGGCTCCGCACCCTCACGCTCAGCACCCCCAGATGCAGCACCTCTAGCAGCACCAACCCTAGCAGCACCAGAGTCGACAGCAACCGGCTGCAGAGGCGGCGAAGACGGTCGAGGTGGAAAACCCGGAGGGGTCTCCAAGCGTGGTGAGCGGCGAGGGGCAGACGCATCGTCGGCAGCAACGTCACCCCCTCAGCTGGGCCAGAGGTGTCGGAAGTGACCTCGAAAGGCTCAGCCAAGGGGAGTGGGTCTACCTGAGACACACCTGAAGGAGCAGGACCCTGAGGGGGGAGGGGGTCTACCGGAGGGGGACCTGGAGCGAGGAAGAGCGGCGGGGGTAGAGGAGGGGCAGTGCGGTAGGGGAAGAGACAGTAAAACAGAACCGACTCGTCAAACGTGACATCCTGAGAGGACTGAACACGGCGCGAGGTGGGGTGGTAAAACTGCCAGCCAGGCGCGTTTGGGGGGAATCCAATGAAGACACAGGGAATGGCGCGGGAGGAGAGCTTGTCCGCGGAGGTATCGCGGACAAAGGCACGAGCGCCCCAGACCCGGAACACTGACGCATCGCCAACCTCCCCCGTCCAATGCAGTGTGGGCGAGGTCTCCGGCAAGGAGACACGGGGCCAGAGGTTGAGCTGATGCGCAGCGTACCGGACCACAAACGGCCACAAAAAATGGGGAGCAGCCGCATGGATCATGGAGGTACGAGCGATCTCCATGACTAAGCCAATGCGGCGCTCAGCAACCCCATTCTGCTGCGGGGAGGCCGGAAGCGTGAACGACTGGAGGATGCCCTCCCCCTGACAATAGGCCTGCAAGAGGTCGGAGGAGAACTCACCACCTCTGTCAGAGTGCAGACGCAGGACAGGAAGGTCCGAGCGGAACCGCTCGTGGAGCTCGAGACGGACTGCACGGATCCAAGGGATCAAGACATCAGGGACCTCACCCTTGGTGCGCAAGGGGAAGACCGTGGTGTAACGCGTGTAGTCGTCAACAACCAGCAAAAAGTACCGGTCGCCGCCCTGTCCATGGACGCAGGCTGGGGCCCAAACGTCCATGTGGAGAGTCTGCAGGGGAGCCTCTGTCGGGGGAAACGAGGAGGAGTGAGGAGCGGTGCGCTGCCGCCCCTCGACGCAAGGAATGCAGGGCGGGGCAGGGGAGCGCGGAAGGGAGGGCAGAGACCTGGGAAGACCAGAGACAAGGAGGCGGGAGTGCATGCCACGGAGGCGTGGCAGGGAGGGGTGACCAAGGCGGTGGTGCCAGAGGAGAGTCTGGTGTGAGAGGTGGCGACACGAGCAGGGGGCTGCTACCTGACCAGACGCAAACACCTGACCATATGCAGCTGCCTAGGGAGGCTCAGAAGTCAGTGTGTACAGGCTCGACCCAGGCCGACGGGTGAACGTGGCCAGGTGGCGGCCCGTCCGTGCACACGTGCAGATCGCCACACGCTGTCCTCCAGGGGTAAAGGTATCAACCCAAGCATCCTGAAGGACGGCGTTACTCACCAAGTTCGTAGAGAACGAGGGGAGGTGAAGGCCTGTCAGTGAGCCAGACGGAACCGCCGGACACGGAAGAACAGTGGAGGAACGTGCAAGGACTGGGCCCCCTGAGGGGTCAGCCAGAGAGACTGCAACAGGTGCAGGGAGTGGTGTGACTGTAGTGCTGTCGCGAAAGAAGCAGCGAGAAGCACCTGAGTCAAGGGTGAAGGTGTGCAAGGCCTCAGCAGGCGCAATACCAGAGAGAGCAGACTCACTAGCACCTAGAGCAGCAGCTGCTATACCAGGGTCAGGGGGCACACACAGGTAACAGTCACCCTCAGTACTACCAGTCAGAGCATACATGGCAGTAAGGATAGCGTCATAGTCTAGAGCAAATATATCTACTCCGTCTCGAAGCAGCTCTAGCCAGAGGGGTAGCTCAGCCTCGTCGCCAAACTGTGCTCACAAGGCGTCGCTGAGACGGGAGAAGCAGCGGGATTGTGTGTGATTAGCTGTCCTGCAGGTCTGACCAGCCCGATCACCTGTGCGAATGATGTCCGGGCAGCGAGCAGTAGTCCTACACCCCCAACTCTGAGCGTACCACTCATGCAGCTGCCGGGGCGTAAGGGTCTCGCGCGGGCGCCACTGCAGCTGCATCTGGCCACCGCCAGAAACTCCGCACTGAACAGCTCCACCGCGACTGCCACGACGGCCGCCGCCAGCACACCACCTGGCGTACCACTCATGAAGATGCTGGGGCGTAAGGGTCTCGCGCGGACGCTGCTGCAGCTGCATCTGGCCACCGCCAGAAACTCCCCACTGAACAGCTCCACCGCGACTGCTACTACGGCCGCCACCACTCCCACTGCTGCCACCACCGCCGTCACCACTCCCACCGCTACTACGAAGTGAAGTCATAGTAGGCAAGCAAGGAGGCGCGCGACCAGTAGGGCAGTACGGAGGGAAGGCAGTAGCACGAGCAGCAGCAGTAGCAGAAAGAGCAGGAGAGCGGCTCGGTGAGGCTAGGCTGCAGCACCTCCAGCACTCCTAGTAGCACCTCCACCAGTAGTAGCAGTAGCACGAGCAGCATGGCGGATCAGGTTGGGCAGGGCGGCTCGAGCTGGTGGGTGCGGCTCGGCCTGAGCGGCGCGGGCAGCAGGGCGTGCGCTGTGCAGGGCAGCAGGGCGCGACGCGCGGGCTGCAGCAGGGCGCGACGCGCGGGGCAGCAGGGCGCGACGCGCGGGCTGCAGCAGAGCGCGACGCGCGGGGCAGCAGAGCGCGACGCGCGGGGCAGCAGAGCGCGACGCGCGGGCTGCCGTAGGGCGCGACGCGCAGGGCAGCAGGGTGCGGGCTGCAGCAGGACGCAGGGCAGGGCAGGGCGTGCGCGGGGCAGCGCGACGCGGGGCAGGGCAGGGCGTGCGCGGGACAGTGCGACGCGGGGCAGGGCAGGGCGTGCGCGGGGCAGCGCGACGCGGGGCAGGGCATGCGCGGGGCAGCGCGACGCGGGGCAGGGCAGGGCGTGCGCGGGGCAGCGAGATGCGGGGCAGGGCGTATACGGGCAGTGTGATGCAAGGCAGGGCAGGGCAGGGCGCGCGCTGACGGCGCAACGCAGGGCAGGGCGTGGGGTAGCGCGGTAACCGCAGTCGGTCACTAGGTAGTGGTGGGCCCAAAAAAAAACGGTCCTACGGACCTACTGCTCTGAAACCATGTCAAAAACTAACGAGCAGGAATGATTGCATTGAGCAGAATGTGGGTACAAGTGCAAACCCTAAACTGGGTTGTACCCTATATGGGCTACCCCACTACAGCCTACACAGCACAAACATGATAACAGTTTGACAATTTATCGAACATCAAAACACCCACGTTGTCCCACACTAACACTAAAATATGCCATATGTAAGCACCCAGGTATTATGTAGCCTTTTCCTATAAGGAGCCCCCCCCCCCATTTTTTCCCTGTACTCTTAGCTATACCCTAGGGTGTTTTGTCCGGGAGAATACAGTAATAAAATGTGTGCGCGTATGTGAGTGTGGGTGTGTGTGTGCGTGTGCGTTTTGTTTGTATTTTTTTCAGGGGTGCGCTTCTAACTGAGTAAAAATTATTAGCGCGTGCACTTATTTAATAACATATATACAATTCTTTTATTTGGCACGAAAATGTAGATTGCATCCTTTCGCACTCAATCAAGTCGAATGCAACTTGGCAGGGAAAGATACACTCAAAATGAGTCACTAGGAGCTTCTGATAGCACATGCTGACTGGGCACGCAGCCTGTTCAGGGTTTGAAAGCGAAGGAAATCGAATTCACAACTCAGCAGCCTGTTAATGTCAGTAATAAGAGTAACATAGGCATAGGAGAAACCTTAGCCTAGGTGCTTGTTGAGAGGAACGAGAGGTGAGTTGGCCAAGAGAGAAATGTTCACTAGAGAGTAGAGAGTACAAATATGCAAGCAGTGAGGTACACCACCAAACGCAAACACAAATAACCACAGGAACTATTTTTACAGGGCAGTCAACAACAACAATATAATTATATTGTTTTACACACCCTCTGACTGCTTGTAGCAAGTAGCGCAAGTTAACATGCAGCAACTAAACCGGCCCAAGTAGGCTAGCGCTCAGCGGCTGCCCAAGCAGCAACTAAACCGCAGTGGAGAAGACGAGTGGTAGGCACAAGGCAGGCGAGAAGATGCAGCCGCAAGCAGGAAAAGCAATACGATGCGTATCGAAAACACATAACAAGCTCTCTCTCTCTCTCTCTCTCTCTCTCTCTCTCTCTCTCTCTCTCTCTCTCTCTCTCTCTCTCTCTCTCTCTCTCAAGCAGTCCTTCATTTGTATAGTCATAGGGGTACAGGCATGGCAGAGGCAAGTACAGCCATGTTTAGATATTGAACCACTACGGCAAGCCTAGTCAAAGCAAAAACCGGACCATTCCTGTCAGAAGCGAGCCAGCAGAGACGCGGAGTAGGCCTGGCAAGGTCAGTCCCTGTCAAGGACTATGGCAAGGCCGGCCAGGAGAGGTAGGCTCTGCCCGGTAGGTCACACAGGCAGCCAGCGGGTGGCTGCACTTCTATGCCCTCAGGAGCCCGTCTAATCCCCCATTACCCCTTCCAATTCATCCTCTAGGACCTGCCAGAGGTCCCCTAGGCTCGGTTCCCACGGGTCCCTGGCTCCCTGTGGGAAAGCCGCCACGTTGCCCAGGTGTGACTTGTTAAGAAAGGAGGTGGCCTGCGAGCGTTGCAGCATGACACTAAACCGCTGCCTGTAGTGCGCCGTCAGCTTGGCGGTGGTGGCTGTCAGTCTCCCTTGGCGAAACTTTTTCTTGGCCGCCGATGTGGCCAGCAGGCGTAAAAACTGCTGCGTGTCCGTCGCCAGGGCACCATAGGTCACTACCGCCAGCCCGAAAAAGCTCACATAGTCTGGCCTCCCCTCATAGAGTCTGTGTTTCCTCTCAGAAGCTTCCTTAGCCGCCCACCCCCGCGGCTTCCGCGCTCGTGTGTCTCGGCGTTGAAGTACCGGATCCGTCACAGTGACATCTGTCAGGAAGGTCTCGTTTGACTCTCTATCCCGTATAGCCAGGTCGCCCCTCTTTCTGACCACCGGTGGGGAGAAGGCTGTGGTCTCGTGGAAGACCGTGAAGTCGGCCTCCTTCGCCATCCGGAGCAAGGCATACACAAGGGCGTTGTGTGTCCATACCACGTCGTCTCCCTTTCCACAACGCAGCAGATGGTTCGGCAAGCTTGTGTCGGTGATCGAGGAGTTCTCCCGCTTGCAGGGGCAGGTCACAGTGACCGGCAGTGCCATACCTAGGCGGAAACCCAGAGCCAACGAGAACTGACCAGGGGTGAATGTAAGGTCAGCCCTTGTTGGTACGGCGTGGAGCCAGTCACCCGCTCCGGTTCCCTGCAGGCTGATAAGTCGTACTGCATGCCCGCAATCGTTCCCTGGACGATCCACCATCGTGTCCGCCACAAGTTTTGCTGCTCTCGTTTCATAGATATGGCGCGTCAGTGTGAGTTGCAGGTTGCCCTGCTCAGCTGGCCGCTCCCTATGCACTTGTAGTGCAATCCTGGCCGGCTGTGGCAACTCTGCTTCGAGGGAGGCCAGGGGATTAACCGCCGGTGGTAGGGGAACCCAGCCATGGTCAAGCAGCTGCACAGCCCTGCCTAGGAGGCACCCATCTGGTAGGTTCATGCGGCGTAGCAGCTGCTCTGCCGCCGTGATCGACGCAATGTGGGCTGCTGGCGCTTCCGAGAGGGGGTCAATGATGCCTAAGGCCCCCAGTCGGACAGACAGGGTGCTCTGGCTGTCAAACATTGTATGTTAATGTTGTGTAGGCTGTAGTGGGTTACACCTTAGGGGGTACACAAAGTTAGGGTTTCCTACTTGTACCAAACTCTGTGCTAGTTCATTCCATTCCTGCTCAGTTATTCTGACATGGTTTCAGAGCAGGTCCTTCGCTAGGACTGTTCTTAGGGCCCACCGTACGATACCTACCTACCTACCTACCTACCGGAGCGCGTTCTTAGCGTCTCCCCCGTAGCGCCCTCGCGAGCGTTACCTTTTTTTTTCCCGGCCCCGCTGGCCCCGTCGATTGCGATCGCACCTACCGGCCCCGTTGGCCCTCTAGCGAACCGCCCGCGAACCGCCCGCGAACTGCCTGCGCGGCCTGCGCGCCGCCCGCGAACCGCCCGCGAACCGCCCGCGAACCGCCCGCGCGGCCTGCGCGCCGCCCGCGAACCGCCCGCGAACCGCCCGCGAACCGCCCGCGCGGCCTGCACGCCGCCCGCGAACCGCCCGCTACCCGCTGCCGGCCCGCGCGCTGCTTGCGCGGCCCGCACGCAGCCTGCTGCCGGCCCGCCGCTGCCGCTCGTGCGCACCCGCAGCCGCCGCCGCACGCACCCGCTGCCGGCCCGCCGCTGCCGCCCGTGCGCACCCGCAGCCGCCGCCGCACGCACCCGCTACCGGCCCGCCGCTGCCGCCCGTGCGCACCCGCAGCTGCCGCCGCACGCCCTCGCCTGCCGGCCCGCCGCTGCCGCCCGTGCGCACCCGCAGCCGCCGCCGCACGCCCTCGCTGCCGGCCCGCCGCTACTGACTGTCCGCACCTGCAGCCGCCACCGCACGCCGCTACTGCCGGCCTACCACCGCAGCCCGTGCGCCCCTGCGACTCCTGCTAGTGCGTCTTTACAGCTACAGCGGCCCTACTCTGTCTACTACTGCTGCTACTGCTACTATCGCTATGGCTAGCCCTCCCGTTCTAGCTTTCGACGCCGAGGGCCGTCCAGTGAAGTTCGAAACCTGGCTCGATGACCTGCACCTGTTCCTACAGCTCACGGCCAAGGAGGATATTTCTCTGTACGACCATGCTCTCGGCCACGCTACTGCCCCTCTTACTACTGCTCCCCCCACTGAGCGCTCACAGTGGCAGACCCGTGACGCGCACGCTCGCTTCGCCATACGCAACTCCCTGCCGCTAGATGAGCGCGAGCACTTCGGCCAGTGCAAGACTGCTAAGGAACTGTACACCGCTGTCGTTGCCCGCTACTCCTCACCCGCTTCTGCCACGCTAGGCCGCCTCACTCTCCCCTACCTGTTCCCCGACCTGGCCTCCTTTCACACTGTCGCAGACCTCATCACCCACCTTAAGACTAGTGAGGCCCGCTTTCGCGCTGCCATGCCTGACGAGTTCCTCGCTAGCAACCCCCCCCCGCTCTGGATCACTCTCTACCACATCGTCACTCGCCTCCCTGACTCTCTGCGCGCAGTCAGGGACCACTTCCTCTCTCGCTCCCCCACCGAGCTCACCGTAGCCCTCCTCGAGAAGGAACTGCTTGCAGCTGAGGCCAGTATCGTCGCTGTAGGCACCTCTCGTGGCGACCCTCGCGGCCCCTTCTTTGAGGGGTGTTCCCCTTCCCCCCTCCTCCCCTCTGTCGCCTCTGCTGCTGCTGTCGACCTCCTTGGTGCTGAGAAGGTCGGGACTGCGTCTGCTTCGGGCGGGCGCCGCAGGAGCAAGGGGGGCAGGGGTGGGGGTGGCGGCGGAGGAGGCGGGGGTGGAGGTGGTGGCGGTGGAGGCGCGACTGGGGAGGCTAGTGGCGGCAGTGGGGGAGGTGACAGCAGCGGTGGGAGTGGTGGCAGGGGCGGAGGCGGCGGCGGAGGCGGAGGTGGTCGTGGCGGCGGCAGGGGTGGAGGTGGCCGGGGCGGAGGCGGAGGAGGTGGTGGTCGTGGAGGCACGGGCGGAGGCCAGAGTCAGCAGCCTGCCCCGACGCTTCAGGCCGCCCGTGAGTGGTATGCGCAGCGCGGCTTTACCTGCACGTACGTTATTCGCACAGGCGACCGCACTGGCCAGACGTGTGGGAGGGCGCACCAGACGCAGCGCTGCTTCGCGCGCCTCAACGACGCGTGGCGCACCCAGTTTCCTGACGCCACTGAGCTGCCGCGCTGGGCTGATCTGGAAAAGAGGGGTGTTGATATCTGGGCTCTAGACTTTGATGCTATTCTCACTGCCATGTATGCAATGTCTCTTAGTGGAGAGGGTGCTCAGTACTTGCGTGTTCCGCCCGACCCGGGCATTCAGGCCAGCCCAGCTGCTGCTCTAGGTGCTAGTGTGTCTGCTCCCACAGGTCCTGCTGCAGCAGCTGCCCTAGGTGCTAGTGCGTCTGTGACCCCTGGTACTGAGTCGACTGCAGCACTGCACACCTTCACACTGGACTCAAGTGCTTCTCGCTCTTTCTTTCGTGACCGCACTGTCCTTGAGCCACTAGCTCGGCCGGTTGCTGTCTCCCTTGCTGACCCCTCAGGGGGTCCGGTCATTGCGACCTCCTCCACTACACTTCCGTGTCCAGCGGTTCCGTCCGGCACGCTCTCAGGTCTCTACCTCCCCTCGTTCTCTACGAACTTGGTGGCGGGCTGTGCTCTGCAGGACGGGGGTGTCCACTAGTTCAACCCTGCCTACGAGCGTGTGACACATTGCACGTGTGCTCGGACGGGCCGCCACCTGGCTACTTTCACTCGGGAGCCGGGGTCGGACCTGTACACACTGACCACTGAGTCTCCTCAGGTAGCTGCGTCTGCGTCTGCGTCAGGTCAGCTGTCCGCCCCCTGCTCATGTCGCTCTCTGGCGCATGAGACTGTCCTCTGGCACCACCGCCTTGGTCACCCGTCTGTGCAGCGCCTTCGGGCCATGCACAAACGGGACCTTGTTGCTGGGCTTCCCAGGGTGCTCCCTCCCCTTCCAGACTCCCCTGCTCCTGACTGCATTCCCTGTGTCGAGGGGCGGCAGCGCGCTGCTCCTCACTCCTCCTCCTTTCCCCCGACGACTGCTCCCTTGCAGACGCTCCACATGGACGTGTGGGGCCCAGCCCGCGTCCGTGGTCAGGGTCAGGAGAGGTACTTCCTGATAGTTGTTGACGACTACTCGCGCTACACCACGGTCTTCCCCTTGCGCGCCAAGGGTGACGTCCCTGGTGTTTTGATCCCCTGGATCAGCCGAGCCCGTCTCCAGCTAGGCCAGCGCTTTCACTCGGACTTTCCTGTCCTGCGCTTGCACTCTGACAGAGGTGGTGAGTTCGCCTCCGACCTCTTGGCAGCCTACTGTGCTGAGCACGGCATTGAGCAGTCGTTCACGCTTCCGGCCTCTCCACAGCAGAATGGGGTCGCTGAGCGCCGCATTGGCTTGGTCATGGAGGTCGCTCGTACCTCCCTGACCCATGCGGCTGCCCCCCACTTTCTGTGGCCGTTTGCGGTCCGGTACGCAGCGCATCAGCTCAACCTCTGGCCCCGTGTCTCCTTGCCGGAGACTTCCCCGACTCTACGGTGGACGGGAGAGGTTGGCGATGCGTCGCGTTTCCGGGTCTGGGGATCTCGAGCTTTTGTCCACGACACGTCCGCGGACAAGCTCTCGCGTCGCGCTGTTCCCTGTGTCTTTCTTGGCTTTGTTCCCGACGCGCCTGGATGGCAGTTTTACCACGTCACCTCGCGCCGGGTTCTGGCCTCTCAGGACGTCACTTTTGACGAGTCCGTCCCCTTCTACCGCCTCTTCCCCTACCGCACTGCCCCGCTCCCCCCCCCGCCTCTCTTCCTCGCTCCAGGTGCTGAGGTACCAGACCCCCTCCCCCCTCAGGGTGCCGCTCCCTCAGGTGTGTCCCAGGTAGACCCGGGTGAGCCTGTCGAGGTAGCTGTTGACTCGCGTCCTGCGTCTGGGGGTGCTGAGCCTGGGGGTGCTGCGTCTGAGGGTGCGGAGCCTGGGGGTGCTGAGCCTGGGGGTGCTGAGCCTGGAGGTGCGGAGCCTGGAGGTGCGGAGCCTGGAGGTGCTGAGCCTGGGGGTGCTGAGTCTGGACGTGCTGAGTCTGGGGGTGCTGAGTCTGGGGGTGCTGAGCCTGAGCGTGCTCCACCTGGAGGAGCCCTCTCCTCCCAGCAGCTGCAGGAGGGCTATGAATGATGCCTTCCGCGAGGCGATTGGAAAGTACGTTCTGGTCTATTTGGATGATATCTTGGTTTTTTCCAAGATGGAAGAGGAGCACACACAACACCTTAAGTGGGTGTTGGGGAAACTACGAGAGCATAAGTTCTATGCTCGTCTATGGAAATGTAATTTCTACAAATGCGAGTAGGAATATCTTGGCCATCTCGTGGGAAATGATGGTCTCAAACTATACCCAAAGAAAGTTGTCGCAGTCCATAACTGGCCGGTGCCACAAGTTGTGGGTCAAATAAAGCCATCTTTGGGACGAGCATACTATTTTTGTCGATTCTTGCAGAATTAATTTACCATTGTTGCTCCATTGACTGCCCTCACTCGCAAGAGTGGTGCTTGGCAATGGACAGAGCAATCCCAAAAGGCATTCGACGAGGTCAAGCGAATGCTGACCAACGCTCCGGTACTGGTTTTACCAGATCCGATGAAATCCTATGAGGTTGTTACTGACACCTTATTGATAGGGATTGGGGCTTGCAATAGGGGAGACCAGTGGGATTTGAGAGTCAAAAGCTCTCCCCGGCAGAGCAGCACTATGCGATGTGTCGGAATCTTATACTTCAGTACCCTTGCTTGTCTTGCTCCCTTCTCCTCCTCTCCCTGGCTTCACCCCGGCTCTTGCAAACTTCTCAGCTCCCTGTTCATCTTCCCCTTGTTTCCAGCCACTCCCTCCACTAAAAAGCTCACAGTCAGCAAGCCGATACTGGAGCACAAACCCTAGCTCAACTGACAGGATCTCTGAAAGGATACACAGGATTGAGTGCTTGCGATGGTTGGCTCCTCCTGCTTAGTTACCCACAGTGGTGTAAGGAAGTTTAAGCATAAGTGTGGAAACAAACATGCAAGCACGGCTCCTACCCTGCCTACACGGCTCCTACTTGCTTCAGTATCTACGTGCGGGTTACCGTTGCCTTAATGCTACCATTTTGCTCACCAAATCTCAGTTTAGACTTGTTCGTTTCGGCCTCCCGCCGATCTAATATTATCCTTTCTACTGTGCTCTCCTATTATCCTTTAAGTCACGAGTTTATATCTAGTTCACCTACGCAAAGATTAAAATCGTGACAGCTGTCGGAATCTTATACTTCAGTACCCTTGCTTGTCTTGCTCCCTCCTCCTCCTCTCCCTAGCTTCAACCCGGCTCTTGCAAACTTCTCAACTCCCTGTTCATCTTTCCCTTGTTTCCTGCCACTCCCTCCAGTTGCCCCCTCCGCGGCTGCCCTAGAGCCCCTGCTTGCTGACTCTGGATCTCTTGCATGTGTGGCTGCGGTTTCGCAGTCCCTCTGGTCGGGCTCTAGCCCGAGCTACATTGGTATAGTGGTCGGTCCTCCGCTGCCCCTTATCGCTGATCAGCACCACCACTCCCGACAATTTCACTTCCTTTACTTTCCAGCGCTCGTTGCTCAATCCTATATCCATCATGTCTTTCTTAGCCTGTTTCACGTACACCTCTTCCCCTGCCCCCAGAGCCCTCTCCTTCCTCCCGGCTTGGATCTCTCCTCGCTTTTTGTACCTCTGAGCATCTCGCAGGTGGGCCACGTGCAGGTTCTCCAGCTGCAGGTAGCAACTCCCTGAGGTATCTGGCTCTCGCCTCTGCCAACCCCACCCAAACTTCCTCCTTCTCCACCCTCACCGACCCTGTGAGTATCTTCGGTGTATCAACTGCCAGCACCGGCTCTCTTCCCAGGAGGAGGTAATATGGTGAAAGATCCTTCAGCGCCGCTTGCTTGCTGAACCGATATCCTGCTACTACCCACGGCAGTCCTGCGTCCCAGTCCTTTTTGAACCATTCTCCGTACGCTCTCAGCCCTCACTTCACAGTCTGCACGAACCTCTCGGTTAAACTGTCACTCTACGGATGATATCGTGAAGTCCTCCGGTGGGTGATGCCTGTGGCCTGCAGCAACTTATCGGATTCTCCCATGAACTCCGTCTTGATCAGTCAGCACCTCCCCACACGCCCCAAACCTGGTGAGTACTTGCTCTTCAAATGCTTCAGCTATCCTGGCTGAGTTTTTGCTGGGTAGGGCCCTTACTTCCACCCACTTGCTGCCATGCTCGATCATGATCAGAATCTCTTTCCCCTCCGGCTCAGTGGCATTTCTCCTGCCAAGTGTAAGGACCATCTGAACCCTATCCCATGTGTGGGCAGCGACTGCAGTTCCTTCCTACCTCGCTCTAGCTCGGCTCTGTTCCTACTACAGAGCTCGCATCCCTCCACCCACTCTCTGATATCCTTCCTCATCCCTTCCCACCACCAGCCGATTTCCACCAGCTGTGCGGTTCTCAAGCTCCCATAGTGCCCCAGTTTCCAATGAACACTCTGTATAATCTGCTCCCGCTCACTCTTCTGGGGCACCAGCTTCCACCCGTTGCGCGTATTCTTCTGCAGCTGCTCTTGGTGCCGATGGTAATGGGCCCCTCGCGCTCTGGCTCTCTCGCTCACTGGATTTGTCTCTGTTGTCTTTCCTTGCACCCAGTCCATGACATCTTGATCGTCCGAGACGTCCTCGGGCCCTTTCCTCCGCGCCCGACTGTCTCCTTCCTCATCTATTTCCCTCGCCAATGCCACTAGGCAAGTGGTAGGCATGTCATCCGGGGGATTCCCAGAGAGCCCGTCAACGTGCTGCATGGTCTTGCCAGCCCTGTGCCGAATCGAGAAGTCATATTCTTGTAGCCGCTTGCCCATCGGAAATTCCTCCCCGTCAGCGCCTGATTCGTCATCAGCCAGGTTAACGGCTGGTGATCTGTCACTTGCTCAAAAGTTCTCCCTTGCAGGTAAGTGAGTAATCGCCCACACAGCCGCCAGCCCCTCCCCTTTGTATGAGCTATAATTAGCCTCGGCGGAATTGCAGCTCCGACTCGCGAATGCCTCTCGCTTCTGGCACAGGATTGCCCCCATCCCCGCGCTGCTCCATTCCGTATAGAGCACGAACGGGTCCTCCTTGTTGGGCAGCGTCAGCATCGTGGCAGTCTTCACCGCTCTCAGCAGAGCTTTCAGAGCTTCTTGTTCTGCTTCCTCCCACTGCCACTTCTGGTCCTCCCTCAGCACTCGGTTCAGGACTGCCGTGGTCTTACTGCAATTGGGTATGAACTTCAGGTAATAGTTAAAGAACCCCAGCACCGCCCACAGGGTGCTCCTGTCCTTCAGCTGCGGTACCTGGTCCACGACTTCCACCTTCGCTTGCTGGATCCCCAGCCTCCCCCCTTGTACCTCGAACCCCAGGTATTTCACCCTGTTACCGAAACTACACTTCTTTGGGTGACAGGTGAGCCCGGCCTCTCGAATGGCATCCAACGTATCTCTCACGTCCTTCACATGCTGCTCCGCATCGGGGCTGAAAACCACTACGTCATCTATATAGCACGCCGCTGCTAGAACCCCTCGCAGAACCGTGTCCATGATGCGTTGGAACAGCGGCGGCGCGTTCTTCATCCTGAACGGCATAAAAAGTCATTCGTACAAGCAGTCCGGCCCGTGAAACACGATTTTCTTGCGGTCGGCCGAACGTATAGGGATTTGGTTGAATCTTTGGCGTAAATCCAAGGTCGAGAACACTTTCGCTCCTTGTAATTTGTCGAAAATCTGTTCGGCCGACTGCATGGGGTACAGGTCAGCCACAGTAACCTTATTCAAGCCTTTGTAGTCCCCATACATTATCCTCACTGAGACTTCCCCTGTCAGATCTTTGCTGGAAGCCACGACCGTCGCCGCCGCGTAATCACTTTCTGACCGCTGAATCAACCCTGTCTCCATCAGTTCATTGCACTTTGCGGTACAGATATCCACGTCTCCCGGACTCATCCGCCGCTTCCGGTGGTAAATCGGGACCTCATTGTTGAGCTCAATCTTCATCTCATGAATCTTGCACTTTCCTAGCTCCTGCAGCATGTACGCGAAAGTTCCCCGGTGCTGCCGTAGTACCTCTTGCATGGCAGCCGCCGCTGCACCGTCCATCCCTTCGCCTAGGGTCCAGTCGTCTTCGGGACCCCTTTCTTCCTTCCCCGTCTTCTCCTCTGCTGCGGTCGCCTCTCCGCCTGTCCCTTCCTCCATCCCTTCCATCGCCATGTACGCCCATCCTTCTTCCACCCTCTCCTCGTACCTTTTCTCCATCCTAGCCAGTGCCTTCCTGTGCCACTCGGCCGAATCGAACTCCATGTTGCGTTCACTTACAGCTATGTCCCGCTGCAGCTCTTTCGCCTTCAGATGCATGCGTATAGTCTCCAGCAGCCACGTCATCACATTCACATCCATGGCTCTTCCCAAGGCAGCTCGGCGTTGCCGTTCCGTCACCTCAAGGTGTGCTGTTGCTCCCCACAGGTGTCCCATAGCGGCTTCTCTCTCGTTCACCGTCGGTTGCTCCCACTTCCCCTTTCTGACGTCGTAGATCATCCCCGGACCCGGTAGCTCCACTTCCATGATGAATCCGCGTGCCTCCTCATACGATACCAGGGTCGGCAACGCTTGCCGCGGTTTTCCAGGCTCGTTGCATCGGTACTGCGATGGGTGATCTGGACACGTGACTGGGGCCGGCATGCGATTTGGCTCCAATATATCGCTCACCAGGCGCGGCTCTGGCCTTTGCATCTGAGCCAGCAAATGCCTCAGCGCTGCCATCGACATCCCGTTCTGCGAGTACCTCCTTGGTCGGTATGACTTGGATCCCAGTTGTGCTGCGTCGGCTGGCACGCCTCTCCCCAGTTCTTCTGCTATCTCCGCAAACGCCCTCTTCACTGGCTCTCGCCGATCCTCCGCTAAGTCCACGTTCTCCAGAATGTACAAGACTTCTCCTTGACGCTTCTGTTTCATTTCGAAGACCCGCTTGAGGTCCCGGAATGATGCTCCCCTCGCATCCTCCATTCCCCTTCCTTCTCCTGCCGTGAATACCCTTGGCATTCCCATCCTGCTATTACCAGGTCCACTTGCCCCCAATCGTCAAACACCCTCTCCGTGATATCTCTAACGTCGTGCACTTCCCTTTCAGATTCTGGCGGGATGGCTGTCTCCCACAGCTGGTCCCGATATTCTTCGGCTAGCAGCAGCGCGTGATGCCGCGCCATCTTCCGCACCACCGGGTCTTGTTCCACGTAGATCCACTTCTTGACGAGGCATCCCGCCCGCAACGCTGCTGCAGACCGCTGCCGATTCCCCCGTATAATTCCACGATGTAGAGGGATCCATCCAGGGCCCACACTCGGCTGACCCGCTCCGACAGTACAGGGGGCTCCTGCCCTGAGGTCAGCCGCTCGATCCTCCTCTCGTACTCCTCTCCGTACTTATCTCACGGCCACTCGTCCAGCTCTTCTGTCAGGTCCTGTTTCCGCGCCTGGTACGCTTCTCGGGGCTCTTGACTTACGAACCGCACTGGCAACGTGCCCACGGAACTCTCGGGGTCCCAGTATTGTACTCGGTACAGGACCTTCTCGTGCCACGTACAGATGGTGGCTCCTACGCGGTATAGAAGTTCGAGTACGTCATAATCTTCCGACTCCGATATGCCACATTGCAGACGGATGCAGCATTCCTTCTCGGTCCCGGGTAAGAGCATCATCTCCACCGGCCGCTTCGTCCGCGGCATCTGGGTGCCCCTCCCTCGGTGGTCATTAGTAGGATCCCTCGCTCCACTGTTTTTCCGGGCAGATCTAACTTCAACTGCTTCGCGAGCCCTTTTCCAATCAACACATGATGCGCCCCCGTATCTATAACAGCTTGCTTCACCGGCAGCCCGCCCACCGTGATGCTCCCCTTCTTCGCGATTAACACCAACGCCTAGCATACGAGCCGCTCATTCGGGTGCCTCCGCATCTCAGGGTGCAGTGTTCGTTCCGGCTGGCTGCTCCTTTGACGGGGTCCGCTGGTGGCATCACTATCCTGTGACTGACTGGCTCTCGGGCGCAAGTGAATATCGTCCCGCTCCCGGGGGTACGCCATCACCGCATACTCTCTCCTGTAGTCCTCCTCTCCCTCCTCGTCTCCTTCAATCTCTTCGTACGCCAGCAGAGCCCGTGTCTTCAAATCCTTCGGGGTCGGCATCTGCTCCAGGCGTAGCTCGAACCGTTTGGCCTCTGCTTGCAGTTCTTCTCTAGTTGCCCCCAGCTGCTCTCTCGGCCGTCTGTAGCAGTCCTCCTTCCGATGCCCCCTTTTTCCGCACTGCTTACAAACCGGCGCCTTCGGGCAATCCCGCTTAAGATGCCCATGTTCCTTGCATGTATGGCAGAACCGCGGATCTGTGCGGCCGCTGCTCCCTATATTATTCTCCGATACTGCTACCGCCGCCCAACTCGTGTTCGTCCGGCTCCGCCCTTCCGTGTCCTCCAAATCCAGCAGACGTTGCGCTTGTTCCGTCTTCTTCGTCAGCTGATACACTTCTTTAAGCGTAATATCCACGCCAATGCCGTACACGGTGCTCCACACGACTCCCCTCAACTCTTCTTCCAGTCCCCGCACGAATTTCCTCGCCAGCAGCCTCTCGTCTTTACTCTCCAGGTCTTCGGCCAACTCCCAAAGCCTGCAGTAATACGCAAGTAGGGACTCATCTTTCTTCCGGCGGATGTCCCGGAACTCTTCCACCTGAGCCTTCGTCTGGCCGACGAACTCCTTCCGCGCTGTGGGGCTAGAAACCTCTCCTTCCGCCGGTTCTTCTAAGACATCGTCCCGTACCAGCCGGGTAAATGTCTCTGCTTCTCCCGATAGGGTTCCCACCATCTTACGGAAGAACTCAGCCGGATCGTAGCCGTCTCTTTCCCAACAGTACTGAACAGTCTCGAGCTGCATGAGGTTGTTTTTCAGGCTCGGTCCTACGCCGGGAATACCGGTGTAGCATTCCGACACCTCCACTTTTGGCAGATTAGTAGCTTTCCAACGCCATCCTCGTGTACCGAAGCTTCGCCACGGTCTTTGGGTAGCTGCGCGTCTCCACTCGCCACCAGCGCACCATCCTTCTGCGTCCCGGCCGACGGTCCTGCTTTCAATGCCCATCGCGCGTCGGGTTTGTCTTTCTTCATCGTCATTCCTGGCATTCCGGTCAGCAGAGTCACTACTTTCTGATTCTGCCACCGCGCCCGTACTTCTTCCGTCCATCGAGTATCTCCCGGGTCGGAGGAAGTGCTGCGATCTTAGTCCATGTTATATGCTGCCGCCCGGCCTCGCTGATGAGGGGTTCTGTATCTCGGCGAATCGGTTGTTGGTCGCGATGGGCCCAGCTTCTCGCCGGCGGCGACAGCGTTGGCGCGCCACCCCGCAGTAGGCTTGGGTTCCCCGGTGTCGTCCCACAGTCGTGTGCGCAGTAGGTCCCTGCTATTCATCGGCAATAGCTCCTTGCGAGTTTGTAAAAAGCTCACAGTCAGCAAGCCGATACTGGAGCACAAACCCTAGCTCGGCTGACTGGATCTCTGAAAGGATACACATGATTGAGTGCTTGCGATGGTTGGCTCCTCGCGCTTAGTTACCCGCGGTGGTGTAAGGAAGTTTAAGCATAAGTGTGGAAACAAAGACGCAAGCACGGCTCCTACCTTGCCTACTTGCTTAAGTATCTACTTGCGGGTTACCGTTGCCTTAACGCTACCATTTCGCTCACCGAATCTAAATTTAGACTTGCTCGCTTTGGCTCCCGCTGATCTAATATTATCCTTTCTACTGTGCTCTCCTATTATCCTTTAAGTCACGAGTTTATATCTAGTTCACCTACGCAAATATTAAAATCGTGACAGATGTCCGAACAGGAATTGTTGGCGGTCGTTCATGTGCTACGCACATGGCAAAATTATCTGGAGGGTGTGGGCTTTGTGGTTACGACCGGCCTTTGTCCAAACACCTAGGAATGGATACCCATAAACTGGTTACGGCCAAAAATATAAATTTACTGTCCAAACACCTACTTCTCCACCCAAGCCACGCTTACTCGACGTCCAGCCCGATGGGCGGAACTCCTTAGTTGGTTCACTTTTGATATTCGATATCGAGCAGGTTTAACGAACCTGGCTGACCCTCTCAACAGACAGCCTATAGGGGCGGCAACAAGGCTAGACGATTGAAGATGCGGCAGCATTTTCTGGTTGCTTCAGTGTCCTATCAGCGGCTCGAGTGAGTGAGGTTACCTTCAGTGGTTTTCTAAAATGCATCTGCCCAGGGTATCAGATTGACTCCTGGTTTCAGAACCCACAAAACACGAAGAGACTCAAATAGGAGCATGTGCTCTGGTGGCGTGAGAAGGAGATTATTGTACCTTACGTGGGTAACCTGCGGAATGACATTCTGGAAGAAGTGCATACCACTAAGTACGAAGGACACCTAAGGGTCAAGAAGACCAGGTGGGCGTTGAGTGATCTATGCTGGTGGCTGGGATTGGGCACTGAGGTCCAGCAGTTTGTAGCATGCGCACAAAATAAAACGGACACAAAGAAGCCTGGTGGTCTGCTTCAACCACTCGAAATCCCGAATGAACCTCGGGGGAGCGTATTCTTGGAATTTATCACGGATCTTCCCAAGACTCGCGATGGCCATACAGCGATCCTAGTGTTTGTGGATTGTCCAACAAAAATGGTGCATTTTGTGGCTACGACAACTGACGTATCCGCGAAAGATACGACCAAATTGTTTGTGGCGCACATTTTCCGCTTACGCGGGTTACCACGTGTATTGGTGTCCGACCGGGATCCGCGTTTTACAAGCCGGTTCTTGCAAGAAGTCACATGGACACTAGGAACAAAGCTTAAAGCCCAAGTCCAAAATTGCGAGGCGCGGGAGTCATGCTTTTAAACCTTGACGAAGTGTAGTGTGCAAGGTTTGAAAAGCAGTGCACCTGCTATCTGGGACTTTCGGGTGCTGACACAACCCTAGGGCGAAATACGTAGGCTGGCCGGGTTTGGCAAAAAAAAAAAAAACGAAATGCCCGAAATCAGAATCACTCGCCAAAACCCAAACCAGCAAAAACCCCACTCGCCAAAACCCAAACTTGTGCAATTTTGTCATCGGAGTTCCACCCACAAACTGGTGGGCAGACGGAACAAACAAACCGGACACTTGAGCAGATGCTTTGTTCATTCATTGGCCCAACTCAGGATGATTGGGATGGGTTGTTCTCTGTCATTGAATCCGCAGTGAACAATTCAATTCATGAAGGTACATGTGAGAAACCTTTCATTCTTAAATGTGGTCGACATCCTACAACACCTGATATGCATGGGATCGGTGGATTGAAAAATCCAGCCGCTTAAGACTTTGTTAGCAAGCAGCAAGAATCGCTTAACTCTGCTCACCATTGGCTGCAACTCTCACAGCAACGACAAAAGTCTTACGCCGACATGAAACGCCGGAGAGTCTCTTTTGAGATCAGAGACAAAGTTTTGCTGAGGACGAAGAACATTCGTCTCAAAATCCTTAGAGCTTGAAGGCTGTTCCTTTGATGAATTGGGCAATTCGAGGTGATCAAGCGTATTGATGTGGTAGCCTACAAGCTTAAGCTACCTGATACACTATAAATTCACAACGTCTTCCATGTGTCTCTGTTGAACAAGTACGTTGCAGAGGGCAAGTACTTAGGGCGGGTCCAGCACGTACATTTACAGTTTGTTTACAGTTCATCTTTCGTGGTTTGAAATGATAGCAGACGGTGCACAATGGTTTTCAATATTCACCGTTTTCACCGTGACGCACGGCGATTTACCGCACTGAATGAACTGTAAACCAGCTGAAAACATACGCGCTGGACCCGCCCTTACGGCCACCAACGATCGTCCTGGGGGAGAAATTGTTTTATGAAGTCGAACGAGTGCTGATGCATCGTGATCGACAGCCCGACCGCAAGACAATAAAAAAGTTCCTCATTTAGTGGAAAGGCTATGGGCCTGAACACAACTCATGGGAGCCAGAAGAGCATTTGACTAAACTGCAGTTCAGTCAGACATGGCAGATCTGGCTCGACAAGCAGCCGCACAGCCAGTAGATGGTGTTGACCCTTGTCGTAATGTGACATGACGTGCTTGAAGCACTCGTCCTCAGAAGCACCCTAGGGCAACGGGGACGTTGCCACCTAGGGGGGGAGGAGTGTAATGCATCGCCTACTCTACATAACTACCACGAGTTTCTTAAGTCAACATCGAGAGAGTGTTCGATGAGAAATGACGCGAAGGGCATCGGGAAGGTTGAGTAGGAGAGGAAGATTTGTTTGGCATTTCCAACCCTCAGCCTTGAAGCTTGGACACTTCCAAACCATCACTGTGAAAATTGGAAAGGTTGGATTTCCAACAAATCACATTGTGCCAAATGTTGTTACAATCCATTCAAAGAACCTAACAACCATACAACTCAATTAAGTTGGGTTTTCTAAATGAAACAAAGATGCCACCTAGGCTCCAAGCCTATGAACTCCCCAACCATGGAAGCCATGGTTCAGAAGAGCCCCCAAGGGGTATTATGGAAGGGGTTGAAACTAGCAAGCTCATTCCTCACTTCCCAACTCCAACACACCGATTTGGAAATGTGATTTCTTTAAGTCTTGGCTCTCTCTCTAACAAACTCTCATACACAACTAAAGTTGTGATTCCTTCAAGGACAAGTTCTTCAAGAAGCTACCTATGTACTCAAACTTCATCAACAACCATCTCAAGTTCTCCTCTCAAGCTCCTTATTTTTACTTCAAGGCTAGAATATTCCTTGGTGAGATTAAGTTAATCTTGAGTGCCTTGATGTTTGATATTATATATAATTTCAAGAAGGATTCTTCATTAACACACGGTTGCACATTGTTATAAGGGCCGTGGTTGTTACATTAGAGTAGGTTAACGGTTCCCAGTTCGAAATTCATGGCATCGCGCCACATTGACCGTGTGCGACTCGGGTCAACAGAGGCTACAAATAGCTTACGTTGGCCAAGTCAGCTTGTCACAATGTCGCTCATTGAGCTCGTATGGTTCTTCGGAATCATCTGGCAGTGTTATCTCCAACTGATTCTGCTCCCTGCCCTCGTCGCCATTGGCTCCTCACTCCTCACTCTCGCCGCTTCATACACACTATAAAAGTCTCGTGTCTTCATCCGAGGGGATCGGCTTGACGCACGTGTGCGTTGGTTCCGGCTTATCAGTCTGCTGCCTGACAACAGTTTCGCGGAATACATGAGGGTTGTTAAGCCATTTTTCGCGTTTTTTGTCTGGGAGTACGAGCGCAGCCGTTTTTGCACTTCAAAAAACCATGTTTACAGTTTCATTTATGTGGGGATTGCACTTAGCAAAATGGGACATGTTGTTTCCGCGCAATTGGGCTTATACTTTGGCTGCGCCTACTCAGACGTGCATAAACGAGGTGCTGTTGCCTGAGTGGGTTCGTTGGGCAGGTCTCGACAAACTCCAGCTTTACGAAACTGAGTTTCGTATTGAAGCTGGCATCCCTGGAGTTGTACGGCACTTACATCCGTTGCTGTGGACAAAGGCCTCATCGTGAAGATTTCAGAAACAGGAAGAAGTTCTATTCCATCTTTTGGCAATTAATCGTCGACTGCTATGGCATTATCTGGGATTTCTACCTGGGATGGCCCGGTTCAATTGATGACACACGGGTTTTTCAAAACAACCTCGCAAGAACCAATATTGAAGAGGAAGGCATTTTCGACTATATGCTAGTTGCAGACGCTGCATATGGCCTACGCATCCACTCTCCCTACCGGGCATTGCCTAACCGCCATCTACCAGGCGAGCAGCGGGTGTGGAACCTGCAGCAGTCTCATTCGCGGATGATCGTCGAACAGGTTAATGGTCGGTTGAAGACCAAGTGGCGGCTCCTCGACAGCCGCCTCGACTGCGACATATTCTGGGCCCCGCAGTATGTCGCCACCTGTGTGACGCTTCAAATCATCAAAATGGTCCTCGGAATCTGCCCTCGTTTTGTGCTTGAACGGGAGTGCAACAGGTAGTGGCTATATGGTCCGGCGGCATAGGCGCCACATTATTTGCCACGCGACGAAGGATTCACACCTACCTCTACGCTTCCTGGAGGCTCAGGCATCCTAAGAGCGATCAACCATCTCTTGGGTACGTGTCATGAAGGTCTCAAATTGTTCACGCATAAGACCCTAGACTGACTGTGTGATTATAGATGCAATATCATTAGCAATTGATGCGCCTGGCCCACTCTACTGATTCCCTGTGTTTACTGCATTTTTAGGTGCAGGCCGAGTCCGGCGATCGCGGAGCGCAACACCCGCCTGCGTTCCGACGACGCGTGAGCGTGGCGGTGTCACCCCAGCATCGTTGGTGGTGGGTTCCCCGTCTTGCACAGCCATGACCGGTTGCTGGGGGGATGCCGGCAGGCTCGGCGAGGCACGGCTGGGCGACGCCACCATGATCTGGGGCGTAGGTGGACGCTGGGTATGGGTTGAGCGGCTTGGCGACAACGCCTCGTAAGGTCCTGTTGGTATTGGTGAACCCACAGGAGATAGCGGCTGATGATATGCACAGGTAGATTCAATGGGTTTTGCAGTGCAGAATTGTCAGAGCTACCATTGTATGCATCCATCTCAATAATTGATCATAATTGCAACATATGAATGCTCATGAACCCAATTGTACTGGCTGCAGTGGGCTGGTTTGCTACGACGCTCGCGCGTGGCAAACTTCCTGCAAGAGCCGGAGGCCGTGCATTCGCACGGTCGCTGAGAAACATGTCCATTTTGTAGATTATTAGAAGCTTGGGCGCTTTTCCCTTGCCAGACTCGTCAACCAGCAGGTGCGCCTCCATTCGAAACTGTTTGGCCTTCACAATTGCAAATCCGTGGCAGGATTGGGGATGGTGCAACCTAACCTCATCGTAGAGCACGACGTTGGTGTTTTGCCCCTGCGGGTGAGTCATGCTCCTCACCTTTGGGTCCAAATCATGCCTAACCCATGCGAGCTGCATCACCTCGTCCACCTACTAGTGAGCCTTATCTGCTGGCATGGCTGGGTCAGCGTCGTCCTCGGCGATGTCGTCCATGTCGCAGTCTATCTCTCCCTCGTCAAAGCACGCCAGTGTCTTGTCATCGGTGCTAAGGGGTGTGGTGGGTTCTGGCACACGTGTAACTAACATATCTAGGTCTATAACTTCGAGGCGGCGAGCACTAGATGCTTGAGTTGCCGTGATGGTGCGTCCGGGAAGAGAAGCTGCGGTAGCGGGACTTTTGGTGGTTGGGGTATTCTTGGCTGGCGCGGTGGCTTGTCTGGCCCGAGGCCGTGCCGGCTTAGATGACACGGTTTATAGGTGTGTTGTTGCAGACTCATGGCGAGTGTGTTTTCGCAGATTAATATATCCCGTGTGTGACTGTTGGTTGAATATTGCTCGTGGCCGAGTAACTGTACATTGGCGCGAGAGTTCTGACCCTTATCACTTTCTCGCTGCGCATTCGGCCCGTGTCGAAAACAGCGATTCGCGATTCTAGGCCACTATGCAAGACACGTGGCCCCTAGTGACTGCACGTCACGCAACTTGTCTTCGTTGTAAGGGTTCGCGCTTTTCGCCAGGTTTCGGTCGTGTCGCCAAAATGACGAACGTGCACAAAAGTGCACAGGATTAATTGAATTTGTGCACGCATGTTCAAGCACTCATTTCAAGCTGAGTTCAAAGTGAATAATTACACATGTGCATGGTTCAAATTTCAGAAGCTTCGCGAGGGTGCCATGGCGATATTCGCGAAGTCGGGTAACCCTACCAAGTTCGAACTGTGTTATGAACCAAAAATCATTGTACACGCGACCTAAGCGGGGACCATAGTATTTGGCTGATACTAATATACTCGATGGATATGCTAACACGTTGTGGAAGCTAAGTAAAGGCCACACCACCGACTTTGGACCTGTGTGAGGTCGCTACTACTAGGCTGAAAGCGGGGTGTATCCAGAAGGGATGGTCTAAGGCTACTCTCGTGTCTGCAAGTGCCACTATGTCTGCTGCTTGTCTTGACCAATCAATAACCCGTTGCTGTTTTTTTTGTCACCTAGGTCGTTGATGTTAAGGCCTGCGAAACTCATGAGGCTTTTCTTACTTATTCTATAACAACTTGAGAACCCATATGCATCCACATGGTAAGAAGACAGCGGACATCGACTACTAAAAGGTTATTGTTGCTGCTGCGGACTGTCTGTCTAACTGCTCATGTTTCAATTGATGGTGTTGCTCAACACGAACGTCGCGAATGTCCGAGTTCTCGGACAACGTGGCCCTTGATCACCAAATGTTATATGGTTCTTGATGGGAGCCTGAGCCAATAGTGGATCACCAAAATGTCACAATGTGGCCCTTGATCACCAAATGTTATATGGTTCACCACAATGTTGGATTGACTGGGAGCCTGAGCCAATAGTCTAATGGGAAGGCCTATTTGGTGATCAAGGGCCACATTGTGACACGGGAGTGGGAGCTGTGGGAGGTGACGCTGGATTTTCGTAAGATGGCAAGGGGACACGGGGGAGATGAGTTTGCATAATTGGTGCTAGAGGCCGGGCGTGAGTGGGGGTTGTTGGATTATTGTGTCGCACTTTTGACCGACAACACTTCCAGCAACACACACGCGTTCCGCCTCCTGTCGGGTGATAGCGCTCGACCAGCCACTTTCCGCCCTAGCATGCACGTCAGGTACGCCTCCTTGACACCGTGTTGGAGTTGTGTGCACTGAATTTGTATGTTGGTTTATGTTGTTTTTCTCTCACGGCCTCGTGTTCCTCTCCAGGCTGCCAGACCTCTCGCGGTATGGCAACCCCGTTGTCACCTTGATGGCATTCGAACCACAACAGAACGACAAGGCACGGAAATAAATATGTGGCTGTATCTGAACGTCTCACCGTGGCTCGTAGATCTACCGAACCTATGTACACTTCATTCCCACTTTCCTGCTCAACTCACCCCCATTAGACCGTTGCTAGCATCCAGAATTCGTCACACCATAGATCGCACCTGGGGTGGACATCACTGGTGCGGGGAAGCTGACTTACTTGGGGTATGCAGACGATACGACCCTTTTGCTGAAGGGGCGGGCGCAGCTGGACATGGCTGAGGTGCTGCTCCAAGACTTTGAGAGGATGTCGGGTTTGGCAACGAACTGCGACAAAACCGTGGTGATGCCGCTGGGGAAGCAACGTGATGAGACACCGCCGGTGGCCTCTCCCTTCAAGTGGGCGGCGCCGGATGAACTCGAGCGCCTGCTGGGTGTATGGATCACATCGGGAGGGGACGCGAAGCCTTCCTGGCGGAGAGCAGTGAGTAGATTAGAAGCGGAGCTAAAAAAATGGGAGGAGAAATACCTTACCACAACGGCGTGGGTGGCAGTAATCAATGCCTATGTCATGCCTATTGCGCTATTCCAAGCGCAGGTGTACCCGCCCCCAGACATGATATGGGAGGATGACTGCGCGTGGAGAAGGGCAAAGAAACGACACGTAGCCAAAAAACACCTGGCAAAGGATGAGATCATAGCACAGGAGAATGTCAACACATGATTGGGCAATAGACTGGCGTGGCGGGATGCTTTTCTGGCCATCTGGACGGACCGAAGAGTTAGATTCAGACCTCCGTAGGCTTCTCCTGGGGGTGACTCATGATACTGTGTGCATCTGTCCCCCCTCGCGCAGCAGTTACGACTATGACCTTTTTGCTGTATCTCTGATATAGGGAAATGCCTTCTATTAAAAAAAGAAAACCATAGACCGCACCATCGCGCCATAGTAATTGCTCGTCATTCTGACTTGAATCAATCGTAGACTTAACATTCGCATGTTTATTTCTCTACATTTGCCACCCTTCAGTCCCATCTCTTACGTGGTTTGCTAGGTTGATCCGTCATGGACATGCTTCCCGGCGATCTCCTTTATGCCATTCAGCGACGCGCCGAGCCAACAATGCCTCTTGCAGGGGCACTTTTACTCAACTGAAAGTGAGTGTTACATCAATAGAATGCCAAAATTTACAACAGGACCAGTGGTGGCAGAGGAGGGAAGGTCTGTTGACGAAAGGAGGGAGGAGGGGATACTGCAAAGCGTGGAGGATGGGAATCACGACGACAAAGGCACCAGTTACCATGCTAACCATTTGAGTCCAATCTCCAGCTTTCTGCTTGTGATGCTTTCATAAAGCTATTTGGTTGTCAGGTTTCATTTACCCAAATGTGTTCAATCGTAAGTATGTGGTGTTGGTAGGTATACCCTGTACCATATACTAGGTAAGTATACCCTTTACTCATATTCATTTACCCATATGCGTTCAGTCGTAAGCACGTGGTGTTGTGAGCTCGCATTTGCCTTTATAAGGAATGCAAGTGATACAAGATCAGAAATCATCCGGTTGTTTTTTTTTTTTTTTTTTTTCATTTTCCTTCGGCCTCTCGCTGCACGTGCCTTGACTTATGTTCTGTCCCTACCCCCATCCTCTCACCCTCCCCCAGTTGCACATTGCGCGTGCTGAATTTGGCGGTCCAATCAGCACTGAGTGTGCTTGCTGTGCATGAAACCCTTCATCTGATGCGAGACATCACCATCTTAATTGAGTACTCCCCCATCTGAACGACGAACTTAATTGCGGATTAGTCGTGGGAGTACCTTGGGAGAGCGCCATTGAAGTTAGTGTAGGAAACCCCAACCTGATGGGGGCAACGTATGAGATGGTGGTCCACGCCCTCGAGCTGCGTCGGGCAATCCATGTCCACTTCTACAAGGGTCAGGTACTAGATTGCTAACCGACAACTACAAGCTGGGTCCTTGCTCCATATCATTTCAATGCATGTATGTCTCCGTGTTTGTGTTGCACACTAATCGTAGTCCTCTACTCCACTGCCTCCTCCCTAAACCCCGTTCCCAAGGCACGACGCGTCTTGAGAGGGAGCGTTTAAGAGCGCTCTGTCTCAATAATGTGCACTGAGAGGTGCTGGAGGCATTGATGGGATTTATTGCCCCCTTCAATGTCGTCAGCAAGGCGGCGGACGGGTCGACCATCTCCATGGTCATTCGAAGCTACAACTATTTCTTGATAGTATGGAGTCGAAGCATGGAAATGCCGTCAGCAAGGCGGCGGACAGGTCGACCATCTTCATGGTCATTCCAAGCTTCAACGACCTCCTTGATAGTATGACAGCCCATCCATGCTGGTCATGGAAATGATCGTTGTTGTGCTAAGAGTATGTGTACACGAGCAACGACGACCTGCTCATCGCCATGTTCCTAGATGTAGCGATGAGGGAGGGGTACTTTGCTCTGGCCACATGGGAGACTAAGCACGTTGGTTAGCCAGGGGGGGGGGGAGAGGCGGGCAAGGGGTCCGGTGACAGTGGATAAGATCCTAGTCATGGTGCGCACGCGTGTGGAGGCTTACCAGGCACGGGCAGCTGTGACAGCGCCTGCGCCTCCACCTTCTGCAGCAGCGCCAGTACCTGCTGCCGACATTGAGAGCGATGAGCACATTGGCAGTAGGTGCCGCTTGATCGCGCGCATCTCAGCATCACGGGCTGCAAGAGGGGTTAGGCAGTTGGTTGACGAGGTAGACAAATATGTGAGCCACGATGACACAGGAGACGTACCCCCCCTCGAGTTCTGGCACACAGTGAAGAACCTTGATACGCTGCGAGCCATGGCCAAGGATTACTTTGCGGTCCCGGCCACCTCAGTAGCGTGCGAGCGCGCATTCTCGCAACGCAGGAACTTGATCACGTTTTAGCGCACGCGTATGAACACCGAGCGCGTGCGGGCGTGCATGACTCTGCGGTCTTGGTACGACACGCACCCTGGTGCTCAGATCAGGGATGGGACAGATTCTGCCCATGCTGTAGCAGCAGTGAACTTTGGGCTCGAGGGGGAGAATGACTGTGAGGAGGAGGAGGAGGGGGAGGTGTCATGTGCAGCGGGTGTGGGAGAGGGCTTGGGCTAGGTTGTTGAGGTTGTTTGGGGTCGCGTGGACGGGTGGTGCTAGTCCAACCCGTATGCGTTTTGGTTTGTCCCTTCATTATTTGTGTGCTGTAATTTTTTAGACCCTCTCATTTGCTGTAATGCTGTAAACTTGATGCTCTCACTAAACCATCTGACGCGAATGCCTCTTACATTCTCTTTTGCATCATATTTCCCCCAAACCTAATGAGGTTCGAGTTTGCCCAAACCTTTCAAGGTCGTGCAAACCTTTCAGGTTCGTTCTTACATATCTAGACCTCAAACCTCAAAATTCATCAAAAAGTTCAAGCAAACCAGTTCAGTTTGGTTCGACTGCCATGCAAGGTTTGATAAAGTTTCGAGCAAAAACGTTTGGGTTTGATTCGTGCTCATATCTATGCTCGCGTACAAAGGCCAGATCATCAGTATGTTGCCATTAAATACGAAAAATCGTGTCGGGTTTGGTGTAGTCGACTTCCTTAGGCCTGATGCTTATGGTGTCATCTTCTCGCAGAAGGGAGACTTGCAGACGGTTGTACTGGGTTTTTGGCACATACGCGGGTTTTTGTGAGGATCGAGGAACTGCTTCAAAGATTATTAATTCCTTCACATGGGTGCAATACGAGGCCATATGTGGGCTCGACACAAAGCAAAGTAACCAGGTGTTACGTAAAGGTTCCGAAGGTCACGAAGCGTCCAGATTGGATCCTTCGGAATTTGGTAGAAGTAATTTGGTGGCAACCGAAAAGCATTGAATTTGGTGCACGCAACCAATTTCGGTGCCTATAACTGTAATAACTAAATTTAAGCAACAAAACTAGGAAATCAAGCCAAAGCATGCAAGATAAAACAATGCTAAGCTAGTAAAAGCATAATAAAGTAAATTCTAGCAAGCAAAGCCTAGCAAAGCCGTCGTACTCTCATAGTTTTCACCCGAAACTTCGCCGATTCGAAAGCAGCATCGGAGAGCGTGGACGACCAGACGTGCCTCATCAGAATCCGCATTGTGGTGATGACCTCCAGCGCAAGAGCAACATGTAACAACACGATCGCCTTGAAGCAGACACGATGAAAAGCCTCCATTTTGACTTCAACCTCAAGCTCCTTGTCAGATTCATCTTCAATAAAGCCACTGTCATGAACGGTCGTACCAAGTGACTGCAGCTTCTCTTCCAGCAAGAGACCGGAGCCGCCAGCAGGCGAGTCAGTAAGAGACGCATTGTTTGAATCTTCTGAGACCTTGCCTTTGACTTCCTTGCTTGTAGGATCAGAAGCAACAGGCGACAAAGGAGGAACATTCAGCGACAAGGCCTCCGCCAGAGCCTTGGATTTCCCCTTAGGAGGCATCGCGCAATGATGGGAGGCAAATGGCTGCAGGATTGGGAAACAGACTACTGGTGTCTGAGCTGCAGCCGTTGCTCCGAGCAAGGGCTTGTTATATAGGTGAACCCTGTAGACACTGGACCGATGATCTTGTTGTTGGTGATGAGAAACCGAGGTTGAAGCTGTGGGATCGTAGTAGGCAATAACTGAATGGAAGTATTGTAGCCATTGTTGTCATTGTTGTTGCCGTTATAATATGAGAACCAAGACCTTGGCGTTAGCAGAAAACCAAAAGGAACCTTAGTGTTAGTTGCCAGACAGAAAACCGGATCTTGTTTAGCAATCAATTAGACGCCTGACGTATAGACACATCAGTAGTATCGATCGTTGGGCCTTGTAACAACGAATCCCAATTTGAGGTTCTTAAACTCAACTAACACGGATCGTTCACAGGATCTAGGTTTCAAGCTACACGGTAATATTCATGGCGGGCCCGTCGTGTCAAACATATTCAGTGCGCTTTTACCTTTAACTTTTATGGGGGATTAGAGCATATGTTAGGGGAAAAATAGCGCCAGTGGGCATAAGAGGGAATGAGAGAGTGAATCAGATGGCATAAGAGGGCAAGATGGGGTATGTACTAGTATTAGATATGACAATATATTGTGAGAGAGAATTGTTGAAGATTGGAGCCGATAATCGTCGACAAGAGGAAATTATAGGGCATACGTAAGAATGTGAGGGGATAAGAGGGTATGTGATAATGTGAGAGCTCATACGTGAGATTGAGACAGGAAATAGAGATAAAAATGAGGGTAGGAAAGGGAATTCAGTTGCATGAGATATAATAGAATTTTAAAGGAAAGGATTATATGGAAGATGTGATAATAGGTCATGCAAGAGAATGAGATAGGATTCAAGAGCGAGATAGGCGGCGATAGAATGAGAGCGATTAATCGGGCATGAGAGAGAACGAGGGAAGGCGATATGTTACAATAAGGGAGGGCATAAGAGGGGATGAGAGAGAGAATAAGAGAGGATAAGAGGGTAGGATATGGAATAGATTAGCATGCGTTGGGATTCTAGTCTCGATGCAGAGCGTGACACGCCCAGTGGCAGTTTGGCTGCTGGGCACATTGTGGCATCGGTGAGACATGGAATACGCACCTGATGGCTTGACAGCAGCAAGACATGCCCGACCGCTGCTAGATGTAAATAGTGTTGGTGCAACCCTACGGTTTGCACTCGGCTTGTTGTCCGTGTGCGTGCATGCATGTGTGCATGGAATGGTATGAGTGCATGAAATAAATATATATTTCATGCTTATAATGGTGTGTGTATGATGGGTCATGATGTCGAGTGTGTGTGTCGAGTCAATAGCGAGTTATCGCTAACCGCGTGTTACGCGGTCATTTTATGTGTCCCGCGCGGTTTCTATTTTGTCGTGCGAAATTTCTATTTTGTCGCTTGTCGAACGTTCGGCGTGTCGCAGGTGTGTGCAGAAGACCCATCAAGAACTCAAGGATGAGTTTTGTGATGAAGAACCGGAGCCTTGGTTCAAGCTTCAAGTGATTTCGAAGCTCGCCAAAAAGGTACACCTCAAGATATTGAAGATAGTTACATTACAATGTGTAGTGTAACATTTCAGTTGGTGTAGGCCCTTGTGGAGGGTAGTTTCGAGACCCTTCGTGGTTGGGGACAGTGTGGCACTGTTCCACATCACTGTACCTCGGCTCTTGGGGTTTGTAGGAGCTGGGAGTCTTTCCCAACTCGAAACTCTTCCTAGCATGTCGTAATTGTGTGTTCTAAGACTATGTTGCTGCCATAGTGCCGTTCGTTCAAACCGGCGGTGTGTCGTCAATTCTTGATGAAATCGTGCGATCTAAATTGCCTATTGTAGGCAACGTTAAGACGCTCCAGATCCAAGTTGAATCAGGTCATTTAAATCTGTGGCCAGATCGCTATGAACATTTGAAGCCGCTGTGCAGAAATCCGACTGTGCACTCTATCTTTCGTTTTAGGCACATTGAAGCCTATTATGACCATAACACATAGATGTACAATATCAACATCAAAGAAAGTTTAGGCTCAAGGAAGAGACAAGGATCGACACTCATCTTTCATATAAGGCATCTTGTTTCTAATATGCCATGAGTACCCTGATGATAAGAATTGGGAGCGAGACCATATTAGCTGTATGGAGTGCGTAATTCTGAGAGCAGGGCAACGGGCAAGGATTGAATAGGTATGTGGAATAGTTGAGAACGATAGAGATGTTTTGATCTTAGTATGTACTGTAGGGGGTGCACAAAATGCTGGGTTTTGGTGTGGCTAAGTGAAGTGTGCGGCGCAACAGGACATGAGTGTGCCAATGTTTGTAGATTGGTTTAACATTAAGAAATTTCCTAAATCAAGATGAAATCGGAGGGGGATTTCTTCTTACGGCCATTGTCGTAGACATCCTGCCAAAATTGGTTTTTGGCCACCCTGTCAAATCAAGGTGCCATAGGGGTCTACCCTGATCGATAAGGTACAGAAAAAGTTACAGTGTCAAAATCATGGTATTTTACTAGACACATAGATAAAGCAAGGGTGTTCTCTGGACCCTGTATCAATGTATTACAATCTTAGATGGGTGGGGTGGGGGGGGGGAGGGGTAGGTGGCAACTAAACTGCCATTATGTCTATAGACATGGCACTTGGGGAGTGTGGGGGAGAGGGATGGGGATGAGGGAGGGGTTTTTTAGCCAGTGAGAGAGTAGATGGAAGGGGCTTCGCATTTGCAATTTTCTGTATCAGGGCATCAACTGCAACACCCTGACCAGCCAGGGGAAAGAATCTGTGATCCAAATCTTCAAAGGCTAAAAAAAAAAACTAACTTTTTTTTTTCTTTAAGAAAGGGTGGTACAGCAAGCACATTTCCAGAATCAGGGTAATCTCCAAAAAGCGGCTCATAGCAAGGGCAAAATGGGCATTGACCCTTCTTTTTTTAGGCATGTCGCCTATGATTAGGGCCTATAATAATGTATCGATCAAACAAAAAAAACCGACCAAATGGCCGGACCTGGCGATTGCGAAAAGTTGTAATGTTTAAGCAAACATTGCCACACATTTCGAAGAGAATGGCCATTTTCTTGCCAGTACGTGGGGCACCCACCCAAAACCACCTCCATGATTGAAATAAAATTGTATAATCTCATTTTCATCATTCGATTATAAGGGGAGCGAATAGATTGTAGTGCTTAGCAAATTCATTGGGCTTAGGGAAAAACGTATAAGGGTAATTACTAAAGGTATTATCCCCTGCTCAGGATAAGTGTAAGTATAGGGCCCAAAAGTCCATGTGTGACACTATTTTTTTATACACTCGGAGGACTCACATAATGACTGTACGCGTAAGTGAAATTTGTAATAGTTACCTTTCACATATTTGGGAAACATCTGTTTTTTCCGGACATAAGGCCAGGGGGAAAATGGCCAGGGTGAACAGGACGTATTATGGAAATATAAAGGGCCCATGAAAAATCATACAGTAGTGTTTTGTGCCAATATTAATGATCCGCGAGGGGGGGGGGGGGAATCGGCGAAACTCGGTCTGATCCATGCACGAGAGATTCTGATCCATGCATCGTCATCATGTTCATTGCATCTGGTCGATGGGCGTGGAGACCTTCTTATCTACTGTTGGTGGGGCACTGGGATCGTTCCGAGTTGAGTGAGGGAGGGCTACAGGCACGGCCTGGGGGGTTATGGGTGTGCTACCCACCATACAAACATGCCCTTTTAGCCCAGACGGTAGCAGGATGGGCCAACAAGTGGTGTCAGAGCGCCTTGGAGCAGCTACGACGATGGCTGGACCTGAAGAAAGGGGTGACAGAGGTGCTGGTGGCAGTGGAAAACCCCAAGCACAAGGTCAACCCCGTGATTCAGCCATGGCGCCCGTGCAACCTACTCTTGGACCTTCTAGGGATGAACCAAGAGTGTTCGGGCTCGACAAGTTCAACGGTGACAACTTTGCTAAAGGGTCCTTCACAATGGAGAACGTGTTCGACCATTATGACCTGCTGGAGGTGATGGAAGGAACGGAGAAGCGTCCCGAGAACGACCCGGAGAAGAGCCCGTGGGTGCGGAAGAGCGCACAAGGCTACCTCCTACTTGGGCAAGCGTTGGGGAGCAGTCAAATCCGTCACATCAAGCCTTTCCAGCGTGAACCAGAGAAGGGACCAAAGGCATGGGCTGCTCTCAAGGGTGTACACGCTCCTGCAACAGCGGCAGTGGCTATGGTGTTGGAACGGCAAATGGCGACGCTACGAATTGAGGAAGATGAACCCGTGGAAGAAGGGGTGCAGAAATTCTTCGAGTTATTGACGCGGCTTGAGGGAGCTGATTTGAACTACAGTGAGCTCCAGAAGAAGACCAAGTTGCTAGCTCTACTCCCCGAGTCGTGGTCCTCGCTCATCATCAATTTGAACCGTGATCTGCCCCGTCTCTCACTTGAATAAGTGAAGCGCGCATCCTACACGAGGACTTCCGCCGCCGTGAGTTGGCGAGTGCGGATGGCGCTGGGGCAGCGAGCGTCGGCCGTGGATATGGCCGAGGAAGAGGCAGAGGACGAGGGGGAGGAAGGTTTGGTGGCAGCAACTTCGGTGGAGGCCGCGGAAGTGGCGGATACGGCAGCGACGACAAGAGCTACGGTCGCGGTCGCGGACGTTTTGATGGCGAGTGCCATTAATGCCACAAGAGCGGACACATGTGGCGCGATTGCTACAAGCTCCCTGAAGGTTGGACCCCTGCTCAAGGCCAAGAGGGTAGAGGAGCAGGTGGAGGGAGAGGAAGAGGCCGTGGAGGCCGTGGCGGTCGCGGAGGTGGAGCTGCAAACATGAAGAACGAAGATAACGACAAGGACCTAAGCGGCGATCGGTACCCGGGTCTATTCTACTTCGTGTCGACGCAAGTACCAGCTGGTCCAGAGAAGGATGAAGACCTTGAGGAGCCAGCAGCTGTGGGGAAGGTGACCCTACACCCCCTGGACTATTGGGTGATCGATAGCGGCGCTACTTACACCATGACACCTCGCGCGGACTTGCTCACCGAACTCGAACCGTCACCGGTGAAGCATGTCACATCGGCTTTGGGGCAGCGAGCGGAGGTGAAAGGCATGGGCAAGGCCATGTTCAAGGGTGCTGATGGGAAGATGGTGGGCCTCAAGAATGTGCTTTGGGTGCCCAGCCTTGCTGCGAACCTGATTTCCGTGCGGCGATTGGCAAAGGCCGGCATGGACACGAACTCGAAGGGAGCCAAGACCTACACCGCAAGGATTGGCGACCGGATTCTTTGGGACCTTCACGAGGACAGGGATGTCTACAACGAGATGTGGCAGATCCCTGTGGTCCCTATGCCTAAGGAGAGGCAAGTTGCAGCAAGCGTCAGCACCAAGGGTGAAGCGGTTGGTAGCGGCGATGGCGCGAACGGCCGCGCTAAGGAGAACGAGCTCAAGAAGAGCAAGTCTGGAGGTACCAGCAAGCTGTGTGACCCTAAGGAGAGTGGTGCAGCAGCTAAGGAGCAGCACAAGGGTGAGGAGAACCCCGAGGCAGCAGCGGAGGAGTACGGAGAGAGCATGTGGGGCACTATTACGAGCGCGGCATTCTTCAATCCGACTTCGGCTACGGGGGAGTGTGATTGGCTCACCTTGCATCGGCGAATGGGGCATGTGGCCCTACCTATCTTGCAGCAGCTAGTGAAGAACCAGATGGTTGCTGGCATACGTGTGAAGGGGGAGCCCGATGAGGTGCTTGGCTGCCCGACGTGCATGCAAGCCAAGTTCACCCGATTTCCGTTCTCGAGCTCGGAGACAACGGACGTGGTGGGCCCCCTAAAGCTTGGAGCTGCCGGAGCTGAGTATTTCCTCACCATAGTGGATGTCTACACCCGCATGACTTGGGTGTACGTGCTGGCCAAGAAGAGTGACGTGGCTGAAACGGTCAAAGACCGATTTTCTCCCGATGGTGGAGCGGCAACAAGACCGTCTAGTCAAGTCAATCCGCACCGATCGAGGGGGAGAGTTCCTGAGCAAGGAGTTTGGGTTGTGGCTGAAGAAGAATGGTATCCGGCACGCCCTCACCATGCCATACTCCCCTCCAATGAACGGCATCGCCGAGCGAGCGAACCGCACAATCACGGAGGCGGCACGCGGGTTGCTCATTGAAGCCGGGCTACCCGACTACTTTTGGGTTGATGCGGTGCGGAGCGCGTGTGTGGCCAAGAACAGAGTTTTGACTCATGTGGGAGCAGACAAATGGGTGCCCTATGTGGAGTGGCTTGGAAGGAAGCCAAAGGTGGATATGCTTCGGGTGTTCGGGTGCATGTGCATGGCGCTCGTGCCTAAGCATCTTCGGCACAACAAGCTTGGTGCCAAGGCGGTGTGGGCCGTGCACTTGGGCATGGCTCAAAACAGCAAGGGGTGGCTTCTTTGGGACCCATTCACCAAGAAGTTCTTGGTGAGCAGGGACTGCAAGTTCATGGAGAACTTCATGTACAAGGATTGGAAGGCGGAGAATGAGGCGAAGATAGGTTTGCGGTTTGGAGAGGTGAAGAGTTCCGGCTTGGAGCACGTGGAGCTGCCTTTGGAGCTGAGCAGCGGCAGTACCGCCACAAGGCAATCTTCCCTTGTGAATGGGGGAGAGGAGGCCAAGGATGCAGAGGAAGAAGAGGAGGAGGTGCAGCAAGTGAGCGAGCGTGCACCGACGCTCCCTTCCCTCTTGCACTATGAGCGCTCCATGGAATCGAGTCACCCCGCAGCAAGGGTCAAGAGGAAAGTCCAACCCCCTAAGAGGCTGACATATGATGCGCCGGGAGAGCCGGGCAAGACGGCCCTGGCCGGAGCGGCAATGATGGTCGGAGACGACGAGGAGAGTGACTACGAGGAGTGTGCCTTCGCGTTCTTCTCTCTGGTGGAGATGCCGGGAGAACCAGCAACTCTCAAGGAGGCCTTGGAGAGTAGTGATGCTGAGGAGTGGAAGAAGGCAATGGAGAGCGAGCTGAAGAGCATTGAGGAGAATGACACGTTTGAGTTGGTGGAGCTACCGGAGGGGCGTAAGGCGATTACGTCCAAGTGGCTCTTCAAGATCAAGTCCGGCGCTGACGGCAAGATCGAGCGTTACAAGTCTAGGCTGGTGGCCAAGGGGTACCAGCAGAAGGACAAGGTGGACTTCAATGAGCTGTTTGCTCCTGTGGTGAAGCCGACGACGCTGCGAACCCTGCTCGCGGGAGCCGCAATCAAAGGTTGGGTGGTGAAGCAGCTGGACATCGTAACGGCGTTCCTCAACGGAATCCTTGTGGAGGAGATTTTCATGGCGCAGCCAGAGGGGTTTGATGACGGTAGCGGCAGAGTGTGGAAGCTGAAGAAGGCCCTCTATGGGCTAAAGCAGGCCCCTAGGCAGTGGTACTTGAAGCTGCGCGAAGTGTTGGAGGAGATCGGCTTCACTCCCTCAACGGCCGATCACTCCTTGTTCATGCTTGGCGAGGGGGAGCAGAGGAGCTTCATGGTGGTCTATGTGGATGATATCCTCATCTTCTCACCCTCCTCTGACCTTGTGAAGGAGGTGATGCTGAAGCTTCAAGACAAGTTCAAGTGCAAGTCTCCACATGACTAGAGAAGCGGACTTGCAAGTTTCTACCTTGGGCTGAAGGGGACCAAGGGACTTGCACTTGAACTTCTCGCCAGTCGGCTTCTCGCCAGTCGTAAGTCCAAGTCACCAAGGGTATGCTGGCGAGAAGCTTGGTGACTGGCGAGATGCAAGTTTCTAATGAGGATTGGTGACTTGGTCACCGGACGTCGCGTTTGCTACCGGGCAGCTGGCAAGGGTTGTGCAATGCCCTAATGAGGAGCAGGTAGCAGCTGGAATGAGGGTGGCCAAGTATCTTGGCCAAACACCGACCGTTGGGCTGCAATACTCGGCAGCGGCACAAAGGCGCCAAAAGGGCGCGGATGGTGTTGAACCCGGGCGTTTGTTCCTCACCGCATTCTCGGATGCCTCCTATGCATCGGAACCAGAGGACATGACAAGTGTGGGAGGCTTCATCTGCTGTGTTGGTGGAGGCCCAACCGCTTAGGAGAGCTAGAAGCAGGTGGACCAAGCATTGAGCTCGGTGGAGTCCGAGTACATGGCACTCTTCCGTGCCATACGGGAGATTGTGTGGCAGCGGCGTTTGCTGGCTGAATTGGGGGAGGAGCAGCAAGGACCTACCCCACTCTACTGTGACAGCCAGGGTGCCATTTCTCTAGCTAAGAACCCGGTGTTGCACGGCCTCACCAAGCACATGAGGGTGAAGTGGCACTGGACGAGGAGCATGGTGGCCGCGGGTGAAGTTGAGTTGCGTTATGTGAAGACAGCGGGGCAGCCAGCTGACATGATGACTAAGAGGCTGGTGGAGCAGCAGCATTGGAAGTGTTGCAAGCTGGCTGGGATGGCTCTGAACTGAGAGAGCAAGATCCTAAGGCCAACAACCCGAGGGGGAGTTTGTTGATGCAACACTACGTTTTGCACTCGACTTGTTGTCCATGTGCGTGCATGCGTGTGTGCATGGAATGGTATGAGTGCATGAAATATTTATATATTTCATGCTTATAATAATGTGTGTGTGTATGATGGGTCATGTGTCGAGTGTGTGTGTCGAGTCACTAGCGAGTTATCGCTAGCCGCGTGTTAATGCGGTTGTTTGTGTCTCGCGCGCGGTTTCTATTTTGTCGTTCGTCCCATGCGCGGTTTCTTTTTGTCCTGTGTCGAACATTCGGCGGGTCGCAGGTGTGTGCAGACCCATCAAGAACTCAAGGATGAGTTTGTGATGAAGAACCCGAGCCTTGGTTTCAAGCTTCGAGTGATAACGAAGCTCGCCAAAGGGGAACACTTCAAGATATTGAAGATAGTTACATTACAATGTGTAGTGTAACATTTCTCTTGGTGTAGGCCCTTGTGAAGGGTAGTTTCAAGACCCTTCTTGGTTGGGGACAGTGTGGCACTGTTCTACATCACTGTACCTCGGCTCTTGGGGTTTGTAGGAGCTGGGAGTCATTTCCAACTCGTAACTCTTTCTAGTTCTTCTAATTGTGTGTCCTAAGACTATGTTGCTGCCATAGTGCCGTTCGTTCAAACTGACGCTGTGTCGTCAATTCTTGATGAAATCGTGCGATCTAAATTGCCTATTGTAGGCGACATTAAGACGCTTCACATCCAAGTTGAATCAGGTCATTTGGAGCTGTGACCAGATCGCTATGAACATTTGAAGCCGCTGTGCAGAAATGCGAGTGTGCACTCTATCTTTCGTTTTAAGGCTCATAGAAGCCTATTGTGAGTCTCACAAGTGGTATCAGAGCCAAAGGTCCTCGATTCGAATCCCATTGTGCGCCAAGAGAGCGCCAGTGCCCTAATGAGCCCCAAGTGAGGGGGAGATTGTTGGTGGGGCACTGGGATTGTTCCGAGCTGAGTGAGGGAGGGCTACAGGCACGGCCTGAGGGGTTATGGGTGTGCTACCCACCATACAAACATGCCCTTTTAGCCTAGTCGGTAGCAGGCTGGGCCAACATCCACGTCCTTCTCTTGCCCTTGCTCAGAGGGGGTTGTCTTGGGTGCTCTCTGTCATTTCTCAATTCATTCCAGCGTTGTTAAAACCTACCGCCTCTGTCCATGGCTTCTATGCTTCCCTGCTTTCATTGGCCATCATGTCAACGTTCAGTCTCCTGATCCAGTCACGAGGTCAAACCAGTACATAGGGGTTAAGTCGGGCAAACCTAGGAGCCCATGTGATCCCTCTCATCATCGCACCGCCAGCTCCGCCCGCACCAGCAGTGCCACCAGCACTCCCTGCACCTCCCGCACCTCCGGCGCCTCCCGCGCCACCAGTTTTGATTCCTCCATTGCGTGATTATTTCAAGCAAGTAGACTCTGAAGAGCTTAAAGGCAAAACACCACTTAGGCCATCGCCTTCTGACACTGCTACTAACTATCCTCTTCCCCGCTTTCCCAATAACCTTGTTCACGACGAGGACAGTCCCCCAGGCAAACATGACCACCGTCACCCTGCCACTGGCCCTCAAATCACCGAGGCACGGCGCGAATGGTGGCCGAGAAACTCGCCTTCCTGGAGCGAGTGAAGGGTGCGCATATTACTGTCTGAGCCACGGCTCGCCTTGCTTGCGTCCAACCCATCAGCGTCCGCCACGGCATCAAGAGCGTGGCAGGCTGCCTCAGGTGCCTTGTTGGCAGTGGTTGTCATGCGATGTTTCCTGCAATGGAAGTGAGTGTGTACCGTAACTTCATGTCTTTCAGTTCGCGTGGCCTTACCGTTCCCAACCGCCTCCTACAAGCTTGAAGCGCCAGATACATAAAGAAGCACCATCCGGACGACAATTTGCGAGCATCAATTCGCTGGTGCATGCGCTTTCATTCTTGCTTGGGCCTCGCCATGCGTGTGAAGTTGAAAGTTGGCTAGCGACTTGCCAGGGTAAGCGGTAGTTGTTCATTTTAGTATAAATCTAAGAGTGCCATAAAACAATCTCGTGCTCTCTGTGCAGACTGCAAGGGCAAGTGTGAGAGCTTCTGGGAAGCAATTCATACTACACAGGATTGATCCGTGAAACATTATGAACGCGGATCAAATCCTCGTGTTCTTGGAGATGCCACGGAAGAGCACGTTGCACCACCGCAACAAAAAGACAGCCCACGCCTGCAGTGGGGGATACGAGGAGTAAACTAGCCCCAATGGTAATTTTCAAAAGTAAGATGTTACCCAAGGTTCGGATTCTGCCAGGTAAGTCGTCCCTTCATTGTATAATGTCCTCGCCTTGAACCACTACGGACTATTGCTCGTAGAGCATGTGTGGAGGCATCCTGCTCCGTGAACATGAGCGCGGGTGGAAGGACTCCATCTTTGTGGAAGACTGGGTTTCACAGGTTCTACTTCATTCCGTGCACCCTCCCCCCAGGTATCAATCGAAGACGTACGCTGCTGGTGCTTGACTCCTATGGGGTCATCTCAACGACACTGTGATGGGGATGCACACCGTATCTTCAGCCGCTTGACGTCAGCGTGAACCGATGCTTTAAAGCAGGCATGCCCAAACTCTACAATGAGTGGTTCGCAACGGAGGGCATCAAACCCCTAACAGCGAAAGGTATATACTGCGCCTGCTTCGCCCCTTGAATGTCTGGAACGCTAGGTGTAACCAACTGACCATTCACTCAATATCTATGCCTTTACCGTAGGCAATCTGCGCAAGCCCCTTGTCGAGCTCATCCTCAGGTGGATCGCCCAGTCATGGGTGGCAGTGCTAGTGGAGCTCATTGAGCGGTCGCTCAAGACCTCTGGTTTGACCAACAGGCTTGACGGCCATCAAGACCACCTCATTCTCGCCCACATGAGTGAATGCGGCTGCCGAGGTGGAAGTGTGGGTCAACCCACAAGACCGACACTCACGGCGAAGCTGCTGCAGATGCTGAAGGCAGCGATGAGGAGTCTGAGGACGATGAGCTCAACCATGACCCTAAAGACCCGAATGCTTATGACTGGGAGGATGAGTAGGCAGAAACATAACTAACATGCATGAGTGGTAGCTATGTAAGAAGTAGAATTTATGATATACTATACAGTTCTCACAATAGTGCCATTGTGACAATAGTGGTGGTAGCTGTGCTAGAAGCACGATTAAGCATGTAACTGAATTGAAGGATAATATTAAGCACTTGCTAACACAGTACTTCCCTATGACTCCTTAAATTAGGCATAATGCACAAAATAATGGGCCAACTAGGGAAGAGAGAGGAGGGGGGCAGAGGCGGAGGGCGGGGGGGGGAAGGGAAATCTCATAAACAAACTGGTCCTCACAAACTGGTCCTAAATAAGCGCTCCCCCCCCCCCCCCCCCCACTCCCCCACCCCTCTATATGAGATTCAGGGGGCTCTCTTCCTGGCAAGCAGGCCCCTAGATTCGTTTTGGGCAGGCTGATTAATGAGCCTTCGTACGGAAAAAAAAAAAGCTGACGATCAGCGCTAACTATGAAAAAAGCGCTGAAATTTCAGCGCTCGTTAAAAAAATATATATATATATCTCACACACATACACACACACACACACACACACACACACACACATACACATACACACAAACAAATAAACAAAAAAAAACGCTGATTGTTTATGGTTAAAATTTTAAGCAGCAGTACAGATTACAGAATACGAGTGTAATAATATATAAAAGTGGATTGTGAATGGCAAGAGAAGCAGGTTGTCTAGGTGGGTAGGGGGGACGGGTGAGAGAGGCATGTGGGCCGAGGAGAGGGGAGAAACGAGGTGGGCTGGAGGACAGCCGAGTGGGGTGGGGCTGGGGGGAAGTCTCGCGGGGAAGAGGTGGGATTGGCGAGTGGAGGAGTTGGGTAGGGGGGATTGACGAGTGGAAGAGGTAGGCTGGGGGATGTCAACGGGAGTTGTGTATTGGCCCCGTCCTCGCTTGGGCGGAGCCGACATCGGGGTTGGGTGTACGAGAAGTGCAGCCGACTTGCACCAGTGGGCGCCGCCGTCTTGGGCGAGCTGGTCGACGGGTTTGGTCGTCGTGCACGGGGCCACTGCAATGCCGCCGACTTGGGAAGCCGGCGTCCGACTTCAACAAGTGGTTGACGATGGGGCTCGTCGACTTGGAAGTCGGCGCCGACTTAAGGAGGTCGCCGACTTCAGGAGGTCGCCGAGCTGGGGCGCCAACTTGAGGAGTTGCCGGCTTTGTGAAGTTGGCTAGAGGACGTCGACCTGGGTGGTCGACGGGCGCGTACAGCAGCTGGTCGACACTGGCCACACAAGTCGACGCCGACTTGGTGGTTGCCTGGTTAACAAGGTTACCCAAGCGACGGGAATCTGCGGATGTGCCCAGGTGGTTTTGGCGAAGCTGACCCCGGTGGTGGTATCCCGAGGTCGACCTGGCGGATCAGATGCAGACGTGGGCACGTGGTCGACTTGGTGCCTGTGTTGTGCAGGTGACAAAGCAAAGCACGCCAATCAGCTCCGAGCACGCGTGATGTTGTCCTGCAAGTGCGACGCTGTTCAGCCGCCTTTCTGCAGCGTTGGCGCGGCGTCAACTTGCAGTGCTGGCGACCGCGACTTTGCTCTGCTGGAGCGCAGTCGACCTTGCAGTGCTGGAACGCGGTCGACCGTGCTGCGCTGGCAGTCGACCAGCAGCCTTGCATGCTAGCTCCTGATGTAGTCAGTGTTGCTTTGCGATTGAAAACCATTGTTGTCAATCGCTCCTAGTGAAACTCTTGCCAATTCTCCCCGTGAACTAGCAAGCAGTGTGAGCACTTGGAAACGACTAAGGAACGACGCAGGGATCACCCTCACACCCGTGCCTTCCCCATAATTAAGCTCCCGTTGCTATAGTTATCTCCGCAGGGGAGGGGCAACCGGAAGAAAGGGGGCTGGGTGGAAGAGTACGGAAAGCGGGACAGGGGGCGGGAGATCAAAAAATCAGATTTCGGCAAAATCAGCATAGGGTATCACCCGCTATCACTCAAAAGATCAGCGTGCACTCACAAAAACAACCTGAAAAAACAGACAAGGTACATGAACAAAAGCTGAAAATTCAGCCAAGGTACACATAGAAAAACTTTGCAATCAGCCTAGGATCTTAAAAAAAGCTTGAGTTTATCCTAAATTAGTGCAAAAAGGCTGATACCTAGGGCCCTGCTAGCGAGGCATACGGTATATTTAGGAAAATACGGCATGTGCTAGCTACTTAGAAAAAAAATATCCAGACTTTTGGGAAAATTTGTTCAAAACACATCTCTGATTATGTTCACGAGTCGTCCTGATAATTGTTTGTCATGTGATTAATCTGAAGGTTGTGGGCGATAGTAGAGGAAAGGACTAGGGCAGGGAGGGAAGGAAATGAATAAAAACCCAATATGAAGAAGGAGAGATTCGAGGAAGGATCAACCCTAAACGCCTGGCAAGTTCTCGTGTTTAGGGTTGTTCCCTCCCGAATCACTTTGGTTTCCCATTGGGTTAATTGGTGTTACGATATGACAGTTTATGAGAAAGCATTCCTATACGCTGCAGGAGCCGACTCTACCGAGTACGAAGTCGAGGCGTCAGAAGAGTCGAAGCGACACAGCAACCGTCTGACTAAGACCGATGCAGGCAGAAACATTTGAAATGAAAAGAGCGGGAACAGGTTTGAAACTTGCTCCCGCGCCGCACGGTCTGAATTCGCTGCAATAAGGGAATGTACCCCTTAGAGCACATGGCTAGTCTAGGTTGTTTCGTATTCCTTTGTATTTCCTATATAAACTCGATGTATGCATGCTATAATCAATCTCAGTCATTTACATTCACTCTGACCTGAGTTCACTACTTCCGCTGCAACACTACCTGCGATCAACCCTGATCGATCGTTCGCTAAGTCCCACTTGGGATTGTAACATGGTATGAGAGCTACTCAGGGATTCTTCGCAACGTCACTTCCGTAAAATTCGCCGAAACACGATTTGGCGAGCGGCACACGCTCCAAGACCAAGATGGCCGGAGGATCCGGAGGCCAAGCGAATCTGATGGCCAAAGGACAAACCAACCCAGCTGCGACAAATGAGGCGACAACTACGATCAACAGGGCTGCACTCGAGCTGTTGTTTTCGCGACTATCAATTATGGAGAAAGAACTCCAAGAACTGCGCAAAGGCGACACGGGAATCTCTTCCCAACTAGCTCAATCTGGTCAACTAGCTGCGAAAAGACGTGATACCGCCGCGCACACCTTCTCCCTTGACACGGACAAATCCGCAACAACTGCCCCCCGTCCAAGTGACGAAGCCATCAACTCTGCGCAAGCACGCTTTCTCAAGGTTTCAAAGATTAAGACTACTGCCGCATTTGACGGCAAAGATTTTTACACATGGAGTTTCGAGATTGAGCTCCTCCTGCAAACAGCGCAGATCTACCACTACTTTGACGGCTCCTATCCTAAACCGGTGGAAGACGCCGACGACGTCAGGGCTCGGTACTACAGCGAGTCCATCATGGCATACAGTGTGCTGCCACGCAATATGACGCCCGCGGAACAACTCGGCATTCACTCCTACAAAGAGAGCGTCGCTCCAGCCTTGGAAGCCTGGAAGCACCACGTTGAGGTGTATCAGCTGAAGGACTCAGTCACCACCAGCAGGCTCCTGCAGCAACTCATGGAGACCAAGATGGGGCACGGGGAGAAAGCAAACACATACACTAACTGCTGTCGAAATATCCGTGACCAGATCACGAAGCATGGAAGCGCCATTCGGGAGGAGATCTTTGTCAACATCATCCTCCAGGGACTTGGGCCTGAGTGAAAGCCCTGCAAAACACTACTCCGACGAGGAATCATCTCAGAAGCCGCGCTATGCGCCGCACTGCTGACTGAACAGCAGGACATGGACTCGAGCAGGACAAGCTCCGCGCCGCGCCGAGAGCGCCTCGCCTTCTACACAGACAACCGTGAAGAGCGACGACAACCAAGGCGCCATTATTGCAAAAACTGCAAAGTCTTCGGACACTCAACGGACAAATGCAAATCCCGGTCCAACTATCGCCACCCGAATTCCACTCACCACAACAATTGGGTTGGCGGACAAGACGCTCGTTAGTTTCAACCTCAGCAACAAGCTCCTCGTCCTCCTGCACAACACCAATAGCAGACACAAGGACCTCAAGCAGGAGCCCCCAGGAACGTAATCGCTAATATGGCAACAAGGCGACGACCACGAGCCGCTGATCCAGACGAAGAGGAGGAACCTCGCGGTGAACTCATTCAACCTAAAGAAAGGTGGACCAACCCCCTCGCGAAAAATCACTACTACACGTACGACGAGGAAGAGCAAGACTGGCATCAGCCAATTCAGCTGCGGGAAAGCCCACCTCACGAGCATCAGCGCTTCGTACCTGTAAGATGGAAGGAGGAGGAAATCCGTCATTTCACAGGCGATACAAGGCAACGCTAGTGACACCGCGGCTCGCGCTACTCCTGCGCAACAACACGGACAACCACAATACTTGGTACCTGGACAGCTGCTGCGGCCAACATATGGTGGGATCTGTTCGATGCATCTCGAACATTAGCCACGCTTCCGCCACCTACATCACCGTCGCCAACAACGAGCAAATGCGCGCCAACGCACAAGGCATCGTGGTCCTGCAAGCACGAGACAGCAACACGCACATCTCGTTCAACGACGTGCTCTACGTGCCGGTTCAACTTACTATCGGCAGGACAACTCAGAGATTGCGGAGTCATGCTCGCCACGGACCCAGACACACGTGACCTTATACTCACCTACGCCCCTCCAGATTCTCCCCCTGAGTCGCACAAATATCTCAGACGGGCCCGCTCGATCAACGACATCTACGTTCTGGACTTTGACATACCAAACTGCCAAGCTTCCTCGGACGAGCTCGTTGACCTCGTTCCCCTGGACTTCCTGTTCATGAACAAGGAGTCATGGCAGCACCCAGATGGACAACCATGGATGCGCAGTCCTAACCCTCGTGAGATAAATCTGCACCAACCTAACCTCAACGACCTCTGCACCACCTGTCACACACCCACGGCAAGTCGCACAGAAGAAGTGGAAAGAGATCTTGCCGCAATTCAAGAGGAGGAAAGCGCCGAGGCAGAGCCCATAGGCATGACGGAGATGGAGCTCGACGTCACCACTCAGCACATCTTCGGTGAACGAAACGATAGGCTCGGACAAATGCCGCAGGAGCGCCCAACACCATGCTCGTAGACGCTCCGCTTCGTCCTCGAAGCCAATATCGGAACTTTTGACAGGAGAATCGTCCGCGTCCTTACACCCACGACGTCTACCGCAACGTCATCGACAAGGCGTGGAAGGATCCTGACGCAAAAGAGGAGCTGAGCATCAAGGAAGAAGAAGACAATGCAAAGGCAGCGAAGAAACAGAAACTGTATGAAGAGTGCATAACGGCCGGATGGGACGAATAGTCTGCACGACGTGGTGGTTGGGGAGACGACGCTGACGATAATGGGGGCACCTCAGGTGCCACATGGGGGTCCGCATCTGGCACATGGGGCTCCACCCAAGGTTGGGGAACTAGCGCGTGGGGAGAACCGGAACACCGAGTCCTCGCCGAAGGCGATCTCACCCAAGAGGAGCTCGAGGCGGTTGAACGGGAGATGGCAGCTGATAGACTATCCCCACGAGTCGCCGTTCGGCTCGGTTGTCCACCGCGCAATCTCCCATCACCACCCAACTCACCTCATCGCTGGTATAATCCCTGGTCGGAGATTGAGGAGGGGAATGTACCGTAAACTCCACCCCGTGACGCCCTTGGACCAATCTCCCACCCAGATCCATTTGCCCGCTTCATCGAGGGCACAAGGACTCCGCTCAACATCATCCGAGATCGCGATTTTTTTGCGCTCTACCTCATGATGGCACCTGCGGAAGGGGAGACAGCAATAGAAGCAGAAACAGTGGAGCCGGACAATGAAGCAGAACCAAGAGAAGAGGAAGAACCAGCGCTCTAAATTCCCCAAGAGACAGAAGCAGAGGCGGCGGAACACCACGCGCGTTACCTGCGCACCTCTAGAATTCGCGCCGAGGACGATCTCTGGCAACAACGACTCGGTCAACCCTTGCGACATACGTTCAACAACTGCCTCCGCATCAAAGTCTTTCTTCCAGGAGCACTGCTGCGCCCCGACGGCACGAAACCTCACTCCACCCTTCATCCAACTACCTGCACCGTCTGTCCCACAGATGCTCTCTCTCATCACGCCTACCCCTCCCTGGATCCAAGCACCAACCGCTACAAGAAACTGCAGAAGGTATACAGTGACTTCATTGTGCTCACCTTCCCGGCATCAACGGCGAACAGCACACACTTACCTTCATCGACGCGTACTCACGCTACTTCTGGATCGCTAATGTCGACGTTCGCTCCAAGGCTCCTGAAGTCTTTCGCATCTGGCTCGCACACGCACAGCGACAATCAGGAAAGAAGTTGAAAATCTGGCAGACCGACGGTGCCAAGGAGTTTCACAGCAACGAACTGGAGAGTGTTGTTACAGAGAAGGTGATCAAGCATCAGGTCTCTCTCCCCATCGCTCACCAGCAGCAAGGCGTCACAGAGAGGATCAACCGCACCCTCATGACAAAAGTACGCGCCCTCATGAATCAGTCCTGCCTACCTAAGAAGTACTGGCCGTAAGCCATGAACCACGCCGTGAGACTGCGCAACCTCCTCTCAACCACGGCCAATCGAGACAACCTCTCCCTGCACATGGAGTGGACCGGCTCAAGGGGAGATCCCTCCATGTTGAGGGTTTGGGGGTGCATGGTGCAGTACCGGCCCGTGACATCCTCTTCTACGAACGTCTCACCTTGCAGTAGTGGATCGAGGACGAGCATCGCAACGTCGCCCGCGGCTACGCCAACAGCGGCCGCAGCTTTGCATCTCCAGAAGACGATGCAGCAGCAGCAGCAGCAGCAGCGTTCGACCGCGAACCCGCCAAAGAACATCCCGGCGTACCGCCTCGTCTGTGCAACGACGACGACAATGACAGCAACGACGCTCCCGCGCCAGGACCATCACGGCGCCAAGCTGAACCAAGCACTCTCTCACCAGGCCATGAGAGTGACGATGACGTTGTGGTGAAAATTACCACCACAGACACCGCAGGCACTACCAATGTGTCAGCTTCTCGTTCTGCACACGTCAGTCACTACCCTCACGCGCGTCGTCGAGCCCAAGAACCCGCGCCAGGCCCTAACCGGTCCTCACGCCAAGGAGTGGCGTGCCGCCATGGATGCGGAGCTAAAGGTGCTGGAATCACGTGATACATGGGTCCTAGTCGATCGTGCAGCAGTGAAGGGGAGGAGGGTGCTCGGCGGAAAATGGGTTTTTCGCTTAAAGACTAATATTGACGGTACCATAGATCGCTTCAAAGTACGATGGGTTATACGCGGGTACCATCAGCGCCACGGCATTGAGTTCGATCAAGCCTTCGCTCCCGTCAGCCGTCACACCTCCGTCAAGATCATATTCGCCATTGCCACCACTAAGCATCTACCACTGCGGCAGATCGACGTCAAGAATGCGTTTTTGTACACGCTGGTTGATGCCACCATCTTCGTGGAGCAGCCACACACCTACGGGGAAGGAGACCCCAGGGTCTACGTGGATAAAGCAGGCGCCGCGCCTCTGGCAGCAGCATCTGCACAAAATCCTTCTTGAGATCGGCTTCAGGCAGCTGCCACACGACCCGGGAATGTACCGCCTCCACTTCAATGGCGACTACATTCTCCTTACCGTTTACGTCGATCTGCTGTACACTGGCACCTACAACAAACAACTCAATTAGTTCGAGGAGAACCTGGCGCAGCGCGTTGACATCACCATCAACCACAACGTCACGCAGTTCCTGGGGCTGAACATCGCCTACGTGCCAGAAGCAATTCATTTGTCATTCCGCCCACACCACTCTCAACTCCCTACCGCAACCCCAGCACCAACTACAAACCGGACAACAAACCTCTGTCCCCTGCCCGCAGGACTCTAGCTGTACCAGCGCATCTGGGATGCCTGTTGTTCACCTCTGTCACCTGCCGACCCGACCTTTCGTACATCGCCAGCCAACTGGCACAGTACTCTCGCAAGCCAGTAGCTGAAAACCAGCTGGACTTGGAGCGCGCCCTGCAGTACTTCATCTCCACACCTGACATCGGGCTCTCCTACTCCACGCTGACGACGACTTCCTTCAATCTCAACGGCTACGTGGACGCGGATCATGCCGCTGATCCTGCGGATCGACGGTCCCGAACCGGTTTCGTTTTTCGTCTGGAGCCAACCGGACCAATCTCCTTGAATTCACAAAAGCAGGAGATGGTTGCCCTGTCATCGGCTGAAGCAGAATACATTGCCGCAACAGCAGCAGTTTCGCGAAGGTCTGTACCTGCAGGAGGTGCTGCAGGAAGCAAAAAATCCAACTTCGCCCACCTTTCGCCTTCACTACGAAAACCAGAGCGCCATCAAGATCGCTAACAAGCCATGATTCGTGAACCGCAAGAAGCACATCGCGCTTCGGTACTTTTTTCGTCAAGGACGAGATTGACCAGGGCAAGGTTGACCTCGCGTACTAGCCCACAACCGAGATGGCAGCCGACTTCCTCACCAAGCGACTACAACGTCAGCAGTACAAGCACTATTCTGAGCTCACCGGAGTAGTCAAGCGAGTCAGCCCTCTGCGCGCCCAGGAATGAAGGGGAGTGTTACGATATGAAAGTTTATGAGAAGGCATTCCTGTACGCTGCAGGAGCCGACTCTACCGAGTACGAAGTCGAGGCGTCAGAAGAGTCGAAGCCACATAGCAACCGTTTGACCACGACCGATGCAGGCAGAAATATTTGAAATGAAAAGAGCGGGAACAGGTTTGAAACTGGTTCCCACGCTGCGCGGTTTGAATTCGCTGCAATAAGGGAATGTACCCCTTAGAGTACATGGCTAGTCTAGGTCGTTTCGCATTCCTTTGTATTTCCTATATAAACTCGATGTATGCATGCTATTATCATCTCAGTCATTTACATTCACTCTGACCTGAGTTCACTACTTCCGCTGCAACACTACCTGCGATCAACCCTGATCGATCATTCACTAAGTTCCACCTGAGATTGTAACAATTGGTTTTTTCCGTTCATGCCCAAAACTACTACGTTTATAATTTCATGAACAACAGTGGTGATGTGAACACGTGGCAAGAAAACGTTGTCTGGCAGGATGAGTCATAAACATAATATGGGATGTATTTTGAGTGACAAGTGTTCGAGTAAACCCACGATGAAATGAGTTATTTTTTCAATAACAAGGTAGCCAGCAAATACTTTCCCCACATACAGTTATTGTTTTACAGTATTTTTCCCACATTTCTTGTCCTCCATTCCCCACAAACTCACTCTGCCCACTCATCTGCGTCGTGGCATGCACGGATTGCACGGTGCGCCAACAGCAACCTCGATGTTGCTGCGCGACGTGGACACCCCAAGGCGACCTTTTCCATCAACCAAGATTTGAGTCCAGCGTAGGGTCGATCGGTTCAGAGAGGTTCTTTCTGTATTTCAGCATTCAAATTTGTGTCGAGTAAAAAACGCGAGACAAGTGATCGGCGGTGGTTCCGGTGGCACAGCGGAAACGAGCTAGCAAAGTGGTAGTGCTGGCAGTGGAGGATCGTTCATCTGGGAAGCGCGGTATTTATCAATCGTTGCCATGGCAACGTCTTGGCGTTTGCTGCTCAATCGGACGCTACCCGCTACACGTGGCTGCCACGTGCTCGCAGGTCAGACCTCGTCGCGCCGCGCTCGCACGCCCTTTTTTCGCTTAGTCGCACACCCTTTTTTTGCTTAGTCGCACGACCTTGTCGATGAATCGTGGGCGCGATTGGCGAATGGAGATTGTTGAGCGCGTTGTCGCCTGCTCCCACCCGTCCCTCCCCTCCACTAGGCCACTCGCACGCGCATCACTCCCTGCCATCCCCTTCCCGCCTCTCACGCCTCTCATCGCCGCGGCGCCACTCAGCGACGCTGCACGCATCTCGACTCGCCTCCTCCCTCGTCCCCTCTCCTTCACTCCTCTCCTCCGCGCCGCGCGTCTTCCCTCTCCCCCCTCGGCGCGCGTCGTCGCGGCCCGCTTTATCGCGCGCTGCGTCGGTGCGGGCGGCAGCCGACGCGGGAAGCGATGGCGGTGGCCCCGCCACCGCGGAAGGTGCGTCGCCGGCCATGTGTGGCTCCCCGTGTCCCCCCATTTGCACATTCCACCCGTCCCCCTCACTGCCTTTCCCCCCCACCCCCTCCCTCCAACACAAGCCTCTTTCTCGTCCGTCGACTTGCGGCTGCTATCCTGTCGTTGCTCTCGCCCACCTCCCTTTCTCCCCCCCTCCCTCCCGCGCCCCACCTACCTCCTTCACCTCACCCACCTCCCGTCCTCACCGACCTGCCTCTTTCGTCTCCCGCTCCGGTGTGTTCATCCGCCGTCCTTCTCCCTTCCTCCCTCTGGTTCCGGCCATATCCCCAACGCAACCCCTCATCCCTTCCTATCATCCCCATCACCTCCGTCACTCACTCATCCCTCACTGCTTCCCGCGGCCCCTTTGCTTCCCGCGCCCCTGCTTCCCCCGCCCTCCCCCGCTCCCCCCTGCTTCCCCCGCTACCCCCTACTTCCCCCGCCCTCCCTGCTTCCGCTGCCCTCCATGTTTCCCCCGCCCTCCTTCCTCCCCTGCCCGCCGTGCTTCCCTCCACCCTCCCTGCGCCCCTTCCCACTCCTCCTCCCCCCCTTCTCCATCGCACCTGCTGCACCCGCACCCCCGCCAGCAGCGCCAGGGCCAGCAGCGCCAGCACCACCAGCAGCGCCAGCAGCGGTGGACCCAGCAGTGGCGGGCAGTGAGCTGAGGCGGCGGTTCCTGGAGTTCTATGCAGCGAGGGGCCACGCGGTGCTGCCGTCCGCGTCGCTGGTGCCGGCGGACCCCACCGTGCTGCTCACCATCGCCGGCATGCTGCCCTTCAAACCCGTCTTCCTCGCCCAGGTGGGCTCCCACCCTCTGCCCCCCTTCCCCCCCCCCCCTCTCTCTCTCTCTCTCCCCCCCCCCTCTCTCTCTCTCCCCTCTCCCCTCACCATTGCCGGCATGCTGATCATCACCACCTATCATGCCCTCATCTCCCCCTCACATGCCCTCATCTCCCCATCACATGCCCCCGTCTCCCCCTCACATGCCCCCATCCCACATCCCATGTCCCCATCTGCCCCACAATTCTTCCATCCACTCTTCCATGCCCCCCAGATTACATCCCATGCCCCCATTAACCCCGTCCATGCCCCCATCGCCCCCTCCCCCGCTGTCCCACTTATCCCACCTCCACCCGCGTGGTGTCCAACAGCGCCCCACCCGTGCCGCCACAGCCACTCAGCAGTGCATGCTGTCAGCACCACCCTCTTGCTAACTCTGTTTCAACCTCCCTGCCGCCCCACCATCCCACCTCCCCACCATCTCACCTCCCCACCTCCCCACCATCTCACCTCCCCACCTCCCCACCTGCCCACCATCCCACCTGCCCACCTGCCCACCATACCACCTCTGTTGACTTTCTAAAGCAAAATCCACCTCCCGCCATCCCGCCTGCCCCAGGTGCCGCCCAGCGTGCCGCGCGCGACAACGAGCTAGCGGTGTGTGCGCACCAACGACGTGGAGAACGTGGGGCGCACGGCGTGCCACCACACCTTCTTTGAGATGCTCGGCAACTTCAGCTTCGGGGACTACTTCAAGCAGGACGCGTGCCAGTGGGCCTGGCAGCTCGCCACTGAGGAGTGAGTGCAAGAGGGGGGGGGCACACTGCACTGCCTGGGTCAGGGTGGAAGGGAGTTGCCGGCACTTGGACTGGATTGCATGCACGGCACTGCTTCTGTATGTCCTTCAAATCTGACTCCCTGTGCCTCGCATCACGTGTCCCCATCAACTCAATCTCGATGGTGTGCCACTGTGGGCGTGCTCAGCTCTCTTGACGTGATGGGACCTCATTCCCTCCCATGCCGCTGCCTTGCCTTGCCTTGCTGTTGCAACCAACTTGGCCAGACCCACGAGACCTCTATGCAGCCTCATCCTTTTGCCCGCGCCACCCTCTCCCTCCATGCGGCATGCCATGCACCATCCATTGCTCATCGCAATGCACTGCTCTGCTCTGCACTGCTCTGCACTGTTTTCTCTGCTCTGCCTCGCCCCCTGACGTGTGTGGTGTGTGGTGTGAGCTGAGGCCAGGTTCGGCATACCAGAGGAGCGCATCTGGGTGAGCGTCTTCCGCGACGACGATGAGACGTACGCCATCTGGAAGGACCAGGTGCGTGCCGCCCCCGCTGCCTACTGCTCCCCCCCCCTGCTGCTGCTGCTGCTGCTGCTGCTGCTGCTGCTGCTGCTGCTGCTGCTGCTGCTGCTGCTGCTGTGCTTGGAGTCACATGTACGCCTGCGCTCCCGCACCGCACGCAGACATTCTTCGACCCCACCTTCAACACCAGGTGGGAGTTAGTGCAGAGCGCATGCAGCGGACAACCTCTGGGACTTTTGAGGCACCTCAAAAGTCTTTGTGGGAAATCTCAAAAGCCACCCGCAACCTTCAGAGCTGACTCAAACCCGCCGTACCCGCACCACCCTCTCCCCCCCCCCCCACCCGCCCACTGGGAAGACCAGGTGGGAGTGGCGCCGGAGCGCATTCAGCGGCTGGGCGAGGAGGACAACTTCTGGGCGAGTGGGCCCACGGGGCCGTGTGGGCCGTGCAGCGAGCTCTACTATGACTTCCACCCCGAGCGCGGCATCCACGGCGCTGTAAGTACATGTGCTTGCTTTCGTCTCATCACTCATCCATACATACATGCGCTGTGCTGTGCTGCGCTGCGCTGTGCTTTGCTGTGTGCTGCGCTGCACTGTGCTTTGCTGTGTGCTGCGCTGCACTGTGCTTTGCTGTGCTGCGCTGTGCTGTGCTGTGCATGCAAGAGCAGTGCAGCGAGCTCTACTACGACTTTCTCCCTGAGCAAAGCATGGAGTGCGCCGTGAGTACCCCAGGGTGCTGCTTTAATGCATGGCTGTTCTGTATGGGTGCGGGTGGCGGGACCACTGCGCGCAGGGCACCGTGAGTGCAGCATCACCTGGGGCACACTGCAAGCAGGATGGCAGCCCCATGCCATGCCTGCCACACCACCACCCTGCTCCTCCCATGCCCTCTGCCCTCTGCCCTGTGCTCTGTGCCCTGTGCTGTGTGCCCTGTGCTGTGTGCGCTGTGCTCTGTGCCCTGTGCTGTGTGCGCTGTGCTGTGTGCCCTGTGCTGTGTGCGCTGTGCTGTGTGCCCTGTGTTGTGTGCCCTGTGCTGTGTGCGCTGTGCTGTGTGCCCTGTGCTGTGTGCCCTGTGCTGCGTGCGCTGTGCTGTGTGCCCTGTGCTCTGTGCCCTGTGCCCTGTGCTGTGTGCCCTATGCTGTGTCCCCTGTGCTGTGTGCGCTGTGCTGTGTGCCCTGTGCTGTGTGCCCTCTGCTGTGTGCCCTGTGCTGTGTGCCCTGTGCTGTGTGCTCTGTGCTGTGTGCCCTGTGCTGTGTGCCCTGTGCTGTGTGCCCAGTGCTGTCTGCCCTGTGCTGTGTGCGCTGTGCTATGTGCGCTGTGCTGTGTGCCCAGTGCTGTGTGCGCTGTGTTGTGTGCCCTGTGCTGTGTGCGCTGTGCTGTGTGCCCTGTGCTGTGTGCCCTGTGCTGTGTGCCCTGTGCTGTGTGCCCTGTGCTATGTGCCCTGTGCTGTGTGCGCTGTGCTGTGTGCGCTGTGCTGTGTGCGCTGTGCTGTGTGCCCTGTGCTGTGTGCGCTGTGCTGTGTGCCCTGTGCAGTGTGCCCTGTGCTGTGTGCGCTGTGTTGTGTGCGCTGTGCTGTGTGCCCTGTGATGTGTGCCCTGTGTTGTGTGCGCTGTGCGATGTGCGCTGTGCTGTGTGCCCTGTGCTGTGTGCGCTGTGCTGTGTGCGCTGTGCTGTGTGCCCTGTGCTGTGTGCCCTGTGCTGTGTGCGCTGTGCCGTGTGCCCTGTGCTGTGTGCGCTGTGCTGTGTGCGCTGTGCTGTGTGCCCTGTGCTGTGTGCGCTGTGCTGTGTGCGCTGTGCTGTGTGCGCTGTGTTGTGTGCGCTGTGCTGTGTGCCTCTATCGCAGGATCTGGGCGACGACAGTCGCTTCATAGAGCTCTACAATCTGGTCTTCATGGAGAGCAACCGCCGTGATGACGGGTCGTTGGAGCCGCTGCGCTGCAAGAACATCGACACGGGGCTCGGCCTTGAACGCCTTGCGCAGATCCTGCAGCAGGTGAGGGGTGCAGGGTGCAGTGCTTGCTTGCTGGTGACTCATAGTGACGTGTGCGGCTGGGTGTGCTGCTAGTGGTATGCCGTTGGTTGGCTATGCTGCTGTGGCTATGCTGCTGTGCCTATGCTGGTGATAGCAGTGCATGTGCTGGTGGTGTGCTTGCATATGTGTCTCATATCTCATCTCAGGCGCAAGGATGGTTGCATGAACTTAAGTAGCGTGGAGTTGAATGCTGGAAGCACTAGTGCTGACACGCATGCTATAAGCAGGCTACTTACTTACTTAGTGGCACGATGGCAGTATCTCTGGCTAACGCATGAGGAGCATATCCCTCCACCCCAGTACGGTTGAGCAGAGTACTTTAGTGCAGTTGGGTTTGACCTGAACCAGCTGTAGTTCGGACCTTGCTCATCCTGCCAAGATGCGATCTACACATTCACCCACATCTCTCCTCACCCGTCTCACTCCCTGTGCCCACATGGCGTGGCCCCACGCCCACATACCCTCCCCACCGCCAGGTGCCGAGCAACTACGAGACGGACCTCATCTTCCCCATCGTGCAGCGTGCTGCTAAGCTGGCGGGTGTGGACTACCACAGCGCGGATGACGACACCAAGCGCATGCTCAAGGTGGGTGTGGCTGAGGTCACAGCTATCAGGGTGGGAGTTCACATGCCTTGTCGTAAAACAACCTCTCACTGTCCCCGGGTCCCTGCTGTCCCCCTGCCTTTGCACGCCTTCTGCCTCACTCAGACCACCCATTGCTTTCTCCCCGGCCATCTCGTTAGCCGCTGCCGATTATTCCCGGCAGTGCTGTTGTATACATCTCACATCACCTCGCCTCACCTCATCGCATCGCATCTCGCTGGGTCCACCTCCTCCCCTGGCGTCCGTTGTGCCCGTGCAGGTGATAGGCAACCATGCGAGGGCCGTGGTGCACCTGGTGGCGGACGGCGTGTCGCCCTCCAATCTCGGCCGCGGCTACGTTGTGCGTCGCCTCGTGCGCCGCCTTGTGCGCACCACCAGGCTGCTCGGCATCAACGCCGCCACCACTCACAACCACAGCGACTCTGCCAATGGCAACGGCAGTGCTGCTGGAAGCAGTGACTCTGCCTTCCTGCCCATCATCGCTCGACAGGTGTGCGATTCAGCCTCCTTCCTCCATCTGTTTCGCTGCAGCTGCATAACTAACGTCTCCTGATTCCGATCCCCTGTGCCTCTTTCATCGTCTACTTCACCTTTCCCCCGCTTCTCGTCTCAACCCCTGTGTCCCCTTTCATTCCCCCGCCACTAGCTGATAGGGCCGGGAGCAGCCACGAGCAGCAGTGCCTGTGGGCCCTGTGCCACGAGCAGCAGTTCCTGTGAGCCCTGTGCTTCCTCCCCTGCACGACCCACCTAACGCCCAACCTTCCCACATGTGCCTCCTCCCCTATGCCAGGTTAGCCATGAGCACGGACATCAACAGCAACGTGGCAGAGCGTGCCGAGGGCATGCTGGAGGAACTGCGGTGGAAGGAGGAGTGCCAGTGGGGAATGGGGTACATGCAGGACTGTGATTCCTCCCCTGCACGCCTAATTACCGCGTGCCCTCTCCCCCCTCCCCCCTCTTTCCCCCCCAACCAGGTGATAGCGATGAGTGCACACATCAACGGCAACGTGGCAGAGCGAGCAGAGCGGGTGGTGGAGGAGCTGCGGCGCGAGGAGGAGCGGTTTTTGGCCACGCTGGAGCGCGGCAAGAAGATGCTCGACCTTCTGCTCTCCCAGGCGCTCTCCCACGCCGCTGATAGCACTGCTGCTCATGCTGCTGCTGACGGTGCTGCTGCAGGAGGGGAGGGGGTGGGGGTGGTGGTGGGGGCGGTGTTGAGTGGGCGGGATGCGTTTGTGCTATACGACACGTATGGGTTCCCCGTGGAGATGACAGAGGAGGTGGCGCGGGAGAGGGGCGTGGCCGTGGACATGGCGGGCTTTGAGCAACAGATGGCGGCACAGCGGAAACAATCGCAGGTACGCGTGCGAGGATGAGGTGACATTGAACAGTGGAGGTGTTGTTTGGAATGGAAAGGGGGAGTACAGATAGTCAACCTAGAGAGGTACGGAAAAATGGGCTTGATTCGGAGCTAGGCCAAGATAATTGGTCCCCTCCAGTCCACCTCCCTTCAGTTGGTTCTCTTCAAAGAACGATCCATGTCTTCCCTCCTTTCCACAATCCGCCTTTCCCTAATTGCCCCCCCCCCCCAGGCGGCGCACAGTGCGATCAAGCTGGCGGTGGGTGGGGCAGCAGCGGACCTGGCAGGGCAGGTGCCGGAAACCGAGTTCGTGGGGTACTCGTGCCTCGCCTCCTCCTCGCCCGTGCTGGCGCTCGTGGTGGACGGCAGGGTGGTGGAGCGCGCAGCAGCGGGGCAGGCAGTGGACGTGGTGCTGGCGCGCACGCCCTTGTACGCCGAGGGGGGCGGGCAGATCGCCGACTGGGGGCACATGCGCGTGCTGCAGGGCACGGAGGGGGAGGGGGAGGGGGCGGTGGTGCGGGTGAGGGATGTGCAGCGCGCGGGGGGAGGGCTGTGGCTGCACCGGGGGGAGGTGGAGGAGGGCAAGGTGTGTGTGGGTGACGAGGTGGAGGCGGTGGTGGATGAGAAGCAACGGCTGCGTGCACAGGTGAGGGGAGAGGGAATGAGGGTGCACGTGAGCGTGAGGGCAGCTGTGAGGGCTCAGGCCGGATTGTTAGATTATGGTGCCGTTTTGAGATTTCACCACATGCCTCATCCTCATCCCTCCGCTCAGCTCCACCTCTCCATTTCCCTTTCCCTCTCCCTCTCCAGGCGCACCACACAGCAACGCATCTGCTGCAGGCGGCGCTGCGCGAGCAACTTGGCCCGGACGTGGCGCATGCGGGCAGCCTGGTGGCGTTCGACCGGCTGCGCTTCGACTTCCACTTCCCGCGCGCCCTCACGCCCTCCGAGCTCGCCGCCGTGGAGGCGCGCGTCAACAAGTGGATCGCCGCTGGGGCTGATGTCACGGCGGCCAATATGCACATTGCTGACGCCAAGGCTGCCGGGGCGATTGCGATGTTTGGAGAGAAGTACACGATGAGGTATGTGTGGTGTCAGGGGAAGGGCAGGGAGGGGCTTGCGCATGTGTGAAGGGGTTGGAGGGGCATGTGCCAGACCATCCCCGGTGGGAACCAAGTATGGTGCCGGTGCCATCGCGATGTTTGGAGAGAAGTATGGTGAGGTGAGGAGGTATGGTGTGAAGGAGAGGACAGGGAGAGGGAGAGGCATGTGGGCGGAATGGTGTGACACCGTCGGCGCTGTGTTGTGGAGTGGAGATGCCAGGCACTCACGTGAGAGAGTTGCACAAAGGGCAGGGGGGCGCAGGGTTCAAGCGAACCTCAAGTGGCGCTCCGAGGGGTGTCGGTGCGTGGTAGCGAGCACATGAGCCCACTCCAACACATCTCTCCCCCTCGCCCTCTCCTTCTTCCTCCGCTATCCTCGCCCCAACAGGTGCGAGTGATAGACGTGCCGGGAATAAGCATGGAGCTGTGTGGCGGCACGGACGTGGGCAACACAGCGCACATCCGCGCCTTCAAGCTGCTCTCCGAGGCCGGCATCGCAGCGGGTGTGAGGCGCATTGAGGCCGTGGCGGGCGAGGCGGCTGTGGACCTTCTGCACCAATGGGACGGCGTTGTCAAGGCGCTCTCCTCGTCCCTCAAGGTGCATGCGCTTACTCCTCCCCACGATCCACACGATCGCTCTGCTCACCTCGGTGGCGGGGGAGGCAGCAGTGGACCTGCTGCACCAGTGGGACGGCGTGGTCAAGGCGCTCTCCTCCTCCCTCAAGGTTAGTCCATGCCCGCCCTTTAGATCCTCATTGCATACCCACATGTCTGTTCTGCTCTGCTCGTTGCACTGCTGCACACCTTGTTCTGCTCCTCTGCACCACTCGGCTGTGAACAACTAAGATGCTGCCCCCCTTCCTTCACGGCATACTCTCTCTGCTCCACACGTTCTTCTTCTCCACACTCTTTCTCCACACCATTCTTCCCCACCCTCTTTCTCCATGCACACTATGGCGATTCCCATTTCTGCATCCACCACTTGTCTCCCTCCTTCTCTGGCTCAACGCAACGACTCCTACCTCGTTCCTTTCAAACGCCACACTGAGCCGGGGGGGCGCGGGATGCAGGTGAAGGTGGAGGAGGTACCAACGCGAATCGCAGTGATAAAGGAGGTGCGGGAGGCCCTCAGCGAGGCGGAGAGCCTGGTGGCACCACTGACCACACCACTGCTCATCACACCCACTCTTACCTCCTTGCCTTCCCAACACGCGTGGCAGTGCTGCAGGAGGAGCTGCGGGCGGCCTTTCTGCATGCACTCTCTGACGATTCACCAATTGTGCATCCACCACTTCCCTTCTCTCTCTCCTCGTGCTCCGCAGGTGAAGGCGGAGGAGGTGCCGGCGCGAGTGGCGGTGCTGCAGGAGGAGCTGCGGGCGGCGCGCAGCGAGGCGGAGAGCCTGCGGGGCGACCTGGCTGTGGCGCGCTCACAGCTGCTGCTGGGGCAGGCCGAGACCGTGGGGGCCATGGGGTGCCGGTGAGCTGTGGGGGGAAATGGGGTGTATTTGAGGTGGAAAGGGGGGGGGGGGAGAATTGGGCACAGGTGAGGTGTAAGGAGAGGGGGGGAAAATAGGGTGCAGGTGAGGTGGAAGGGGGGAGGGTGGGGGGAGTATGGGGTGCAGGTGAGGTGGAAAGGGGGGGGGGGGGGGGGGGGGGGAATGGGGTGCAGGTGAGGTAGAAAGGGGGGGGGGGGGAATGGTGTGCAGGTGCGGTGGAAAGGAGGGGGGGAGGAATGGTGTGCAGGTGCGGTGGAAGGGGAAGGGGGGGGGGGGAATGGGGTGCAGGTGCACTGTGGGGGAGGTGGGGGGAGGGCATGGGGTAGCTGGAAGAGTGCATGGGGGGAAGGCGGGCAGGAGGGCAGGAAAGCATGGGTGGGGAATGCATATGAGGGAGTGGTTAGAGCCCACCACTCACCCCACACACGTGCCTCAATCCCCTCCACACCGCGCTCGCATCCTCTCCACCTCCCACACAACGCAACAAGCCCATCCCCCCTCTTCCCCCCCCCTCAGGGTGCTGATGGCAGAGTTGCCGGGAGTGACAGCCGACGCCCTTTGAGTCGACTCACAACGCAACTAGCCCATCCCCATCCCCCCTCCCCCCCTCCCTCCCTTTCCCCCTCTCGCCCCCTCTCCCTCTCCCCCCTCTCCGCCTCTAACAGCGTGCTGGTGGCGGAGCTGCCCGGGGTGACAGCAGACGCCCTCAAGACGGCTGCAGAGAGCCTCGCGGCACAGCTGTCGGCAGGCGGTGAGGGCGGCAGCAGTGAGAGTGCCGTGGTGCTGGCGTCGGGCAGCAGTGAGGAGGGCAAGGTGGCCATCGTGGCTCTGCTCAGCCCCGCGGTGAGTGCCAGCTGCATGCTGTGTGCTCTAGAACACTGCTCTTGGTTAGTGCTCTTGATGAGTGCTCTAGGTGAGTGGCAGCTGCCTGCAGTGCGCTGTTGCTCACCACATGTTATTCCATGCACACCAGCAGCCCTTGCACACCAGCAGCCCTTGCACACCAGCAGCCCTTGCAGCACCCTCCATACAATCTCCACATTCCCCCACGTGGCCTGCTCCCCGCCCATGTGTCCCACAGGTGGTCAAGGCGGGCGTGAATGCGGGCAAGCTGGCGGGCGCCATGGTGCGCGTGTGTGGGGGAGGGGGAGGGGGGCGCCCCAACTTCGCGCAGGCAGGGGGGAGGCAGCCGGAGAAGCTGCCGGAGGCGCTGGCTGTGGGCAGGGCGGAGCTCATGAAGCAGCTGGGGGCGTAGTGGGGGCTGTGCAGGGGGTCGTAGGGGGGGCTGTGCAGGGGGGGGCGTCATGCCACTAGCTGCTTGTTTCACACTGCGAGTCTCATTCTCGTACAGCAGTGGTGAGGAAAGAGGGCTCTGTGCAGTGGGCCTGTCTATAAAATTGTCAGGCCTATACCGTGATCTCCTGGCTATCGAACACTTGCGTCCTTCTTTAGGGTCACCAATCTGGCCGGTGTTGTAATGTAACTCCTTTCACCAGCAAGAGACGCGAGGACATCGCCGTTCATGTCTTTGGGTTTAATTCCAATTCCACACACCTCTCTTGCAACCTCTACCCCCGTACATGTCCGTTTGTCAAGGCGCTGCCATTCAAAAGGGGCTTGCTGTTAACGAATGAGAATGACTAGAATGATAGCATACAGGGGTACATACCACATACCGTATAGGAAACCCAGGTCTGCTTAACCTAGCCCAACTATGGTAAGTGTACACGCCCAAAACACTTGTGGAAAGTGGAGAGGGCATGGGATCAGAAAGGGTGGGGGAGGTGGCGGCGGGAGAGGATGGTGGGGTGAGTATCAGGATCATGGGATGTATAGAAGCAGAGGTTGCGCCAGAGAGATGGCATTGTAGCCTAGGTGGTAGGAGTAGGCTTGGGCATTGGCCCGACCCAACCCGACCCGACCCGTTTGGGGCTACCCGAGGGTAGGGTGGGGTCGGGTCGGGTATACCCAACCTCGGGTATTTAGGGTCAGGTTAGTTACCCGACCCGCTTTGTATACCTCGGGTATTTATAACCCGAGGTCGGGCCGGGTATACCCGTAAAGACAATGTCATTAAAATTTGCATTTCACACAGTGTGATGGCGCGCTCCTATTAATTACCTAAACTTTTAGTTAAATGTCTTAGTTAGGCACTTCTTACGGCATTTTGCAAGCCACAAACATGTTTGACCAGGTCGGGTATCGGGTATCAAATACCCGATCTTGAACACCCGGGTCGGGTATCGGGTATCTGTTACCCGACGCAGGTGTACATACCCAACCTGGCCGGGTAGTCCAATCAGAACTAAATACCCGACCCGCCAAAAAGGTCGGGTCGGGTCGGGTTACCCGACCCGTTCGGGTCAAATGCCCAAGCCTAGGTAGGAGTGGTAGCACAGCACTGGTAGGGGGAGTAGGGGGGAGAGAGCGTTCGGGGGAAGGGCCAGCAACCAGTGAATGAAGAAGCAGTCCACGATGGCCAGGCGGTGCAGCACACGGCCTTTTGAGTCATCTCATGACAAGCGATGAGTGACCTGCTGTGCTTGCTTCTGGCACGTCATGAGGTGGCCCTGGTATTGGGTGCCCTTGCATTTGGTGTAGCCACTGCGTGGAGACGCGGTTCATTAAGCGGCCATTTGAGTCGACTCAAGAGTCAGCTCATAACAGGAGTTGGGTCCGCTGCTGTGCTTGCTGCCAGCCAGCATCACATGAGGCGGCCCACATAGTGGGTGCCCTTGCATGAGGCAGTGAGGTGTGGCCACTGCACGAAGAATCGGTCCACGATGCCCAAGCAGTGCAGCAGGCGGCCTGTGAGCGACAGGTGCAGCACGCGCGCCACACTCTCCACAAACACGATGCTGCTGCTCTGCACGCCCAACACCTGCATGAACACGATGGTGGTGAGGGGTTATGGGAGTGGGTTCTGATGAGTCCCATGAGCCGCAACCCCTTGTGGCAGCCCTCTGGCTTTCTGACTTCTGGCTGTGCACAGGCTGGAAGCATGGCATACAGAGGGAAGGCGACGCGGGTCAGATTGGGGACAGTGGGGAAGTGAGAGGTGCGGGAGAGCAGGGCGCGTTGGGTGTTGCAGCAGGAGGCCTGTGAGCGACAGGTGCTGCACGCGTGCCGCACTCTCCACGAACACGATGCTGCTGCTCTGCACGCCCATCACCTGCACAAGTAGGATGGTGAAGGGTGGAGGGATTGGGTTTTGATGAATTGCATGAGCCAAACCCATTTGGAGCTCTGCTTTTCAGTGCTTTGGGATCTGTTGTGCATGCTGGAAGAAGGGAATGCAAGCGAAAGGGAAGGGCGTCACACTGGGCGGCGAGGAGAGAGAAGCGGTGGAGAGCAGAGGGCCACCGACAGCCGGTCTCACAGCAAATGAATGTAGATGCTGCGAGTGAGGTGAGGAGATGGCCTGGCACTAGGGACCATGTGTGAACGGGGAGTGGCACTCGTGAAGAGTCGCTGTGTACAGGAACGGAGCTCACTGGAATGTGAATTGCAGTGAGTGTGTGAAGATGGATAAGGTGGATGCAGAGGGTCTGTGAGTCGGTGGAGGAGGGGATGGGAGGGTGCAGATGGGTGCAGATGAGTTGTGCTCACACAGATCGAGAGGAACTCACATGCAACGTGAAGACAGCGATGCAGATTGGCAGGCAGGTGCCTGGCCCGTTGCAGAGCAGCTGTGGATTGATGGAGGGAGGGAGACGGATGGACAAGGATGGGCACGGATGGGCAAAAACGGTGAGTTGTAATGTGAGTTGACGGAATGGCAGGATCACAAGGAAACATGACATGCATCCGCAGAATCCAGAGAAAAGGACTAGCAGGAAGCAGCACGAGAGAGACAAGAGGTAAGCTACACGGATGGACGGACCAGCTGCGGTCTGACGCGAGCATCGAGCAGCATGGCGTGCAGCGTGGCAGCGATGGTGGTGGCCACTGAGGTGATGTACGACTGCCCCACCTCTCGACTGCGATACACCGATAGGAATGAAGGGGCCGGGACAGGCGAGGGGGGGGAGGAAGTTGGTGCGTCCTGCTGTGCACGGGATGGGAGAGCAAGAGTGAGGAAAACGCAGGAGGAAAACAGACATGATGTGTGACTGCCCCAACTCACGATTCCATGGCGCGGTGAGTGCAGGGCGTGGGTATGGGCAGCAACATTAGCTTGGCAGGCCACAGGCAGGCAGGCAGTCGTGCGTGGGCGAGCTTTGAGGCGCCGCAACATACAACCATGCAACAGAGATTCGCTTTGAGCGAGGGTGGTGGCGGGTCTCGCCTGGGCGAAGGTGGTGGCGGGTCTCACCTGGGCGAGGGTGGTGGCGGGTCTCACCTGCGCGAGGGCTTGCTCTAGCTGGCGCGCCTTGGGCAGGCTGATGGCGTCGGTGGCAGCAGCAATGTAGCAGCGCGGGCTGTAGCGCACGTGGTCCAGGGCGGGCTGTAGCGCCCGTGGTCCAGGGCGCCCACTAGTCGCAGGGCGCCCACTAGTCGCAGGGCGCCCACTAGTCGCAACATCTCCGCCGTGTGGCCTCCTGAAGGGGCGGAGGAAAGGCAGGGGCGGGGGGGGGGAGGGAATAATCGTGGAAGGAGCAGGGAGGACGCATGTGTGTGAACACGTATGTGTGTGGTCCAGCACAGTCACCACACACAGCATCTCCGACGTGTGGCCGCCTGGGGGGAGGACGAGGGACGGGAGGCGCGCATGGGGAGGGAGGAAGGCAGCAGCGCAGGCAGAAAAAAAAAATGCAGGGGAGGGGGAGAGGCGCAGGTGGTAGGGAGTGCGCGGCAGCAAGGCGAGCATGAGTGAGTGTGGGGGAAGCGGGGAGGGTGAACGTGTGAGGGTGTGCAGAAAGGGATTGCCTGTGTGTGCGGAGAAAGAAAGGGCAGAGCTTGTAGCGCAGCAACGATTGTGTCAAGCAACGGTGCTGCGCGGTGCCGTGCGGCTGCATGAAACGCGCAGAGAGCCGCTGAAGCGCCCGTGCGGCTGGAAAATGAACATGAGAGCGGAAGGTGGTGGGGGGAAAGAGATGGTGGATCTGTGGTGGAGAACGGGGGAGGGGAGCAACGGAGAGTGCGAATGTGAGCACCTGAGCCCAGCACGATAAGCACCTGAGCCCAGCATGATAAGCACCTGAGCCCAGCACGATGAGCACCTGAGCCCAGCACGATGAGCGTGGAGAGGCGGTCGCCACGCGGCCTCTTGCGGTGGGGGCGGCCCACAGCGTGCAGCACGAGCAGCACGCGCAGCAGCAGCAGAGCTACAAGGGCCGTGAGGGCGAGGGAGAGGGGCGAGGCGGGCAAGGAGAGGAGAGAGAGAAGCTCGGCTGCCCTGCTGCGTGCTGCGTGCTTGTAACACATCGCCCTCCTACCCTACGAGCAATCCTAGCTAAAGCGCTACCTAAGTAAGGTAGCGACTTATGAGATGAAGAGGTTGGAGGAGATGAGTGGTGATTGGTCCACAATTGTGGACAACCACCCACTAAAAGACAAGCGTGGTTGGGATCCAACCCAACCCCTACATTGGTTGGAATTCCAACCAATGGCAATGGAACATTGTTGTTACAAGTCACAACATGTAACAAAACCATGATTATCACAATTCTATTGCTCTCATTGGTTGCTAATCCAACCATTGTGCCACCTAAGCAAACTCACCCCTAGGAGCTCCTTGCCCTTGTTGCCATGGAGGAAGTGGAGCTCCCCAAGGAGGTCTAGGAGGGGTTTGAGCTAACCAAGCTCATTCTCAACTCCCAACTTCCAATTAACCAAAATGGAAATGGGATTTTCCTCCAAGTACAAGGCTTTTCCCTCACAAGTGCTCTAAGCTCCAACTACCCCTTTGGTGGAAGCTACTCCATCACTCTCCAAGCTTCAACTACCAAGTCTTCGACACTCAAGCTATCATAGGAGCTAGTTTACCTTGTGTGTATTTTATTGTTGGCGCCTTTATAAGCCTACTAGTGACCTTTTTGTGAGCATTCATTTATAAGCCCGGGTCTTCATTGTGATTTGAAGGGCGTTTTCATATAAGCCCGTGTTACATTTGGTATCAGAGCTTTGGTTATCCTTGGCCCTGTGTGGCTAACTAGATTTATTTGTTTTTTATGAGTTTCTAGATCTTAGATCTAGAATAGTCTCAAGCTCTTTCTTTTAGAAGAGTTGAGAAACTCCCAAGATCAAGAAGTCTTCTTCAAGGATTTCCAAGATATAAAAGCTCTTTGAGCTTTAAGAGAATTCATTTCTCTGCCCACCTTCTTGGTGGAAGACTCATTGCTATTTTTATAATAGCAGAGTGTTACAGATCTAAGAGATTTGTTAAAAGATTCCTCTAAATTTGCTTTTTGAGCAATTTTGGGGAACTCTCTCTATTTCTTCCTTGGAATAGAAGAATTATTTAACAAATCTTATTCTGTAATTTTCTCTTTGTGAGAATATTGATCTATTATAAGATTTCTGAATTTTTCAGAATTTCTTGCCTATCACTTAAGTGATAGAGGACTCCTATTAAGATCATATTTTCTTAACAAAGAAGAAACACTCTCCTTAAGCTTCATCTTAACAACTCCTCCATGGCTACTCCTCATGAGGAAGCATCAAAGGAGGATGTGACAGAATGAACAGACAGGAATGATTGAACTAGCAGTGAAATCAGTACAAGTACCTAACCCTAGAATTGTGTACCCCCTATAGGCTAACCCACTGTAGCCTAAACAAACACAACATATATAATGTTTGACACACCCCCATAGGCAAAGTGGGGGAGAGCAAGGGGTCACAAGACCAGTCAAAGCAAAGCAAAACAAGCTCAGGGTGGATCTCAAGGATACCACACAAATTCCGAGCACAAGCAAGTGGTCACAAGACCAGTTCACATGCAGGTTGATAATATAACAAGAGATACAGTGATCACAACCTAGCAAGTGTAAACATGTAGGCATATATATAAAGATCACAGTACAAGCAGAGTCAAGAAGTAAGTAAGTGAGGTCCAGCAGGCACAAGGCCTAGAAGAGTACAGAAACGCTGATGGTCACAAGGCTGAAGCGCCTTGGTGAACACATCAGCAAGGTTGGCCTCAGTGGCCACGTAACGCAGACGAAGCTGACCACGCTGCTGCAGCTCTCGAGCAAGGAAGTACCGCAGGGCGATGTGCTTCGTTCTGTGCTCCAGTCTGTGCTCCTCACACAAGGCAATGGCAGCCTGGTTGTCGACGTACAGCACTGGAGGAGAACGAGGCCGCTCTCCCAAGTCGGTTAGCAGGTAGGTCAGCCAGCGTAGCTCCTGGGCAGCCATGGCTGTGGCGTAGATCTCAGCCTCACAACTGGAGCTGAGAACAGAAGAAGAGCGTGTAGAACGCCAAGAAACTGAGCCGGAGCCAAGGCTGAAGGTGTAACCCTGAGACGACCGCTGAGTAGCCTGGTCGTCCGCCCAAGAAGCGTCTGAGTGTCCAGTAAGTACAACTCGGTCTCGCCCTCCAAGCACTAGCCCCATGCCCGACGTACTGCACAAGTAGCGCAACACCCTCTTAGCGGCATCCATGTGCTCCTTCCTGTGACGGCCAGGAGCGACATAGCGTGCAAGGATGCTAAGAGGGTATGCAAGGTCAGGTCGAGTGCAGGTCATCAGGTACATGAGGCAGCCCACAAGCTCTGGATACGGGCCACTCGGCTCTACGGACTCATCCGAAGGCAGAGCTGAGAGCGAGTGACCGGTAGGCAGAGGAGTGGACTGAGGCGAGGAGTACGTGAAGCGGAAGTGCTGAAGGATCTGCTGCACCATGTGTGACAGAGTCAAGGTGATGGTGCGCCGTGCTCTGTCCCGGGTGATCCGCAAGCCAAGATAGCTTGTCAGTTCACCTAGGTCTGTGCACGTGTGTCTCCTCTGCAGCTCCGACTTCACGTGGGCGAGTGCCGCGGTGTCAGCAGTGGCAAAGACCAAGTCGTCGACGTACACGAGGATGTAGAACGGCGGCAGTGAGGTGTCTGTGCGTAGAAACAGTGACGGGTCAGCAGTAGAGGGAGCGAACCCAAGAGCCGCAAGTGTCGTCCTCAGTGTGTCGTGCCACTCACGCGGTGCCTGGCGGAGACCGTAGACCGGCCGCTGAAGCCTCCACTGGGTACCAGGAGGAACCGACCCAGTGAACACAACATATATAATGTTTGACAGGATGTCCCTATGACCTCAGTTGATGAACTGGAAGACTTTCCAGACCTTGACCTTAATGCTGAGGATGGCATAGGGGACCTTCCTGTGAAAGAGGAAGAAGCACTAGGAAACCAGGAGGAGAATGGAATCCAGGAAGGGCTTGATGATGTCGGCACGGATGATAACTTCCCAGAGGAGTTTGAAAAACTTCAAACCACGGTGGCCGAGCAAGCATCTTCCTTGCTGCAGCAGAAACGCAGGGTCAATGAGCTTGAGGCTCAAGTTGCTGAGCAGAAAGTTTCTATTAAAACAATCCAGGCTCAGCTTACCAAAGTCACTGCCGAGGCTTGTCAGTTTAAGAGGTCTCTTGGCCTCAAGAACAACCAGATCAAGAGCCTTGAGGACACCCCGCAGCTGCTATGTGCTACGTGCATCAGTCTCGAATCGACTTGCACGACGCTTGAAGCGCAGTATAGGGAGCTCAGGAGGAGACCGATATATCGCCCCCCTCCTAACAATGGGCAGCCCTCTACTTCTGCCGAAGCTCCAACAGAGCAGCCGATGTCGCCTGGCGCACCCGCATTCGGGTCGCTCCCCACTGGCTTGCCGAATTTCATTCATGGCAAGACGAACGTGGAATCCTGGCTTCATCATGTGGAGGAAATGCTTTCCATCCACAACGTGCGCCCTGATGCACGCGTTATTGCTGCTACTGGTGCTCTCGATGAGACTGCGCGCAACACATTGTACAGCACTATGAAGCTCGCTGGAGCAACGTCGGCCACCTTCGGATGGTCCGATTTTTGCAGCGCGATGAAGGACGCTTTCCATGTGCAAAAGACTGACTTGGAAGTGCGCAGCCGTATCAAGAGCATGTAGTGCGGAAATCGCACTGTTCAAGAGTATGCTAATGAGTTTGAACGGACCATGTTGCTCCTGACTGTCGCTCTCACTGAGAACGAGGCAATGTCGTCGTTCTACGAAGGCTTACCCCAGTGGCTTCGCGAGAGGCTCGTGCTGGGCATGAACCAGTACACTACGTACAAGGAACTGAAGACAGCTGTCATTGAGCTTGACGTCAGCGTCCACACCTGCCTCAAGGCCGTCAAGGGTAACCTGCAGAGCGGGGATGAAGGCCCTAGTGGCCAGAACAATGCGGCACAGCCTTCTAATGGGAAGGGCCCTTGGAAGAAGAGGCCTTTCCAGCCGCAGGGCCAGCAGAATGGGTCACAGCCTAAGAAGCCCTTTCACAAGGGTGGCCAGCAGAGGAACGGAACTCCTTTCTGCACCTACTGCAAGAAGATGGGTGATACGAAGGGGCAGTGCCGTACGCTGAAAAAGGCTTAGGATTCTGGCAAGTCGCCGCAGGCGAACAAGAAGGGGGATGCAGGACCCTCAGGCTCGCGCCAGGATTTTCACAAGTCTATCTAGGGTGTGGGTACCTAGCTGGACAGGTAGATCGATGTGATGAAGCTTACGTCCTTCTTGACGATGATCTTTTAAAGCTAGAGAAACTTGCTGAGTGCAAAATCTCTTGTTTGTTTGCTTCTTCTTTCAGTGAAAATTCTGTTTTCCTACCTCGATTGTACCCACTTACGCAACTATCTATCGAAACACTCAGAGATAAATTCTCTGTCATTTGCTGCAACGTGGATGAATTGCCTTCCATAATGGAATTGGTGGGTCGTCGTACCCAAGAGCACCCATTGACTTCAGTCGGTCTGGTGACTCGCACAATCAAAGGCAAACATTTTCATATGCTTAAGGGATGGACAGTACTGGCCGCATGGGATAAGGGATATCACATGTGGTGGCCTAACAGCCGATCTTATGGTCGCGCAAAGCATAATATCAGGGCATACTACCTCCCACCAACTCGCATTGTTGCATGCCCCATTCAACCAAAACATAAACAAAACCTATTGCTGGTGGGTCGAATAGACGGGGATGAAGCAAAGATTCTTGTTGATACGGGCGCGACTGTTTCTCTTTTCGATGAAAACAGAGCCACAAGTCGTGGGGTCCTCGTTGAAGGGCCGTCTTGCCCCATTCGTCTTGGTGACGATCGAGTCATCCCAAGCAAAGGGCAGACACGTATCAATATGGAAATTCAAGGCTATAAGGAGACCATTAACGTTTATGTCCTCCCATTATTGGCAGGCGTAGACCTTGTCCTCAGAATGGACTGGCTTCGAGCCGATGAGGTCATTCTTGAGTTCCAACACAACACAGTAACTTTCACTAAAAATGGTGTTGTGGTTCGGTGGCATGTTTCAGGGGATGTGAACATTGTTGATGCCACAGATCTCGATCGCCCCGATGTTCAGTTCGCCCTTGCGAATCAGTTTGGGCAAGATGCGAAATCAGCTGATACACTCTTTGTTGTACAGCTAGAGGAAACCACACAATCGTCTCCTCAAATCGAGGATTTTCCTCCTCAGATGAAGGCTCTGACGGAGGAATTCAAGGAGGTTTTCGAACCAATTCCTGATGGACTCCCTCCAGACCGCGCTGTGGGTCATACCATTCCAGTGGAGCCTGGAAAGGCACCACCGTTTAGACCTCTGTATCGCCTCAGTCCAGCTGAGTACGAAGAGGCTAAGCAACAAATCGAGGATTATCTGAAAAAGGGATGGATTGAACCAAGCGCATCACCATACGGAGCACCAATCTTGTTTGTTAACAAGAAGGGCGGAGGCCTACGCATGTGCGTCGACTATCGCGCCTTAAACAAGATCACAATTAAGAACAGATATCCGTTGCCTCTCGCATTGAGGATCTGTTTGATCGCCTCCAGGGTGCCCAATGGTTTAGCGCATTGGACCTCGCACAGGGGTACCATCAGTTGCGCATCACGAACGACGATGTACCCAAAACAGCGTTTCGCACGCCGTTTGGGCATTTTCAATGGCGTGTGCTGAGTTTCGGTCTGACCAATGCACCGGCCTCTTTTCAGAGGGCGATGAATGATGTCTTTCGAGAGGCAATCAGTCAGTTCGTCTTGGTTTACCTCGACGATATACTGGTCTATTCCAAGACCGAACAAGAGCACACAGAACACCTAAAATGGGTGTTAAACAAACTACGAGAGCACAAATTCTATGCTCGCTTGTGAAAGTGTCACTTCTATAAGCACGAATTAGAATATCTGGGACATCTCATGGGGAACAGTGGGTTGAAAGTCGATCCCAAGAAAGTGGCGGCTGTTGAGAACTGGCCCGTTCCACAGGACGTGGGTCAAGTCAGGTCCTTTTTGGGACTAGCCAATTATTTTCGCCGTTTCTTGGAGAATTATTCAACCATCGTTGCCCCATTGACCGCACTTACTCGAAAGGATACTGCGTGGGAATGGACCAGACAATGCCAAGAGGCATTTGAAGCGGTCAAACAAAAGTTGACCAATGCTCCCGTTCTGGTATTACCAGATCCAACAAAACCCTTCGAGGTAGTCACAGACGCCTCAGGAGTAGGGATTGGCACAGTCCTCCTACAAGAAGGACGCCCTGTGGCATACGAGAGTAGAAAGCTCTCCCCGGCAGAGCAGCGCTATACGACTTCCGAACAAGAACTGTTGGCAGTCGTCCATGCGCTACGAACATGGCGATGTTACTTGGAAGGTGTGGACTTTGTTGTCACAACTGACCATTGTCCAAACACCTACTTTTCCAGCCAAACCACCCTCGCTCGTCGTCAAGCCCGATGGGCTGAACTCCTTAGCGGATTCACCTATGATATTCGATATCGGGCAGGTTTGACGAACATGGCTGATCCCCTCAGCAGACAGCCGATAGGGGCAGCAAACGGGCTTGAGGACACCGAACATGCTGCTGTCTTTGCAGCTTACTTTGGTATCCTCGCGGTCGGCCGAGTGAGTGAGATTACCTTCAGTGGTTTTCTGAAACGAATCCGCACAGGCTATCAGATTGATTCCTGGTTTCAGAACCCACCAAATACGAAGGATCTCTCGTGGGAGCAAGAGCTCTGGTGGCATGGAAAAGAAATTGCCGTACCACACGTGGAGAACCTGCGAAATGACATCTTAAAAGAAGTGCATGCCTGTAAATACAGCGGACACCTCGGAGTTAAGAAAACCCAATGGGCATTGTCTGACGTATACTGGTGGCCAGGGTTGGGCAATGACGTCTAGCAGTTTGTTACACGCTGTGACACGTGTACACGTAATAAACCGAGCACACAAAAACCCAGTGGTTTGCTTCAACCACTTGCAATCCCTGATGAACCTTGGGAGAGTGTATCAATGGATTTCATCACTGACCTCCCTAAAACACGAGATGGTCATACAGCGATCCTCGTCTTCGTAGATCGTTTGACCAAGATGGTGCACTTCGTGCCTACAACAATTGACGTATCAGCGGAAGATACGGCTAAGTTGTTTGTGGCACATGTTTCCCGTTTACATGGTTTACCCCGTGTGCTAGTATCTGACCAAGACCCTCGTTTCACAAGCCGTTTCTGGCAGGAGGTCATTCGGACACTGGGGACGAAGCTGAAAATGTCGTCGGCATTCCACCCTCAAACGGATGGGCAGACCGAGCGCACAAATCGTACTGTTGAACAAATGCTTCGTTCGTTTATTGGCCCAACACAAGATGATTGGGATGAGCTGTTGCCAGTCGTGGAATTTGCTGTTCACAATTTTGTTGCATGAGAGCATCCACGAGAAACCTTTCATCTTAAATTGTGGTCGGCACCCCACAACACCTGCTACGCATAGGGTCAGTGGCTTGAAAATTCCAACCGCTAAGGACTTTATTGGCAAGCAGCAAGAAGCGCTTAAGTCTGCTCGTCGTTGGTTGCAACTTGCCCAACAACGCCAAAAGTATTATGCTGACACGAAACGCCGGGACGTCTCTTTACAAGAGGGAGACAAAGTTTTGTTGAGTACGAAGAACATTCGACTCAAACTACCAGGGGCACGAAAGCTGTTTCCTCGTTGGATTGGGCCATTCGAGGTTATCAAGCGGGTTGGAGAGGTGGCTTATAAGCTTAAGCTACCAGACACCTTGCAGATTCACAACGTCTTCCACGTGTCTCTGTTAAACAAGTATGTTGCCGAAGGCACATACAAACCACCACCAACCATCGTCCTGGGTGAGGAACTATATTATGAAGTCGAGCGTGTGCTCATGCACCGTGATCGACAACGCGGCCGTAAAACAAAACGTGAGTTCCTCATTAAGTGGAAGGGCTATGGGCCTGAACACAATTCCTGGGAGCCAGAAGAACACTTGACTGAGACAGCAGTTCAAGCTTACATGGAAGACTTGGCTCTCCGAGCGGCCCCACAGCCAGTGGATGGTGTTGACCCTGGCTGTAATGTGGTGCGCCGTGCTCGCAGCACTCGCCCCAAGAAGCACTCCAAGGCAACGGGGACGTTGCCAACTGGAGGGGGAGGAGTGTAACGCATCGCCCTCCTACCCTACGAGCAATCCTAGCTAAAGCGCTACCTAAGTAAGGTAGCGATTTACGGGAAGAAGAGGTTGGAGGAGATGAGTGGTGATTGGTCCACAATTGTGGACAACCACCCACTAAAAGACAAGCATGGTTGGGATCCAACCCAACCCCCACATTGGTTGGAATTCCAACCAATGGCAATGGAACATTGTTGTTACAAGTTACAACATGTAACAAAACCATGATTATCGCAATTCTATTGCTCTCATTGGTTGCTAATCCAACCTAAGTACAAGGCTTTTCCCTCACAAGCGGAACGACACAGGCGGAACGACACACGCGGAACGACACAGGCGGAACGACACAGGCGGAACGACACACGCGGAACGACACAGGCGGAACGACGCAGGCGGAACGAACACGCGGAACTTTGGACTCCAAAGCACATTCTGTAACGAAGGTGTGGGTGGAAATTGGTCAGTTTGAGAAATTTGGGATCGCGAAAGGAATTAGCTGATGCGAGGGCAGAGTTGGAGAGTTTTTCGTTTGGCGAAAATGAATTGAAGGTGAGACGAAATAGAAATTCGTTGACCCTGCTTTGACGCGCGCCTCACCTTCCCCTCATCTTCCTAGAATTTTGCTTCCCCCTGGCTGCCGAACTAGGCCTAGAACCTCCTCTAACCCAGTCAAACTTAGGGTGTGTCAGATCCGAAGTCGGCCTAATCCGACTGGCCGGTTTTGGCGAAAGTAACACGGTTGCAAAAGTCGCAAACATTTTCGAAGAGCTCGCATAATCCAGCCCCTTTTCGTAATTTTGATGGCCGTTTCAAAAAGTCGACATCAATCCGACGTGTAGTCGATTCGAATTCGGCCAAGATGTCGACTTGGCAATGCAACAGTAATCCTGCGACGTAAAATATTTCCGCCAGCCACTAATATCATCGCAACCTGTATCGCCGCAAAATCTGCGACACTGTCGCAGCAATCCGGCCAACAAATCTGACACATTTGATAAGCGGCCAGCAAATCGGCCACCAAATGTGTCAGATTTGCAAACACAGCTGTAATTTGTCGACAAAAATTCGACCAATGCGTCGACGTTCGCGAAAAGAAATTGACGACCAAATGGTCGACAAATTACCAGCCAAAATAGGTTTCGAAGGATCCGACACACCCTTAGAACCCGCGCAGAATCGATCGTCGAAATTTGCCGGGGTTGACGCATCCTGAGGACGCGTCACAATTGCAACACTGACCCTGTGTAGGTTTGGTATTCACAATGTACAGTCTTTTCGCTAATTGGCGAAAACTATGTATCCAGATTTCGCTCATCTTGGCGCGAAGATAGTGAACTTGCAGATTGACGAGATCGTATGGCTCGAATGCCACATCGATTGTGCGATTGGCAGAGCGAGAAGCGAAATCGCGCCAGCAGTGCCAGCTATGATTGATCGTCGTCGCATACCGTCAGCCACTTTCGATGTGGTAACAAGGCGACATCGTCACAAGCCAGGCGAAACTGTACGACGCTTCGTACGGCTCGTGCGCTAGAAGTTGGGTGTACCCTTGGCATTGAGGTCCCCCACTTGCAAATCTGGTCGTGTCCCACTTGGCTCGAAGAAGCAGGCTAACACTGCTCATGCAGATTGAAACCCGTTTTTCATATGCGATGCACACATTTTCGGTGTTTGGTCCCGACCCTCCCCGGTGTTGCAATTGTGACGCGTCCTGAGTTTCTTCGCATTTCAGCACTGAGTGGGTCCCCTCGCGGGTTACTCTGCGGGAGATTGTTATCCCGCGCAGCGCTTACGATGTCGACACGAATCCGGCCACCATGGACCCCGAAAGCGCCACGAGTCGAGTTCGACCCTGCTTGCACCAACGGCTCACAGATGAAGAGGAGCGGGAAATATGCACCAATGCGCCGAGTTCCTTGCATTGCATGCACCAATGCATGTCCATGCCAGTTGCGTCGGGTGCTCGCGCTACTCGCTGTGAAGGCTGTCACATCAGCAGCTACCTCGTGAATCGTTTGTTAGAATCCTCACGAGCAGTCACCCTCTTGGATCCTCACCGTTTTTCGTTTCTCGTTCCCTTCTGGTCTCGAGCCCTACTTGCCGTTCCATGTCGGATTCTCGAACCGCGAGAGCGATCCTGCGAGGCACTCTCGATCCACTAAGAGCAGAGGTCGAGGTGTGAGAGGGGTGGGGCACCCAGGCTGGTGAGAGCGACAAGGCAGAGAGAGGCGAGGCGAGGAGGAGACGAGGCTGCGCGAGGTGGCGCTTGATGCTGTCGCAGCGATAACAGCAAGGCGGGAGGTGGAGGTCTTAGGAGCGGTGGGGGAGGCAGGGAGAGTGGTGGCGCAGCTGGCAGAGAAGATCGAGGAGGAAGCGGGGAGGATGGGGAGAGCCGCTGTGTGGATTGAGAAGAAGTACTACGAGCCTCGGTTAAGAGGGGCAGCAAAGCGAAATCGCGAGAGGTTGGAAGCGCATCTGTCGAAACCCATGCAGGTGTGCTCAAGCTGCTCTTCCCATCTGCAGGTCCCTCTGCTCCGTACCCCCTCTCAGACGGCCTTCCTCCCTCTGTCAATTCTCTCTCTCTCTCTCTCTCTCTCTCTCTCTCTCTCTCTCTCTCTCTCTCTCTATCTCTCTCTCTCTCTCTCTCTCTCTCTATCTCTCCTCCCTCTATATTCCTCCTACCTGCCTCCCTCCGTTTCGTGCCTCTTCCGTCCCGTACACTGTCAGAATAGCGAGCAGAGAATGATGCATTGAACAAAAATGTGGGTACAAGTACTAACCCTAAGTTAGGTTGTACCCCTTATGGGCTAACCCACTATAGCCTACACAGCACAAACATCATTATAGTTTGACACACCCCCATAGGCAAAGTGAGGGAGAACTAATGGTCACAAGACCAGGCAAGAAGAGCAAAGCGAGGTCAGGGTGGATCACGAAGTCACCACACATTCTGAGCACAAGCAAAATGGCCACAAGGCCAGTTCACATGCAGAGTTATATAAATCACAGAGAGAGCAAACAGTACAGTGATCACTACCTAGCAAGAGTAAGCATGCAGGTATATATATGAATCACAGCACAAGCAAAGTCACGCAGTGAGCAAGTGCGACGAAATAGGCACAAGGCCTAAAGCAGTACAGAAACGCTGATGATCACCAGGCGGAAGTGCCTTGGTGAATATATCAGCAGTGTTGGCCCGAGTGGCCACGTAAGCAAGACGAAGCTGACCACGCTGCTGCAACTCTCGAACAAGGAAGTAACGCAGAGCGATGTGCTTTTTTTTTGCTCCAGTCTATGCTCCTGACACAAGGCAATGGCGGCCTTGTTGTCTTTGTACAGAACAGAAGGAGAACAAGGTCGCTCTCCCAAGTCGTTCAGCAGGTAGGTGAGCCAGCGTAACTCCTGTGCAGCCATGGCTCCTGCGTAGATCTCAGCCTCACAACTGGAGCTGAGAACAGAAGAAGAGCGGGTAGACCGCCAAGAAACAGAGCCGCAGCCAAGGCTGAAAGTGTAACCCTGAGACGACCGCTGCGTAGCCAAGTCGTCAACCCAAGACGCGTCTGAGTGTCCAGTGAGGACAACTGGACCCCGTCCTTCAATCACGAGCCCCATGCCGGATGTACTGCACAAGTAGCGCAACACCCTCTTAGCAGCCTCCTAGTGCTCTCGCCGGTGTCTCCCGGGCGCAACGTAGCGTGCCAGGATGCTAAGAGGGTACGCAAGGTCAGGTCGAGTGCAGGTCATCAGGTACATGAGGAGGCAGTCCACAAGCTCTGGATACGGGCCACTCGGCTCTACAGACTCGTCCGAAGGTGGAGCTGAGAGCGAGTGACTGGTAGCCAGAGGAATGGACTGTGGCGAGGACCAAGTGAAGCCGAAGCGCTGAAGGATCTGCTGCACCATGTGTGACTGAGTCAGGGTGATGGTGCGCCGTGCTCTATCCCGTGTGATCTATAAGCCAAGATAGCTGCGCAGCTCACCCAGGTCTGTGCACGTGTGTCTCTTCTGCAGCTCCGACTTCACCAGGGCGAGAGCCTCAGTATCAGCAGTGGCAAAGACCAAGTCGTCGACGTACACGAGGATGTAGAACGGCGCCAGCGAAGTGTCGGTGCGCAGAAACAGCGACGGGTCTGCAGTCGAAGGAGCAAACCCGAGAGCCGCAAGTGTCGTCCTCAGTGTGTCGTGCCACTCACGAGGCGCCTGGCGGAGACCGTAGACTGGCCGCCGGAGGCTCCACTGGGTACCTGCAGGAAACGACCCAGTGAAGCTAGGTGGGCGGCGCAGCCAGATCTCCTTGTGCAGGCTGCCCTGTAAGAAAGCTGTGCTGAAGTCAAGAGAGTGAAGCTCGTAGTCACGCTGAGCGGCAACGTGCAGCAGCACCCAAAGAGTGGTCATCTTTGGGGTAGGGGAGAAGGTCTGGAAGAAGTCAACCCTCGATGCTAACTAAAGCCCCGTGCAACATAACGAGCCTTGAAGACAGGCGGAGAACCCGGCGGCCGCTTCATCCTGAAAATCCACATGCCATCGACTATGTTCGTACAAGGAGGAGGACTGCGTCGATGTAAGTGTCTATGGACTTCCAGAATGCCATCTCCGCGTCCATGGGTGTCTGCCACTGAGAGGAGTAGGGACCCGAAATCGCCTCTGCGTAAGAGCGCGGGGTCGGGATGTCCAGTGCATCCGGGTCTCCCTCAGGTGCAAGCAGCATGGCCACGAGATGAGGTGGAGCTCCTCTCGCACTGTGAACGGTCGGCTGCTACTCCCGTACATCCGACCAAGTCGTCGGCGTTGCCCAAGCGAGGGCGGGGCCAACACTCCACTCCCGTTAACACTCCCCTGCCGCGCTCACGCTTGGGCCTCCAGCCCACACGATAGTACTCCACGGAGAAAACTCGTCCTCGACATGCACCCCACACACAGCACGTCGTCACCGCACCAGCCGTGCAGAAGGGCACGGCACCTACTGCTGCACTTCGTCGTCGCCGTCGCCAACGTCAGCTAGACGAACTTGGCCGATGGCGACAGAGCACCGGTTGAAAGCCGGAAAATGCAGCGCCTTCGTCAGGAAGTCCGCCGGCTGCTCGGTGGTCGGGATGTACTTCAGCGCGAACTTCCCGCGCCTCACCATGTGCTGCAGCCAGGCGTAGCGTCGCTCCATGTGCTTGAGGTTGCCTGTCAGCCCCAAGCCCTCAGCAACCGTAATTGCCGACTTGTTGTCGACGCGGAGGATGGTCGGCTTCCCAGCGTCGAGCAGCTTGAATTCCGCCAGAAGGAAACGAAGTCGGCGTCTGTCCTTGCCAGCATCCGTGGCCGCGACGTACTCCGACTCGGTCGAGGAGAGCAACGCGCACTTGATGCGCGAGCTCGACCAGGAGACGGCGGCCCCTCCGTAGACGAACACGTAGCCGTCCGTGCTCGTCCGGTTCTGTTCGTCGCTCGCGTCGTCGGCATCCACATAGCCGATCAGCTCCAGCGACTCTGGTCCACCGCCGAACTCCAAGGCGGTGTCGCGGGTGTCAGCGAGGTAGGCGAGGCAACGGTCGACCTCGCGCCAATGCTGGTCGCTCCGCACCGTGAGCCCGCTCCCCAGCTTGCTGCAGGCGAACGCGATGTCCGGCCTCGTCGTCGTCGCCGCGAATTGCAGCGAGCCGACCTTCTGCCGGTACTCCTCCTCCTCGCGCTCCTGCGCCTCCTCGTCGTCGAATGTCAGCTCGGCGTAGGCATCGACCGAGACCGGCGTCTTCGGGACTCGACCGCCCTGCTCCTCGTCGATGAAGCGCCTGCGCAGCTTGTCGGCGTAGCCCTGCTGGTGCAGCCACAGCTTCCTTGCCGGCCTGTCGCGCACGATCTCCAGCCCAAGGTACTTCACCACCGGCGAGATCTCACGCAGCTCGAAGGCGGCCTCCAGCAGCTCCTTCAGCTCCTTCAGCATCGCGGTGCTGCTGCTGGCGGCGAGCAGGTCATCGACGTAGACCAGCACCCAGCAGGTCACTCCGTCGTCGCCGGCCTTGAAGTAGAGCGCCTCGTCGACCTGGCTCTTCTTCCAGCCAGCACCCAGCAGCACACCGTCAAGAGCCCTGTACCACAGCAGCGGCGACTGCTTCAGCCCGTAGAGGCTCTTCAGCAGCTTACACACCCGGCCGGTCCCATCGTCGAACTTGTCCGGCTGGTACATGTCGAGCTTGCTCTGCAGGAAAGCGTTCTTCATGTCGAGCTGCATCAGGTTGAGGGCAAAAACGGCGACGATGCTGAGGACGATTTTCACCAGGCTGTCTGGGTGCGCAACTGCTTGGAGCGGCCTTCACCGCTTCCTGCAGAGCAAGCTCTACATGTCGAAGTAGTCCGGCTGGTACATGTAGAGCTTGCTCTGCGGATCTCTTCTTCCATGGCGGCCTTCACCGCCTCGCCCTTCCAGCTCGCCAGCGCCTCCTTCACTGTCATCGAGGCGATGTCCCAGTGGTGTTCGGGGTCGGCATACACGTCGGGGTCGAGCTCCGGCAGGTCTTCATCCTCCTCGGCGTCGTCGTACAACAGGTCGTCGTCGACCTCGTCATACACCGTGGTGAAGGCAGCTGGTGGCAGGCAGGCGTGGAAGCTCAGCAGCTCCCGCGGCCATCGAGCTCGACCAGAACGCCGCAGCTCCGGTGCAGACTTCTTGACCGGAACCTCTACCACATCACTGTCGTTGGACTCCTCTCCCGCCGACAGCTCCCCTGCCTCGTGGACGTTCGTATCATCGACCAGCTGCTTCGACCCTTCGACCGGCTGCTCGCGTAGTGCTGACCTTGACAGCTCCCCTATCGACCACCCCGGCTGCTGCTCCCCTGTCGACTGCCCCCCTGCTGCTGCTGTGAGAGTACGACGGCTTTGCTAAGCTCTACTTGCTTGATTCTGCTTTTTTATGCATTATCTAGCTTAGCTTTGCTTTATTTTGCTTGCTTTTGCTTGATTCCCCAGGTTCGTTGCTTTTACTATATTTATTATAGTTATAGGCACCGAACTAGGTTGAGTGCACCGAATTCTAGGCTTTTCGGTTGCCACCGAATTGCCTTCTACCGAATTCGGGAAGGACCCGTTCGGGACGCTTCGCGACCCGCGGAACCTTCTAGTAACACCAGGGTTACTGCCTTTGTAACGAGCCTATATAGAGCCTCGACTTGTACCCAGGTGATTCATTCTATAGATCATCTTTCCTGAACTAGATCCTAACACGTGGTCATCAGAGACTGTTTATACGCTAGGTCTTCAACCGTTTCGTCCGGCCTTTAAAAACCGCGGGGGCGACGACGAAAGCGCCGATACAGATATGTGAAACCAGTTCCGCGCGATTTTTTCTAAGTCCCCCTCGATTCGGTTTTGAACACGCCTCAGATTTATTAAAGAATAGTTTGGAATTTCAACCGTTCGATCGATTTCAATCTCAACGGCTCCGAAAGTTTCACTCAAAACGGTTGGAATTTGGAGCGTCGGATCGAGATTTTTCTCAACGGCCGAGATCGAACGCGAATTTCGACCTAGCGAGATTTGCGCGACGTACAGAATTTGAGCTCGTCGGTTTTACAGTCGATTCGACTCGCAGTAAGTCGACCAGCACCCATAATTCAATTATTTCTTTTCTTAGCGCTTCTTTCTGTAAATCGCCAAATAGAGGGAGGGAAACAGAGATTTCTTTACAGGAAAATCGCAGAGTTACGTGCTGGGCATAAGCAAATACGTGCGACGCTCCCACGAATAAAAAAACTCCTTGCGAACCAATCGGTAGCTGTAGTAGCAGCAGTAGCGACGACGGCGATACCGACAATTGTACCTGCGACAACGACAAACAGCTACAATTAATCTCGAAGCAGCGAAGCCAAGAAAACAAGACGCGTTCGATCCTATAGTCAAAGGGAGCGACGTTCGTCGATTTGTAGCTGAACTCGAATTTTATTTCGAAGCCGTTGGATGCACAACCCCCACCCAAGTCGCATTGCGCATACGGCTCGCAGCAACACTGTTACGAGGCCCAGCTCTAGAGTGGATTAGCAACAGAATAGTCCAAGGCGAAGGGACGTGGGCGCAGTTTCGGGCAGCACTGATCGGACAGTTCGACGCGTTGAACAGTAGCTACTACGGAACACGACGCAACAAGCCAAATAGTGGCATGGAGCGATTGGCACCACCCACGACTGCCGACCCGATGGAGAACGACAAGGACGATGCGACGCAGCGGCTAGCAAAAAATGAGACGTGCGAATTTTGCGGTGCTATAGGACATTATATGTTGGCGTGTTGGAAAATGAAGAAAGCACGTGCGGAGCTGAAGGGCAAGAACAGTGTGGCACCCCCGAAGCAGAAAACGGACAACGTGGCAACTTCGGAGAGGGCAAAAAAAGGAGAATACGGTGGCGCGAAATTAAAACGTCACGACCAGCCGGCACCAGGGGAAATCGCCGAGACAAAATGAGACTTCGTGAAACAAGACCCTGCACCGACCGGGAAACTCCAGCCGTACACCTCGACAAGTAAGAATTCGTTAAAGTTATCCTATAAAGATACTTTAACTAAGAATATTACTTCTCGTGGTTTTCAAGCCTTTATTAAGGGAGAGTCAGAAATTAAACCGGTACCGGGTAATATGGGGACCCTACCCCAGAGCGCTGATAAGGGTCGAGCGTTCCAAGAAGTTCATATTCTCTCCGAGCAGCCCTGTTTAAAGGCTCCCAGCCGTTCCCCACAGGTGAAGCCTACACAGCTGCAAAGGCTTAGGGGAAGGTTCCAGGCCAAGGAGAAGCTGAATCGGCCTCGGATAAATCCTTCTAACCCTACCTAGTTGAAAACCGAGTCAGCAGCTTCGAGCGCAGGACCAAGGGATGATACATTTGATCTACCTTATGATCCTGTAAGCAACACCATCTACAGCTACTCGGAGCGGCAGCAGCCACTAGTACTCGAGGTGATCTGCAATGGGCGACGCCTCCAGGCACTGGTGGACAGTGGTGCGTCCCACTCGGTGTGCGACCGCGGGACGTTGGAGAAAATCGGAGAGTCATCGGAGGCAACCCAGTTTACAGCAACGATGGTGGACGGTACGAAGCTTCCCATCCACGGCGAGTCAACACTGCAGCTGCAGATAGGGGCGTTGAGGTGGAAGCCGACGTTGCCGATCACAAACATCAAGGGTTTAGATTTCATCTTGGGGCGTGACTTTCAGAAGCGGTTCAACCCCGAGATAGACTGGGTCAACCGGAAGGCGTGCATCTACAACAACGGGAAACGTGTGGAGCTGCGAAGCTGGACGGATACAGGGGATGTTCCTGAAACGACACTGGCACGGTTCGAACGGACGGTGAACGAGAGTAACACGGGTTACTTAGCACTGGTTATGGCAGCAGCAGAGGAGGAAAAGCCGAACTCGGAGCTACCTGCAGCAGTAAAGGAGGTGTTGGAGCAGTACCAGGATATCATGCCAGACGACCTACCTGCAGGAGTACCTCCAGCGCGCACCCACGAGCACGAGATCATGGAGGAACCAGGTGCGAAACCCGTCTCACGTGCACCATACCGACTGAGTCCGACCGAACTGACAGACATGAAAAAACAGATTGAGTATCTACTGGACAGACAACTGATCCGCCCATCCACCTCTCCCTACGGTGCACCGGTTCTCTTCACTCCAAAGCCAGACGGTAGTTTACGGATTTGAATCGACTACCGGGCACTGAACAAACAGACAGTCAAGAACAAATACCCCATACCGCGCATAGACGATCTTCTAGACCAACTGCGTGGTGCGACGGTGTTTTCTTTTTAAGCTGGACCTACGGTCGGGTTACTGGCAGATCAAGATGGCAGACAACTCGATCCACAAGACGGCATTCCGTACCAGATACGGCTCCTACGAATACTTAGTGATGCCGTTCGGACTCTGCAATGTGTTGAGATAAGCGGTAGTCTTAGGAGCCATAGCTAGGAGAGTCCTAGCTAGGCAAGAGAGTTTAGGCGAAAGAGGAGGGTTGCACTAGCAAGAATGGGGATACAAATAGCAAACCCTAGAAGGGTTGTACTCGCTACAGAGCACCCCACTACAGGCTAGAGCATAATATTCTGACACACCCCCATAGCCAAAGTGGGGTGTAATCAGCAGAGCAAGCAAAGCAGTACAAGCTCAGGGTGGATCACAATGTCACCACACATTCTGAGCACAAGTTTAAGAAGCAATAGTTTAAAGTTCACAATTATGAGCAAAGCTAGTGGTAGTCACAACGGGGAAGTGAGGAGGAGGAGGGCTGGCGAGAGGAGAGTAGATGGGAGGCGACGACTGAAGCTGCAGTCACACGGGCAACAGACGGCTCTGGTGCGACACAGTGGCTACCGGGAGTGAGTGCCCCGGAGTACAGGAGTAACAGGCTCCGCGGCTAAGACGAGCAGCAGGAGCAACGGACCCACAGGCGACGGCGCAACCGGCTCTCTGAGCTACCGGGAGTGAGTGCCCCGGAGTACAGGCGCTGCGTACGACACGACGGCAACCTCCCCTCAACCTCCCCCAACAGTCCCACATCCCTCGACACACACCCGCTGCTACACCGCTAGCTCCACTCCCCCTTCACCCCCCCTTAGTACCACTCCGACGGCTCCAACAGGTCCACCCCCCTCAGCGGCAGCTGCAGCACAGGGAGACGGAGGAGGAGGAGGAGCAGGGAACGGCACACAGAAGCTGCACCCCCATACCCCCCAACCCCAAACCCTAATCCAGGAGAACGGGCAGAAGGAGGGGTGGGGCGCCTTCAGAAGCACGGGGGACAGCGGGGAGGACAGGGGCAGCGAAGAACGGGGCGCCCACGGGCCTGGCACAGCCTCCCGAACCGCGCGCAGGCGGTCCGAGCCGCGCGCGGGACTGGCGCAACCCGTACGGGCCGCGCGCGTGCCTGGCGCAGCCCGTACGGGCCGCGCGCGGGCCTGGCGCAGCCCGTACGGGCCGCGCGCGGGCCTGGCGCAGCCCGTACGGGCCGCGCGCGGGCCTGGCGCAGCCCGTACGGGCCGCGCGCGGGCCTGGCGCAGCCCGTACGGGCCGCGCGCCGGGTGTACGGGCCGCGCGCAGGCCACGACGGGCGACGGGGGGCGACGCGCGGGTCCCCGTCGCCCGTCGCAGCGCCTCCCGGGGGCGACGTGCCGAGTGACGGGGCAGGAACCCGTCGCGCGCCTCGGGGCACACGGCGGGCAGAGAACCGCCGCGCGCCTCGGGGCGCACGGCGGGCAGAAAACCGCCGCGCGCCTCGGGGCGCACGGCGGGCTGAAAACCCTAGTTTCGACGCCGCGCACCACGGGGCGCGCGGCGGACAGGGAGTAGCAGTAGCAGCGGAAGCAGTGAAGTGGGCCCACAGGCCAGGAACGTTAAGCTCTGATACCATGTTGAGATAAGCGGTAGTCTTAGGAGCCATAGCTAGGAGAGTCCTAGCTAGGCAAGAGAGTTTAGGCGAAAGAGGAGGGTTGCACTAGCAAGAATGGGGATACAAATAGCAAACCCTAGAAGGGTTGTACTCGCTACAGAGCACCCCACTACAGGCTAGAGCATAATATTCTGACACAATGCACCAGCGACGTTCCAGGTAGAGATGAACCACATCGTATGGCCCCTGCTGGACAAATGCGTGGTGGTGTACCTAGACGACATACTGATCTACTCCAAAAACATGAAGGAGCACGTGGAGCATCTGCGGAAAGTCTTCGAGATCCTGCGGAAAAACAAGTTCTACGTGAAGCTGTCGAAGAGCGACTTCGCCCTGAAGAAGGTGCAGTTTCTCGGGCACATGGTGAGTGCCGAAGGCGTACACGTGGACCCGCGGAAAATCGAAGCCGTCAAGAAGTGGAAAGTTCCTGAGAACGTGAAGGAGTTGCAGCACTTCCTAGGCTTCGCCAACTACTACAACAGGTTCATGCCGCAGTACGCTAAGATAGCAGCGCCACTGACCGACCAATTGAAAATGGATACGCCCTACAAATGGGATACTCCTCATCAGCAAGCCATGGAGCAGCTACAGACAGCACTGACTACAGCGCCAGTACTCATCCTACCGGATCCAGACAAAGACTACGTGGTGGAAGCAGACGCTAGTGACCAGACAGTCGGAGCAGTACTGATGCAGGATCACGGACGCGGTTTGCAGCCCATCGCCTATCTCAGTAAGAAGCTACACGGAGCAGAACTGAATTACCCCATCCATGACAAGGAAGCCTTAGCGATAGTCACAGCCTTCAAGGCGTGGAGGTGTTACCTAGAGGGAGCCAAGACTACAGTTTACACTGACCACTGCAGCCTCAAATACCTGAAGTCGCAGCCGACGCTCTCACGACGACAGGTGCGGTGGGTGGACTTCTTGGAGACCCACTTCCACTACGACATTGTCTACAAGCCCGGGCTACACAACAAAGCTGATGCGTTGAGCCGCCCCGGTCATGTAGCAGGCATCCAGCTCGACGGGATGAACCCTCTGCTCAAGGGTCTATTCCAGCATGGGTACTCCGTGGACGCAGAGATCGCTACAGCAGAGAAACAGAAGTTGTTACAGTGGGAGAAGGACCTAGCTGTAAGAAAGGGATCAGGAAAGATTTGGGTACCGAACTATGCCCCGCTCCGACAGATCTTATTGGAGGAGTTCCACGATGTGGCATACGCGGGACATTTCGGGAGCAACAAGACATTAGCGGGAATAGCGAAGTATTACTACTGGCCCCGGATGGCAGCAGACGTGCAGCAGTTCATCACTTCGTGCGACACGTGCCAGCGGATGAAGAGTAGCAAGCAAAAAAAACCGGGTTACTTCAGTCTCTTCCAATACCGGAGTAGCCATGGCAAGTCGTCAGCCTAGACTTCATCACTGGGCTTCCTTCGACCTCACGAGGGCATGACGCTATACTCGTGGTGATCGACAAGTTCTCTAAAATGGGACACTTCATTCCGACCAACGCCACAGCTACAGCTGAAGCAACTGCTCGCCTCTTCTTCGACCGCATCATCACCATCCACGGCATCCCCGCTACACTCATCTCAGACAGAGACCCAAAATTCACTAGTAAGTTCTGGAGGGAACTCATGGGTTTGTTGGGGACAAAGCTTGCAATGTCTTCAGCGTACCACCCCCAGACTGACGGACAGACTGCACGACTCAATCAGGTGGTTGAACAGTTACTGCGCACAGCTTGCAAAGACGACATCAGCCATTGGGACTTATAGTTACCGGCGCTTGAGTTCGCTTACAACAACACTTCACATGCGGCCACAGGAAAAACTCCTTTCTTCCTGTGTTACGGACGGGAACCACTTACACCACAGCAGCCAACTACACCGGCACACGTCCAAGCCGCACACGACTTTGTCACCACCATGCAGCAGCTATGGGAGAGGACTCAGCAACGTCTCACCACGATGCAGAACTCCCAGAAGCAGTATGCCGATCGACAGCGACGTGATCACTCAGTAGCAGTCGGAGATCAGGTGCTTCTCGACACACGCAACTTGGACTTGTCTCACATTCCGTCCAAGCTCCGGCCTCGCTTCTGTGGTCCCTTTCGCGTTGAGGCGATAGTGACATTAGTTACATTCCGCTTGCGCTTACCTTCTACGTGGAAGCTTCACAACGCTTTCCATGTTCAGCTGCTGAAGCCCTACAAGGACCCCAACCAGCAGTTCACAGGACGACAGCTACCGCCACCACCACCTGTTCTCGTACAGGATGAACCAGAGTACGAGGTGGAACGAGTTCTCGCTCATCGAACAGGAACCTCCACAACATCCTCATCAGCAGGCTCGTCGACTTCGGCGAGCAGTGGGACCGTCGCCGTCGAGGTGTCCGTCGGCGGGTGTGCCTGCGTCCGCCCCGACGCCGGCCCATACTTCGCCTTCCACACCTCCAGCGACAACGTCTCGTAGAAGATCACCTCGACCGACGTGACCACCTTGTTGTCGGTCAGGTCGAGCACCTCCCAGCCCTTGCTCTCCTGCGACACACCCAGGTGAAGCCCCCAGCGAGCCTTCGGCGCCAGCTTCCCACCGCACTACTGCTCGGGAACCATGAACTGCATCATGCAGCCCCACACCCGCGCCAGCGTGAGGTCGGGCTTCTTCCCGGTCAGCAGCTGGTACGGAGTCGTCCCCGGCGGCGTCGTCGACCGCTCCAAGCAGTTGCGCACCCAGACAGCCTGGTGAAGAGCGAGGTGCCACCAGTGGTGCTGCACGCCCATGTGCAGCAGCATCGTCTGCACCGACTCGACGACCGTGCGCATCTTCCGCTCAGCCATGCCGTTCTGCTGCGGAGTGTACGGGCAGGTCAGGTCGTGGACGATGCCCTTCCCGTCGACGAAGGTGGTGAAATCCTTTTCGAGAAACTCCCCTCCGCGGTCTGAGCGGAGCGAGAACACCGACTTCTTCGTCTGCCGTTCCACCAGCACCAGCCACTTCTGGAACTCCTGCAGCACGTCGCTCTTCTTAGCGACCGGCATTGCCCACACGAAGCGAGTGTGGCAATCCTTCAGCAGCAGGAAGTACAAGCTGCCATCCTTGGCAGTCAGGCAAAATGGCCCGCATATGTCAATGTGCACGACAGCCAGTGCCTCCTCGGCGTCTGAGCCCATGTCGGGGAAGATGTTTCGCGCCAGCTTTCCTCCAACGCACGAAACACATGGCGGGTCCGCTCCGGTCGACGGCTTGATGTCGAGCCCAGTAACAACTCCATGCTTCGCCGAGCGCTTGATCGTGTCGACGCTGACATGGGCAAGCCGCGCGTGCAGTCTGTCACGGGTCATCTCCGTCGCCGAGACGATCGTCCGCAGAGCCACAACGTCGGTCGACGGTGACCGCGTCAAGCAGGGGCAAAGGTCAGTGCAGAGGACTCGGCCGGTGTAGCGTGCTCGACCGAGCACCTCCCAAGTCGCGGCGACGAGCAGCATCTCGTCGCCATTGCCTTGCACCTGCACCCCGCTCTCCTTCAGCTGGCCAAAAGACAGCAGGTTCGCTTGTACGCCCGGAACGTAGAGTACGTCAGGGATGAGAACCAGCTTCTCGGCCTCCCCTTGAAGAGCGACGGTTCCACGACCCTCGACAGGCTGCAACGCCCCATTGAAGCCGCGCACGTGCTTCACGCCGTCGCTCGGCCCCATGTCGACGAAGACAGCCATCGTCCCCATCAGGTGGTAGGAGCATCCGCTGTCGAGCAGCACCGCCATCGGGTTGGCCTGCACAGCTGCTGCCACCACTTGGACGGTTGCACTTCGTCGACAACGTCCTCTTCGACGGTTGCTTCTCCTTCCGCGGCTTCTCATCTCGACGGGGGCGACGACTGGCCGATCGACCGCGGCCTCCCTTGTTGTCGTCCTCGTCGCTGTCATCGCGGTCGGGGCACTCGAAGGAGAGATGGTCGGGGTCGCCGCAGATCCAGCACTCTAGCCGTCGACCACCACCTCCACGACCCTTGTCCCGCGTCGACTTCTTCTCGTCGACCTCCTTCTTCGACCGCCCACCTCCGCTACCACCTCCGCCGGGCTTCCCGCGCTGCTCCTGCTGACGATTCTGCTTCGTCGGTGCAGCGTAACTTGCCTGCGGAAGGAGCTCCGTGGGCTGCTCTGCCTCCTGCATAGCCTCGACTTGCAGGATGTAGCTGGTGATGGAGTCCTCGTCGAGGGACTCACGCGTGCCGGGCACCATCATCATCCTCTTCATGAGGTTGTAGCTACGCGGCAGGCCCTTGACGACGTGGGTGATGTCAGAATGTTATTATCTAGCCTGTAGTGGGGTGCTCTATAGCGAGTACAACCCAGTTAGGGTTTGCTATATGTACCCCAACTGCTGCTAGTGAAACCCCTCCTTTCTTCATTCTTGTTTCTTCCTACTCTTGTTGATTCTGACATGCTATCCAGGCAGGTCGACCCCCTTGGGTCGATCCTGTGGGTGGGCCCGCCACCTAACTGCTTCCGCTGCTGTTCTGCTTCTCGCGCGCCTCGGGCGCGCGCCGTCGTCTTCCTGCCGTGCGCTCGGGGCGTACGGCGGTTTTCTGCCCGCCGTGCGCCCCGAGGCGCGCGGCGGTTTCCTGCCCGTCGTGGCGCCCCCGGGGACCTGCGCGCTGCCCCCCGTCGTCCTCCTCCCGTCGCCTCGTCGCGGCGCCCTGGGGGCCCGCGCGTCCCCCCCCTCCCGTCGCCTCGTCGCGGCACCTTGGGAACCCGCGCGTCGCCCCCCTCCCGTCGCCTCGTCGCAGCACCTTGGGGGACCGCGCGCCGCCCCCTCCCGTCGCCTCGTCGCGGCGCCTAGGGGGCCCGCGCGCGGCCCCTCCCGTCGCCCGTCGAGCCGCCCTCGGGGGCCCGTGCGCGGCCCCCCTCCCGTCACCCGCCGTGGCGCCCTCGGGGGGCCCGCGCCCTGCTTCTTCGTAGCGCCATTAGCCACCCCGCCGCCTCCCTTTCCCTCCGTGCCCCGCCCCTGCTGTTTCCCGCGCTCCTGCCTGCGTTAGGGTTTGGGGGTGGCGGGCATGGGGGTGACCGGTGTGGGTAACCTGCAGCTCCTCCTCCTCCTCCGTCTCCCACTGCTGCAGCTGCCGCTGAGGGGGGTGGGTGTGTGGGAGCCGAGGGTTTAGGGTTTAAGGGGGGTGACGTGGGAGTGGAGCTAGGGGTGCAGCAGGGGGTGTGTGGAAAAGAGGTGGGACTGTTTTGGGAGGTTGAGTGGAGGCAGCAGTCTTGTCGTCAGCAGCGCCTGTAGTCCTGGGCCCTTGCCGCTGGTAGCCCAGAGAGCCTGCTGCGCCTGTCGCCCGTGGGTCCGTTGCTCCTGCTGCTCGTCTTAGCCGCGGAGCCTGTTACTCCTGTAGTCCGGGGCCCTTGCCACCGGTAGCCACTGTGCGCGCCGCTCCTGTTGCCCGTGTGTCTGCAGCTTCAGCCGTCGCCTCCCATCTTCTCTCCTCTCACAGTTCCTCCTCCTCCTCACTTGCCCTCTGTGATCGCCTCTAGCTTTGCTTATAATTGTGAACTATTACTATGTCTGCTCATTGTGCTGATTACACCCCACTTTGGCTATGGGGGTGTGTCAGAATGTTATTATCTAGCCTGTAGTGGGGTGCTCTATAGCGAGTACAACCCAGTTAGGGTTTGCTATATGTACCCCAACTGCTGCTAGTGAAACCCCTCCTTTCTTCATTCTTGTTTCTTCCTACTCTTGTTGATTCTGATAGGTGATATAGGACGCCCTAGAGTAGTCGGATCTCAGCCAGGATCCGTCGAGCACGGTTGCAGTAGTCCGTCACCGACTCCTGCTCGCCCATCCGAATGTGAGTCATCTTCTCCTCCAGCTGTCCGATGTACAGGTCGTCCTTCACCTGGTACGTCGACAGGATGAAGTGCCATGCCTGGTGACCAGCATCGAGTCGCTCTCGACAGCTCCTGAGCGCTAGCTGCACCACCGGCGAGCAACACCTCGAGATGACCATGAAGGTGAGCAGATGAGCAACACGAAACTTCCTGCGCAGCTCGACATCCTCCTCGGGCGGAGTGGGCACGGTGCCGTCGGCGAAGCCCTTCAGCCCGGCAACCTCCAGCTGAGGTTCGATCGATTCCCTCCTGGTGATGAGGTCCCGTCGACCTTGCAGCGGTGCGACGGTGATTCGGTCCGGCGAGAACTTGAAGTAGCCATAGGCTGGAGCAATCCCGCCCGCCGTCACATGCGTCGTCGCCGAGAGCCCTCCACCGCTTCGTAGAGGAGAGCGACGTCGACCATCAGCTTCGACCCGCTAGCTGCCTGCGGCTGCCGTCGACCACTGCACCCGTGCATGTATCCCGTCGACGCCAGCGTCGACCTTGATCACCCCTCTCTGCCTCGTGCCTTCGCTGCCGCTGACTCGTGCACCGCCGTCGACCTCGTCGTCGACGCCACCTTCGTTTCGCACCGGTCGAGGAGATGCAGGACGGGAAGGGTGTTCCGTCGCCCACTGCGCCCGGATGCCCAACTCGACGATCCACAAGGGGATCGTCCCGCACTCGCCATCCGCGTGGCGTCTCCTCGCATCAGCCAATCGTGCCTCCAAGGTGTCCGCTACGCCCGCATCAACTACGGGGTCGACCATGGCGACTAACGCTGCTGCCGGCCTACGAACGACTTAGTAGGTGCAAAAGTCGGCTCCTATCTGAAGGTAATTTGCGGGGCCGTCCACGCTCACCGCACCATGCGGAGAGTCACTCTACAATGGTAGTGAGCTAGACTACGGGGGTTGGCACGAACTACTATGAGTGATCGTAGCTTTGCTTGGTTTCTTGGCACTTGCACATTCACGGGAGAAATCGGCAAGAGTTTCCACTAGCAAAGTTGGAATTACAGAATGATTGAACAAGCAATGACAACAATGACTACATCAGGCACCTTGCAACCTTGCAGCTAGCCTGGTCGACCGCCAGCACAGCTTGGTCGACCGCCTGCCAGCGTTGCGTAGAGGAGCCGCGCCAGCACTGCAGAAGAGCGACCTGCCAACGCAGCAGGTCGACGGCGTGCCAACGCTGCAGCAGAGCGGCTGTCCAGCGTTGCCCCGTAGAACATAGCAGTGCGCACGCTCGCAGGTGCGCGCAGACGATTGGCCCGACTTGCATTGCTGTGCATCCGTCGGCTGTTGTCTGCGCCTGACGAGCCACATCGACTTCGGGATACCAGCCCGAAGTCGCCTTCGCCATTGCAACCTCGACAACGTTCGCGTGCCTCCACAGAACTCGTCGAGCAGGTTACCCGGTCGACCTGGACACCACCAGGTGCTCTGGTCGACCACCAGTGCCTCCGGTCGACCACCAGGTGCCTCTGCTCGACCGCAGCTCCCTCTGGTCGACCACCAGGTGCCTCTGGTCGACCACAGCTCCCGTCGAGCTACCCCCTGGTCGACGGACCCCTTCCGTCGACTTGAACTGTCAGCGGTTGTCGCCGAGATTCCCTCGTCGACCGCTGCTTACTTGTCAGGTCGACGGCTGCTCCGTCGACCTCCCCGGTCGAACTGTAGGTCGATGGGCCTCTACCTCAACCTCCCAGTCGAACTGCAGGTCGACCGGAAGCTCCGGCGACCCCCCGGTCGAGCTGCAGGTCGACGGACTGCTCCGTCGACCTCCCGGTCGAACTGCCCCTCCTGGTCGACGATCCACCCGTCGCCCAGACCAGTTAGTTGCAGCTGTCGAGCTCCCTAGTCGACAGCAACACCACAGCGGTCCCCTGCAGCTCGACGAAGCCTGTCGAGCAGCTCTCCCACTGTGAACGGTCGGCTGCTACTCCCGTACATCCGACCAAGTCGTCGGCGTTCCATAAGCAAGGCGGGGCCAACACTCCACTCCCGTTAACAGACTCAACACCTCCAGGCTCCGCACCCGCAGGCTCAGCACCCCCAGGCTCCGCACACTCAGGCTCAGCACCCCCAGGCTCCGCACGCTAAGGCTAAGCAACCCCAGGCTCCACACCCGCAGGCTCAGCACCCCCAGGCTCCGCACGCTCAGGCTCCGCACCCGCAGGCTCAGCACCCCCAGGCGCAACACTCCGAGCAGCACTAGAGTCACCAGTGACCTCGACAGGCTCAACCAAGGGGAGTGGGTCTACCTGAGACACACCTGAAGGAGCAGGACCCTGAGGGGGGAGGGGGTCTACCGGAGGGGGACCTGGAGCGAGGAAGAGCGGCAGGGGGGGGGAGAGGGGCAGTGCGGTACGATAAAAGGGAACCGACTTGTCAAACGTGACGTCCTGAGAGGACAGAACACGGCGCGAGGTGGGGTGGTAAAACTACCAGCCAGGCGCGTCAGGGGGGAAGCCAAGGAAGACACAGGGAATGGCGCGGGAGGAGAGCTTGTCCGCGGAGGTATCGCGGACAAAGGCACGAGCGCCCCAGACCCGGAACACTGACGCATCGCCAACCTCCCCCGTCCAACGCAGTGTAGGCGAGGTCTCCGGCAAGGAGACACGGGGCCAGAGGTTGAGCTGATGCGCAGCGTACCGGACCGCAAACGGCCACAGAAAATGGGGAGCAGCTATCACATAGATCATGGAGGTACGAGCGACCTCCATGACTAAGCCAATGCAGCGCTCAGCAACCCCATTCTGCTGCGGGGAGGCCGGAAGCGTGAACGACTGGAGGATGCCCTCCCCACGACAAAAGTCCCGCAAGAGGTCGGAGGAAAACTCACCACCTCTGTCAGAGTGCAGACGCAGGACATGAAGGTCCGTGCGGAACTGCTCGCGGAGCTGGAGAGAGACAGCGCGGATCCAAGCGATCAGAATATCAGGGACCTCCCCCTTGCTACGCAAGGGGAAGACCGTGGTGGAACACATGTAGTCGTTGACAACCAGCAGAAAATACCGCTCGCGGTCCAGTCCACGGACGCGGGATGGACCCCACACGTCCATGTGGAGAGTCTGCAGGGGAGCCTCTGTCGGGGGAAACGAGGAGGAGTGAGGAGCGGCGCGCTGTCGCCCCTCGACGCAAGGAATGCAGGGCGGTGCAGGCGAGCGCGAGAGGGCGGGCAGAGACCTGGGAAGACCAGAGACAAGGAGGCGGGAGTGCATGCTACGGAGGCGTGGCAAGGAGGGGTGACCAAGGCGGTGGTGCCAGAGGAGAGTCTGGTGTGAGAGGTGGCGACACGAGCAGGGGGCTGCTACCTGACCTGACGCGGACACCTGGCTAGACGCAGCTACCTGGGGAGGCTCAGTAGTCAGTGTGTACAGGCTCGACCCAGGCCGACGGGTGAACGTGGCCAGGTGGCGGCCCGTCCGGGTACACGTGCAGATCGCCACACGCTGACCCCCAGTAGTGGTGGTAGTGACCATCGCATCCTGGAGGGCAGCGGTACTCACCAAGTTCGTAGAGAACGAGGGAGGTGAAGACTTGACAGCGAGCCAGACGGAACCGCCAAACACAGGAGAACAGTGGTGGAACGTGTAAAGACAGGGCCCCCTGAGGGGTCAGCCAGTCTGACTGCAACTGGTGCAGGGAGTGGTGTGAGTGTGGTACTGTCGCGAAAGAAACAGCGGGAAGCACCTGAGTCAAGCGTGAAGGTGTGCAAGGCCTCAGCAGGAACAGTACTGGAGAGAGCAGACTCACTAGCACCCAGAGCAGCAGCCTCTATACCTGGGTCAGGCGGCACACACAGGTAACAGTCACCCTCAGTACCAATAGTCAAAGCATACATGGCAGTAAGGATAGTGTCATAGTCTAGAGCAAATATATCCACCTTGTTACTTAGCAGCTCTAGCCAGCGGGGGAGCTCAGCCTCGTCGCCAAACTCTGCGCGCCAGGCGTCGCTCAGACAGGAGAAGCAGTGGGCCTGTGTGTGACCAACTGTCCCGCAAGTCTGACCAGCCCGATCACCTGTGCGAATGACGTACGGGCAGCGAGCAGTACTCCGAGACGCCCCACGCTGAGCGTACCACTCACGAAGCTGCTGGGGCGTAAGGGTCTCGCGCGGACGCCGCTGCAGCTGCATCTGGCCACCGCCAGAAACTCCGCACTGAACAGCTCCACCGCGACTGCCACTACGGCCGCCGCCACCACACCTACTGGCCTACCACTCACGGAGCTGCTGTGGAGTAAGGGTCTCGCGCGGACGCCGCTGCAGCTGCATCTGGCCACCGCCAGAAACTCTGCAATGAACAGCTCCACCGCGACCGCCACTACGGCCGCCGCCACCACACCTACTAGCGTACCACTCACGGAGCTGCTGGGGCGTAAGGGTCTCGCGCGGACGCCGCTGCAACTGCATTTGGCCACCGCCAGAAGCTCCCCATGGAACAGCTCCACCGCGACTGCCACTACGGCCGCCGCCACCACTCCCACTGCTGCCACCACTGCCGCCACCGCTCCCACCGCTACCACGAAGAGAAGTCATAGCGGGCAAAGCAAGGAGGCGTGCGACCAGCAGGGCAGCACTCAGTGAGGGCAGGGCGGCGAGCAGGCACTAGGGTAGCGCGTAGAGTAGGGCGGAACGGCGCACGGTCAGGGAAAGGGCGGCGCGCAGCCAGAATAGGGCGGCGCGCTGACAGGTAGGGTCGGCGCACGGCCAGCAGGGCAGCGCGTGAGCTGCAGAGGGCGGCGCGCGGGCAGCAGGGGCAGCGCGCGGCCAGCAGGGCGGCGCGCGGGCTGCAGAGTGCGGCGCACGGGCAGGCAGTGCGGCGCGCGGGCAGGCAGTGCGGCGCGCGGGCCGCAAAGGGCAGCGTGCGGCCAGCAGGGCGGCTCCCGGGCTGCAGACGGGCGGCGCACGGGCAGCGCGACGCAGGGCAGGGCGTGCGCGGGGCGGCGCGACGCAGGGCAGGGCAGGGCGTGCGCGGGCAGCGCGACGCAGGGCAGGGCGTGCGCGGGCAGCGCGACGCAGGGCAGGGCGTGCGCGGGCAGCGCGACGCGGGGCAGGGCAGGGCGTGCGCGGGCAGCGCGACGCAGGGCAGAGCATGCGCGGGGCGGCGCGACGCAGGGCAGGGCGTGCGCGGGCAGCGCGACGCAGGGCAGGGCGTGGGGTAGCGCGGTAACCGCAGTCGGTCACTAGCTAATGGTGGGCCCCGGAAAGAAACGGTCCTACAGACCTACTGCTCTGAAACCATGTCAGAATAGCGAGCAGAGAATGATGCATTGAACAGAAATGTGGGTAGAAGTACTAACCCTAAGTTGGGTTGTACCCCTTATGGGCTACCCCACTACAGCCTACATAGCACAAACATCATTATAGTTTGACATACCCCATTGCTCCCATCCCTCTTGCCTCTCTCCACTTGTCTCTCCCCCGTGGTTCTTCACCCCCACCCACCCTAGTACCTCCCGTGGCCCTCCTTCCCTCCGTTTCCCATCCCACTCCCCACGGCACTGTTCTTGCGCGCCCTTGCTGCAGCTGCAGAGAACGTGCGGGGGAGCACGCGAGTGGCAGTGGGGCGGATCCACGCACAGGGGGAGAGATGCGCGCGAGGGGGAGGTGGAGGACGCGCAAGGGACGGCGGTGGGGAAGGCGGAGGAGATTCCAAGTGAGGAACCGGTTGGGTGCGGTGAATCAGGTGTGGGGAACGGTGCAGAGGCTGGGGTAGGAAAGCCCCAAAAGAAGAGGCTTCGCGAGGCAGAGAGAGCGATGGGGGAGGGGAAGAAGCAGAGAGTAGCGGAGGGAGATGAGGCAGTAGCGAGGACGAGTGGGCGAGAGGAGGAGGTGAGGGTGGCGATGGAGGAGGTGCAGAGGGCGATGGAGGAGGTGCGGGAATGTGTGGAGGAGTGGGTGGCGGCAATTCTCAGGGTGGTGCCGCGGGTTAGGGATAAGCTGGATGGGAGGGTGCATGACGAGGCGGGGTGGACGTGGAGGGAAACCGTGGTGTACGAACTGTCCCAACCCGGCATGGCAGAGGTGTGGTGGTGCGGTGGCAAAGCATTTATTGTTCATTTTTTTTGTATGCTCTGCTGCACTGCAACCAGGTATGAGGGAGGTGTGGTGGTGCTGTCATGCAAGACAGGTGCGGTGGTGCTGTGATGCAAGGCAGGTGCGGTGGTGCTGTGATGCAAGGCAGGTGCGGTGGTGCTGTGATGCAAGGCAGGTGGGCATATGGTACGTACTGCATATTGCATGCGACCCCTGTGCGTAGTGTGCTCTCCACACTTGTCATTGTTTCTGAGGCGATGGAGGAGTCGTGGACGTGAGGAACACTTTTGTTAGCCCTGCATCTTTCCCGTCGTGGCCATGATTGAAAACTATCACGCCCAATTTCTTTAAACTGCTGTACACATTTAAATGGCCATCACATAGCTGTGCCATATAAGCGAACGCTGTCATATCTAACATTGCTGCTCACTCATTGTGTGCTCCTCTTATCTACCCGTTACTTCCTTCCTTCCACCCTTCGCTTTCCTACACCTCTCCTTTCTTCCCTACTCCCCTGTATCTTGCATCGCTTCATGCCTCCCTCGCTGCGTTCTCCCCTTTCCCCTTACCCATTCTCGAGTTGAGATCCTTGTTTCCCTGACCTCCGTGTGTGCGTGGCAGTGGGTGCAGATGCTGGCAGCCATCACAGCGCATGGGGACGCCATGAAGGCCAAGGCGCAGGACGTGCGGGGGCAGGTGCGTGCACGTGCGGGGGCAGGTGCGTGCACGTGCGGGGGCAGGTGCGTGCACGTGCGGGGGCAGGTGCTTGCACGTGCGGGGGCAGGTGCGTGCACGTGCGGGGGCAGGTGCTTGCACGTGCGGGGGCAGGTGCGTGCACGTGCGGGGGCAGGTGCTTGCACGTGCGGGGGCAGGTGTGTGCACTCGTGGAGAGGGCGGCTGGTGGGCGTGGCGCAGTTGAGCAGAGGAGGCAAGCGGGTCACGCAGAGCATGGGGCTATGGGGGTCAAGAGGGAAGAGGGGCAGGGGGGAGTGGTGGTGAAGGAAGAAGTGGGAGTTTTGTCAGCGATGGGATCAAGAAGGAAGCAATGGAGGGCACGTAGGCACTGAAGCAAGATGGTGTGCAGTGGGTGGACTGATGTTGGTCAAGGGTGAGGGGGCGCTGCCGCGCTGCATGTGGTACTCGAGTATGCACCCTCCAAGCTACAGCAGGCTGCTTGCGCATGTTAAGCTGGTGACGCATGGATGTGTCGCATGGATGTGACGCATGGATGTGACGCATGGATGTGATGCATGGATGTGATGCATGGATGTGATGCATGGATGTGATGCATGGATGTGATGCATGGATGTGATGCATGGATGTGAGTTGTCGTTCGCTTGACGAGTGACCACAGCCCTTGATGTGCTTGTTTAGCTGGGAGTGCGGTTGTTGCTTCAGTCATGGCGTTGTGTTGACCTTTGCATGTGCCAAGTTGTGTGCAGCACGCTTAAAATCAGAGCAATTGTACATAGTACCATACATCTCAACGCTGCAATCTCGGTCTATTGTGTACGGTGTAGGGTGCAACGCCCAGAAACATGGCAGCTAGGGTAAACCATCTGTTCTGTAGCAATAGAGGACGCAGCATTTCAAAGCAGTGCAAACCCACTTCTCCAGTCCTGCTACATAGTGTGTTTAAGTTTGGGGTCACCATCAGATCTTGCCGGATGAGCGAGCTGCACCACGGTTTATTTGTGCCAATGTCCACTTTATTACCACTAGTTCCACCGTATCAGTTTGGCCTGGTTATACGGTACCCTTTCCGGGATTGCTCCCATATGTAGTGCATGTTGTTGATTCCATTTGCAACTGCAGCATGGTAACCAAATCACTGTAACTCGTAGCTGCACCACTTGCTACCCAGCCTCTCCATGCCCCTTTGCCTCTGCCTCCAGCGCACCCATAAGTGCCTTACCGAACGCCACGTGCAGGGCATGGCTAGCCTGCTCATAGACGGGGGAGGCAAGAAGGGTGGAAGAGACGCGGGAGGAGGGTTGTGGGGGCGAGGTGACATGAAGGCAATTTAGAGGGTGGGGGCTTGAAGGTCACAGAGAGAGACAAACCTCAACAGGCACGCACGACACGACCACTGGTGCCAAGGCTCAGCACTCACTTTATAGGCCACTATGTGCGCGTTGGGAATGCCGGCGTTGCCCCCCCTGGCACAGAGCGCCAGGTCCCCTATGAGATCCAGCAGCTTGTGCCGACACGGCTCCAGAGGCAGTCTCAATGGTGGGTTCACCCACCCTCGCGTTTGGCTGCAGCAAGAGTAGGGCAAGAAAGGGAAAGGGAGAAGTGGGGGCAGAAAGAACATACAGCCTTCTCAATAGGGTACTCAGACGAGGGGGTTGAGTGAATCGAACGTTGAGTTCGCCCCATCAACCAGGAGGTGGGCAAGAGGAGTTGAGAAGGAAGAAAAGGGCATGTGGGGGAAGGCACACGCGCATGGCACCTCCCCCCGGCTGACGTGCATGGCACCTCCCCCCGGCTGACGTGCATGGCACCTCCCCCCGGCTGACGTGCATGGCACCTCCCCCAGGCTCACCTGCACACGAGGGCACTGTCGAGTGAGCCGCCCTTGATGAGCCCCGCTGCTCGCATCTGCTCCACCTGCAGCGAGAGGGGCGAGAGGAGCAGCAGGAGTTGAAGAGAATGGAGAGGGGCGAGAGGGTATCACTCAGTGAGGCATCTCATGTGCTCCATGTGCAGCGAGAGCCATGGGGGCAGCGAGGTGCAGCGAGAGCGGGGCAATGGGGGCAGCGAGGTGCAGTGGCGGCACAAGTGGGGAGAGAAGCAGCGATGTTTGAAAGGAGTAAAACGAAGGAGAGGGCATTGCTCTGTGAGACAGCTCTTGTGAGTTTTGCTCCTCTCATCTGCGGTGGGAGAGGAACGAGGGGGAAACTGACGTAGGGCAGGGGGACGGTGAACAGAGGGATTCGGTGAAGCTGTCAATTCCGAGCCACCCTTCCCTTCATACGCCGCCCTTTATGTGCCACCCCTTTCTATGGCAGCACTTCACTTGCAGTTTTTTTTTCCTACGTATATCTCAACGTCCTAATTGTACCGCAATACAAAGATCATCAACATGCTGATGCAATTCCAACGCGCTATAAACAGGCCCAAAGCGTGATCCTAACATTCGAGCGTCTTGCCAACTTACCATGCACTGCTGCTGATGATAAATGGTTTCAAGGAGATGGATGGTTCTCGAAGCCTCGCCGTACCTGTTCCAGGATGCAGAAGGTGCGCGCAGGCGCAATGCCCGACACATAGTCACCACACTCCTGACCCTGCTCCCCATGCTCCCCATGCTCCCCATGCTCCCCCTGCACTGCTGTCCCCACTGGCCGCGCTGCTGCTCCACCTGGTTCCTCTCCTGCGCCTTGGTGTTGATCTGCCGCTCCCCGTTGCGCTGGTTGCTGTGAGCGGCACGGCTCCCACGACACCCACTGCCGCCCAATCGCAGGGACCTGGGAGCGTGCATGGAGGTCAACAGAGTCAACAGACGGTCTGGGCCAACATAGAAAAAAAAAAAACCCTAAATCCATGCCCCCCATGCTGCTGTGCTGCTTGGGTTGTGGTGGGTGCAGAGCATGTGAGCGGGATGGCTCCACCCACTGCCGCCCGATGGCCGGCACGTGGGAGCAAGGGAGGGGTTGAGCGGGGCAATGAGGTCAACGGGAATATGGCATCTAATGTGAAAGGTGCCAACAGCCGTAGTCAATTGGTCAACACAGACAAAAGTGAATTCGAATCAATGCGTCAACAGCAAACAAATATGCAGGCGTGAGTGAGTGAGAGCGTTCGATTACCACAAGGTGGGTTGTCCAAGAACGGAGGCTGGCTGTGTAAGAATCAGGTATGGATGAATTGAGGGTCGACTTGATCAAAGATCTGCGAGTTCTGTGAACTCACAAGTCAGTACAGGGAGCATGCAAGGCTGGGAAACCGATGAGCTGCAATCCAGAATAAACCCCTCACATGTGGGAAGTCATTGCCTCATATGTGGGAAGTCAATGCCTCATATGTGGGAAGTCAATGCCTCACATGTGGGAAGTCAATGCCTCACATGTGGGAAGTCAACGCCTCACATGTGGGAAGTCAATGCCTCACATGTGGGAAGTCAATGCCTCATATGTGGGAAGTCAGTGCCTCACATGTGGGAAGTCAATGCCTCACATGTGGGAAGTCAACGCCTCACATGTGGGAAGTCAATGCCTCACATGTGGAAAGTCAACGCCTCACATGTGGGAAGTCAATGCCTCACATGTGGGAAGTCAATGCCTCATATGTGGGAAGTCAACGCCTCACATGTGGGAAGTCAATGCCTCACATGTGGGAAGTCAGCACCTCACATGTGGGAAGTCAACGCCTCACATGTGGGAAGTCAATGCCTCACATGTGGGAAGTCAATGCCTCATATGTGGGAAGTCAATGCCTCACATGTGGGAAGTCAATGCCTCACATGTGGGAAGTCAGCACCTCACATGTGGGAAGTCAACGCCTCACATGTGGGAAGTCAACGCCTCACATGTTGAAAGTCAACGCCTCACATGTGGAAAGTCAACGCCTCACATGTGGAAAGTCAATGCCGTAGGTGAGAAGCGGAGAAGCCCGGGGGAATGCAGCGATGAAGGAATCCCCATGCTGCACCGTGATTGGCCGGTTTCCAGGCAGGTTCCAGCTTCTCCTCTCCACAGTGACAGCAGCACCAGAAGCATCGGCCGTGGTGGAGTGGGTGGAACGCCGTGTGGCGGGGTGGATGCCGGCCGCCATGATGTGTTCCACCCACTCCGCTGCTGATCCGTCCAGCACTGGCATCTGAGGGCCGGGGAGGGCGTGCTTTGAGAGGGCGGGATTAAAAAGCTCGTCTCAGAATGTAACAAGCATGGCCGTCACACACACTCTTCATGGCTCCACCGCCACAGCAGCTGCCCATTCTTCGCCCTTCTGCCTCTTGCCCTGCCCACGTGTCTCACCTGCCCACGTTTCTCCCTGTGCTGCCCTCACCTCACCTCGCCTCATCTCCCTTCACCTCACCTCACCTCACCTCACCTCACCTCGTCTCACCTCACCTCGCCAGCACCCTCAACACGAATCACGCAGTTGTCCACTCCACACCCCTCCAGAGCCGACAGCAGATGCTCCACCGTTCCCAACCGCACTTCACTCTGCTCACTTCCCCCACCCGCTGGCGACTCCTCAGGGAGGAGGGGGGACTGGACGGGGCAGCGGCAGCAGCAGCCAGCACAGTGCAGAGCCGTGTGTCCACCACACTCCACACATCTGCACCAATCTTCACCACTCCCTCTTCCCTCCCTGCTCCTGCTGCAACCCTGTCTCCCTCTCCCCCGCCTCTGCCATCCCCCTCTCCCCCTCCGCCATCCCCCCCAAGCACCACGTGGAAGACCCGACCCGAGGCAGCAGGGGCGGGCAGCAAAGTGACGGTGGTGGGAAGGCCCAGGTGCAACCCCACGCCCGACACCGTTACAGGAGCTTTCAGCGTGCTCTGCCACTCGCCTGTCTGCCGGCGGGGGTTGGGACAGGGCAAAGGGGGAAGAGAAAGAGGGGGAGGGGGGGGGGGGAGGGAGAAGAATCTATTCTGACAGGCAAAAGGGAAGAAGCGCGGTAAGAGAGGAGAGGAGGAAGAGTTGGAGAGGAGTGGAAAAGAGAAGAAGAACAAAGGGATGTGGAATTTGGAGGGCGGGGGCATCCCATTCCCGGAAGACGACAAGGTGGGTGGTGGCTGCTCGGCGCGCTTCACTCACGGGTTGGCACAGCTCGTCCCACGACTGCGACGACGCACGCGCCGATGGCTTCAGGGTGGCAAACGAGCAATTCAATAACGGGGATGAAGCCCGCGACGCGATTCTCGTGCACACCAACCCCAAGGGTCTAAATGAAGCAAGGCGGCCCGCCATGCGATCAAACTTCCTGGAACCTTCGCGAATTTGCAATGAAACAGATGTCCCCGGGAAATGGGAAGGTACGTGAAGGCGGCGTGAACACCGACCAATGGCGCGACACGTCGCGTGAGAAATCGCGAGTGTGCTGCCAGCAGCAGCACTGATGAGAGGTCCAGGGGAGTTCGCCGAATGAGTGAGATGGAGTGCCACCATCGGGAAAAAAAATGGAATTGTGAAATCCAGTCGAAGCTGAAGTTTCGGCTCGGAACGGCTGGATCACTATGGTATCAACGTCGGTGAATGCTTAGGGCTGGTAACCGCCGAATACGCTGACCTTGTAGGTCCGCAACGATAGTGTCTGTGTGTGGCTGCTGGTTCCTATGGCCTTGTGACTGAATGTCGCCATCTAGGGCCTGGTTTGGTGCATGCCGGTTCTTTGTTCACTTTCGCACGTTATTCGATGACTCGTTTCAATTTCCGATCTAATGGGCTCGGAACTGCTTACGGATAGTTCAAAAATTTTGGACTGGAACATTGGACTGTCGCACCGCCAACGCAATTCGGACGTCCCGGTGTTCCAACTGGGTTCCGGACGATGGCGATGTCGCAAAAACAAGAACGAGGTCTCTCGCAAAAACTAACGAAGCTTGTTACCCTTCAAAGTTCCGAACGTCCCTGGTTCGCACCGGACAGTCAGTAGATGTTTCACGCCCTAATCATGAACATTGCTCTAGGAAAAAACAACCCGCTCGCAACTAAACGATACCAGAGGGTAGCGAGGATATCTTTCTGAAGCACGAAATTTTATTCAGCGAATAGGTAAGTCACACTGCACTGCACGCTCACCCCCTTGCACCCCCTCCTTGTTGCAAGGCATCTCCCTCTCCCTTGCTTTCTCTGTCGCTTCTGCTCTTCCCGTGGCCTCCTCTCGCCCGCTCTTCCCCCCTCACCCGTATTTGCAGTGCGAGTTGTATCGTGTTTCACGTTATCCCTTCACCATCTTCGGATGTGACTTCACCATCATCGGATGTGACTTCAGTCAGTCGTTTGAGGTGGCTCAAAACCGTCACAAGTTCAAGGTCGCTGTGTTGAGTCCGTGTCTGTCTTCCCCACATGCCCATGTCTTCCCCACATGCCCATGTCTTCCCCACATGCCCATGTCTTCCCCACATGCCCATGTCTTCCCCACATGCCCATGTCTGTCGTCCCCACATGCCCATGTCTGTCGTCCCCACATGCCCATGTCTGTCGTCCCCACGTGCCCATGTCCCCATCATGCTGCACCTCTCCATCATGCTGCACCTCTAACCATCCTTCCATTCATCCCCTACCTATCACAGAGTGCGAGCTGGACATCATGTTCCACCTGCCTCTCTCCCTCTCTCACGCCTTTGCCCTTTCTCCCCCCCTCCCCGTGCAACAGTGCGAGCTGGACATCATGTTCCACCTGTCTCTCTCCCTCTCTCACGCCTTTGCCCTTTCTCCCCCCCTCCCCTTCAACAGTGCGAGCTGGACATCATGTTTCACCTGTCTCTCTCCCTCTCTCACGCCTTTGCCCTTTCTCCCCCCCTCCCCGTGCAACAGTGCGAGCTGGACATCATGTTCCACCTGTCTCTCTCCCTCTCTCACGCCTTTGCCCTTTCTCCCCCCCTCCCCGTGCAACAGTGCGAGCTGGACATCATGTTCCACCTGTCTCTCTCCCTCTCTCACGCCTTTGCCCTTTCTCCCCCCCTCCCCTTCAACAGTGCGAGCTGGACATCATGTTTCACCTGTCTCTCTCCCTCTCTCACGCCTTTGCCCTTTCTCCCCCCCTCCCCGTGCAACAGTGCGAGCTGGACATCATGTTCCACCTGTCTCTCTCCCTCTCTCACGCCTTTGCCCTTTCTCCCCCCCTCCCCTTCAACAGTGCGAGCTGGACATCATGTTTCACCTGTCTCTCTCCCTCTCTCACGCCTTTGCCCTTTCTCCCCCCCTCCCCGTGCAACAGTGCGAGCTGGACATCATGTTCCTCCTGTCTCTCTCCCTCTCTCACGCCTTTGCCCTTTCTCCCCCCCTCCCCGTGCAACAGTGCGAGCTGGACATCATGTTCCACCTGTCTCTCTCCCTCTCTCACGCCTTTGCCCTTTCTCCCCCCCTCCCCTTCAACAGTGCGAGCTGGACATCATGTTCCACCTGTCTCTCTCCCTCTCTCACGCCTTTGCCCTTTCTCCCCCCCTCCCCGTGCAACAGTGCGAGCTGGACATCATGTTCCACCTGTCTCTCTCCCTCTCTCACGCCTTTGCCCTTTCTCTCCCCCTCCCCTTCAACAGTGCGAGCTGGACATCATGTTTCACCTGTCTCTCTCCCTCTCTCACGCCTTTGCCCTTTCTCCCCCCCTCCCCGTGCAACAGTGCGAGCTGGACATCATGTTCCTCCTGTCTCTCTCCCTCTCTCACGCCTTTGCCCTTTCTCCCCCCCTCCCCGTGCAACAGTGCGAGCTGGACATCATGTTCCACCTGTCTCTCTCCCTCTCTCACGCCTTTGCCCTTTCTCCCCCCCTCCCCGTGCAACAGTGCGAGCTGGACATCATGTTCCACCTGTCTCTCTCCCTCTCTCACGCCTTTGCCCTTTCTCCCCCCCTCCCCGTGCAACAGTGCGAGCTGGACATCATGTTCCACCTGTCTCTCTCCCTCTCACGCCTTTGCCCTTTCTCCCCCCCTCCCCGTGCAACAGTGCGAGCTGGACATCATGTTTCACCTGGAGAAGGCGTACTTCATGCTGGACGAGATGGTCATGAACGGCTGCGTCATGGACACCAACAAGCTCAATGTGCTCGCGCCCATCCACCTCATGGACAAGTCCTCATAGCCCACCACCCATGGTAGCAGAAGACCTTACTCACACACAGATCATTACGCACAACCATTCGCCTTTGTGCATATGAGCAAATCTGAGGATGAGGGGGTTACCCTCAGTTTCTCACATGTTTCCACCCAATCTTTAACGTCATCGCCCAGATAGTACATATGTGTCTTATCTAATACTGGTTTGGAAAAAGCCTCTGTATCTTGTAATATGAACCAAAAGGGTGTCTTATAACTGTTATAAACGGTTTATAATATATATATTTTTTTTATCCCAGATAGCGGGCGGAACACGTGTTAAAGAGCGCATTCTTGTGTGGTGGTACCAAGTGTCAGAGGTCCACTGGTGATCCCCGATTGATCCTAGGGAAGGGTTACAGGCACGTTGGCTTGGGGGGTTATGGGCGCACTCACCCGCTACACAAACAAGCCCTTTTATCCCAGTGGTTAGTGGCTGGGATTCTGACATGGTATCAGAGCGAAGGTCTCGGGTTCGTATCCCGGTGTGTGCACCTCGGGCATCCCAGTGCGGGGGGGTGTCAGAGGTCCACTGGTGATCCCCGATTGATCCTAGGGAAGGGTTACAGGCACGTTGGCCTGAGGGGTTATGGGCGCACTCACCCGCTACACAAACAAGCCCTTTTATCCCAGTGGTTAGTGGCTGGGATTCTGACACCAAGGACCGATCAGGGGCACGATTCCTCGTCCACATGCAATATTTGGCTTATTCGCCTGCGGTTGGCAGCAATTGACAGCTTGAGCATCGTTTTGCTTTGCTGGCTGCATCAGGTGTGGCAGTGTGGATGGGCTCTATTGCAAAAACGTTCCTTCTATTGCGGGTTCATTCCTCTTAAATGTGTTTCTTAAAATGAGGGGGTCCAGGGTTCACCCCATATGTGTGCTCATTCTGCTCTTCGAAGCCAACTTCCCTCTCACCTAATTATGCAAGCTTTTTCACGACCATGCGTAACAAGTAGGCTACAGTGGCCCGCGAAGCCCTACCTGCCATGTATGCTGCTAATAGTGGCCGTATCAACTCGCTAGGCGATGATGTCACCATCTGCTTAGGAGACACCTCGGCAAAGAGGAGCGAGAGTAAAAAAGGCCGCCGTCAGAGGCACTGTTGCGAGCTGCGAGGAGTCTGACGTTGACGGTTAGAAGTCGACGAGGAAGAATGGCCTGAGGACGGGCGCTACGATGAAGAGGAAGAAACCGCTGCCCTTCAAGCGGACATTGAAGAGGACGAAGGTGGAACCATGACTACGCTGGTGAGGAGGTCAAATGGATGAGGTAGCCGTCCCCACGTGGCCGAGCCGTGAAATCCTCCCTTTCCTCAATCCGGAGAAGGGGAAAGCAGCCAAGCGTGCGCTGATTGTGCTGGATTCATGTCGGGGAAACATCACCCCAGGAATGCTGGGAGCATAACGCACCCACAACATTGTGCCTGCCATCATCCCAGCCGGCTGCACCAGCCAGATTCAGCCTCTGGACGTGTCAAAGCCGGTGTGCGTGCGCGGTATTGCCGGTGGTTCATGCGGCACGACATCTCAGAATCTAGACAATGGAATGATGGGATTGAATGAAAGAAGGGTACAAGTATAACCCTAACTTTTGGGTTGTACCCCATAAGGGCTACCCCACTACAGCCTAGACAACACTAACACATATATATAATTTGACACACCCCCATAGGCAAAGTGGGGGAGAACAAGGGGTCACACGACCAGTCAAGAGAAGCAAAGCAAGCCCAGGGTGGATCACAACGTCACCACACACTGAGCACAAGCAAATGGCCACAAGGCCAGTCCACATGCAAAACTATATATGCAGCAAATACAGTACAGTGATCACTACCTAGTAAGAACAAGCATGCAGGTATATACACAGATATAGATCACAGTACAAGCAAAGTCTACAGCAAGTGTGGAAACGTAGGCACAAGGCCTAACAAAGTACAAAAACGCTGATGATCACCAGACGGAAGTGCCTTGGTGAATATATCAGCAGTGTTGGCCCGAGTGGCCACGTGAGCAAGACGAAGCTGACCACGCTGCTGCAACTCTCGAGCCAGGAAGTAACGCAGAGCGATGTGCTTCGTTCTGTGCTCCAGTCTGTGCTCCTCACACAAGGCAATGGCAGCCTTGTTGTCGACGTACAGAACTGGAGGAGAATGAGGCCTCTCTCCCAAGTCGGTCAGCAGGTAGGTGAGCCAGCGTAACTCCTGAGCAGCCATGGCTGTGGCGTAGATCTCAGCCTCACAACTGGAGCTGAGAACAGAAGACGAGCGAGTAGAACGCCAAGAAACAGAACCAGAGCCAAGGCTGAAAGTGTAACCCTGTGACGACCGCTGCGTAGCCTGGTCGTCAACCCAAGAAGCGTCTGAGTGCCCAGTGAGGACCACCTCTCGCCGTCCTCCAAGCACGAGCCCCATGCCCGATGTACTGCACAAGTAGCGAACTATTCTCTTCGCAGCATCCCAGTGTACCTTTCGGTGCCGACCAGGAGCCACGTAGCGAGCCAGAAGGCCAAGAGGGTACGCAAGGTCAGGACGAGTGCAAGTCATCAGGTACATGAGGCAGCCCACTAGCTCTGGGTAAGGACCACTCGGCTCTACGGACTCGTCCGAAGGTGGAGCTGAGAGCGAGTGACCTGTAGCCAGAGGAGTGGACTGTGGCGAGGACCAGGTGAAGCCGAAACGCTGAAGGACCTGCTGCACCATGTGTGACTGATTTAGGGTGATGGTGCGACGTGCTCGGTCCCGGGTGATCTGCAAGCCAAGGTAGCTGCGCAGCTCGCCCAGGTCTGTGCACGTGTGTCTCTTCTGCAGCTCGGACTTCACCAGGGCGAGGGCCTCAGTGTCAGCAGTAGCAAAGACCAAGTCGTCGACGTACACGAGGATATAGAACGGCGGCAGCGAAGTGTCGGTGCGTAGAAACAGTGACGGGTCAGCAGTCGAAGGCGCAAACCCAAGAGCCGCAAGTGTAGTCCTCAGTGTGTCGTGCCACTCACGGGGTGCCTGGCGGAGACCGTAGACTGGCCGGCGGAGGCTCCACTGGGTACCAGGAGGAAACGACCCAGTGAAGCCAGGTGGGCGGCGCAGCCAGATCTCCTCGTGCACGCTGCCCTGCAAGAAAGCTGTGCTGAAGTCAAGGGAGTGAAGCTCGTAGTCACGCTGAGCGGCAACGTGCAGCAGCACCCGAAGAGTGGTCATCTTCGGGGTGGGGGAGAAGGTCTGGAAGAAGTCAACTCCCTCTCGCTGACTGAAGCCTTGAGCAACGTAACGAGCCTTGAAGACAGGCGGAGAACCTGGCGGCCGCTTCACCCTGAAAATCCACATGCCATCGACGATGTTCGCCCCGGGAGGGGGAACCTCATCGACGTAAGTGCCTGTGGACTTCCAGGATGCCATCTCTGCATCCATGGCTGCCTGCCACTGAGAGGAGTACTCACCTGCGATCGCCTCAGCGTATGGGGATGTCTATAGCATCCGGGTCTCCCTCAGGGGCAAGCAGCATGGCCACGAGATGAGGCGCAGCGGCTGCAAGACACTCAAGGTCCTTGTGCCTGTCCTCAAGGACGTCCGTGCTAAGAGCACACTCACCCCTGACGGACGGAGGACAGACAGACTCAGACTCAGCAACAAGGCTAGCAGCGTAGTCTAGACGACAGGCAGCCGCAAAGTCAACAAGCTCAGCAACCAAAGCAGACGCAGCAGCAGACTCAAACGAGGGGTCAGTGACAACAGTGGCGAGCAGACGCGTGACAGTAGGGTGCTCAGCACGAAACCGGTCAGACTCAGGGTCCGGAACGTGAGGCAAGGAAGACACAGGCTGAGACGGTAGAGGAACAGACTGTGGAACAGAGGAAGGACGACGGACGACAAGGTGCGCGGTGGGGACAGGCGGCAGACGCGGACGCGGAACACGACGAGTGGAACTACTAGGACGAACAGGCGAGACAGGACGCGACGCAGGCTCACGACGCTCAGTAAGGCCCCCTGACTGCTCAGGGTAAGGAGAGGGAGCAGGCAGCGGCGAGCCAGGCAGTAACGGAAGACCAGTAGAAGACGGAAGACTAAGAACCTGGCGAAGCACAGAGTCAGGGGGCGGCTGAGACGACGGAGACGGCGGAGTGAAGAACAGTCGCGGCTGTGCAATACCAGCAGCACCAGTAGCTCCAGCACCTCCAGAAACTCCAGCACCCCCAGCGCCAGCTCCTCCAGGACCAGCTCCACCAGCAGCAGCACCCCCAGAACCGGCACCCCCAGTCCCAGGGTCTCCAGTCGCAGCATCCCCAGCAGCGGTACCCCCAGACACAGTACTCCCAGCCCCAGCAGCTCCAGTACCTCCAGTACGAGCACCTCCGGGACCAGTGACTCCAGCACCTCCAGTAGGCAAAGCACCAGCACCACTCCTAGCTCCAGAGACGGCAGAAGAAGGACCTCCAGCAGTAGAGCCCCGGGCTCCAGTAGTGCGACCCTGACGGCGACTGTACCACTCGTGCAGCTGCTGGGAGGTGAGAGGCACACGCGGACGAAGGCGGCCACTCCAAGGGGACCGCACACCAGCAGGCTCAGCACCCTCAGACCCAGCACCTCCAGGCTCAGCACCCCCAGACTCAGCACCCCCAGAACCCTCGCACGTAGGCTCCGCACCTCCAGGCTCCGCACGTCCAGGCTCCGCACCTCCAGTCTCCGCACCTCCAGACTCCTCACACGCAGGCACAGCACCCCCAGGCTCCGCACCTCCAGGCTCCTCACGCGCAGGCTCAGTACTCCCAGATGCAGCACCTCCAGGCTCCTCACGCCCAAGCTCAGCACCCCCAGGCCCCGCACCCTCAGTCTCCTCACGCGTAAGCTCCGCACCCCCAGGCTCAGCACCCCCAAGCTCCGCACCCCCAGGCTCAGCACCCCCAACGACAGCACCACCTCCAGCAGGACCGGAGTCACCAGTGACCTCAACAGGTGCAGGCACGGGAGGGCCTTCCTGAGAAACACCTGAGGGAGCAGGACCTGGCGCGGGGAGGGGGTATACCTGGGGAGAACCTGGAGCGAGGAAGAGCGGCGGGGGGGTGCGAGGAGAAGTACGGTAGGGAAAGAGACGGTAGAAGGGAACGGACTCGTCAAAGGTGACGTCCTGAGACGCAAAGACACGGCGCGAGGTGGGCTCGTAGAACTGCCAGCCAGGCGCGTCAGGAACAAAGCCAAGGAAAACACAGGGAATGGCGCGAGCGGAGAGCTTGTCCGCAGTAGTATCGCGGACAAACGCACGAGCACCCCAGACCCGGAAACGCGACGCATCGCCAACCTTCCCCGTCCACAGCAGTGTGGGCGAGGTCTCCGGCAAGGAGACACGGGGCCAGAGGTTGAGCTGATGCGCGGCGTACCGGACCGCAAACGGCCACAGAAAATGGGGAGCCGCCGCATGGATCATGGAGGTACGGGCGACCTCCATGACTAAGCCAATGCGGCGCTCAGCAACCCCATTCTGCTGTGGAGAGGCCGGAAGCGTGAACGACTGGGTGATGCCGTGCTCCTCACAGAAGGCTCGCAAGAGGTCGGAGGAGAACTCACCACCTCTGTCAGAGTGCAGACGCAAGACAGGAAAGTCGGACTTGAACCGCTCGCGGAGCTGGAGACGAGCAGCGCGGATCCAGGGGATCAAAACAGTAGGGACCTCACCCTTGCTGCGCAAGGGGAAGACCGTGGTGTAGCGCGTGTAGTCGTCGACTACCAGCAGGAAGTACCGCTCGCGGCCCTGCCCCTGGACGCGGGCCGGGCCCCACACGTCCAGGTGGAGAGTCTGCAGTGGAGCCTCTGTGGGAGGGAACGAGGAGGAGTGAGGAGCGGCGCGCTGCCGCCCCTCGACGCAAGGAATGCAGGGAGGCGCAGGCGAGGGAGGGAGGGCAGGGAGAGACCTGGGAAGGCCAGAGACCAGGCAGCGAGAGTGCATGCTACGAAGGCGAGGCAGGGAGGGGTGACCAAGGCGGTGGTGCCAAAGGAGAGTGTCGTGGGACAGGCGGCGGCACTCACACTGGGTGGCAACCTGAGCAGACGCGTACAGCTGTGGAGACAAAGGAGTGTAGCGTGAAACAGTGGTGAGGGTGTACAGACTAGACCCTGGCTCACGTGTGAACGTGGCCAGGTGGCGGCCGGTCTTGGAGCATGTACAGATCGCCACACGCTGTCCTCCAGGAGTCCAGGTGTCAACCCAGTGATCCTGAAGGACGGCGTTGCTCACCAGGTTCGTAGAGAACGAGGGAACATGGGGACTAGACAGCTCACCAGACGGAACCGCTGGGCACGGAGGCAAAGTCGCGGCCCGTGCAAGCACTGGACCCCCAGAGGGGTCAGCCAGTGAGACAGGAACAGGTGCAGGGAGAGGGGTGACAGTGGTGCTGTCGCGAAAGAAACAGCGCGAAGCACCAGAGTCAAGTGTGAACGTGTGCAAAGCCTGAGCGGACGCAGTACCAGGGAGAGCAGACTCACTAGCACCTAGGGCTGCAGTCTCTATACCTGGGTCAGGCGGCACACACAAGTAACAGTCACCCTCAGCACTAACAGTCAATGCATACATAGCAGCAAGAATAGCATCATAGTCCAGATCAAAGATAGGAACACCACGCCTAAGCAGATCTGCCCAGTTGGGGAACTCAGTAGCATCAGGATACTTTGCGCGCCAGGCGTCACTAAGCCTAGCGAAGCAGCGGAACTCAGTGTGAAAACCGTCGCAGGTGCGACCCTGGCGGGGACCTGTGCGAATGACATAGGGGCAGCGGTCAGAGCCCTTAGACGCTCTACGCCCAGCATACCAGTCATCGAGCTGCTGGGAGGTGAGAGGCGGACGCTGCTGCTGCTGCTGTGGCTGCTGCTGCTGCTGCTGCTGCCGCCACTGGTGCCACTCTTCTGGCCAGATCCACCTCCACCCCCACCTCCACCACCAGTGCCGCTGCCTCCTCCCCCACCACCTCCGCTGCCGCCACCACCGCCCCCGGTCCTGCCACCACCCCACCCACCACCTCCACCCCCACGGCCACCCCCACCACCGCCGCCACCCCCGCCGCCTCCACCACCGCCCCCTCCACCGCCACCTCCGCCACCCCTGCCACCCTTGCCGCCCTTGCCTCCGCCGCGCTTCCCACCAAGAGCAGAAGCGGCGTTGACCTTCTCAGCGCCGAGAAGGTCAACTGCAGCAGCAGCAGAAGCATAGGAGGGGGTAAGAGGGGAGGGGGAGCATCCCTCAAAGAGGGGAGTGCGGGGAGTGCCACGAGCAGCATTCACAGCAAGAATGTTCTTCTCAGCTGCAACTAGCTGCTGCTCGAAGTCATCTAGGGTGATGGTGGGAGGGTCTTTGGCGAGGAAGTAGTCCCTAACGGAACGGAGCGTGTCGGGAAGGCGGGTGACTAGGATGTAGAGGGTAAAGTACAGGGGGGGTTTGTTCTCGGCGAGGAACTCGTCAGTGAGAGCGGCACGAAAGCGAGCGTCACTAGTGCGGAGGTGAGAGATGAGGTCTGCAGCAGTGGAAAACGAGGCGAGGTCGGGGAAAAGGTAGGGTAGGATGAGGCTACCAACGGCGGCAGTGGCTGGGGCGGAATAGCGGGCAACTACTGCGTCAAACAGTTCCTTAGCAGTCTTAAGCTGGTTGAAGTGTGCGCGCTCGGAGATAGGCAGGTGGTTGCGAATAGCTAGGCGGGCAAGGGCATCGCGGGTCTGCCATTCAGCGCGATCAGAGGCAGGAGCAGTAGCAGCGGGAGCAGGGGCAGTGCCATTGACATAGTCTAGCAGAGAGGCTCCGTCCTTGGTATTAGTCAAAAGGTAGAGCTGCAGGTCACTGAGCCAGGTGTCAAACTGAACAGGACTGCCGTCAGGCTCAAAGTCGAGAACAGAAATAGTCGCCATGGTCACAGGGCGGGGAAATGCAGCAGGCACAGTCTAAGACTCAGGCTCAAGCACAGGAGGCAGGCAGGCTCAGGCAGGACAGGGCGGCGGCGCACAAGCGGGGCGAGCGTGGCTGCTGCTCGTACGCGGCGGTTGGGTGCGGCAGCAGGCTGCGCGCGTGGCAGCGGGCTGCGTGCAGCAGAGGGTGCGCGGCGGCGGGCTGCGTGGCGACGGGCGGCGCACGGGCAGCGGGAACGCAGCATGAAACCTGAAGTGCCTGCCGCATGCCTTAGTGCTCCAGTGGATCGACGAGGCATGGGATGATGTCCCAAGCAAGATCATCATCCATGCCTTCAAGACATACGGCATTTCCAGCAACCTTGATGACAAGGAAATCCATATCGTCATGGCCCACCAACATGCAAGGAGCACGACCGATGTCTCATATGACATGTCCTTGCGGGGGACGACTGGTAACAACAATGGGTTTGTGGGGAGAGACGGCACTGTGGATGTAGAGGTGGAGGACCTTGAGGAGGACATGGTGGCAGGTGCAGGCGATGGAACTCCCGCCACAGATGACCCCTACCCCGATACTGCTTACTAAAGAGAAGCAGCAGCAACAGCAGCAACAACAGCAGCAGCAGCAGCAGCAGCAACAGCAGCAGCAGCACATAAGCTCGTAGAGCTTGAAGAGACGGCCGCACATGCATGGACAGTAGCAATAGCAGCACTAGATGGTCCTATGTCCCGTGCTAGAGTGGCAGAGGCAAAGTGTGTCACTGCTACATGAAAAGAACACAGAGTGAGTTATCTTGTCTTAACTAGACATAATGTAGCTACATATTTGAAAGTATGGTGCTATGCATTGTGTTTATAAGAAACCTAAGGAGGGTGTCTTATCTTAAAAAAACTCGTATTAAAAAAAGGGTAACTCAAAAACAGAAGTTCCTTCTATAAGAAAGAACTCGTATAAAAGGCATTATGTCTTCAATCAATATTATCTTCTATCCGGGCGATGATCCATGCTTCTTCGTCATGTGCAATCCATAATGTTAAATTAGATTAAGTGACTTCTACACTTCAGTAGTTCGAATAGTAAATCACTACATTAGCATTGTAGTATTATCATAGGCGACATTACTGTAGCAGGTGTCCCTTTTGCATGAGTTACAGGTAGTAGCGCGAACAATCTCGTGACTGTTCGCATGACACATCAAAAGTACCACTTCATAGAGTCCACTCGATACTCAGGTTGGTTAAAGAACTGGTACGTTATTGATTAGGTACTTTGGTAGACCATATATTTCTTGCACTTCCGCTGCAATACTTCACAATGGACTAACATCAAGAAGATCCTAAGGATTTTTCACCTCAAACTAGGGTAAACCCTATTTGTGCACCCTAACTAAGTTTGGGCGCCTATCTCTAACCAAAGCTTTTATGGTGGATGCATGTTACAATGAAGATGATAATATGTCACAACCCCATAACTTGCAGGAATCCATTAGCTTTGGAAGAGAGAACGCAACAACCCCTGAATCAGCCACTGTGAGGAGCAAGTCCTCTTAAGAGTGGTTAGAGTGGTGGAGAGCCTTGGTGAAGAGGTCGGCGAGGTTCGCAGACGAGTCGATTTTACGAACAATGATGTACCTACCTTGTACAAGGTCGTGGACAAAGTAGCAGCGAAGCTCGATGCGTTTGGAGCAACCATGAAAGACGGGCCTCCTTGATGAGGTGGATGGTAATATTGTTGTCACACCACAGGGTGGGGCAGGGCTGTGGTGAGCCAAGGTCGGTGAGAAGATAGCTAAGCCAGCGTGCCTCTTGAGCCGCCATCGGGACTGCGTACAACTCGGCTTCGCAGAAGGAGAGGGCGACAGAGAAGGAGTGGGTGGAGCGCAAGCTGATGAGGCCGCTCTCGAATGAGAAGCCATATCCTTGAGAGCTGTGATGGTCGGGTTGTGCATCTGCCCACAGCTGAAGCCTTGAAGAACAGGTGGATCCACACCACCAGGAATGAGGCCATAGTCCTTTGTGCCTTCACGTAGCGCAGAATACGCATGGCCGCATTCCAATGCTCCTCACCCTGCCTGCCAGTGCCAACAAGCTGCGCCAAGACACTGACGGGGTATGAGAGGTCGGGACGAGTGCAGACCATGGCGTACATCAGGGACCCAACAAGTTCTAGATAGGGATGTGGGGAGGTGATAGGAGTGGTGAGAGGGGAAAGCTGATGCCCGAATGCAAGTGGTGTGGGGATGGGTTTGGATTTGGACATGTCGAACCTCTCAAGAACCATCCCGATGTAGAAAGATTGAGAGAGGGTGATAGTCTTGGTAGTGAGGTCGCGGGTGATCTCCGTGCCGAGGTAGTTCCGGACTCCCCCCAGGTGTTTGCAGGCGAGATTTTGCTGCAGCTCATCCTTGACTTCCTAAAGTTCAGCAGCTGTGTCAGCTGCCAGCAGCATGTTGTCGACGTAGACGAGGATAAGGAGGGTGACGGGGTCAAGCGAAGGAAGAGGACCAAAGCCAAGTGTGCGAAGGGTGGATGAGAATTTGGTGTGCCATTCTCGAAGTGCTTGTTTGAGCCCGTAGTAGCTTCCAGACGGTAGCAGGGTCGTGAGGAGTGTGGAAGCCTTTGTGACGTTCCAAGAAAATGAGCTCGTTGAGGTCGCCTTGTAAGAAGGCCGTGGTGACATCCATGGAGTGGAGGAGCATCCTGCATCTGCCAACAAAGTCCAGGAACACGCGAATGACCGACAGAGTGGCGGTAGGTGAGTAGGTCTCGAAGAAGTTCGAGCCGTAGGTTTGTGTGAAGCCTTTCGCCACATACCGAGCCTTGTAGACAGGAGCTTCACTAGGGAGAAGTTTTACTCGAAAGAGCCACCTGCCTTTGACCACGTTGTGCTGAGAGGGGCAAGGGATGTCGAGGAAAGAGCAGTTGCGAATGAAGGCGTTGCACTCCTTGACCATGGCCTCAATCCAGAGAGGTGCGTCAAGACAGGCAATTGCTTGTTCATAGGTGGTGGGTTCGTAGATGGTGGGGGTGTTGGAGAAAAGAAGGACCGTAGCGCCAGCCATAGTGCGAACAACGGGGGCGATGGTGGGTGAGAGGAGGTGGAGAAAAAAGAGTTTATCGTGAGAGTCTTCATAGAGGGTCCGGAGAGAGAGGGGGAGGAAGAGGAGGCGGTGAAGATGCAAGACAGCTGCGCTGGAGGGTCGGGCCGTGGCAGGAACACGGCTGCACTATTGCTCTGCTGCGCCGAGGGTCAGGGCGAGGAGACAGCTGCAATGCTGCTCTGCTGCGCTGAGTTGCCGTGAGGGGCTGAGGAGAGGGGAAGTGCTAGAGTGGCAAAGGAGGGGAATGGATGTGAGAGACTGGAGGGAAAGGGGATTGGATCGTTGAGAACCAAGGATGGGGACTGTGGAGCGGGTGTGAGGGTAGTGACGAAGGAGGAGAAGAGGGGAGGGAAGTAGGGGCCGAGATTGTGGAGGGGGAGGGGGCGGGGGAGGTGATGGGGAGGGAGGGGGTGGTGGAGATTGGGAGGGGGGAGGGGGTGGGGGAGGGTTCAGAGGGGGAGGGTGTGAGAGTACGACGGCTTTGCTAAGCTTTAATTGCATGATTCTACTTTATTACACATTATTTAGCTTAGCTTTATTTTTCTCTGCTTGCTTTTACTTGATTTCCTAGGTTTGTTGCTTTTACTATATTTATTATAGTTATAGGCACCGAACTAGGTTGAGTGCACCGAATTCTAGGCTTTTCGGTTGCCACCGAATTCGGGAAGGACCTGTTGGGGACGCTTCGCGACCCGTGAAACCTTCTAGTAACAGCAGGGTTACTGCCTTTGTGTCCAGCCTATATATAGCCTCGACTTGTACTCAGGTGGAGCATTCAATAGATTTATCTTTCCTGAACCAGATCCTCACACTTGGTAATCAGAGCGGGTTTACACGCGAGGTCTTCAAACTTTTGGTTCCGGCCTTTCAAAACCGCGCGGGCGACGACGAAAGCGCCGATACGGGTATGTAAAACCAGTTCCGCGCAATTTTTCTAAGTCCCCCTCGATTCGGTTTTCGAACACCCCTCAGATTTATTGGTGAAAAGATTGGAATTTCGACCGATCGATTGACTCGAATCTCAACGGCCTAGAAAGTTTCGCCCAAATAATTTGGAATTTGGAGCGTCGGATCGAGTTTTTCCTCAACGGTCGAGATCAAAAACGAATTTCGACCAAGGAAGAATTACGCGACCTACAGAATTCGCGCTCGTCGATTTTACAGTCGATTCGACTCGCAGTAAGTCGACCAGCACCTTGAATTCAATTATTTGCGTCGCGCATCTTCTTGTAAATTGCCAAATGGAGGGAAATAGAGTTAATTTAGTACAGAAAATTGTGGAGTTTCGTGATGAGCATAAGCAGATACGTGTGGCACTCCCACGACTCAAAAAACTCCTTGCGAACCAATCGGTAGCCGTAGCAGCAGCTGCAGCGACGGCGACGACACCGACAATCGTACATGCGACAACGGCAGCAGCTACAGTTAACCTCGAAGCAATGAAGCCGAGGCAACCAAAGGCGTTCGATCCTAGTGTGAAAGGGAGCAACGTCCGTCGATTTGTAGCTGTACTAGAAAATTTCTTCTAAGTCGTTGGATGCACGACCCTCAACCAAGACGCATTGCGCATACGGCTCGCAGCAACACTATTATGAGGCCCAGCTCTAGAGTGGATTAGCAACAAATTTGTCCAAGGCGAAGGGACGTGGGCGCAGTTTCGGACATCACTGATCAGACAGTTTGACGCGTGGAACAGTAGCTACTGCGGAACACGACGCAACCAGCCAAATAGTGGCATGGGGCGATCGGCACCACCCACGACTGCCGACCCGATGGAGAACGACAAGGGCGATGTGGAGCAGCGGCTAGCAAACAATGAGACATGCGAATTTTGCGGCGCTACATGACATCATATCTTGGCGTGTTGGAAAATGAAGAAAAGGCGTGCGTAGCTGAGGGACAAGAACAGTGCAGCACCCCCAAAGCAGAAAACAGAAAACGTGGCAACTTCGGAGAGGGCGAAAAAAGAAGAATAAGATGGCGCAAATTTAGAACGTCACGACCAGCCAGCACCGGGGGAAATCGCCGAGACCAAAGGAGACTCCGCGAAACAAGACCCTGCACCGACTGGGAAACTCCAGCCGTACACCCCGACAAGTAAGAATATTACTTCTCGTGGTTTTCAAGCCTTTATTAAGGGAGAGTCAGAAATTAAACCGGTACCGTGTAATTTGGGGACGCTATTCCGGAGCGTTGATTTGGGTCGAACGTTCTGAGAAATTAATGCTCTTTCCCAACAGCACTGTTTAAAGGCTCCCCGCCGTTCCCCACAGATGAAGCCTACACTCCTGCAAAGGCTTAGGGGAAGGTTCCAGGCCCCAGAGAAGCTGAATCGGCCTCCGAGAAATCCTTCTAACCCTACTCAAGTCATACCTAATATTGAGACAGCAGCTTTGAGCGCAGGACCTAGGGATGATACATTTGATCTACCTTATGATCCTGTAAGCAACACCATCTACAGCTACTCGGAGCGGCAACAACCACTAGTACTCGAGGTGATCTGCAACGGGCGACGCCTCCAGGCACTGGTGGACAGTGGTGCGTCCCACTCAGTATGCAACATTGGGATGTTGGAGAAAATTGGAGAGTCATCGGAGGTTACCCGGTTTACAGCAACGATGGTGGACGGTACGAAGCTTCCCATCCACAGCGAGTCAACACTGTAGCTGCAGATAGGGGAGTTAAGGTGGAAGCCGACGTTGCCGATCACGAACATCAAGGGATTAGACTTCATCTTGGGGCGTGATTTTCTGAAGTGGTTCAACCCCGAGATAGACTGGGTCAACCGGAAGGCATATATCTACAACAATGGGAAACATGTGGAGCTGAGAAGCTGGACGGATACAGGGGATGTTCCGGAGATAACTCTTGGTGGTGGAAGCAGACACTAGTGACCAAGCAGTCGGAGTAGTACTGATGCAGGATCACGGATGCAACCCATCGCCTACCTCAGCAAAAAGCTACACGGAGCAGAATTGAAATACCCCATCCATGACAAGAAAGCCTTAGCGATAGTCACAGCCTTCAAGGCGTGGAGGTGTTACCTAGAGGGAGCCAAGACTACAGTTTACACTGACCACTGCAGCCTCAAATACTTGAAGTCGCAGCCGACGCTCTCACGACGACAGGTGCGGTGGGTGGACTTCTTGGAGACCCACTTCCACTACGACATCGTCTACAAGCCCGGGCTACACAACAAAGCAGACGCGTTGAGCCGCCCCGGTCATGTAGCAGGCATCCAGCTCGACGGGATGAACCCTCTGCTTAAGGGTCTATTCCAGCATGGGTACTCCGTGGACGCAGAGATCGCTACAGCAGAGAAAAAGAAGGTCTTACAGTGGGAGAAAGACTTAGCTGTAAGAAAGGGATCGGGAAAGATTTGGGTACCGAACTATGCCCCGCTCCAACAGATCTTACTGGAGGAGTTCCACGATGTGGCATACGCGGGACATTTTGGGAGCAACAAGACGTTAGCGGGAATAGCAAAGTATTAGCGGGAATAGCAAAGTACTACTACTAGCCCCGGATGGCAGCAGATGTGCAACAGTTCGTCACCTCATGCGACACGTGCCAGCGGATGAAGAGTAGCAAGCAGAAAAAAGCAGGGTTACTTCAGCCTCTACCCGTACCGGAGCAGCCATGGCAGGTCGTTAGCCTCGACTTCATCACGGGACTTCCTTCGACCCCACGAGGGCATGACACTATACTCGTGGTGATCGACAAATTCTCTCAGATGGGACACTTCATCCCGACCAACGCCACGGCTACAGCTGAAGCAACTGCTCGCCTCTTCTTCGACCACATCATCACCATCCACGGCATCCCCGCTACACTTATCTCGGACAGAGACCCTAAGTTCACTAGTAAGTTCTGGAGGGAACTTATGGGATTGTTGGGGACAAAGCTTGCGATGTCTTCAGCGTACCACCCCCAGACTGACGGACAGACAGAGCGACTCAATCAGGTGGTTGAACAGTTACTGCGCACAGCTTGCAAAGACGACATCAGCCACTGGGATCTACAGTTACCAACGCTTGAGTTCGCTTACAACAACGCGTCGCATGCGGAGACAAGGAAATCTCGTTTCTTCTTGCGCTACGGATGGGAACCACTTATTCCACAGCAGTCAACCACACCGGCACACGTCCAAGCCGCACACGACTTTGTCACCACTATGTAGAAGCTATGGGAGAAAACCCAGCGACGTCTCACCACGATACAGAACTCTCAGAAGCAGTATGCCGATCGCCAGCGACGAGATCACTCAGTAGCAGTCGGAGATCAGGTGCTTCTCGACACACGCAACTTGAACGTGTCTCACCTACCGTCCAAGCTCCGGCCTCGCTTCTGTGGTCCTTTTTCTCGTTGAGGCACAGGTGACACCAGTTACATTCCGCTTGCAAGCGCAAGCACCTACTACGTGGAAGCTTCATAACGCTTTCCATGTTCAGCTGCTGAAGCCCTACAAGGACCCCAACCAGCAGTTCACAGGACGACAGCTACCGCCACCACCACCTGTTCTCGTACAAGATGAACCAGAGTACGAGGTGGAACGAGTGCTCATTCATCGTCACAGGCGCGGCAACACGCTCGAGTTCCTGATACGCTGGAAGGGATATGACCCGTCGGAGGACAGTTGGGTTGCAGAAGCTGATATGGGCAACGCACGCCGTGCTCTCAAGGACTATCTTGTCAAGCAGGGTGTATCTCACGCCACCCAGCTTTAAGGGGGGGACGTGTGAGAGTACGACGGCTTTGCTAAGCTTTACTTGCATGATTTTGCTTTATTACGCATTATCTAGCTTAGCTTTATTTTGTTTTGCTTGCTTTTGCTTGATTTCCTAGGTTCGTTGCTTTTACTATAGTTATTATAGTTATAGGCACCGAACTAGGTTGAGTGCACCGAATTCTAGGCTTTTCGGTTGCCACCGAATTGCCTTCTACCGAATTTGGGAAGGACCCGTTCGGGACGCTTCGCGACCCGCGGAACCTTCTAGTAACACCAGGGTTACTGCCTTTGTGTCGAGCCTATATATAGCCTCGCCTTGTACCCAGGTGGATCATTCAATAGATTTGATCTTTCCTGAATCAGAGCCATCCTCACAGAGGGGGTGGGGAGGGAGGGGGAGGGGGTGAGGAGGGAGGGGGAGGGGGTGGGGAGGGAGGGAGAGGGGGTGGGGAGTGAGGGGGAGGGTCAGCGGGGGGAGGGGGAGGGTCAGCGGGGGGAGAGGGAAGGACAGCGGAAGGGAGGGGCAGTCGGGTCAATGATGTCTCCTGCAGAGGTTGGGAGGGAGGGGGGAGTAGGTGGGGATGCGTGAGGATCGAAGGAACTGGTTTAGAAATTATAAATATGAGCACCTGGGCACAACACACGGCTATATATAGGCTCGACACAAAGGCAGTAACCCGGGTGTTACTAGAAGGTTCCGTGGGTCGCGAAACGTCCTGAACGGGTCCTTCCCGAATTCGGTAGAAGGCAATTCGGTGGCAACCGAAAAGCCTAAAATTCTGTGCACGCAACCTAGAACGGTGTTATAACTAAAACAAAATATAGTAAATCACCTAACCTAGGAAATCAAGCAAAAGCAAGCAAGATAGAATAAAATTAAGCTAGATAAATCATAATAAAGTAAATAAAGGTAAGGCTAGCCGTCATACTCTCACATGTCCCCCCACCAAAGCTTGGTGGCGTGAGAAGCACCCTGCTTGATAAGATAATCCTTGACAGCACGGCGTGTGTTGCCCATATCAGCTTCTGCAACCCAACTGTCCTCCAACGGGCCACATCCCTTCCAGCTTATCAGGATCTCGAGCGCGATGCCACATCTGCGTTGATGAGCGCTCGTTCCACCTCATACTCTGGTTCATCCTGTACGAGAACAAGTGGTGGTGGCGGTAGTTGTCGTCCCTGGAACTGCTGGTTCGGGTCTTTGTAGGGCTTTAGTAGCCGAAAATGGAAAGCATTGTGAAACTTCCATGTACTATAGTTTAGGCTCCCTGTAGGTAACACCTCCACGCCTTGAAGGCTGTGCTTATCGCTAAGGCTTCCTTGTCATGGATTGGGTAGTTCAGTTCTGCTCCGTGTAGCTTTTTACTGAGGTAGGCGATGGGCTGCAAACCGTGGCCATGATCCTGCATTGGTACTACTCCGACTGCCTGGTCACTAGCGTCTGCTTCCACCATGAAATCTCTGTCTAGATCTGGTAGGATTAGTACTAGGGCAGTAGTCAGTGCTGTCTGTAGCTGCTCCATGGCTTGCTGTTGAGGAGTATCCCATTTATAGGGCGTATCGTTTTTCGATAAGTTTCTCCAATGACGCTACTATCTTAGGGTACTGTGGTATGAACCTGTTGTAGTAGTTGGCGAAGCCAAGGAACTGCTGCAACTCCTTCACGTTCTCTGGTAATTTCCACTTTTCGACGGCTTCGAACTTCCGCGGGTCTACGTGTACGCCCTCCGCACTCACCATGTGCCCGAGAAACTGCACCTTCTTCAGGGCGAAGTCGCTCTTTGACAGCTTCACGTAGAACTTGTTCTCCCGCAGGATCTCGAAGACTTTCCGCAGATGCTTCATGTGCTCTTTCATGTTCCTAGAGTAGATCAGTATGTCGTCCTAGTACACTTCTACGCACTCTTCATCAGGGGTCGTAGGATGTGATTCATCTCTGCCTAAAATGTCGCCAGTGCGTTGCAGAGCCCGAACGACATCACTAAATGTTCGTAGGAGCCGTATCTGGTACGGAACGCCGTCTTGTGGATTGAGTTGTCCGCCATCTTAAACTGCCAGTAACCTGACTGTATGTCCAGGTTCGAAAATACCGTTGCATCACGTAGTTGGTCTAGAAGATTGTCTATGCGCGGTATGGGGTATTTAATCTTGACTGTCTATTTGTTCAGTGCACGGTAGTCAATGCACATCCGTTAACTACCGTCTGGCTTTGGAGTGAAGAGAACCGGTGCACCATAGGGAGAGGTGGATGCGTGGATCAGCTTTCTGTCTAGTAGATACTCAATCGGTTTCTTCATGTCTATCAGTTCGGTCAGACTAAGGTGGTATGGTGCATGGGAGACTGGTCTCACACCTAGTTCATCCATGATCTCGTGCTCATGGGTTCGCACTGGAGGCACTCCTGCAGGCAGGTCATCCGGCATGATGTACTCTGTTATCACCTCTTGTACTACTGCAGGTAGCTCCGAGTTTGGCTTCTCCTCCTCTGCTGCTGCCATCACCAGTGCTAAGTAACCCGTGTTGCTCTCGTTCACCGTCTGTTCGAACCGTGCCAGTGTCGTTTCAGGTAAATCCGTATCCTTCCACCTTCGCAGCTCCACACGTTTCTTGTTGCTGTAAATGCACGCCTTCCGGTTGACCCAGTCTATTTCCAGGTTGAACCGCTTCAGAAAATCACGCCAGAAGATGAAATCTAACCATTTGATATACGTGATCGTCAATGTCGGCTTCCACCTCAATGCCCCTATCTGCAGCTGCAGTGTTGATGCGCCGTGGATAGGAAGCTTCGTACCGTCCACCATCGTTGTTGTAAATCGGGTCTCCTCCGACGATTCTTCAATTTTCTCAAACGTCCTGCGGCCGCACACCGAGTGGGACGCACCACTGTCCACCAGTGCCTTGAGGCTTCGCCCTATGCAGAGCACCTGGAGTAGGAGTGGTTGCCACTCTGAGCAGCTGAAGATGGTATCGCTTATTGGATCATAGGGTACATCGAAATTTCCATCCCTAAGTTCCGCGCTCGAAGTTGTCGACTCAATATCACGTTTCACCTTAGTAGGGTTAGAATGATTTATCCAAGGCTGGTTCTCATGAGCGTGGAACCTTCCCTTAAGCCTTTGCAGCTGTGTAGGCTTCACCTGTGGGGAACGGCGGGGAGCCTTAACACTGTGATGCTAGGAGAGAATATTAACTCCTTGAAACGCTCGACCCTAATCAACGCTCCGTAGTGGGGTCCCCATTTCACCCGGTACCGATATATTTTTTACTCTTCCTTAACTAAGGGTTGAAAACCACGAGAAGTAATATTCTTAGTTAAAGTATCTTTATAGGATAACTTTAACGAATTCTTACTTGTCGGTGTATATGGCTGGAGTTTTTTGGTCGGTGCAGGGTCTTGTTTCGCGGAGTCTCCATTTGTCTCAGCAATTTCCCCTTATGCCGGCTGGTCGTGATGTTTTAAATTCGCGCCACCATAATCTCCTTTTTTCGCCCTCTCCGAAGTTGCCACGTTGTCCGTTTTCTGCTTCGGGGGTGCCGCACTGTTCTTCATCTTCAGCTACGCACGTGCTTTCTTCATTTTCAAATGCGCCAAGATACGATGTTCTGTAGCACCGCAAAATTCGCACGTCTTATTTTTTGCTAGCCACTGCTTCGCATCGTCCTTGTAGATCTCCATCTGGTCGGCAGACGTGGTTGGTGCTGATCGCTCCATACAACTACTTGGCTGGTTGCGTCGTGTTCCAAAGTAGTTACTGTTCAACGCATCAAATTGTTCAATCAGTGCTGAACAAAGGTCGACACAAAGGCAGTAACCAGGGTGTTACTAGAAGGTTCCGCGTGTCGAGAAGCATCTCGAATGGGTCCTTTCTGAATTCGGTAAAAGGCAATTGGATAGCAGCCGAAAAAGCCTAGAATTCGCTGCACGCAACCTAGAACGGTGCTATAACTATAAGAAAATATAGTGAAGCACCTAACCTAGAAAATCGAGCTAAGGTAAGCAAGATAAAATAAACATAAGCTAGATAAAGCATAATAACGTAAATTAAGGTAAGGTGAGCCGCTGTACTCTCACAGGGTGGGGTATGACTAGGGTAGGGGGAGGGTGAAGGGGAGGGTGGGGATAGTGTCAGTCCAGAGGAGAGAACGTATGGTTAGGGGGAGGGGGTTAGGGGGTGGAGGGGGACATGTAGTACGAGTTAGCTTCTTCAAAAACCACATCCCGACTACGAATGAGAGAACCTGAGGGGGGGTGAAGGAAGAAGTAGTTCCGGGAGGTGGTGTTATGACCAATGAAGATGCAGGGGAGGGTGCGGGAGGCAAGTTTCCCAGCTACACATGAACGTTTCTCAGGGTGCATGAGATCATACGCCTTGGAACCCCACATGCGCAGAGTAGAGATGTCGGGTTTGGTGGGTGTAGTGGTGGGCCGAGAGGGGTGGGGGTAGAGATTACTGAGGATGGCAGCGTGGAGGATGGCATAACCCTACGGAGAAGGCAGGCAGGAGGCATGGACCATGAGGCATCGAGCGGTCTTGGTGACCTCCTGGACTTTGCTCTCCACCACACCATTCTGCTAAGGGGAATGATGAAGGGTATAAGTGTGGATAATGCCATGGGTGGTGCAGTAGGAGGAAAGCATCCGGTCGAGGAACTCACCGCTGCCATCGGAATAGAAGCGGGAGACAGGGCGATTGAAGCGGGTGCGCAGCCTGTTCAGCCCAGGTAATGATGGCAGCCGGGGCCTCTGCCTTCGTGCAAAGGAGGGAGATGTTGGAACACTGGCTGTGGTCATCCACCACTATGAGCAAGTAGCGATGACCTTGCCCTGTGGGGGAGGGATTAAGGCCCCAGAGGTCCATGTGGACTAGGTATATGGGTCAAGGAGAGAAGAATGGATGGCTCTTATGGGCAGGCTGTTTCAGTTTGCTTTCGACGCATTCCGAGCAGGGAGGGGAGGGCGACGGGGGGGGGGGTGTGGGAGGAAAATCTTCAAGAAGGTTAGAGGAGACAGATTAACGAAGGGTGGCAAAGTTAGGGTGACCCAAATGATGGTGAAGGAGGACAGTTGGATGGGTGAGATTACGACAACAACAGGAGGGAGGGAAGGGACCGGGGAGGGGAGGGGGTGGGGGGGAAGGAGGGGGGGGGAGGGGTGGGGGGGGAGGGGGGGGGGGGAGGAGGGTGGGAGTGGCGAGGTGGTGAATGGAGGGACGAGGGGTGCGTTACGTGTATATGTGGGTGTGTGGGCAGAGGGGGATGTGGTAGATAAAGCGACCAGTGGGGACATGGAAGAGGTCGTAGTGAAGTGCATTATTAGGGAAGATGGCGGTGACACCTGACCTTTGGAGGTCACAAAGTGCTACCAGATTATTGCGTGGTGAGGGAACGTGTATAGCTGTGACTGTGCCTGAGGGAAATATGGGGCAGAGGAGAGTGGAGGTATGACGACCGGTGATGGTGAAGCTGGAGTCAGCACCGTAAACGTTGGAGGGAGTGGGGAGCGGGACTGGTGTGTCTACGTTCCCAAGGACGGTGTGCATGGCTCAATTGTCAAGAATGAACTCAAGGGGTGCAAAGGAGGAGGAAGAAGCGAATACTGCAAAGAGGTATCATTAATAGCATGGGCATACACGAAAGGAGCAGGAGAAGCAGTGCTAACATGTCCTATGAATCCAGCAGAAACAAACAGAGTGAAGCTAGGAGGGTTGGAGGAGGAGGGCTGGTCAACCGGGTTGCAGGTTCAGTGGGCACAAGGCCGTATGCACGAGGTGGGTAGGGAGGGTATGATAGCCAGCATAGGGTGGAGGGTAGTGGGGGGAAGGGCTTGAGAAGGAGGTGTGGGTAGAGGGGGAGTGGGAGGGGTGGAAGTGGGAGGAGATGAAGGGAGAAGATGCTGAAATTGCTGGAGGATATGAGGTGAGAGACGCTCAATGAGGACATTGTGAAGATTGGGGGTGGAGGGTTGATAGGCTGGGAGAGTGCGTATGTCATGGAGAGAGGGGCGCGGAAAGATAGTGTTTCATCAGGGTGGGGTGCCGACATTGCCACGTGCAAACCACTCGTCAGCAAGGGCTTTGAAGCACGTGTCAGTGGTGTGAGTGGTTTGAGCGCATGGCTGATCTTTGTTGGAGCCATAGCGAATAATGTACTGACACGGGGGAAAGGTACCTAAGGGAGAGGGGTTGCTGCCGCGCCCACCACGGCCGCCACCACGACCACCACCGCGTCCACCGCCTCGCCCACCACCTCGTCCACCACCGCCACTGCCAGTGCCGCCTGAACCGCCTTCACTGCCGTGGTTGTCCGCGGGGATTTTGCGAGTCTGGACAGCATTGATGGTGGTGGAGTCACGTTGGATGTCAGCTTGGTTGTCAAGAAGCCAGTCGATTATGTCAGCCAAAGGAGGAGGATGGCGGTAGCGAGAGGTAAAGGTGATGCGGTAGGTATCGTACATCGGTGGAAGGCAGTCGAGGATGCATGCAGTGAGAAATGATTCATGAATGATAATGCCGCGATCGTTGAGATGCTGCACGGTGTCAATGAGGCAGCGAGTGAAGGCAGCAGCACTGGAGGATGAGTCAAGAGTTGTGTCTTGAAGAGAGAGCAAGGAGAGAGCAAAGGTATTGTCGGTCATATTGAGTGGACAGGGTTTTTCAAACTCCAGAGGAGGAGGTGCGACGGATGTTGTGCTTGAGGTGGGAAGGGATGTAGGAGAAGATGATGGCTAGAGCGCGACGATCGCAACTCGCCATGCTGCAGTACCCTTGTAGAAAGTGCGAAGCTTATTGCAAAATTTTTCTCATCCTGTACGCAGGAGAGGATGCGCGCAGTAGCCCCAGTGTGAGCCTTTTCAGGAGCATGGTGTGCCTTACGCTGGATGGTGTAGGCGTCGCGAAGCTTGTTGTAGTTATTCAAGTTGGCCACCCATCGATCTGAGTTGTCATCATGAATTGGGGCACCGGGGGGGGGGGGGTCGGAGAGAGGCTCTGGGGGAGGAAGGGCATCGGGGGGAGGAGGTTCAAGAGGAGGGGAGCGGGGGCGGGTGGAAGGCCGTTAGATTGCTCAAGAACTATGTCAAGAAGTTGGGTGTGAAGTGTGTCCTCAAACGACGCCCAGTTCACGACTGTAGTGTCATAGAGGAGCCCGAGCTTGTCGATAGCTCCGCGCTCGATGGGAGTAGAGTCGTCCGATTTGAAGGAGGCAGGAGGGGGGAGGGGGTGACTATTAGAATATATAATGTAGCATGCTTAGACTTCTGTGACTGTACACCAAATGTGGTGTACAGTTAGGTTGGGACTACAACCAACATTGGATGTAGTCTTGCATGTTGGGGTGCCAATCCAACCCAATTGTGGTGGAGCCCCCAAATGTAACCCCATGCGCCATGGGTTGCCAAAATCTCAAGGTTAGGCCAACCCAACTCAATGGGCCACTGGTTAACCCACTCTCCCAAGTGAGGCCAACCAAACCCAATGGGCCATAGGTTGGCCCACTGTCCTAGCAGTACCTTCCCTTTCACCCTTCTCTTGAATCCTATGCATACTATAGGTTCTTTCTAATGAAGCTAATGGTTTATCTTCAATCTTTAATTTCACATGGTATAGACCTTAACTCTTTGGCCTAACCACCCTCCCTCCCATAGAATTTTACCCTAGTTCTTTCCATGGGCCCACCCTTCCCCGCTTAGCCGCCGTGGCCTAACTTCGCTGCCGCGGCCTTTCTGCTGCTGCCTGCGTCGTTCATCGCCACGGCCCGCACGCCGCCCCGCCCTCCAATTCGCCGTCGCGGCCCTTTCCGCCGCCGCCTACGCCGCTCGCCGCCACACCCTTATATTTGCTGTCGCGGCCCCTTCCGCCGCCACCTGCACCGCTTGTCGCCGCGGCCCGCACGCAGCCGCGCCCTCCTTTTCGCTGCTGCACCCCTTTCCGCCGCCGCCTGCGCCGCTCGTCGCTACGCCTCGATTGCCGCCGCGCCCTTAGATTCGCTGCCACGGTCTGTTCCTCCGCTGCCTGCGCCTTTTGTCGCAGCAATCCGCACGCAGCCGTGCACCAAGATTCGCCGCCGCAGCCCCTTCCGCCGCCGCCTACGCCGCTCGTCGCCGCGGCCCGCTCGCCGCCGAGCCCTTCGATTTGCCGCCGCAGCCTGTTCCGCCGCCGCCTGCGCCTTTTGTTGCCGCGGCCCGCACGCAGCCGAGCCCTCCTATTTGCTGCCGCGGCCCTTTCCGCCGCTGCCTGCGCCGCTCGTCGCCGCGGCCCGCTCGCTGTCGTGCCCTTAGATTCGCCGCTGCGGTCTGTTCCGCCACCGCATGCGCCTTTCGTCGCCGAGGACCGCACGCCGCCGCACCCTTCAATTCGCCGCCGCGGCCCTTTCCGCCGGCACCTGCGCCTTTCGTTGCCGTGGCCTGCACGCAACCGCGCACCCCAATTGGCAGCCGCACACCCCAATTCGCCACCGCGCCTGAAGGGCGGGTGCGGTCAAAGATGGGAGATGACACCACCTAGAGGGGTGGTGTGGTTCACGTTGCGTGTGGCTGCGCCGAGTTACTCGCGGCTGTGCCTCACCACCCACGGCGGTGATTCATTGCCCGCAGTTGCACCTTGTTGCCCACGGCTACGCCTTGTCGCGCGCGGCTGCGCCGTCCGTCCGCGGCTGCGTCTTGATGCCCGTGGCAATGCCCGCGGATGCGCTTGGTCACGACGCACGCGGCTGCTCCTGGCCGCGTCCGCGGCGGCCGCCCGCGTCCGTCGCGTCCGCGGCGTGCGCCGCGCTCGTTGCGGATGTGGAGTTCGTTCGTGCTAAGGACGGCGAGAAGGGGCGCCAGGGGAGGGGGGGAGCGGCGCCGTAGATTAGCGCAAAGGGAGGGGGGCCGTGATGGCGTGAGAGTGCACTAGGTGTGAGAGGCGACGTAGAGTCGCACGAAGGAGGGGGGGCGTGACACGGCACGCGGAACACGAGGTCTTTAGGATGAGAGATAAGCATGAGCCGTTGTTGCATTAGTTTTATAAGGAACAACATGGGTTTACATAGTTGAGCAAGGATGGAGGAACCATGCCAACATTATTGGCCCCCACCAATAAGTTGGGTTGATGAATTATTGGGGGGACATTATTGGTCAACATTACTGGTAGGGCCAATAATTTCCCAACCCAACTTTGGGGCCCAATAATTGGGCCAAGGTTGGGTTCCAACCTCAAACTAGGGTAAACCCTAGTTGTGCACCCAAACTAGGGTGCCTATCTCTAACCAAAGCTTTTATGATGATGCAGGTTACAATGAAGATGGTAATCTGATACCCATCGCCTTGGTCATCACAGCTCGCACCTGAGCTAACGTTAGAGCACTGTTGGAATTGAACGGATTGCATAGTTGGAGCTGGAGAAGGGGGGTTGGTTGAATAACTTACCAACATCATTGGACCCCACCAATAAGTTGGGTTGGAGATTTTTTGGGGGGTCCCAATAATGTTGGCCAAAGTGGGCCAACATTATGGGGGGGGGCAATAATCTCCCAAACCAACCTTGGGGGCCAATAATTGGGCCAAGGCTGGGTTCCAACCCCCAACTAGGGTTAACCCTAGTTGTGTACCCAAACATAGTTTGGATGACTATCTCTATCCTAGGGTTTATATGATCAATGCAGGATACAGAAGAGTAGTGTAATCTAACACAACCCCTTAGCATGCATAGATCTATAAACCTGGATGAGATAAGATAGCAATCCCTGAATCAGCCACCATGAGGAGCAAGGCCAGGGAGGGATAAGATTGCCGAGTGAGTAGCGCGGTCGAGGGCCTTAGTGAATATGTCCGGGGGGTTGGAGGATGAGTCGATCTTGCGCACGGTAATGTGGCCATCCTGGACAAGGTCGCGGACGAAATAGAGTAGGAGCTCGATATGCTTGGAGCAACCATGGAAGACAGCTTCTTTGGTGAGGTGGATGGTGCTGGCGTTGTCACACCAGATGGTGGGACAAGGCTGTGGTGAGCCAAGGTCTGTGAGGAGATAACTGATCTAGCGTGCTTCCTGTGCTGCCATCGTGACTACGTACAGTTCGGCCTCATAGGAGGAGGGGGGGATGGAGGAGGAGCGGGTGGAGCGCCAGCTGATGAGGCCGCTCCCAAGGGAGAAGCCATATCCTTGTGAGCTGCGACGGTCAGGCTGTGAGTCTGCCCAGGTCGAGTCACTGAAGCCAGTGAGAACTGGCGGGTCTGCTCCACCAAGGGTGAGGGTGTAATCCTTCGTGTGCTGAAGGTTGCGTAGGACACGCCGGGCTACCGTCATATGTTCTTCCGTGTGCCTACCGACACCAACGAACCGCGCCAGAACACTGACTAGGTAGGCAAGGTCGGGGCGGTTGCAGACCATGGCGTACATCAGGGCCCCAACAAGCTCTGCATAGGGGTTCGAGGAGTTGGTCGGGGTGGCAGGGGGCGAGAGCTGGTGCCCAACTGCAAGCGGGGTGGCGATGGGCTTGGCCTTTGACATTCCAAACCTCTCGAGGACCTTCCAATGTAGAAGGACTGAGAGAGGGAGATAGTCTTGGCTTGAGGTCGCGGGTGATCTCTATGCCAAGGTAGTTGCGGACCTCCCCCAGGTCATACCCCCAGCCGCCACCTGGCTGACGCGGCCCCCACCAGCCGCCTCGGCCGCCGCGTTGCGCCGCCCAGTTCGCCTGAGAACCGCGGCGCCGCGGGGAATTGTGGCGGCGCCGGGACGTCGCGCGCTCGTCCTGACGCACGGGGGATTGGGGCCGCTGCTGACGGCGGCCAGGAGACTGCCGACGCGGAGCGGACGGTGCAGCGGGATTCGCCACCAGTGGTGCGACAGGAACAGCAACATGCGGCGCAGACGGACCCGCCGCATGCGGAGCCGACAGTGCAGCACCAGGCAGGGCAACAGGAGCAACTCCAGGCGGCGCAGGAGGAGCACCCGCAGACGGTGCAGGGGGCGCAACCACAGGTGGCGCGGGAGGTACAGCCGCGGCCAGAGCAGGAGCAGACCCAGCAAGCACAGGCGGAGGAGGCGCTAGCGTCTGAAGCGGTGCAGACAGAGGAGCCGGGGCGGCGGGAAGCGACGGCTGGCCCTGGACGTCAGTGGTGGCGGACCCCTCCGGCTGGGCCGCCACGCCGCCAGCAACAACCGCCTGTTCGGCAGCCGCAGACGGAGCGACGGGGTCGGCAACTCGAAGAGCGCCAGACGGAGCAGACACATCGGACGCCGCAGCGAGAGGGACAGGCGGCGCAACAGGAAGCGATGCAGACAGCGCGGGCGCCTGGTGACCACCGTCGCCAGGCAGAGACGCCAGGGCCTCGCGAAACGACGGTGCGGGGCGAAGAAGGATTTCAGCACCTTCTGTCACGGGCTTCGGAGCAGGCGGCGTCGGGGAGCCCGTCGGCATGGTCCCCGTTCCGAAGGCAGGCGGTGGCCTTTCGTACGCAGCCGACGGAGCGCCAACGCGCATTGGCGAATAGTCGGTCGGCCCAGAAATCACCATCGAGGGGCCGAGGAGGGCGAGGTAGAGGGAGAGTAATAGCTAGCGGCGTAGGAGGTGGACCCGAGAATGGCTTCCAAGCGGCAGGGCGTCGGGCTTTAACAGCTCTGGAGAGAACTAATGAAGAGGAGGAGCGAGGGGATCCTTCTTATAGGGAGGAGCCTCTCCCACAAAGTGAAGATGACGAGGAAGAAACAGATGATGCTGGAGACAGACGAGGGACTGAGATACAAGCTGGTGAGCACGAGGCGGGCGGGGAAGGAGGAACGCATCAGGTCAATCGGACGGCTACGATCCCAACTCCTGGACAGAGCGATGCACCGAGGCGCATGCAGAGAAATCAGGTTGCGCGCTCTGGAAGCGCGTCAGCAAACCAAGCACATTTCCCCCGCTACTACTCGCCAGGGGAGTTGGCGAAGCGATCGGATCTGTTCGCAGCCATCGGTGATTGGGACCTAGAGGCACTATGCGACAGTCGTCAGCCATCCCTGTCACGCCGATTACCGCCCAATTTGTGTCAGCTGTTTTCACTGGTGTTACTCACCCCGCTCCTCCACCTCGCGCGAAATCCGGACTCAGTCGCAGGTTGGCGACTGCTGCTGTTTCTCCCACGGCTCACACTTCGCCAGCCGTCGCCAAGAACACCGAAGTGGCCCGAAGTCAAAGCCCGTCTCAGAGCTTTCCAGCGTGGCGAATGGGGGCAGCTGTACTCTGACGCGATCGAAGCCATCAACACCCCACCGCCTCCACGTCACCAGCCTGACGAGGCGGGAGTACTCAGCAGGGCGGAGGGCCTGGCTAAGCGAGGAAGCCTCCGCCGAGCCGTGCTGGCCCTCGAGTCAACCCCAGTCTGCACGCCTGGCCCGGGGGTCTTAGAGGAACTTCGCGCGAAACACCCCCGAGCCGACGACGAGCATCTGAGCTGGCCAACAACACCAGGCCCGAACCTTCAAATCAGCCACGCTGATTTCACCAAACTCCTGGGTCGTTGCGAAAATGGGGTGGGGACTGGACCATCCGGAACCTCTTTCGAACACCTTCGCGACGCATCGGCAACCAACGCATCGGTCTGCACCCACCTGCATGCCCTAGTCAACACTATCCTGACGGGCAAATTACCCGAGCCAGTTGCAGACCTGCTGACGGCGTCGCGCCTAATCGCGCTGTCCAAGCCAGGTGGGGGGGTTCGGCCAATTGCAATTGGCGAGTGCCTGACGCGCCTCGCGGCCAAGGCAGCTCTGACTGCAATTGGGGAAGCTGCACGTGACCATTTCCTGCCTCTACAGTACGGGGTGGCGGTACCTGGGGGAGCTGAAGCGAACATCCATGTCGCACGTGCCTTCGTTGACTCGAGGGACCGCTGCGTGGTGTTACAGACCGACATTTCAAATGCCTTTAATAGCATTTCGCGACAAGCAATCATCAACGGGATTTGCGACAGCAACCTTTCGTCACTGCTCCCCCTAGTTCGGCTAACGTACGGTAACCCTTCGAAGCTGTACCTCGACTCAAATTTCGCCAGCCACCCGCTGAACAGTGAACGCGGGGTGAGACAGGGGGACCCACTCGGCCCCCTACTGTTCGCAGCAGGGATCCACCCAGCACTTCGCGAAACTGCAGCTGCACACCCCCACGTTCTCTGCTTGGCGTATGCAGACGACGTGACATTTTTGGGGGATGACTCAGACACTGTAGCAGCATTCAACTTATTCACGAGCAAGTTAGCGCAGCTGGGTCTCACACATAATCCACAGAAATGTGTGGCATGGAGCACAGGAGGCGACGAGCCTATTCAGCTGCCGCCAGGGGTCCCGTTATCACAGGATGGGATACGCCTTCTAGGTAGCTTCCTGGGGCCAGCAGCGGGTGCGGCAAAATTCCTGGCAGGGCAGCTGGAGGAAATGGCTAAGCCGCTGCCACTGTTAGAACGTGCCGACCCCCAAGTAGCCTCCCTGCTACTGACCCGCTGCATTTCTAGACGCGTAGCATACCTCACTAGGACCACGCCACTGAATCTCCTGCCACGAGACACCTGGGCGCAGTGGGGGAGAGACCTTCTAGCAGCGCTCCTGACATCCTGCGGGATTAAAGTCCCTACCTGTAGCACGGAGCAGTCGAGAGTGTGGACGCAGGCTTCGCTTCCCTCATCCCTGGGCGGCTTAGGACTGACAGACCCACTCGTAGAAGGGGTCTACGGATTCGTAGCCAGCTTCACACAGGCCGCACTCTTCTTTTCCTCCCTGACGCTAGCGCCAGACACAGCACTGACCCGAGCACACAGCCACATGATTCTGCCCCGAGACAGCACCACACCGCTTCACTCCTGGCTCACAGAGTGCGAGACAGCCCTACCCTCAGACGCACGCGACGTAGTTGACCAGGAGCGGCTCTCTCGGTCGGACATCAAGCTCCAGCACACACTGGGCCTGAAAGTACAGGGGAGTAGATACGCGGTTCAGGTCCAGGAGACGAGGCAAATGAGACTGAATCCACTCTCCGGGCACACACAGAGAATGTTCTCACTCACAGGCTACGGCACAGGGGACTGGCTGACGGCGGTCCCGGTAGCTTCCTCACGTCGCATCGGCCCGGTACACTTCAGCAACGCCGTGCGCTTCCGGTTAGGCCTCCCTTTCTCCACCCCGAAGAATTGTGACTGTGCAGACCGCACCGCTATCACAGACCCGCGCCTCCCCAACCACCTCTTCCGCTGTGGCACGGGGAAGCACCGCACGAATACTCATAATGAGCTTCGCGACGCTTGCATCAGCATGGCGCAAGACGCGGGGTTCATCGTGCACCGGGAAACAAATGTTTACTGCCCCATAGAGGAGCAGACAGCGGATTTCACCATGACAGACAGAAGCAGTGGGGCAGTTTGGGTGTGTGATGTGACAGTTACAGACCCTATTAGTACCAGGGACCCGGAGGCCAAGAAAGGCAGGGGATGGGCGGCCCGGGAGCAGGCGGATAAGAAGATCAAGCACTATGAGAACCTGCCAGAGACAGTGGGCTTCTTCCCCCTCGCCGTAGAGACCTACGGCTGCCCTTGTGCGGAGGTCCCTGTGTTCCTGAAACTCCTTGCAGACACGGCGGCTCGGCGATACTTCAACGCCGACTCCAAATCCTATCATGCCGCTAAGTTTCTGCACCAGTTCAGGCAGAGGTGGTCGGTTGCACTGCAGAGGGCCCAATCCGTGGGACTCATGATCAAGTTAGGAGAGGCGGCAGCTGCAGAGAACCCGCCTGTAGGAGGGATAGGGCAAGAATTGTACCTAGGGGACTGCTTTACCGTCCTAGAGCCTCTTCTGGAGCTCTAGGTGGCTTAGTGGGGTTGGAAAGTCTAGGCTACCTTGCATGTTAGTACCTGCTGTCTCTCATTGCATGTGTGTACCCTTCTGGCTTATCAATATACGGACCATTAGAGAGAGAGAGAGAGAGAGAGAGAGAGAGAGAGAGAGAGAGAGAGAGAGAGAGAGAGAGATAGAGAGAGAGAGAGAGAGAGAGAGAGAGAGAGAGAGAGAGAGAGAGAGAGAGAGAGGCAATTAGGCCACTCCCTTAGCCTCTCAGCCGCCTATGTTCCTAGTATATAGGCTTTAGTGCCTAGCTCTCCAGCCCATTATTCATTTCGCTTGTGAGTTCTTTCTCCCATCCGAGCGGCGCTCGATAGCGCGGCCTTCGGCCGCGCGCGAGGGGACGGCATCAAGAACAGCAAGGGCACACTGCTATAATCAGCAAGTACAAGCAATGACGTCAACAACGAGCGCCTAAGTTAACACGGGCAGGAGAAATAATGGAATGTGAAAAAACGGACGCTAGTACTGGTCGGCATCAAGAACCGATAGCAGACCAATCAGAGAGTGGTGGAACTCCCGCACCACCGCCGTGCTTGCGCCGATCACATCGGCTCCTGAGCCTGCGCGCAAAATCCGCCGCAAACCACGGACAGCAATACCGAGTTGCCCAACCCCCGTAACTACACCCATCATGGGCGCAGCCAACATGGGCGCCAACAACTCCGCGAGGCGATCAGCGGCATCAAGCAACTCGTCCCTCTGACGACCATCCAGAGAGCCGCCACGAGAGAGAGTGGCATGACCATGCGCCTGGATCAGGTGCACGGCCCGCAAGCCCTCCGCGAGGCGCCACAGCTGGCCAAGAGACGCCTCGGGAACCTCAGCCATGCGAGGAGGTCCCCCCAACCCCGGGAACGCCTGCGTGTCACCGGCTGCAGACTGAGGAGGAGGCGCGGCAGGAGGAACCCATGACGGGTTCACGTGACGCCCAGGAACCGCAGCAGGTGCAGGGGGGGCGAGAGGAGGTGGAGCCACTGCTGCGGGAAACGGAGACGCTGCCACAGGAACGGGGACAGGAGAAGGAACTGGAGGAGCCGTCGCAAGGCGCTGCGCAGCCCTCTCCTCACGTATCGCCGCGGAGACGACGCGCTGAACATCCGCAAGAGACACTGGAGGCACATACGCCGAACCGCTGCCATAACCGCGACCCCCCACCCAACCGCCGCGACCGCCGCGGTTCCAGTTTGGCTGAGGGCGACTACGACGGGGAGAGTCGCGGCGACGGCGCGACGACTCCCGCTCCTCACGGGGCGCGGGAGAGTGGGAACGCGAGGAGCGAAGGCCCGGTGGCGGCGGGCCTCGCGGCTGCCCCACTGGCGCAACGACAAGCGCCGCTTGAAGGTCTACCACTTGCGCCACAACCGGGGCCTGGCCGCCAGTGGTGGCGGACACCGCCATCGGCGACAATGCAACGGCCGCGGCTGGCGCAACAGGCTCAACTACGGCGGGTGCTGGCACAGGGACCCCAGGGACAGGCGGGGCAACAGCAGGGTCGGCCACAGCAGGCGGAGCCGCAGTGCCCGCAGGGACAGCCGACGGAACCGCAGGCCCAGCAGGTGCAGGAGCCTCGAGGTGCGAGTCAGCAGCAAGGACGGACGGAACAGGCAGCGGCGACGGCAGAGCAGCGCCCGCCATGTGGAGTGGGTCCTGAGATGGAGAGGCACCAACGACAGAGGGGGCCTGCTTCAGGGCAGGTGGGACTGGCGGCTTCGGAGCAGCGGACCGCGAGGCAGACGCAGGCGGGGACCTTCCGCTCGCCGCTGACACAGCGGCAGCGTGCGATGGCGATGGCCACGACTCGCCAGCAATCACCATTGCGTGGCGGTAGGCGACAAGGAGCAGGCCGGCAGGGACAAAACGGGGCAGAGGGCGGACCGGAAAATGCGTTCCAGTCTGCAGGGCGACGGGCTTTAACACTACTTGATACTGAAGACGAGGAACGAAATGACCCCTCTTATAGGGAGGAGCCACGCGATACCAGCAGCAGCAGCGATGGAGTAGACGAGGATGAGGAGAGAGAGCAGCCGGGAAGAGAAAGAATGAGAAACCAAGGGGAAGCGGCTGGGCAACCAAGCAATGGACGAGGGCCACAGGATGGGGATCGGACGGCCACAATCCCAACCAGACACCCCACCCCTGCCCCAAGCCGCGGGCGTACAATTCGAAGCACAAGAAGTCAGGCGAATGCGGCTCGGCAGCTGCAAAACCCGCGATATTTTTCGCCAGAGGAGCTGGCGACACAGGCAGAGAAATTTGTGGAGGTCGCGAACTGGGACATCTCGCCTCTATGCGACACTCGTCAGCCCATGCTGTTACGACGGCTACCGCCAAATTTGTGCGAGATTTTCTCGCTCGTGCTGCTGACGCCCCTGCTACACCTCGCGCGGAATCTAGAATCCATCGCAGGCTGGCGGTTACTACTCTTCCTCCCCCGCCTTACACTTCGACAAGGTTCGCCAAAGCGCCCTGACTGGTCGAAAATCAAAGCCCGTCTCCGGGCATTTTAGCGTGGCGAGTGGCAGCAACTGTACTTGGACGCGGTGGAAGCGGTCAACACACCTCCCCCGCCACGTCATCGACCCGACGACTTGGGGATTATCAGCAGAGCAGAGGGACTGGCGAAAAAGGGGAGTCTGTGCCGAGCAGTGATGGCGCTCGAGTCAACGTCAGTCTGTACACCCAGCCCAGAGATTCTGGCCGAACTTCGGTGCAAGCACCCACCGGCCGAACCTGACCCTCTGACGTGGCCAGTCAACACCGAACCAACCACGCTCGAAGTTGCACTCGCGGATTTTTCGAAACTGCTGAGCCGATGCGAGAATGGCGTGGGTGCGGGGCCGAGTGGAATGACGTTCGAACACCTACGCGACGCGTCAGTGACAAATGCAGCCGTTTGCACCCATCTGCACGCCTTGGTGAACACGATTCTGAAAGGAAATCTGCCACGGGCAGTCGCGGAACTGCTCACTTCATCCCGCCTGATTGCTCTGGCCAAACCAGAAGGGGGGGCCTAGCCAATAGCGGTTGGCGAATGCCTGACCCGCCTTGCGGCAAAGGCCGCGCTGACAACCCTATTCGAAGCGGCACGCAGCTACTTCCCTCCGCTGCAATACGGTGTTGCTGTACCAGGGGGAGCGGAGACAATCATCCATAGTGCACGTGCATACACCGACAACCACCCCAACTGCCTCATACTGCAAACTTACATCTCCAATGCCTTCAACAGTATTTTACGACAAGCCATAGTAACAGCATTACAGGACCCCGCATTATCCCCACTGCTGCCGTTAGTGAAACTGACATATGGCGAACCATCCCTACTGTATCTAGATGCCAGTTTCGATAGTCCACCGATTTCAAGCGAACGTGGGGTCCGGCAGGGAGATCCCTTAGGACCGCTACTTTTTGCGGCTGGGATTCACCCTGCCCTGAGAGCAACGGCAAAGCAGCATCCTAGCGTACTGTGCTTAGCATACGCTGACGACGTCAGCTTCCTAGGCGACCCACGTGAGGCCGTCTCAGCCTTCTCCCATTTCACAAGCCAGCTAGCACAAGTAGGCTTACGTCACAACCCGGGGAAGTGTGCCGCTTGGAGCAGCCGGCCGATAGAAAATTCCGTGCAGCTGCCGTCCGGGGTGCCGACAAGCGAAGCAGGCGTTAAACTTCTAGGCAGTTTTTTAGGAACACCTGCGGGTGCCGCCGCCTACCTAGCCGCTCAGCTGCAAGATATGGCCAAGCCGCTGACTTTGATCGAACGACTAGACCCACAGATAGCATCGCTCCTACTCAAGCGCTGCATCTCTCGCCGCGTGGGGTACCTCACACGAACAACGCCACTGCACCTCTTAGACGGCGACATATGGTCACAGTGGGGCATGGATCTACTGGCCACACTCCTCACAGCATGCGGCATTCGATTCCCAACGGACAGCACAGAACAGAGCCGGGTATGGGAGCAGTCTTCCCTCTCACCGTCGCTGGGTGGTATTGGACTCACGGACCCAACGGTGGAAGGACGGTTTGGGTTCCTAGCTAGCTTTACTCAGACGAGCCTCTTCCTCGGTTCATTACCCCTAGAGACAAAGGAAGCTCTGATAGAGGTGCGGGATCACATGCTGCTGCCGCGAGACAACACTACGACTCTACACCAGTGGCTGCTTGAATGTGAGACCTCGCTGCCGCAAGAGGCCAGGGAGATTCTAGACAAGGAGAGGCTGGAGCCGAAGGGGCTGAAACTGCAGCACGAACTTGGGGTGAAGGTGCAGGGAAGCAGATATGCCACACAGGTGCAGGCAACACGGCACATGAGTCTCAACCCACTGTTAGGCCACACGCAAGGGTTCTTTTCGCTGACAAGCTACGGCACAGGGGACTGGTTAACCGCTATCCCAATCGAGCACCACCGCCATGTAGGCCCACCCCACTTCGCCAATGCAGTCCGCCACAGGCTGGGGCTCCCTTTTCTACTCCCAAAAAGTGTGACTGCACCAAGCAGGTCGAAATCACTGACCCACGGCTGCCAAACCACCTTTTCCGCTGCGGGACAGGAAAGCACAGGATCAATACTCACAATGAACTACGTGACGCCTGCATTTCGATGGCAGAAAGCAATGAGCGCGGGGTGCATCAGGGAGACCCTCTAGGCCGCCTGCTTTTCGCAGCCAGCATTTACGACACCCTTCGAAGCACAGCCGCGGCCTACCCCACTGTCCTTTGTCTCGCTTATGCGGACGACGTCACGTTTCTAGGGGATACTGACTCCACCGTCGCGGCCTTCAAGTGTTTTACTGAAGGACTAGAGAGCCTAGGCCTGCACCATAATCCGTCCAAGTGCGCGGCATGGAGTCGTTCTGCTGTTCCTCCGGACTGTTTACCGACAGGAATCTCGTTTCACGACAAAGGGGTGCGAATGTTAGGAAGTTATCTCGGTACAGACGACGGCGCTTCGTGTTTCCTGACGGATCAGCTACAACGATTGTCCCAGCCGCTTAGCCTATTAGAACGAACAGACCCGCAGGTGGCTTCACTACTCCTCACCCGCTGCATATCACGACGGGTATCTTACCTCTCACAAACAACACCGCTACACCCACCTGCCCTTTCCACTTGGTCGGAATGGGGAATGTCACTACTAACGACCCTGCTCACGGCCTGCGGCACACGGATACCCACCAGTGAAGACGAGCGCCAGCGGATCTGGAAGCAGGCGTCCTTATTCCCCTCGCTCGGTGGACCGGGCCTCGTGGACCCGTCTGTTGAGGGCGTGTACAGGTATCTCGCGAGTTTCACGGAAGCAGCGCATCTACTCAACACCATGCCGCTGACGCAAGATGACGTCATCGCAATCATCAGGGGCAAGATGGCTTCACAGCACGATGGCGGAACACGGCTGCACACATGGTTAGCAGAATGTGAAAGGTCACTGCCAGCAGATGCACGGGAGCTGCTACGGCGGGAAAGGGCGGCCAGGACTGACTGCAAGCTGCAGCATGCTCTCGCCCTGAGCGTCCAGGGAAGCAGATACGCGGAGCAGGAGCGGCAGACAAGGAAGATGACCCTGAACCCTCTCTCAGGCCACACGCAGTGGCAGATCTCCATGACTAGATATGGCGCGGGGGATTGGTTATTGGCCATCCCCATAAGTGAAACAAGACGGCTCTGCCCCAAGCACTTTGCCAACGCCGTGTGGTTCAGACTTGGCCTCCCCTTCTCCACGCCAAAAAAATGTGACTGTGCGAAGCATGTGGAAATTACTGACCCGCAGCTGCCAAACCATCTGTTCCGCTGTGGCACCGGCAAAGCGCGGATTAATACCCATAATGAGCTGAGGGACGCGTGCATCAGTATGGCACATGACGCGGGATTTATGGTTCACGGGGAATCAGCGGCATATTGCCCCATAGAAGAGCAGAGAGCCGATCTAACGATCCGGGACAAAAGCAGTGGGGCGGTGTACATCTGTGATGTCACAATCACGGATCCCATCAGCACGAGGGACCCCTTGGCAAAGAAAGGCAGAGGGTGGGCGGCGAGAGAACAAGCAGACAAAAAGATTAAGCATTATGAAAGCAGGCCAGACTCAGTGGGCTTCTTCCCTTTGGCCGTAGAGACGTACGGCTGCCCCTGTGCAGGGGTACTGACCTTCTTGAAACTGTTGGCAGACACGGCGGCACGGCGACACTTCAACACCGACCCTCACTCCTATCAAGCTGCCAAGTTCCTGCACCAGTTTCGGCAACGATGGTCAGTTGCCCTCCAGAGGGCCCAGTCGGTGGGGTACCTCATTAAGTCCAGCCTGGCAGCAGCTGCAGAGAACCCGCCTATCGGAGGTATCAACAGTGAGCTGCCCCTAGGGGACTGCTTTGCCGCACTAGAACCCTTTGCTCAATGTGAGTAGTGGGTATCGGGGGGGGGGGGGGGGGGGGGGGGGGGAAGGGCTAGGTGGTTGGGTGTTTGTTTGCTCGTTTGTTTGCTTAGCTATTTTGGTTTGTTTTCATTCTTAGCTTCTATACCCTGCTTGCTTGTTTGTACCCTTTGGCTATTTCAATACACGGACCATTCGAGAGAGAGAGAGAGAGAGAGAGAGAGAGAGAGAGAGAGAGAGAGAGAGAGAGAGAGAGGAGAGAGAGAGAGAGAGAGAGAGAGAGAGACCCTTCTGTTACTAAGTCCTTAGATACTCAAGCCTAGTCTCTTAGTGTAGCCTAGTCTCTTAGTGTAGCCCTGTTCCTGGCTGCTTTAAGAGCCCACTCTACTAGTATATAGGGGCAGGGAGCCCACTCTTACCCCGAGAGGAGAGAGAGAGAGAGAGAGAGAGAGAGAGACCCTTCTGTTACTAAGTCCTTAGATACTCAAGCCTAGTCTCTTAGTGTAGCCTAGTCTCTTAGTGTAGCCCTGTTCCTGGCTGCTTTAAGCCCACTCTACTAGTATATAGGGGCAGGGAGCCCACTCTTACCCCGATTGTTTGGTGGTGGGTTCATTCTCACTGCGAATCCGGCGGCTCCTTCAAGAGAGAGAGAGAGAGAGAGAGAGAGAGAGAGAGAGAGAGAGAGAGAGAGAGAGAGAGAGAGAGAGAGAGAGAGAGAGAGAGAGAGAGAGAGAGACCCTTCTGTTACTAATTCCTTAGATACTCAAGCCTAGTCTCTTAGTGTAGCCCTGTTCCTGGCTGCTTTCAGCCCACTCTACTAGTATATAGGGGCAGGGAGCCCACTCTCACCCCCATTGTTTGGTGGTGGGTTCATTCTCACTGCGAATCCGGCGGCTCGGCGGCCGGCGCTCGACAGCGCGGCCTTTGGCCGCGCATGAGGGGACGGCAAGTTACAACAACACTAGTAGGGAGAGATACAAGATGCAGCTTTAGATAGTGCCCATAAGACGAGGGCAGGGTAAGTCGAGAGACTGCACACATGGGGAACAACAAAGCAAACACCAAGGCCAAGCGAGAGCAGGGCGCTACACGCGGTTCAGCACATAAAAGCGCCGGCGGATCCAGCGCAAGAGAACTGCGAGCGCGGGCACGAGCTGGAGGGGGGACTCCTCGGCAGCCTTGGTGACCTGCCGGAAGGCCTGCGCGCCAGGGCCCTCGTCCTGGTCGGGGAACTCGGACTCCGGGGGCAAACGGAGAAGGCGCCAGAGACCCTGCACCGCCGCCTCCCAAACAACACCCTGCTGGGGCTCCGTCAGCTGAGGATCACGGAGCACAAGGTTCCGCGCCACCAAGCCTTCATGTAGCTGCTCGAGAACGGTCGCCACATGCGACATGCACTCCCCAACCGCCACCATGCGCTTCTCCCAGCGGAGGACGTCCTTCACGAAGTCAGACTGGATGCCCCACCCCCGCCCCACAGAGTCGCAGGTTGAGGGGGGGACTCCCACAGCTCTCCATTCCACCACCGCTCGTCGTCCTCGGGGTCAGGAGCATCGGGAAGAAGCTCGGGTGACCGAGCGCGAGGAGGAGGAAAGCGAGCCTCGGGGGCATGCCCCGACGGGACGAGTGGATGCTGCCGCTGGGGAGGCTCAACGGGAGGCAGAGAGGCGGAGGGAGGCTGAGACGGGGGGGGGGGCACGAGGACCTGAGCGGGTGATGAGGGCGGGGGAGGAAGCGCCGGAGGGGGGGAGGAGGGTGGTGGAGCCTGGAGCGGGACCGGCGGCGCCAGGGGGGTCGGGGACAGCGGAGGAGGAGGGGGAGCAGCGACGCCAGATGACAGCTGCTGAGACGACTGCAGTGACGCGACCGGCGACTACGCAGGCGACGCACCCAGGTGCAGGGCCGACGGCCGGAAGGGAAGGAGCGGGCCCACAATCTCCCGCTGGACAGCGGGGGCGGGGCAAGGCGGACGGCGGCAACGAAACGAACCACCGCGGGCCTGGAGGTGGGGGTGAGTCCGCCCGCGGGGAGAGCGGTACATCGGCTCGCGACGACGGGCGGGGGTTCCGGCCCCCTCGCGCTCGACCAGCGCAGCGGCGGCTCGGAGCAGGACTAGCGCCAGCCCTTCCTGGGCCCTCGACGGGCTGGTCGCGGCAGATCCCGCCGAGCGGTCCGATTGGGAGGGACGGCGACGCTTGGCCGCCATCGAATGAGAGCCTGCAGGCACAAGAGGATACAGAACGGGAAGGTCAGCCAACGGTCCACAGCCATGTCGAAGGAGAAGAGGAAGAGAACACGTGGGTGACAGGAAACCACGAGGTTCGGTGTACGGAAACGAGTAGGCAGAGGGCTATACGCGAGCAGGCTGAAGAGCGAGCATCGGCGCGGCAGCCGCGAAACGCGACGGGAAGAACGGCACCGAGAGGACGCGGTCAGGGCAGGGGCAGAGGGGGGAGGGTGGGAGAACTGGCCCGATCGGTTGCGAGGGAAAAAGCTAGATCTGGGGACTGGCGGGAGAGGCACGGGAGGCCAGAGGTGCAGAGCGTGGATCCAATGAATGACCCCCCAGGGGAAGACGAGTCAGAATATATGGGCGAGGAGCATGCGGATTCGGAAGAAGTCTCGGTCGAGGCGGAGGAGGGCATCCCAGCTGGCAACGAGGGGAGGAGGAGACGGGGCGGAATACGAGGGAGGGAGGAGAGAAACCAAGCAGTGGCCGAACAGGTGGGCGAATCGGATGCAGGGAGGGGCAACGACACTGCCAACAAAGAGCGATCACCCAGCGACATCGCTGATGACGACGCCACATGGCGGCAGGTGGTGAGCTGGAATCTGGAGCCACTCCACTCAAGCGCGCAACCTTTTTTGATCCGGAAACTTCCCCCGGAGATCCTGAAGTCCTTCAGCCACTGCCTCACCATCCCACTTTTCAGGTTGTCGCGGCACCCGGGGTGCATGGGAGCATGGCGAATTCTGCAATTCCTGCCCCGGCTGACTCTCAGGGCAAGCACGGAGAAATTGCCAGGTAAAAGCCTGGACGAGGTTGAGAAACGACTCAAACAATTTCGGGACGAGGAATAGGGAGTACTGTACCTCCAAGCCTGCACCTTCCCGACGGATTCCCAACCAAGCAGACACGAGCCAGATGCAGAAGGCACCTGCGCACGAGTGGAAGGGTTGGTTCGCAAAGCCAACCTGTCGAAAGTGGCTGCGGCGTTACAGAGCTCGCCACTTGCCGAACCGTCGCAGATTGCACTTGCGACACTTAGGGCAAAACACCCACGGGCTGAAGTGGCGATACCCGAATGGTTGGGAGGTTACGGGGAAACGGCACTCGCCATCGGGGTGGACGCGTTTCGCGAATTCCTAGCGAAGTGTCCAAATGGGATAGGGGCGGGCCCTTCTGGCACATGCTTTGAACACCTCCGCGACACAGCACTCACAAACGGCGAAGTCTTTTTACTACTCCGCGACCTAGTTAACAACCTCCTCAGCACCCCATGAGAGGCCAGTGAGGGAGCTGCTGCTGCCAGCGCATTAGGAAAACCGGACGGCGGCGTCAGGCCAATAGCGATCGGAAAAGCGCTGCTAAGGATCGTGGCGAAAGCGGCGCTAAGAGAGCTGTCGGGAGAAATCCGCAAATATTTTCCACCGGGGTGGCTACACCGGGAGGAGCGGAGTGCATCATACATGCTGCGCAGGCGCTGCTGGGGGAAGACGAGACACGGGTGATCCTGCAGTTAGATATAGAAAACGCGTTCAACTCGGTCGAACGCGGGCACTTCTTGAACTCGCTACGCTTCACAAACCTGATTTCTCTACTCCCCCTTGCGCGAACGCTGTATGCCGCTCCATCGACGCTGCTTCTGGATGAGGCCTTCAGCGTCAGCTACATCGAGAGCATGCGGGGTGTCCGCCAAGGAGACCCGCTTGGTCCCACGCTCTTCGCACTCGCTATACAACCGGCCTTGCTGGCGACCGCGGTGGAGACACCAGATGCGACAGTGATGGCATATGCCGACGACATTACGATCATCGGACCTCCGGCGGCGGCGACCCGGGCATTTAACAGAATCACTCAAGAGCTCGGTGGAGTCGGCTTACGCTGCAACCTGGTCAAATCCTTGGCGTGGTGCCCCTCGGGGCACACGGGGGACCTTCCGGAAGGGCTGGCAGCAGCGGTAGATGGGGTGCAGGTCCTAGGAAGCCCGATAGGTACCACGGCTTACTGCAGACGCTCGATACGGGAAACGCTGGAGCGAATAGCACTACCACTACGGCTCATCAGCAAGCTACACCCGCAGCATGCAAAGCTGCTATTGTCCAGATGCATCTCCCGCTGGATATCCTACCTCCTATGCACAACACCGGCGGACGTCCTGCCCCTGGCTGAGTGGCGCGGGTGGAGTGAGCAGCTGCTATGGACGGCGCTAAGGGCGGCACACCTACATGTGCCATCCAAAGAGCTGGAGCAAAGCCTGGTATGGAGGCAGGCGACATTGCCGATCGCGCTGGGTGGATTGGGGCTGATTGATCCACTCTCGGAAGCGCGAGCAGCGCACCTGGCGTCACTAAGGGCTGCACATCTGCTGCTACAACAGATGTCGCACTCGCCTAACGAACATCTACAGCGGGTGGAAGCGCTGGTATCACCGCTAGGGGATGGAGTAGCTGGCAGGAGAGGGTCGACACTGAGGGATATGCGGAACCGACTCCCCCTTCGGGCGCAAGAACTACTAGGGGGGCTGGTGGGGAGACGGGGTGGGAAGGGCAAGCTACAGGAGGAGTTGTCCCAGCAGATCAACCTCACCAGAGCAGCGGAGCTGGTGGGTGACACAAGGATGGATAAACCGGGTGAGGACAACGACCACGTGGTGCGACTCATCAGTCTACAGGGAGTGGGGGCGGGGGACTGGCTTCACGCCATCCCAACAAGGGCAGACCTCACATTCTCACCAGGGCAATACGCCCTGGCGCTAGGCTTCCGGTTGGGCCTGACCCTGCCGGTAACCAACAGCTGCCCGTGTCAGGGGGAGAGGGGGAAGATAGAGGATCTGAGCCTGCCTAACCACCTGCTGCGGTGTGGGGAGGGGAAGGACTGGACAAACACACATAACACACTCGTATATGCGGCGCTGCGCATGGCTCGAGAGGCTGACTATATGACCCTACACGAGACCACGACCTACTCGCAACCAGTCAACCCCAAGCGAGCGGACTTGGCCTTCAAGGACAGAGAGTCAGCTGAAACATGGGTCACGGACGTGACCGTAACAGACTCGGTCTTGCAGCGGCGTGACACCAGGGCGGTGAAGCCGCCAGGGTGGGCAGCGGAAGACGCAGCGAGGGGGAAGAGGGGGTTGTACCAGGGGCGCCCGGACTATGTGGGGGTGTTGGGGTTGGCGGTAGAGACGTATGGGGCCCTGGCACGGGATACGCAGCGGTTCCTGAGGATGCTTGGCACACAGGCAGCTAAGAAGAAGTACCGGCAGGGGAGGCTAACCGCGGTTGCCTCCAAACTGACAGCGCACTACCGACAACGCTGGTCGGTAATGCTGCAGTGCAGCCAGGCAAACACGTTCCTAGCTAAATCAAACAGGGCCATTGAGATGGCATATCCCCAGGTGGCGGCCGACCCTGGGAGCCCCGCTTGGGCGACCTCTGGCAGGTCCTAGAGGACGACCTGGAGTGGGGACCACCCCTGGACATGTGAGGGGTGGGGCAGAGGGCACCCCTCACGCCGGGGGTGGGAGCCTCAGCGGCGGCACTGTGGTCACCTAGGCTATTGAGCGGTCCTGGTTCAAGGGACATACGGGATGTGCATGCGTAGGATTGTTGGTGGTGTGCTGTTGGCACTCCGTTATGTTATAGGGGCCCACCATGCTCGTCCGCTTTGTACCTTGTATACTATCAATAAAGGACCTGCTCGCCGCCAGGTGCTCTAGACAGGTCCCCACGGTTTGCGCGCGCTGCCCAACGCGAAGAAGCCGCTCAACAGAGGGATTCTCCCACCAACGACCCCACCGTGAGTCCTGTGCCCCGAGAGCCGAGGAAGCAGGTATCGCGGCTGACGTTTCAGGAAAGGACGGAAGAAGAACTCCCCAGGGGATCGAAATCTGACTGCCCCCGAGGAACATCTGGGGATACACCCCGCCCGACGCCGGGGGCACAGCCAGCGGAGGAGCCGACCCTACTGCAGGAGGAGGAGGCGGCGCGGGAGACACCGGTCCCGGGGCGGGAGCCTCCTGCGGAGGTGCTGGAGCTGGCGGCTGAGGCAATGCTTGAAGAGGTGACGGAGGGATAGCAGCAGAAGGCGGGGGAGACTGCTGAGATTGCTGAGACGGCGGCTGTGAGTGAGACTGAGACCGGAGATGCTGAGCTTGGGGAGGACGAGATTGGGGCAACCCCAATGGTGACGCCTGCAGCGAACGAGCAACGCGAGGACCAGGCAGAGGAGGGCGACGAGCCTGCCGCTGGGTACGCAGGAAGGACTGCTGTTGCCGGGGACGAAGAAACGAGGAGGCACGCTCAGGGGGAGCCTGATCTGCATGGCCACGGGACCCAGAACGGCGCACGCGCTGTCAACGCGAATTCAACGAGGATCCGCGCCCGGCCAACACATGCGCGGCTCGGATCAGCGCTGGCACCTCGCCCCCCTGGACCGCTCTAGGGCTGGCTTCGGCAAGTGCAGACGCCACAATCGTGAGAGCGTCGCCATCCATCTGCGCGAGTGGATAACATCAACAATGAAGGAGAGAATGAGGTTAGGCAAATGGGACCCACGGCTGGCGCCACTTCGACGGCAAACGCAGTACGGCAGGCACCACAGCGTGAGACACGAAGCGCGACTAGAGCACAGGGACTCACATGGGGACAGTTGCGAGCTAGCCAGATGGGCGCAGGACAAGCTCCGTGGATCCCGGCGGGAAGAGCGCCACAGGCCGCACACGGCGGGCGGACTAACGAGAACCAAGACAGAGGGGGCGCGGTAGCGCGCGGAGCACAGGGCGGAGGAAGAGGCCAGAGAGGCGGAAGGGGAGGGAGAGGGACGATCGTGGACGGAAGAGTGGCATTGGTGAGATCGGGAACGTGGCGGGAAAGGCACGATCGACCAGAATAGGCAGCACCACCGACAAATCAAGATGCGGAGGATTCTGACAGCAGTGGGGAAGGACAGTCCTATGTACCCTCTGAAGCAGAGGCCTCTGAGGAAATTTCGTTGGAGGAAGAAAACTCGCCGAGAAGGGGGCTGGCAAGGAGAGGAAGTGGGAGAAATCCCCAAGAACAGGAAAAGAACGTGGTGGTAATAAATGACGGCGAGAGAGAATCAAGGGCACGATCCCCGTCAGACCTGGCCGAGGACCCAGTCCTGTGGCAGCAGGCCACCAGGTGGAACACAGCAAGCCTCACACGTGGGGACCAACCATTCTTGGTTCGGCGGATGCCTCCCAAACTCCTGGAAAGCTATACGCTCTGCCTCCTGGCGCCACTCCTACAGCTCTCGAAAAATCCCGACTGTCCTGGTGCATAGGTGATTCTACAGTTCTTGCCAAGGCTGACACTGCGCCCACCTCCCGAACCTGTGGAAGGCAGCCAATGGACAGCGCTCAAACTTTGTCTCCACCAATTCCAACTCGGCAGCTGGGATGAGTTGTTTAGAGAGGCGTGTATCATCCCCGAAAATGGGGATCCAATAAGGCATCAGCCGGACGACACAGGACTGTGCGCGCGAGCTGAAGGATTGATAAAGAAAGGAAACATTTCAAAAGTCGTGGCAGCCCTGCGAACTACACCCCTGGCCGAAGCAACCCCGGCGACATTGGCAGCCCTCCAAGCGAAACATCCAGCCGGAGAATTACCAACGCCAAGCGTGGTAACAGGGCATACCCACTCGGAGCTCAGTGTCACAGCAGATAACCTTTGCGAGATCCTCGCGAAATCTCCAAACAGGGTAGGAGCGGGTCCATCAGGCACCTGCTTCGAACATCTCAAGGACCCCGCACACGCAAACGGGGAGGTGCTCACCTTGTTGGCTAAGGTAGTGACGTATCTGCTTAGCACGTTCCAGACGCCAGCGGTCCGCGATCTCCTGCTACCGTCGAAATTAATCGCGCTAGAGAAGCCGCGCGGTGGCGTTCGTCCAATCGCGATAGGGGAAGCAATCCTACGGGTAGCGGCCAAAGCAGCGCTTCGCGAGCTAGCAGAAAACATCAGCGAGTTTTTCCTGCCAGTGCAATTCGGAGTGTCGGTGACAGGAGGAGTAGAGTGTATCATACACTCTGTGAGGTCACTGCTGAAGGAGGATGAGTCACGGGTGGCATTACAAGTGGACATAGAAAACGCCTTCAATAGCGTTGAGAGGGCAGCCTTCTTCAACGCGCTAGCACAGTCCAGCCTGCTGCCACTCATACCATTGGTCCTGACACTCTATGGCGGGCCGTCGCGCCTCCTCGTGGATCACCGCCTCGGCGTTGACCACATCCTCAGTTCCCGCAGAGTACGTCAGGGAGACCCGCTGGGCCCGCTCCTGTTCACGGCGGCAATACAGCCAGTGCTGCTCGGAGCAGCGACACTACTCTCAGAAGTCGCAGTCGTCGCCTACGCCGACGACATAACGATAGTGGGGCCGAAAGAAGCGGCATACGAGGCATTTGGGATCATCACAAGGGGGCTGGCGGAGCATGGGCTACGCTGCAAGATTGCCACGTCGACAGCATGGGGGCGGACAATGGATGAAGAGGACTCGGCACCACTTCCCCTCGGACTGCCGCGGAGCGCCGGAGGAATCCAAGTACTGGGCAGCCCAGTGGGCGAGCCGGCATTTTTCTCCAACGAGGCGCAGGCACGGCTAGAAGAAGCTTCATCATCGCTCCCTCTTATTTCCCAGCTTCACCCACAGAGTGAAATGTTGATACTTTCAAGGAGCATCAGCCGCAGAATCTCATACCTGCTTCGGACAACGACAGCGGACGTTGTGGAGAAGGACGTCTGGAGAGGCTGGAGTGAGGGACTGATGGGAGCGGCACTGGCAGCGGCAAAGCTCTGAGTCCCCGTGGGCGAATTGGAGAGGAGTCTGCTATGGCGGCAAGGTACACTGCCGGTCAGGCTGGGAGGGCTCGGGATAATTGATCCAATCTCGGAAGTGCCTGCAGCATACATTGCCTCTGTCACTGTGGCGCATCGGTTACTGCGTCGGTTGAACCTCCCCGAAACCTACCTCCTGAGCAGAGCGGCCAGGCTATTGGACCATGAATGGACCCCGGAGCCGCCTGCAGTCAGGGCTACCAGCCGCGGCGAGAACAGCGCTACAGGGCTTCAGGCAACGGCCAGCAAGGCAGGAGAACCTCCAACTGACCCTCTCTCGCCACATCAACGAGACACAGGCAGCGGAACTGATAGCTGACACAATAGAGGACCGGCCCGGGAAGGACCGTGGGGATGCAGTATGACTCATCAGCCTGCGGGGGGTGGGAGCGGGAGATTGGCTTCACGCCGTACCAACGAGATCGGACCTTACATTTGCCCCTGGTCAGTTCTCGTTAGCACTGGGCTTCCGCCTTGGCATGTCCCTCCTGGTCACGAAGAAATGCCCGTGTAAGCAAGACAATGCGGAAATCAGCGACACTAGCCTGCCAAACCACTTGCAGCGCTGCGGGGATGGAGGTGATGTTGTTCGAACACACAACGCGCTAGTGTACGCCCTATTCAGGATGGCGAGGGAAGCGGAATTCACGGTCTTCCATGAGACATCTGCCTTCCATGAGACTTAGCGATAAGGGACAAGGAATCAAATGAGACTTGGGTCACCGACGTGACAGTAACAGACCCTGTGCTGCAGTGTAGGGACAAATGAGCACGTAAACCACCGGGGTGGGCAGCAAGGGAAGCCTCCGAGAGTAAGCATAGGCTCTATGAGGGACGGCCATATTACGTGGGCTTCTTCGGGCTAGCGGTTGAACGTATGGCGCCCTGGCCACAGACACACAGCAATTCCTCCGCCTGCTGGCCACATCAGCCGCCAAGAGAAAGTACCACCAGGGTAGGCTCACCACGACGACGGCCAGACTCACAGCACACTACAGACAACGGTTCGGTGTGATGCTACAGCGTTCACAAGCCACATCTTTCCTAAAAAAATCAAACTCGGGGGACGAGGCGGCATTCTCACAAGTGTCTAGGGACCCTTGGGAACCTAGCTTGGGGGATCTGTGGCAGGTTTTGGAAGATGAGATGGACGGGGTGATGAGCCAGTGAGTGGAATGGTTTTCAGCCTAAGCGAATAGCTGTGGCTTAGGCGGCTGTGCCGGCCATACACTGCCTTGCTATGCACACACACATTGCACCTTCGCCCGCTCAGCCTTGCAGCAAGTGCCCATTTGCGCAGGGGGATGTTGCTCGGCATAGACTTGATAGCAAACTCACATGCCATGTCATGCTTGTACCCTTATAAACCCATCAATGAAGGACTGCTTGAGGAGGAGGTAGAGGGGGTGGTGAAGATGCAAGACAGCTGCGCTGGAGGTCGAGTCTGGGACATGGTAGTGCTGCTGCTCGGCTGCGCGGTGGTGCAGTCAGGAGCGTGGACTGGTTGCGCAATGGGTCTGGAGTGAGGGGGCTGAAGCGGGGAGGAGGGGGGGGGGGGGGGGGGGGGGGGGGGGGGCGAGGAGGAGGGGGGGGTGGAGGACCAGGGGGGAGGGAGCGGGTATGGGGATAGTGGGGGAGGACAAGGGTAGGGGAGGAGCGCCGGGGAAGGGGGGGGTGGAAGGGGGGACGGGGGAGGGGAGGGGGATGGAGGGGAGGGGGCGGGGGAGGTGGAGGAGGGGGAGGAGGAGGAGGGAGGTGAGTTGCAGCGGAAGGTGAGGTAGTGGAGTGGGAGGGGGAGCGTGGGGGTGGGTTAAGGATGTCGCCGAAGGAGCTGGAGGAGAGGGGATGAAGGAGGGGGGGAGGGCTCATGGCGGGGGACGGGAGGAGGGGCAAGGTGTCAGTCCAGAGAAGGGGCCGGGGGAATGGGGAAGGGGGTTAGGGGCGAAGGGGGAGGGGGAGGTGTAGTACGGGGTGGCCTCGTCAAAGACCACGTCTCGACTACGGATGAGGCGGCCTGAGGGGGGGTGGAGGAAAAGGTAGGCAGGTGAGCTGGTGGTGTGTCCAAGGTAGACACAGGGGAGAGTGCGGGACGCAAGCTTTCCACGTGCGCGTAGGCGGTCGGCAGGGTGTATGAGGACATACGCCTTGCAACCCCACACGCTCAGAGGGGATATGTCAGGCTTGCTGGAGGTCCATAGTTCAGTGGGGGTGGAGGTGGGACGGGAGGGGTGGGGGTAGAGGTTAGTAAGGATGGCAGCATGAAGGATGGCATAGCCCCAAAGAGAAGGTGGGCAGGAGGCGCGAACGAGGAGGCACCGAGCAGTTTTGGTGATCTCCCGAACGCGGCTCTTCGCCACACCATTCTGCTGAGGGGAGTGAGGGAGAGTGTAGGTGTGGAGGATGCCATGAGAGGTGCAGTAGGAGGACAGGGTGCGGTTGAGGAACTCACCGCCTTCATCGGAATGGAAGCGGCGAACAGGGCAACTGAAATGGTTGCGTGCTTGTTCAGCCCAGGCAATAATGGCAGCCGGGGCCTCCGCCTTCGTACGAAGGAGGGTGACGGAGGAGTATCGACTGTGATCATCCACCAGGATGAGGAGGTAGCGATGTCCTTGCCTGGTGGGGGAAGGGTTAGGGCCCCAAAGTTCCATGTGGACGAGGTCAAGGGGTTGGAGGGAAAAGGAGGGGTTACTCGTATGTGGTTGTTGCTTCAGCTTGCTTTCAACACAAACTGAGCAAGGAGGGGAGGGGGAAGGAGGGAGGGGGGGAAGGGTAAGGGGGAGGCCGTCAAGGAGTTTAGTGAGGATGGATCGGCGAAGGGTGGCAAAGTTGGGATGGCCTAGGCGATGGTGGAGGAGAATGGTGGGGTGTGTGAGATCAAGACAGTGACAGGGGGAGGATGGGTTAGATGGAGGGGGATGTCAACGCGAGTGTAGTTTGGCCCCGTCCTCGCTTGGGCGGAGCCGACCTCGTGGTCAGATGTGCGGTGGTGGCAACTGATCTGCAGCAGTGGGCACGGGGGCCACTGCAAGGGCGCCGAGCTGAAGGGCGCCTGGCTAGAGAGCGCCGAGCAGGAGGACGCCGTCCTGGACGCCTGGTTGGCGTCCTGGACGCCTGGACGGCGTCCTGGGAGGCCAGACGCCGACCTGGGCGTCTGCATGGCGTCCTAGGGACCTGGGACGCCGCCCTGGGCGCCTGGACGCAGGACTGGGGACGTCGGGCATGGGTGGCCGGCTACGGACTGCGCTGGTCGACCAGGCGTGGTTGCTCGGTTGACCGGGATACCCGGGCGACGTGCGCGAGTGTTGCCGGGGTGGAGTCTGCGATGCCGACCTCGGGGGTGGTAACCCGAGGTCGACGTGGCTGGTGGGCGCAGTCGCTGGCGTGGAGTCTGCCAGGAGTCTCCGCTGTGCTCGTGACAAGGTGTGAAGCGCCAACCAGCTGCACGCACCTGCGAAGCTGGTGCACCGTTGTCCTGCGGGTGCAACGCTGTGCAGTTGACTTGCTGCAGCGTTGGCAAACCATAGACTTGCAACGTTGGCACACCGCTGCTCTGCAGCGCTGGAGCGGTGCGAGCGCAGCTGCGCTGGAGCGCGGTCGACCGTGCTGCGCTGGAGGTCGACCAGCAGCCTAGCTAGCTCTGATGTAGTTTGTGTTGCCAATGCTGTTGCAATTATTGTTGTCAACTTTCTCTAGTGAAACTCTTGCCAAATTGCCCCGTGAACTAGCAAGCAGTGTGTACACTAGGAAAACGACTAAGGAACAACGAACGCAGAGATCACACGAGCACTCGTGCCTAGCCCGTAGTCTAGCTCCCGTTACTTCAGTTATCTCCGCATGGTGCGGTGAGCGTGGAGCGAACACGCGACGTAGTTCAGTCTAGCCGACTTTGCACCAACCGTGTTCGTAGGCCGGCAGCTGTGCAGTAGTCACTAGCGTGCGCGTAGGTGACGCCGAGGTGATGGACACCCTGGAGGCACGTCTGGAGGATGCGAGGAGACGTCATGAGGCCCTGGAGTACGGGGCGATACCCTGGGCAGTCGTTGAGGCCGGACTCCGCTCCGTGTGGGCGGCGGAGCACCCCCCTTCGCGACCGGCCTCTCCTCGACCGGTGAACAATGACGGCGGCGTCGACGTGGGCGTCAATGCCGGAGGTGGCCAGGTCGGCAGCAGTGCGGGAGGCACATCGAGGCAGAGAGGTGTGATACACGCCGGTGAAGTCGGCGGCGTTCAGGCGCGAGGGATGCAGTCGTCGGCGGCTGCATGCACCTCGCAGGGTGACGTCGGAGGTCGACGGAGCGGGCTGTCGCCTATGTCGGCATCCCAGGAGACGGCAGGCGGAATTGCGCCGAGCTACGGCTACTTCAAGTTTACGCCGGACAGGATCTTGGTCACCCCTCCGCTGGTTGGTCGACCCGACATTCTCACCTGGAAGGAAGCTATCGAGCCCCAGCTGGAGATGGCCGGGCTGATCAGCTTTGCTCGAGGTACCGTGGCGACAATGGACGACCCCGACCTGCGTGCGGAGTTTCGCGCCGTGCAGCTGTTGACCTTCACGGTCATCTCGCGGTGCTGCTCACCGGGCGTGCAGATCGCCCTGAAGTGGTGCAGGGAGCACCTTGACGCCTGACACCGGGCGTGGCACTTCATTGAGTCGACAAACCAGGTCACCGACGACTTGTACATTGCCCAGCTTGAGGGGCAACTGACTGCGTATGGGTGACGAGGAGACGACTACCGACTACTGCAACCGAGCCCGGCGAATTCTCGCCACCATCAGAATGGCTGGCGCGCAGTATTCTATGGCGTCGTACATCACCCATGTCATGCAGGGACTCTCGAGCAGCTACAACCTCCTGAAGCGGCTGTCAATGGCGCCGAGCACGAGGGCGACGCTCAACGAGGACAACTTGACCTCGTATATCCTGCAGGACGAGGCGATGCAGGAAGCTGAGCAGTCTCAGGAGCTCTTGGCGCAGGCGAACCTCGTCGCCCCGGCGAAGTAAGGAGGTAGCAGACAGCGCGGACAGTCTGGCGGCGGTGGTAGCAGTGGCTGGAAGCCGGCCAAGGAAGTCGACAAGAAGAAGTCGACCAAGGACAGTGGTCGAGGAGGAGGAGGTCGACGTCGGGAGTGCTGGCTGTGCGGCGACCCCGACCACCTCTCCTTCGAGTGCCCCGACCGTAGTGACTCCGACGACGACGACGCCAAGGGAGGCCGTGGGAGGTCTGGCAGTCGTTGTCCCCGTCGAGGAGGGAACAAGCCACGCAAGGAGACGCAGCCGACCAAGTCGACCTCTGCGAAGGACAAACGGGAGGACGCCGACTCCTCTGCTGGCGGCAAGGCGCGGGATGAGAAGACGGCGTCGTGCTCGCTGGTCGGCGTCGTGGAGCCGACCGTCTCGCTGGCGCCGGAGGCCGGAGAGGACTTCTAGGCGGTGGCGGCAGTTGTGCAGGCGAACCTGGCGGTGGTCCTGCTCGACAGCGGCTGCTCCCACCACCTGATGGGGACGAAGGAAGCCTTCGTCAACCTGCAGCCGAGGGGCTCCATCAAGCACGTGCGCGGCTTCAATGGGGCGCTGCAGGACGTCCAGGGTCGCGGCACCATCGCCCTGCAAGGGGAGGTTGGGAAGAAGGTGCTCATCCCCGACGTGTTGTACGTCCCGGGTGTGCGGGCAAACCTGCTGTCGTCCGGCCAGCTGAAGGAGCACGGCGTGAAGCTGCAGGAGGACGGCGACGGGATGCTGCTCGTCTCGGCGACGGGAGAGGTGCTCGGCCGGGCAACGTACACCGTGCGTGTTCTCTGTACCGACCTGCGTCCCTGCTCGGCCAACCAGACGACGCCCACCACGGAGGTAGTGGCCACCAGTGGTTTAATGAATACACATCAAGAACTCATCATCATCGCGCTCAATGTGAACGGACTGGGGAGCGCGGAGAAGAGGGAGAACTTACGAGGCTGGCTCAAGAAATTTAAAGGAGTGATGGTACTTATTGATATCAACGGCAGATCATAATTTCTGAACTCAGATTGAAGCAGAAACAACGGCGGTAGTAGCCCTAGGGGAGACGGCAGGTGGGGTAGCGGTGCTGGGTTACAACAGCGAGGTAGTTTTCAGCGACATTCAGCGGCATGAGTCAGAGAGGCTGGTAGCTGTAACAGTGAGCTAGAGGAAGCTGACATGGACACTGATAGCAGCATACTTCCCTGCACAGGCAACAACCAGAGGAAGCCTTTTTAGGGATAGTCTGATACCGTTCGTGACATGTGCTTCTTACAGGAGATTTGAACATTGCTGCAGACCCCATCATGGACAAAACGTCGCAGCAAGGATCGGATGCGGAAGAAAAGAGACTGTTACATATATGCTCAAGATGGGACTGGAAAGATACTTTCCGGACGCTGTACCCCTCGCGACTAGAGTCGCTCCGTCATCGGCCTCTCTGCTCCCACTTGTAGCTGATGCCTATCACACTACAGCCCCCTCTGACGTCACAGACCACTGGTTTGGCATCACCACGGTGTTGACGGCGCAATCAAGGGAAGCACACACCCCAGGATTGTGGAGAATGCAAGCAGGCCAGACGAGACACCCGGGGGTACGGAAAAATATCCAAAGGGCGCTGCGGGACCAAGGCGGAACGACCTGCACACCACACTCGCGGGGTTGCAGGCCAGTTTTAAAGCACATGCATGGGAAGAAAGGAAGAGAATTGGGAGAACGATATCGCACTTAGAAGACAGGGTGGCGGCCCTGCGACCAGAATTTATGGCGGATTCAAGCCAGGGAGAGAAGTACGAGAAGCTGGTCAAGTATGAAGCTCTACTCAAAGCATATCGGGATAGCTAGAGGAGGCGGAAGCAGACAATGGCAGGAGTCGGAGCGGAGATGAACGGCGAAATTGCAACACGATTTCTAACGCAGAGAGTAGCAGCAAGGAAGGCGAAGACGGTGATAAAAGAGATAGTATATGAGGGAAAAAAGTATGAAGGGGAAAGGGAGGTCCTGACGGCGGCGTCGGCTTCCTTCACCAAAATTTTTGGAGCAAAGCGGCAAGATGCTGATGTAGAAGAGTGGCAGATGGACCCCTCGAAAACACTGGATGCGGAGGCAAAGCAGAGACTCTCGGTGCCATGGTCGGAAGAGGAAGTCAGACAAGCGATGAGGGAACTTCCAAGGGGGAAGGCGCCAGGTGTGGACGGACTACCGAAAGAGTTGTTCGAAGACAACTGGGACCTGCTGGGGGAGTCGGTAATGGACTTCATGCGGGAGTTTGAAAAAACGACGAAATTGCCAAGAAGCGCCTCAACAGCGGTGACAATCCTATTGCACAAGAAAGAAGAACAGACAGATCTGGGGAACTGCAGACCAATCACCCTACTAAGCGCAACATATAAGATTGTGGCGAAGTTACTAGCGAACAGGATAAAGAAGGTACTGCCACAAGTCATCTCTGAGAACCAGTTCGGCTTTGTCCCAGGCAGGAGACTGGCGGATGCGGTCAAGGTGGTAGCAGACACAATTGATGCTGCAGTGACTGAGAAAGAGGATTGGTACTTACTGCTTGTCGATTTTTAGAAGGCCTATGACTCGGTGTCAAGGCCTTTCCTCTCCCGCATCTTGGAGCGCATGGGCTTCTCGACAATTTTTGTCGGGTGGACCCGCGGATTGATTGACCAAGCGGCGACACAACTGTTGGTCAACAAATGGCTAAGGGAGAGAGTGGAGGTGGAATCGGGTGTACGTCAGGGATGTTCATCTGCGCAGCAGAACCGTAGTCAGGAGGCGGAAAGGAGAAAGTTGGGTCTAAGGAAGAGAGGGAAAGGAGGTCTGGGGTATCTAGGATACGCAGACGACACAATACTCTTGCTCCGGGGGAAATAACAGCTTAATCGGGCGCAATGCTTACTGGATGCCTTCACTGTCGGGTCGGGACTGCAGGTTAATCAGGGGAAATCGACGGTGATGCTTCTGGTGAAGAACAGACATAACCCCCCGCTTACACGCACAAGTTTCAACTGGGCAAAAAGAGGAAAGCCGGAGAGATTATTGGGCATATAGATTACATCGGACGAAAGAGCAGAACCTACATGGGAAAAAGCCCTGGTGCGAGTTAACACAATCCTTACCAACTGGGAGAAGCTACATCTGACGACGTCGGCGCGGGTGATAGTCCTGAACGCCTATGTGATGCCAGTGGTATTTTTTCAGGCGCAGGTGTACCAGCCGCCGAAGCAGACCTGGAAGAGGATCCTGAAGTTGTGTCGTAACTTCATATCGAAGGGGTGTGCGGATGAAGAGAACCATTTCATCCTCAGGAGCGAGCTACTGGCCCACATGGGAAGGGAGGTTTGGGAGTCATCAGCCCGAAGGAGAGAATAAAAGTCAAGCACTATGGAACTTGGGACCGGTGCTGTTGGAAGAAAACCCGATGAAACAATGGCTGCAAGAGAGAGCGGCGAACATGCCCCTGGGATGGGCGACGCTGCTAGCGCACAAGGCAATACTGGCGGAATGGACATGTGGAAGCGGACGTTGGAAATCACTTACACCACTTGTGTGGGACAAGAAGCTGCCGGAACTGCCAGAGCCAGAGAACCGGTGCGAAATGGCAAAAGAGCAGCTAAGGTTCAGTCGGTGGATTCATTATCAGGGGAGCAGTCCTTTCGGCAGGTAGAAAGGGTTGGAATGCTTACGGGGAATGACGGTGGGAGATCTACTGCAGGAGGAGTACGGTGGCGGCTGGAAAGTCAAAGACATATGGTCGCTGACAAAGCAAACAGGGAGGTCAGCCACGGCAAGATTGGCACTCATGGCCTGGGCAGCAGTACCAGAGAACTGGAAAGAGAAGCTCTTGGCGAAATTTTCAGCGGAGGAGATCACGGAGGCTTCTACACTGGTCAAGGTGGGAAGAGGGATAGCAGGGAGTCAGCACTATGCCCAAGTGGCGTTGACGGAGTCTAAGGAGCTAAGCTATGAAACAGTAACATGTCAGAATGTTATATTGTCTAGCCTGCAGTGGGGTACTCTATAGCGAGTACAGCCCAATCTAGGGTTTGCTATTTGTACTCAACTGCCTGCTAGTTCAAACCCTCTCTCTGTTTCTAAACTTTGCCTACTACTTCTGACATGCTATCAGAGCAGGTCGACCCCCTTGGGTCGATCCTGTGGGTGGGCCCACCACCTAACTGCTTCCGCTGCTGTTATGCTTCTCGCGCGCCTCGGGCGTGCGTCGTCTTCTTCCTGCCGGGTTTAGGGTTCGCGGCGAAATTTTTTAGGGTTTTCATCCCGCCGTGCGCTCGGGGCGCGCGGCGGTTTTCTGCCCGCCGTGCGCCCCGAGGCGCACGGCGGTTTCCTATCGGTGGTCGCGTCGCCCCGCCACCCCGTCGCGCCGCCCTGGGGAGCCGCGCGCGACCCCCCGCTGCCCCGTCGACAGTCGCGTCGACCAGCTGGAGCCGCGCGCGGCTCCCGATTCCCCGTCGCGCCGTCCTGGGGAGCCGCGCGCGACCCCCCGCTGCCCCTTCGCGGCGCCCTGGGGAGCCGCGCGCGGCCCCTCGCTGCCCCGTGGTGGCGCCCTGGGGGCCGCGCGCCGTCCCCCTCGCCGTCCCCCGCGCTCCTTCCCCCGTTCCGCCCGTTTTAGGGTTTGGGGGTGGGGAGTGTGGGGGTGGCGGTTGTGGGGGTGCCGGTTGTGTGCCCCGTCCCCTCCTCCTCCTCCTCCTTCGTCTCCCGCTGCTGCAGCTGCCGCTCAGGGGGGTGGTTGTGTGGGGAGCCGAAGGAGTGGTGCTAGGGGGGTGAAGGGGGAGTGGAGCTAGGGGCGCAGCAGGGGGTGTGTGTCGAGGGGTGTGGGACTGTTGGGGGAGATTGAGTGGAGGTTGCCGTCGTGTCGTCCGCAGCGCCTGTATTCCGGGGTTCTGATAGCCACCGGTAGCTCAGAGAGCCGGTTGCACCTGTCGCCCGTGGGTCCGTTGCTCCTGTCGCTGCTGATCAGACGCAGAGCCAGTTACTCCTGTATTCCGGGGCACTTGCTCCCGGTAGCCACTAGCGTTGCACCAGAGCCGTCTGTTGCCCGTGTGTCTGCAGCTTCAGTCGTCGCCTCCCATCTACTCTCCTCTCGCCAGCCCTCCTCCTCCTCACTTGCCCTCAGTGACTGCCTCTACCTTTGCTCATAATTTATGAACTATTGCTATTGTGACTGCTTGTTGTGCTGATTACACCCCACTTTGGCTATGGGGGTGTGTCAGAATGTTATATTGTCTAGCCTGCAGTGGGGTACTCTATAGCGAGTACAGCCCAATCTAGGGTTTGCTATTTGTACTCAACTGCCTGCTAGTTCAAACCCTCTTTCTGTTTCTAAACTTTGCCTACTACTTCTGACATAACAGTGGACAGAAAGGGGATTATTAAGAATCTGGGGGGGACAGCCCAGCCGCCGACGCTGTTGAGCATACTAACCCCGATGGTGGTCAGCAAGGGTCGGGTGTTAGGTCAGATGGGAGACCCACTAGCACGGCTACGTGCCTCGTTCCTATGCGAGGGAGGAAAGCCTATTGCGCAAAAAAGATTGAGACACCTACTCAGGAAGCCGGTCACACAACCAAAACAGCAGAGGAAGTGGGAGGAGACATGGGGTAGGAAGATTGACTGGGAGAAGATCATTACGAAGAGGGACTCGCTAGCAGTTCCAGCCAAGGAAAGAGAGGTTCTGCCGAGGTTGCACAGTAACAACTTACAAGTGGGAAGCAAGGTGGCCTTCCTTGGACCGCATGCATGCTGCCCATACTGTGGACAGGAGGAGACGCCAACACACTGCCTGATGAGCTGTCCAGTAGTTAGCGGAGTCTGTGGCGCGCTCCAAGATTCACTTCAATTGATTAATCCGGGGAGGCTAGTGGGGATATTGGAGGAGCTGTTATTTGCCGACGACAGCACATCATCCGGGTTTCCGGAAGCCACACTCATTGCGGTTACATTCAGACACGTCTCGCTGGAACGATGTGATGCAGTCTTTCGGAAAAAGACCTTCGAGCCCAAAAGGGTGGTCAAGAAGACCGGAGCCAACTTCATGAGACACGTTTGGATATACAGTGAAGGGAAGCGCAGTGTTGATAACCAACAGAAGGATAAGGACAAGGGGCGATGGCAGCATTTGACAGCAGGGGAGGTGGCGGTGCTGGAGAGGATGCGTGTAGATGAGGAGCTGCTGTCGTGGAGCGAAGAGTTCAAGTCCTTCTGGGAGAGGCCTAGTACCTTCTTCAAGCCACCGTAGGGTGGCACCGGGGGGGGGCACGGTGGGCCGCTGTGTGTCTGCCTGTGCTCTCCTTTTTCTAGTTACGACTGAGGGTGTATACATTGTATAGTGTAATACATCCCAAAAAAAAAAAACAAGAGGCGGCGAAATCGTCTTAGGGTTGCGAAGCGTATTGCATGAATATATTATGTCGTTCAACTTCTATTATGAATCACTTCTGAACACCTTATTGTGTACAACTTGTATGAAGCAGTGTATTTTGGTGGATGTTTGCAAAACTCCTTTGGTGGATTCGAACCGGTGACATTAGGATTGATGGTACAACCTCAAACGACTGCGCTACCATCGTCATATTCGCATATGCAACCAAATTTACTAGACAAAAACCTTTGCGACGAAAGTTATACTATCCTAGGGTTTGTACGTCCATTTTCCGTCCCCTCCTGTCATCTCGCTAGCTGAGCTTGTACTTCCTTCCGCTAGTTACGCTCCATCCACCACTTTAAGGTGTCGCCTACCTCACCAGGACAACTCCCATCCATCTCCTCCTCCTCCTCCTCCTCTTTATGGTGTTCGCCCAGGAAAGTCACGTCGTCTGCATACGCCAAACACATCATGTCCGTGTGGGCCTCAGCTGTTTCGCGGAGTGTCGGGTGAATCCCTGCCGCGAACAATAATGGGCCCAGAGGATCCTCTTGTCGGACACCCCGTTCGCTTGTCAAGGGTTCGCTCCCAAAACTGGCGTCCAGATGCAACCGCGACGGGTTACCGTATGTCAGCTTCACAAAAGGTTGCAGCGGCGAAAGACTGGGCTCCTGTAACGCGGTTGCAATGGCCTGTCGCGAGATAGGCGTTTGCGATGTCGGCTTGCAGTACCAAGCTGTTGGGGCGTGCGTCAAGAAAAGCTCTTGCTGCATGGATCACTACCTCAGCTCCACCTGGCACTGTTACACCGTACTGTAGTGGTAAAAAATGCTTGCGGGCAGCATCGCCCATGACCGCCAGTGCAGCTTTTGCAGTCAATCGAGTCAGACATTCGCCAATGGCGATTGGCCGAGCCCCTCCACCAGGCTTGGCCAAAGCGACGAGGCGCGAGGATGTCAGCAGGTCTGCCACCGGACCCGGCATGTTGCCCCCCAACAGTGTATTTACCAGGACATGCATATGGGTGCTGACCCGCGCATTGGTTACCGCCGCATCTCGTAGATGTTCGAATGTCATGCCAGACGGTCCAACACCCACGCCGTTTTCGCATCTTCCCATGAGTTTGGCGAAATCGGCGTGGGCGATGGTCAAATCCGACTCACGAGCTGCATGCCAGGTCAACGTCTCGGACACAGCTGACGAATGCTTTATGCAGAGTTCGTCCAGAATTTCCGGGCTGGGTGTACAAACAGGCGTTGACTCGAGGGCCAGCACAGCTCGTCGCAGGCTGCCACGTTTTGCCAGCCCCTCGGCTCGGCTGATGACCCCGGTCGAGTCGGGCTGATGTCGTGGCACGGGGGGCGTGTTGACTGCGTTTACTGCGTCCCGATACAGCTGGTTCCATTCGCCACGTTGGAAGGATCGGAGCCGGGCTTTGATTTGGGGCCAGTCCGGGCGTCTTGGCGATGTTTGGCGAAGTGTCAAGCGGGGTAAAAAGAGTAGCAGGCGCCAACCAGTTTCAGAATCTGAGTTACGCGACAAGTAGAGAAGCGGGGTCAGTAAAGCAAGCAAGAACAGCTGGCATAGAGCGACGGTTGTCGACTGTCGCAAAGGGCTGACATGTCCCAGTTCGCGATGTCAGCGAAGTTATTTTCCTGCATCGCCAGCTCTTTGGTGAAAAATAGCGGGCTCTGTTGGGTGCTGGCCGCGGCGCATTCCCGATGTTGGCAGTTCTAATTTGGCGAGCGCGACTCGGCCTCGTGTTCTGTGGGATGGTTGGAATTACATCCGTCCGATCGGTATCGGACGGTCCCTGCCCCGCTTCTGGCTGTTGCGAGACCAACTCCCTTGTTTTTGACTCTGTTCTTCCTCCCGTCTGCCTTGCTCCCACTTCATCCTAAGAATCCCTGTCTTCACTCGTGGGGATCTTTTCCTCCCTATAAGAAGGGTCTGCAGCTGCTTCGTCTTCATTAGCTGCTTCTAGATCGTTTAAAGCCTGCCGCCCTATTATCTAATACCCGATCTCCGGTCCTCCACCCGCACCGCTACCAGCCTGCCTCCTAACCCCATCGTCTCTCTGGTTCCGGGATGGTGATTGCCGGAGGGCTTGAGCCGTCGCTAGAGCGCGCTGCCGCCTCGTCGGCTGCGCCCGCCAATTCCCATACGGTGGCCGAAAAGGCGACCACGGTGATGAAGCCCCCTCTGCCGCCGGCTCTGAAGCCCGGGACAGCAATCTCTGAAATGCCTCCTCCCCTCGCACTCGCGGTTCCTGCTGTCGCGAACACGCCTGCCCAATCTACGCCTGTCCCTGCGCCGTCCGCTTCGGCTGCTGCTGCCGTTCCCCTGGCTCCCCCTGCCGTGTCGCCGGCGACTGTCCCTGATGCGACTGGTGTTGATCCGCGTGTTCCTGACCCTGCCGCACCTGTTGCACCGCCTGCTGCTGTCCCCGCCGTGTCGGCGCCGGCCGCTGCTTTGTCACCGCAGGCGGCGCCCGCCACCACTTGCGGCCCGGCTCCGTTGGTTGCGCCCTTGGCGCCTGCTGTGATGCCGATGGCCCCGGCGGGTCAGCCGTCGCCTGTCTCGCCCCCCCTCGCCTGACCGCCTCCTGTCTCGCCCCCATTTTTCTGCGCTCCACCAGGAGCGCGAGTCGTCACAACACCGGCGTGATTCTCCTCGGCACTACCACCACGAATCTCACTGGCCTGCTCACCCCAGTGGTCATGGGGGCTGGAGGGGTCCCCACCGGCGTGGTGGTAGCGGGGCATACCGCCCGCCTGTGACAATGGCGGATCTTCAGCGGGAGGTGTCGAGGGCAGTGCGTGAGGAGAGGGCGGCGCAGAGCCAGAGCAGTTCGCTGCGGGCTGCGCCGGCGCATGTGGCTCCTCGTCAGGCTGTGCCTCCCGTGGATTTCCGCCAGCTGCTGCACTTCCTCCTCCTGTCCTTGCCCCATCGGCTCCTGCTCCTGCTGCCTCGGCTGCTGCTCCTTGGTCTCGTCTTCACTTGCCGCCCGTTCCGCCAGTGGCGGTTGTAGAGTTTGTGGCCGCTGGTGGAGGAGCGGCAGGGGCGCAGTGCACTCCTTATTTTGCTGCTGATGAGCCACTTCCATTCTCGGCGGTGGCACTTCAGCCCCCGCAGACCCGTGTTCTTGAGGCGACACTCGGCCAGCTGCACCATCTTGCAGAGAGCCTTCACGCGCTGCTGCTGATTCAGGTGCTGGCTCACTCGTCCCTCCCTGCGATCCCTGCTGACTCGTTTCATGACCGGCCACGTGAGACTTGCTTGGACGCGGCGGACCAGCTTGCACAGCTGCTGGCGCCCGCGTTGGCTGCGCCCGCAGAGGGTGGCGCTGCGGCTGTGGGACAGCTTGATGAGGTTGTCCGAGGCTTAAGGCGACACTTGCGCGCAGGATCTGGAGCCGCGGCGATCGGCGCAAGTACGCTGGTGATCCGTGAGCTGTGGCGGACGTTGACGGGCATTCTCCATGCCCTTGTATCTCACCAGTTGTAGATCCGGGCTCCGCTTGCCCCGTTGTGGCCATTGTTTCTTATGCTGGTGTTGATGCTGGGGAGGAGCCAGTCTCCTGCCCCATAGCCCGTGAAGGATATTAGGCGCTGCGTATGGCCTGCGAGGGGGTTCAGCTCCATTTGTCTAGATGCAGTGATCTGGGGGGCACTCCAGCCTCCTTGGACTAGCAATGCGAGGCGGTGCTGTAGCTGGCCAGTGGGTTTGGCTAGTTCAGTAGTGATGAGGTCTCTTTCTTCCTGTGTTAGGCTGTCTTTGCAGTCGCCGATCCATCTCAGCAGCTCGTTGGGGTTTGAATCTGCCGCTTCGGTGCTGATCAGTGCTGCTGTCATGTAAGCCCCTGCTGAAACCGGAAGGGAACTGAGGAGGGAATGGGCCTGTATGAGGCTGGCTAGGAAGCTGTACCGGCCCTCTACCGCGGGGTCAGCGAGGCCTGGCCCACCTAGGCTTGGCGGGAGTGACGCCTGGTCCCATATCCGCCCCGCTTCCACCTCTCCCCCAAGGTAAGGTTCCACTTTCGTGATTGACGTCATAGAGCAGGCAAGACAGCGCAGGGAAGTGGACCAAGTAACGACGGTCGATCTCCAGCGGGTCCTGGAAGACATGGCGCCAGCGGTATCTGTCTCCGGGATGCGGGATCACGAGCCCCTTGATGACGTCGGTATCAGCACCAGTAACCGTATGCAGGACCCGGTGGAAGCAGACGCCATCCTTAAACGCCAACCGCTTCCGGTTCCGCAGCTAGTAGACCACCATCATCAGCTCACGCAGCATCTCAGGTATCTTCGTCGCAGGTACGTCACGAATCACCGCTTCAATCGCCTGAGCATTCATCGCACGCTCCCTTACGAATGCAGGGTTGTTGGACTGTTGCTAGTAGAGCCTGAAAACCATGCCATTAGGTCTCGTGTAGTCAACCTCCTTCGATCTGGTCAGGGCGTCGGCGATGTTATTCGCCCCTTTCTTGTACGTGATGCGGTAGGTGAAGTGGCTCTCCATGTAGTCCAACCATCGAATCTGTCGTGGGTTGAGGTTGGGTTGGGCTCGCAGGTACTGTAGGGATTTGTGGTCCGTGCGCACAGTGACGTCGGCGCCCACCAGGTAGCATCGCCATAGTTTAAACGCGTGAATAATGGCGAGCATCTCCTTGTCGTGGATCGGGTAGTTGCGGTCTGCTGTCTGCAACTTGCGCGACTCATAAGCGATCGGCTGCAGCCCGTTCCTGAAGTCTTGGAGAAGCACTGCTCCGATGGCGAAATCAGAGGCGTCGGTTACAACTTCGAACGGCTTCGATGGGTCGGCGATGCGCAGCACAGGAGGGGACACAAAAAAATTCTTGAGTTCTTGGAAAGCTGCCTCTGCTTCCTCCCCCCACACGAAATTCTTGTCCTTGTGCAGCAGGTCGGTCAGCGGGCCGGTTATCCCCGCCATATTCGGGATAAACCGCCGGACATAATTCACGAACCCCAGAAAACTTTGAAGTTCCGTAAAATTAGTCGGGGACTTCCACTCCTGTATGGTCTTGATTTTCGCCGGGTCGATTTTGATGCCGTCGCGGGAGATGACGTGCCCCAAGAATTCCAACTCCTGCTTAAAGAACTCGCACTTAGAGCCCTTGGTGATGAGGCGGTTCTCCTGCAACCGTTTAAACACCGCGTCGAGGTCGTGGAGGTGTTGTTCTCGTGTTTTGCTGAAGATGAGGATATCGTCCAAGTAGACGATAACACACCGGTCTAGAAGGTCCCGAAACACCCTGTTCATGGTGAGTTGGAAAGTCGAGGGCGCGTTCGTGAGGCCGAAAGGCATCACTGTAAATTCGTAACTCCCGTAGCAGGTGCGAAACGCAGTCTTGTGACAGTCGTCGGCGAAGACTCGGATCTGGTGGTAACCGCCACGTAAGTCGATTTTCGAGAAGTAGCGAGCGCCGCGAAGTTGATCGAGAAGGTCGTCGGTGCGTGGGATTGGGTAGCGAGATTTGATGGTCACCCGGTTCAACGCGCGATAGTCGATGCACATGCGAAGCCCGCCGTCCTTTTTCGGAGTGAACAGGATCGGCGCCGCGAACGGGGAGGTGCTCGGCCGAATGAAGCCTTTCTCCAACAGTGCGTCAATTTCTCCGCGTAGCTCCTCGAGTTCCGGCTGGGTCAACCGCCACTGTGTCCGAACAGTTGGTTGCGCGCCAGGTTCCAGCTGGATTTTGTGGTCTTCGGGTCTCTCGGGTGGCAGGCCAGGTGGCAAATCGTCCGGGAAAATGTCGGGGTACTGTCGAATCAGCTCCGCTAAATCCGGAGGTACAGCTGCACACAGCTTCTCGATGTCTTTTCCGTCGGTGTCGACATCCAACTCGCGTAAGCAAACAGCAAACAGATGCGCGCCTCGGTTGAAGTGGCGGGCTATAGTGATGGCCTTGACACACGGGGCTTGGATGTAGTCAGGTGTCCATGCAGGCAACTTAATTAGCCCCTCGTGCTTGCTGATGCTGCACGATCCCGTTGTCCAGTCGATGACGGGGTTGTGCCGTCGCAGCCAATCGCGTCCCAGCAGCACGTCGCAGCCATCCAATGTTGTCGCGAGGAACTTCATGCTGAAGCCGAAATCGTCGCCGCATTCGATCCTGACCGTCCGTGTTTCTTCCGTTATCGCCAGCGGCGTCCCATCCACGAGGCGAGCGTCGATTTCGGGCAGACACCTGTCAAGTTGCAGCTTGCATTTTTTTGCGCTCGCCAGATTGAAGATGCTATGGCTGGCCCCCCAATCGACGAACATTTTTAAATTATTTTTTAACACCTTGCCAGCGACCAGCACAGGGTGATCCACATGTGTATCCCCGTTATTCGGCCGAGTGCGATCGATTGCATGAATCGGAACCACGACTCGGTGGGGATGGTGGGGTTCGGGCGACGGAGCACAGTCAGTAATGTCGAACATTGTATATGTTGTGTTTGGTTAGGCTACAGTGGGTTAGCCTGTATGGGGTACACAATTCTAGGGTTTGCTATTTGTACTGATTTCTCTGTTAGTTCATCCACTCCTTTGTTCATTTCTTGCTTGCCTAGCTAGGTCAACCCTAGCTGTGGCTTCTCACTGTCCTTACTATCTTGACATGGTATCAGAGCAGGTCCTTCACTAGGACCGTTTTAGGGCCCACCGTTACCTACCTACCTACCTACCGTGCGCCCTCGTGCGCCCTCGCGCCCTCGTGCGCCTCTTACTACCGCGCGCCCTCGTGCGCCCTCGCGCCCTCGTGCGCCCTCGTGCGCTCTCGTGCGCCTCTCCCTACCGCGCACGCACGGCCTGCTAGCCACCCGCGCGCGGCCCGCTCTCTTTTTAGCGTGCGCGACCCGCTAGCCGCCCGCGCGCGGCCCGTTTCCTCGCGCGCGCGACCCGCTAGTCGCCCGCGCGCGCCCCGCCCGTCTGTCGCGACGCCCTGGGGAGCCCGCGAGCGCCCCGCCCGTCCGTCGCGACGCCCTAAGGAGCCCGCGAACCCCCCGCCCGTCCGTCGCGACGCACTGGGGAGCCCGCGAGCGCCCCGCCCGGTCGTCGCGGCGCCATTGGGAGCCCGCGCGCGCCCCGCCTCGTCCGTCGCGGCGCCTTGGGCAGCAGCGCGCGCCACCCCCCCCCTCCACCCGCCCACCCGACCGTTCTCGCGCCTTGGGGGTCGCGCGCCGTCCCCCCTCGCCATCCCCCGCGCTCCTGCCCCCTATCCCACCCGTTTTAGGGTTTTGGGGCGCTGCTGCAGCTGCCGCCGCTGCGATTGCAACAACTGCCGCCGCCGACCCTGCATCAGCTGCCGCCGCCGACTCTGCAGCAGCTGCCGCCGCCGACTCTGCAGCCGCTGCCGCCGCTGGGACGGCAACTGCTGCCGCCACTAGCCCTGCAGCAGCGGCCACCGCCGAGCCTGCCGCAGTTGGCGCTGCCGTCACTGCTGCCCCGGTCCCTGCAGCAGCCGCCCCTGGCATCTCGAGCAGCTGCCGCGGAGCTCCCTACTGCGGCCTGGCCTCGCTCTGCAGTTGCAGCGGCCCCGCTGTCACCTCCGCCTTGCGCCTGCCCCGCCGACCACTGGTGAGCACTCCCCTGCCAGCACTGCTACCGCTGCTACTGCTGCTACTCCCACTGTCACTGCTCCTGCTGTTACTGCCCCTGCTGCTACTGTTCCTGACGTGACAAGATGCAGCTCCAGGACCGTGCGCGTGAGTCCCTCACGCTCCAGCAGGCTCGTGAGTGGTACGCTAGTTTAGGCTGTCGGGGTGGCCGTCGTGGTAGTCGCTCTGGCGTGCGTTGTTCGGGAGCATCTGGTAGTGGACAGGTGCAGCAGCAGTGTCCTCTTACGCTCCAGCAAGCTCATGAGTGGTACGCTAGTTTGGGCTCTCGGGGTGGTGGTCGTGGTAGTCACTCTGGAGTGCGTCGTTCGGGAGCTTCTGGTCGCGGACCGGTGCAGCTGCCGTGTAGTGTGAGTGAGGCTGCCGCTCTAGGTGCTAGTGAGACCGCCACTGCAGGTGCTCGCGTGTCTGCCACCTCAGGTGATGGTGAGGCTGCCGCCCTAGGTGCCAGTGAGTCTGTCCCCGCTGGTACTGAGTCGACTGAGGCACTGCACACCTTCACCCTGGACTCAGGTGCTTCTCGCTGTTTCTTTCGTGACCGCACTGCCCTTGAGCCACTTGCTCGGCCAGTTGCTGTCTCTCTCGCTGACCCCTCTGGGGGTCCGGTCATTGCGACCTCCTCCACTGTTCTTCCCTGTCCTGCGGTCCCGTCGGGCACACTGTCTGGTCTCCACCTCCCCTCGTTCTCTACGAACTTGGTGGCGGGTTGTGCGCTCCAGGACGCGGGTGTTCACCAGTTCACCCCTGCCTACGAGCGCGTGACACACTGCACGTGTGCTCGGACGGGTCGTCACCTGGCTACCTTCACTCGGCAGCCGGGGTCGGACTTGTACACACTGACCACTGAGTCCCCTCAGGTAGCTGCGTCTGCGTCAGGTCAGCTGTCTGCCCCCTGCTCGTGTCGCTCTCTGGCGCACGACACTGTCCTCTGGCACCACCGACTTGGCCACCCGTCTGTGCAGCGCCTTCGCGCCATGCACAAACGGCAGCTTGTCTCTGGTCTTCCCAGGGTTCTCCCTCCCCTCCCACCCTCGCCTGCTCCTCCCTGTCTTCCCTGTGTCGAGGGGCAGCAGCGCGCCGCTCCTCACTCCTCCTCCTTTCCCCCGACGACTGCTCCCTTGCAGACGCTCCACATGGACGTGTGGGGCCCAGCCCGCGTCCGTGGTCAGGGTCAGGAGAGGTACTTCCTGATAGTTGTTGACGACTACTCGCGCTACACCACGGTCTTCCCCTTGCGCACCAAGGGTGAGGTCCCTGATGTTTTGATCCCTTGGATCCGCAGAGCTCGTCTCCAGCTCAGCGAGCGTTTCCACTCGGACTTTCCTGTCCTGCGCTTGCACTCTGACAGAGGTGGTGAGTTCTCCTCCGACCTCTTGGCAGCCTACTGTGCTGAGCACGGCATTGAGCAGTCGTTCACGCTTCCGGCCTCTCCACAGCAGAATGCGGCGGCATTGGCTTGGTCATGGAGATCGCTCGTACCTCCCTGATCCATGCGGCTGCTCCCCACTTTCTGTGGCCGTTTGCGGTCCGATACGCTGCGCATCAGCTCAACCTCTGGCCCCGTGTCTCCTTGCCAGAGACTTCCCCGACTCTGCGGTGGACGGGAGAGGTTGGCGATGCGTCGCGTTTTCGGGTCTGGGGATCCCGAGCTTTTGTTCGCGACACGTCCACGGACAAGCTCTCCCGTCGCGCTGTCCCCTGTGTCTTCCTTGGCTTTGTCCCGGACGCGCCTGGCTGGCAGTTTTACCACGTCACCTCGCGCCGGGTTCTGCCTTCTCAGGACGTCACTTTTGACGAGTCCGTCCCCTTCTACCGCCTCTTCCCCTACCGCACTGCCCCGCTCCCCCCCCCCGCCTCTCTTCCTCGCACCAGGTGCTGCTGTGGTAGACCCCCTCCCCCCTCAGGGTGCCGCTCCCTCAGGTGTGTCCCAGGTAGACCCGGTTGACCCTGTCGAGGTAGCTGTTGACTCCCGTCCTGCTAGAGGTCCTGAGCCTGAGCGTGAGGTTCCTGACGGTACTGAGTCTGGAGGTGCGGAGCCTGGGGGTGCTGAGCCTGTGGGTGCGGAGCCTGGGGGTGCTGAGCCTGGGGGTGCTGAGCCTGGGGGTGCTGAGCCTGGGAGTGCTGCGTCTGAGGGTGCTGAGCCTGGGGGTGCTGAGTCTGGAGGTGCTGAGCCTACGTGTGCTACACCTGGGGGAGCTCTCTCCTCCCAGCAGCTGCAGGAGAGGTACCTACAGTACTGCCGCCTCCGGAGAGGTCCTGCTGGAGCTGGTAGCGGTGCTTCCCCTCCTGCCCGGGAGCTCCCCCCCCTCCAGCAGATTTGAGAGTGGTACACGAGGCGCTGCAGTCTTAGGAGTGGTGCTCCTGGTGCTGCGGACCAGGACGTTGGAGCTGCTGCTGGTACTGAGGACCCGAGCGGTGGCGCTGCTGCTGGTGCTGAGGACTCGGGCGGTGGAGCTGCTGCTGGTGCTGGGGACTCGGACGGTGGAGCTGCTGCTGGTGCTGAGGACCCGGCCGGTGGAGCTGCTGCTGGTGCTGAGGACCCGGCCGGTGGAGCTGCTGCTGGTGCTGTGGACCCGGACGGTGGAGCTGCTACTGGTACTGAGGACCCGGGCGGTGGAGCTGCTGCTGGTGCTGAGGACTCGGGCGGTGGAGCTGCTGCTGGTGCTGAGGACCCTGGCGCTGGTGTCTCTGCTGGTTCTGGAGACGCTGCACGGCCGCGACCGTACTTCGTACTGCTCCTTCAGCAGGTTCTTGGTCAGGCTCCTCCTCCTTGTCCTCCTCCCTCCGTAGAGTGTCCTCCGCCTGTCCAGTCGCAGTCACATTTCCCACCTGCCTCGCCTCTTCCTGGTCCCTCTCCTTACACTGGTCCCACAGGAGGCCTTACAGAGCGTCGTCAGCCTGAGTCTCGTCCAGCGTCGCCTGTTCGTACTGCTCGTACTGGTCGTCGTGTCCCGCGTGAGCGTCCTCCTCCTGTCCCTGGCACTCACTACATGACTCTGCGTCCCTCCACTGCTCCTCAGCGTGTCCCTCTGCCGTCTCCTCCTGCGTCCTCTCTACCTACTCTTCCTGACCCGGAGTCTGACTCCCGTCGTGCTGCCAGTCCCACTGTCACGCGTCTCCTCGCCACCGTTGTCACTGACCCTACCTTTGAGTCCGCCGCTGCGTCTGCTCTGGTCGCTGAGTTGGTTGACTTTGCTGCTCGGTGTCGCCTAGACTACGCTGCTAGCCTTGTTGCTGAGTCTGAGTCTGCGTCTGTCTGTCCTCCGTCCATCGGGGGTGAGTGTGCTCTTGGCACGGACGTCCTTGAGGACAGACAGGAGGAGTTCCAGTGCTTTGCTGCTGCTTTGCCCCATCTCGTGTCCATGCTAGTTGCCCCTGAGGGAGACCCGGATGCACCAGACATCCCGACCCCACGCTCTTACGCTGAGGCGATGGCGGGTCCCTACTCCTCTCAGTGGCAGACAGCCATGGACACAGAGATGGCTTCCTGGAAGTCCACACGCACCTACGTCGACGAGGTTCCCCCACCTGGGGCGAACATCGTCAGTGGCATGTGGATTTTCAGGGTGAAGCGGCCACCGGGTTCTCCTCCTGTCTTCAAGGCGCGCTACGTTGCTCGAGGCTTCAGTCAGCGAGAGGGAGTAGACTTCTTTCAGACCTTCTCCCCCACCCCGAAGATGACGACTCTTCGGGTGCTGCTGCACATAGCCGCTCAGCGCGACTACGAGCTTCACTCACTTGACTTCAGCACTGCTTTCTTGCAGGGCAGCCTACACGAGGAGATCTGGCTGCGCCGCCCTCCTGGCTTCACTGGGTCGTTTCCTCCTGGTACCCAGTGGAGACTTCAGCGGCCGGTCTACGGTCTCCGGCAGGCTCCACGTGAGTGGCACGACACAATGAGGACTACACTTGCGGCTCTTGGGTTCGCGCCTTCTACTGCTGACCCGTCGCTGTTTCTGCGCACCGACACTTCGCTGCCGCCGTTCTACATCCTAGTGTACGTCGACGACCTGGTCTTTGCCACTGCTGACACTGCGGGACTCGCCTACGTGAAGTCGGAGCTGCAGAGGAGACACACGTGCACAGACCTGGGTGAGCTGACAAGCTATCTTGGCTTGCAGATCACCCGGGACAGAGCACGGCGCACCATCACCCTGACTCAGTCACACATGGTGCAGCAGGTTCTCCAGCGCTTCCGCTTCACGTACTTCTCGCCTCAGTCCACTCCTCTGCCTACCGGTCACTCGCTCTCAGCTCTGCCTTCGGATGAATCCGTAGAGCCGAGTGGCCCGTATCCAGAGCTTGTGGGCTGCCTCATGTACCTGATGACCTGCACTCGACCTGACCTTGCATACCCTCTTAGCATCCTTGCACGCTATGTCGCTCCTGGATGCTGCTAAGAGGGTGTTGCGCTATTTGTGCAGTACGTCGGGCATGGGGCTAGTGCTTGGAGGGCGAGACCGAGTTGTGCTCACTGGACACTCAGACGCTTCTTGGGCAGACGACCAGACTACTCAGCGGTCGTCTCAGGGTTACACTTTCAGCCTTGGCTCTGGCTCTGTCTCGTGGCGTTCTACGCGTTCTTCCTCTGTTCTCAGCTCCAGTAGTGAGGCTGAGATCTACGCCACTGCCATGGCTGCCCAGGAGCTACGCTGGCTGACCTACCTGCTGACCGACCTGGGAGAGCGACCTCGTTCTCCTCCAGTGCTGTACGTCGACAACAAGGCTGCCATTGCCTTGTGTGAGGAGCACAGACTGGAGCACAGAACGAAGCACATCGCCCTGTGGTACTTCCTTGCTCGAGAGCTGCAGCAGCGCGGCCAGCTTCGTCTTCGTTACGTGGCCACTGAGGCCAACACTGCTGATGTGTTCACCAAGGCGCTTCAGCCTTGTGACCATCAGCGTTTTTGCACTCTTCTAGGCCTTGTGCCTACTGGACCTCACTTACTTACTTCTTGACTCTGTGTGTACTGTGATCTCTATATATATACCTGCATGTTTACTCTTGCTAGGTTGTGATCATTGTACCTCTTGCTCTATTATAAACCTGTATGTGAACTGGTCTTGTGACCACTTGCTTGTGCTCGGAATTTGTGTGGAATCCTCGAGATCCACCCTGAGCTTGTTTTGTCTTGCTTTGCCCTGACTGGTCTTGTGACCCCTAGTTCTCCCCCACTTTGCCTATGGGGGTGTGTCGAACATTGTATATGTTGTGTTTGGTTAGGCTACAGTGGGTTAGCCTGTATGGGGTACACAATTCTAGGGTTTGCTATTTGTACTGATTTCTCTGTTAGTTCATCCACTCCTTTGTTCATTTCTTGCTTGCCTAGCTAGGTCAACCCTAGCTGTGGCTTCTCACTGTCCTTACTATCTTGACAAGTAAAGGGCCCGCTAATTACTGACTTTTCCCATTTCCCTGCTCCTTCCTGTCGTTCCCTGCTGGCGACGTTTTCTCGGGGCAGTCTTTCATGTAGTGACCCGTCTTCCCACACCAGAAACACGGTCCCTTAGGAGGGCGGTCGGGTGTATTGAAGGCGTTGATAGTGGCCCGATGGGTCTGGCCACGAAAACGGTTTCCATCCCTGGAAGCCGTTCTCGCGTACTGCATCAGCGCATCTGTTGACTCCGCCAGCCGTACAGCTTCGAGAAATGATGTCGGGCGGTTTCGGCGGACTTCGTACTGTATCTCGTATTTGAGGCCGCTGATGAATTTATCCAACCGCTCTGCTTCCGACATGTCATCAACTTGGTCGGCGAGGCCCATAAATGACGCCGTGTAGTCTTGGACAGAAGCCATCTGCGACCAGGCACGCAGCTTCATGCGAGCTTGCTCCGAGGCGGATACATGCTCGAAACGGTTTCGCAAGGCTGCGCCCCACTCCTTCCACGTGCGTATCGTGGTCACTCCGAAGATTGATCCTGCCACTTGATTAGTTGCTGCAGAGGTCCCGACTGCCGCATGTGTCACACCTGTCGGCGTCCCTGTTTCCAAGGTTCGGCGCCACCATTCAAGCGCTGCGCCTCGAAGAAGCGAGACTGCGTAATTAATGCGCGTGGCATCGTCATTAACTCCCGCAGCAGTGAAGAAGACTTCGACCCCGAACAGCCACCCCTTCACTGTAGTCGTCTTGTCCTTAGGGTTAAATGGGGGCGGATTGACGGGCTTGATCTTGATCGTTGTCACTGTGGTTGACGTTGCTGCTGCTCGCTGCCTGTCTTCTTCTTTGAAGTCACGTGTGAGCGCATCCAACGGATTGCTCATCGCCTGACTATTGCCCTCGCCTTCGTCCACAGGCGACTCCTGACGCGCTTCACCTCGCGTCTGGCGTAGCTCGGCGTTTTCCTCCCGCAATGTTGTCACTTCCGCCATTAATGACTTCATGCTCGCCTGCATTTCTGCCATTTCTGCCATCATCTGGTCAAGAGCCTCCTGATCCATGTGTCTGGCACTTCGTCTGGTGGGCAGTCGGGTATCCGTGGCTTTCAGGCAAGTGAAAACACGAACTATCGGAGTCGGGCAGGATTGAATTAACAATCCCTGCAGCCAACCGTCGTGTAGTCACTAAACCAGCCACACCCGTGCCACCAAACTACCCTCGGAAAGCGGGGTGAACTAGGAAAGTAGCTCTGATACCAGGTGTTATGAGTTGTAAAAGGAGTGCGCAGGTAAACGAATAACGAGGCTGTGATTCAACCAACTGAGAATACAATGAATGTGCAGACTAATGTAGGGCTAGCCTAGCTAGGAGGGAACCTCGGACGAGCGCGTTTGGAGCAGGTTCGGCGACGGGAAAATACCGAAGGCGACGCGAGAAGCCTCGGCAGCGTTGAAATCGGCCGAACGTGCAAAGTCCGAAAATCGGGTTGTACGCGAAGCAGTCAACCCTCATAAGGAATTCGGAAAAATTCCTTACACTTGGCTTGGAGGTACAGTTCTCACCATGTATAGAATCGCCAATCGCGTTTGTTTTCGAACCACTTCAAATATCGTGGGCACAACTTCGCATTTTGAAGAATTACGGATCAAACACACTACTTCCTCTGGAGCTACCAGTGAACTTCTAGCGCGTTGACAAGTTCACTGGTAGCGGGTGAGAAAGTAGTGTGTTTGAAAAGCGGGTTTCTCGCTACTAGTGGTGGGGGATTTCTGCAGCGTAGGTGCAGATCGCCGTCAACGTTCAAAAACCAGAACCCATTACGCCTATCAACAGCACGCCTTGGTCGTGGGGGTTTCCGAATCGCGCTGGTGCATTAACGGAAGTGCAAGAGTGTGTCGCGCAGCCTTGTGCTGACGTGCATCTGCAGCGAAACTACCTTCCATCCACTTCTCAATGGCGCAACGTGCGGCGGAGTATCTAACGCGGCAGGAGGTGGGGGAAAGATCTGGACACGGAGGTTCGAGCGTCGGTGCGACCGACGAAGGGCGTCGCGTGGAGGAGCGTGACGAGGCGGCGCAGCCTGGAAGGGAGGAGGACGCGGGAGAGGCATCGATGGGTGGCGCGGGGAGGGGGGAAGGGGAGGGCGAGAGGGCGGAGGGCGGGGATGGTGAGGGGGCAGGGGAGGAGGAAGGAGGGCAGTGTAGACGAAAGAGGGCAGCGTTCATCTACGGCAATTACAAACACTACTACGGCTACAGGGTAGGTTGCAGGGTACGGGGACAGGGTACGGGGAACAGGGTACGGGGGGCAGGGGATGGGGGACAGGGTACGGGGGACAGGGGATGGGGGATAAGGGACGGGGGATAGGGGACGGGAATGGGGTAGGGGGACAGGGGGGAGGGGGAGAGTGGACGGGGGACATGGTAGGGAGGAAGGGTGGTGGGACAGGGTAGAGGGGCAGGGTGGTGGGACAGAGTAGGGGGCAGGGCAGGTGGGCAAGCTGGGCAGCGTTAGGGGATGCGGCCTCAGGGAAGGGCTGCACGCTTGGCACAGAGAGAGCAGGAGGCAGAGGGAAGAAGGAAGATGGCAAGCGAGCATGAAACTCCAAGCCCATTTTCTTGAACTAGTTGCTCCAACCTCCACATGGGAAGCCTCAAAGCATTACTCCGTCAGCTCGGACACTCCTGGTGCCTGACCCAACCAACTCTCTGCTGCTTCCACCATTTTTCTCCTTCGCTCTTTCCCTCTCCCTGCACTTGATCCTCCTTCCCCCCAACCCTCTTACCACACCTCCTGCCCTCGTGCGCTCAAGGTAGGAGCAGCGTTTGAGGAGGATCCGAGGGTGAGGTGGATGAGGCGGGAGTGGTTTCACGCCAAAGACTGTGTCGACGTTGGCTGCAACTCCGGCTTCGTCTCCATCGGCCTCGGTGCCTTCCCATCCCCCGCCCTCCCCACCTCCCGCCCTCCCCACCTCCCGCCCTCCCCACCTCCCGCCCTCCCCACCTCCCGCCCTCCCCACCTCCCGCCCTCCCCACCTCCCGCCCTCCCCACCTCCCGCCCTCCCCACCTCCCGCCCTCCCCACCTCCCGCCCTCCCCACCTCTCGCCCTCCCTACCTTTCGCCCTCCCTACCTCGTTGTAACCCCTCCTGCCTCCCCATTCCCATCCGCTCCTCCCTTCCCAGCATGTACCCCTCCTCCCTCTCTCGCGTGCCATCACCACCTCCTGCATTGTTGATCGCCGAGCGCATCCAACAGCTGCACGCACGCACGCACGTAACTGTTTTCCGCCACCATTCCTCATCGCACGCTCCTCTGTCTCTGCTCTTCATTCCACCCAACCAGCCCCCTCCCCTGCCTTCTCCCCAACCTCCCTGCCTTCTCCCCAACCTCCCTGCCTTCTCCCCAACCTCCCTGCCTTCTCCCCAACCTCCCTGCCTTCTCCCCAACCTCCCTGCCTTCTCCCCAACCTCCCTGCCTTCTCCCCAACCTCCCTGCCTTCTCCCCAACCTCCCTGCCTTCTCCCCAACCTCCCTGCCTTCTCCCCAACCTCCCTGCCTTCTCCCCAACCTCCCTGCCTTCTCCCCAACCTCCCTGCCTTCTCCCCAACCTCCCTGCCTTCTCCCCAACCTCCCTGCCTTCTCCCCAACCTCCCTGCCTTCTCCCCAACCTCCCTGCCTTCTTTCCCTGCGGCTTCTCGTCTGAGTCTGACTCGGTTCTCGCTGCCCTCCTCTCCCGCTCCGCACTCTGTGTCCGCCACTCCCACCTCCCCCCTATGCCCGCCACTCTCCCCCTGCCTGTGTGCGGCATGGCATGTGAAGCGCAGTGCGGCAGTTCAATGTCAAGTCAATGCTTGGCATTGACATCGATCAAGGTGTGTTCCATGCCCTGCCCTGCCATTCCGTGCCATGTCATTCCATGCAATGCCATGTCATTCTTTCATATGCCATGTCATTCCATGCAATGCCATGTCATTCTTTCATATGCCATGTCATTCTTTCCCATGCCATGCCATTGTCGTTACATCCCCTGCAGAGCCATGCCATGCGGTACGATGCGATGCTATACTGGCTGCTGCGTGGGAAGACTGAGAGCGTTCAGGTTCATGCACGGACATAAGGTGTTGCGCCACTGCTGCTCTGTCATTGAAATCCCCTTGGCCCATCCTTTCACCTCCCTCCGTGTCCCCTCTCGTCTCTTCTGTGGCCTCCCAGATCTGATCAAGGAAGCAAGGAGGCAATGGGGCAGCGTGGTGCGCGCAGAAAGGGAGAAGGAGAGTGAGGAGAGGGAGAAGGGGGGGGAGAAGGGGAGGGAGAAGGGGAGGGAAGAGAGTGAGAGGCAGCAGTTGGTGTCACGGGAGGGGAACAGGGCCAAGAAGCGGGAGAGGCCAGATGATGGGGGGGCGGTGGGTGATGAGGCAGGTGGCGCCTCCATCTGCAGCGACGTCGCTGCTGCTCGGGACCATGGAGGCGCCATGCCCATGGCGACGCCCACGGGAATGGGCATGGGGATGACAGCCACAGCAGGCAGAGCGGTGGAGCAGGCAGTAGCAGCAGCTGCAGCACAGGCGGCAGGAGTAGTGGAGGTAGGAGCGGAGGGGGAGGCGAGGAGGGCAGGGAGGAGACCGCGGGTGGTGTTCAGATGCGCCAACGCGGTGGAGGAGGCACTCCCGGCTGCCAGCGCTGACACAGTGCTGTGGTGAGATGAGATGGGTGCAGATGGGTACTGTGCTGAGATGGGTGCTGGGGTGAGAAGGGTGCTGGAGTGAGAAGGGTGCTGTGGTGAGATGGTTGCTGTGGTGAGATGGTTGCTGTGGTGAGGTGGGTGCTGTGGTGAGAGGTTGCTGTGGTGAGATGGGTGCTGTGGTGAGATGCCCCGACAGTGCCCAAGCGGGTCATTGCTGAAGGATTGATGAGGAGTTCAGATTGCCTCAAACTCACTCTCATCCATGCCTTCAGCTATATAAAGATGCACATTGGACTTTATTTCGAACAAGGATCTGAACTCCTCACCAGTCGTTCAGAATGATGAAGGATCAATCGTTCAATGAACGGTTCCCTTGCTTCCAGTAGGTCACGGCAAGATGCCGTGTTGAAGGGCGTGACAGCCTCGTAGTATTTGGGAAAACTTCAATGTGCTTGCTCCTCTTCCTCTGTCCCCCTCCTCCCCCCCCCCCCCCCCCAAACTCGTGGTGGCAGTTTGAGTGTGACCAAGTGGGTGCATCTCAACTGGGGGGATGCCGGCCTCATCGCCTTCTTTGCCAACCTCTTCCACACGCTGCGCCCTGTAACACCCTCTCCTCTTCCACACGCTGCGCCCTGTAACACCCTCTCCTCTTCCACACGCTGCGCCCTGTAACACCCTCTCCTCTTCCACACGCTGCGCCCTGTAACACCCTCTCCTCTTCCACACGCTGCGCCCTGTAACACCCTCTCCTCTTCCACACGCTGCGCCCTGTAACACCCTCTCCTCTTCCACACGCTGCGCCCTGTAACACCCTCTCCTCTTCCACACGCTGCGCCCTGTAACACCATCTCCTCTTCCACACGCTGCGCCCTGTAACACCCTCTCCTCTTCCACGCGCTGCGCCCTGTAACACCCTCTCCTCTTCCACACGCTGCGCCCTGTAACACCCTCTCCTCTTCCACACGCTGCGCCCTGTAACACCCTCTCCTCTTCCACACGCTGCGCCCTGTAACACCCTCTCCTCTTCCACACGCTGCGCCCTGTAACACCCTCTCCTCTTCCACACGCTGCGCCCTGTAACACCCTCTCCTCTTCCACGCGCTGCGCCCTGTAACACCCTCTCCTCTTCCACACGCTGCGCCCTGTAACACCCTCTCCTCTTCCACACGCTGCGCCCTGTAACACCCTCTCCTCTTCCACACGCTGCGCCCTGTAACACCCTCTCCTCTTCCACGCGCTGCGCCCTGTAACACCCTCTCCTCTTCCACACGCTGCGCCCTGTAACACCCTCTCCTCTTCCACACGCTGCGCCCTGTAACACCCTCTCCTCTTCCACGCGCTGCGCCCTGTAACACCCTCTCCTCTTCCACACGCTGCGCCCTGTAACACCCTCTCCTCTTCCACATGCTGCGCCCTGTAACACCCTCTCCTCTTCCACACGCTGCGCCCTGTAACACCCTCTCCTCTTCCACACGCTGCGCCCTGTAACACCCTCTCCTCTTCCACGCGCTGCGCCCTGTAACACCCTCTTCTCTTCCACACGCTGCGCCCTGTAACACCCTCTCCTCTTCCACATGCTGCGCCCTGTAACACCCTCTCCTCTTCCACACGCTGCGCCCTGTAACACCCTCTCCTCTTCCACACGCTGCGCCCTGTAACACCCTCTCCTCTTCCACGCGCTGCGCCCTGTAACACCCTCTCCTCTTCCACACGCTGCGCCTTGTAACACCCTCTCCTCTTCCACATGCTGCGTCCTGTAACACCCTCTCCTCTTCCACACGCTGCGCCCTGTAACACCCTCTCCTCTTCCACACGCTGCGCCCTGTAACACCCTCTCCTCTTCCACGCGCTGCGCCCTGTAACACCCTCTCCTCTTCCACACGCTGCGCCCTGTAACACCCTCTCCTCTTCCACACGCTGCGCCCTGTAACACCCTCTCCTCTTCCACGCGCTGCGCCCTGTAACACCCTCTCCTCTTCCACGCGCTGCGCCCTGTAACACCCTCTCCTCTTCCACACGCTGCGCCCTGTAACACCCTCTCCTCTTCCACACGCTGCGCCCTGTAACACCCTCTCCTCTTCCACACGCTGCGCCCTGTAACACCCTCTCCTCTTCCACACGCTGCGCCCTGTAACACCCTCTCCTCTTCCACGCGCTGCGCCCTGTAACACCCTCTCCTCTTCCACACGCTGCGCCCTGTAACACCCTCTCCTCTTCCACACGCTGCGCCCTGTAACACCCTCTCCTCTTCCACACGCTGCGCCCTGTAACACCCTCTCCTCTTCCACGCGCTGCGCCCTGTAACACCCTCTCCTCTTCCACACGCTGCGCCCTGTAACACCCTCTCCTCTTCCACACGCTGCGCCCTGTAACACCCTCTCCTCTTCCACGCGCTGCGCCCTGTAACACCCTCTCCTCTTCCACACGCTGCGCCCTGTAACACCCTCTCCTCTTCCACATGCTGCGCCCTGTAACACCCTCTCCTCTTCCACACGCTGCGCCCTGTAACACCCTCTCCTCTTCCACACGCTGCGCCCTGTAACACCCTCTCCTCTTCCACGCGCTGCGCCCTGTAACACCCTCTTCTCTTCCACACGCTGCGCCCTGTAACACCCTCTCCTCTTCCACATGCTGCGCCCTGTAACACCCTCTCCTCTTCCACACGCTGCGCCCTGTAACACCCTCTCCTCTTCCACACGCTGCGCCCTGTAACACCCTCTCCTCTTCCACGCGCTGCGCCCTGTAACACCCTCTCCTCTTTCACACGCTGCGCCTTGTAACACCCTCTCCTCTTCCACATGCTGCGTCCTGTAACACCCTCTCCTCTTCCACACGCTGCGCCCTGTAACACCCTCTCCTCTTCCACACGCTGCGCCCTGTAACACCCTCTCCTCTTCCACGCGCTGCGCCCTGTAACACCCTCTCCTCTTCCACACGCTGCGCCCTGTAACACCCTCTCCTCTTCCACACGCTGCGCCCTGTAACACCCTCTCCTCTTCCACGCGCTGCGCCCTGTAACACCCTCTCCTCTTCCACGCGCTGCGCCCTGTAACACCCTCTCCTCTTCCACACGCTGCGCCCTGTAACACCCTCTCCTCTTCCACACGCTGCGCCCTGTAACACCCTCTCCTCTTCCACACGCTGCGCCCTGTAACACCCTCTCCTCTTCCACACGCTGCGCCCTGTAACACCCTCTCCTCTTCCACGCGCTGCGCCCTGTAACACCCTCTCCTCTTCCACACGCTGCGCCCTGTAACACCCTCTCCTCTTCCACACGCTGCGCCCTGTAACACCCTCTCCTCTTCCACACGCTGCGCCCTGTAACACCCTCTCCTCTTCCACGCGCTGCGCCCTGTAACACCCTCTCCTCTTCCACACGCTGCGCCCTGTAACACCCTCTCCTCTTCCACACGCTGCGCCCTGTAACACCCTCTCCTCTTCCACGCGCTGCGCCCTGTAACACCCTCTCCTCTTCCACACGCTGCGCCCTGTAACACCCTCTCCTCTTCCACATGCTGCGCCCTGTAACACCCTCTCCTCTTCCACACGCTGCGCCCTGTAACACCCTCTCCTCTTCCACACGCTGCGCCCTGTAACACCCTCTCCTCTTCCACGCGCTGCGCCCTGTAACACCCTCTTCTCTTCCACACGCTGCGCCCTGTAACACCCTCTCCTCTTCCACATGCTGCGCCCTGTAACACCCTCTCCTCTTCCACACGCTGCGCCCTGTAACACCCTCTCCTCTTCCACACGCTGCGCCCTGTAACACCCTCTCCTCTTCCACGCGCTGCGCCCTGTAACACCCTCTCCTCTTTCACACGCTGCGCCTTGTAACACCCTCTCCTCTTCCACATGCTGCGTCCTGTAACACCCTCTCCTCTTCCACACGCTGCGCCCTGTAACACCCTCTCCTCTTCCACACGCTGCGCCCTGTAACACCCTCTCCTCTTCCACGCGCTGCGCCCTGTAACACCCTCTCCTCTTCCACACGCTGCGCCCTGCAACACCCTCTCCTCTTCCACGCGCTGCGCCCTGTAACACCCTCTCCTCTTCCACGCGCTGCGCCCTGTAACACCCTCTCCTCTTCCACATGCTGCGCCCTGTAACACCCTCTCCTCTTCCACGCGCTGTGCCCTGTAACACCCTCTCCTCTTCCACACGCTGCGCCCTGTAACACCCTCTCTCTTCCACACGCTGCGCCCTGTAACACCCTCTCCTCTTCCACACGCTGCGCCCTGTAACACCCTCTCCTCTTCCACACGCTGCGCCCTGTAACACCCTCTCCTCTTCCACGCGCTGTGCCCTGTAACACCCTCTCCTCTTCCACACGCTGCGCCCTGTAACACCCTCTCTCTTCCACACGCTGCGCCCTGTAACACCCTCTCCTCTTCCACACGCTGCGCCCTGTAACACCCTCTCCTCTTCCACGCGCTGCGCCCTGTAACACCCTCTCCTCTTCCACGCGCTGCGCCCTGTAACACCCTCTCCTCTTCCACACGCTGCGCCCTGTAACACCCTCTCCTCTTCCACGCGCTGCGCCCTGTAACACCCTCTCCTCTTCCACGCGCTGCGCCCTGTAACACCCTCTCCTCTTCCACGCGCTGCGCCCTGTAACACCCTCTCCTCTTCCACACGCTGCGCCCTGTAACACCCTCTCCTCTTCCACGCGCTGCGCCCTGTAACACCCTCTCCTCTTCCACACGCTGCGCCCTGTAACACCCTCTCCTCTTCCACGCGCTGCTCCCTGTAACACCCTCTCCTCTTCCACACGCTGCGCCCTGTAACACCCTCTCCTCTTCCACACGCTGCGCCCTGTAACACCCTCTCCTCTTCCACACGCTGCGCCCTGTAACACCCTCTCCTCTTCCACACGCTGCGCCCTGTAACACCCTCTCCTCTTCCACACGCTGCGCCCTGTAACACCCTCTCCTCTTCCACACGCTGCGCCCTGTAACACCCTCTCCTCTTCCACGCGCTGCGCCCTGTAACACCCTCTCCTCTTCCACACGCTGCGCCCTGTAACACCCTCTCCTCTTCCACATGCTGCGCCCTATAACACCCTCTCCTCTTCCACACGCTGCGCCCTGTAACACCCTCTCCTCTTCCACACGCTGCGCCCTGTAACACCCTCTCCTCTTCCACGCGCTGCGCCCTGTAACACCCTCTCCTCTTCCACACGCTGCGCCCTGTAACACCCTCTCCTCTTCCACATGCTGCGCCCTGTAACACCCTCTCCTCTTCCACACGCTGCGCCCTGTAACACCCTCTCCTCTTCCACACGCTGCGCCCTGTAACACCCTCTCCTCTTCCACGCGCTGCGCCCTGTAACACCCTCTCCTCTTCCACACGCTGCGCCCTGTAACACCCTCTCCTCTTCCACATGCTGCGCCCTGTAACACCCTCTCCTCTTCCACACGCTGCGCCCTGTAACACCCTCTCCTCTTCCACACGCTGCGCCCTGTAACACCCTCTCCTCTTCCACGCGCTGCGCCCTGTAACACCCTCTCCTCTTCCACACGCTGCGCCCTGTAACACCCTCTCCTCTTCCACGCGCTGCGCCCTGTAACACCCTCTCCTCTTCCACGCGCTGCGCCCTGTAACACCCTCTCCTCTTCCACGCGCTGCGCCCTGTAACACCCTCTCCTCTTCCACACGCTGCGCCCTGTAACACCCTCTCCTCTTCCACGCGCTGCGCCCTGTAACACCCTCTCCTCTTCCACACGCTGCGCCCTGTAACACCCTCTCCTCTTCCACGCGCTGCGCCCTGTAACACCCTCTCCTCTTCCACACGCTGCGCCCTGTAACACCCTCTCCTCTTCCACACGCTGCGCCCTGTAACACCCTCTCCTCTTCCACACGCTGCGCCCTGTAACACCCTCTCCTCTTCCACACGCTGCGCCCTCTAACACCCTCTCCTCTTCCACACGCTGCGCCCTGTAACACCCTCTCCTCTTCCACACGCTGCGCCCTGTAACACCCTCTCCTCTTCCACGCGCTGCGCCCTGTAACACCCTCTCCTCTTCCACACGCTGCGCCCTGTAACACCCTCTCCTCTTCCACATGCTGCGCCCTGTAACACCCTCTCCTCTTCCACACGCTGCGCCCTGTAACACCCTCTCCTCTTCCACACGCTGCGCCCTGTAACACCCTCTCCTCTTCCACGCGCTGCGCCCTGTAACACCCTCTCCTCTTCCACACGCTGCGCCCTGTAACACCCTCTCCTCTTCCACATGCTGCGCCCTGTAACACCCTCTCCTCTTCCACACGCTGCGCCCTGTAACACCCTCTCCTCTTCCACACGCTGCGCCCTGTAACACCCTCTCCTCTTCCACGCGCTGCGCCCTGTAACACCCTCTCCTCTTCCACACGCTGCGCCCTGCAACACCCTCTCCTCTTCCACGCGCTGCGCCCTGTAACACCCTCTCCTCTTCCACGCGCTGCGCCCTGTAACACCCTCTCCTCTTCCACATGCTGCGCCCTGTAACACCCTCTCCTCTTCCACGCGCTGTGCCCTGTAACACCCTCTCCTCTTCCACACGCTGCGCCCTGTAACACCCTCTCTCTTCCACACGCTGCGCCCTGTAACACCCTCTCCTCTTCCACACGCTGCGCCCTGTAACACCCTCTCCTCTTCCACACGCTGCGCCCTGTAACACCCTCTCCTCTTCCACACGCTGCGCCCTGTAACACCCTCTCCTCTTCCACGCGCTGCGCCCTGTAACACCCTCTCCTCTTCCACACGCTGCGCCCTGTAACACCCTCTCCTCTTCCACATGCTGCGCCCTATAACACCCTCTCCTCTTCCACACGCTGCGCCCTGTAACACCCTCTCCTCTTCCACACGCTGCGCCCTGTAACACCCTCTCCTCTTCCACGCGCTGCGCCCTGTAACACCCTCTCCTCTTCCACACGCTGCGCCCTGTAACACCCTCTCCTCTTCCACATGCTGCGCCCTGTAACACCCTCTCCTCTTCCACACGCTGCGCCCTGTAACACCCTCTCCTCTTCCACACGCTGCGCCCTGTAACACCCTCTCCTCTTCCACGCGCTGCGCCCTGTAACACCCTCTCCTCTTCCACACGCTGCGCCCTGTAACACCCTCTCCTCTTCCACATGCTGCGCCCTGTAACACCCTCTCCTCTTCCACACGCTGCGCCCTGTAACACCCTCTCCTCTTCCACACGCTGCGCCCTGTAACACCCTCTCCTCTTCCACGCGCTGCGCCCTGTAACACCCTCTCCTCTTCCACACGCTGCGCCCTGTAACACCCTCTCCTCTTCCACATGCTGCGCCCTGTAACACCCTCTCCTCTTCCACACGCTGCGCCCTGTAACACCCTCTCCTCTTCCACACGCTGCGCCCTGTAACACCCTCTCCTCTTCCACGCGCTGCGCCCTGTAACACCCTCTCCTCTTCCACACGCTGCGCCCTGTAACACCCTCTCCTCTTCCACACGCTGCGCCCTGTAACACCCTCTCCTCTTCCACACGCTGCGCCCTGTAACACCCTCTCCTCTTCCACACGCTGCCCCCTGTAACACCCTCTCCTCTTCCACACGCTGCGCCCTGTAACACCCTCTCCTCTTCCACACGCTGCGCCCTGTAACACCCTCTCCTCTTCCACATGCTGCGCCCTGTAATACCCTCTCCTCTTCCACACGCTGCGCCCTGTAACACCCTCTCCTCTTCCACACGCTGCGCCCTGTAACACCCTCTCCTCTTCCACATGCTGCGCCCTGTAACACCCTCTCCTCTTCCACACGCTGCGCCCTGTAACACCCTCTCTCTTCCACACGCTGCGCCCTGTAACACCCTCTCCTCTTCCACACGCTGCGCCCTGTAACACCCTCTCCTCTTCCACGCGCTGCGCCCTGTAACACCCTCTCCTCTTCCACACGCTGCGCCCTGCAACACCCTCTCCTCTTCCACGCGCTGCGCCCTGTAACACCCTCTCCTCTTCCACGCGCTGCGCCCTGTAACACCCTCTCCTCTTCCACATGCTGCGCCCTGTAACACCCTCTCCTCTTCCACGCGCTGTGCCCTGTAACACCCTCTCCTCTTCCACGCGCTGCGCCCTGTAACACCCTCTCCTCTTCCACGCGCTGCGCCCTGTAACACCCTCTCCTCTTCCACACGCTGCGCCCTGTAACACCCTCTCCTCTTCCACGCGCTGCGCCCTGTAACACCCTCTCCTCTTCCACACGCTGCGCCCTGTAACACCCTCTCCTCTTCCACTCGCTGCGCCCTGTAACACCCTCTCCTCTTCCACGCGCTGCGCCCTGTAACACCCTCTCCTCTTCCACACGCTGCGCCCTGTAACACCCTCTCCTCTTCCACGCGCTGCGCCCTGTAACACCCTCTCCTCTTCCACGCGCTGCGCCCTGTAACACCCTCTCCTCTTCCACGCGCTGCGCCCTGTAACACCCTCTCCTCTTCCACGCGCTGCGCCCTGTAACACCCTCTCCTCTTCCACGCGCTGCGCCCTGTAACACCCTCTCCTCTTCCACGCGCTGCGCCCTGTAACACCCTCTCCTCTTCCACGCGCTGCGCCCTGTAACACCCTCTCCTCTTCCACGCGCTGCGCCCTGTAACACCCTCTCCTCTTCCACACGCTGCGCCCTGTAACACCCTCTCCTCTTCCACGCGCTGCGCCCTGTAACACCCTCTCCTCTTCCACGCGCTGCGCCCTGTAACACCCTCTCCTCTTCCACGCGCTGCGCCCTGTAACACCCTCTCCTCTTCCACGCGCTGCGCCCTGTAACACCCTCTCCTCTTCCACGCGCTGCGCCCTGTAACACCCTCTCCTCTTCCACGCGCTGCGCCCTGTAACACCCTCTCCTCTTCCACGCGCTGCGCCCTGTAACACCCTCTCCTCTTCCACGCGCTGCGCCCTGTAACACCCTCTCCTCTTCCACGCGCTGCGCCCTGTAACACCCTCTCCTCTTCCACGCGCTGCGCCCTGTAACACCCTCTCCCCTCCTCTTCATCCTGTCCTTGCATGCAGATGTGATTCTCCACTCTTCCTTCGTTTCATCCTTTGGCTTCTCCACATGCTAGCTTGCTGCATCAAGTGTGAAGTGATTAACAGCGTTGTGAATTGCTGTGCTGTGCTGTGCTGCTCTTCCACCCCTTTTCTCTTTCCCATCCACACACACTCTCCCACTCTCTCGTTCCCTCTAACCCACACGCTTGTACGCACCCTCCCTGCCCTGCAATCACCGTCGCTATCCCGTGCCTGCAGGGAGGGGTGCTCATTCTCGAGCCGCAGCCGTGGAGCTCGTATAAGAAGAAACAGGGGCTTACTCAGGTACGTGCACTCACTCACTCACTCAGGTGCGTGCACTCACTCACTCAAGTACGTGCACTCACTCACTCACGTACGTGCACTCACTCACTCATGTACGTGCACTCACTCACTCAGGTGCGCGCACTCACTCACTCAGTTGAATGCACATGCACCCACAGGCATCAAGAGCTTTCCTGTATGTCCACTCAACCTCTGTTATTGTTCACGTGCACGTTTCTGCTGCCCCATTTTGGCCGGCCATCAGGAGAGCAAGGAGCACTACAGCCGCATCAAGATCTTCCCCACCCATTTCCGAGAGCTGCTGCTCGACAAGGTTGCTCGCTGTGCCCTTTCACCCCTCTCTCGCACGACAATGCATGCGCTTTGGCTCTGCTGTTTCCCAATTAACGTGCTGTCCAGATATATAGTGCTGTCTTGCTCGCTGCACCTGCACCTGCTACCTCTCAGTCTTCTGTCTGCATTCACCCTCCACCATGGGCACTGCTGCTGCTGCTACATGCTGAGCAGATTGGCTTCCAGCGTGTGGAGGAGCTCACTGCTGCTGTCTCAACCACCCGTGGCTTCGACAGGCCCCTCTTTGCGTACTACAAATAGCGCACCGACATGCCATCTTATCATCGCTGTTGTTTTGAGCCTTTGCTTGACTCCAATTACAACAGTTACGTATTCTTCGATCAAATAGTGTACATCATGCTCTCATTATCAGACCAAATTGGTCTGATGGTTTGAAAACCAGACCTACCGCAAGAAATGCGGGGGAACAAGAAATGCGTGCCTGGAAGGCCCGCCATGGCCACGGCAGGCCAAACGAACGAAGAAAACTGAACCAAAAGTTGAGAATGAGGGCCGTATGAAGCCCTCGCCCGAGACCCCTTCAGTTTCGCGGCCCGGCCTCCTCTGCGGGGAAAGTGTGGCCACAGTCAAGATTCCCCGCAGAGGAGCTGAGCTGGGCAGCTCTTTGCCTCGGTGGCAGGGTATCTTGCTGTTGATGGGCACGCCGTGGCTGAACCACGACGTGCCCACGATCGCATGCAACCCTGATTGGGCCGCTGTGATGCGAGGTACGTGTGCGCTGGCATGGGCCAGGTTCACGTTCGATGAACCTGGCCTGGCCAACAAGGCGTGGAAGGCGTGTTGCCACGCCTTGTTGGCCGTTTCACGCGCATAGCATGCACAGTTCCGAACGTTCTCGACTCAGGTGAATTCGCCTTTGAGAGTGCTTCGATTTGGTATACTTAAAAACAAATTTCATTTTTGACGTACCGGTAACATAAACGCCGGCGCTTATAAATTTACTATATTATAAGCCCACCCCCTAAAAAAAACATGTTTTACGGTAATAGTGCCCCCCATGGGGGTATATCCGGGGTATGACAGTACCATATTACCTGGATATAGCGCGCCTGCGCTTATACCGTATTCTCCCGGACAAAACACCCCCCGAAATTGTACACCCCCCGGGTAGCTTGTGTGGGGCGGGTGTTACCGTCACACCCCGGATATGCCCCCATGGGGGGCAATAATAAAACATGTTTTTTTAGGGGGGTGGGCTTATAATCGAGGATTTTTATAAGCGCCGGCGCTTATATAATGACATATATGAAATCTAGTTGTTTTCACTCCAAAGTGTTCATCTTGTCATTGCGATTTCAATCGAGTCAAGATCATAGTAGGTGTGAAGAAGAATCTCGCGCAAGTTTGCAAGGTGCCAAAACATACAGTCAGAATGAGTCATTTCGCCCCATGACAGCTCATTCTGACTGGACGCGCAGTCAATGAGTCGCGCGAGGGTGAGGCAGTGAGTCGCGCGAGGGTGAAGGGTCGAAATTTCACAATGTGAGGATGCAAATAGTGTGTTTCGCTACAGAGATTCCAGTAACTTTGTTAAAACTAATACAAATAGTGGCTCTTATAATACGTAAGCCTTCAGGGGGTGCGCTTATAATCGAGGAGGGGATATAAGCGCCATATTCCAATTAAAAGCACCAGGCGCTTATCCTAGGGTGGCGCTTATATCTGGGGGGATACGGTATAGGCGACATCGATTGTACTATACCCCCCTTTTGGGGTGATTTTCTATAACACCCCTTTTTTCTTACGGATTCATTATTATTGCCGTTAACGAGTAGCTGCAATACGGAAGAATATCGCGAGAATTTCTCCCTCGATGAAATCTCGCGGTACTTTCAGCTACCGTAAAGTGCCACCTATAGGACCCGCCGGTAAGAGGGTCCCCGGGACTCTTGAAGGAGTAGGGAGACTCTTATTGCGGCAGGTTTTGTGAGGACCCCCCCTTTGTCGCTAATCAATATACCCCCCCCGCCCCCCCCCCCCCTCTAACGAGCTGGTACATGGTAATGTTAAGTTGTAATGTGTTATTTATATGTGGGTAGGCTGTAGTGGGGTAGCCAATACAGGGTACAAACCCAACTAGGGTTAGCTACTTGTACCCAACTGTTCTTTCAATGCATTCATTCTTGCCTAGTTCTGTTGATATGGTATCAGAGCAGGAGGTCCCTAGGACCTACCGACCGCTGCGTTGGACGGGGGAGGTTGGCGATGCGTCGCGCTTCCGGGTGTGGGGTGCTCGTGCCCTTGTCCGCGATACGTCCGCGGACAAGCTCTCCTCCCGCACGCTTCCCTGTGTCTTCCTTGGCTTTGTCCCTGACGCGCCTGGCTGGCAGTTTTACCACCCCACCTCGCGCCGGGTCTTTGCCTCTCAGGACGTCACCTTTGACGAGTCGGTCCCTTTTTACCGTCTCTTCCCCTACCGCACTGCCCCTCTCCCTCCCCCGCCGCTTTTCCTCGCTCCTGGTCCCCCTCCGGTAGACCCCCTTCCCCCTCAGGGTCCTGCTCCTTCAGGTGTCTCTCAGGTAGACCCTCCTCCCGTCGCTGAGCCTGTCGAGGTCACAGGTGACTCAGGTGCTGCTGCAGGTGGTGCTGCTGGGAGTGCTGAGCCTGGGGGTGCTGAGCCTGCGGGTGCTGGGCCTGGGAGTGCTGGGGCTGCGGGTGCTGGGACTGCGGGTGCTGGAGCTGAGGGTACTGTGCCTGAGAGTTCGGCGCCTGGGGGTGCTGAGCCTGGGGGTGCTGCGACTGGGGGTGCTGAGCCTGGGGGTGCTGCGCCTGAGGGTACTGAGCCTGGGGGTGCTGCTACTGAGCCTACGGAGCCTGGGGTTGCTGCGTCTGGGGGTGCTCCGGTTCGGGGTGCTGAGCAGTCTCTCACACCGCAGCAGCTTCGTGACTGGTACGTCCGGCGCTTTCGCCGTCCTCGTGGCTCGGCTGGAGTTGGGGGTGCTGGAGCTGCTCGTCCTGGAGGTGCTCGTACTGGGGGTACTGGAGCTGCCGGGACTGGTTGTTCTGGGAGCACTGAGACTGGAGCTGCTGGAGCTGGGGACTCTGGAGCTGGCGGTGCTAGCGGAGTTGGAGCTGCCGGCTCTGGGGGTCCTCTCGAAATTGCGACGCTCACAGCAGAATGCGCCTTCGCCCTATGGCAATCAATGGTGAATGCACCAACACCAACACCCGCAAATGCATCTGCGCAATCGGAGGAGCCGATTGCCATCTCATCGGGCACACCATCACAGCACGATAGCGTGGGACATCGCTCAGGCGCAATCAGTGATGGCGTCGCCTAATCGATGCCAGGCCTGGAGAGAACCAGGTTCGTACCAGGCATAATCAAAGCTTGCGGAGCTTGTCGTCACGTCGAATTTACTGCATCTGCCGGCAACGATGACATCGGTCAGCCAATGCCACTCAAGTCGCAATGCTTGCCCTGCTTCAACCCTAGTCAGCATGGACGTTCGACATTTCAATCGTGGATTTTCTCAATGAACGTGTTTTTTACGTGAATTATGCCACGTCGGATGCAGCGAAGATTCGGTACGCCATTTCGTTGCTGCGGGGCCCTACCATGTAGTGGTGGCAAGTCATTGTGACGTCGCCACACGCCTACGAGCCACTATCGTAAGAGGAAGGGCCCACGGGGCTAGCGATTACCTGGAGTTGTGCGAGCAAGTCTTATACATGCACGGGGCGGAGCCAGTGGATCGTTACGTTGGCAGACTAAAGCCGGGCATCTCGCACAAAATTATACTTGGTGGAATCTTTAACTTCAATGAAATCCTAGCGCTCGCTGAGATCGATATTTTACGCCGTCCGAGATCGGGGTCATACTACAGACATCGACCTTGGGGACCGATCGTACATGCCACTGTCCATGCCGTTGCGGTGAACGCAGCTGCTTCGCCATTCAAGGGGCGCTGCTTCGCTTGCAACAGGTCGGGCCATCGCAAGAGCGAATGCCCAGAGGAGCTAAGGCACTGTGGAGCAGAGCAGGAGGGAGTCTAGGAGACAAAAAAAAAGCCAACAGCCGGCAGATTACGGGCTCACTACTGACGAGACTCGCTGCTCGTCCACCCCCTGCTCGGCTGAATAAGGAGGGTACAACGACATATTGCCCAATATTGATTCACGGGTAAATACAGGGGGTAGCAGCGAAGATTTTTATTGACGGAGGAACAAGTCATTGTTTAGTTAATGCCACAATAGCACAGAAGCTGCTGTTGATGCTTAGTCGCTGTTTACCGAAGGTCGACGCACGCTTAGTTGGTTGCACGTCGCTAGCTATACGGGAGAAAGTGGAAAGAGTGAAGCTTCGCTGCGAGGAGTGCTTCAGATTTACACAGGAAATGCTCGCAACGACACTGGATAGGCACAACATTTTACCGGGACATGATTGGATGCGACGCTACAACCCGCGAATTGACTGGATGACAGGTAGCTGCACGGTGCAAAGAAGTGGTAACTGGGTAGAATTACCTCGCTGGTAGTCGTTTGAGTCTTTAAAACCAGGATCTCAAGTAAGATATTTTGCTATCAATTGCAAAACATTTGAGACTTGAGTTACCTAGTTTTGTAGGCGAGGTGGACTGGTTGGCTGTGGAAGTTGGCGTGCGACACTCCCCCGCTTTTGCCTCAGCACTAAATGCAAAACAAATTTCAGGTACATGAGACTTTCGACAACCCTTGACATTTTACTGGCACTGTAGCTTCGGCTCCGAACCTGTTTCCATACCTAGAAGGTTTGGAATACTGCAAACGATTTAGTTCCCTTCGCATCCCTCGTTACACCCCTTTTCGTTTTTTCAACCTCGTCAGCCAATAGAAAACTGGGGTTTCCCATCAACTGCAAAACAAATGATCTACGTGAGACCCTGGTTTTAACAATCCACGCCAATGCCATCACAATGAAACAGGTTGTCGCTGCTAGAGATAACGTGTACGCAATGGACATCACAATGATAGGAGAAGCAGAGGAGCCAAGTGATTTCCAGAAACTGCTAGCTGTCGTACCGCTCATCACAATGATAGGAGAAGCAGAGGAGCCAAGTGATTTCCAGAAACTGCTAGCTGTCGTACCGCTCAAACTATAGGAGCTATTGAAACAAAACCCAATGACTTTTCCTGACGACTTGCCAGAGGGACTACCACCTCAGCGCGCACACAACCACCGCATTGAGGGGGCACAACCAATTGTACTACGACAGTTCAGACTGACACAGTCTGAACTTGACAAACTGAGGAAGCAGCTAGGTTACCTGTTGGAGAAAAAAAATCATCCGACCGAGTTTGTCACCTTTCGCCGCACCAATGCTGTTCACAGCGAAAAAGGACGGAGGGTTTCGTATGTGTATCAATTATCGCACACTAAACAGGGTAACACTCAAATCACAAGATCCCATTCCCGCGGTGCCGAACTGATAGACAAGCTATGAACAGCACGATTTTTTTCAAAGATTGATTTACGGGGAGGTTCAACCAAATTAGGGTCAAACCATCGGACTTTGCCAAGACAACTTTCAGAACTAGGTGTGGGTCGTATGAGTACACACTAACGCCTTCCGGGCTGACCAAAGCACCAGCGACGTTTCAGATGACCATGAACGAGGCGTTTATGCTCTTTTAGACAAATGCCTGATAGTTTACCTCGACAACATCCTAGTCTACAGTCGCAATAAGCAGCAGCATTTAGCCGACCTAGAAGCAGTGTTTAAGATTCTAGACAAAACCGGTTAGAATTTCGGAGGCACGATATTTCGGAGGCTAGAGTTGAGATCGACCCAAAATATATTAGACACAGTGAAAGCATGGCACCCCTCGACAAATATCATGGAGCTGCAGAGTTTTTAGGGTTCTCAGTGCGTCTCGAATTTGGCACGGTTAACTGCCCCATTGGCGGATCTGTTGCGGAAGGGGAGAAAGCATGCTACCTCTCTACCCTGAAAACTGCTCCCTGTTCACCGCTCGTACTGCGCATTGCCGACCCACACCGCCCGTTTGAGGTAGTTATAGATGCAAGAGACATCGCCATCTGAGTTGTACTGCTATAGGGCTTCGGTAACGGTTTACAACCCATCGCATACAAGTCACAAAAACTCTACCCTCCTGAGAAAATTTACCGCATACACGACAGCAAAATGCTCGCGATCGTGCACGCGTTTAGAGTCTGGCGTTGCTAATTGATCATGGCAGACGTGGCTGTACAGACGGACCACAAATCACTACAGTATCTCCGCGCACAGCCCCACCTCAACCCACGACGGGTCCGTTGGCTCGACTTCCTCGAGTCCAACTTTAACTACACTGTCACTTACAAAAAGTGTGCCGCAAACATGGCCGACGCACTGACCCGCCCAACTGCCCAGATACACGCCGTACTACTCGCCTAAACCAGCCCACTGCTCGTGGGACTATTTACACACAGTTACTAGGCGGACCCATTTTTTTACCGGAGGAAACTCGCAGCAATTCGCAGAAGCAGAAGGGGTTTATGACTGATCGCATCTAGGTACCGGGTTACACCTTACTGTGGGAATTACTGCTATAGAAGGCACATGACGGAGTTACCTCAAACATTTCGGAGTAGAGAAAACACGCCACCAGCTGCAGCGTTACTACTACTGGCCCGAGATGCTGACCGACGTACAGCGACACGTGGCATCGTGTCCCACCTGCCAGCTCATGAAGTCGTCACGACAGCGACCGGCAGGACAGTTGCAGCCGATACCACCCCCAGAGCGTGCTTGGCAGCAGGTGACGATGGACTTCGTCACGGGGTTACCGACGGAGCAAGAGGGAACGATGCGATTCTAGTCGCCGTCGTTCGGCTGACGAAGATGGCACATTTTGCAGCCTGCAAGAAATCAATCTTAGCCGAAGAAACTGCCATGATCTTCATCTCCATCGTCGTCGACTTCATGGGATACTAGCAGCAATTATCAGCGGGGGCAACACGAAATTACCAGCAACTTCTGGCGAAACCTGTGGCAGCAGTTTGGCACGCGACTGAAGTTCAGTTCATCATACCACCCCGCGACTGACGATAAAACAGAACAGACGAACCAAACTATGGAGCAGTTAATCCAAGCCACGTGCGATGACCCAGCAACATGGGAACAACAGCTGCCACTCATCGAATTCGCATACAACTCCTCCACGTCAGCCACGACGCAACAGTCGCCATTTTACCTCAACTACAAACAGAACCCAACAGTGCCCATGACCCCAAATCCTGACAACCCAGTGCCACGCGCGCAACAGTTCGCAAAAATTTTAAGGGTAGCACGAACCGGAGTAGCAGATGCAATACAAAGAACGAATATCGTCGCCAAGCGCAACGCCAATTGCCACCGCCGCCCCGTCACTTACCAGCCTAATGACCTCGTTCTACTTGACACTTAGAACCTCCGCCTACCCGTCACCCCAAAACTCCGCCCACGATATTGCGGGCCATTCTGCATCAGCCACATGATCACACCCGTCTTTGCCCTCCTCCCTTTTGCTGACTGATACGTCAGCCCGTCGTTCCACGTCACCTTCATTCACCTATACGTCCTGTCCATCAGCCAACCGCCGCGCAACCGCCCAGCCCGCATGACAAGACCGCCTACGGAGCCTATCAACACACCTGAAAAAAAAAAAGCCACGAGTTCGTGACCCAAGTGGAGCCTGCAGATTGAGCTTCTGATTCGCTGGCAGGACCGCACACTGACCGAGGACAACTGGGTGCCTCTGGATAGAATTGAGAACCACCCCGTCCCCACCGAGTATCTCCGCAGCCGCTATTTTCGGGATGTACATGCACTCTCGTAAAATGTGCCTCCTTTAGGGGGGGGGAGTGTAAAGAAGATTCCTTTTCCTTACTTCGCGCCCCTGCTTACCGCGTACACGACTATTACCGCCAATAGCTCCCAACAGTGCACCGTTACCATTACAACTATCGCCTCGACCCTTGTTCCCGCCGCTGTTCACGACGCGACCCAACCTTACGGTTCGGTTGGTAACCCGCGCTCCAGACCTCGGCCTCAACATTTCCCAACCTCGGCGCCAGGACTATAGGGCACCCCAATTTCTCGCATAACCGTTACCACGCTAGCTTCGCTATATATTATTTGCTCATGCCTTCGCTCACTCAAATGTTTTCTTTGACAAAGCAATTCTCATTCGATAACAAGGCCAAACGTACCACCGCCTCATACATAAAGATATGTGGTATAATACTTGCCACCATGAGACACGTATCTTGTAAATCCTCAGGGTCTTACGATATGGCAACTTATTGTACATCTAGACCCTCTCACGAATGCCGTTGGCGCTTAACAAACTGTTGCGACCGCCTCAGCATCTAGACTCCTTTGCGCATCGCACCCAGGAAAAGGAAAATATCCGCGCCAAACAAACTTGCCACATCGCGGGCTTTGCAAGAATCTCATCACGGCTGCTGCTATTCTGTACACCCGAGACAACGATTTCAGATACACTACTTCAAAGTATGGATTGAATAGCCCAATTTAGTAATTTTAAAGCCTGTTCGTTGGATCTCTTATTGATATTCAGTATCATTCTATAACGAGTTGCAAGACTGTCCCGTGGGTGCGGTTCAGTCACCCTCCCAAATCGGATGGATGCTTCTCCGTGGGTCGCAGAGTGGTGAAGGCGTGTAATCCTTTTGGGTTCGTTGTTTCGTCAAACCAATCCGGGAGGACGAAACTGCCCTCGCAATTATCCGAGAACCCTCTGACAGCTAAACGACAGATGTAAAACCACTTTGCTGGGAATAGCTTCAAGTCTAGATCCTGTGAAGGTTCCTTGTCAATTGACCTCAACAACTATAGATCTTAACTCCTCGTTACAAGGCGCATCGATCGATACGGTTTTTATGTCTACACGTCGGACATTGTATCCTTTGCTAATCGAGATCCAGTTTCTTGTCAGGCAACTAACTTCAAGGTTCCTTATGACTCGCTACTAACTTCAAGGTTTCGGCTTTCTGCTATAAGCGTTTTGGATTCCAACAATGACTACAATGCTACAATTATGGCTATTGCCTACCCTGATCCCGAGGCCTCTACCTCGGTTTCTCATCATCAACAGCAAGAACAATGGTCTGACACCTCAGGAATGTACCTATTTAACTAGACTGTGCTCAGAGTTATGGCATCAGCTCATACATCAGTGGTCTGCTTTTCAGCCTTACAACCATTTCTTACTCATGAGCGCATGATGCCTCCCAAGGCGAAGCCCAAAGCTCTGACGGAGGCTTCATCGCTGGAGATTCCTCCATCAACCGCTGGAGCTTCATCTTCGTCTCCTGCTCCTGCTCCTGCTCCGTCTGATTCTGCAAGCAAGGGCAAGGGCAAGGTCGAAGAATCTGGCAATGTGACTCATGCTAAAGTTACGGCGAGTGGTTCCGGCCTATTCACCCACGGCTACACTACGGACCCATTCTTCACGACAGGGAATCATCAGCAGGCCACGACGCAGAAAGGGGACTATTACCTAAAAGCCGGAACCGACCGGATCTGAGTTCCCGCTTACCGGCTGCTGCGTGAACTTCTCATCCAGGAGGTCCACGATTCGAACTTCTCCGGACACTTCGGGGTTGACAAAACCCAGAAATTACTGCACCGTCAATATTACTGGCCTGACTCCTCTAACGACGTGCAGCGCTATGTGTCCTCATGCAGGGTGTGCCAGGCCATGAAATCGACATGTCAACGGCCAGCCGGATTGCTGCAACCCCTCGAGCCACCCGAACGACCGTGGCAGCAAGTGACGATGGATTTCGTCACGGGGATGCCAGCTGGGCCGTCCGGCAACGACGCTGTTCTCGTCGTCGTCGATCGCTTCACGAAAATGGCGCACTTCGCCCCATGCCGAACGACAATCACAGCCGAAGAAACTGCGCGCCTCTTCATCTCAACGGTCGTGCGACTGCACGGCATCCCTTCGGCGATCATCAGCGACCGAGACCCGAAGTTTACGTCGAAATTTTGGAAGGAAACCTGGGCGCAGTACGGCATGAAGCTACAGTTCTCATCGGCATACCACCCACAGACGGACGGACAGACCGAGCGAACCAATCAGACCATGGAGCAGCTGATACGGACAAACTGCCCCGACCCCGCACGATGGGAAGATTCCCTCGCCATGTTGGAGTTCGCCTTCAACAACGCACCGTCAAGCACAAATAATCACTCCCCGTTCTTCCTAAATTACGTGATGGATCCGACGGTTCCCACGGCAACTTCGCTCGACAACCCGGTCCCGAGGTCACAAACATTTGTGACAGAACTTCAAAGCATCCGAGAGAAGGCCGCGGACACAATTCGCAAGGCGAATATTTCTTCCCGCAAATACACCGACCTTCTACGCCGCGAGCTCGTCCTGACTACTGGGCAACTAGTACTGCTCGACACAAAAAACCTCAAATTGCCCGGCCCGTCCAAACTACGACCACGATTTTGCGGACCCTTCAAAATTATCAAGATGGTGACATCTGTCACGGCGAAGCTGTTACTACCGGACGACTGGCGAATTCACGACGCCTTCCACGTCAGCCTTCTTCGCAAATTCGTTCCAGCTACGACCGACATCGCACGTCAGCAAGCTGCCCCGACGGCACGACCTATCCCGGAGCCTACCCTTGACCCTTCCAAGATTCTCGCTCACAGGGTCCGACTGGACGCTTCTGGACGCCACGTGGATTTTTTAATCCGCTGGACTGACCGCACAAGTGAGGACGACACGTGGGTACCATCCGCCTCGCTTGACGCCACTCGCCTTATTGGTGATTATCTGGCACGCAGGCGCGTTTCGGATATTGACAGCCTTTCTTAAGGAGGGGGGTAGTGTAAGGAATTTTTCCGAATTCCTTATCGGGGTTGACTGCTTCGCGTACAACCCGATTTTCGGACTTTGCACGTTCGGCCGATTTCAACGCTGCCGAGGCTCCTCGCGTCGCCTTCGGCATTTTCCCGTCGCCGAACCTGCTCCAAACCGCGCTCTTCCGAGTTTCCCTCCCAGCTAGGCTAGCCCTACATTAGTCTGCACATTCATTGTATTCTCAGTTGGTTGAATCACAGCCTCGTTATTCGTTTACCTGCGCACTCCTTTTACAACTCATAACACCAAGACAGTTATGTTGCACGGTGGTGGTGCCCTTTGGTGTGCCTCGGGAATAGCAGTTCGCACGATCGAGTGCCGAACGCCTGACAATTCGTCGCCAGCAGAAAATATTGGGAAAGTACATCCCAGCTCCTTCGTTTCACAAATATCTCAAATTTAGTCCCTAGTTCACCCAAAAAGTCCAGCTTTGTGGACTTTCGCTCACGCGAGGCCCAGATTATGTTCAAAACTGGTCCTGCGGGGCCAAAATTTCGACATGTGTCCACTTCGCTTTAATTTTTTTAACTGGGCAAACAAAACATAATACCCTAAGGGAAGCGGGACACATTACGGGAGGGATCAACCCTAAACACCGGGCGGGTTCCCGTGTTTAGGGTTGATCCCTCCCGAAAAAGTGTCCTGGTTTCCCTGGGGTATTATGTTTTTTGCCCGACCAAAAATTCTTTGTGCGAAATGGACACGTGTAGAGAGTTAAGCTCCGCAGGACCAGTTTTGAACATAATATTGGCCTCGCGTGAGCAAAATTCCACAAACTCATACTGTTTGAGTAAACTTAGGGCTAAATTTGAGAGATTTATGAAAATAAGGAGCTGGCATGTACTTTCCCGAAAATATTCACTGTTTGTGACGAGCATCAGACATTGATAAACCTGGACGCTAGGCCTCTTGTTACGGATGCAATGGAACGGAGAGTTTTGCTCAATCCCGCGGAATCGCGGTTCATTTTATTATCGCCACGTGGCATGCCTTCCAACGCGTGAACCACGATCTGTTTTATTGTTATCACAAACTTCAAGAGAATTTAGTTAAGTTCAAAAATAAATAGAACCGCACTTCCACGGGATTGAGCAAAATTCTTAATCGAACGAAGTAGCGAGAATTGCACTAAGGCGTTAGGCCCGCTGGCCTAAGTCCGCTAAAGAATAGCGGGGTCGACTAAGTCGAGGATAAAACGCGGCAGAAGACTTTGACGAAAAGACTATTGGCGAAATAGGCGAAGAAGTTACTGAGTAATTGAAAGAGAGTTGAATGAGAATTGGTTGATATGAGGGAATACAAGCAAGGTTTATATAGCATGCAAGAAGGAAGGTTGGAAAGTAGAATGTGGGACTAGGAATTGGAAGGCAAACAAAGTAGAGTGCCACGTGGCACTAGGAAATCTAAGAAGATAGGGATAAGGGTGAGCTGGAAAGTACTGTTCAAAGTGAACAGTAAATCCTCCCTTAACACTACCCCCGACGTCTGCGGCGACTGCAGACTGAAGGTACGCTCGTAGGCAAGCGTTGTCGGGAGACAGCGAGGACGAAGGAACCCAGCTGTCGTCGGCTGCATCGTAACCACGCCAACGAACCAAGAAGTCGATGAAAGAGACACCCCCCTGGAGACGGCGACGGTGCCTGAGGATGCGCTGGATCTGGTAGTCGGGCTCGTCGGTGTCAACAGCTACCGGCAGTGGAGTGCGATCACGGCCCGAGAAGGTGGCGTTGGGATCGGTGTAAGGCTGAAGAAGAGACACGTGGAATGATGGGTGCATGCGGAAATGAGCGGGAAGGCGAAGGCGGTATGCGACTGGACCAAGTGCGCGCTCAATGACAAATGGACCAATGAAGCGTGGGCGAAGCTTGCTGTCCTGTGGCAGTCGGAGGTTGCGGCTATCCAAGAGGACACGATCGCCGACTGCGAACGACACCTCACGACGACTGCGGTTGGTGGTGCGTGCCATGCGTGCATTTGCAAGCTCAAGGTGCTTCCTCACGTGATCATGAATGAAAGTGAGATGCTGGTGGAAGTTGTCCGCACGAGGGACGGTGGGTGTGAGATCGACACGAGTGGGGACATTGGGGTGCTCAGCTTCTTGTCCCATGATGCGGCGTCGTGCATTGTGATGCTGCGAAGAATCTGCTCCAAGGTCTGGTTCACACGCTCAGATTGTCCGTCTCTCTCTGGATGGTGCGCAGATGACATGGCTAAGCGAGTCCCAAACAGTGCGAAAAGCTGCTTCCAGAACTTCGAAGTGAAACGAGGGTCGCGGTCTGAGATGATGGAATCGGGAACCCCGTGCAGTCGGACTACGTTATCTACGAACAACGTCGCGGCTTCCTCCGCTGTCACCTGGCCGTGTGTGGGGATGAAGTGCGCTGCTCGAGAAAACTTATCCACTACCACGAAGATGGCGTCGTGACCCCTAACTGTGCGCGGTAATGCCATGATGAAGTCCATCGTAACTACCTGCCAAGGGCGGTCGGGTGGTGGAATCGGCTGCAAAAGTCCTGCCTTGCGCTGACGAGAGGACTTTGTACGCTGACATGTGTCGCACGAGCGAATGTAATCCTCTACGTCTGCTGCAAGCCCTGGCCAGTAGTACGTGCGACTAAGAGTCTTAACCGTTTTATCTGCTCCGAAGTGACCTGCACTAACTACGTCGTGCGCCTCTGAGAGAAGGAGCTGTCGAAGAGGGCGGTAGGCTGGAACCCAAATCCGTGCTGTGCCCTTCCGTATGTAGACACTACCTAGACCTCTGCTCCTGCGGGCGGCTATGCTGTGAAGTCGGGATCTACTGTGTAACCGTGCTCGAAGAGTGCTGTAGGAAGTGGATGGCCGGCAGTGACTGTGAGGCTAGCGAGCTGGCAACTAGGGCGAGTGAGCGGATCTGCTGGGTTGCAAACGCCTGGCTTGTACTCTATCCTGTAGTGGAAACTCCCCTCCATGAACTCCATCCATCTAGCCTGGCGACGACTCAGCTGCGGCTGCGACTTGAGGAAACGAAGCGAACAGTGGTCCGTGCGTATAACACTATCTGCCCCCTCTAGGTAGCACCTCCACACCTTATACGCATGGATGATCGCGAGCGCCTCCTTGTCGTGTATGGGATAGTTCAACTCCGCTCCCCTCAGCTTACGCGACTCGTACGCGATCGGCTGCAACCCGCGTCCCTGGTCCTGAAGAAGCACTGCTCCTATGGCCTGATCTGAAGCGTCGGTCACTACAACGTACGGGCGAGTGGGATCGGGGTACGACAGTGTCGGTGAAGACGTGAGCGACTGCTTCATCTGCTCGAACTCCTTCTGCTGCGCTGGACCCCAGACGTACTCTACGCCTTTCTGAAGTAGGTCGGTGAGTGGACTAGCGATGGAAGCGTAACCCTGAACGAAGCGACATTAGTAGTTCGCGAAACCGAAGAAGCTCTGCAGTTCCTTGACTGAGGTCGGTGCCACCCAATCCTGTACGGCTGCGATCTTCTTCGGGTCGGTCCTAATGCCACTAGCGGAAACGACGTGACCTAGAAACTCGACCTCTGGAAGGAAAAACTCGCACTTAGACTGCCCGTACCGCTTCTCCCTCCGCAAGACCTCAAAGACCCTCTGCAAGTGCTGCACGTGCTCCTCTTTCGACTTGGAGAAGATCAGGATGTCGTCTAGGTAAACTACGACGAACGAACCTAGGAACTCGGAGAGGACGGTGTTCATGAGTGCCTGGAACGTTGCTGGAACGTTGCTGGGGCGTTGGTCAAACCGAACGGTAGAACCCTAAACTCGTACAACCCCTGCTTCGTACGAAACGCCGTCTTGTGCTGGTCCTCTGGAACTACGCGAATCTGGTGGTAACCCGAACGAACGTCGATTTCTGAGAAGATTCTAGCGCCTTGCAATGCATCTAGAAGATCCTCTACTCTCGGCACCGGGAATCTATTCTTGACGGTGGCGGCGTTCAGTGCGCGGTAATCTATGCACATCCGTAACCCTCCGTCTTTCTTAGGCGCGAAAAGGATCGGTGCTGCCCAAGGCGATCTAGATGGCTATATGAAACCCTGCGCGAGAAAGTGTCTTACCTGCTATGTCATCTCCTCTGTCTCTGCTGGACTCAACCTCCACTGCGGCTTCGCTACTGGCCTGCTCCCCGGCTCCAACTCTATTCGATGGTCTACTGCTCGGCTGGGAGGTAACCCTGGGGGCAACTCGTCAGGGAAGACGTCTGCGAACTCTGCTAACAGTGCACTCACCTCAGCAGGAAGAGTCGTCTTCTCACTAACTGCTGCACTCCCTCCTTTCCCCTCCTCAAGTTCCACCTCCTCAAGGAAAACTGCAAAGATCCGTGCCACACGCTTCACTAACTGTCGCACATGAACAGCATTAATGATAGCTGTGGATGATGTGGCCCCATCGCTCCACTGTGGCAGCTCCCGGAACTCCCCGTCTACCTTGACGCTGCAGCTTCCCTGAGCCCAATCGAACTGAGTACTAACCGTCCGTAGCCAATCTCTCCCGAAGATGAAATCGTATCCGTCCAGCGTCGCAGAATTGAAATTGCGTCTAACGGTGATCGGTCCTAGCACTACGCGCAACTTTCGAATAATTGGTCATATATGAAGAGGCGTCCCATCTACCATACGCGCGTCCTTAAAGTTGACTGAAGTGTCCACTTCGAGTTGGAGACGGCTAACTAATGAAGACGAAACGAACGAGTGGCTAGCTCCGCTATCGACGAGAATCTTAACAGGAACTCCGCGAAGCTTCCCTAGAAGCACGACTGGACGATCAACAGTGTCTACCTCGTTCTCCGTAGATGACTGCTGCAAAGCCCTCTCCTCTACATTGGTAGACATGGCGGGTACGAGAACCTCCACACCAGCTAGCGGCCCGCTATCTACTGGCGGTTTCTGTTTCGCTGCTGCCGATCCTTGAACTGTGGGCAGTCCCGCTTCATGTGACCCGGCTTTTTGCAGTAGTGACAGTTCCCCCTAAAACCCATCCGCTATGAGCCGTCACTGTTAACTGCACCAATCTCCATGGGCGACGGTCCGTCCCTCGATCGAGCGTCGTTGATCGGTCTGTTGTATCCCCTATCGCGATCGTCACGACCCCGTCGGCTTCGTACTGCGTCGACGCGTTCTGCTGCTGCGACAACTGACTCGAAGGTGGACAACCCGTGAATCGCTATAACCTCCGCTATGTCCGGCTTCAACCCCTCGAGGTAGCGATCGCGCATCTCTGCTTCCGTGATGTCGTCTATCTCGTTGCAGATGCTCAAGAACCGTCGTGTGTACTCCTGGACGTTTCCTATCTGTCGGAAATGACGCAGACGCTTCCTAGCAGCTTCAAAGGCGTTCACCAAGTCGAATCTACTTTTCAGCGCCCCCTCAAATCCTTCCCATGTGGGCGGAACCGTGGTAACACCTTAAGGCAAACTCCCTAGGCTTGAAGTTGCAGCTGCATGCCCCACGCCCTGTTGATGCCCGTCTAACTGAGCCCTCCGTACAGCAGTCTGCGTAAGTTGGCGCCACCACTCCAAGGCCGGGCCCCTCAGCAGCGTTACGGCGTACTCGATCCGCTGCTGCGCGTCTGCCTCCTGCACCCCGCTCACAGCGAAGTAGTTGTTGAGCATTGAGGCAGTTTTGGGTTGTTTGGAACCCCGATTATAACTCGCCTACCATATGTTTATACGCCTCGCTGGGTATCGAGGTAGTCATATCCACTCCCAGATGAGCACATGCGAAGCCCTCTCTAAGGGGCCGGCTAAATACGCCGCAGGGGGGTTTGATCCCGGACCTCATCTTTCGGAAATGAACTAGCAAACTAGCTGGGCCACATCAGGATTCCTAAACGGTTTAGGGCTAAACAGTTTGTGGCTCAGGGTGGCACTCGAATTCGTTGTGCCTGACTCCCAACTCAAGTTCCCAAACTCTCAAATGTCCTTTCGCTACCGACAAGGGAGAGGGTACCCGTCGAAGAGAGAAGGCCCCGCCCTCACTTTGTCGAGGTAGACCATGCTTTCTTGAGTATAATGGCGTATAGACAACTTCGTTTCATGGTCATCGGTGACTTTGGGGACTTTTATCTGTGTTAGACGAGTCTTTTGTCGACGAGATTAATTAGTCGAGGTCGAAGTGTTTCTTCTGCTCTTCATTCACGGGCCTCGTCTCTCGACGGAATTGGAAAATTTGTGCTTTCAACAAAGTGCTAGTCGACCAGAATAACTTGTTTAAAAAATTCGCAGTGTGTGCAAATTTCGACCGCGAAACATAAGACCAATCAGATGCTGTCGGAAATTGTACTCCTTGAAGAAAATGAATCAGTTAAAGCTCCGGTATACATTTGAAAGGAGGTTTTCAAGTTCCTTAGGAACTTGAAAAGTTGCCCCAAAACTGTGAGGCACACTGTAAAACCCTGAACCCCACTGACAAATGTATACTTGAGCTTTAAGAAACTGAACGTGTACAACTGTGAATGTTGTAAACCTGAGCAATTGCCAACTCATGTGAAAGCTGCATGTGCTTGTCATATCAACTGCCGTTGCTGACTCGACAAAGGCAAATGCTTATCGAAACGTTTCTTATGGGTTCATTGTCTTTGCTAATTGATTCTCCTTGCTTGTAGCATAATCTCGTTCTATCAACTTTCCCTTTTGAAAATATGCTTGAATTTTACCAAGGCAACTTCTGTTAGTGAGCCTCACACTAGTAAGCTCTCCCGTCGAATAGCATTCTCCACATGGTGCTATGAGCGTGGACGCTCCCGCAGAGTACTTTCAGCATAGTAGCCGACGTATCACTTACCTATATCGTTGTTGTTAGAGACTCAGGACGGAGTCTATGAAGATTAAAGGTCGAAATATCTCAAAATCGTTGGACCTAATTTCTGGACAGAAATGTCGACTTCACAAGAAACGCCGTCGACGAAAAACTAATCCTGGGAATTCTCTTAACCTCGAGTATGCTGTTGCCCTTGACTGTGGCTATCATTCCCAATTTGAATCGTATCAAAAGATGGAGTGTTTCTTGAGTTATGAATTTCTGCACGCTAGGGGGTGTGCTGCCATAGAACCTTAACTCAATCACAAATTGTTCTCAAGTACCACACACAAAAGTTAGAGTAGCAATAAACCAGGTTGGAGGGAAGAGGAGGACGAGAGGGAAGGTCCCCAAGGAGTCCCCAACCAAGGAAACCCCATATCACACAATTCCCCTCCCTATAGGCACCCTAATTTTGACTTTTGTCACTTTCCCAACCCATGCCATCCACCTCACCCAACTTGGCCACACTTGCCAACCTGGTTTGGCTTCTCCCAACCATTTGGCATCAATCAACAGTAAAAGTTACGAATTTCCCAATCCCCAAAAGCCTATACCCCTTATTGAGTCACTCAACAAACTCCCAAAGTCGTCGCATCACAATCAAAACTTCGAACGATCATAACTTTCTCGTTCTTGCTCCGATCGCGGCGATTCTTGGTTCGTCGGAAAGCTCTCGAGCAGAGGAGTCACTTCAGATACCTGCACAAGCCAAACTATCATTCAACTCAGAGAATCCAAGCCACACCAAACACAAATTGTTGCACACGCTCACACCACGCATGCAACGCACAAACATATGATGGGAGGCAGACAGACGTGAATGCAAATGATTGCATCACACAACAGTTGTTAGGCCGGCAGCCCGTGCAGACCATGACGCCTACCCCGGCAGAGGCCAGCGCGGTAGAGGATACATTTGGCTGATGCAACGAGACGCCACGAGGCTGGCGACTTCGTGCTGGCGCTCCCCTTGGATGTGGTTCTCTGTTTTTCAAGATCCGTCACTTCGAGAACTTGCGACGAACTCATTACTCAAATAAACGCAAATCCGCTCAGTAGGATTGTGCGCCTTTTGCTTAGCTACCATGTCCAGTTTGAATCACTTAAAAAAATGGTCTAGAGAGTGAGAACCGTTTGAAAACATAGAGCACCTGCATGACTAGAATAGTGGAGGAAATACAATCATTAAGGCATAGAAATGTTGGAGTTGGGGACTCCAAGAGAACCATGAGAGGGAAGGGGTTCTCCAAGAGCTAGGGATAGATGGTAGAAACCTTCCTAGCAGCAAGGATGCAACCCTCATCATGAGGTCCTTGAGGTGTCACATGCAAAATCTAATCTTGTTGGATTTCGCCTAGGTGTTGCAACATTTGCAACCCATGCTAGAAACTTCTAGCCACCCCAATCCAAAAGTCAAAGTTGCCTTCCTAACCACCCAACCAAAGATCCCTTTATAGTCATGCAGTAACCAATCTCTAGCAAGTGATGTTGTGCGAAAACTCTCCAAAAATGCCAGCCTCGAGCTCGCCGCCATGGCTACCTACCGATTGCCTGGAACTCACATTGCGTGAAGCATGTTCGTCAGATGGCTTTAATCTAACCAGTTTCGGATTCGCTACACTCTTACGAAGAAGGTTATACTATTTATGTGTTCATCAGGCGAACATTGAACAGCCTTCTCAAGGGTGTCTTTCGCTGGTTGAAGTCTCTAAGCCCGATGCTAACGCGTGGCTCCGTAGGTTCTGGTTCATTTTCAGGAAGCAATCTAAGTTATCTACCATTGGCTACGCTGATGCTGTGCAACGGGATGATCCCGAAGTGTTATCTTCGGCTTTGCAACACCTCTGCCAAGAACAATGGTCAACCACTGGAAGCTATCAGCTATTTAACAAAGGAGTGCTCAGACGACCGGCAAATCAGTTTATTCGGTTCTCACAGCTCTTGTTCCAAGAGCCTCTGCCGGATTTTTGTCATCATCGCACGATGCCTCCGAAGAACTCGCGCGCTAAGCTCGTGGTTGACGCTCCTGCTGGTGGGAGTGATCCTGCAGGCAAGACATCGCCAAGCAAGGGAAAGGAGATCGTTGACAATCTTCCGTCGGATGCAGAGGTGACGGCTGGCAGCTCTGGACTTACTCTTGAAGAGAAGCTGAAGGCGCTGGCGACGGTGGTCCCTGATGATTCCTTCATTGAGGATGATTCGCGACTAAGAGCTCTTCCCCGCATCTGCGTTTCACGGCGATCTTGCTCTTCCCGGTTATTCCTTCTCGGGAAGTTGCTTCGGTCATTTTGACAGTGAAGACGCTGATGAAACTCGTTTGGTCTAACCTGCTTACTGATGATGTTCTTGCTTCGGTGAAGTTCCAGGAGCTGCTTCGTGCCTTCGTCGCCAAGACCCGCTATAGTCGGCTTCAGGTCTCATTCCTGCACGAATCGGACGCGGTGAACATCAAGCAGACTACGGTGGAGCACAAGCGTCAAAACGGCACGACGCTACACTATTTCTGGCTGCATCAGGAGGACGCGGCTTACCTTCGCAAGAAGGCTTCGAGCCCGCAGCTGCTGGAGGTTTTCTTCAAGAACGTACCTGCTGACATCCCGCCGGAGCTGGTTAAGGAGATCATGGTGGCTCACCCGCTCAAAATCCGGAAGCAGTCTGCCTTTGCCGAAGGCCATTGCTTCCACCGTGTCCTGCACCCGGTTACTGGAGCCGACACTGACAAGATTAAGGGTTTGGTGCTTCAGCACGCTGGCGACAAGCACCGCTGGCGTCATGAGTTCCGTCATCAGCTGTTGGGAGGAACGACCCTGTTGGCCCACTACCCGTTGCTATCCTGCGCGCTCTGTGGTGGACACCATTATGACAAGTTTCATAATGCTTTCATCATGGAACGTCAGAATAACATAGGGAAGTGGAGTTTAACTGTGGGACGGGTTCATAGGATCAATGGTAACTGCATCTTACCTTTTTCGGGTTGTCGCTTTGCTTTACCTGTCTTGACGGTTACTGACGCGCCGCTTGCCTCTCGCAGCTGCCTCTCTCCGCGCTTCCGCGCTTCACCACCCCGCTGTTGCTAGACGCGGCTTTTGTGCTGATCTCTACGGGAAGCAACCGGGAGGAGTGGTTGTGTACTCTCGAATGTTGCGGGAAGGTTCACGGCAAGTCATTCATGGCGGCGGCAGACCATATTACCTCGGCAAGTCACCTGCTGGGGCTGGAGAAGCTGGGTGCGGCCACTCGCGGTTCCCTGGAGAAGCTCGGTCTACATGTCATCCGCAAGGAGTTCGGGATCTGAGATGGCTTATAGTTACCGGCCTGTGGTAGTAGAGCAGCTGCCGTAGTCGATTGTCGTGTGGTTATTTTCGTTAGTTTCACCAGCCTGTGGATGCGGAGAGGCTTTTCAGCAGTGATTAAATGAGTAACAAGAGTCTCTTGTCAGTGGCGGGCCTGAATGTCAACGGCCTGGGAGATGGGAACAAGCAACAGCGTACGAAAATGTGGTTAAAACAAGCTGCTGATGTCACAATACTCGCAGACGCCAGACTCGCGGATGATCACCCATACTGGAAGTCATTAACTCACCCATCGGTTCGTGTCGCCTCCCCAACTGCAAAAGTCGGGGGAGTGGCCTTGGTTTGTCGCCGTCATGGGCTTTCACTGCATAATACACTCATTCACCCGTCAGGAAGACTCATCAAGACAGACATCCATCTGGACGCCTTCCACATCACCCTGTTAGCAGTGTATTTCCCGGCGGATGTGACGGACAGGAAACACTTCATCAGCAGGGTGCTGGGGCCGGTGGTAGACGCAGTGCACCCAGGCGCTCACCTGCTTATAGTAGGGGATTTCAACCTGGTGGAGGATCCGCTACTGGACAGAACGTCAAAGAAAGGGACTACGAAGGAGAATGATGTTCTGTACCAGCGGTGCAGTGCTTTTAACGTGTCGGATGCTTTCAGAGTGCTGCACCCTTACAGGAGGGAGTTTACCTTTTACTCGTGTGCCAATCAGTCCAGCTCACAAATTGATCGGGTGCTTATCTCACAGTCGCTGCTGCCGCACGTGGAGTTTGCCTTGCATATCATGCCCCCATCTCGGATCACAGCTTTGCGGTGAAGGCGGCCTTCCGGATGAATACGAAGGTGCAGATGGGGCCAGGCCTCTGGAGGCTCCCTGCATATATGATCGGGAGACCAGGGGTTAGAAAGGTCATCGAAGCGGTGGAGAAGCAAGTAGCAGCTAATGGCGACGATTTTGAGTTGTTGCTGTCAAGGTTAAACGCCGGGCTCAGAGCGTACGCGATGGAGGAGAGGAAGCGCATCACGGCCACGATGGCTCACCTTCAGCGCACGGTCGCTGACCTGAAGCAGGCCTGGCTGGGCGACCCGAGTTGTGCTCGGCTGAAAGAGCTGCTGGACAAGAGGGAGGCGCAGCTGAAAAGCTACCGGCTGGCACGACAAGAGAGGCTGCATGTGATGGCTGGAATGAACGAGTTGGTCATGGGGGAGGTGGCTTCCCCGCACCTGTCTGCAAAAATCAGATCCAGGAAGGAAAAGACACAGATTAAGGAGTTAAGCGCCGGGGGGGTTCTGGTCACTGGAAACAAGGAGATCCTGAGCGTGGCTTCTCAATTCTACAGAGATCTCTTCGGGACGGACAGGCAGAAGGCCTTGACAGACTGGCAGCCGGTTGCTGGAAAGGTCTTGTCGCCAACGGCACGAGTGAGGGTGGCAGCGGATTGGTCGGAAAAGGAGGTGCAGCAGGCCTTCCGCTCGATGGCGAAGAACAAGGCTCCGGGCAGGGACGGGTTGCCTAAAGAACTGTTCGAGACGCACAGGGATGTCCTGGGCAAGCACTTCATGGGGCTGGTGGAAAGTTTCACCACGTCGTCGTCGATTCCTGCAAGCACGAAGGACGCGGTCACCATTTTGTTACACAAAAAGGGCGGCCGTGATCAAATCGAGAACTACAGGCCGATTACTCTTCTGAGCTTCACTTACAAGGTGCTGGCGAGGGTGGTTGCGGATAGGATGAAGCGGTTTCTGCATGAAGTGATCTCGCCCGAGCAGTATGGCTTTTTGCCAGGGCGGAGGTTGTCTGATGCGGTGGGGCTGGTCGCGGATGTGATTGATGCCGCCAAAAATAAGGAGAAGGACTGGTATCTCCTGCTTGTGGATTTCAGGAAGGCGTTTGACTCGGTCTCGAGGAATTATCTGTTCACAGTGTTGGAAAGGATGGGCTTTCCCAGCAGGTTTGTCGGCTGGATTAGAGGCCTGCACGAGGGAACACAGACGAGGCTGTTAGTTAACGGCTGGCTCGGCGAAGCTGTGGAGGTGGTGTCGGGGGTTAGACAGGGCTGCCCCCTAGCACCTTACCTTTTCTTGTGTGCCGTGGAGCCGCTGGCGCAGGCGGCTGCAACCCGGAAGCTGGGTCTCACGGGTGGGAGTCAGCGGCTGGCCTACCTGGGATATGCTGATGACACGACGCTCCTGCTGCAGGGGGAGGATCAGATTGCGGAAGCAGAACAACTGTTAGACGATTTTGAAAAGGACTCGGGCCTGGCCACGAACAAGGACAAGTCGGCAGTGCTGCCGCTGGGGAGGAACCTGGGCAAGCAGGCTAGCAGAACGGATGGCTTTAAGTGGGTAAGGGCGGACGAAGCGGAGCGGCTGTTGGGAGTCTGGGTGACACCGTCCGGCAGCTGCGCTCCCACATGGGAGAAAGCCTTCGCAAAGATAAAGGAGAAGCTGAGGCAGTGGGAGTCACAGCATCTCACGACCGGCGCGAGAGCGGCAGTGATCAACTGTTACATCTCGCCGATTATCTTCTTTCAGGCGCAGGTGTACCCGCCGCCGGTGGACGTATGGGGGAGGATCCTGAAACTCACACACAACTTCATGTCAGGGAACCGCGCGTCGACAGACAAGGGTTTCATCCTATGGAGCAGAGAACTGCTGTACATGGCGAGGGTGGACGGTGGTGTGGGAGTCATGGATCCAGAGATCACCCTCACCTGTCTCACGGCGAGGCGCATCGGCCTGCTCCTCACGGAGGCGAACGAGCTGAAGCGGGAAATTATGCTCGAAGCGGCCGACCTGCCGCTGGGCCTGGACACTTTCGTCTCTCATGTCAAACTTCTGAAGTGCTGGAGCGGCAAGAGCGAGAGATGGAAATTAGCCTGTGGGGACTTTATGCAGTCACCGCTGGCAGTTACGACGCTGGAACTGTCGCGGGAAGAGGTAGAGAGGGAGCGGCTGGTGTTCAACCGCCATATTCTGCTGAACGGCACGACTCCGGTGGGAGGGCAGAAGGCCGCGGCGAAGCTTTGGGATGTACGGCTGGGGGATCTACTGTGTCCGGACGGCACGGGGGGCCGGCGCGCCAAGGACGTGAAGTCTCTAGCGAGGGATCTAGGTGGCTCTAAGCAGGCGAAATTAGCTCTGCGGGCGTGGGAGGCAGTGCCGCAGAGTTGGAAATCAGCGCTCCTGTCTGCCGAGCACGCATTGTTCCCTCGTCCGCCGCTGCGCACCCCACTCCAGAGGACGCCGTTAGTGGAAAATGGGCAAGTGGTTGCGCTAAGGGAGCTCAAGGGGATCTGGCAATGGCAGAAGCATCAGTCCGCCAAACGCGAGCTGTGGGCGGGCAGATGGGAAGGGTCGATCGACTGGAAAAATGTCATCAGGATTCGAGACTCCCTGGTGACACCAAATAGACCGCGTGACGTGCTCCTAAGGATTCACAGCCTCAATCTGCAGGTGGGAGAGCGGCTTTCTTTCCTAAGTGGCAAGCCGGTTTGCCCCCACTGTGGGGAGTTTGAGTCCCTTGAGCATTGCCTTTTCACCTGCCCGAGGATTCAACTGGTGGTGGGTGCGGTCAAACGCGCCATGCGCATGCTCAACCCGGGGAGGCAGGTGGCTGATTTAGGGGATCTGCTGTTCGGAAAGGCAGCATCCACCTCAGCTTTCCCAGAGGCGTCGCTGGCTGCCATTGCGGTGCACCAAATTTGGGCTGAACGATGTGACTGCGTGTTTCGGGAGCAGAAATTCAGGGCTCGGCGCGTTCTCAGGCGCATTGAGGCAGCATTTCGGCTGCATGTGAAGGTGTACACCCGTGCTATGGGAAGGAAGCTGGGGAAGGCGAGTGGTTCGAAAAGACAAGGGAGTGCCTATGCGCTGGCAGAGCGGGAGGACCAGCTCCTTGGACACGTCAGGTGCACGGCAGTGAAAGGTTGGAAGTGGACAAGGAATTTTGGCGCACTTTGGAATCTTACGAGAGGGGCTTTGCATCCGCCTTAGAAGGTTTTCTCCTGAGGTTGTTCTTTCTTGGAGGAATAGCCTTTCACGCTCAGTTACGACTGGCATATGTTTGCGTACACTTGTATCATCGGTGTTAGTGGACATATTCATCCAAAAAAAAAAAATGTCTCAATAATTGCCCAATGTAGATAATATCTCAAAATGAGATAGAATTCCCAAAACTTGGAAATCTTGTAACTTGGGCGATCTTGGTCGGAATAAGGCGATCTTGGTATTGTTGGAAAGCTCTAGATTTCTCCTGCATGATAAAGCATGTAGACTTGGAGAAAAACACAGACTAACGGACTGCACACACACACATACACACACACACATACACACATACACACACACACACACACATACACACACACATACACACACACACACACACACACACACACATACACACACATACACACATAAACACATATATACACACACACAGACACACATACACACATACACACATACACACACACACACACATACACACACACACATACACACACACACACACACATACACACACACACACACCTTAGCACACACCTTAGCACACTTCCAATGTGCGCTCCCGAGAAGTCTCTTGGTGAGAAAAATCCGCCGCCTGCTTGCTAGCCTTCACATGGTGAAGCTCAACAACTCCCTCCTTCACCATCTGCCTCACCCAGTGCCACTTAATCTTCATGTGCTTGTTCAGCCCATTCAGGATAGGATTATTGGCCATTCCAACAGCAGCCTCGCTGTCAGAGAAAAATGGTTTAGGTCCCTGCTGTTCAGCTCCCATGTCCTCCAGCAGCTTCTTCAGGAGCACGATCTCCTTGATGGCATGGTACATCGCCATGTACTCTGCCTCTCCGGAAGACTGAGCAATCTCACTCTGCTTCTTGGACCTCCAGCTCACTGGTCCACCTCCGACCATGCACACAAAGCCGCCATCTTATGACTGATCCTCCTCCTCTGAGGCCCATGTAGCGTCGGTGAAGCACGACAGCTTCAAGATTTTGGGCGTGATCCCATCTGCTCCAATTTGTTTCAGCTGGCCGCCAGCTGAAATCTAGACACCAAAAGATGCCGTTGATCCGAGGTAGCGCACCAAGCGCTTTGCCACCTCCAACTGCTCCTCAGTGGGCCGCTGCACAACTCTGGCTAGATGCCCTACTCCGAATGAAGCATCAGGTCGCGTATGCACAGCTGCATACATCACACTCCCAATGAGTGATTGCATACATCATACTCATTCTGCTGCTTATCCTCAAGTACATCATCCTCCTCAGCTGCCTTCTTCAGTTTGAAGCCTGCAGGAAATGACGTCATCACAGTGCAACCTCCTGTCACACAATAGCGCTCCATCACACCAGAGATGTAGTGTGACTGATGCATCTTCAGCCACCTCCTCTCAACATCCCTCTCAATCTGCAGCCCCATATAGTAGTGGACATCCCCTAGCATCTTGCACTTGAAGTTGTCCATCAACTGCTTCTGTGTCCTCTCAATCTGCTCCATGGAAGGTGAGAACAACAATATGTCGTCGACGTACACCAACAGCAAGAGCAGCTGCTCCCCCTCTCCAAGCAGAAACAAGCTGTGATCCGCTTGGGACGTCTTGAAGCCTCCACTCAGCAGCACCTCCTCCAGCTTCTCGTACCAGCACCTGGGCGCTTGCTCGCTTAAGGCTGACTTCTTGAGCTTGCACACCTGGCTGGTCCCATCCTCGTAGCCGTTGGGCTGCGCCACGTAGATATCCTCCAACAGTATTCCATTGAGAAATGCAGTGGTGATATCCATCTGCTTCACGTACCATCCTTTTACAGCTGTGCCAGCCAGCACAGTCCTCAATGTCACTGGCTTAACGACGGGAGCGAAGATATCCTCGAAGTCAACCTTCTCTTTTTGCTGAAACCCCTTGGCAACCAAGTGGCTCTTGAACCGCTCCAACGCACCATCGTCTCCACTCTTCACCTTGAAGACCCACTTGCTGCTGATCGGCCAGAAGTTTCGATTCTACAAAAAAAACGTCGTCGCGGAATGGATACTTCGAATTAGAACGCGATTCGACCACCAATCAAAATGTCACGAGCAGAGCTACTAGAAAATGGTCTCACTCGTCAACATTGGTTGAGAATTGACTACGATTCGTCGTCTCAAATTCGACTACCCCGCTCTGATACCACTTGTTGTTCAGGATCCGTCACTTCGAGAACTTACGACGAACTCATTACTCAACTAAACGCAAATCCGCTCAGTAGGATTGTGCGTTTTTGTCTTAACTACCATCTACAATTTGAATCACTTAAAAAGATGGTCTAGAGAGTGAGAACCGTTTGAAAACGTCCAGCAGCTAGGGAAGGATGGTAGGAACCTTCCTAGCAGCAGGGATACAACCCTCATCATAAGGTCCTTGAGGTGTCACATGCAAAATCCAATCTAGTTGCAACATTTGCAACCCATGCTAGGTGTTGCAACATTTGCAACCCATGCTAGAAACTTCTAGCCACCCCAATCCAAAAGTCAAAGTTGCCTTCCTAACCACCCAACCAAAGATCCCTTTATAGTCATGTCCCAATAATCGCCCAGTCCGCCGACTCCTGGACTAGTCAGCGTATCAAGTGCAAGACGCTCTTGGCGACCGAGTCAGAGTACGTCGCGGCCACCGAAGCCGGCAAGGAGGCACGACGACTCCGCTTTCTCCTCGCCGAGTTCCAGCTGCTCGACGTAGGGAAGCCGACGGTGCTGTACGTGGACAACCAGTCGGCCATCACAGTCGCAAAGAGCTTGGGAATTAAGGGCAACTTCAAGCACATGGAGTCACGTTACGCTAGGCTGCAGCAGATGGTGAAGTGCAGAAAGATTGTTCTGCACTACATCCCAACCACCGAGCAACCAGTGAATTTACTCACGAAGGTGCTGCATTTTCCGGCTTTCAACCGGTGCTCCGTCGCAATCAGTCAGGTTCGCCTTGCTGAAGTCGCCATGTCCTTCAACGTGGCTGGTGCGGTGGGTGGAGTTCTGAGTTTGCACGCCGTCGAAGCATCCCCCTTGTACTCTATTACATGGGCTCTACGTGCGGACCATGCGCGTTTGTGTGCCCAAGCATGAGCTGGGCAGGGGAGTGTCGAAGAGAAAAGGAGCTGGGCAGGGGAGTGTCGGAGAGAAAAGGAGCTGGGCAGGGGAGTGTCAAAGAGAAAAGGCCGCGCCCTTGCGTGGTCGAGGTAGACCATGCTTCTCGGAGCACAACAGTGTGCAGACGACTTCGTTTCGTGTGTATGCGACGAGTCGTCTGACGACGAGATTAATTTGTCGAGGTTGAAGTGTTTCTTCTACTCGACAAAAGTGCCCGTCGACGGGAGTAAATCGGCGTCGAAGACGAGCCTCGTCTCTCGACGGAATTGGCGAAATTGCGCTTTTGAGGGAGTGCTGGTCGACAGAATTGAGCTCGACAAATGCATCGACGAGCAGAGCGTTTCTGGTCGACCAGAATTGCTTGTCCCCAAGATTCACAATGTGCGCGAATTTTGACCAATCGCCAAACTGAAAATTTCGACCAATCAGTTGCTCTCTGACATTGTACTCCCCAGAAGAAATTGAATAAGTAAAAAACTGAACCTAAAACATGTTTTTACTAACAGTAAAAACGTATACAACTGTGAATGTTGTAAACCTGAGCAACTTCCAACTTAGGTGAAAGCTGCATGTGCTTGTCGTTTCACCTGCCGTTGCTGACTCGACAAAGGCAAGTGCTTGTTGAGGAACGTTTCTACAGGGTTCATGGTCTTAGCTATTTGGTTCTCCTTGCTGGTACCATAATCTTGTTCGATCAACTTTTCCTAGTGAAACTATGCTTGAATTCTACCAAGGCAACCAAGCTCACTCCTAAGAATCATTGCCATAACTCTGTTCGTGGTTTTCCTAGTAAGATCTCCCGTAGAATAGCATTCCCTGCAGTACCCGCGCAACACCGCCAACACCGACCCCTTGTTCGCGTCAAACTTCCAACACCAAACCCGGGAACCACACAACCCAAGGCACTATTTGGGAGGCACTCTAGCCTGACCAGGCCAAGTCGGACTGGAGTAACTGCATTCCAGTTTTCGAGGTACGAGTGAGGGTTCGGTTTCCCTTCCAAACTGGAGAAACCCCACTCCGCAGTCAGACTAGAGTGGACTGCACTCCCCCTCAGACCCTGAACTGCAGTCGGATTGTGGTTGGAGTGAGCTTTGCCAGTGTAAGAAATAGCGAGGTTGGTTTTAAGAGTTCCACTCCGACTGTGTTTTTGGAGCGTTCGGTAGCCCAGTCAGAGTCGGGAGGGTTGGTGTTCTTTTAGCGATTTCGAGGGCTCCGAACCCGTCTGGAAGATTTTCGCTTCGAGTTCCGCGTTCGGACTGGGGTGCCTCTCGAACAGCGCCCAAGTGATAAACTTTTGGTCCCCCCCCCCCCCCCCCCCCCCCCCCCAAAGTGCACCCTTGCTTTAAGTACACACTTTTTAGAGCCCTAATTTTGGGAATCTGTTGGTGCAACCCCATGGTTTGTACTCGGGTTGTTGTCCTTGTGTGTGCATGGAATAGTATGGGGGCATGAGATAATTCATATTTCATGCTTACAATAGTGTGTGAATGATGAGTCACGATGTCGAATGTGTGTGTCAAGCCAATAGCGAGTTATCGTTATTCGCTTGTCACGTCGTCGTTTGTGTGTCGTGTGCGGTTCTCTATTTTGTCGTATGTTGAACGTTCAGTGGGGCGCAGGTGTGTGCAGCACACCTTCAAGAACTCAAGGAAGTTTATGGTGAAGAACCAGAGCCTTGGTTTCAAGCTTCAAGTGATTTCGAAGCTTGCCAAAAGGGTGAAATTCAAAATATTGAAAAAGGTTGCATTATAATGTGTAGTGTAACATTTCTCTTGGTGTAGGCCCACGTGGAGGGTAGTTTCGAGACCCTTCGTGGTTGGGGACAGTGTGGCACTGTTCCACATCACTGTACCTCGGCTCTTTGTAGAGGCTGGGAGTCATTCCCAACTCGTAACTCTTCCTAATTTGTGTTCTAAGACTATAGTGGCTGCCATAGTATCATTCGTTCAAACTTACATTGAGTCATCAATACTTGAAGAAATTGTGTGATTCAAATTGTCTACTGTAGATGACGTAATGACGCTTCAGATCCTATTTGTAGCATGTCATTTGGGGCTGCGACTAGAGCGCTATAAATGTTTAAATCCGCAATGCAAAAATCCGACTGTGCACTATATCTTTCGTTTTAGGCACAATTGAGCCTATTGTGACGGTAACAAGTGGTATCAGAGCCCCTTGGAGCGGTTTCGACTATGGCTGAACCTGAGGAAAGAGGTGGCAGAGGTGCTGGTGGCAGTGGAGAAGCCCAAGCACAAGGCCAACCCCGTGATCACACCATGTCTTCCATGCATCAAAGTCATGGCCCACCTAGGGATGAGCATAGGGTGTTTGGGCATGACAAGTTTAATGGAGACAACTTTGCTGAGTGGTCCTTCAGGATGGAGAATACCTTTGACCACTATGACCTGTTGGAGTAGATGGAAGGAACGGAGAAGCGCCCAAGTACGACCCGGAGAAGAGTCTGTGGGTGCGGAAGAGCGCACAAGGCTACCTCCTACTTGGGCAAGCGTTGGGGAGCAGCCAAATCCGTCACATCAAGCCATTCCAGCGTGAACCAGAGAAGGGACCAAAGGCACGGTCTGCTCCTAAGGGTGTAGACGCTCCTGCAACAGCGGCGGTAGCTGTGGTGTTGGAACGGCAAATGGCGACACTACGGATTGAAGAAGGTAAAATGGTCGAAGAAGGTGTTCAGAAATTCTTCGACTCGTTGACGCGGTTTGAGGGAACTGATCTCAACTACAGAGAGCTCCAAAAGAAGACCAAGTTGCTGGCCTTACTTCCTGAGTCATGGTCCTTGCTCATCATCAACCTGAACTGTGACTTGCCCCGCCTTTCGCTCAAAGACGTCAAGCGAGCGATTCTTCAAGAGGACTTCCGCCGTCGTAAGTTGGCAGGTCCCGATGGTGCCGGGGCAGCAAGTGTCGGCCGTGGATATTTCCGAGGAAGGGGCAGAGGACGAGGAGGAGGATGGTTTGGTGGCAGCAACTTCAGCGGAGGCCGTGGGAATGGCAGATATAGCAACGACAAAAAGAACTACTAACGTAGTAGCGGACAATTCGACGGCGAATGACACATTTGCCACAATAGCGGACACATGCGGCGCGATTGCTACAAACTCCCTGATGGATGGACCCATGCTCAAGGCCAAGTTGGTAGAGGAGCAGGAGGAGGGAGAGGAAGAGGCCGTGGTGCTGCAAACATGAAAGGCGGAGATAACGACAACGACTCGAGCAACGATCGGTTCCCGGGTCAATTCTTCTTTGTCTCAACGCAAGCACCGGCTGCACCAGAGAGGTAGGAAGGCTTTGAGAAACCTGCTGCTGTGGGAAAAGTCACCCTACACTCTCTGGATTATTGGATGATCGATAGTAGCGCTACCTATAGCATGACAACCTCGCGTGGACTTGCTCACCAAACTCGAACCGCCACCGGAGAAGCATGTCACATCGGCTTTGGTGCAGCGAGTAGAGGTGAAAGGCATGGGCAAGGCCATGTTCAAGGGTGCTGATGGGAAGATGGTGGGCCTCAAGAACGTGCTTTGGGTGCCCAACCTTGCTGCCAACCTGATTTCCGTGCGGCGGTTGCAAAAGGCCGGCATGGTCACAAGCTCGAAGGGAGCCAAGACCTATACCGCGAGGCTTGGCGAGTGGATTTTTTGGGACCTTTACAAAAATAGGGATATCTACAGTGAGATGTGGCAGATCTTTGTGGTCCCAATGCCTAAGGAAAGGCAAGTGGCAGCAAGAATCAGCACCAAGGGAAAAGCGGTTGGTAGCGGCGACGGCGCCAATGATGGTGCCAAGGAGAAAGAGTTCAAGAAGTGCAAGCTTGGAGGGACCAGCAAGCAAGCAAGCAGTGCGAGCATAAGGAGAGTGGTGCAGCAGCCAAGGAGCAGTGAGAGGGTGAGGAGAATCCCAAAGCAGCAGCGGATGACGACTACCAAGAGAGCATGTAAGGCACTATTGCGAGTACGGCATTCTCCAATCCGGATCCGGCTACGAGGGAGTGTGATTGGCTCACCTTGCATAAGAGAATGGGGAATGTGGCCCTGCTTGTTTCGCAGCAGCTAGTAAAGGATGAGATGGTTGCTGACATATGTGTGAAGGGAGAGCCCAAAGAGGTACTTGGCTGCCCGACGTGCATGCAAGCCAAGTTCACCCGATTTCCTTTCTCTAGTTCGGATGCATTGGGGTCCTTGGCTTTCTCCACATTGGAGTTGATGCACAAGGAGAAGTGCGTACACGGCCTGCAAGTGCATGGTGATGGCGCTGCCTTTGGCGGCTGCGAGGCATGCATGCAGAACAAATTTGTGCGATTCCCGTTCCCACATGCGGAAGGATCAGCGAAGGCACCATTGGAGGTGGTGCACATGGACCTTGTAGGTCCTATGCGGACTGAGGGGACTGGGGGAGCATTGTCTTTCCTCACCATGGTGGACGAATGGAGCAGATTCACATGGGCTCGTCCCTTGTCCAAGAAGAGTGATGCCGCTGCAGTAATCAAAGAGGATTGGCTGCCGATGATCGAGCGACAGTCCATGAGACTGGTGAAGGTGTTGAGGAGTGATCCTTGGAACTAATTTCACCAAGTTTCTTTAAAGAAACGGCATTCGACACCAGCTGACCTGCCCAGGAACACCACAGCAAAACGCCATTGCCGAGCATGCCAACCGGACCATTGGCAAGGCGGCCAAGTCCTAGCTGGGGGCTGCTGGAATGCCCTACAAGTTTAGGCCTGATGTTGTCCGCCATGTCATTACAGTCAAGAACAGAGTCTTGACACATGTTGGCGAGAAGCACTGGGTGTCGTATGAGCGTTGGCTTGGCAAGAAGCCAACCATTGACATGCTGCGTATGTGGGGCTGCATGGGTCTTGTGATGGTGCCTAAGGAGCAGAGGCACAAGCTGGAAGTTGCTGCTATGTGGGCTGTCCATCTTGGAATGGCGCCTGACTCAAAGGGTTGGCTGATGTGGGACCCCAAGAGCAAGAAGACGCTGGTTAGTCATAACGCCAAATTTGTTGAGGACGTCATGTACAAGGACTGGCAGCAGCATCAGCAAGTGCAGATCGGCCTGCGTCTGCAGGAGATTGAGCGGTCTGCAGTGGAGGAGGTTCAGCTGCACCTTGATGAGTTCCTTGGGTTCGAGCTGACCAGTGACCACAGTGGTGGTGGTGATCAGCAAGTTGCTGGTCTTGCTGCAGAGGAGGGTTTGGAGGATGAGTCAGTGCGTGAAGACTCACCTTTTTAGCTTAAGTCTGCTGCACCAGCCAAGGTTACGAAGAGGAGTGTGCAGAAGAGAGCATCACCACTTGGGCAGCAAGCTGCTACCCGCGAGAAGAGAGTGGCAGCACCACCTTCAAGGCTGAAGTATAGCCGTTTGGGAGGACCCAAACAGGGTGCCATGGCAGTTTAGGCTTATGAAAGAGATGATGAAGATATGGCTTTTTGCTTCTTCACACCCTTGCCTGGAGAACCAGCCACAGTGGAGGAGGCACTCAATGGGCCTCAAAAGGATGAGTGGAAGGCTGCCATGGATGCGGAGTTCAACAGTCTCATTGAGAATGGGACTTGGGAGCTTGTTGAGCTACCTGAAGGGCGGCGGCCCATCAAGTGCGAAGCAGTAAGAGCTGATGGAGCACTAGAGCGGTTCAAGAGCTGCTTGGTCGCCAAAGGATTTCAACAGAAAGAAAAGATTGACTTCAAGGCGACCTTTGCTTCTGTGGCTAAGCCAGTAATGTTGAGGACTTTACTGGCTGGCGCAGCTGTGAAGGGATGGCATGTGAAGCAGATGGATATCACCTAGAAATCACCTAGATGCTGGTACGAGAAGCTCGAGGAAGTGCTGCTGGCTGGAGGCTTCAAAACATCCCAAGCTGACCACAGCTTGTTCCTACTCAGAGAGGGGGAGAAGCGGCTCTTGCTGCTGGTGTATATCGATAACATACTGCTGTTTTCACCTTCCATGGAACAGATTGAGAGGGCTCAAAAGCTGCTTATGGACAGTTTCAACTGCAAGATGCCTGGGGATGTCCATTATTACTTGGGGCTGCAGATTGAGCGAGATGTTAAGAGGAAGTGGCTGAAAATGCATCAGTCACACTACATCTCTGGCGTGATGGAGTGTTTTGGTGTGACTGGGGGTTGCACTGTGATGACGCCATTTCCTGCAGGCTACAAGCTACAGAAGGCAGCTGAGGAGGATGATGTGCTCGAGGATGAGCAGCAGAATGAGTACCATTAACGCATTGGGAGTGTTATGTAGCTGTACATATGCGATCCGATGCTTCATTCAGAGTGGGGCAGCTAGCCAGAGTTATGCAGCAGCCCACAAAGAAGCATCTCAAGATGGCAAAGTGCATGGTGCGCTACCTCGGATCTACCGCAGCTGGTGTTCAGTTTTCAGCTGGAGGTCAACTGAAGTAACTTGGAGCAGATGTGATCACGCCTGGAACCTTGAAGCCATCGTGCTTTACCGACGCTACGTGGGCCTCAGAGGAGGAGGATCAGTTATCGGTGGGTGGCTATGTGTGCATGGTCGGAGGAGGACCAGTGAGTTGGAGGTCCAAGAAGCAGAGCGAGTTTGCTCAGTCTTTGGCAGAGGCAGAGTACATGGCAATGTACCATACCATTAAGGAGATTGTGCTCCTGAGGAAGCTGCTGGAGGACATGGGAGCTTAACAAGAGGGACCCAGACCACTTTTCTCTTACAGTGAGAGCGCTATTGTCATGGCCACTAATCCTATTCTGAATGGGCTGAACAAACACATGAAAGTTAAGTGGCACTAGGTGAGGCAGATGGTGAAGGAGGGGATTGTTGAGCTTCATTATGTGAAGGCCAGCAAGCAGGCGGCAGATTTTCTCACCAAGAGACTTCCCGAGTGCGGACATTGGAAGTGTGCTAAGATGTGTGGCATGGCGTTGCACTAGTGTGTCCAGCAATGTCATGGGGATATGTGTGTTTGTGTGTGATGAGTTTGCATGCGTGGAAATGTGTGTGCATGCAGTTCATTAGTCTGAGGGGGAGTTTGTTGTATGCACGTCAGTATGAGTGCATGTCATCCTAACGTCCTGCCGCGTGCTTCTGCAATTCATGCTTGCCTCATTTGCATGAGCATAATTCAGTATGCATGGCTTGATCGCGCAGCAGGAATCCAGAGCTTTCCAACAATACCAAGATCGCCTTATTCGGACGAAAAGCGCCCAAATTACAAGATTTCCAACATATGGGAATTATAACTTGATTTGGGATATTACCTTTGATTGGGCGATTGTTGGGTCATGCCTAAAAAGGGATCTTTGGTTGGGTGGTTAATACTCTTGCTGCTACTTCTGCTACCACTGGTGAACGCCTTCGTGCTCCAAAACTCACTACATCAGTTCTAGAGGAAGCTGCTCTCCCACGTGCTGCTGGCTCTACTGCTTCTGCTGCTACTTCTGTTGTCACTAGTAAACGGCTTTGTGGTCCAAAACGCGCTATATCTGTTCTAAAGGAAGCCGCTCTTCCACGTGCCGCTCCCTCTACTGCTACTGCTGTTGCTCTTGCTGCCACTACTACGTCTGCTGATGGAGGGATTGTTACTCCAAATAGCGCTACATCAGTTCCAATGCAACTGCTCTTCTATCAACTGCTGCCTCTACTGCTCCTACTGCTGCTCCTGCTGCCACTGCTGTGTCCGCTGCTAGAGGGGTTGCTTGCAATGGGCCGGGACATCGCAAGAACGAATGCCCGGAGGAGCTAAGGCGCCGAGGAGCAGAGCAGGGGAGGGAGTCTCAGAGACAGGGAAACACTGGAAGTCAGTAGAAATTGAGCCAACTACTGACGAGACAACCTGCTCGCCCAACCTCACCGACCCTCACCGAGTCACAGTACCGATTCACGCTATCGATCGGGCTCGGATGAATAAGGAGGGTACAGCGACGGATTGCCCAATACTGATTCGTGGGAAATACAGGGAGAAGCAGTGAAGATTTTTATAGACGGAGGAGCAAGTCACAGCATAGTTGATATCACTACTGCACGGAAACTGCGACTGACACTTAGTTGACGACATGCCACTGGCCATACGGGAGAAGGTGGAGAGAGCAAAAGTCCGTTGCGGGGGAAATTTTGGGTTAACACAAAAAATGCTCGCGACGACATTGGATGGGCACGACATTTTTCCGGGACATGATTGGCTGTGACGCTACAACCTGCGAAATGACTGGACGACAGGAAGCTGCACTGTGCGAAGTAGTGGTAACTGGGTTGAGCTTCCTCGCTGGTAGTCGCCTGAGTCTTCAACGGTCCACGTCAACGCCATCACGATGAAACGGGCATATTGTTGCCGCTGGAGCTGACGTGTACACAGTAGATATCGCGGTGGTGAAAGAAGCAGAGGCGCCGAGCAATTTTCAGAAACTATTAGCAGCTGTACCGCCCGAACTACAGGAACTGTTGAAACGGTACCCGGGGATTTTTCTGGATGACTTACGCAGCAAGCACACGACCACCGAATAGAGTTAGAACCGGGGGCACAACCAACTGTACAGCGACAGTTCAGACTGACACAGCCCGAGCTCGACGAACTGAGGAAGCAGTTAGATTACCTGTTAGAAAAGAAGTTCATTCGACCGAGCTCGTCAGCGTTTGCCGCACCGATACTGTTTACGCCGAAAAAAGACGGAGGTTTTTGCATGTGTATCGACTACCGCGCACTGAACCGAGCAACCATCAAGTCGCGATACCCTATCCCCCGTGTTGACGAACTGATAGATCAACTGCGAACATCCCGCGTGGTTTCCAAGATTGATTTACAAGGAGGTTACCACCAGATTAGAGTCGAACCATCGGACTGCGCCAAGATCGTTTTTAGAACTATGTACGGATTGTTCGAGTACACATTGATGCCATTCGGGCTGACCAACACACCAGCGACTTTTCAAATGACCATGAACGAGGCGTTTAGGCCACTTTTTGATAAATGCGTGATAGTTTGCCTCGACGACATCCTGGTCTACAGCTGCGACAAGTAGCGACACTTAACAGATTTAGAAGCACTGTTTAAAATCCTAGACCAGAATCACCTATTGACCTACATAGTTTTTTAGGTTTCGTTAATTACGTCCGTTGGTTCGTCCTCGACATGGCGCGCTTCACGGCCCCACTGACAGACTTACTGGGGAAGGGAGTGGCATTTACGTGGGGGGGGGAAGGAAATTTCATTTTCCTTACGCCGCATCCCTGCTTAGCGCGTAGCTTACTATTCTCGCCACACTATGCACCGTTACCATTCGCAACACTCGCTTCGACCACATTCCCGCCACTACACCCATCGCAAACCGACTTTACGGCTCGGCTGATAACCCGCGCCCCGGGCCTCCGCTTCGACATTTCCCGACCTCAGTCCCAACCTCAGTCACAGGCCCGTCGCGCACCTCCCACAGTTCGTTACCGTTACCACTGTGGGACTTTGCTATATAGTTCTCGCTCATGCCTTCTCTCAATGTACTGTTTGCTTCGATAGTGCAATTCTCGCTCGCTCGCTCAATTGCACTCGTAACTGCCATAAACCATTGCCCCCACTCCCCCGAAAGTGCACCTTTGCTTCAACTTGGCGGAAAGTGTGCCGGTGCGGTGCATTTCATTCATTTTGACTAAAGTTCGAGCCTCAACCACTTTGCACCGTCAGTCACTTTGTCGCATGTTCATTTTGTAATTCCAAACTTTACGACCGAGCACCCAAATTAGGGGCGGTTGTTATGAATGAACTTGCAGAGTGCGCAGTAAAACGAATAACGAGAATGTTTGATTACAAAATCACAATACAATGAGAATGGCACGACTAAATTGTCAGAATCTAGCAGCAGGAATGAATGAACTAGCAGCATGCAGGAGTACAAGTAGTAAACCCTAATTGGGCTGTACCCCATATGGGCTACCCCACTACAGCCTAGACAATATCCAGCATATATGTTTGACACACCCCCATAGGCAAAGTGGGGAGAACAAGGGGTCAAACGACCAGTCAAGAGAAGCAAAGCAAGCTCAGGGTGGATCTCAACGTCACCACACATTCTGAGCACAAGCAAAGGGCCACAAGGCCAGTCCACATGCAGAGATATATATGCAACAATAACAGTACAGTGATGACTACCTAGCAAGAGCAGGCATGCATGTATATATATAGATCACAGTACAAGCAGAAACTACAGCAAGTGTGGAAGCGTAGGCACAAGGCCTAACAGGGTACAAAAGCGCTGATGATCACCAGACGGAAGTGCCTTGGTGAATATATCAGCAGTGTTGGCCCGACTGGCCACGTGACGAAGACGAAGCTGGCCTCGCTGCTGCAACTCTCGAGCCAGGAAGTAACGCAGAGCAATGTGCTTCGTTCTGTGCTCCAGTCTGTGCTCCTCACACAAGGCAATGGCGGCCTTGTTGTCGACGTACAGCACTGGAGGAGAACGAGGCTGCTCTCCCAAGTCAGTCAGCAGGTAGGTGAGCCAGCGTAACTCCTGTGCAGCCATGGCTGTGGCGTAGATCTCAGCCTCACAACTGGAGCTGAGAACTGAAGACGAGCGTGTAGAACGCCACGAAACTGAACCAGAGCCAAGGCTGAAGGTGTAACCCTGTGACGACCGCTGAGTAGCCAGGTCGTCAACCCAAGAAGCGTCTGAGTGCCCAGTGAGGACAACTGGGCTCGTCCCTCCAAGCACTAGCCCCATGCCTGATGTGCTGCACAAGTAGCGCAGTACCCTCTTAGCAGCAGCCATGTGCTCAGGTCGGTGCCGACCAGGAGCCACGTAGCGAGCCAGAAGACCAAGAGGGTACGCGAGGTCAGGTCGAGTGCAAGTCATCAGGTACATGAGGCAGCCGACTAGCTCTGGGTAAGGACCACTCGGCTCTACGGACTCGTCCGAAGGTGGAGCTGAGAGCGTGTGACCTGTAGCCAGAGGAGTGGCCTGTGCTGAAGACCAGGTGAAGCCGAAGCGCTGAAGGACATGCTGCACCATGTGTGACTGAGTCAAGGTGATGGTGCGGCGTGCTCTGTCCCGGGTGATCTGCAAGCCAAGGTAGCTGCGCAGCTCACCCAAGTCTGTGCACGTGTGTCTCTTCTGCAGCTCCGACTTCACGTGGGCGAGAGCCTCAGTGTCAGCAGTGGCAAAAACCAAGTCGTCGACATACACGAGGATGTAGAACGGCGGCAGTGAAGTGTCGGTGCGCAGAAACAGCGACGGGTCAGCAGTAGAAGGCGCAAACCCAAGAGCCGCAAGCGTAGTCCTCATTGTGTCGTGCCACTCACGTGGTGCCTGGCGGAGACCGTAGACCGGCCGCCGGAGGCTCCACTGGGTGCCAGGAGGGAACGACCCAGTGAAGCCCGGGGGGCGGCGCAGCCAGATCTCCTCGTGCAGGCTGCCCTGTAAGAAAGCTGTGCTGAAGTCAAGAGAGTGAAGCTCGTAGTCACGGTGAGCAGCAACATGCAGCAGCACCCGAAGAGTGGTAATCTTCGGGGTGGGGGAGAAGGTCTGGAAGAAGTCAACTCCCTCTCGCTGACTGAAGCCTCGAGCCACGTAACGCGCCTTGAAGACAGGCGGAGAACCCGGCGGCCGCTTCACCCTGAAAATCCACATGCCACTGACGATGTTCGCCCCAGGTGGGGGAACCTCGTCGACATAGGTGCGTGTGGACTTCCAGGAAGCCATCTCTGCGTCCATGGCTGCCTGCCACTGAGAGGAGTAGGGACCCTCTATCGCCTCTGCGTAAGAGCACGGAGTTGGGATGTCTGGTGCATCCGGGTCTCCCTCAGGGGCAAGTAGCGAGGACACAAGATGAGGTAAAGCAGCAGCGAGACACTGGAACTCCTCCTGCCTGTCCTCAAGGACGTCCGTGCTAAGAGCACACTCACCCCCGACGGACGGAGGACAGACAGACTCAGACTCAGTAACAAGACTGGCAGTGAAGTCTAGACGACAGGCAGCAGCAAAGTCAACAAGCTCAGCGACAAGAGCAGACGCAGCAGCAGACTCAAACGACGGGTCAGTGACAACTGTGGCTAGTAGACGCGTGACAGTAGGGTGCTCAGCACGAAACCGGTCAGACGCAGGGTCCGGAACGTCAGGCAACGAGGACGCAGGAGGAGACGGCAGAGGAACAGGCTGCGGAGCAGAGGAAGGACGACGGACTACGAGGTGTGCGCTGGGGACAGCCGGCTGACGCGAACGAGGAACACGACGACCGGTACGACTAGGACGAACAGGCGAAACAGGACGCGACGCAGGCTCACGACGCTCAGCAGGACTACCAGTCTGCACAGTGTAAGGAGAAGGAGCAGGCAGCGGTGAGCCGGGCTGTAACGGAAGACCAGTAGACGATGGGAGAGTAAGAACCTGACGAAGAACAGAGTCAGACGGCGGCAGAGACGACGGAGACGGCGGAGCGAAGAACCGTCGTGTCGGCGCAGCTGCACCAGGAGCGGCAGCTCCAGCAGCTCGAGTGCCTCCAGCAGCTCCAGTACCTCCAGCAGCTCCAGAAGCTCCAGTCCCAGAGCCGACACCTCCAGCCCCAGGGTCTCCAACCTCTGTGTCTCCAGCAGCAGCACCCCCAGAACCAGCACCTCCAGTCCCAGGGTCTCCAGCCTCAGTGTCTCCAGCAGCAGCACCCCCAGAACCAGCACCTCCAGTCCCAGGGTCTCCACCCTCTGTGTCTCCAGCAGCAGCACCCCCAGAACCAGCACCTCCAGTCCCAGGGTCTCCAGCCTCAGTGTCTCCAGCAGCAGCACCCCCAGAGCCAGCACCTCCAGTCCCAGGGTCTCCAGCCGCAGTGTCTCCAGTACGAGCACCTCCAGAACCAGCGACTCCAGCACCTCCAGTAGACAAAGGTCCAGCACCACTCCTAGCTCCAGCAGCGCGACGCGGACGGCGACCGTACCAGTCCTGCAGCTGCTGTGGGGTGAGAGGCACACGTGGACGAAGGCGGCTACTCCAAGGAGACCGCGCAACAGCAGACTCAGAACCCTCAGCGCCCGCACCCCCAACGGCTCCAGAACCTCCGGTGTCAGTACCCTCAGCACCTGCACCTCCAGCGGCTCCAGAACCTCCAGCGCCAGCACCCTCAGTAGCTCCAGAACCTCCAGCGTCAGTACCGCCAAGCTCAGCACCCCCAGACCCCTCACACTCAGGCTCAGCACCACCAGGCTCCACACCCTCAAGCTCCGCACCCTCAGGCTCAGCACCCCCAGGCTCAGCACCCCCAGGCTCCGCACCCCCAGGCTCAGCACCCCTAGAAGTAGCACCCCGAGAAGGACCACCCTCAGTAGGACCTGAGTCACCAGTGACCTCAACCGGCGCAGTCAAGGGAGGAGGGTCTACCTGAGAAACACCTGAAGGAGCAGGACCAGGAGTGGGGAGGGGGTCTACCTGGGGAGCACCTGGAGCGAGGAAGAGCGGCGGGGGGGGGAGCGGGGCAGTGCGGTAGGGGAAGAGACGGTAAAAGGGAACCGACTCGTCGAACGTGACGTCCTGAGACGCAAAGACACGGCGCGAGGTGGGATGGTAAAACTGCCAACCAGGCGCGTCAGGGACAAAGCCAAGGAAGACACAGGGAACAGCGCGGGCGGAGAGCTTGTCCGCGGTGGTATCGCGGACAAAGGCACGAGCACCCCAGACCCGGAAACGCGACGCATCACCAACCTTCCCCGTCCACAGCAGTGTGGGCGAGGTCTCCGGCAAGGAGACACGGGGCCAGAGGTTGAGCTGATGCGCGGCGTACCGGACCGCAAACGGCCACAGGAAATGGGGGGCAGCCGCATGGATCATGGAGGTACGAGCGACCTCCATGACTAAGCCAATGCGACGCTCAGCAACCCCATTCTGCTGTAGAGAGGCCGGAAGCGTGAACGACTGGGTGATGCCGTGCTCCGCACAGTAGGCTGCCAAGAGGTCAGAGGAGAACTCACCACCTCTGTCAGAGTGCAGACGCAGGACAGGAAAATCCCGCCGGAACCGCTCGCGGAGCTGGAGACGAACAGCGCGGATCCAAGGGATCAAAACATCAGGGACGTCCCCCTTGCTCTGCAAGGGGAAGACCGTGGTGTAACGCGTGTAGTCGTCGACGACCAGCAGGAAGTACCGCTCGCGGCCCTGTCCCTGGACGCGGGCTGGGCCCCACACGTCCAGGTGGAGCGTCTGCAGGGGAGCCTCTGTGGGAGGAAACGAGGAGGAGTGAGGAGCGGCGCGCTGCCGCCCCTCGACGCAAGGAATGCAGGGCGGCGCAGGCGAGGGAGGGAGGGCAGGCAGAGACCTGGGAAGACCAGAGACCAGGGAGCGAGAGTGCATGCGACGCAGGCGAGGCAAGGAGGGGTGACCAAGACGGTGGTGCCACAGGAGAGTGTCGTGCGACAAAGCGCGACACTCACAGGGGGCCGCCAGCTGACCAGACGTAGACGCAGACGCAGCTACCTGAGGGGACTCAGTGGTCAGTGTGTACAGACTCGAGCCAGGTGCACGGGTGAACGTGGCCAAGTGCCGGCCCGTCCTAGCACACGTACAGTGAGTCACTCGCTGACTCGCAGGAGTGAACTGGTCAACCTCCCGATCCTGGAGGTCAGCTCCACTCACCAAGTTCGTAGAGAACGAGGGGAGGTAAAGACCTGACAGCGAGCCGGACGGGACGGCCGGACACGGCAGAACCGTGGAGTAGTGGGCAAGGACTGGACCCCCGGAGGGGTCCGCCAGGGAGACTGGAACTGGCCGACTAAGCGGCGTGAGTGTGGTGCAGTCGCGAAAGAAGGAGCGAGAAGCTCCTGAGTCAAGGGTGAAGGTGTGCGAGACCGTAGGTGGCGCAGTACCAGAGAGAGCAGACTCACCAGCACCTGAAGCCACGGCCTCACCAGTACCTAGAGCAGTAGACGTACTAGCACCGAGAGCAGCAGCCTCACCAGCACCTAGAGCAGGAGACGCACTAGCACCTAGAGCAGCAGCCTCACCAGGGTCAGGCGGTACGCACAGAGAACAGGCACGATCAGCACTAGTAGGCAATGCATACATGGCAGTGAGAATAGCATCATAGTCACGCGCAAAGATATCTACCCTCTGTCCATGCAGCTCCAGCCAGGTGGGGAGCTCAGCCTCGTCGCCAAACACTGTGCGCCAGTCGTCGCTCAGACGAGCGAAGCAGCGGGACTGTGTGTGACCAAGCGTCCCACAAGGCTGACCAGTCCTAGCACCTGTGCGAATGACGTACGGGCAGCGAACTGTACGCGTAGACCTGCTACACTGAGCGTACCACTCCTGGAGCTGCCGGGGCGTAAGTGTCTCACGTGGACGCCCCTGCAGCTGTAGCGGGCCACTGCCAGACGCTCCCAACTGACCAGCTCCAGGGCGACAGCTACGACGGCTACTGCGACAACCCCAGCTAGTATACCACTCACTAAGCTGCTGGGGCGTCAGAGGCTCGCGTGAACGTCGCTGGAGCTGCATCTGGCCACCTGCCAGTAGCAGTAGCAGCAGCAGTAGCGCGGGCAAGGCAGGCGCGGCAGGCAGGCAGGCAAGCAGGCAGGCAGGCAGGCAGGCAGGCCGGCAGGCAGGCAGGCAGCCAGGCAGGCAGGCAGGCAGGCAGACAGGCAGGCAGGCAGGCAGGCAAGCAGACAGACAGGCAGGCCGGCAGGCAGGCAGGCAGGCCGGCAGGCAGGCAGGCAGTCGCGCAGGCAGGCAGGCCGGCAGGCAGGCAGGCAGCCAGGCCGGCAGGCAGGCAGGCAGACAGGCAGGTCGTCAGGCAGGCAGGCAGGTGCTCACCAGGCGAGCAGGGCCGGCGCTCGACGGGCGGCGGCCGAGTAGGCGCATGGCAGCGGCGGCGTCGGGGCCGCAAAACCGGCTGCAGAGCAGGGCCGAAGCAGCTGCAGGGCGGGGCCGTCTCAGCGGCAGTAGCAGGGTGGGGCCGCGTCAGCGGCAGGTCGGGGCCGTGGCAGCTGCAGAGCGGGGCCGCATCAGCGGCAGGTCGGGGCCGTGGTAGCTGCAGGGCGGGGCCGCATCAGCGGCAGGTCGTGGCCGAGGCAGAGGGCCGCGCGCGGCTCGGCGCGGGCTGCGCTGACAGCGCGTGGAGCTGCTGCAGGCCGCGCGCGGCCGCGCTAGGGAGTAGCGGGCCGCGCGCGGCTCGGCGCGGGCTGTTGCGGGCCGCGCGCGGGCCGCGCGAGGCAGTAGCAGGCCGCGCGCGGCTCGGCGCGGGCTGCTGCGGGCCGCGCGCGGGCCTCGCGAGGCCGTAGCAGGCCGCGCGCGGCTCGACGCGGGCTGCGCGCGGCAGCTGCGGGCTGCGCGCGGCTGCAGCGGGCTGTGCGCGGCTCGGTGCGGGCTGCGCGCGGCTGCAGCGGGCTGTGCGCGGCTCGGCGCGGGCTGCGTGGGCTCTGTGCGGGCTGCGCGCGGCTGCAGCGGGCTGCGCGCGGCTCGGCGCGGGCTGCGCGGGCTCTGTGCGGGCTGCGCGCGGCTGCAGCAGGCTGCGCGGGCCTTACGGGCCTCTAGGGGCGGCGCGTGGGCCTTACGGGCCTCTAGGGGCAGTGCGCTGGCCTAGGGCAGTAGGAGGCAGCGCTAGGGCTGCTGGACGGCGCACATAGTGCAGCACGTCACAAGGCAAGGCAAGGCAGGCAGGTACGTGGGGTAGCGCGGTAACCGCAGCGGTAGGTGGGCCCGGAAAAAAAAAAAAAAAACGGTCCTACGGACCTTAGTGCTCTGAAACCATGTCAGAATCTAGCAGCAGGAATGAATGAACTAGCAGCATGCAGGAGTACAAGTAGTAAACCCTAATTGGGCTGTACCCCATATGGGCTACCCCACTACAGCCTAGACAATATCCAGCATATATGTTTAACATAAATAGGGGGAAAGCTAGCTAGGCGAAGAGGTAGGGCGAAGATGGCTCGGTGATGGTTGCGATTGGTGCGGAGGCGACTCGGGAGTGGTTCGGTGCGACGAAATAGGCCGAACAGGTTCGTCGCGTGACCCTCGGGATGGCCTCGCTAGAAACTGTCTACAGTAAGGAATTCTAATTCCTTACAGCGGTGATCCACAACATTGCTTTCCCTTTGTGATTGCCGCTGTAACACTGTTCTGTGTGGTAACCTGGTGGCTCAATGTAGCTGACAGAATGTACCGCGGTCTTATGAACTGGTGCTGTGATTCATTCAGACTGGAGTTGCTGCGCGCAGCTCTGACACCTGTTGCTTTTTTCCATCCGTAACTGGCTAATCTCCACTCGCTCGCCTAAGCGCCCACCGATCTGCAGCCATGCTTTCCGCAGCTTCGCGCACCTCTTCCCGGGGCCTTCACAAGGTTCGTGTCAGTGTCGTCGCCCATATATCGTGCTAGTGGATCTGAGGTGGCGCTTGAGTCGGCGCAAAAGTCACAGGTGTACAGTGCTGGTGGATCTGACACAAAAGTCACATGTCCTTCTGCCGTGCCCGTTCGCAACTTCGGAAAGGCGCGAGATCGGGTGCCAGTGTATCTATATTGCATGCTTTCACATCGTGTCCGATATTTTCTGTATTCTGTAAATCTACAAGGAGGAGGCTTGCTCCACGACTTCCCCTCCTCCCTCCGCCCCCTCCGCCCCCTCCGCCCCCTCCCCCCCTCCCGCCTTCCCCCAGGCCCTCGGATCCATCGCAGCCGTCCGCCTGCTCGCCCCCGCCGCATCTCCCGCGTCGCCTTTCACCACCTCCGCTTCCTCTCCCGCCGCCGCCTCCACCGCTGTCGCTCACGCCGCGAAACCCGCCAAGAGGGGCGGACTGCTCTCGATGCTCTTCGGGTCCGCGCCGCCTCCCGGGCCGCCGATGTTCGAGCCGCTCCCTGGGGTTACTATTCCGCCGCCCCTGACGGAGTTTAAAGCCACTGAGACGGTTGTCTCGACCCTGCCGAATGGGCTCCGGATTGCTTCGGAGAACCTTCCTGTGAGTCTACATATGATCCGCTGCTAGAAACATATTCAGATGGTGGCCGTAATGCTTCGCTTCGCTTATTCCTAAAGCTTTTCCTCCCACGTTCCCCACCCTCCCGGTGCCCAGAGCCCACAGCACAGCACAGCACAGCACAGCACAGCACTGCACTGCACTGCACTGCACTGCACTGCACTGGTCGGGCGTGAGAAGGAGTGCACCTGAACGCGCCTCACTGCCTACCCACCCCTCCCCCGCTCGCTCTCGTCCGATCCTCCAGTCCCCCACCGTGACAGAGCGGCTGTACATCGACCCAAGGGGCCGGGCAGCGCGCAGGGGGGGGCGCGAGAAACGCAGCGCGTCTCACTGCCCGTCTCTCCCGCTCTTCCTTTCCCCTCTCTGTCCCGCGCGTGGCAGGGCCCCACGGCCACGGTGGGGCTGTACATCGATGCGGGCAGCGTGCACGAGAGCGCGGAGAGCAGCGGCGCGTCGCACCTGCTGGAGCGCATGGCGTTCAAAAGCACCGCCAACCGCACGCACTTCCGCCTCATCCGTGAGGTGCGCACTTCCGCCTCATCCGTGAGGTGCGCCCTTCCGCCTCATCCGTGAGGTGCGCCCTTCCGCCTCATCCGTGAGGTGCGCGCACATTGGATCAACGGGGTGTATCAGGGCGATGCGCTTATCAGATCAGGGGGGTGTTTTTTTGGGGGGTGGTTCATGGCTTATCAGCGGCGTGGCGTGTGCACGTGCAGGTCATGGGAGCCACTGTGGTGCCCGCAGCGTCTCACGAGCATACTGCTGCACGGGGAGGGTGGCAGCAGACACCTTTCAAATCCTTCCAACACTATCCATCTCCGCATCCTTCCAACACCATCCATCTCCGCATCCTTCCAACACCATCCATCTCCGCATCCTTCCAACACCATCCATCTCCGCATCCTTCCAACACCATCCATCTCCCCATCCTTCCAACACTATCCATCTCCCCATCCTTCCAACACTATCCATCTCCCCATCCTTCCAACACTATCCATCTCCCCATCCTTCCAACACTATCCATCTCCCCATCCTTCCCTTCCTCTCCCCTCCCCGCCCCATCGCCCCTCTCCCCTCCCCGCCCCATCGCCCCTCTCCCCTCCCCGCCCCATCGCCCCTCTCCCCTCCCCGCCCCATCGCCCCTCTCCCCTCCCCGCCCCATCGCCCCTCTCCCCTCCCCGCCCCATCGCCCCTCTCCCCTCCCCGCCCCATCGCCCCTCTCCCCTCCCCGCCCCATCGCCCCTCTCCCCTCCCCGCCCCATCGCCCCTCTCCCCTCCCCGCCCCATCGCCCCTCTCCCCTCCCCGCCCCATCGCCCCTCTCCCCTCCCCGCCCCATCGCCCCTCTCCCCTCCCCGCCCCATCGCCCCTCTCCCCTCCCCGCCCCATCGCCCCTCTCCCCTCCCCGCCCCATCGCCCCTCTCCCCTCCCCGCCCCATCGCCCCTCTCCCCTCCCCGCCCCATCGCCCCTCTCCCCTCCCCGCCCCATCGCCCCTCTCCCCTCCCCGCCCCATCGCCCCTCTCCCCTCCCCGCCCCATCGCCCCTCTCCCCTCCCCGCCCCATCGCCCCTCTCCCCTCCCCGCCCCATCGCCCCTCTCCCCTCCCCGCCCCATCGCCCCTCTCCCCTCCCTGCCCCATCGCCCATCTCCCCTCCCCGCCCCATCGCCCCTCTCCCCTCCCCGCCCCATCGCCCCTCTCCCCTCCCCGCCCCATCGCCCCTCTCCCCTCCCCGCCCCATCGCCCCCTCTCCCCTCCCCGCCCCATCGCCCCTCTCCCCTCCCCGCCCCATCGCCCCTCTCCCCTCCCCGCCCCATCGCCCCTCTCCCCTCCCCGCCCCATCGCCCCTCTCCCCTCCCCGCCCCATCGCCCCTCTCCCCTCCCCGCCCCATCGCCCCTCTCCCCTCCCCGCCCCATCGCCCCTCTCCCCTCCCCGCCCCATCGCCCCTCTCCCCTCCCCGCCCCATCGCCCCTCTCCCCTCCCCGCCCCATCGCCCCTCTCCCCTCCCCGCCGCCATCGCCCCTCTCCCCTCCCCGCCCCATCGCCCCTCTCCCCTCCCCGCCCCATCGCCCCTCTCCCCTCCCCGCCCCATCGCCCCTCTCCCCTCCCCGCCCCATCGCCCCTCTCCCCTCCCCGCCCCATCGCCCCTCTCCCCTCCCCGCCCCATCGCCCCTCTCCCCTCCCCGCCCCATCGCCCCTCTCCCCTCCCCGCCCCATCGCCCCTCTCCCCTCCCCGCCCCATCGCCCCTCTCCCCTCCCCGCCCCATCGCCCCTCTCCCCTCCCCGCCCCATCGCCCCTCTCCCCTCCCCGCCCATCGCCCCTCTCCCCTCCCCGCCCCATCGCCCCTCTCCCCTCCCCGCCCCATCGCCCCTCTCCCCTCCCCGCCCCATCGCCCCTCTCCCCTCCCCGCCCCATCGCCCCTCTCCCCCCCCCCCCGCCCCTCTCCCCTTTCCCCCTCTCCCGCTGCCCACTCTCCCCCTTCCCACCGCCCCTCAGATAGAGGCGATGGGAGCCAACATGCAGTCGTCGGCATCACGGGAGCAGATGGCGCTCACAGCCGCCCTCCCCACCTCTTTCCCCCTCTCTCCCTTTCCCCCTCTCCCCTTTCCCCCTCTCCCCTTTCCCCCTCTCCCGCTGCCCACTCTCCCCCTTCCCACCGCCCCTCAGATAGAGGCGATGGGAGCCAACGTGCAGTCGTCGGCATCACGGGAGCAGATGGCGCTCACAGCCGCCCTCCCCACCTCTTTCCCCCTCTCCCCTTTCCCCCTCTCCCCTTTCCCCCTCTCCCCTTTCCCCCTCTCCCCTTTCCCCCTCTCCCGCTGCCCACTCTCCCCCTTCCCATCGCCCCTCAGATAGAGGCGATGGGAGCCAACGTGCAGTCGTCGGCATCACGGGAGCAGATGGCGCTCACAGCAGACGCCATGCGCACGTACGTGCCCGAGATGGTGGAGCTGCTCGCCGACACCGTGCGCAACTCGCTCTTCCACGACTGGGAGGTCAAGGAGCAGGTGCGCGCACCACGGGTGGGCTTGGGACTTGGGTTTGGAAGGACGTTCACTGGGCCTCAGGGTGGTGCCACTGCTGCTGTCACTCTGTCAGGACTGGCAGGTCACGCACCAGGTGCTTTCATGGGTGGGTGGGCTCCATGTGGGGCATTGAATGTGTTACAAGGAAAGCCCATTCACTCTTCCCACTTCCCCATCCCCCTTCCTCATCCCGCCTTCCCCTCCCCATTCCCCATTCACCCTCCCCACTTCCCCTGCCCACCTTCTTCCAGGTGGACAAGGTGCGCAGCGAGCTGGCGCAGCTGCAGGCCACCAACCCGCAGGGCCTCATGATGGAGGCGCTGCACTCCGCCGGCTACGCGGGTGCACTGGGCCAGCCGCTGCTGGCGCACGAGTCGGCGCTGGCGCGGCTGAACGGGCAGGCGCTGTACGAGTTCGTGGCGCCCAACTACACGGCGCCGCGCATGGTGGTGGCGGCGGCGGGCGTGCAGCACGAGGAGCTGGTGGACGTGGTGGCGCCGCTCTTCCAAGACATGCCTGCTGTGCAGCCGCCCCCCGCGCCCGAGTCGCAGTATGTGGGCGGCGACTGGCGCATGGCGGCCGACTCCCCTGTGAGTGCTCTTGGATTAAGGTTACAGGGGATAGGGTTACAAGGGTACATATTGTAGCAGGCTTTTCTCACAAGGTGCCAGTGTCTCGCTGAGTAGCTCTTTCACTGTACCCTGTCTCTCGCCACGCTGTCCCCATCGCCTCCACTGCCTGCACTGCATGTGCTTCGCTGCACTGCATGTGCTTCGCTGCACTGCCTGTGCTTCGCTGCACTGCATTTCGCCCACCTTCTGTTCTCAACCGACCCTCCTATCGCTTGCTTACAGTTGTCAGGAGGCTGCGTGGTGAGAGAGCCAACGCGCCTTGTGCGTGTTGAGCATCAAAAGGCCAACGTATGCCGCCTGGCGCAGCACAAGGCTCACCTTGCTTCTCTGCCCTTCTTCACCTTACTCCCTGCCGCTCCCTCGTCTGCCCCACTCACGCTGTTCACAGGAGACGCACGTGGCGCTGGGATTTGAGTTTGGGGGGGGGTGGCGCAACGAGAAGGACGCGCTGGCAGTGGTGCTGCTGCAGACCCTCCTGGGGGGCGGCGGCTCCTTCTCCGCGGGTGGCCCGGGCAAGGGCATGTACTCGCGCCTCTGTGAGTCCTGCTTTCAAGGCGTCTAATGCTTCTTACCTCGTCTAATTCGCGCTCCCCACTTACCAACTCCTTAATAACTATGCTTTTTCTGTCTCCCTCCAAACACGCGCACGTGCTGAACCACTTCAGCATCGTGACGTCCCGCTCCACTCTCCTTTGGCCCTCGGCTCATCCCACTGCTGCCTTCGTTTCCGCCCTCCTACCCCTTTCCCCCTTGCCCCCTGCCCCCGTGCCCCATGCCCCCTGCCCCCGTGCCCCCTGCCCCCTGCCTCCTGCCTCCTGCCTCCTGCCTCCTGCCCCCCTGGGCAGACACGAGGGTTCTGAACCAGTACGGCATGGTGACGTCATGCAGCGCGTTCAACTCCATCTACAACGACACCGGGCTCGTCGGCATCCACGCCACCGCCGTGAGTGCTGAACAGGAATCTATAGTGGAGGGGTGCCCTGCCACCGCAGTGAGTGCTTTAAGTTCAGGGTTTAGTAAGGTTTGGGGTTTGGAGTTTAGGCATCCATGCCACCGCCATGAGTGCTGTAAGGGGAGAGACCTAAAAAAGAAGCTCCTTTTCCCCGTCTCTCCCTTCTTCCCCCGTCCTCCCTCCTTCGCATGTGTACATCAGGCATGGGTCCTTGCGCCTGTGTATGCTGACATCATGTCTCGCACATTCCATTTGTCAAGTGCCTAACAGCGCTCCCCCCCTCTCCTCTCCCTTTCCCTCTTCCCCTCGTTTCCCCCCTCGGCACGCGCACACCAGGCGTCAGGCCATGCGGCAGAGCTGGTGGACATCATGACTCGCGAGCTGCTCGCCGTTGCCGAGCCCAATGGAGGTGCCGTGCGGGGGAAGGCAGGGCAGGGCAGGGAGGGGCAGGGCGGGGCAGAGCAGGGCGGGGCAGAGCGGGGCGGGGCGAGGCGGAGCAGGGACGCATGTGGGGGCGGGTGGGACGGGGGATGTGAGGTGGGGGGAGATGAGGTGCGAGGGAGGTGCATGATTAGCTGTTCAAAGCTTGTCGATGCTCATGCTCATGCTCATGGCACAGAGAAGTTGAGGTGTGCGCGAGGCGAGAGGCATGAGGCAGGTTGGCACTGGAGGGAGGTCAGATAGGAGTGATGCAAGGTGTGAGGGGCATGAGAAGCGATGCCACTAGAGAAGCGATGCCACTAGAGAAGCGATGCCACTAGAGAAGCGATGCCACTAGAGAAGCGATGCCACTAGAGAAGCGATGCCACTAGAGAAGCGATGCCACTAGAGAAGCGATGCCACTAGAGAATCGATGCCACTAGAGCGCGGCAACGCTGCCACTCACTCCTCTTGCTCCTGCCTGCTAACACCGGCTTCCTCCTTCAATACCACCTTGCCCTCCTCATCCCACTTTCCCGCCAGTGCACCCTGGCCCTCTCCACCTCCCACCAGTGGCGGCAGAGGAGCTGGAGAGTGCAACAAGAGTGCGAGCAACTGGATGTGCTTCTCTAACTCGCATCTCCCCTTACCCGTTTTCCCCACCGCACCGCACCGCCTACCTCACAGTATCGGCAGAGGAGCTGCAGCGCGCCAAGAACGCGTGCATCTCATCCATCGAAATGAACCTCGAGTCGCGGGTGAGATGCACACCCAGGGGGGCGAGCCTTGGATCACATGGGAAAGAGAGAGGTCTTGGTGATGTGTAAGCAGTGGGTTGCAATGGAGGTCGTGCCTTGTTACTGCTGCTCATGCCCATAGCGCCCTCGCTGCCATGTCACTTATCGTGGCATGCCTCCTCTCCCATCTCAATTCATCATTTCCCATCTCATCCCATCCTTTTCAGGCCATTCCATGCCATGCAGTCCCAAGCCATGTGATTGCTTGCCATCAGTTCCCTCCTTCCCTCTGCCCCTCTTTTTTTTAATCACCCCACGGCATCACATCAGGTGGTGGTGGCGGAGGATATCGGCCGTCAGATCCTCACCTATGGCCACAGGTACGCCATCGCAACCGAGTAGGCGCTGGTCCTCCGCTGTCATGTCATCCTTCACGCTTCTTGCTCGTCGATCTGCTAGAAAGGCAAGGTCGAACGAAGGCCACTCCTTACGTGTGCCTGCAATTTGGTACTTCTTTCATGCAATTTGGTACTTCTTTCATGCAATTTGGTACTTCTTTCATGCAATTTGGTACTTCTTTCATGCAATTTGGTACTTCTTTCATGCAATCTGGTACTTCTTTCATGCAATCTGGTACTTCTTTCATGCAATCTGGTACTTCTTTCATGCAATCTGGTACTTCTTTCATGCAATCTGGTACTTCTTTCATGCATTCTGCCATTCGTGGCGAAGCGCTCTCTCATCCTTCCATCCGAGTTTGTTATGACGCTTAGCTGCTTGATAGCACTCGAGCGTTGAGCCCTGGCTGGCTTGAAGCTTCTTCTGAGCTGCCTCAAAATTTGTCTTATTTAGTTGAGGTTTGGAGCCTCGGCTAACTCCAAGCCACTCATATTCATGTCGGTTGTGGCCGCTTTGTGTCCTTCCTTTCTGTGCGCCCTCCCTTCCTCCCCGCCTACTGGGAACGTCAGGAAGCCACCGCATGACTTCATTGCAAAGCTGAGGGAGGTGACAGCGGCCGACATCGCCAGCGTGGCGCGGAAAATCATCTCCACGCCCCTCTCCATGGCATCCTACGGTGATGGTGAGTTGTCCCTCTCCATGGCATCCTACGGTGATGGTGAGTTGTCCCTCTCCATGGCATCTTACGGTGATGGTGAGTTGTCCCTCTCCATGGCATCATACGGTGATGGCCGATGTTTCAATCTTTCCACCCCCACCCCCTCTTTCTCATCCCCAACCTCTCCTCCCTCTGCAATCGCACTACTGCTGACCAGACAACAATGTGTGATCTATCCCTCCCTCCCGCGTCCTTCCTGCAGTTGTTCACGTTCCTCGGTTCGACCAAGTTGCCGCTCGTTTCAGTTGAATCGTTTCCATCTACTCGTAAAAGCTCATGCCTAGAGCAGCTGTTACCGTATGTTGACCAGTTACCATGCAAGTTCAACTGTGGATCCGCGAATCTAGCTCAAGCTATATAAGGGGAAGCACGGCACTTGACCTGGGGTGCCAGTGGCACATTGTAACATTGCTGTACAACCACCACCGTACGTATAACGTGGATATAAATCAGGTACCTTACGAATTTTTCCAGCTTTGGATGGAAGCTACCAGTGTATTTGGTGTGCTAGAAGTGGAGGTAAGACTTGAAATGAGAACCTCGAATGCTTTTATCGTAATCACCCGGATATAAGAAATATATTTCAACAAAAAGACCCTAGGGTCTTATGAAGACTACGGGAAGAAATGGTGGGGGGTCGTCTCCTATGGTAGTAATATACCGTAAAACCCGGGTCTTACAAATTAACATGTTTTTTATACTTGTATTTGAATGCAAAAATCACGTTGGTGTTTGATTTGTTTTTAGATTTCGGAAAAGGGGCACGCCGAGAATGTTTTTGTGACGACGGTTCATCGATAAGAAATCCACTTATTGCTTTCTGATTTGACAGCCACATAGCGAATCAATTCAAATGAACCTCGAAGCACGACTATGAGAATCCCATCGTCAGGCATTTGACATGTGGCATCACGCTCGCAACTGGTCACGCTTTGATTTATGAGCTTGGTGTTGGGCTGAGAAAAGCCCTTAGGATCTTTTCAAGGCTAAGGGCGCGTGTCCTTATACAGTGTTTTGCAAAACTCGTCTTTTTAGTTGAACTTCTACCATTTGAACCTAGGTCGACCTAGGCTCGAGCATATAGATTCATTTGGCTCAAGCCGCTGTTCCTCACTTCACATGTATCACACGACACATAAGAGTTCGACTAGCGAAGTTCAGCTTTGAACAGTAATTTCCGAGTCGCGCTGAGATTTCGTAGGTTACCCGTTAGGGCGGTGCAGTTCGTGACCGTATCTGGCTTCAGTAACCAGATACGATGTACCTCGCTACTGTCGTGAACCTCGCGGATTTTCGTACGTGCGCAGAAGGACACACGACTGGATGAATGAAAACGCAAAAATCTGAAAGCAGGTCGGCTTTAGTTCAGTCTCCTACTTCATTCACTCAGTTTGACCTAGGACACACGATTTCCTCGCGAACATTTTGACGAGATAAACGAAACGGGTTACCAGCAAAAGTTCAACCTTTTTTCCAAACTTCTACACCAAAGGACACGCGCGCTAAGGCCCTGAGTAGGAATGTTGTAATTGCGGAAGCGTTTTAATGAACTGTTGAACCACCTTGCACTAGTGTGTGAGAGCAAGATAGATTGATTATAGCAAAGTAATACAAGGTTTTTATATGATTACATGGAATAAGAAAGGATGCAAATAACCAGTACTGTAGCTGTTGCGGTTCGATACAACGACGACTCAGGCAACAGCTCAATGTCGAGTCAGTTGTGTGTCCTTGCTGTCGCGCTGTACTTGTCAGGTCAAAGGTCGCTGACCTTTGACCTTCGCGTAACCTCCAGCTGTTACTTTCTGTCAACCTCCTCTGTTGACTCGCCATTGCTCCGCTCTAATTAGCCTCGTTTGTGGTTCAATGTTTCGACACATCAAAAGCGTTAATTAATTGTTTCCAACACTCCCCTTCGCTTCTGGAGTGTCGTTGCTGGTGACGTGGCCTTGTCCAGTCAGCAGCATGCAGTACTCGAACTTCTGCTTTCCGAGCTTCTTGGTCAAATAATCCGCTGCCATCTCTGATGTGGGGCAGTAGGATAGCTCGAGTCTCCCCTTCTCGATTTCGTCCTTCACGAAGAAATATTGTAGGGCGATGTGCTTCGTTCGATTCGCGAACCCGTTCTTGTTCGCTATGCGAATTGCCGATTGGTTGTCGCAGAACAGGGAGAAGCTGGGTAACTGAGCCAGCTTCGCTTCTTCCAGTAGTTCGCGAAGGTACAATCCTTCCTTGGTGGCTGAGCAGAGTGCGATATATTCTGCTTCAGCTGAGGAGAGAGCAATTAACTTTTGTTTGCTCGACTGCCACGAGATGGGGCCGATAGGTTCGAATCAGTAGATGTAGCCGCTGCACGATCGTCTGTTGTTGGAATCGATGGCGTGGTCAGCATCCACGTAGCCGATTAGCTTGGGCGTCATAGTTCCGGTTTTGTGATAGGTTAGGCCGATTGTCGGAGTGTTGACGAGATAGTGAAGTGCGCGGTCGAGCTCCGCCATGTGATCCGCTTCAGGTTTCTTGAGGTAGGTGGCGAGTTGGCTTGCTGAGTACGATAGATCCGGTCGGCAGGTAACGGTTGCGAAGAGTAGACATCCTAGCTTTTGCTGGTAGTCGCGTATGCCGGCGGGTTTGAGTGGAGCAGAGGTTTCCTTGTGATTTCCGGCGGCGTAGCGATATGGCGTGGAGATAGTGGCTGGGGTTAATCCGAAGCGCTTGGCGATGGTGTCGGCGTATTTCGCGGCGCTGAGGTAGATTGCGTTGTCCCCGTCTTGTATGTTGAGTCCCAGGTACTGTGTCACGGTAGAGGAGACGATGAGTGTGAGATCATGCTGCAGCTCCCCTTCGAACCAGGTCGTGATGCCGGCGGTGGAGCCTTTTTAGAGCAGATCGTCTACGTAGACGATGAGCAAAATGTAGTCGGCGCCTTTCGTGAGTCGGTACATTCCCTGGTCGTGTGGCAGTTGGCGAAATCTGATGCGAATTAGCCGGGCGTGTAGGTACTGCTGCCACAGCCTCGGAGCTTGCTTGATGCCATATAGGGACTTCAGCAATTGACAGACTTGGTTGGGGTTTGTGTTAGACCCGTGCGGTTGCTCGACGAAGATCTCAGCATCGATGGGAGCGTAGAGAAAGGCGTTGGCGACGTCGATTTGGCGAAGCTTCTTCCGCTGCATGGCGGCTATCGCAGGAGAATTTGGAGAGAGGTAAGTCGGCTAACCGGTGCGAAAGTTTCGGTGAAGTCTCGTCCGTGCTCTTGGTCGAAGCCGCGTACGACCCAGCGCGCCTTGAACTTATCGATCGTTCCGTCAGCTTTTGTTTTCACGCAGAAGACCCATTTTCCGGTGAGAACGGTTTTGTTACGTGCCACTCCGATAGGCACTATCTTCCAGGTGTTTCTGTCTTCTAGTGCCTTTAGTTCCCTGTCCATGGCTACGTACCACTTTTCCCTGTGCTCCCCCCCCCCCCCAGAGCCTGCTGAACTGTGGCAGGCTCCTTAGGTGGCGCTGCTCCGTGGACGGCGGTGATGAGTCCCAGTATCTGCAGCCCACTCTGTGTGTAGCGAGGGAAATTTGCGTCCTCGGGATAGGCTGCTTCGTCTCCCGCTTCTGGGTCACGTAAGAAATTGGGTCCTATGCATTCTGAAACGTCGGTGTTGACTGGCTGAGGTGTAACGTAACCGTTGTCGGCGAAGTCGTAGTAGAATGACGTGCATCCAACACGCGGTGTTATTTCGTGCGACAGCTCGACCACATCAAAGACCTCTTGGGTGATCCAGAATGTGGACCCAAGGCTTGGAGGAAGCTTCTGGATGTGCACTCACCGACACACGCTACCGGCATCGTGCTACTCGCATGGCAGCTGCGCGACATCAAGTTCGTTGATGGAGAGCCGATGCAACCGGTGTTGGACGAGATGCGCGACATCTTCACGAAGCTCCAAGGCGGCGGTGTGGTGTACCCGGAGCTCGTGCAGTGCGTGGAGATCGTGATACGGCTACCGTAGTCGTGGTCTGCCCCTGCCATCAACCTCAACTCCCAACAACCCCAATGGAGCGTGGATTACATCCGGGCGCATATTCTTGAGGAGGAATTGCGGCGCCGGAGTGTGGAGCGCTCGGAGGAGGGGGCTGGCTATGGAGTTGGAGGTGGAAAGAGTGGCTTCAAGAAGAAGTGGAAGGGCAAGAACAAGGAAAATCCTAAGGAGGATGGCGGCGGCGGTCAAGGGGAGGTGTGCTTCTACTGCAAGAAGCGCGGACATCGTTGGCGGAAGTGCTACCAACGACCCAACGATTGAACCCCGCCTTCATCAAGCAACCAGCATGGTGGCAAGAGGAGTGGGGGAGTCATGGGAGCTAGTGGAGAGGAGAAGGATGAGAAGAAAAGAGGTAAATATGAGGAGCGGAAGGTTGGGTTCTTCTTCTTCGTGAACGAAGGCGCAACCGACCTCGCTATGGCTGCCAAGGTTCTCCTACACCCCCTCACCCATTGGGTGATTGATTCCGGGAGCTCTTGGCACATGACTCCTCGTGCGGACCTACTCGATGAGATTCAGCCCGCGGAAATCTCTACAGTCACATCCGCGACGGGCGCCAAGGCCAAGGTCATGGGCATGAGATACGCCAAGTTCATGGGAGTGGATGGAGAGCTCGTGGGGCTGAAGAACGTGCTACGGGTGCCGGACTTGTGCGCGAACCTGATTTCTACCGGCCGGTTGGGAGATGCGGGTGTTGACACCGAGACGATTGGCTCAGAGCGCTATCATGCCTACAACGACGAGCGCCTCATTTGGGACCTGCAGCGGAAGGGAGATGTCCACAAGCGCATGTGGCAGATCCCGGTCCTCCCTTGGCGGAAATCGGGCAAGGCGGCAGCCGCGGCATCTATGGAGGAGAGTGTCACTGAGGAGGAGCAGCAAGGTGTGCAAGGAGAGGAGCTGATTGGAGGAAGCGCGGCGGTGAAGGCGTCGGCTACCTCGGGCCAAGCGGATTGGGAGACTTGGCATCGGCGGCTCGCACACGTGGCTGTTTCTACATTGGAGGTGATGCACAAGGAGAAGTGCATGCACGACCTGCAACTGCAAGAAGATGGCGCTTCATTTGGCAACTGCGAAGCATGCATGCAAAACAAGTTTGCGCGGTTCCCGTTTCCACGTACTGAGGGATCAACCAAGGCACCATTGGAGGTGGTGCACATGGACCTGGTGGGTCCTATGAGGACGGAGGGGACTGGGGGAGTGTTGTACTTCCTCACCATGGTGGACGAATGGAGCCGGTTCGCATAGGCACGTCCCTTGTCCAAGAAGAGCGATGCTGCAGAGGCAATCAAGGAGGATTGGTTGCCGATGGTGGAGCGGCAAGCGATGCGGCTGGTGAAGGTGCTGAGGAGTGACCGTGGTGGAGAGTTCCATGGAGAAGACTTCACCAAGTTTCTCAAGAGGAACGGCATCCGACACCAGCTGACCTGCCCAGGAACACCGCAGCAGAACGGCATTGCTGAGCGTGCCAACCGGACCATTGGCGAGGCGGCTAAGACCTTGTTGGGGGCTGCTGGGATGCTCCACAAGTTCTGGCCTGAAGCTGTTCGCCATGTCATCGTGGTCAAGATTAGGGTCTTGACGCATGTTGGCGACAAGCATTGGGTATCGTACGAGGGTTGGCTTGGAAAGAAGCCATCCATTGACATGCTGCGGGTGTGGGGCTGCATGGGGCTTGTGATGGTGCCTAAGGAGCAGAGGCACAAGCTGGAAGTTGCTGCTGTGTGGGCTGTCCATCAAGGAATGGCTCCTTACTCGAAGGGGTGGCTGATGTGGGACCCCAAGAGCAAGAAGACGCTGGTCAGCCGTGACGTCAAGTTTGTGGAGGACGTCATGTACAAGGACTGGCAGCAGCAGCAGCAGGTGCAGATTGGCTTGCGTCTGCAAGAGATTGAGCGGTCTGCAGTGGAGGAGGTTCAGCTGCACCTTGATGATCTCCACGGGTCAGAGCTGACCAGTGACCACAGTGGCGGTGGTGAGCAGCAAGTTTCTGGTCCTGCTGAAGAGGAGGGGTTGGAGGATGAGTCGGCACGTGTGGACTCACCATCTCAGCCCGAGCCTGCTGCAACCGCCAAGGTCACCAAGAGGACCCATGACACTAGATGGGCAGCAGACTGCAACCTGAGAGAAGAGAGTGGCAGCGCCACCTTCAAGGCTGAAGTATAGCCGTTTGGGAGGACCCAAGCAAGGTGCCATGGCGGTTCAGGCGGATGAGGGACAGCATGAGGAGATGGCTTTCTGTTTCTTCACACCCTTGCCTGGAGAACCAGCCACAGTGGAGGAGGCACTGAGTAGACCCTAGAAGGAGGAGTGGAAGGTTGCTGTGGATGTGGAGTTCAACAGTCTCATTGAGAATGGGACTTGGGAGCTTGTTGAGTTACTCGAGGGCCGACAGCCGATCAGCAGCAAGTGGGTTTTCAAGGTGAAGAGTGGAGCTGATGGTGCGTTGGAGCGGTTCAAGAGCCGCTTGGTTGCCAAGGGGTTTCAGCAGAAAGAGAAGGTTGAATTCAAGGAGATCTTTGCTCTCGTTGTCAAGCCAGTGACATTGAGAACTGTGCTGGCTGGCGGCTCTGTGAAGGAATGACACGTGAAGCAGATGGATATCACCACTGCATTCCTCAATGGAATACTGCTGGAGGATATCTACATGGCGCAGCCCGACGGCTATGAGGATGGGACCAGCCGGGTGTGCAAGCTCAAGAAGGCTATCTATGGCCTTAAGCAAGCGCCCAGGTGCTGGTACGAGAAGCTGGAGGAGGTGCTGCTGAGTAAAGGCTTCAAGACGTCCCAAGAGGATCACAACTTCGAGAGGGGGAGCGGCTGCTCTTGCTTCTGGTGTATGTCGACGAGATACTGCTGTTCTCACCTTCCATGGAGCAGATTGAGAGGACACAGAAGCTGCTGATGGACAACTTCAAGTGCAAGATGCTGGGGGATGTCCACTACTACTTGGGGCTGCAGATTGAGAGGGATGTTGAGAGGAGGTGGCTGAAGATGCATCAGTCACACTACATCTCTGGTGTCATGGAGCACAATGGTGTGACTGGGGGTCACGCTGTGATGACACCGTTCCCTACGGGCTTCAAACTGAAGAAGGCAGCTAGTTGGGGAGGATGATGTACTCGAAGATGAGCAGCATAATGAGTACCAATCACTCATTGGGAGTGTGATGTATGCAGCTGTGCATACGCGACCTGATGCTTCATTCGGAGTGGGGCAGCTAGCCAGAGTTGTGCAGCGGCCCACTGAGGAGCAGTTGGAGGTGGCAAAGCGCTTGGTGCGCTACCTCGGATCAACGGCATCTGCTGGTGTTCAGTTTTCAGCTGGTGGCCAGCTGAAACAGATTGGAGCAGATGGGATCACGCCTGGAACCTTGAAGCTGTCGTGCTTCACCGACGCTACATGGGCCTCAGAGGAGGAGGATCAGTCATCAGTTGGCGGCTTTGTGTGCATGGTCGGAGGTGGACCAGTGAGCTGGAGGTCCAAGAAGCAGAGTGAGATTGCTCAGTCTTCCGGAGAGGCAGAGTACATGGCGATGTACCATGCCATCAAGGAGATCGTGCTCCTGAGGAAGCTGCTGGAGGACATGGTAGCTAAACAGCAGGGACCTACACCACTTTTCTCTGACAGCGAGGCTGCTATTGGCATGGCCAATAATCCTATCCTGAATGGGCTGAGTCAAAAAGCACATGAAGATTAAGTGGCACTGGGTGAGACATATGGTGAAGGAGGGAGTTGTTGAGCTTCACTATGTGAGAGTTTGCATGTGTGTGTGTCCATGCAGTCCGTTAGTCTGAGGGGGAGTTTGTTGGATGCACGTCATTCTGAGTGCATGTCATCCTAACGTCCTTCCGAATGCTCGTGCCATTTGTGCTTGCATAATTTGCATGAGCATATGTCCTTACACACGGCTGTTGGATTTTACCATCTCTGTGTTTTTCTCCAAGTCTACATGCTTTATCATGCAGGAGAAATCCAGAGCTTTCCAACGATACCAAGATCGCCTTATTCTGACCAAGATCGCCCAAGTTACAAGATTTCCAAGTTTTGGGAATTCTATCTCATTTTGAGATATTATCTACATTGGGCGATTATTGGGACATGACCATAAATTGATCTTTGGTGGGGTGGTTAGGAAGGCAACTTTGACTTTTGGATTGGGGTGGCTAGAAGTTTCTAGCATGGGTTGCAATTGTTACAACACCCCACTCGCCCTCCTCCCTTCCTAACCACCCCACTCGCCCTCCTCCCTTCATGCAAATCCAATTCAACTAGATTGGATTTTGCATGCGACACCTCTCGTGATGAGGGTTGCATCCTTGCTGCTAGGAAGGTTCCTACCATCCTTCCCTAGCTCTTGGAGAACCCCTTCCCTCTCATGGTTCTCTTGGAGTCCCCAACTCCAACCTTTCTATGCCTTAATGCTTGTACTTCCTCCTCAACCACACTAGTGATGCAGCTGCTGGACGTTTTCAATTGGTTCTCACTCTATAGACCATCTTTCTTGTGATTCAAGTTGGAGATGGTAGCTAAGCCTAAGGCGCAACATCCTACTGAGCGGATTTGCGTTTAGTTGAGAAATAAGTTCAACAACACCGCGGACAAGCTGTTTTCTTGCACCATTCGTTACGTCTTCCTTGGCTTTCCCACTGACGCGCCTGGCTGGCAGTTTTACCACCCAGCCTCGCGTCGCGTCCTGTCCTCCCAGGACGTCACGTTTGACGAGTCGGTTTGCTTCTACCATCTCTACCCGCAACGCACTACCCCTGTTCCTCCCCCCCACCCCCCCCCCCCCCCCCCTATCGCTCTTCTTAGCTCCAGGTCCCCCCCCCCCCCCCCGGTAGACTCCCTCCCCCCACAGGGTCCCGATCCCTCAGTTGTGACTCTGGTAGACCCATCCCCCTTGGTTGAGCCTTTGGAGGTCACCTCTGACACCTCTGGCCCAGCTGAGGGGGGTGACGTTGCTGCTGACGACACAACGATCACTCGCCGCTCCCTGCGCTTGGAGACCCTTCCTGGTTTTCCACCCCGGCCGTCTTCGCCGCCTCTGCAGCCTTTTACTGTCGACTTTGGTGCTGCTGGGGGTGGTGGTGCTGAGTCTGGGGGGAGAAGCTGACTCGTCCACCCGAGGCTCTCTCGCCACAGCAGCTTCGCGAGTGGGTTACTCAGCAGTTCCGCTCTGGTGGCGACGTTGGAGGTGCTGATGCTGGAGCTCCTGCGGCTGATGCTACCAGTGGTACCGGTACTGGAGGCGCTGGAGCTGGAGGTGTTGGAGGTGCACGAGGAGCTGAGATTGGAGGTACTGTTGCTGGAGGTGCTGGAGGTACTGACTGTACTGGAGCTGGAGGTGCTGGAGGCACTGGAGGTTCTGAAGTTGGAGGCTCTAGTACTGAGGGTGCTGCACAGCAACGACCGTTCTTCCTGTAGCAGTTGTAGTCGTCACTACCACCGCTTGGCTCGGCGCTTCGCTAGGTTCTTAGTCTTGCGTCATCTACTGGCCTTACTCCTTCCTTACTGTGTCCACCGCCTGACTCGTCTCAGACACAGTTACCACTGGACTCCCCACTGCCTCCTCCTTCTCCTTATACTGCAGAGCCAGACTCCCTGACAGGGCGTCGTAAGCTTGTGTCTCGTCCTACCTCGCTCGTTCGCACTGTTCGTCGTGCTTGTCGTGTTCCTCGTCCTCGTCCTCCACCAGTCCTTGGCACGCACACTATGACACTTTGTCCTTCCTCTGTTCCACAGCGTCCTGTTCTGCCGTCTCCTCCAGCTTCCTCTTTGCCTAACGTTCGTGACCCTCAGTCTGACCTTGCTTGTGCTGCTAGTCCTACCGTCACTCGTGTTCTAGCTACACTTGTCACTGACCCCACTTTTAAGTTTGCTGCTAGGTCTGCCTTAGTCACTGAGCTTATTGACTTTGCTGCTGCCTGTCGTCTCGACTACGCTGCTCGCGAGTCTTGTCACCGAGCCTGAGTCTAATTATCCTCAATCCGTCAGGGGTGAGTGTGCCCTTGGCACGGACGTCCTCAAGGACAGGCAGTTTGAGCTCGAGTGTCTTGCGGCTGCTGTACCTCATCTCGCTGCCATGCTGCTTGCCCCTGAGGGAGACCCGAATGCACTAGACATCCCGACTCCGCGCTCTTACGCAGAGGCGATCACGAGTCAGTACTCCTCTCAGTGGCACACAGCCATGGACGCAGAGATGGCATCCTGGAAGTCCACAGGCACTTACGTCGACGCAGTTCCCCCACCTGGGGCGAACATAGTCGATGGCATGTGGATTTTCAAGGTGAAGCGGCCGCCGGGTTCTCCGCCTGTCTTCAAGGCGCGTTACGTTGCACGAGGCTTCAGTCAGTGACAGGGGGTCGACTTCCTCCAGACCTTCTCCCCCACCCCGAAGATGACCATTCTTCGGGTGTTACTGCACGTTGCAGCACAGCATGACTATGAGCTCCACTTGTCAAACTTATACACTATAGTCTGTGTAGGCTGTAGTGGGGTAGCTCATATGGGGTACAACATTCTAGGGTTTGGTACTTGTACTCCTCATGCTGCTCAATGCATTCATTCTCGTTCCAATTTTCACATGGTATAGAGCAGGTTCCCTCGTGGGAACTGTTCCTAGGGCCCACCGTAAGATTTTTTTTTTTTTTTCCTGCCCGGAGCGCGCTCCGCCCCTGCCCGAGTCGCGCTCCCCTCCCCTCGCTTCCCTTAGCGGCCCCGCCGCGCTGCGCTTCCGGCCCCGGAGCCGCCTCTGCTGGCCCCGGCGCCCCTTCGTCGCGACCCCGCAGCCCCACCCTCGCGTCGCCCTGCGCGGCGTCGTTACAGCCGCCCGCGACCCCGACGCCGCCCGTCGCGACCCCGTCGCCCTTCGCGCCGCCCGCGACCTCGTCGCCGCGGCCGCCCGCGACCCTACCGCTGCGGCCGCCCGCGACCCTGCCGTCGCCGCCGCCCGCGACCCTGCCGTCGCAGCCGCCCGCGACCCTGCCGTCGCCGCCGCCCGCGACCCTGCTGTCGCAGCCGCCCGCGACCCTGCCGTCGCCGCCGCCCGCGACCCTGCAGTCACAGCCGCCTGCGACCTCGTCGCCGCGGCCGCCTGCCCCCCCCGTCGCCGCAGCCGCGCGCGACCCCTGTAGTCGCAGCCGCCCGCGACCCCCCGTCGCCCCACCCGTGCGACCCCACCGCCGCCCTTTGCGGCCCCTTCGCCATCCCTTCGCGGCCCCGCCGAGCAGCCGAGCCGCCGAGACGCCGCCGCCGCCGAGCCGCCGAGCCGCCGAGCCGCCACTGCCGCCGTGCTGCCGAGCCGCCGAGACGCCGCCGCCGCTGAGCTGCCGAGCCGCTGAGCCGCCGAGCCGCCGTTCCTGCCGTCCCGGCCCTGTTCCTGCCGGCGCGCCTCGGTCCTTCTCGCCTGCCCGGTAAGAGCAGCGCCTCCACCACTGCTCTGCCCTAGCCTGCTGCTCTCACTGCTAGTCTACTGCTGTCATGGCTTCCCCCAGTGTCCTCACCTTTGACGCTGAGGGTCGGGCCATTGACTTTGACGTCTGGGTAGATGACCTGCAGCTTTTCCTACTGAGCGACAGAGCAGACGGCCTCTCCCTTTTTGACCTCACCTCTGGTGCCTCTCCTGCCCCTGCTGCTGATGCTGACCCCACTGTTCGCTCCCAGTGGGCCACACGCGATGCTGCTGCCCGCCTTGCTGTGCGCCGCCACTTGCCGACCGCTGAGCGTGCGCACTTTAGCCAGTACAAGAGTGCTAAGACCTTGTACGACGCTGTAGTTGCACGCTACTCTTCCCCTGCCACTGCTGCGCTTAGCCGCCTCATCCTACCGTACCTCTTCCCTGACCTCGCCGCTTTTCCCACTGTCGCTGACCTCATTACGCACCTTCGCACTAGTGACACTCGCTACCGCGCTGCGCTTCCTGCTGAGTTCTGCGCCAAGAACCCCCCCCCCATGTACATCACCCTCTACTACATAGTCACCCGGCTCCCTGACACCCTTCGCCCGGTTAGGGACCACTTCCTCTCTGTTTGCCCCACCACCCTCACCGTTGACCTCCTCGAGGAGCGCCTGCTCGCGGCAGAGAAGAGCATAGTCGCAGTAGGTGCCTCTCGTGGTGACCCTCGTACCCCTGTCTTTGAGGGGTGCTCCCCCTCTCCCCTCTTGCCCTCTGTTGCCTCTGCTGCTGCGGCCGACCTCGTTGGTCTTGAGTCGGTCGCTGCGGCGTCTGCCCCTAGCGGGAGACGCCGCCCTGGCAAGGGCAAGGGGGGCAAGGGTGCTGGAGGGGCTGGAGGGGGCGGTGGAGGCGGAGGTGGAGGTGGTGGAGGGGGTGGGGGTGGCGGTGGGGGTGGTGGCAGGGGTGGGGGCGTCGGTGGCGGGACTGGAGGTGGAGGTGGAGGCGGCGGTGGCGGTGGGAGCGGAGGTGGCGGAGGTGGCGGTAGTGGAGGAGGTAGCGGCGGAGGCGGCGGAGCTGGTCGGGGTGGCGCTGCGCAGAGGGGTGGCTCCGGTGGTGGTGCGCGCCAGCAGCAGCAGCAGCAGCGTACCCGTGAGACCCCTTCCCCCCAGCAACTTTTTGAGTGGTACGCTGCTCGTCAGCGGGGCGGGGGTGCTGGCCCCTGCACCTACGTTCTCCGTACCGGCGACCGGGCGGGTGAGCAGTGTGGGGGCGCGCACCCCACCCAGCGCTGCTTCGGTCGTCTGACAGACGCGTGGCGCCACCAGTTCCCCGACGCTACTGAGATCCCTCGCTGGGGCGAGCTGTCTAGGGCGGGTGTTGCAATCTATGATCTTGATTTTGATGCTATTCTTGCTGCCATGTATGCTGTGACTATTAGTGATGAGGGTGACTGTTACCGGTGTTTCCCGCCTGACCCAGGCATAGAGGCTGCTGCGCTAGGTACTTGTGAGGCTGCTGCTCTAGGTGCCAGTGCGTCTGCTGCCCCAGGTGCCGGTGAGTTTGCGCTCTCAGGTGCTGCGTCGTCCCCGGACACCCACACCTTCACCCTTGACTCGGGTGCTTCCCGCTCCTTCTTTCGAGACTGCACCACTCTCACACCGCTCAGTCGGCCTGTTGCGGTCTCCCTGGCGGACCCCTCTGGGGGTCCTGTCCTTGCTCACTACTCCACTGTCCTACCGTGTCCGGCGGTCCCGTCTGGCTCCCTGTCGGGTCTCTACCTCCCCTCGTTCTCTACGAACTTGGTGGCGGGTGCTGACCTCCAGGATGCAGGAGTTGACCAGTTCACCCCTGCGCGTCAGCGAGTGACCCACTGCACTTGTGCGGACACGGGCCGCCACTTGGCCACGTTTGCTCGTCGGCCAGGGTCGAGCCTGTACACACTGACTACTGAGTCTTCTCCAGTCACTGAGTCTGCTCAGGTAGCCGCGTCGGGTCAGGTGTTTGCTGCGGCGTCTCGGTCTGGTCCTGAGTCTGCCCCCTGCTCGTGTCGTCTCCTGTCTCACCGGACTCTCCTCTGGCACCACCGTCTTGGTCACCCCTCCCTGCCTCGCCTTCGAGGCATGGCTTCCCGTCTTCTTGTTTCTGGTCTCCCCCGGTCCCTCCCTCCTCTTCCTCCGGGGCCTGCCCCCACCTGCGTTCCCTGCGTCGAGGGGCGGCAGCGCGCTGCTCCTCACTCCTCCGAGTTTCCTCCGACAGAGGCTCCGCTGCAGACGCTTCACATGGACGTGTGGGGCCCAGCCTGCGTCCATGGGCAGGGTCAGGAGCGCTACTTCCTGCTGGTGGTTGACGACTACTCGCGTTACACCGCAGTCTTCCCGTTACGCAGCAAGGGTGACGTCACTGAGGTGTTGATCGCCTGGATCCGCGCGGCTCGTCTCCAGCTCCAGGAGAGTTTCGGCTCCGACTTTCCTGTTCGGCGTCTGCACTCCGACCGAGGCGGAGAGTTCTCCTCTGACCTTCTGCGGACCTTCTGTCGCGCACGAGGCATCCGCCAGACCTTCACGCTTCCGGACTCTCCGCAGCAGAATGGGATTGCTGAGCGCCGCATCGGCATGGTCATGGACGTCGCTCGTACGTCCATGATCCATGCGGCTGCTCCCCATTTTCTGTGGCCGTTTGTGGTTCGGTACGCGGCGCATCAGCTCAACCTTCACCCCCGGGTCTCCATGCCGGAGACCTCCCCTGCTTTGCTGTGGACGGGGAAGGTTGGTGATGCGTCGCGTTTCCGGGTCTGGGGATCTAGGGCGTTTGTCCGCGACTTGTCTGCGGACAAGCTGTCCTCTCGTGCTGTTCCCTGCGTCTTCCTTGGCTTTCCCCCTGACGCGCCAGGCTGGCAGTTCTACCACCCCACCTCGCGCCGTGTCTTCGCGTCCCAGGACGTCACCTTTGACGAGTCGGTTCCCTACTACCGTCTCTTCCCCTACCGCACTGCGTCCCTCCCTCCCCCGCCGCTCTTCCTTACACCAGGCCCCCCTCCGGTAGACCCCCTCCCCCCTCAGGGTCCTGCTCCCTCAGGTGTGTCCCAGGTAGATGCAGTTGAGCCAGTCGAGGTAGCTGTTGACTCTGGTGCTGCTGGTGGTGCTGAGCCTGGGGGTGCTGGGTCTGGGGGTGCTGCGACTGGGGGTGCTGAGCCTGGGGGTGCTGGGCCTGGGGGAGCTGCGACTCGGGGTGCTGGGCCTGGGGGTGCTGAGCCTGGGGGTGCTGCGCCTGGGGGTGCTGAGCCTGGGGGTGCTGAGTCTCGGAGTGCGGAGCCTGAGGGTGCTGGACCTGCTCGTCCGGCGTCTGGTGGTGCTGAGCCTGGCAGTTCTTCGGGTGCTTCGTCCCGGCGGGAGCTGCTCTCTCCACAGGAGCTGCGTGAGTGGTTCGCCCGGCGCTGGCGACGTGCTGCTGGAGCTGGTGGTGCTGCAGGAGCTGGGGGTTCTACTGCTGCTGAGAGTGCTGGTGCCGAGGGTCCCAGAGGTGCTCGTACCGAGTGTACTGGAGCTGCTGGCCCTACGAGTGCTCCTCCTGCTGGAGCTGGTGGTGCTGCTGGTGCTGCTGGCGTTGGTGCTGCTGGTGCTCCTGGAGCTGGAGCTGCTGGTGCTGCTGGTGCTGCTGGTGCTGCTGGCGTTGGTGCTGCTGGAGCTCCTGGAGCTGGAGCTGCTGCGTCTTCGGGTGGTCCGGCTGGAGCTGGAGCTACTGGGGGTGTTGGCGCTGGGGGTGCTCCTGGCGCTGGTGCTGCTGAGGGTGCTGGAGTTGGAGCTGCTGGAGCTGGGGGTCCTCCTGGTGCTGGTGCTCCCGCTGGGGGCGCTGGTGCTGTTCCTGCTGGCACTGGTGGAGCTGCGCGGCCGCGGCCGTACTTCGTTCCGCTCCTTGAGCAGGTTCTTGGTCTTCCGTCCTCTCTTGGTCCTGCTCCTGCCTTAGAGTGTCCGCCTCCTGTCCAGTCTGAGTCACAGTTACAGCCACCTTCCCCGCTTCCTTCTCCTTCTCCCTACACTGGTCCTACTGGAGGTCTTGCTGAGCGTCGTGAGCCTGCGTCTCGCCCTGCGTCGCCTGTCCGCGCTACTTGCACTAGTGGTCGTGGTTCACGTCAGCGTCCTCCCCCTGTCCCCGGCACGCACCGGATGTCTCTGCGTCCTTCCACTGCTCCGCTGCGTGCCCCTTTGCCTTCTCCTCCCGCGTCCTCTCTTCCTGACCTTCCTGACCCGGAGTCGGACTCCCTTCGTGCTGCGCGTCCTACTGTCACGCGTCTCCTTGCTACTGTCGTCACTGACCCTTCCTTTGAGTCTACTGCTGCGTCTGCCCTGGTTGCTGAGCTTGTCGACTTCGCTGCTCGCTGTCGCCTAGACTACGCTACCAGTCTCGTCGCTGAGTCTGAGTCTGTCTGTCCTCCGTCAGTCGGGGGTGAGTGTGCTCTTGGCACGGACGTCCTTGAGGACAGGCAGGAGGAGTTCCAGTGCTTGGCTGCTGCTTCACCTCATCTCGTGTCCATGCTGCTTGCCCCTGAGGGAGACCCGGATGCACTTGACATCCCGACTCCGCGCTCTTACGCGGAGGCGATAGAGGGTCCCTACTCCTCTCAGTGGCAGGCAGCCATGGACGCAGAGATGGCTTCCTGGAAGTCCACAGGCACCTACGTTGACGAGGTTCCCCCGCCTGGGGCGAACATCGTCAGTGGCATGTGGATTTTCAGGGTGAAGCGGCCGCCGGGTTCTCCGCATGTCTTCAAGGCGCGTTACGTGGCTCGTGGCTTCAGTCAGCGGCAGGGAGTTGACTACTTTCAGACCTTCTCCCCCACCCCGAAGATGACCACTCTTCGGGTACTGCTGCACATAGCTGCTCACCGAGACTACGAGCTGCACTCTCTTGACTTCAGCACTGCTTTCTTGCAGGGCAGCCTGCACGAGGAGATCTGGCTGCGCCGCCCACCTGGCTTCACTGGGACGTTTCCTCCTGGCACCCAGTGGAGCCTCCGGCGGCCAGTCTACGGTCTCCGCCAGGCGCCTCGTGAGTGGCATGACACACTGAGGACTACACTTGCGGCCCTTGGGTTTGCTCCTTCTACTGCCGACCCGTCGCTGTTTCTGCGCACCGACACTTCTTTGCCGCCGTTCTACATCCTCGTGTACGTCGACGACTTGGTCTTTGCTACAGCTGACACTGCTGGACTTGCCTACGTGAAGTCCGAGCTGCAGAAGAGACACACGTGCACAGACCTGGGTGAACTGCGCAGCTACCTTGGCTTGCAGATCACCCAGGACAGAGCACAGCGCACCATTACCCTGACTCAGTCACACATGGTGCAGCAGGTCCTTCAGCGCTTCGGCTTCACGTACTCCTCGCCTCAGGCCACTCCTCTGCCTACACGCCACTCGCTCTCAGCTCTGCCTTCGGATGAGTCCGTAGAGTCGAGTGGCCCGTACCCAGAGCTTGTCGGCTGCCTCATGTACCTGATGACCTGCACTCGACCTGACCTTGCATACCCTCTTAGCATTCTGGCACGCTTTGTTGCTCCTGGGAGACACAGACCAGAGCACATGGCTGCAGCGAAGAGGGTGTTGCGCTACTTGTGCAGTACGTCGGGCATGGGGCTTGTGCTTGGAGGGCATAGTTCAGTGGTCCTCACTGGTCACGCAGACGCTTCTTGGGCTGACGACCAGGCTACGCAGCGGTCGTCACAGGGTTACACCTTCAGCCTTGGTTCCGGCTCTGTTTCTTGGCGGTCTACCCGCTCGTCTTCTGTTCTCGGCTCCAGCTGTGAGGCTGAGATCTACGCAGGGGCCATGGCTGCACAGGAGCTACGCTGGCTCACCTACCTGCTGACTGACCTGGGAGAGCGGCCTCGTTCTCCTCCAGTGCTGTACGTAGACAACAAGGCCATGCTGGCCTTGTGTCATGAGCACAGACTGGAGCACAGAACGAAGCACATCGCTCTCCGCTACTTCCTTGCTCGTGAGCTGCAGCAGCGTGGTCAGCTGCGCCTTGCTTACGTGGCCTCTGAGGCCAACACTGCTGATATCTTCACCAAGGCACTCGCGCCTTGTGATCATCAGCGCTTCTGTACTCTGTTAGGTCTTGTGCCTACCTTGCCTCACTTGCTTACTTCTTGACCTTGCTTGTACTGTTACATATATATACCTGCCCTTGCTTGTTTAGCGTTATATATATGTACCCTTGCATGTGAACTGGCCTTGTGGCCTTGAACTTGTGCTCAGACTGTGTGGTGACGTTGTGATCCACCCTGAGCTTGCTTTGCCTTGCTTTGCTTGACTGGTCTTGTGACCCCTTGTTCTCCCCCACTTTGCCTATGGGGGTGTGTCAAACTTATACACTATAGTCTGTGTAGGCTGTAGTGGGGTAGCTCATATGGGGTACAACATTCTAGGGTTTGGTACTTGTACTCCTCATGCTGCTCAATGCATTCATTCTCGTTCCAATTTTCACACCACTCACTTTACTTCAGCACAACTTTCTTGCACGACAGCCTACACGAGGAAATCTGGTTACACCGCCCACATGGCTTCACTAAGTCTTTTCCTGAGGGTACCCAGTGAAGCCTTTGGCGGCCCGTCTACGGTCTCCGCCAGGCGCCTCGCGAGTGGCACGACACACTGAGGACGATGCTTGCGGCTTTTGGGTTTTCTCCTTCGACTACTAACGCGTCGCCGTTTCTATGCACCGACACTTCTCTGCCGCCGTTTTACATCCTCGTGTACGTCGACGACTTGGTCTTTGCTACTGCTGACACTGAGGCACTAGCCCTTGTGAAGTTGGAGCTGCAGAAGAGACACACCTGCACTGATCTTGGTGAGTTGCGCCGTTATCTTGGCTTGTTGATCACTCGGAACAAAGCACGGCGCACCATCATTCTGACACATTCACACATGCTGCACCAGGTCCTTCAGCTCTTCGGCTTCCAATTCTTCTCGCCACAGTCCACTCCTTTGCCTACAGGCCACTCGCTCTCAGCTCCACCTTTGGACGAGTCCGTAGAGCCGAGTGGTCAGTATACAGGGCTTGTGGGTTGCCTCATGTATCTGATGACCTGCACTCGACCTGACCTCGCGTACCCTATAAGCATCATGGCACGCTACGTTGCACCCGGGAGACACCGACCTGAGCACTGGTGGGCTGCTAGGAGGGTGCTGCATTACTTGTGCAGGGCATGGGGCTTGTGCTTTGAGGACGGGGTCTAGTTGTGCTCACTGGGCAATCGGACGCTTCTAGGGCAAACGACCAGGCGACTCAGCGGTCGTCACAGGGTTACACCTTCAGCCTTGGCTCCGGTTCAGTTTCTTGGAGGTCTAACCGCTTGTCTTCTGTTCTCAGCTCCAGTTGTGAGGCTAAGACCTAGGCGGGGACCATGGCTGCACTGTAGTTACGATGGCTGACCTACCTGCTTACCGACTTGGGAGAGCGGGCACGCTCTCCTCCAGTTCTGCACGTCGACAACAAGGCCATGATTGCCTTTGGTCAGGAGCACAGACTAGAGCACAGAACGAAGGATATCGCTCTCCATTACTTCCTCGCGAGAGAGTTGCAGCAGCGTGGTCAGCTTCGTCTTGCTTATGTGGCCTCTTGGGCCAACACTGCTATTATTTTCACAAAGGCTCTTATGTCTGGTGATCATCAGCGTTTTTGCACTACTCTAGGACTTGTGCCTACTCTGCCTCACTTGCTTACTGCTTGACTTTGCCTTGTTTTGTGATCCGTCATATTTATACTTGCATGTTTGTTCTTGCTAGGGTGTGATCACTATACTGCATGTGCCTATTTTATAACTCTGCATGTGAACTGGCCTTATGGCCTCTTACTTGTGCTCAGACTGTGTGGTGACGTTGTGATCCACCCTGAGCTTTGCTTTGCTTTGTTCTCTTGCTTGACTGGTCTTGTGACCATTGGTTGTTCTTGTTATCCCCCACTTTGCCTATGGGGGTGTGTCAAAATACATATGTATGCAAGCTGTAGTGGGGTAGCTTACATAGAGTACAACCACTTTAGGGTTGACTACTTGTACATTTCATTACCATTATTGAAACCATTCCTGCTCAATATTCCGACACAAGATACATAATCTTGTTCAAGGGAAGGTGGGAAGGGGGGTACACCACCAACATTGATAATACTACAGTGATACTACACCTCGAAGTATTCATGCAGTTTCATAAGAACAAAGAATTCTAACATCCACCCTTAACTGCATGAAACACTAGCTAGTGTAGGGGCACTCTACCCGAAGTGCTGCAACACCAAGCAGCAGCTTGAACCACCATGGTTGAACCCCCACAGCAGGTGCCTGGTTGCGGTTGAACCCCCGCAACAGGTGCCAGTGTGCATGACGAGGGGCGACCACGCCCAGATACGACGGAACGAGACGAAACGAAACGAGAGAACGAGTGGTACCAGGAGTAGCTGATGCGCGGAGGTGGAAAAAGAAGAGGGAACGGGTGCCACGGAAGGTAGAGTTGGCGTCCGCACTGGTGCCGGGTGCTGGTGTCCGCGTTTGGCGCTGAGCGCTAACGCCTGCGTCTGGCATGCACAGTTGTGCGCGGTTGCGCGCACGGTTGCTGTTGCTCGTGATGGGACCGAGCAAGGCGCCTGACAGGGTGAGCAACAAGCGAGCGCCTTAACGGGTGCTGTAGCAGCTTAAAAAAAAAATATCGGTCCTTAGGATCTTTTACCGCTCTGATACCATGTTAAGAACCATCTTGACTTAGGAACGTCCTTAGTAGGCTTTACATGAGTAGGAACGAGAGTAGCATGAGCAAGAGAAACGGGAAGGAAGGGGTTTTCACTAATGAGCAAGGTGCATGATATAGTTCAAGGGAAGTTGGGAAGGGGGGTACACCACCAACATTGACAATACTATAGTGATACTAACCTTCTAAGTATTCATGCAGTTACATACGAACATAGAATTCTAACACACCACTACTGCACAAGCCTCGCCCTATTCCCTATTTCAACGACAGCACAACAAATGTTCTTTGTTGGTGCCGATTCCCCAATCACATCCATTAGAGTAAATAAATTAACTTATACAATCCAGTAGCTCGAACCCTACAATAGTATCGTAGTACTATCACGTGCGTATATTACTATAGCAAGTGTCTCCTCGCATAAGTTATAGGTGTGGATAAACACTCTACAACGGTGGTGAGCTAGACTACGGGGGTTGGCACAAACTACTAGGAGTGATCGTAGCTTTGCTTAGTTCCTTAGTGCTTGCACATTCACGGGAGAAATCGGCAAGAGTTTCCACTAGCAAAGTTGGAATTACATAATGACTGAACAAGCAATGTCAGAATGACTACATCAGGCACCTAGCAACTCTGGAGCTAGCCTGGTCGACCGCCAGCCAGCGTTGCATAGAGGAGCCGCAAAAGCACTGCAGAAAGCCGACCCTCCAACACTGCAGGTCGACGGCGTGCCAACGCTGCAGCAGTGCGGCTGTACAACGTTGCACCTATAGATGGCAGCAGTGCACACGCTTGCAGGTGCACGCAGACGATTGGCCCGACTTGCATCGTTGTGCATCCGTCGGCTGTTGTCTGCGCCTGACGAGCCACATCGACTTCGGGATACCAGCCCGAAGTCGCCTTCGTCATCGCGACCTCGACGACGTTCGCGTGCCTCCGCAAAACTCGCCGAGCAGGTTACCTGGTCGACCTGGACACCACCAGGTGCTCTGGTCGACCACTAGGTGCCTTTGGTCGACCACCAGGTGCCTCTGGTCGACCACAGCTCCCGTCGAGCAACACCCGTCGACCGGCACTATCACCTGGTGTCGCCGAGCTCCCCTCATCGACCGCCGCTCACATGTCGACCTCCCGGTCGAACTGCTCCTCCTGCTTCTCCCGGTCGGGCTCCCTGGTCGACGGATACAGCCCCGTGACAGTCTTGTGCAGGCCGGCAACCTCCCCGTCGACCTGCCCCGCAGAAGAGGGCCGTCGAGCACCCCAGCTCGACGGCAACCCCACAGTGATCCCCTGCAGCTCGACGAAGCCCGTCGAGCAGCTCCTTCACTGCGTATGGTCGGCTGCTTCTCCCGTGCATTCGACCAGGACGTCGGCGTCGCCCAAGCGAGGGCGGGGCCAACACTCCATTCCCGTTAACACTCCCTTGTCGCGCTCACACTTGGGCCACCAGCCCACACGGCAGTACTCCACGGAGAAAACTCGTCCTCGGCGTGCACCCCACACACAGCACGCCGTCACCGCACCAGCCGTGCAGAAGGGCACGGCTCCTTTTGCTGCACCTCGTCGTCACCCTCGCTGGCGTTGGCCAGGCGCACTTGGCCGATGGCGAAAGAACAACGGTTGAAAGCCGGAAAATGCAGCGCCTTTGTCAGAAAGTCAGCAGGCTGCTCGGTGGTCGGGATGTACTTCAGCACGAACTTCCCGCGCCTCACCATGTGCTGCAGCCAGGCGTAGCGTCGCTCCATGTGCTTGAGGTTGCCCGTCAGCCCCAAGCCCTCAGCGACCGTGATGGCCGACTTGTTGTCCACTCGCAGGACAGTCGGCTTCCCAGCATCGAGCTGCTGAAACTCCGCAAGGAGGAAGCGGAGTCGACGTCCCTCCTTGCCTGCATCCGTGGCCGCCACGTACTCCGACTCGGTCGACGACAGTGTTGCGCACTTGATGTGCGAGCACAACCAGGAGACAACGGCCCCTCCATAGACGAACACGTAGCCGCCCGTGCTCATCCGGTTCTGCATGTCACCCGCGTCATCGGCGTCCATATAGCCGATCAGCTCCAGCGACTCTGGTCCACCGCCGAACTCCAGGGCGGTGTCGCGGGTGTCGGCGAGGTAGGCGAGGCAGCGGTCGACCTCGCGCTAGTGCTGGTCGCTCCTCACCGTGAGGCCGCTCCCCAGCTTGCTGCAGGCGAACGCGATGTCCGGCCTCGTCGTCGTCGTCGCCGCGAACTGCAGCGAGCCAACCTTCTGCCGGTACTCCTCCTCCTCATGCTCCTGCGCCTCCTCGTCATCGAATGTTAGCTCGGCGTAGGCGTCGACGGAGACCGGCGTCTTTGGGACTCGACCGCCCTGCTCCTCGTCGATGAAGCGCCTGCGCTGCTTCTCGACGTAGCCCTGCTGGTGCAGCCACAGCTTCCTCGCCGACCTGTCACACACAATCTCCAGCCTAAGGTACTTCACCACCGGCGAGATCTCACGCAGCTCGAAGGCGGCCTCCAGCAGCTCCTTCAACTCCTTCAGCATCGCGGTGCTGCTGCTGGCGGCGAGCAGGTCGTCGACGTAGACCAGCACCCAGCATGTCACTGCGTCGTTCCGACCTTGAAGTAGAGTGCCTCGTCGACCTGGCTCTTCTTCCAGCCAGTGCCCAACAACACGCCGTCGAGAGCCCTGTACAACAGCAGTGGCGACTGCTTCAGCCCATTCAGGCTCTTCAGCAGCTTGCACACCCGGCCGGTCCCATCGTCGAAGTAGTCCGGCTGGTACATGTACAGCACCCGGTCGAGCTTACTCTGCAGGAAAGAGTTCTTCATGTTGAGCTGCATCAGGTTGAGGTCGAGGATGGCGACGATGCTGAGGAAGATCCTCAGCGTGACGTAGCTGCTCACCGGCGAGTACGTCTTGTCGTAGTCGGCACCGTACACCTGCGTGAAGCCCTTCACGACCAGCCTTGCCTTCTCGCGCTCGACGGTGTCGTCGATGCGGTACTTGGTCGTCAACACCCACCGGTTCTTCATGATGTTCACCCCATGCGGACGTTCGACCAGCTCCCACGTGCCGTTGCTGATGAGGCTACGGATTTCCTCGTCCATATCAGCCTTTACTACTTCACCCTTCCAGCTTGCTAGTTCCTCCTTCACCGTCATCGTCGCGATATCCCAACGGTGTTCGGGGTCGGCGTGCACGTTGGGGTCGAGCTACGGAAGATCAACATCGGCATCCTCATCGTCGAGCAGCGTCGTGAAGGCGGCTGGTGGCAGAAAGACGTGGAAGCTCAGCCACTCCGGTGGCCGTCGAGGGCGGCCTGAACGCCGTAGCTCAGGCTCAAGCTTCCCAATGGGAACCTCCACCACATCACTGCCGGTGGACTTCTCTCCTGCCGACAGCTCCCCTTCATTGCCGACGTCCTCCTTGTCGACCAGCTGCTTCAACCCTTCGACCGGCTGCTCACCTTCTGTTGGCGTGACAACTCCCCAGTCAAAAGCCCCGCCTGCTGCTCCCCTGTCAACTACACCCCTGCTGCTGCCTCCTGTTCGACCGGCTCCCCTGTCTGCTACTTTCCTGTCATCGACGGCTTCCCGTACGGGTCGACGAGCTTTGTGGCTGGTCGACCACCGGCGATGCCACTGGCCGGCGCCACAGGCGACGCCTCAAGGCTCCCCTCATCGCTGGTGGCCGACACAGGTGTCGACGCAGGCCGATCTGCGACGGGGGTGGGAGGAGCAAGAACAGGGGGAGGTGGAGGAAGAACCGCCACGACATCCTCATCAACAGGCTCGTCGACCTCGGCGAGCAGTGGGAACGTCGCCGTCGAGATGTCCGTCGGTGGGTGCGCCTGCGTCCGCCCCGACGCCGGCCCATAATGCGTTTTCCACACCTCCAGCGACAGCGTCTCGTAGAAGATCACCTCGACCGACGTGACCACCTTGTTGTCGGTCAAGTCCAGCACCTCCCAGCCCTTGCTCTCCGGCGACACACCCAGGTGAAGCCCCCAGCGAGCCTTCGGCGCCAGCTTCCCACCGCGCTGCTGCTCGGGAACCATGAACTGCACCATGCAGCCCCACACCCACGCTAGCGTGAGGTCGGGCTTCTTCCCGGACAGTAGCTGGTACGGTGTCGTCCCTGGCGGCGTTGTCGACCGCTCCAAGCGATTGCGCACCCAGACAGCTTGGCAAAGAGCGAGGTGCCACCAGTGGTGCTGCACACCCATGTGCAGCAGCATCGTCCGCACCGACTCGACCACCGTCCGCATCTCCCGCTCAGCCATGCCGTTCTGCTGCGGAGTGTAGGGGCACGTCAGGTCGTGGACGATGCCCTTCTCATCGATGAAGTTGATGAACTCCTTCCCAAGGAACTCCCCTCCTCGGTCAGAGCGGAGCATCAGCACCGACTTCTAAGTCTGCCGTTCCACCATCACCAGCCACCTCTGAAACTCCTGCAGCACCTCGCTCTTCTTAGCGACCGGCATTGCCGACATGAAACGAGTGAGGCGATCCTTCAGCAGCAGGAAGTACAAGCTGCCATCCTTGGCAGCCACACGAAATGGCCCGCACAAATCAATGTGCACGACGACCAGTGCCTCCTCGGCGTCCGAGCCCTTGTCGGGGAAGGTGTGCCGCGCCAGCTTTCCTCCGACGCACGAGACACACGGCGCATCTACTCCGGTCGACGGCTTGATATCGAGCCCGATAGGAACGTCATAATTCGCCGAACTCTTGATCGTGTCGACGCCGACGTGCGCGAGCCTCGCGTGCCACCGGTCGGGAGTCGACTTTGTCACTGAGGCGATCGTCCGCAGAGCCACCACCTCGGTCGACGGCGACCGCGTCGAGCAGGGACAAAGGTCGGTGCAGAGGACTCGACCAGTGTAGCATGCTCAACCGAGGACCTCCCCGGCTGCGGCGACGAGCAGCATCTCGTCGCCGTCGCCCTGTAGCGGCACGCCGCTCTCCTTTAGTTGGCCAGCTGACAGCAGGTTCGCCTGTACTCCCGGAACGTAGAGCACGTCGGGGATGAGGACCCGCTTCCCGGCCTCCCCTTGCAGAGCGACGGTTCCTCGACTCTCGACAGGCTGCAATGCCCCATTGAAGCCGCGCACGTGCTTCACACTGTCGCTCGGCGTCATGTTGACGAAGACCGCCTTTGTTCCCATCAAGTGGTGGGAGCAACCACTGTTGAGCAGGACCGCTATTGGGTTTGCCTGTACAGCTGCCACCACTGCCTGGAAGTCCTCGCCAGCCTCTGGCGCCAGCGAGACTGTCGGCTCCACCACGCCGATTATCGAGCACGACGCTTCCCCGTCGCCTCGGCCCTTGCCGCTGGAGTTGTCGACGTCCTTCGTCGACGGCGCCTTCTTCGACGTCTGCTTCTCCTTGCGCGGCTTCTCATCTCGACGTGGGCGACGGCTGGCCGACCGTCCGCGGCCTCCCTTGCTGTCGTCCTCGTCGCTGTCATCGCGGTCGGGGCACTCAAAGGAGAGATGGTCGGGGTCGCCGCAGATCCAGCACTCCCGCCGTCGACCACCACCTCCACGGCCCTTGTCCCGCGTCGACTTCTTCTCGTCGACGTCCTTCGTCGACCGCCCACCTCCGCTACCACCTCCGCCCGGCTTCCCGCACTGTCCCTACTGACGATTCGGCTTTGTTGGTGCAGCGTAACTCGCTTGCGAAAGGAGCTCCATCGGCTCCTCTGCCTCTTGCATAGCCTCATCTGGAAGGATGTAGCTGGTGATGGAGTCCTCGTCGAGGGATTTACGCGTGCCGGGCACCATCATCATCCTCTTCATGAGGTTGTAGCTGCGCGGCAAGCCCTTGACGACGTGTGTGATGTAGGACGTCGTAGAGTATTTGGCGCCCGTCATCCGCATCTCAGCCAGGATCCGTCGAGCACGATTATAGTAGTCCGTCGCCGACTCCTCCTCGCCCATCCGAATGTGAGTAATCCCCCTCCAGCTGTCCGATGTATAGGTCGTCCTTCACCTGGTACGTCAACAGGATGAAGTGCCATGCTTGGTGACCAGCATCCAGTCGCTCTCGACAGCTCCTGAGCGCTAGCTGCACCACCAGGGAGCAGCACCTTGTAATGACCATGAAGGTGAGCAAGTGAGCAGCACGAAACTCCCCGCGCAGCTCGACATCGTCCACGGGCGGAAGTGGCACGGTGCCGTCGGCGAAGCCCTTCAACCCAGCGACCTCCAGCTGAGGTTCTATCGACTCCCTCCAGGTGATGAGGTCCCGTCGACCTTGCAGAGGTGTGACGGTGATTCGGTCCGACGAGAACTTGAAGTAGGCATACGCCGGTGCAATCCCGCATGCCGTCACGTGCGTCGACGCCGAGAACCCTCCACTGCTTAGTAGAGGAGAGCGACGTCGACCATCGACGTCAGCACGCGAGCTGCCGCTGAACTCGCGCCTGACTCCGGTCGACGCCACCGTAGTCCTTGATCACCCCTCGCTGCTTCGTGCCTTCGCTGCCGCTGACTCGTGCACCGCCGTCGACCTCGTCGTCGACGCCACCTTCGTTTCGCACCGGTCGAGGAGATGCAGGACGGGAAGGGTGTTCCGTCGCCCACTTTACGTGGATGCCCAGCTTGACAACCTCCAAGGGGAGGTTCGGCCCGTACCCGCCAGCCTCGTGGCGTCTACTCGCATCAGCCAAAAGAGTCTCAAGGGTGACCACTACACCCGCTTCTACAACGGGGTTGACCATGGCGAGTAACGCGGCTGCCGGCCTAAGAACGACTTTGTAGGTGCAAGAGTCGGCTCCTATCTGAAGGCAATATGCGAGGCCGTCCACGCTCACCGCACCATGCGGATGGACACTCTACAATGGTGGTGAGCTAGACTACGGGGGTTGGCACGAACTACTAGGAGTGATCGTAGCTTTGCTTGGTTCCTTAGTGCTTGCACATTCACGGGAGAAATCGGCAAGAGTTTCCACTAGCAAAGTTGGAATTACAGAATGATTGAACAAGCAATGACAGAATGACTACATCAGGCACCTAGCAACTCTGCAGCTAGCCTGGTCGACCACTAGCACCCAGCGTTGCGTAGTGGAGCCGCGCCAGCACTGTAGAAAGCTGACCGGCCAACACTGCAGGTCGACGGTGTGCCAACGCTGTGCGCACACTTGCAGGTGCACGCAGACGATTGGTCCAACTTGCATCGTTCTGCATCCGTCGGCCGTTGTCTGCGCTTGACGAGCCACATCGACTTCGGGATACCAGCCCGAAGTCGCCTTCGTCACTGCGACCTCGACGACGTTCGCGTGCCTCCGCAGAACTCGCCGAGCAGGTTACCTGGTCGACCTGGACACCACCAGGTGCTCTGGTCGACCACCAGGTGCCTCTGGTCGACCACCAGGTGCCTCTGGTCGACCACCAGGTGCCTCTGGTCGACCACAGCTCCCATCGTGCAACACCCGTCGACCGGCACTGTCACAGGGTGTCGCCGAGCTCCCCTCGTCGACTGCCGCTCACATGTTAACCTCCCAGTCGACCTCCCGGTCGGAGTACTCCTCCTTCTCCTCCCGGTCGGGCTCCTTGGTCGACGGATATAGCCCCGTGACAGTCTTGTGCAGGCCGGCAACCACCCCGTCGACCTGCCCCGCAGAAGGGGGCCGTCGAGTACCCCAGCTCGACAGCAACCCCACAGTGATCCCCCCCAGCTCGACGAAGCCCGTCGAGCAGCTCCTTCACTGCGTATGGTCGGCTGCTTCTCCCGTGCATCCGACCAGGACGTCGGCGTCGTCCAAGCGAGGGCGGGGCCAACACTCCATTCTCGTTAACAACGGGTAGTAGCGCGAATAGTCTCGTAACTGTTCACGCAGTAAAAGTATCTCTTTATTAGTCGACTCGATAAAGGCCTCGTCCATGAATAGGTACATTACCGAGGTGCTTTTTCATTATTATCAATTCTTGTTCTCACACTCAACCAGCACAGGAATTTACAGACCAGAAGGCGAGAGTGCATGTCACGAAGGCGTGGCAGGGAGGGGTGACCAAGGCGGTGGTGCCAAAGGAGAGTCTGGTGCGACAGGCGGCGACACTCACAGGGGGCTGCTACCGGACTTGATGCGGACACCTGAGCAGACACAGCTACCTGAGGCAGCGCAGTAGTTGAACTTGTCTATAGTTCCGTCTGCTTTGGTCTTCACGCGAAAGACCCACTTCCCGGTGAGTACGGTCTTGTTGCGTGCCACTCCGATAGGCACTATTTTCCAGGTGTTTCTCTCTTCTAGTTCCTTTAACTCCTTGTCCATGGCTTCGCGCCATTTTTCTCTGTGCTCCCCCCCCCCCAGAGCCTTCTGTACTGTGGCAGGCTCCTTTGGCGGTGATGCTCCGTGGACGGCGGTGACAAGTCCGAGTATCTATAGTCCACTCTGTGAGAGTCGAGGGAGATTTCCATCCTAGGGATAGACTGCTTCTGGGTCAGGTAAGAAATTGGGTCCTATTCGTTCGGAGACGTTGGTGTTGACTGGTTGGGGTGTAATGTAACCGCTGTCGGCGAGGTCGTAGTAGACTTCGGCGTTGATGCTTTCGCGAGGGTTGTCGTCGTCCATCGGGACAGGTACGGAACAGTAGGGCAGGGGTCCAGCTTCTTCTGAAGCTCCGTCCACATTTTGTTCATTCCAGTCAGCTTCTTCTGCTGACGAGGCGAAGGCCCTATCGCAACGGAAGCCACCTGCGGGGCCTCAGTTTGTTTCCAAGTTGTACAGGTACGTGTTGAGGCTGAGTTGTTCGTAGAAGATGACATCACGTGCTGCTACTGTTTCCTTCGAGTGGACGTCACAAATCTTCCACGCGTTGTAATGTTTTTCGATGCCCAGGTGTAGTCCCCACTGTGCGCGTTGTGAAAATCTTCCTGCTCGTGCTGTATGTGGTCGGTATTGTACCATGCAGCCGAACACGCGTAACATTTTTGTGCTGCCCAATTTTCCTGTCCACAGCAGATGCGGTGATGCGTTGTTGAGAAGTGACGACGGCGAAAGCAGGTTGTGCAGCATGACAGCGTGGTCCATCGCTTCAGGCCACTGGTGGTCGGGCAGTCGCATGCCACGTAGCAGCTTGCGCATGGTGGCTTGGAGCGTCCTGTTCATCCGTTCTTTCTACTACGCCTTGCTGTTGGTGAGCGTAGGGAAGGGAGATGAGCCTCTTGATTCCTCTTTCCGCCAGGTACTGCTTGAAACGTTGTGATTGATATTCTCCTCCCTCGTCTGATTGAAAACTTTTCAGCTTTGCTCCAGATTCCCTTTCTGCTGTTGGGAGCCATGCGACGAAGGCTTTGAAAGCCATGTCGCGACGACGAAGGTTTGCATGCCAGACGTATCAGGTGGCGGCGTCGATGAAGGTGATGACGTAGTTGTAGGCTCCTTGTCCGCTTTTGCGGGTGTACAAGATGCCGCTGTAGACTTTCTCCCGTGGTGCGTATGCTGGCGCACTGGGATTGTGGTGAGACGTGAATGGCTGGTGAGGTAAGTCTACTTCAGGGCAGGTAAAGCATGTCCCTTAGACTCGTTGTAGTTCTCGTCCGTCGGGTGGTAGTAGTGAGTCTTTATCAAGAACTCCTGCTCTTATCATGTTGTTGAGTGTTGTGCTGCTGGGATGTCCCAATCTGCTGTGCCATGTTGATTCGTTTGCCCTGTGCCCAGGTGATCTCCTGTACAGGTCGGAGTTGGAGTAGAAGCCGGCGACGGTGTTGGCACTTCGGTGGTTGGCGTGTGGAACTGGGGTCAACTGCTGCGCTGGAGTTGGTTTCAACTGTGCCGTTGAAGGGGTTGCGATAGGGAGGTTTGGAGACGGTGGTATTGTCTCTGCTGCTGCCGATATTGTCTCTGCTGCTGCCGATGTTGTTGCCTCTGCTGCTGCCGATGTTGTTGCCTCTGCTGCTGCCGATGTTGTTGCCTCTGCTGCTGCCGATGTTGTTGCCTCATGGTGTTGAGTGACGGCGAACACTTGTGTACGTTCTGTCTCGGGAATGGTGTGCGAGTACCAGAATCCTCCGGGCTGAAGTCGGAATCAAGGTCTGGCGAGTGCGTCCAAGTTGTGAAGTTCACGATGTTGTCGCTATCGGCAGTTTCGCGGTCGGGGACGAAATCAAGAACGAAGACTTTATTTTTCAGCACTGCCTTTCCGATGTAAAGGCCTCCTTTCCCGTGGTAGAGGTGGAACTTCTGAAGCGTGCTGTCAGCTTCAACATTAATTCCTTTTGCCATCAGCTGACTGACGCTGAGTAAGTTATATCCAAGTCCTTCCGCGACATTTGCAGTATGACATTGGTTTCTCTCCAGTGATTGTAGCTGAACTACTCCTTGTCTTCTTGTGCGCAGGTTCTGATTGTTGGCGACGGTGATGACGACTTCGACTGCGGTTGAGTCGCTGCTCCCGTTGGATGACGCGGTCTAAGGAACACATGTGCTGCCCGCAGCAGCTGTCCAAGAACCAAATGTCTCGTCCAGAAGGTTCGTTTTGGGCAATGGCGGCGTACGTCAGGTTCGGCTCCAATGACTCGCGGCGGGGAGTCCTTTCATCGAGCAGTTCTTCTGTTGAGTAGTGCGGTGGTGACTCGATGACGCATGAGTCAGTTATTCTTGTCATGCAGCTCACGATCTTTCTTGTGCCTTGTGCAGGTTGTGTCGTTGATGCCGTTGAAGATTGCACTTGATTGGTGGGGTGCGCCTGTGTAGAGGCCACTTGACTGCTTGAAGGTCGAAGTTGTCGTTGCGGCGGCGTTGACTGTTGCAGGTTTGGATAGTGAGTGCAAGGATGTCCTGACGTGTTGCAGAGATGGCAGAACGGTGGTACGTGTCGTTGTAGTTCATGCTTGTTGTGTTGTTTGTTGGTGTTGTTGTAGCGCCGTTGAGTGTGAAACGCGAACTCAGGTGCTGACGTTTTTCTCTTGTGTCGTTCTTCGTGCAGGTCCATGTCTTGCTGTTCGGCGTGAATTTCGGTGCAGAGTGCCGCTTCGAAGATCTTCCCGTAATGTCGAAGAATGGCTCGAATGGCGCGCCAATGAGGACCGAGTCCAGTGATGACAACTGTGACGAAGGCTTCTTCTGAGATTGATCCACCGCATCGAAGGAGTCTGTCGGGCAATCCGCGACATCGGCTTACATACGCCATCCCTTTTTCCCGTGGTTTCATTTCCACTACTGTCAGCTGTGCCATGAGTCGACTCTGGTTAACGCTGTCTGTTTCTTGGTACAGGCTCTTCAAGTGGTTGTACGCGAGCTCGATGGAGTTGCCGTATCCACGATAGGACCGGATGTTCTGTTGCTTGTTTGGCGTTACCTTTCGCAGAAGGATTGTATACGCCATCAGCGACTGATACGTGTATTGTTGCTTGTCGTACTGCGTTCCGTCTGTTGGATATGGCATGGACCTGTCGAAGAATCCTAGAATCTGCGCGCCCCCCATCATCAGCTCAAACTTAAATGACCAGGTATAGAAGTCCTTGCCGTCGAATGGTGTTGATGTTTGCAGTTACAAGACGTGCGCGAATTGCGCCTGTATTTGAATTGCGTCTAGTGTCTTCTCTTGTCCAGGTGCAGGTTGATTCGGCATGAAGCTGATGGAGCCACGTTGAGGCTCGTACGGCGCAAAGGTAGGTTATTGCTGGTTTCCCCATGCGTATGATGAATTGTCGAGGCTCATGGGGGTAATTCCGTCGTTGTTGTCATTGTTGCTTGACTGCGCAAGTGCTCCTTGCTGATGTTGTTCGTAGAAGGACATGAAGGAGAAGAATTTCTCCATCATGCTTGGGTCGAAGCCGGGTGGTGTGTTCGCGGGTGCCTCAGTAGATCCTGCCGCGGGTCCTTGAGTGGTTCCTTCCTCAGTCTGAAGTCCAGACATTGGTGGTGGAGTAGGGGTAGTGCCAGGAGAACCAGTAGACGACCTCCTCTCCTTTTGTGTAGTCATGTCCCTTGTCTATAATACTAAGTTTTATGAAGAGTTGAAAAAAATTGTTACGAATAGTGAAATATGATTGTGCACTCCTAACCGAAGGAAGCGAAGCACGCAGTTTCGAGGCACGAACACAAAGAGTCAGAGCTGACTCAAAGGTAGGGTGAACAGTTGGAGTGAATCCAGACCGTCGGAGGCAAACGGAATCGAGCAGCTGCAAGAACGAGGGAATTGGCGGGAACAGTTTCGTAACTGTACGCGCCGCACGGTTGGATTCGAATTTGAATAAGGGAACGTACCCCTTAGAGTACATGGCTAGCTAGGTTGATTCGAATCCCCTGCACTCATATTTATACCACTGTATCTGCACGTTTTATTTTATCTCAAGCATTTTACATTCACTCTGCTATTGAGGTCAAGGGCCCACCACCATCAATCAGTTGTGTGCGAACCTACCCGAGGTGATCCTAGGGTCGATCAGTCTCCGATCGTAACATGGTATCAGAGCGACTCGGGAATCCTTCGCACTGCCACCTCCGAAATCTTCGACGAACGGAAAGTGGCGTCCGGCACACGCTCGCGCGTAAGAATGGCCGGAGGATCCGGTGGTCAGACGAATCTGACGGCTGAAGCGCAGACCAACCTGGCTGCGACAAGCAAGGAAACAACGACGATCGTAACCACTGTCCTCGCACAACTACTTCAGCGACTCACCAGCCTGGAGAAAGGTCTCCAAACATTGCGGAATGGCGACGCGGGAACATCCTCGCAACCCTCTCAACCGGCCTCAAACGGCCAGAAGACCGCCCCGCATTCCTTCTACCTCGACACAAACAGTTCAACCCCCAAGACTTCCCGTCCTAGTGAATAAGCAATTCTCTCTGGGCAATCAAGGTTTCTCAGCATACAAAAAATAAAGACAAGTACCTGCTTCGACGGCAGAGATTTCTATACCTGGAGCTTCGAGCTGGAGCTCCTGCTCCATAACGCTCAGATTTTCCACTACTTCGACGGGAGTTACGCGGAACCTGCTGAAGATACCGACGACGCCAGAACAAGGTACTACAACGAGTCCTTGATGGCGTACAGGGTTCTTTTGCGCAATATGTCGCCAGTGGAGCAGTTGAGCATTCGCTCATACAAAACTTCCCCTGCTCCAGCTCTCGACGCTTGGCGCCACCTGAATGGCGTGTATCAGCCGAAGGACTCCGTCTCTTTGAGCCGGCTGCTCCAGCAGCTACTGGAGACCAAAATGGCCCCAGGGGAGTGTCGAGAGAATTAGGCAAAAGAGAGAGGGTTGAACTAGCAAGAATGGGGATACAAATAGCAAACCCTAGAAGGGTTGTACTCGCTACAGAGCACCCCACTGCAGGCTAGACAAATATAACATTCTGACACACCCCCATAGCCAAAGTGGGGTGTAATCAGCAGAGCAAGGAAAGCAGTACAAGCTCAGGGTGGATCACGATGTCACCACACATTCTGAGCACAAGTTCAAGAAGCAACAGTTTATAAGTTATGAGCAAAGCTAGAGGCGGTCACAGAGGACAAATGAGGAGGAGGAGGGCTGGCGAGAGGAGAAAGGAGTGGAGGCGACGACTGAAGCTGCAGACACACGGGCATCAGACGGCTCTGGCGCAACGCTAGTGGCTACCGGAAGCAGAGCCCCGGACTACAGGGGTAATAGTCGCTGCGGAGGGTGCAGCGGACCCACGGGCGACAGGTGCAGCCGGCTCTCTGAGCTACCGGAGGTCCGCGGAACCCCGGAATACAGGTGCTGCGGACGACACGACGGCAGTCTCCGCTCAACCTCCCCCAACAGTCCCACACCCCTCGACACACACCCCTTGCTTCACCCCTAGCTCCACTCCCACGGTACCCCCCCTTAAACCCCAAACCCTAGACTCCCACACACCACCCCCCTCAGCGGCAGCTGCAGTAGAGGGAGACTAGGGAGGAGGAGGAGTAGGTAGAGTAACGCACAACCGACACCCCCACAGCCGCCACCCCCACACTCCCCACCCCCAAACCCTAAAACGGGCGAAAGGGAGAAGGAGCGCGGGGGACGGCGAGGGGGAAGGCGCGCGACCCCCAGGGCGCCACCTCTGGGCAGCGGGGGCCGCGCGCGGCTCCCCAGGGCGCCTCGACGGGGCAGCGGGGGGCCGCGCGCGGCTCCCTAAGGCGTCGCGACGAGGCAGCGGGGGCCGCGCACAGTTCCCCACGGCGTCGCGACGAGGTAGCGGGGGGCCGCGCGCGGCTCCCCAAGGTGTCGCGACGAGACGTCGGGGGCGACGCGCGGGGCTGCGGGGCGACGCGGGGGGTCGACGGCGACGGGGGGAGGGCGCTTCGACGGTGGGAAACCGCCGCGCGCCTCGGGGCGCACGGCGTGCAGAAAACCGCCGCGCGCCCCGAGCGCACGGCGGGATGAAAACCGCCGAAACCCTAGAAAAAATTCGCACGGCAGGAAGAAGTCGTCGCGCGCCCGAGGCGCCCGGCAGGAAGTAAAGCAGCGGAAGCATTAGGTGGTGGGCCCACCCACAGGATCGACCCAGGAGGGTCGACCTGCTCTGATAGCATGTCGAGAGAATTAGGCAAAAGAGAGAGGGTTGAACTAGCAAGAATGGGGATACAAATAGCAAACCCTAGAAGGGTTGTACTCGCTACAGAGCACCCCACTGCAGGCTAGACAAATATAACATTCTGACAGGGAGAAGGCCAACAGTTACCTTAATCGTTGTCGGAGCCTTCGCGACCAAATCGCGAAGCTGGGAAGCTCGATCTCAGAGGAATTTTTTGTCAACATCGTGCTTCAAGGGCTCGGCCCAGAGTGGCGGCCCTGCAAGGCGCTTCTCCGACAGCAGGGGGTCATCTCGGAGGCCGCCCTTTGCGCCGCCCTTCTCGTCGAACAGAGGGATATGGATCAGCAGCGACCAGCGCCGCGACGAGAACGAGAACGCCTCGCCTTCTACGCCGACAACACTGAAGAGCAACGGCCGCAGTGCCTCTACTGCAAAATCTGCAAAAATTTCGGGCACTTGGCGTATCAATGCAAATACCGATCTCGCCCTCGCCAGACCAATCCGAGCAACTGGTCCGGCCGACAAGACGCACGAGGCGACGTGCGTCCAGCCCAGGGGTATCAACCCCCCGTGCGCAATCTGAACCCAGCGGTTCAGCATCAGCAGCAGCAGCCGTCACCGCCTGCCCCAGTACGCCTTGTCATGGGGAACATGGCTACGACAGGCAAATCTCGTCGTCGCCGCGTGCGCTCACCATCACCTGAGCCAGCACCGCACCCCATTGGCGCATTCAACAACAATCCTTTTAGCATGCGCCACGACTACACCGACGACGACGACCAGGACTGGAACCTCCCAGTCCCGCTGCTTGAAAGTCCCCCGCACGTGCCTCACATGCGGGCGGCGCCACTCGCGCGAGCGGGGGGTTGGCTGTGATTGGCTCTCGCGCGAGCGGTTCATGAAGTTCGACACACCCCATCTCGTCACACCGCGTTTGGCGCTGCTCGCACGTGACGACAGGAAGCGGTACAACACCTCGTACCTGGACAGCTGCTGCGGCCAGCATATGGTGGGCTCCGAGCGTTTCGTCTCCAACGCCGTCCCCACCCCTATGGTCACATATGTCACCGTGGCCAACGGGGAAGCCGCACGCAAATCTCCCTCAATGACATTCTCATCGTCCAAAACCTGCGCTTCAACCTGCCTTCTGCCGCTCAACTCATGGACTGCGGCGTCGAGCTCAGCACGGATCGCGAGACACGCGACATCCTGCTGCACTACGAATCGCCGACATTCTTCCGCAGGCAGATCAGACGAGGATACCCCGAAAATGGAGTATATATCCTGGACTTCGACATTCCCGACTGTAGCGGCAATTCGAACGAATTAATTGATCTCGTTCCACTGCGCTTCGAACACATTCACCGCAGGGACTGGAAACACCCTGACAGTAGACCCTGGGTACCACATCACCCTAACCCACGTGACCTGGCGCTGCACGACCCTGGCCTAGACGGCATCTACCGTGACTGTCACACTCCCACCGCATCAACCAGCACGACTGCCGGCCATGGACTTGCCGCCATCGCCGAAGCAGAGCGACATGCACCACCAGAAGAAGGGATGTCGCAACTGGAGCTTGAAATCGCCACGCGCGGTGTGTTCGGAACGCCGGAACATCCTCTCACCGGCTCGGCAACACAGCACCTTCATGGCATGCTGCGCGGCACCAGTACTGGCACCTTCGACGCACGCGGAGTTGCGCGCCCCTACACACGGGAGGAATTGCAGAAGGCTTACCCCCGCTGGCGCGACCCCTCGGCAAAACTCACCTTGGAGGAAGAAGAGGACTTGGCGTGTCGCGAAGCAGAGGAGCTCCGCCGACAGAGCCTTGCCGAGGCGCGCGGAACATTCGCATGGAGCGGATGGGAGGAAGAGGAGAACGCCTCCAATGAAGGGGGGTGGGTATGCGACACAAGCGACACTGGCGGATGGGGCGCCCCATCTGGCGAGGGACAAGCGTTTGGGGCACTTCCGGTGAAGGTTGGGAAGCTCCCCGTGAGGACCAAAGGGGGGGAGAAGAAGAAGCGGAACCAACTGTTGTTCCACTTGGTCGCCCCCCGCGTCGTGCTCCACCCGCGCTACCTCCCCCTGATACTCCGCCGCACCGCGATTCCTGGGACACCATCGCTAGGGGCAACGAGCCTCGACTCCGCGCCGCACCGTCTACGGACCTGCCCCTGAACCACGTGAACCCACCTTCGTCCCTAGAACTATCCCCGGGACCACCATTCCTCTCTCCAAAATCCGCGACAGAGAGCTCTTGGTGCTAATGCTAACTACTGCCAACGACGAAGACAAAGCAGCAGTAGCAGAACCTGCCCCAGTACCTGACGAAGACCCCGAAGAAGCTCGCGCGCGCTACATGCGCACCTCAGGATTACGCGCTGACGATGCGCTCTGGCACCAGCGCCTTGGACATCCCTCACGCACGACGCTGAAAAACTGCATCGATGCAAGAGTCTTCGCTCCTGGAGCACTTCTGCGCCCAGAAGGCACTGAAGTACGAGGCGCAACACATCCGCGCAACTGTACCGTCTGTCTTGAAGCTGCACTAAGCAACCAGTCGTTCCCGCTGCTAGAGCCAGGAACCAATCGATATCCCAAGCTGTACAAAGTGTACAGCGACTTCCTAAACGTGGGGCACTGCGGGGTCAACGACGAGCTATACACGCTTACCTTCATCGACGCTGGGACACGTTACGTGTGGGTCATAAACGTGGAAGCGCGCAGCAGAGCGTATGAGGTATTTCGCCTCTGGCTGGCGCACGCGCAGCGGCAATCTGGGGAGAAACTCAAGATTTGGTAGTCGGACGGCGCAGCAGAGTTCAGGAGCAAGGAGCTGCAGGACTTCTTGGCGCACAAGGGGATCGAGCATCATATTTCTCTCCCCTACGCGCACCAGCAGCAGGGCGTAGCCGAGCGAACTAATCGCACACTCATGACGAAAGTACGGGCGCTGATGAAGCAGTCAAAGCTGCCGCCGATCTACTGGACCTACGCGATGCACCACGCTGTGCGGGTGCACAACCTGCTGTCAACAACAGCCATCACCGGCAACTCATCACCGCATGTAAAGTGGACCGGGACCAAGGGAGACTCCTCCATGCTCCGTGTGTGGGGGTGCATGGTGCAATATCGCCCGCCAACTTCAACCATCGGCAAGTTCGCCAGCCGCGCGCGCTGGGGAATTCACCTCGGCATCAGTCACGAGCACAAGGCATGGATCATCTTGGATCTACTCAGCCAGAAGACCACCCACGCACGCGACGTCATCTTCTACGAGCGCCTCTTCCTCGAGCAATTCCGCCACGACGAGCAAACAAACGCAAATCGCGTTTACGCTAACGACGGACATAGCTACGCAACACCCGAGGACGAAGCCGCTGCAACGATTTTGGAGCAGGACACCAAGGGCGAGTTCACGAGAGGAGATCGCCACAGCAGCGATGAGGATGACGACGATTCCGCTGGAGGAGGAATGGGCGGAACCGGAGCAAGCGGCAGAGGCGCACCGCCAACACCGCCCGAGCCAGAGAGCGACGACGACGATGTGCAGGAAGTCATCCCACAACATCGTCATGACAGCACCGTCTCTGGGCTGCAGTTGCTGGAACTTCACACTGCATCCTCAAAGGCGCCACGTGTCATTGAGCCGAGAAACCCACGCCAAGCGCTCACTGGACCACACAGCAAAGAGTGGCGCGAGGCAACGGACGCGGAGATTAAGGCACTCGAATCCCGAAATACCTGGGTGTTGGTCAACCGCGCAGCGATCAAAGGCGCAAGAGTCCTTTCCGGCAAGTGGGTCTTCCGCGTGAAGACCGCAGCAGACGGCACAATCGAGCGCTTCAAGGCATGTTGGGTGGTGCGGGGTTATGATCAGAGGCACGGCATCGACTTCGACCAAACACTTGCACCGGTTAGCCGCCACACCTCCGTCCGAATTCTACTCGCCATCGCCGCCGCCAGACACCTGCCCCTGCGCCAGATTGACGTGAAAAATGCGTTCCTATACGCATTAGTAGATGCCGTGATCTACGTGGAGCAGCTACACACATACGGCGAAGGTGATTTGCGTGCTTGTCAGCTGCGAAAATCCCTCTACGGGATCAAACAAGCGCTAAGGCTCTGGCAGTATCTGCACAACATCCTGCTTGAAATTGGATTCAAGCAGTTGCCTCACGACCCAGGAATGTACCGTCGTGATTTCCGCGGCGAATACATCTTGCTCACGGTTTACGTCGACGACCTTCTGTACACAGGGTTAAGCAACGAACTATTGGAACAGTTCGAGAAGAGCCTGGTAGGACGCGTCGATATCACTTGCAACTACGACATGAAGCAGTTCTTAGGCCTCAACATCTCCTACGCGCCAGAAGCTATCCACCTCTCAGCAACTAAGTATACTGAGGAGCTTGGGAAACGCTTCAACATTTCCCCTGCACCACTCTCCACTTCCTACCGAACTCCCGGACCGAACCACAAACCTGACAACAAAGCCCTATCCGCCGCTCGTATTCAGACTTATCAGCAGCAGCTGGGATGCCTGCTCTTCGCCTCTGTCACCTGCAGGCCCGATCTTTCCTACATCGCAAGCCAACTAGCTCAGTACTCTCGCAAACCAACGGCTGAGAACCTTCTGGATTTGCAATGTGCTCTACAGTTCTTCATTTCAACGCCCAAGATTGGGCTGTGCTACTACTCAACCATGCCAACCCCATCCTTCAACCTCATCGGCTACGTGGACGCTGATCACGCAGCAGACCCCGACAATCGACGGTCCAGAACTTGCTTCCTGTTTCGCCTCGAGCCGATAGTACCAATCTCATGGAATTCACCAAAATAGGAACTGGTTGCCCTCTCATCAGCTGAAGCGGAATTCATCGCAGCAACGGCAGCAGTTCGCGAAGGCCTCTACCTGCAAGAACTCCTACAGGAAGCGAAAGCCTCTACCTGCAAGAACTCCAACTTCGCCCACCTTCCGCTTGCACTGCGACAACCAGAGCGCGATCCGTATCGCGAACAAACCTGGTTTCGTTAACCGCACCAAGCACATTGCGCTGCGGTATTTCTTCGTCAAGGACGAAGTCGACAAGAGCAAGGTCGACCTGGCCTACTGCCCAACGGGTGACATGGCAGCTGACTTCCTGACAAAACGACTGCTACGCTAGCAGTACCAACACTGCTCCGAACTCAGCGGAGTGGTCAAACAGGTCAAGTCGAGCTACGGTCAGGAGTGAAGGGGGGTGTTACGAATAGTGAAATATGATTGTGCACTCCTAACCGAAGGAAGCGAAGCACGCAGTATCGAGGCACGAACACGAAGAGTCGGAGCTGACTCAAAGGCAGGGTGAACAGTTGGAGTGAATCCAGACCGTCGGAGGCAAGCGGAATCGTGCAGCTGCAGGAACGGGGGAATCGGCTGGAACAGTTTCGTAACAGTACACGCCGCACGGTTGGATTCGAATTTGAATAAGGGAATGTACCCCTTAGAGTACATGGCTAGCTACCGTAATCGCCCGTATATAAGACAGTGTTGAATAGTAGACAGGGGTTGTCTATTATACGGGTGTCTCTTATAAACAGGCTAGCCTTTTTATACGACACCTATTTGTGTGTACGAGATAAGACATATATGTCTTATAATCGAAACTTCAATATATTATAGCGAAAGTTGAAATACCGCGTACATTTTTACCCTTGCGAAGTGCGGATTCTCCCACGTGCTGACTCAGGTACTACCAAATTTGCCTCTGAAAGTTTTCTCCATGACGTGGCATCGCAGGCAGTGGTTGCCGAAGTGGCACCTTCGCAACATCCACACTCATTATGAGAAACTCATTTCAGAATGTGTGAAAATATTTCTAAGTAGTTTGAAAAGTTTCCATTTATAAGACTTATAAGACACCCTAAACTGTCCCAAATACAAGATAACCCAAGCATTTTTGCCCGTGTACGAGATAAGACATATATGTCTTATATCCGGGCGATGACGGTAGGTCGATTCGAATTCCCCTATTCTCATATTTATACCACTGTATGTGCATGTTTTATTTCATCTCAAGCATTTTACATTCACTCTGCTATTGAGGTCAAGGGCCCACCACCATCAATCAGTTGTATGCGAACCTACCTGAGGTGATCCTACGGTCGATCAGTCTCTAATCGTAACAAAATTGAGCTTGGCCCCCTGGAGCTCTCATACCATGTTGGGCTGAGAAAAGCCCTTAGGATCTTTTCAGTAGGCCTAAGCTCAAGTCAATAAAGGTGTTGTAGAGGAAGCGTTTAATGATAAAGTCCTTGAACCACCTTGCACTGGTTAGTGAGAACAAGATGTGTTGAATTATAACAAGGTATCGTATTTTCCCGGATATAAGACCCGGGGGACTTTCCTAAAATAGAGGCAAAATGACTAGGGTGAACATTTAATCGGCACGAGTTGTAAGAGTCCCGAGTACACTTATTAATCAAGTACACTTATGCGATTTAGGGGTGTGCACTTGAATTTGAAGAGGGGGGGGGGGGGGGGGGGGGGGGGGGGGGGGGGGGGGTCTTATGTTCGAACTGAAAAAATCTCGCGTGCGCGAAATTCGCGCGAGCGGCGCGTCAGAAACGTCAGATCTCGTGTCCGACACGGTTGGTGTGTCAGAACCCGATTCTGACACAAATGACGCGTCAATTTCGGATTTTGTGCCTCTAAAAGCTGACGCGCATATTTTTTTTTTAACTACTGTATACAGAAAAGGGGGGTCTCAAAATGTTTTGTAGTAAAAGGGGGGTCCTCTCACATGTGCTACATATTAAGGGTCCCAGTACCGTTCAAAAGTCGCGGGGGTCTTTTGTCAAATTATATATGCTGCATATTGTGTAGGCTGTAGTGGGGTAGCCCATATGGGGTACAAATCAATTAGGGTTTACTACTTGTACTCCTGCATGCCATAGGCATTCACTCTTGCCTAGGCTTTCTAACATGGCATCAGAGCGGTTCGTCCGTTAGGACCGTTATTGGGCCCACCGAACGCATGCCTACCTGCGGTTACCGCACTGCCCCACACGCGCCCTGCCTTGCCTGCCCGTCGCGTCGCCCTAAGCCCGCGCCCGGCCCCCTGCCTGCCCGTCGCGTCGCCCTAAGCCCGCGCCCGGCCCCCTGCCTGCCCATCGCGTGGCCCTAAGCCCGCGTCCGGCCCCTACATGCCCGTCGCGTCGCCCTAAGGCCGGCGCCCGGCCCCCTGCCTGCCCGTCGCGTCGCCCTAAGCCCGCGCCCGGCCCCCTGCCTGCCCATCGCGTTGCCCTAAGCCAGCGCCCGGCCCTCTGCCTGCCCGTCGCGTCGCCCTAAGCCCGCGCCCGGCCCCCTGCCTGCCCGTCGCGTCGCCCTAAGCCCGCGCCCGGCCCCCTGCCTGCCCGTCGCGTCGCCCTAAGCCCGCGCCCGGCCCCCTGCCTGCCCGTCGCGTCGCCCTAAGCCCGCGCCCGGCCCCCTGCCTGCCCGTCGCGTCGCCCTAAGCCCGCGCCCGGCCCCCTGCCTGCCCGTCGCGTCGCCCTAAGCCCGCGCCCGGCCCCCTGCCTGCCCGTCGCGTCACCCTCACGCCCGCGACCGGTCACCTGCCTGCCCGTCACGGTGCCCTTAGGCCCGCGCGACCCCGCCCTACCGCCGCAGTGGCTCCGCCGGGTAGCGGCCCTGCCCTGCTGCCGCCACGGCCCGCGCGGCAACGACCTACCGCCGACGCGGCCCCGCCGGGTAGCGGCCCCGCCCTGCCGCCGGCGCGGCCCCGTCCTACCACTGCCGCCGACACTGCCCCACCCTGCAGCTGACGCGGCCTTCCTCTGCAGCCAGGTTTGCGGCCCCGCTGCTTGCCAGGCGCCGGCCCTCCCTGTCACCGGTGAGCACGCTGCTGCGCCGCCTGCCTGCCTGCCTGCCTGCTTGCCTGCCTGCCTGCCTGCCTGCCTGCCTGCCTGCCTGCCTGCTTGCCTGCCTGCCTGCCTGCCTGCCTGCTGCGCTGCTGCTCCTACTACCCGTGCTGCTCCTGGCGGTGGCCAGATGCAGCTCCAGTGCCGTCCGCGCGAGTCTCTCACGCCCCAGCAGCTTCGTGAGTGGTACGTTAGTTGGGGTTGTGGCGGTAGCCGTCGTGGCTGTCGCACTGCAGCTGGGCAGTCGGGAGCGTCTGGTAGTGGCCAGCTGCAGCTGCAGCGGCGTCCGCGCGAGACACTTTCGCCCCAGCAGCTTCATGAGTGGTACGCTCAGAGTAGAGGGTCTCGGAGTTTTGTTCGCTGCCCGTACGTCATTCGCACAGGTGCTCGGACGGGTCAGACTTGCAGGACCCCTGGTCACACACAGTCACGCTGCTTCGCACGTCTGAGCGACGCCTGGCGTACCGAGTTTTGAGATGAGGCTGAGCTCCCCACCTGGCTGGAGCTGCTTAGGCAGAGGGTAGATATCTTTGCTCTTGACTATGATGTTATTCTCACTGCCATGTATGCATTGCCTACTAGTACGGACGGTGCCTGTTACCTGTGCGTACCGCCTGACCCAGGTATAGACCCTGCTGCTCTAGGTGCTGGTGAGGCTGCTGCTCTAGGTGCTCGTGCGTCTTCTGCTCTAGGTACTGGTGAGGCTGCTGCTCTAGGTGCTAGTGCGTCTCCTGCTCTAGGTGCTGGTGAGGCTGCTGCTTCAGGTGTTGGTGAGTCTGCTCTCTCTGGTACTGCGCCTCCTACGGTCTTGCACACCTTCACCCTTGACTCAGGAGCTTCCCGCTCCTTCTTTCGCGACTGCACCACACTCACGCCGCTTAGTCGGCCAGTTGCAGTCTCCCTGGCGGACCCCTCTGGGGGTCCAGTCCTTGCCCACTACTCCACGGTTCTGCCGTGTCCAGCCGCCCCGTCTGGCTCGCTGTCAGGTCTCTACCTCCCCTCGTTCTCTACGAACTTGGTGAGTGGAGCTGACCTCCAGGATGGCGGGGTTGACCAGTTCACTCCTGCGCGTGAGTTAGCGAGTGACTCACTGTACGTGTGCTCGGACGGGCCGACACCTGGCCACGTTTACCCGTGCGCCTGGCTCGAGTCTGTACACACTGACCACTGAGTCCCCTCAAGTAGCTGCGTCTGCGTCTGCGTCAGGTCAGCTAGCGGCCCCCTGCTCGTGTCGCGCTTTGTCGCACCAGACCCTCCTTTGGCACCACCGCCTTGGTCACCCCTCGGTGCAGCGCCTTCGTAGCATGCACCGCCGTGTCCTTGTCTCTGGTCTTCCCAGGGTTCTCCCTCCCCTCCCACCCTCGCCCGCTCCAGCGTGTCTTCCTTGTGTCGAGGGGCGGCAGCAGGCCGCTCCTCACTCCTCCTCGTTCCCTCCCACAGAGGCTCCCCTGCAGACTCTCCACCTAGACGTGTGGGGCCCAGCCCGTGTCCGTGGACAGGGCCACGAGCGGTACTTCCTGCTGGTCGTCGACGACTACACGCGTTACACCACGGTCTTCCCTTTGCAGCGCAAGGGGGAGGTCCCTGATGTTTTGATCCCTTGGATCCGCGCTGCCCGTCTCCAGCTCCGCGAGCGGTTCGGGACGGAGTTTCCCGTCCTGCGTCTGCACTCTGACAGAGGTGGTGAGTTCTCCTCCAACCTCTTGGCAGCCTACTGTGCGGAGCACGGCATCCGTCAGACGTTCACGCTTCCGGCCTCTCCGCAGCAGAATGGGGTTGCTGAGCACCGCATTGGCTTAGTCATGGAGGTCGCTCGTACCTCCATGATCCATGCGGCTGCCCCCCATTTTCTGTGGTCGTTTGCGGTCAGGTACGCTGCGCATCAGCTCAACCTCTGGCCCCGTGTCTCCTTACCGGAGACCTCGCCCACGCTGCTGTGGACGGGGAAGGTTGGCGATGCGTCGCGTTTCCAGGTCTGGGGTGCTCGTGCCTTTGTCCGCGATACCACCGCGGACAAGCTCTCCTCCCGCGCTGTTCCCTGTGTCTTCCTTGGCTTTGTCCCTGACGCGCCTGGTTGGCAGTTTTACCACCCCACCTCGCGCCATGTCTTTGCGTCTCAGGACGTCACGTTCGACGAGTCGACTCCCTTTTACCGTCTCTTCCTTTTACCGCACTGCCCCTCTCCCCCCCCCGCCGCTCTTTCTCGCTCCAGGTGCTCCCCAGGTAGACCCCCTCCCTGCTCTCGGTCCTGCTCCTTCAGGTGTGTCTCAGGTTGACCCTCCTCCCTTGACTGTGCCGGTTGAGGTCACTGGTGACTCAGGTCCTGCTGCGGGTGGTCCTGCTCGGGGTACTGCTTCTTGGGGTGCTGAGCCTGGGGGTGCGGAGCCTGGGGGTGCTGAGTCTGGGGGTGCGGAGCCTGAGGGTGCGGAGCCTGGAGGTGCTGAGCCTGAGTGTGAGGAGTCTGGGGGTGCTGAGCTTGGGGGTACTGAGTCTGGGGGTGCTGCACCTGGGGGCGCTGAGGCGTCTGGTGAGCAGTCTCCCTGGAGCGGCCGTCTCCGTAGTCGCTCCGCTGGTGCCTCGCCGCTGCACTCTCGTCAACTACTTCCTCTCTCCCCACAGCAGCTGCGTGAGTGGTACGTTGGCCGTCAGGGTCGCGCTGCTGGAGCTGGGGGCCCTGCTGCTGGAGGCGCTGGAGCTTGTGACTCTGTCGAGAGAATTAGGCAAAAAGAGAGGGTTCGACTAGCAGGCAGTTGAGTACAAATAGGAACCCTAGATTGGGCTGTACTCGCTATAGAGTACCCCACTGCAGGCTAGACAAATATAACATTCTGACACACCCCCATAGCCAAAGTGGGGTGTAATCAGCAGAGCAAGCAAAGCAGTACAAGCTCAGGGTGGATCACGATGTCACCACACATTCTGAGCACAAGTTCAAGAAGCAACAGTTTATAAGTTATGAGCAAAGCTAGAGGCGGTCACAGAGGACAAATGAGGAGGAGGAGGGCTGGCGAGAGGAGAAAGGAGTGGAGGCGACGACTGAAGCTGCAGACACACGGGCATCAGACGGCTCTGGCGCAACGCTAGTGGCTACCGGAAGCAGAGCCCCGGACTACAGGGGTAATAGTCGCTGCGGAGGGTGCAGCGGACCCACGGGCGACAGGTGCAGCCGGCTCTCTGAGCTACCGGAGGTCCGCGGAACCCCGGAATACAGGTGCTGCGGACGACACGACGGCAGTCTCCGCTCAACCTCCCCCAACAGTCCCACACCCCTCGACACACACCCCTTGCTTCACCCCTAGCTCCACTCCCACGGTACCCCCCCTTAAACCCCAAACCCTAGACTCCCACACACCACCCCCCTCAGCGGCAGCTGCAGTAGAGGGAGACTAGGGAGGAGGAGGAGTAGGTAGAGTAACGCACAACCGACACCCCCACAGCCGCCACCCCCACACTCCCCACCCCCAAACCCTAAAACGGGCGAAAGGGAGAAGGAGCGCGGGGGACGGCGAGGGGGAAGGCGCGCGACCCCCAGGGCGCCACCTCTGGGCAGCGGGGGCCGCGCGCGGCTCCCCAGGGCGCCTCGACGGGGCAGCGGGGGGCCGCGCGCGGCTCCCTAAGGCGTCGCGACGAGGCAGCGGGGGCCGCGCGCAGCTCCCCACGGCGTCGCGACGAGGTAGCGGGGGGCCGCGCGCGGCTCCCCAAGGTGTCGCGACGAGACGTCGGGGGCGACGCGCGGGGCTGCGGGGCGACGCGGGGGGTCGACGGCGACGGGGGGAGGGCGCTTCGACGGTGGGAAACCGCCGCGCGCCTCGGGGCGCACGGCGTGCAGAAAACCGCCGCGCGCCCCGAGCGCACGGCGGGATGAAAACCGCCGAAACCCTAGAAAAAATTCGCACGGCAGGAAGAAGTCGTCGCGCGCCCGAGGCGCCCGGCAGGAAGTAAAGCAGCGGAAGCATTAGGTGGTGGGCCCACCCACAGGATCGACCCAGGAGGGTCGACCTGCTCTGATAGCATGTCGAGAGAATTAGGCAAAAAGAGAGGGCTCGACTAGCATGCAGTTGAGTACAAATAGGAACCCTAGATTGGGCTGTACTCGCTATAGAGTACCCCACTGCAGGCTAGACAAATATAACATTCTGACAGACTCTACTCCTGGAGTTGTTTCTACTAGAGGTTCTGAAGCTGCTGGAGGTGCTGGCGCTGGAGCTGGAGGTTCTGGAGCTGCTGAGGGTGCTGGCGCTAGAGGTTCTGGAGCTACTGGAGGTGCTGGCGCTGGTGGCGCTGGAGCTGGAGGTTCTGGAGCTGCTGAGGGTGCTGGCGCTGGAGGTTCTGGAGCTGCTACGGGTGCTGGCGCTGGAGGTTCTGGAGCTGCTGCGGGTGCTGGCGCTGAGGGTTCTGAGTCTGCTGTTGCGCGGTCTCCTTGGAGTAGCCGCCTTCGTCCGCGTGTGCCGCTCACACCGCAGCAGCTCCGCGATTGGTACGGTCGCCGTCAGGGTCGCGCTTCTGGAGCTCGGAGTTCTGCCGCTGGAGGTGCTGTTTCTGACGTTGCTGGAGCTGGGAGTGGTACTGGTCCTTTTCCTCCTGGCGGTGCTGGAGTTGCTGGTCCCGGAGGTGCTCGTACTAGAGGTACTGGAGCTGCTGGGGCTAGAGGTGCTGAGCCTGCGGGTGCCACTGCTGGAGACACTTCGGCTGGAGACCCTGGGTCTGGGGGTGCTGCTGCTGGTGGAGCTGGTCCTGGAGGTGCTGGCGCTGGGAGTTCTGGAGCTGCTGGAGGTACTGGAGCTGCTGGAGGCACTCCACCCCCGCGACTGTTCTTCTCTCCACCGTCTCCGTCGTCTCAGCCACCGCCTGACACTGTACTTAGTCAGGTTCTCAGCCTCCTGTCTTCTCCTGGTCTTTCGTTACAGCCTGGCTCACCGCTGCCTGCTCCTTCCCCTTACACTCACCAGGCAGGAGGTCTTGCTGAGCGTCGTGAGCCTGCGTCGCGTCCTGTCTCGCCTGTTCGTTCTGGTCGTACCAGTCGTCGTGTTCCTCGTCCGCGTTCGCCGGCTGTCCCCAGCGCGCACCTCGTCGTCCGTCGTCCTTTACCTGCTCCGCAGTCTATTCCTCTGCCGTCTCCTCCTGCGTCCTCTCTGCCTGTCGTTCCGGACCCTGAGTCTGACCGGTTTCGTGCTGAGCACCCTACTGTCACGCGTCTGTTAGCCACTGTTGTCACTGACCCGTCGTTTGAGTCTGCTGCTGCGTCTGCCTTGGTCACTGAGCTTGTCGACTTTGCTGCTGCCTGTCGTCTAGACTACGCTGCCGGTCTAGTTGCTGAGTCTGCGTCTGTCTGTCCTCCGTCCGTCGGGGGTGAGTGTGCTCTTGGCACGGACGTCTTTGAGGACAGACAGGAGGACCTTGAGTGTCTTGCGGCCGCTGCGCCTCATCTCGTAGCCATGCTGCTTGCCCCTGAGGGAGACCCGGATGCTATAGACATCCCGACCCCGCGCTCTTATGCTGAGGCGATCGCGGGCCCCTACTCCTCTCAGTGGCAGACAGCCATGGACGCAGAGATGGCATCCTGGAAGTCCACAGGCACTTACGTCGATGAGGTTCCCCCTCCAGGGGCGAACATCGTTGATGGCATGTGGATTTTCAGGGTGAAGCGGTCGCCGGGTTCTCCGCCTGTCTTCAAGGCTCGTTACGTTGCTCGAGGCTTCAGTCAGCGAGAGGGAGTCGACTTCTTCCAGACCTTCTCCCCCACCCCAAAGATGACCACTCTTCGGGTGCTGCTGCACGTTGCCGCTCAGCGTGACTACGAGCTTCACTCACTGGACTTCAGCACAGCCTTCTTACAGGGCAGCCTGCACGAGGAGATCTGGCTGCGCCGCCCACCTGGCTTCACTGGGTCGTTCCCTCCTGGTACCCAGTGGAGCCTCCGGCGGCTAGTCTACGGTCTCCGCCAGGCACCCCGTGAGTGGCACGACACACTGAGGACTACACTTGCGGCTCTTGGGTTTGCGCCTTCGACTGCTGACCCGTCACTGTTTCTGCGCACCGACACTTCGCTGCCGCCGTTCTACATCCTTGTGTACGTCGACGACTTGGTCTTTGCCACTGCTGACACTGAGGCTCTCGCCCTGGTGAAGTCGGAGTTGAAAAGAGACACACGTGCACAGACCTGGGTGAGCTGCGTAGCTACCTTGGCTTGCAGATCACCCGGGACAGAGCACGCCGCACCATCACTCTGACTCAGTCACACATGGTGCAGCAGGTCCTTCAGCGCTTCGGCTTCACCTGGTCCTCGCCACAGTCCACTCCTCTGGCTATAGGTCACTCGCTCTCAGCTCCACCTTCGGACGAGTCCGTAGAGCCGAGTGGTCCTTACCCAGAGTTAGTGGGCTGCCTCATGTACCTGATGACCTGCACTCGTCCTGACCTTGCGTACCCTCTTGGTCTTCTGGCTCGCTACGTGGCTCCTGGTCGACACCGAAAGGTGCACTGGGATGCTGCGAAGAGGGTACTGCAGTACGTCGGGCATGGGGCTCGTGCTTGGAGGGCGGAGAGACGTGGTCCTCACTGGGCACTCAGACGCTTCTTGGGTTGACGACCAGGCTACGCAGCGGTCGTCACAGGGTTACACTTTCAGCCTTGGCTCCGGTTCTGTTTCTTGGCGTTCTACTCGCTCGTCTTCTGTTCTCAGCTCCAGTTGTGAGGCTGAGATCTACGCCACTGCCATGGCTGCTCAGGAGTTACGCTGGCTCACTTACCTGCTGACCGACTTGGGAGAGCGGCCTCGTTCTCCTCCAGTGCTGTACGTCGACAACAAGGCCGCCATTGCCTTGTGTGAGGAGCAGAAATTGGAGCACAGAACGAAGCACATCGCTCTGCGTTACTTCCTGGCTCGAGAGTTGCAGCAGCGTGGTCAGCTTCGTCTTGCACACGTGGCCACTCAGGCCAACACTGCTGATATATTCACCAAGGCACTTCCGTCTGGTGACCATCAGCGCTTTTGTACTTTGTTGGGCCTTGTGCCTACGTTTCCACACTTGCTGTAGACTCTGCTTGTACTGTGATCCATATATATATACCTGCATGCTTGCTCTTGCTAGGTAGTGATCACTGTACTGTTCTTGTTGCATATATACCTCTGCATGTGAACTGGCCTTGTGGCCCTTTGCTTGTGCTCAGTGTGTGTGGTGACGTTGTGATCCACCCTGAGCTTGCTTTGCTTTTCTTGACTGGTCTTGTGACCCCTTGCTCTCCCCCACTTTGCCTATGGGGGTGTGTCAAATTATATATGCTGCATATTGTGTAGGCTGTAGTGGGGTAGCCCATATGGGGTACAACCCAATTAGGGTTTACTACTTGTACTCCTGCATGCTGCTAGTTCATTCATTCCTGCCTAGGCTTTCTAACATCTTTTTTTCGGGAGGGTCCTATATCCGGGAGAATACGGTAATACAAAGGCTTTTATAAGATTACCGTCATACCCCGGATATAAGCGCCACCCTCGGATAAGCGCCTGGCGCTTTTAATTGGCGTGTGGCGCTTATATCCGGTGCTCGATTATAAGCGCATACCTAAAAGGCTTACAGATTATAACCGCATACCTGTGCCTTACATTTTGTAACTGCCACCCTGTTTTTTTTTTTTTTTTTTTCTTTTTTTATGTTAGTCATTTTACACAATTAATCCACTAAAACATCATCTTAGCTAATCTACAACTAGTTACGGTAATCTACTCCTACCTACGAGCTTCACACAGGCTTCACCATTTTAGGCACATCTACCCTACTCTAATCATCAGCTGCAGTGGGGTCATCTGGGTCGGCCTCAGAGTCCGACTCAGGTTCCTCTACGTTGTTGCAGAAGAAACCGTCTGCTGCAATTTCATCATCCATGTCGACCTCCTCGCCCTCGAGCTCGTCCCGCCTGTGTTGCAGGCAGAGCTTGTCCTGGGACCCATCCAGGGCGTTGCTGATGCCGCAGGTGAGGAACGCCCGTTGGATGAGCTCCTTGGGCACGGACTTCCAGGCCGCCGAGATCCACTTGAGCGTCAGCTCGACAGGAGGCTTCTTGATGTTGCCTGCCACGCAAATCCAAAAAACCGAGTCAGCACGGATTAAAGAAATAAAAACATAAACAGAAAGGCTGCACCTCTCACCTTTCTTCGTCAAGGTGTCGACCCCCTCACGCTCAAACCACTCCTGGTAGAGCTGGCGAACGGCGGCCTTGAAGGAGCGGTTAACCGCGACGTCGAGGGGTTGAATCTCCGAGGTGCAGCCAGCAGGGATGACCGCAGGGACCAGGTTCAGCTCGCCAAACTTCTTCTTCACCTCCGGGGTGAGGTGCCCGCGGTACGAATCGAGGACGAGCAGAGCTTTGCGGGGGCGGACTCCGAACTTGGGGTTGATGTACGGCTTCACCGCCCCGTCCAGCCACTCGATGACACCGTCCGCGTCCATCCAACCGTTGGGATGGACCCCCACGTGGATATCTGCACAGCAACAAAATCGCGATGTTAGTCGAATTTTTTAACGGACATCAACAGGCCACCGCGTAATCAACGTGTGGTGCATACCTGAAGGGAAATCTCCTTTGGGGACGGTCTTCCTTTTGAAGAAGACCCACGGCTTCAACTTCTCCCCGCTGGCAGTGCAGGCGAGCATCACTGTAACCCGCTCTTTCTGGTAGCCGCCACTGCGGACGGGCACGGAGCGCGAGCCAACCTCTTCAACGGTGCGTTCGGATGGCATCTCGAGCCAGAGGGGCGTCTGGTCCGCGTTTAGAATCCACGGCAGGTCGATCTTGTACTGGCGGCGGGAGTGACGCACGTACGTCCAGAAGTTCTTGACATCAGCCTCGTAGTCTGGGACACGGGATGGGAGAAAAATAAAGCACAAACACAGTGTAAGAGCCGTGAATAGACGTGAACACACAAACAACAATACCACCAAATACCAACTCACTGGACGAGAGCTTCTGGCCGACCCGGGTCTTCGCTCTGGTCGTCAGGTTCCAGCGGCGGCAAAAGCGCTGAGTCCACCGCTGAGAGCCGGCCCACTTTTCACCTGGGTGTAACTCTTTCATCACCTCGTGCGACCACTTCTGCAGTCGTGCGATCGAGACGGCGAGGCACTTCTTGCGGTGGGCGAGAAACATCTGGTACACCTCCGCTTCCATGTCGCGATACCACGAGCTCCTTCCGCGGCCGTGCAGGCGACATCGTGCACCGTGCGCGCCCTCAAGCTCAGCCTTGCGGTTCTTCCACTCCGTGAGGCACCTTCGGGAGATGCCGGATTCGCGAGACATGCGCCGCACACTCATTACTCTGGCTTCGAGCTTCAGAATCCATTGCAGCTTCTCCTGCGAGGTGTACGAATTGCGCTTGTGAGCTGTCGGCTTGTGCCTGGGGGAGGGAGGACGGGCATCACGATTATCGCGAGATGGGTGAGGCCTTTTCTTATTCGGAGGAGGAAAAGAGGGAATTGGAAGGTGCTCGGGGAGACCGTCAGCAGCCCAGAACTCCACGTCGTCTTCGACACCGGTAGCGGATTCGTCCAACGGGCAATCAGCCGGCGCTCCCCACCGTGGCTCCGGTGCGGAGGAAGATCCTTCGCCGCCGCTGCGTTCAGGCTCGGACAGGAAGGCGTCGAACGCCGAGTAGCCAGGGGGGAGGAGAAGCTGCAGAACCCCCTGTCGCGGAACACCCCCAGATGCAGGCGGGACAGGAGGGGACGGAGGAACGGGAGGTGTAGGAGGCGCCGGGGGAGCAGGAGGGGTAGGAGGCATAGGAGGAGTGGGAGGAATGGGAGGCACTACTGGTTGTGATGGAGGGACGGGCGCATGGCGCGTCTGCCATTGAGAGTAGTCACGGGTGTCTCTGCGGGTATTTTCTCGAACAGCAGGTTGGCGGCGGAACAAGAAATGCGTGCCTGGAAGGCCCGCCATGGCCACGGCAGGCCAAACGAACGAAGAAAACTTAACAAAACGTTGAGAATGAGGGCCGTATGAAGCCCTCGCCCGAGACCCCTTCAGTTTCGCGGCCCGGCCTCCTCTGCGGGGAAAGTGTGGCCACAGTCAAGATTCCCCGCAGAGGAGCTGAGCTGGGCAGCTCTTTGCCTCGGTGGCAGGGTATCTTGCTGTTGATGGGCACGCCGTGGCTGAACCACGACGTGCCCACGATCGCATGCAACCCTGATTGGGCCGCTGTGATGCGAGGTACGTGTGCGCTGGCATGGGCCAGGTTCACGTTCGATGAACCTGGCCTGGCCAACAAGGCGTGGAAGGCGTGTTGCCACGCCTTGTTGGCCGTTTCACGCGCATAGCATGCACAGTTCCGAACGTTCTCGATACAGGTGAATCCGCCTTTGAGAGTGCTTCGATTTGGTATATTTAAAAACAAATTTCATTTTTGTCATAACATAAACGCCGGCGCTTATAAATTTACTATATTATAAGCCCACCCCCTAAAAAAAACACGTTTTATTAGTGCCCCCCATGGGGGTATATCCGGGGTATGACGGTACAAGGAATATAAAAGGATGCAACTAACTGTTTTACTGTTGCTGTTGCGGTTCGATACAGTGTCGACTCGGGCAACTGCTCAAAACCGAGTCAGTTGTTTGTCCTTGCTGTCGCGCTGCTTTTCGTCGAGTCAAAGGTCAGCGACCTTACTTTCAGCTGAACTTCCAGCTGTTACTTTCTATCAACCTCCTCGGTTGACTCGCTGTTGCTTCGTTGTAGTTTGCTTTGCTTGCAGCTCGGTGTTCCAACACTTCAGAAGCGTTCAATTAGTTGTTTCCAACATACCGTAGTTCCCCTATCATGCAAGCGGTGCCATGTTGACCAGCAGCTCATGTTTGACATTGTGACTAATGGCAATCCATTCGCTTGACGAACATGACCATCTGTATCTAAAATCTAGATGCTTGCCTTGCCAGATGTGCCATTTGGTTGGCATCTACAACTCAAAAATGGTATTACGCAGCAGAGTCAGCCAATGTTTGCCTTAGCCAGGGACTTGCATGTGATGACACCGCTTGCCACCCGCATTGGTTTGTCCAGTAGTGTAGCAGCGCAATCCTCCGTGGTCTTCAATTGTGGCTGCACAGCTTCCCATATCTTCTTCTTTTGCAGCTGGCGGGGGAACACGATGGCAGCAAAGGGAGAGGGATGCCTCAGTAACGTTACAATCAAAGGCCTCATGGGGAGCCAATGATACTGATTACACTGATTGCAATGATGTGATGACACTGATGGCAATGATGAGATGACACTGACGGCAATAATGAGATGACACCGACAAAGAGCAGAAAGTGAAACACGAGGAGACAACGGCAAACAGTTGGAGGTGGGGGCAAAGAGTGAGCCGATGATGAATGCCATGCAAGGGAAATGGAGCATTCCCAACCCCCATGCTCTACCACTGACAACTACCCCTTCCTACCTCAGCAACCGTTCCATATCTCCGCCTCCTACACACCTGGTTCGGAGTTGCAGCAGCAGCTTGCGAGGCACCATCAGCCTCGGCGCCGAACCAGATGCGCTCGCCCGGCGCAGCTTCGACGGGCGGTGAGAGGAGCTGGACGTTCTCATGGGCGTCGTCGGAGGCTGCGAGCAGCATGCCGTTGGACTTGACGCCCCTCATGTTGCGCGGCTTTAAGTTCGCCAGCACCACCACCAGCCGATCCTGGAGGAGGGAAGGGGTTGGAGGGGAGGGTGGGAGGTAGGGGATGGGATGGGGTGGAAAGAAACGGGTTGGGCGAAGGAGGGGGAGAGAGACGAAGAGGGTTAGCTTGCATTCGGATTTGACACCCCTCGTGGGCACCACCACCACCAGACGATCCTGGAGGGTGGAGGTTTGAATGGGGAGGGGTGGGGTGGAGGAAGGAGGAGAGGGGGAAGGCCGGGATGCGTTGGTGCTTGAACTTGACGGCCCTGGTGTTGAATTTGACGGCCCTGGTGTTGAACTTGACGGCCCTGGTGTTGAACTTGACGGCCCTCGTGTTAAACTTGACGGCCCTCGTGTTGAACTTGACGGCCCTCGTGTTGAACTTGACGGCCCTAGTGTTGAACTTGACGACCCTCGTGTTGAACTTGGCGGCCCTCGTGTTGAACTTGACGGCCCTCGTGTTGAACTTGACGGCCCTCGTGTTGCAAGGCGTCTCATCATGAACCCACCACCAGACAATCCTGAAGCAGGGGAAACAAAGGGAGAGGTGGGGTGGGAAGAGGCGGGGGAAAGAACGGGGAAGACAGGATTGTTTCGTTGTGATGACGCCCCCATGTTGTTTCCCTCGGGGTGTGAAGTATGCATTCGTTGCGTCAAGGCAGGTTCATGTCCTCTGGTTCATCATACCTGTCAGCCAACTGCCATCCCATCACCCGACTGCCATCCCATCACCCGACTGCCATCCCATCACCCGACTGCCATCCCATCACCCGACTGCCATCCCATCACCCGACTGCCATCCCATCACCCGACTGCCATCCCATCACCCGACTGCCATCCCATCACCCGACTGCCATCCCATCACCCGACTGCCATCCCATCACCCGACTGCCATCCCATCCATCACCCGACTGCCATCCCATCACCCGACTGCCATCCCATCACCCGACTGCCATCCCATCACCCGACTGCCATCCCATCACCCGACTGCCATCCCATCACCCGACTGCCATCCCATCACCCGACTGCCATCCCATCACCCGACTGCCATCCCATCACCCGACTGCCATCCCATCACCCGACTGCCATCCCATCACCCGACTGCCATCCCATCACCCGACCCGACTGCCATCTCATCACCCGACTGCCATCTCATCACCCGACTGCCATCCCATCACCCGACTGCCATCCCATCCATCACCCGACTGCCATCCCATCACCCGACTGCCATCCCATCACCCGACTGCCATCCCATCACCCGACTGCCATCCCATCACCCGACTGCCATCCCATCACCCGACTGCCATCCCATCCATCACCCGACTGCCATCCCATCACCCGACTGCCATCCCATCACCCGACTGCCATCCCATCACCCGACTGCCATCCCATCACCCGATTGCCATCCCATCACCCGACTGCCATCCCATCACCCGACTGCCATCCCATCACCCGACTGCCATCCCATCACCCGACTGCAATCCCATCACCCGACTGCCATCCCATCACCCGACTGCCATCCCATCACCCGACTGCCATCCCATCACCCGACTGCCATCCCATCACCCGACTGCCATCCCATCACCCGACCCGACTGCCATCTCATCACCCGACTGCCATCTCATCACCCGACTGCCATCCCATCACCCGACTGCCATCCCATCCATCACCCGACTGCCATCCCATCACCCGACTGCCATCCCATCACCCGACTGCCATCCCATCACCCGATTGCCATCCCATCACCCGACTGCCATCCCATCACCCGACTGCCATCCCATCACCCGACTGCCATCCCATCACCCGACTGCCATCCCATCACCCGACTGCCATCCCATCACCCGACTGCCATCCCATCACCCGACTGCCAACCCATCACCCGACTGCCATCCCATCACCCGACTGCCATCCCATCCATCACCCGACTGCCATCCCATCACCCGACTGCCATCCCATCACCCGACTGCCATCCCATCACCCGACTGCCATCCCATCACCCGACTGCCATCCCATCACCCGACTGCCATCCCATCACCCGACTGCCATCCCATCACCCGACTGCCATCCCATCACCCGACTGCCATCCCATCACCCGACTACCATCCCATCACCCGACTGCCATCCCATCACCCGACTGCCATCCCATCACCCGACTGCCATCCCATCACCCGACTGCCATCCCATCACCCGACTGCCATCCCATCACCCGACTGCCATCCCATCACCCGACTGCCATCCCATCACCCGACTGCCATCCCATCACCCGACTGCCATCCCATCACCCGACTGCCATCCCATCACCCGACTGCCATCCCATCACCCGACTGCCATCCCATCACCCGACTGCCATCCCATCACCCGACTGCCATCCCATCACCCGACCCGACTGCCATCTCATCACCTGACTGCCATCTCATCACCCGACTGCCATCCCATCACCCGACTGCCATCCCATCACCCGACTGCCATCCCATCACCCGACTGCCATCCCATCACCCGACTGCCATCCCATCACCCGATTGCCATCCCATCGCCCGACTGCCATCTCATCACCCGACTGCCATCCCATCAAGATTCAAAAAAACGACCGTTTTTTTGAAAATTTACCGTAAAAAACGGTATCGTAAAAAACGGTCGTAAAAAACGGTTTAAAACGGTTCCAGGAGGTATTCTCTGTTAAACTAACAAAACGGCCACTTAGTGGGACCAAATTGAACTTGAAATGCAGAAGCATGAAGGGGACGGACCCCTTCTTGCATGTATGCGCTTGTTGGCATGATTGAAAATGTTTTTGACCTTGTTTTTCTCCTTTTTTTCTTGGGGAGCAGAGTTCTCTAACAAAAAAACGGCCGTTTTTTTGAAAAATCACCGTAAAAAACGACCGTAAAAAACGGACCGTATTTTACGAAAACCGTAATTTTGAACCTTGCATCCCATCACCCGACTGCCATCCCATCACCCGACTGCCATCCCATCACCTGACTGCCATCCCATCACCTGACTGCCATCCCATCACCCGACTGCCATCCCATCACCCGACTGCCATCCCATCACCCGACTGCCATCCCATCACCCGACTGCCATCCCATCACCCGACTGCCATCCCATCACCCGACTGCCATCCCATCACCCGATTACCATCCCATCCATCACCCGACTGCCATCCCATCACCCGACTGCCATCCCATCACCCGATTGCCATCCCATCCATCACCCGACTGCCATCCCATCACCCGACTGCCATCCCATCACCCGACTGCCATCCCATCACCCGACTGCCATCCCATCACCCGACTGCCATCCCATCACCCGACTGCCATCTCATCACCCGACTGCCATCTCATCACCCGACTGCCATCCCATCACCCGACTGCCATCTCATCACCCGACTGCCATCCCATCACCCGACTGCCATCCCATCACCCGACTGCCATCCCATCACCCGAATGCCATCCCATCACCCGACTGCCATCCCATCACCTGACTGCCATCCCATCACCCGACTGCCATCCCATCACCCGACTGCCATCCCATCACCCGACTGCCATCCCTGTGAGAAAGAAGAATTGTTGCACTGAATAATGAGCCAAAAGGCTCTTTAGTACAAGCAATGAGCAAGAGAGAGATGAGAGGGAAGCTTACCCTATTGGCCAATAAGTTGGCCAATGGGTGAGTTTGCTTGTGGCCCAAGCAACCACAAAATGTGTGTTGGTTGGGATTGGTTGAGGTAAGGACCAATCCCCACCAACCACAAAATGTGGTTGGAGGGTACACTAACCAACCCCCCAATTTATAAGACTGCTACACATCTAAGTCTAGCCTATGCATGTTGTATAAAATATGGAATTACAACAATCCCATCACCCGACTGCCATCCCATCACCCGATTGCCATCTCATCCATCACCCGACTGCCATCCATCACCCGACTGCCATCCCATCACCCGACTGCCATCTCATCACCCGACTGCCATCTCATCACCCGACTGCCATCCCATCACCCGACTGCCATCCCATCACCCGACTGCCATCCTATCGCGAGCCACTCACGCACACGGCCTCATCTGCGCAGCCTCATCTGCCGCCACCCGCCTGCAACGGCCTCGCCCTACACTTCCCTGCACGTCCTCCTCATTCGCACCTGCATGTCCTCTCACCTGCAAGTCGGCCTCGGGAATGTATTTGACGAGGCCGCTGCAGATGGTGCGCGGGCCGCTCTCCTCGCCCACGTCCACCTCCTCCACGTACAGGCTGTCCGCCTCGGGGTGCTTCCACGCCCGCACGATCCGCCCCACGCGCAGCTCCAGGGACTCGGCGAGGGTGCATACATCTGCCCGCGGGGAATGGGGAAAAACGGCAAGGGAGACTTGGGGGAGGGGACATGGGAGGCCCGACTTACAGCCTGTCCGCCTCGAGCGCTTCGACGCCTTGCATGCGCGGCTCTAGGGCCTCCGCCAATGTGCAAACATGTGGGACGAAGTTTTGAGGCAGCAAAACGAGGAACACTCGTGTTATAAGCTGTGTGCCTCGGGTGATTGCACGCGCGCACCACGAGCGTAGCTCGTGGCCATTCCAGTTTCCATGGGAAAATGCCGCAGCATCGCCAGCGGCACGGTGATTAACCTACCAGGAACGGTGGCCGCAGGAGCGGCTGCATCTGAAGCAGCGGGAGCTACAGCAACTGAGCTGTCAGCTGATCCCTCCGCGGCAGCGCTGGCCGACACGATATGCGAGGCCCGCCTGCCTCCATCCTTCGACTTTCGTACCGCGCGCGGAAGCAAGCTGGCGGAGGAGCACTGCGAGGCGGACTGCAGAGATGCGGAGGCGGCAACGCGCGGAAGTCGCGCGGTCAGGGCGGCGCGCAGTGAGGCGCTTGTGACCGCGACGGCCATTTATGAAATGTAGGCGGAAGAGCGACGCGGGTTGATCGGGGCACCAAACGGACGAGCACGGCTGTTAGGTGCTCACTAGTTGCGTTGAGTGTTAGAAGTGGTTTCGCCGCTGCACCGACTTGAAAAGCGTAAAAAACGACAAAGGGACGTCTGGAAGATGCCTTACCTATGGCGGTGGGAAAGAAGAGGCTGGAAATTGAGTTTCTGACGGTGGGAGGAGCTAGGTGAGCGATCGTGAGGAAGAGCTGGTGAAAACGAGGGTTTCAGGAGGAAGAGAAGGGAGAACGTTCTGGACCGCCAGATTTTTTTCCCAACCTTTCTGGAGGCAGTGTTCGGTGGAGTTGAAGAAAGTCGGTTTCACCGACGGTTCAGTTTGAATTACGGTTTTCAACGTCGGTTACTGTTATGAAATTCGGATTCGCGACGAGGCGCGTTACGCGAGGCCCACTTTGAAATTCGGATTTCTGATTGCTTAAAGCCGGGGTGCAGATAACGCTGCGCCAGTTCAAAGTATTATAGCTTGAAAGGCGCGTTACCCAGTATACACTGGAAGTTGAGCAGGCACAGCTTTCTGAAAGCGGGGGAGGGTCGTGCGGAAAAAGTGTCTCGCATCATTATGAGTGGGGGGAAGGCTGGGGAGGGATTGCGGAAAAGCTCCGCACAACTGCATGAAGCGGGGGCCAGGCATCAAACTTGAAACTTGAAACTTGAACTCAAAACTACTCAAACTCCACGAATCTCTCGCGCTAGGCAAGGTTGCTACTAACTTCAAGTGCCTTCCCGTAGGGCTAGTGAGAGCCATTCGCCTCAGATCTATCGTTCTTCTTCGCCTCTACCAGTGCGCTCGATCATCTGCGCTATTTCGTACCTCAAAAACAACACGGCAGTCGTACCCGTAGCGCATTGCGCTCGATAACCTCCGCTGTCGTCGTTCTGGTGTTCCCTCTGCCGTCCCTCCATTTCTCGCGAATCGGCGGTGGCAAGCAGCGACGATGGCGACAACCAGGATTGGGTGCGACGATAGCCAGGGTCAGATCGACGATAAAGAGCAGCGCGGCGATGGTAGCATGCACGGGTGCGACGTCAGCGAGCACCATGGCGACGTTAGCGAGCAGCGGGCGAAGTGACTGTTCCTCGGTAGCGAAGCACCTCACATCCCGCTCTTTCTCGCCCCGTCCCACTGCGCAAGATTCGCATCCGCCAGAGAGCCACGCAGCCCAACGCCGTCAGCCTGTTGTACTTTACAAGCCGCTCCGCCACGTCAGCGTCACACGGAAGCACCGCTAGGAGACCCGACGCCGCGGCACCGACTTCTAGCGCATTTGACAGGACATGTAAGGGGCAATCGGAGGGAAAGGTGGTCCAAAGTTGGCTGGTAACCTCCTCGTCGAGTCGTGCGAGCGTTTCACGGCGCGGCGGAGGGCCTCCACAGGCGGGAGCGGACAGCGCGCGGGGATGGCGGCGGGAGCTGCAGCGGGAATTGCTGCAGGAACGCGGGGAGTGTCGGAGTGGACTGGGGCTGAGGACGCGCGGAATCTGGGGAGGGGATTGCGCTTGCGGCGTGAAACGGCGGAGCATTCCAAGGAAGGGAGGCGCGGCATGTGTGTTGACGTCGCATGGCGAGCGCGGGAGACACTGCTCCAAAATCGCGCCACATGACACGGCATAAGGAACAGGGGAAGGGAGGTGACCGGATGATAGGATAGGCTAAGCGTCGTATCGAGGAGAGTCGCTGGAGGGGGGAGGATGAGAGGAAGCGCAGGCGTTTCCCGCTGCCTGTAACGAGTCCGCGAAGAACGGAAAGCCTATCGCGGGAAGTGGCTCCATGGCGGGAGAGGTAGGGAGGAATGCGCGAAAGTGCGTGTGGTCTGTGGTGGGCGAGTTGAAGTGGAGTGCCTTCTCCTTTCCCCCTGTCCTTCACCCCCTTTTCCCCTGTCCCCCTTCTCCTTTCCCCCTGTCCTTCTCCCCCTTTTCCCCTGTCCTCCTTCTCCATTCCCCCTGTCCTTCTCCCCCTTTTCACCTGTCCCCCTTCTCCTTTCCCCCTGTCCTTCACCCCCTTTTCTGCTGTCCCCCTTCTCCTTTCCCCCTGTCCTTCACCCCCTTTTCCTCTGTCCCCCTTCTCCTTTCCCCCTGTCCTTCTCCCCTTTTTCACCTGTCCCCCTTCTCCTTTCCCCCTGTCCTTCTCCCCCTTTTCACCTGTCCCCCTTCTCCTTTCCCCCTGTCCTTCTCCCCCTTTTCCTCTGTCCCCCTTCTCCTTTCCCCCTGTCCTTCTCCCCCTTTTCTGCTGTCCCCCTTCTCCTTTCCCCCTGTCCTTCTCCCCTTTTTCACCTGTCCCCCTTCTCCTTTCCCCCTGTCCTTCTCCCCCTTTTCACCTGTCCCCCTTCTCCTTTCCCCCTGTCCTTCTCCCGCTTTTCACCTGTCCCCCTTCTCCTTTCCCCCTGTCCTTCTCCCCCTTTTCACCTGTCCCCCTTCTCCTTTCCCCCTGTCCTTCTCCCCCTTTTCACCTGTCCCCCTTCTCCTTTCCCCCTGTCCTTCTCCCCCTTTTCACCTGTCCCCCTTCTCCTTTCCCCCTGTCCTTCACCCCCTTTTCTGCTGTCCCCCTTCTCCTTTCCCCCTGTCCTTCACCCCCTTTTCCCCTGTCCCCCTTCTCCTTTCCCCCTGTCCTTCTCCCCCTTTTCACCTGTCCCCCTTCTCCTTTCCCCCTGTCCTTCTCCCCCTTTTCACCTGTCCCCCTTCTCCTTTCCCCCTCTCCTTCTCCCCCTTTTCCCCTGTCCCCCTTCTCCTTTCCCCCTGTCCTTCACCCCCTTTTCCCCTGTCCGGGTGAGCAGCGGTGCCACGCTGACGGCGCTGTAGGCGCTGGCAGCAGCAGCAGAGCGGATGGGAGAGCAGCACATGGGCGAGCCGGCGGAGGTGAGGGAGGCGGTGCCTGCGGCGGTGGAGTAGATGTCCACGCTGCCCCACAGCACACCCCCCATCCGCCTCTCCCTGCCGCATCACGTGCCCTCACGTGCTGTCTTCCTCGGGGCCTCCCTCGCCACCACCGCCCTGCTCCCGCTGCGCGTCACCTTCCTCAACGACCCAGCGCCCCCATGCCCCGCTTTCAGTTTTGTATGCTATCGCCGTTCCAAGGGACGGATGGTGGTCGCAAAGGCAGACACGTTGGGTATGAAGAGATTCACTTGGCATGCGTCCTCTGACATTTGTATAGTTTTTTGAATAGAGAGAGTTCAATCACAAGTGCCTATCAAATGATGAATAGTTATATGCTTGCATTAAGCATGATGAATTAAATGAAAGCACAACTAAAGTTCCAGGGGACCAAGTAACTCCGCTCATCAATACAGTAAGGAAACAAACAGGCATGAACCTCTCATGCATAATATATCACTGTGGGTACTGCGTCGTAGAGACATATTCTATATGGTAAAAGGTGAAATATGGTATAAAACATGTGTTGCATTTGCATGACATGCCACGGCCATGGCCTAATGCACTAAGAAAGGAACGAAGGGTGATGACTGTGTCATGGCTGAAAGACCTAAGCCAAGGCACAATAATCATCCTAGGTTCGCGGCACATTTATACTCTCCTTGTTCTTCGACGCTCCATCCCATAGTCACATGTCGTAAGCATGTCCCTTTCGCCTTGTCAAAGCTTAGATGTCCCTATGAATTTCATGCCAACGCATGAAGAGTGTAGCTAGGAAAAGAACCTAGGGTGATTATTGTGCCTTGTCTGAAAGGACTAGGCCAAGGCACAATAATCACCCTAGATCCATGACACAATGCTCTTCCATTGATTCGCCGCTTCACCCCATTCTCTCCATGTCATGTCGTGGCCAATCTCCAATGTTTCCCTTCTCCGCTCGTTGCAATGCTCTTCCATTTGCAAAAGAGCCAGTAAACACCACACCATGTCCCTCTTTCAAACCTTGGCTGCACGATGGTGTGTTGGAAGGGTATGTGGGAGGGAGTAGGGATGGATAAGTCAAGTTTGCAAACACACACACACCCCTGCTCCCTTCTCTCTCTCTCCCTCCCTCTCTCTCTCTCTCTCTCTCTCTCTCTCTCTCTCTCTCTCTCTCTCTCTCTCTCTCTCTCTCTCTCTCTCTCTCTCTCTCTCTCTCTCTCTCTCTCTCTCTCTCTCTCTCTCTCTCTCTCTCTCTCTCTCTCTCTCTCTCCTCTCTCTCTCTCTATCTCCTCTTCTCTGTATGTACCGTATCTCTTTTTCACCCACTCTCATATACGTATACACTCTGCACTACTCACGCAAACACATTCATACACGGACACACACAAACACACACACATATAAATACACGCGCACACACACCCTCACACACACTCACACACACAGGCAAACGTATACACACACACACATACCCCCACATGCGCACTTATACAAAGAACCCTTTTGGGGAAATTACATCGTCACCATGACTAAATGTGCATGCATGCGATTTTATCACCAACACCACAAAGAACTAGTCACATACCTATTTCAGAGCCCCTCAAGGCCCCACGCCGGTGTTTGTTGAGTCACCTGCAGGTTACGCATGGTGGGAAAGGTAGATGTCGCGTTGTAACGGTATCATGCGTAGTAAACATATATGGCGCGATGCATAATGTAAACTCTGGATGGGAGAAGCGATAAAACAGTCCACAACCCACCTAGGATGAGTCTCCGAGGACGTCGGCTTGTTCTTGGGCGCTTAGAAGGAGTGCATGGGCTGGATGAGATGGCGTGTCGAGATGGTGCCGATTGTGGAGTGGTCGGAGCTACAGTCGGAGGCGCCGCCGCGGCTGCATTCTCATGGGCAGCCTCCTCTCCATCACCATCCAAGCAATTCCATCCCTTCATTATCTCATCCACCCAGTCCCACTTCATAGGCCCAAGGATGCGATCCCTTTTTCCACGCTGGATGCGTGTAGCACGCCTCAGACGAACCTTGGTGGCTATCACCTCCCGGTCCTGCGAGTTGTTCCAGTGTAGTACTATCAACCCAATGCGTGGCCTCATGCTTCCATGAAAGCGAATCCTTTTTGGAGCGTACTTGCAAATCAAAGAGTGGAGCGACTCGTTCATCCAGTTGCTAGCCCCCAGCACGTACGGCTTCATCTGTTCTGGACCACAATTTGCAGCCAGCCACTCTTTGAAGGCCAGATGAGTCTTTGAACCACGCTCATAGATCGCGCTTTCCGGCCCCCATCCATCAGAAACACACCTAGGGACAACTCCCATCCGCATGCAGCGCGAGTGATCCCCTGCCCACTGATCCGCAGCTAATCCAATCTCCTCGGCCACGTCCACTGCACTCATAGGGTGGCCATCTCGCGCTTTTGCAGCACACCTAGCCATTACATGGTGAAAATGGACGCAAAATCTTTGCGGAACCGTCACCGCACGGGCTGGTGCATCCACTTCATCGTCCTGGCCACCCTCATCATCGTCAACGGCCGCTGCCTTCCGCTTACGTGAAACGCGGTTCACCCATCTTGGCTTAAGCGGGGCTGCTTGGGGGGGGATTTCACCTGTGTCTTCCCTTGCAGTCATTTGCGTCATGCTAATCTCAATTTCGGCCATGGTCGTCCCTGACAATGGAGTGGGATGAAAAAACAATGCGTAGCAAATGAGAAAACGGTGTTGTAGTCATCAACAAGGTGGCATAGGTCAACATGCATTGATGCGCGCAAATATGCCATGGCACATGGGGGCAAGATGGCATAGGCTAGCATGTCTTATTGCTGTACATGTCGTGGTGAAGTGTGTGAATATAGCATTGGCATAGGCCGACAAGCACGCATGATAGCCTATGCCATAGTGAAGAGATGTCATGGCACATGCCAGCAGGCCTATGCCAGGGCACGATGAGGCTATATGGCATATCCTACCATGTGTTATTGCAACCTATGGCATGGCATAGGCCAGCCGGCACTAGTGCAAGATGCACAGAGGCTTCATGGCATAGGCACTTGTGGCGCACAAGTGACCTATGCCATGGTGAAGCATTTTTATTAGCTTAAATCAACCGGCAAGTGGAAGTGGAAGTACAAGCTCAAACTACAAACTTTCGCTTACACATACCCGTATCCATGTCTTCGGTGTTTGATGCAGGATCGTCATCCGCGGCGGCTGGTCTCCCTCTTTCGATGCAACGAGCCGATGCTTGAAGAATCATAAATGAGGCTGCTGAACACGGACGGACTCCCCTCTCTGGATGGGGGTCGTACCCCCAAAGCTCTGCCATGTCCCTATACTCCACATGCATGTGTTGAGTATCGTGTTGGAGATCAGGAGCCACATTCAGGTCTAACAGACCTAGACTCACAAAACCCTCAGGTACAGCAGTTGCAGTGGTCGCACCATTATTCGTAGCTTCTATCTGAGGAATCCTTGAAACATCACCCCCATTTCCCAAGGCCATCCCCCCTCCCACCATTGAACCAATGGTTTCATCATCGTTAACTCCGCTCCGCCCTTCCGCCATATCACCGTCTTTTCCACCAGCCACACGCACGCGTATCACCTTACGCATATCTGGAAATTTGTATCGTGAAGTTGTAGCACTACAGTCTTTGAATACCATCCCTTGCTCCTTACACACATCCTGAATAAGGTCTTTCTTTGTTGCTCTCTTTGGGACTTCCTTTCCCTTCTTCTTCCATGCGATGGATAGCCATTCCCGCAAGTGCACAGGGGTTACATTCCAGAGCGCCTCAATTGTCTTAGCGTCTGGGACCTTCACCTCGTCTATGCGTGCATCCACCATATCCTTACCTAGCTTCTTTGCAAGCGTTCTCCCTTTGTGCCAAACATCCCCTTGATGTTGAATTCCCCTCCTCGCTGTCTCAGTCCTGAAGGCACCCCCTTCATCCGTGATAACCCCCTTCAGCTTAAACCCCCAGCGTTCTAGGTCGTCGAGCCCCCGTCTAAATGCCACACCCTCTAGAGAAGGAGACGCCTGTCCTTCTTCCGTTCTAGACACCGTAACACAGTGAAGCACCTTTCTATAGCGTGGATCTAGAAAGGTAACAGTGCACCATTCCGCCTCCCTTGGTTGACCCCATCTACCGTCCGCACACACAAAGAACCCTTCACTATCCTGCAAACTCAAAGCATCCCTAACCATCCCGGCGCGTACACCTTCCATGCACTTGTTCGACTGGGTGAGTATGGTTTCCCATAACCCGCCTGATCCTTTCATGTAGTTGTAGTATGTTGACTTGCACTGGTGCGACATGCCTAGATTTCGACCAACCTCTGATATCATTTGGTACCCCCCCCCCCCGCCAGTGCGAAAGATGCCATAAAACGTTGCACAAGTGGCCACCGCTTCCTACCAGGTTTAGCAACTGTGCTTCCCCCCGTATCTTGGCTTATGGTCCAGTAGGGCTGTGATTTGTTGCACTCGTTGCACACCCAGAGCATCCCCAATCCCGCCCAGTGCATTTTCCAAGACCTCAGCCACATTTTGCCCGCACAACTGCCGCCCCTTGTACATGCCATTGTCATTGGCAACAACCACCGCAACACATGGCCTGTGTCCAGCAACCCGGTTACATTTTTTAGATCGGTTGGTGATGGTCCTTCAGGCCAGCCCGCTTCACCTTTCCATTCTCGCCCCGTTTGCGCTGCTTCGCTTGTCCTGGGGGCGGGACCAAAACACAATGTTAGGTGTATGTGCATACCAAGCTAGGTATTAACACCAATCTTTCAACATTGAAGGCATAATGCTAGATTGTGGCAAGCATCATTTCTACGTACCGTGTCTCATTTCTCGGTTCCCTATTGAGATCAGGGCAGGCATGAAGACATGACGGCTCGGTGCCGCATGCTGCAGCATCGCCTTCTCTGCTCCCTATCCCCACATGTGGTCCATCTTCCCCAGCATGGGCCTCGCTAGACCTAGTGCGGCCCACAATGTTTCTGCCTGCGAGAAGGGGACATGTGAGGAGACAATGGGCAAATCGAGGGGACTATCGATGCCGGAGTGAGCATATGCACCATGGCATAGGCCATTAGCCAGTACTCATTGATGTGTAGTGCCATGACTGCATGCATGATGGCCTATGCATGACTTTGGGAGGCACCATTCACAGCATGTATGAAAGAATGAGTGCCTCATAAAACTAGAACCTCTATGCCAACCCAAGGCATAACCTCTACCCCTTTCACCCCCTTCCCCGACCACCCCTTGTGTTACGTACTCCGGTCACGCATGTCGGCGTACGTTTTCCCCCTTCGCGCGCCACCCCACCCGAAGACTTTGGCTGCCGTCGCCACCCTCCCATTCTGATCTATTTTTGATGCAGGGAAGTTGTATGTCAAGCCTTCAATCCCTCTTGGTTCACGAGCAGCAATCGTTGATGTTTCACCCCTGGCCTTTCTCTCAAACTCTCGCTTGGAAACTGTCAAATGAATCTTCACTGTTCCCTCAGCCATACTCCCATCGGTTCCTGCATGCATGGCGGCGGGTGGGCATTAGTGAAGAACTATTCCCTAGCCGCATGATAGTGAACGCGTTTACACAGTGGCTCGTCACCTGCTTTGCGTGCTGCATCAAGAAGTGTTTCTTTTGCACAAGGGCCTCCTTCTAGCAAATAAAACACAAGGTCTGCCAATGTTGCTGTGCGTTCGTTGCAAAACAGTGCGGTCAATCCACAGCGCATATAAGCTATTGGAACTTGCATGTTTGAGGAAACTGCTAGGGTAGGGCTGTCCTTGTTTATAATTTCTACCACCTCTTTTTCCCATTCCCCCATGCCAGACGTCTGTCTCGCATGGGGTTGTCGCAACAACCGCGACAACGTCATTGGGTTGACAACGAGCTATCAAGGGAGCCTCTCGCCAAGCGGAACGGACATTATGCAGAGACTAAGCTCTCCTCTATAAGTCGACTTGCATGTTCTTGGCTGCGAGGTACTAGGTGCGAATAGGTTCGTAGTATAGCTTGACAATATTAGACAGAGGCTATGTTGTTAGCTAGGTCACGTAATGAGATGGCGTTATGCCTTGTTGCGTGAGTTTGGTGGTGGTTTGTAGTGTGGGGGAAAGTTGGATTCTTCGCGCGCAGGTTTCTGTACAGTTTGGTGCGCTGTTTCCCGGTGCCCCGTCCCCCTCGAACCACACCCCCGCTATGTGCGAAAAGTGTCTGGTGTTTCGGCTTTTTCGTTTTCATTTCAGTGGGGCAAAACATCGCGCCCCAATCAGCAGCTTCTTTGGAACAGTGCGCCCTCTGTCGCGTCACTGTTCCTAAGATAGTTGCACCCCGGCTTTAAATATCATGTTCTGTTTTCCTCATTGGATCAGATTTGCATAGTGAAACTTTCTGTTTACAACCTGAGTTGGAAAGCAACCTACTTCTTCAACTTTCAGATCCAGTTGGAAGCCCGCTACTGCTGTTTTCGTGACCTGCTAAGTCACGTACTGACTATAACTAAGTCTAAGAGCAGGTATCAGAGCTAGGTTCTAGTGCGTTTCAAGCATCAAAGAAGGGCCAAGACAAGTTCCAGCATCATAAAGAACGAAGATGGTGAGGCAAGCTCGGGATCGTCAGTCAGTGCTGAAGTTCCCCAAGTCCAAGCCCTCTTGGAAGCCTTTACACAAGGGCAAATGGTGGCCAGGCCCACGATTGGCCTGAGCGAAGCGCAACGGTTCAATGGCAACAACTACAGCACATGGCGTCTTAAGTTCATGCGGCGAGCAAGAGAAATTGACATCTGGCACTTCTACAAAGCAGACGAGGAGACGGAGGAAGGAGTACCTCCACCTGCAACAGCAACGGCACAATAAAAGAGGACATACAAGAAGAAGAGTTTACAGGCCTTCTTCCAACTGTGTCACTCGGTCTCAGACTTCATCGCCGTGGGGCTGGACCAGTTTGCGGACGACATCAATTCAGCACAACGTGCATGGGCATACATGGAAGCCGTATACCTCGGACGGACCGACACGAATCTGACTGCAGTAAGAAAGAAGCTACTGCTGCTCGCAATGGAGCCAACGGAGAAGACATCACAACTTTGCGGGTGTTGGAGGGAAGATTGCTGGCAGACAATTCGGCGACATCGGGTTCCCGCAATTTGCCAACGGTGTTTTTTTCTAACTGCCCACTGACTCCGAGTTGATTTTGATCGCGCGCAGTTACCGAAATCGTGGTTGGAGTTTTCGCCAAAATGTTTTCGGGCAAACAGCCAGAAACACAGGCATTCAAGTGCTCAGTGAAGCGTGGTTCGACGGATTTCCGATTTTTTTTCATACCCGGCAAAAACTTTTAATGTTTTGTCCAGGACCAAGTGGGTCTTAACATAATGTACACTACATATTGAGTTCTGTAAAACATTTAATTTATCAAGCTTGGACGTTACATTTTTGGCCTAATAAATCTTTAATATAATTAAAAATTGTGTTGACATTTTTTAATATTGAAAACAAAATATTGGCTTGTGAATGGTTGTTATAATAAACAACTATTTTACATCTCACACATGTTACTATATTTTAGTCTAGGCATCTCTCTTAACCGTGCAGTATCACGACTTCCCAACAAGCAAAATCACGATTTACAAGTAGAACAGCATACATTTGACCAATCACCACTCTTGCTCGAGTGGACTCAACTCGATAAGTGCTGATGTGTGTGCATCGGAGTGGCACCCAATCGCTGTAATCGAGCATCGAGCCAATGGGTGAGGGTGTGCGCTGTTCTAGCATCCAGCCTGGCTTCGCCTCATCCCCCTCGCAATTTACAGCGTCCAGCCTGGCATGGCCCGGAAAATCTGATTTGCTGCCGTTTTTCCCCGTACTGTACATTCCCTTCTCTAACTGCAAATGCTGCCTTGTCGCGAGTTGTTTTTCTGCCCACGGTCAACAAAGGCAACATTCGTAAGTCAGTTCTTGGTTTTCATACAACATTAATTTGTCCGCAATTGCACGTCACTTCTGTCTGGGCAGCAATACGAGTGTTTTTTTATGGGGAACCAGTTTCCCAACTGTCAAGTTCCTCCTCACCTCACATCTTGGAAAGGTCGAACTGAGCAGGGAACGAGCAAGGCCAGCAATACAATACGACTCATTTGAACTCGTGTTCTATTTGTGTTAGTGCCTCATTTCAACAGAGGAGTTTTAGTTTCCTTGACTCATTCGCCATGTTTCCCACACTCCCCTTCGCGACGAACAATCGCAACCTCGTGTTGAGCATGATGCCGCCGTGATTGCTGGTGAGGTTTTTATGTGCTAGTCCGTACATGTGCTCTTTCTTGGTGTTATCTTTTTCGCTTTGTTAAACTTCTCAGAAGTTTTAACATGTCCTTCATCAATCGCTATGCTTCTTATTATCTCACTGACGCTGTCTAATTCCTTCGTGTCTCATATTTTCTGATCCTCGCCGTCAAGTATTTCATAATGAGGCGAAAGCTGCTATCTGTCACTGATTGAAAGATCTGCGAGGTGCTGGGGAGAAGATTAGTGTGGCTTGGCTCGAGCAGAATCAACTGAAGCTTGCTCGAAGACGGTAAAGTCGCTTGCAGCGCCTATGCGTGGTCCATCGTTTGAGGTGAGTTTCGACATTTTCTATTGTTCTTGTTCCCAGACCTATTTAACAATGTGGTTGTTTTATGCAGCGGATATATGGACCATGGCATATTGATTACGGCAAGCGATTCACCACACTACTCTACCCGGTAAGTAGCTGTTATGCATTTTTTTTTCTCTCTCTTATTTTTGTTTAACAGTTCATTGTCTTTGTCGTCTGTAATTTCAGTGAGTCCAAAGTAGAGATTGATACATCTTAAAACTTTTGCGCCCTCGTTTGTACATTGTTGTACGATTTGTGATGATTAATGGAAATTTGTAATTTGCCCCGTAACGTCAACTTCAAAATTTAGTTGTCCATGAGCGTTCGTTGAACCGGGTGATTATTGCTATGATCTACGTAGTTTATAAACTTGATATTAGTTCTTGAATGCTAAATCCAGTAGTGTATTTATCTCAATTAAAGGCGTTGACGATTATCACATTCGTGAAAAGAATAAAGAACAACTAACAATAACTGTTTGATTTATAGCGCTTTCCAATTATATACAGTAACACAGATGGTTACGCTTGGTAACAAAGCAACTGATCAAGACTCGCATGTGCGATGTTCTCTTTTCGGCTCCGATGGTAACAAATCCGAACCACTCGTGCCAAGTGACATGCGATGCGTAGGTAATACAGTGCAGTAGGCCCGCATGTTGGTTTCGACAATTTCCAGGTTGACTGCAGGGTGGTTCTGTTGCCCAGCAATTTCCCCCCCGTATTGCCTGCCGAATCTCAGGACCCCCGAAATCGGGCGTCACTAAGATGGTTTCCGGCTAATTGCTGGAAACCACATTCCTTCGTGCGATGGATTATTGACTACGTCAATAGAGCCAAGAGCTATAATGACGATCTCACAGCAATGGGGGCGCCCGAATCAGAAAAGCACATGATGGGATACATTATCAGCGGCCTACCCAAGGAGTGGACAGCAGAGATCGGAATCCTTACCTGCAACACGCCCAAGGATATGACCCAGCTGCTCGAGACCCTCCAGGCGCTTGAGCTGGTCAAATCTGACCTGAAACGGAGGGAAGCAGCGGCAACAGCAGCAGAGGAGAACAGGCCTGCAAATTTGAATGCAACTACAACACCGAGGATTGTTGGCAGCTGCTACCACTGTGGGAAGCAGGGGCACAAAGCTGCGGACTGTTATTCCAACCATGTAAGAAACTACAAAGGGAAAGGGCGCTGGCAGCAAAACATCGAGACGGGACACGGAGAAGGCTACAAGGCAAGCGGAAGATTCAATAAAACCTGCAACCATTGCGGTAAATATGGGCACAAGGCTTCCGACTGCTACAACAACAAAGCCAGCAAGAACTACAGAGGAAAAGAGCTGCAACAAAGGCTAGCAGCAGTGAAGACAAATGTAATGGAGATACCTGCAGCTGTGGAGGACATGACAAAGGTTGACGCTATCCTTGGAGGCACCCACAAAGCAAACGTCGCTCGAGCATCCGAGGTGTGCCTGCTGTCAAAAGGATTCAAGGAAACGGCTTGGTTTATGGACAGTGGGTGTACACAGCACATGACACACCGAGCTGATTGGCTACGCAACTATCGGGAATCCGGAGTCCCTTATGTCCTACTCGGGGATGAAGGAAAACTTCAAGTGCAAGGAGAAGGAGACCTGATCTTACAGAGTCCCTATGGGGAACTGAAAACGGACAACGTTCTACTGGTGGAGAAGCTGTCTCTTAACCTTATAAGCCAAACGCAACTGGACAGCAGTGGCTGCAAGACCTTCAGTGACAATGGAAAGCTGTGGGTGTTCGGTCCCAACTGGAAACTGATAGCGGAAGGCGCAAGGACTGAAGGACTTTACGAGATGAAGCTGAAGAAGCAAGATTCGCGTGAAGACAAGGTTATCTATCAACCTGAACCTGTTGAAGGGAAGAAGGTCCGAGAAGAGCTACGTACCATGCTGGAAAATACTGCAGTGGCCGAGCTGCAGCAGCTGAAACTTCCCGTGGCAGCAGCGGCAGAAGCGGTTAACGTCAGCCTTCTACATTAGAGGATGGGGCATGCAAGCACTCAACGGATCAAGGAAATGATGAAGAAAAACATGGCAGCAGGAGTGGAGGTGACTGAAGCTGAGAAAACCCATACAAAGTGCGACTCATGTGTTGAAGGGAAAGCTACAAAAGCTCCCCATCCAAGACATGGACCGAAGGAGCCATATGGGGAAATGGAAGCGGTGGCAGCGGACGTATGCGGTCCAATGAGGGTCACATCAAGACATGGCAGCAGATACTTCGTCACGTTCACCGACATCGGCACAAGGCTCACATGGGTGACGGAAATCAAGGATAAAACTCAGTTTTTTTCCGAGTTTCGTGGACTGGTTGGCGGAAGCTGAACGACAAAGCGGCAAGCAGCTGAAAGTACTTCGAACCGACAACGGTGGGGAATTCATCAACATGGAGTTCAACGACTACCTGAAAGCCAAGGGAATACGACGGCAGCGTACTATTCCCCACACACCTCAACACAACAGTATTGCGGAGCGGGTGAATAGGACACTACTCAACAGCGTGCGAAGCATGATAGCGGACAGCAAGCTACCTCTGACCTACTAGGGAGACGCGCTGGGCATGGCTTGCTGGCTGAAAAATCGCCTACCGACGAAAGGACTTGTAGCGGACCTGACACCTCACGAGGCATTCTACAAACGGAAGCCTAACCTGAAGTTTTTTCGGGTATGGGGCTGTATGACGCAATACAGGCCCCCTGCTGGAGCTGATCACAAACTTCTGCCAAGGGCAAGGTGGGGGGTGCACTTGGGAACATGTCCAGAAAGCAAGGGCTGGATCGTCAAGGACGTTGAGACCGGAATTGTACTGGCGACCAGAGATGTGACATTCTACGAACACCTTAACTACGTGGACTAGAAGGCAAGCAACAGCGGCACAACTCCAGGGACAGCACCTGCCACACCTCAACGAGCGGAGGAACTGCTTGAAGATGCCCAAAACGAAGGCTTGGGGACAGCGAACAACGAAGGGGAAGAAGATGAGGAAGAACATACCCAAGCTGGAGTGAATTGGGTGTGGGAGCCAAGTGAGGATAAGCTCGACAACAATAACATGGAAGCGGCGCCTACAACTCCACTTCTGCCAAAATCAGCGAGCGACAAAGATGGAGACATTGGAGAGGATGAAGCTGACCAAGCAGATCAGTCAAAAACTGAGGGAAAAAGCGATCCGTGGGAATTTTTCGAGACAAGCAACAATGACAAAGGAGCTGCAGAGATCGACAACTTACTGCAGGATGGAGCTATTCTTATTGGGAGAGAAGAAGGCGGTACAAGCACGGAGAAAGCAGGGGAGATGGCAGCAGACACGGGTGCAAGTGATGCTTCGGTAAAAGGAGAGGAGCTGGGAAGAGGGAAGAGGACGAAGAAACCGAATCTGAAATACCAACAGGTATTGATGACAAGCTGGAAAGACGTAGACACTCACCTCCTTCTAACCTCGACGGCGACCGCGTTGATCACCAAAGAAAGGAGGGAGACTTACAAGCTGCCACAAGAACCCTTGACCATCGAGGAAGCACTTTCTGGACCATACAAGGAGCAGTGGGAAGCGGCTATACAAGAGGAGTTGGACGCTCTCGCGGAGAGAGGCACGTGGAAACTCGTCCAAATGCCCGAAGGGAGGCACGCCGTTGGCATCAAGTGGATTTTCAAGATAAAAACAGGGGATAAGGGGCAGCTGGAGAGGTTCAAAGCACGGCTGATGGCAAAAGGTTACACGCAAGTGGAGGGAATCGACTACACGGAGACATATGCCCCTGTCAGCAAATTGACTACAGCACTGACACTCTTCAAGATCATTGCGGCACGCAACTACATCATGGTTCAACTTGACATCAAGAACGCTTTCCTCTACGGAGAGCTTCAAGAAGACATCTACATGGATCAACCTATAGGAATAGAGGACGGGACTGACAGAAAATGCAAGCTGTTGAAAGCACTCTATGGGCTGAAACAAAGCCCTCAAGAATGGTACAGGGCTATGGATGCACGCCTGCTCGAAGGAGGATTCCATAAAAGTCAGTGCGTCAGAGCATTTTACTAGAAAGGGGAAGGGGAGGAGAAAGTCTACCTCCTACTCTACGTCGACGACATCCTAGTGGCTGGAGCTTTGGAGGACAGCGTTGAGGAGGTGTGTGCTCACCTTGCAGCCGTTTTTCAAGTGAAGCAGATCCCGCGAGCCACGTTGTTTCTTGGCATGAACCTGGAGCGGGACCGAGAAGGAAGGAAGCTGCTACTGTACCAAGAGAAGTACATTCAGCAGCTGCAAGAACGATTTGGGACACCAGGCTGCACCAAGGCCGTGACAACTCCGCTCAGCAGCCTCTCGGAGAAAGAAATCAATCCTGAAGAAGAACTCATCAAATGGGGCAGCAAGGAGCGAGCATTGAAGGCTTACCAGTCACGCGTCGGATCGGTGATGTACCCTGTCTCTTGTACACGGGTAGACGTCGCACATGCTGCCAGTTTCTTGGGGCAAAACGTGCTGCAGCCAGAAGGCCGCAAATGGAAGGAGATGCAGCGCACAATCACCTATCTACAGCAACGGGGAGAAGAGGGGCTACTCTACGAAGGCGGAGAAGAAACAATGGAGTTAATCGGATATGCTGATGCATCGCATGCAGCAGATAAAAAGGACAGGAAGGGAGCTTATGGATACGTTTTTCTACTCGGCGGGACAGCAATCACTTGGCAAGCAAAGAAGCTGAACGACATTACACTCTCGAGCGCGGAAGCGGAATACATGGCGTTATTCTACGCCTGTCAAGAAGGAGTATGGCTTCGGCGTTTGATGTAAGAAATGGGGATGGACATTGAAGGACCAACTACCATCAGATCGGACAGCAAATCAGCCATAGCATTAGCAAAAAACGACAACTGGCACGGACGTACAAAGCACATGGACATCAAATACCATTGGGTGCGTGAACAGCTGGAGAAAAAGGCGTTTACCTTTGAGTTCGTACGGACAGAAGATCAAGCAGCCGATTTCCTGACGAAGGTCCTTTCGAAGGCAAATTTCGAGCGCTGCAAGTATCTCGTCGGGATACGTACCCTGCAGGACTTACAGGGGAGCAAGGTGGAGGAACAGTGATGAAGATTTCCCAGATCTAGGGTTAGCAGCAGCAAACCACAGGGGAGATAGTTAGAAGTGGTTTCGCCGCTGCACCGACTTGAAAAGCGTAAAAAACGACAAAGGGACGTCTGGAAGATGCCTTACCTATGGCGGTGGGAAAGAATAGGCTGGAAATTGAGTTTCTGACGGTGGGAGGAGCTAGGTGAGAGATCGTGAGGAAGAGCTGGTGAAAACGAGGGTTTCAAGAGGAAGAGAAGGGAGAACGTTCTGGACCACCAGATTTTTTTCCCCACCTTTCTGGAGGCGGTGTTCGGTGGAGTTGAAGAAAGTCGGTTTCACCGACGGTTCAGTTTGAATTACGGTTTTCAACGTCGGTTACTGTTATGAAATTCGGATTCGCGACGAGGCGCGTTACGCGAGGCCCACTTTGAAATTCGGATTTCTGATTGCTTAAGGGAACGTTCTTGACCGGTGTCAAGTTCCTTGACACAAGGCTACTGACGGTTGCGATCGCTCTACATCATCCTCAATCGAATCGAGACCCTTCACAGCTTCGTGTCAGCCTGCCTGACACCGGCCAGGAACGTTCCCTAAATATCATGTTCTGTTTTCCTCATTGGATCATATTTGCATAGTGAAACTTCCTGTTTACAACCTGAGTTGGAAAGCAACCTACTTCTTCAACTTTCAGACCCAGTTGGAAGCCCGCTACTGCTGTTTTCGTGACCTGCTAAGTCACGTACTGACTATAACTAAGTCTAAGATTGAGATGAAACCAAATGCTCGAAGGTGAATCGTGCTGGAAGCTTGTGTGCCGCCTCAAGAAGATAAGGAGCGCAAAGACAGCTTTACGATCTGTTGTTTGCCCTTAGGAAGATCCTGAAAAGCGTTTCGGAGCGGTGACCTGCGGAATGGGCAATGTCAAGGCCCATCGATTGAAGTGGCAGGAGCATCTGGAAGGAGGGGCTTCAACTTGCCACGTTGCATCAAGTAGGATAACCTAGGGAGCCTGTCGACGCGATACAAGGAATGCGGAACCTACATAGGGCATGGAAACAACAGAACACGGGAAAGAGAGAAACAAAGTTGCCTTGTTGGAAATTTGTAAAAGTGACCCATTCTCCAATGAAACTCAATCAGCATGTATCTTACACATATCGTGTTATGCAATAAATGCAAAATGAGCACTATTACTGAAACATGAGTATTGAGACGAAAATACACATAACACTTTAGCAGTTGATATCTTTTGGAGTAAACGGTACTACAATCCTAAACAGTGTCAAATAATGTAGCCTTTAGTGATGCGTGTCATATGGGGTACAAAAGTTAGTATACGAAAGTCTAGGCAAGAATGAATGCATTGAAAGAAGGTTGGGTACAAGTAACAAACCCTAGAGGGGTTGTACCCCATATTGGCTACCCCACTACAGCCTATATAAGTATAACATATATAGTTTGACACACCCCCATAGGCAAAGTGGGAGAGAACAAGGGGTCACAAGACCAGTCTAGAGAAGCAAAGCAAACTTAGGGTAGATAACAACGTCACCACACATTCTGAGCACACGCGAAGGGCCACAAGGCCAATTCACATGCAGAGGTATATATGCAACAAGAACAGTACAGTGATCTCTACCTAGCAAGAGCAAGCATGCAAGTATATATATAGAGATCACAGAACAAGCAGAGTCTACAGCAAGTGTGGAAACGTAGGCACAAGGCCTAACAGGGTACAAAAGCGCTGATGATCACCAGACGAAAGCGCCTTGGTGAATATATCAGCAGTGTTGGCCCAAGTGGCCACGTGAGCAAGGCGAAGCTGACCCCGCTGCTGCAACTCTCGAGCCAGGAAGTAACGCAGAGCAATGTGCTTCGTTCTGTGCTCCAGTCTGTGCTCCTCGCACAAGGCAATGGCGGCCTTGTTGTCGACGTACAGCACTGGAGGAGAACGAGGCCGCTCTCCCAGGTCAGTCAGCAGGTAAGTGAGCCAGCGTAACTCCTGTGCAGCCATGGCTGTGGCGTAGATCTCAGCCTCTCAACTGGAGCTGAGAACAGAAGACGAGCGAGTAGAACGCCAAGAAACAGAACCGGAGCCAAGGCTGAAAGTGTAACCCTGTGACGACCGCTGTGTAGCCTGGTCGTCAACCCAAGAAGCGTCCGAGTGCCCAGTGAGAACCACGTCTCTCTGCCCTCCAAGCACGAGCCCCATGTCCGATGTACTGCACAAGTAGCGCAGTACCCTCTTCGCAGCATCCTAGTGCACCTTTCAGTGTCGACTAGGAGCCACGTAACGGGCCAGAAGGCCAAGAGGGTACGCAAGGTCAGGATGAGTGCAGGTCATCAGGTACATGAGGCAGCCCACTAACTCTGGGTAAGGACCACTCGGCTCTACGGACTCGTCCGAAGGTGGAGCTGAGAGCGAGTGACCTGTAGCCAGAGGAGTGGACTGTGGCGAGGACCAGGTGAAGCCGAAGCGCTGAAGGACCTGCTGCACCATGTGTGACTGAGTCAGAGTGATGGTGCGGCGTGCTCTGTCCCGGGTGATCTGCAAGCCAAGGTAGCTGCGCAGCTCACCCAGGTCTGTGCACGTGTGTCTCTTCTGCAGCTCCGACTTCACCAGGGCGAGAGCCTCAATGTCAGCAGTGGCAAAGACCAAGTCGTCGACGTACACTAGGATGTAGAACGGCGGCAGCGAAGTGTTGGTGCGCAGAAACAGCGACGGGTCAGCAGTCGAAGGAGCAAACCCAAGAGCCGCAAGTGTAGTCCTCAGTGTGTCGTGCCACTCACGAGGCGCCTGGCGGAGACCGTAGACTGGCCGCCGGAGGCTCCACTGGGTACCAGGCGGGAACGACCCAATGAAGCCAGGTGGGCGGCGCAGCCAGATCTCCTCGTGCAGGCTGCCCTGTAAGAAGGCTGTGCTGAAGTCCAGTGAGTGAAGCTCGTAGTCACGCTGAGCGGCAATGTGCAGCATTACTCGATGTGTGGTCATCTTCGAGGTGGGGGAGAAGGTCTGGAAGAAGTCAACTCCCTCTCGCTAACTGAAGCCTCGAGCAACGTAACGAGCCTTGAAGACAGGCGGAGAACCTGGCGGTCGCTTCACCCTGAAAATCCACATGCCATCAACGATGTTCGCCCCTGGAGGGGGAACCTCATCGACGTAAGTGCCTGTGGACTTCCAGGATGCCATCTCTGCGTCCATGGCTGCCTGCCACTGAGAGGAGTAGGGGCCCGCGATCGCCTCAGCGTAAGAGCGCGGGGTCGGGATGTCTATAGCATCCGGGTCTCCCTCAGGGGCAAGCAGCATGGCCACGAGATGAGGCGCAGCGGCCGCAAGACACTCAAGGTCCTCGTGTCTGTCCTCAAGGACGTCCGTGCCAAGAGCACACTCACCCCCGACGGACGGAGGACAGACAGACTCAGACTCAGCAACTAGACTGGCAGCGTAGTCTAGACGACAGGCAGCAGCAAAGTCGACAAGCTCAGTGACCAAGGCAGACGCAGCAGCAGACTCAAACGACGGGTCAGTGACAACAGTGGCTAACAGACGCGTGACTGTAGGGTGCTCAGTACGAAATCGGTCAGACTCAGGGTCCGCAAGGTCAGGCAGAGAGGAGACGGCAAAGGAACAGACTGCGGAGCAGAGAAAGGACGACGGACGACGAGGTGCGCGCCTCTGACAGCCGGCGAACGCGGACGAGGAACACGACGACTGGTACGACCAGAACGAACAGGCGAGACAGGACGCAACGCAGGCTCACGACGCTCAGCAAGACCTCTTGCGTGCTCAGTGTAAGGGGAAGGAGCAGGCAGCGGTGAGCCAGGCTGTAACAGAAGACCAGTAGAAGACGGGAGGCTGAGAACCTGACGAAGTACAGTATCAAGCGGTGGCTGAGATGACGGAGACGGTGGAGCGAAGAACAGTCGCGGGGGTGCAGTGCCACCAGCACCAGCAGCTCCAGCACCTCCAGCAGCTCCTGAACTCTCTGTGCCAGCACCTCCAGGACCAGCTCAACCAGCAGCAGGATCCCCAGACCCAGGGTCTCCAGCCGCAGTGTCTCCAGCAGTAGCACCCGCAGGCTCAGCACCTCCAGCCCCAGCAGCTCCAGTACCTCCAGTACGAGCACCTCCGGGACCAGCAACTCCAGCACCTCCAGTAGACAAAGGACCAGTACCACTCCCAGCTCCAGCAACGTCAGCAGCAGCACCTCCAGCGGCAGAACTCCGAGCTCTAGAAGCTCGACCCTGACGACGACCGTACCAGTCGTGCAGCTGCTGTGACATGAGCGACACACGCGGACGAAGGCGGCTCCTCCAAGGAGACCGCGCAACAGCAGACTCAGAACCCTCAGCGCCAGCACCCGCAGCAGCTCCAGAACCTCCAGCGCCAGCACCCGTAGCAGCTCCAGAACCTCCAGCGCCAGCACCCTCAGCAGCTCCAGAACCTCCAGCTCCAGCGCCACCAGCGCCAGCACCTCCAGCAGCTCCAGAACCTCCAGCGCCAGCACCCTCTTCAGCTCCAGAACCTCCAGCTCTAGTGCCACCAGCGCCAGTACCTCCAGTAGCTCCAGAGCCTCCAGCCGAAACAACTCCAGTAGTAGAGTCACAAGCTCCAGCGCCTCCGACAGCAGGGCCCCTAGCTCCAGCAGCGCGACCCTGACGGCCAACGTACCACTCACGCAGCTGCTGTGGGGAGAGAGGGAGTAGACGACGAGAGTGCAGCGGCGAGGCACCAGCAGAGCGACTACGGAGACGGCCGCTCCAGGGAGACTGCTCACCAGACGCCTCAGCGCGCCCACGTGCAGCACCCCTAGACTCAGTACCCCCAAGCTCAGCACCCCCAGACTCTTCACCCCTCAGGCTCCGCACCCCCAGACTCAGCACCCCCAGGCTCCGCACCCCTAGGCTCAGCACCCCCAGGCTCAGCACCCCTAGAAGTAGCACCCCGAGAAGGACCACCCTCAGCAGGACCTGAGTCACCAGTGACCTCAACCGGCGCAGTCAAGGGAGGAGGGTCAACCTGAGACACACCTGAAGGAGCAGGACCGGGAGCGGGGAGGGGGTCTACCTGGGGAGCACCTGGAGCGAGGAAGAGCGGCGGGGGGGTGCGAGGGGAAGAGGGGCAGTGCGGTAGGGGAAGAGACGGTAAAAGGGAACCGACTCGTCAAACGTGACGTCCTGAGAGGGGAAGACACGGCGCGAGGTGGGGTGGTAAAACTGCCAACTAGGCGCGTCAGGGACAAAGCCAAGGAAGACACAGGGAACAGCGCGGGCGGAGAGCTTGTCCGCGATGGTATCGCGGACAAAGGCACGAGCACCCCAGACCCGGAAACGCGACGCATCGCCAACCTTCCCCGTCCACAGCAGTGTGGGCGAGGTCTCCGGCAAGGAGACACGGGGCCAGAGGTTGAGCTGATGCGCGGCGTACCGGACTGCAAACGGCCACAGAAAATGGGGGGCAGCCGCATGGATCATGGAAGTACGAGCGACCTCCATGACTAAGCCAATGCGGCGCTCAGCAACCCCATTCTGCTGCGGAGAGGCCGGAAGTGTGAACGCCTGTCGGATGCCGTGCTCCGCACAGAAGGCTGCCAAGAGGTCTGAGGAGAACTCACCACCTCTGTCAGAGTGCAGACGCAGGACGGGAAACTCCGTCCCAAACCGCTCGCGGAGCTGGAGACGGGCAGCGCGGATCCAAGGGATCAAAACATCAAGGACCTCCCCCTTGCGCTGCAAGGGGAAGACCGTGGTGTAACGCGTGTAGTCGTCAACGACCAGCAGGAAGTACCGCTCGTGGCCCTGTCCACGGACACGGGCTGGGCCCCACACGTCCAGGTGGAGAGTCTGCAGGGGAGCCTCTGTGGGAGGGAACGAGGAGGAGTGAGGAGCGGCGTGCTGCCGCCCCTCGACACAGGGAAGACACGCTGGAGCGGGCGAGGGTGGGAGGGGAGGGAGAACCCTGGGAAGACCAGAGACAAGGACACGGCGGTGCATGCTACGAAGGCGCTGCACCGAGGGGTGACCAAGGCGGTGGTGCCAAAGGAGGGTCTGGTGCGACAAAGCGCGACACGAGCAGGGGGCCGCTAGCTGACCTGACGCAGACGCAGACGCAGCTACCTGAGGGGACACAGTGGTCAGTGTGTACAGACTCGAGCCAGGCGCACGGGTAAACGTGGCCAGGTGTCGGCCCGTCCGAGCACACGTACAGTGAGTCACTCGCAGGAGTGAACTGGTCAACCCCGCCATCCTGGAGGTCAGCTCCACTCACCAAGTTCGTAGAGAACGAGGGGAGATAGAGACTTGACAGCGAGCCAGACGAGGCGGACGGACAACCAGAACCGTGGAGTAGTGGGCAAGGACTGGACCCCCAGAGGGGTCCGCCAGGGAGACTGCAACTGGCCGACTAAGCGGCGTGAGTGTGGTGCAGTCACGAAAGAAGGAGCGGGAAGCTCCTGAGTCAAGGGTGAAGGTGTGCAAGAGAGAGCAGACTCACCAACACCTGAAGCAGCAGCCTCACCAGCACCTAGAGCAGGAGACGCACTAGCACCTAGAGCAGCAGCCTCACTAGCACCTAGAGCAGAAGATGCACGAGCACCTAGAGCAGCAGCATCACCAGCACCTAGAGCAGCAGGGTCTATACCTGGGTCAGGCGGTACGCACAGGTAACAGGCACCGTCCGTACTAGTAGGCAATGCATACATGGCAGTGAGAATAGCATCATAGTCAAGAGCAAAGATATCTACCCTCTGCCTAAGCAGCTCCAGCCAGGTGGGGAGCTCAGCCTCGTCGCCAAACTCGGTACGCCAGGCGTCGCTCAGACGGGCGAAGCAGCGGGACTGTGTGTGACCAAGCGTCCCGCAAGCCTGACCAGCCCGAGCACCTGTGCGAATGACGTACGGGCAGCGAACGGTACTCTGAGACCCTCTACTCTGAGCGTACCACTCATGAAGCTGCTGGGGCAAAAGTGTCTCGCGCGGACGCTGTTGCAGCTGCGGCTGGCCACTACCAGACGCTCCCGACTGCCCAGCTCCAGGGCGACAGCCACGACGGCTACCGCCACAACCCCAACTAGCGTACCACTCACTAAGCTGCTGGGGCGTGAGAGACTCGCGCGGACGGCACTGGAGCTGCATCTGGTAGTAGGAGCAGCAGTAGGAGCAGAAGCAGCAGCGCAGCAGGATGGCAGGCAGACAGGCAGGCAGGGAAGCAGGCAGGCAGGCAGGCAGGCAGGCAGGCAGGCAGGCAGGCAGGCAGGCAGGTAGGCAGGCAGGCAGGCAGGCAGGCAGGCAGGCAGGCAGGCAGGCAGGCAGGCTGACGGCACAGCAGCGTGCTCACCGGTGGCCGGGAGGGCCGGCGCTTGGCGGGTAGCGGGGCCGCAAACCTGGCTGCAGAGGAAGGCCGCGTCAGCTGCAGGGCGGGGCAGTGTCGGCGGCAAGGCGGGGCCAGGCTGGGCCGCGTCAACGGCACGTCAGGTCCGCGGCAGTGGTAGGACGGGGCCATACCGGCGGCAGGGCGGGGCCGCTACCCAGCGGGGCCGCGTCGGCGGTAGGGCGGCGCCGCGTGGGCTGTGTCGGCAGCAGGGCAGGGCCACGTCGGCGGCAGGGCGGGGCCGCTGCCCGCGGAGCCGCTGCGGCGGTAAGGCGGGGTCGCGCGGGCTGAAGGGCACCGCGACGGGCAGGCATGTGGCCGGGCGCGGGCGTGAGGGCGACGCGACGAGCAGGCAGGGGGCCGGGCGCGAGCTTAGGGCGACGCGACGGGCAGGCAGAGGGCTAGACGCGGGCTTGGGGCAACGCGATGGGCAGGTAGGGGGCCGGGCGCGGGCTTAGGGCGACGCGACGGGCAGGCAGAGGGCCAGACGCGGGCTTGGGGCAACGCGACGGGCAGGCAGGGGGCCGGGCGCGGGCTTAGGGCGACGCGACGGGCAGACACTGGGCAGGCGCGGGCCTTAGGGCGACGCGACTGGCAGGCGGGGTCCTGGCGCGGGCTTGGGGCGAAGCAACGGGTAAGCGAGTGGGGCTGGGCGCGGGCTTAGGGCGACGCGGCGGGCAGGCAAGGCAGTGTGCGTGTGGGGCAGCGCGGTAACCGCAGGCAGGCAGGCGTTCGGTGGGCCCAGAAAAAAAAAAAAAAAAAAATCCGGTCCTAACGGACGAACCGCTCTGAAACCATGTTAGAAAGTCTAGGCAAGAATGAATGCATTGAAAGAAGGTTGGGTACAAGTAACAAACCCTAGAGGGGTTGTACCCCATATTGGCTACCCCACTACAGCCTACACAAGTATAACATATATAGTTTGACAGTTAGGGTTAGGTTTATGTACCCCAACCAACCTTAGTCAATGCATGTTTCGGTGTCTGACATGGTATCACCTAGGTTAGGATCCTGTGGGATCCCGTCAGGCCTCTGGTTAACAGGGTGATTCACCCTTATGACCCTTACTATAAGGCTGGGTTTGACTATGCACCCTTTTTTATCAGAGTGGTAATTTTTTTAACCCTAACAAGAAAAATTGTTTGGTTATACTACACTGATATTTCAGAGCTATGTGGTGTAGTAACACTGTTGATGTTGAGGTAGATCTAATAGAGTATAGTATGATTACTCGCGTAAAATGCGGTACTGTCCGAATGTGCACACGTTAGGTGTCGAACTTAGGTCCCCTGCGCAAATTGCTACGAAACTCACTGCATCGCAAACAACTTGACCAAATGGAAGAACAAATTTACTAGTAGAAAATCAAAACATTTTTGCACCCTTACTAGAAAGAGTAGTTTTGTGATGCACCCTTACAGAAAAAGTGAAAGCGGGGTGTTGGCCTTACGCGAAAGAGTAGCTCAAAACCCAACCAGAGGCTTGGATCCCGTCCCTCACCCTAACGCTCGTAGCGTCTTACAGTCGAGCCCGTCCCGTACCCTAACGCCCGTAGCGCCTGTACCATCGAGCCCGTTCCGTACCCGAGCGCCCGTTGCGCCCGTACTGTTCCCTGGTGTCTGTCGCGCCAGTCCGTCTCGTACCCTAGTGCCCGTCCCGTCTCGTCGCGTCGCCCCTGCCAGTCGCGTCGCACCGAGGGCAAATATTATTAGTGTAAATCACCCTGATACCCTGATAATCAGGGTGGTTTTTCATAGTCACACTGATGGCCCAGGGTAATTCTTTTAGGAGCTATGATTTCCCTGACATGTCAGGGTTTATATTTAAGGCACACTGATGACCAGGGTTCCCGATTTCCATAACGAGTTTTACCCTGAAACGAGTACCCTACCCTCCCTGCCCCCCCGTTCCCCCACCCCCCCTTTCCAGTAACCCGGGATTCCCGATTGCCAACTGTCGAACCCGGAATTTCATCCCTGACAACCCGTGTGCTAGCACGCAGTGGGCCACCATTGGCCAGACTTACAGTTTCTTTGTAGGCAGCGCCACCGACGCAACTCGGTCTGTTTGTCTGACATGACAACACGACCGGGTTAGCAGGAAACTTGGCTGAGTGTAGCAGAAAGTCGGCGAAATCAGTTGCACATGCGACATCTGTGGACCGGAAGGGGAAACAGAAAGCACCAGAGCCAGAAGAAGAAAGTGACCACGATGAACACCCATATGGCATGTCTGATGATTATCACTAAAATTTGTATCGAGTGCAACGATAAAAACTATTGACCAGTGTTTGTCATTTAAGAACACTGATGCGACAGGGTAGATTTTACAAAACTAAGGAAAACCCTGATGGAAAAGGTTTTTTTTTTTTAAATGGGTCACACTGATAATCATGTTTTTGGGCTTGTCTGATCACAAGGGTTGGTCAAATCCAACAATTTTCCCTGGTCGCGCCCGTTCGTCCCGTCCCATCACGTCGCGCTGCCCGTCCCGTCCTGTCGCGTCACGCTGCTCGTCTTGCCTCGTCGTGTCATGCATGCCCATCCCGTCCCATCGCGTTGCACTGCCCGTCCCGTCCTATCGCGTCGCGCTGCCCGTCCCGTGCCGTCGCGTCACGCTGCCCGTCCCGTCCCGTTGCGTCGCGCTGCCCGTCCCGTCCCGTCGCGTCGCGCTGCCTGTCCCGTCCCGTCGCGTCGCGCCTGCCCGTCCCGTCGCGTTGCGTCTGTCCCGTCCCGTCCCCTCGTCTGTCCCGTCGCGCCTCCCTGCCCGTCGCGTCGCACCCTCCTCGTCCCGCCTTGTCACACCCTTCCCTGCCATCCCGTCACGCCCTGCACGTCCTGTAGCACCCTGCACGTCCCGTAGCGCCCTGAGCCTCACGCTCTGCCTGTCACGCCTTACTTTGGCCCTCTAGGCGTTAAGGGTTTCGACAGCGGCAGTTCCTACCTCTTCGCTTCCGCTATGGCGACCCCTAGGGTCCTGCGCTTTGACGCCGAGGGTAGGCCGCTCGAGTTCTCTGTCTGGCTCCTGCGTGCGCAGCGTCTCCTACAGATTCAGGTTCAGGCAGACGAGTCTCTGTGGGCGCACGCTTCCGGTGACCTTTGTGCGCCCTCCGATCCTGCACCCTTAGGTGCTGACCTCACCACTGCGGACAGAGATCGTTTTGCACATCAGCGTGCTGCCCTGACAGCCTGGAAGTCGCCTGACGCTGCGGCCTGCATCGCCCTCAGCAGCCTCCTCCCTGAGTCTGAGGAGACCCACTTCACTCAGGTTCGCACGGCTAGTGAGTTCCTGACTGCGATCAAGGCCTGCTACACTACTCCCACCACTGCCTCTCTTGGTCGCCTGTTCCTCCCGTTCCTGTTTCCTGACCTCGCCTCGTTTGAGCGCTCTGCTGACTTGATCGCTCACCTGCCCTCACAGGATTCTAGCTACCGCGCTGCCTGCACTGACGCACAGCTTGCACTGCCCCCCCCCCCCCCCCCGTCCCCCCCCCTCCCCATGGCGATTACAATTTATATCATCGCCACTAGCCTCCCTGACCGCCTTGCCTCGGTTCGTGACGCATTTCCTTTGAAGCACCCTAGCAAGCTCACTATCGGCGTCCTTGAGTCTGCCCTCAAGGACGTCGAGAGCAACCTCCGCTCGGTAGCCTCCGCCTCTGGCGCTGTGCCCCCTCCACTGTTTCACGGGTGCACTGTCCCTCAGCTGCCCACCTTTACTGCCTCCCTCGCCACTGCCGCTACTGACGTGACCGCAACTTCTGTTACGACTTCTGTCTGGTCTAGGGGTAGGAGTGGCAGGAGGGGCGGCCAGGGTGCGGGCGGCGGCGGAGGCGGCGGAGGTGGCGTGGCGAGCGGCGGTGGCGGGAGTGCAGGAGTTGGAGGAGCGCCTCGTGCAGCTTCTAGTGACTCACCTGCTGCAGCTGGTGGAGGTGACGCTCGGGTTAGTCGGGCACCTGCGGGACTCCCAGCTGTAGGTGCTGGAGTGGCGGCTTGGTACCTGACTCGGCGACAACAGCAGCAGCAACCACTCCTCTCGCAGCAGCCACAAGAGCAGCAGGGGCAGCAGCAGGTTCCGAGGCAAGGGTCAGGACCGCGTCAGCTGTCGCACGGTGACGCCCACCCACCCTGCCCCTACCCCATCCAGACAAGTACTCGCTGCAGCTTCCGCTGTGACCGCCGCCACCCACCGGGTCAGTGCTTTGCTCAGCTCACTAACACACTTCGCGCGGCCTACGGCGTTGACGGCCCTGCCCCTGACTGGCTTCCCCTTGTTCTCTCGCACAGTCCCGCTCTCTGGGGCATGTCTGCTTCTTAGTTGCTTAATCTCTTAGGAACTCCTCATGCTATGTATGCTGTTGTTGACTCTAGTGCTTCTGACTCTGTTTACTCGCGTGTTTTTAGCTTAGGTGCTAGTGTTCATGATGTGCCAGTTGCTACTGTAGGTACTTGTTTAGGCACTAGTCTAGGAGCTGCTCCGCCGGATGCTTCGCTGTCTTTCACTCTGGACTCCGGAGCTTCGCACTGTTTCTTCCGCGACCACACGACTGTGACTCCGCTTCCTACACGGGTCTTCGTAGCAATGGCTGATCCAACTTCGGGACCAGTCACTGCTTGCTACACTGCTACGCATTCGTGCCCGGCTGTTCCCTCGGGTTCTCTGACGGGCTTCCACGTCCCCTCGTTCTCTAGGAACTTGGTGGGTGTGAGGACGCTCGTGGGTAGTCACGTGGGTGTTTGGTTTGAGCCTTCTGGGGACTCTGCGACCTGTGTAGATGGTGACACGTACACACCCATGGCCACCTTTCACGCTGAGCCAGGCTCTGGTCTCTACACACTTCACACTGGCCCTCGAGAGCAGCAGCAGCAGCAGCAGCCTTCGACCCCTGTCACTGCACCCCGTCAGGTCCCAGCGTCTCACAAGGTTGCCGCCCCCCACCAGGTAGCTGTGTCTGGTCAGGTTTCAGTGTCTGGTCCGGTTGCTGCGTCTTGCTCGTGCCGGTCGCTTGCCCACCCCACCGTTCTGTGGCACCACCGCATGGGTCACTCGTCCATTCCTCGCCTGCATGCATGTCTAGTCAGCTTCTTGTCTTAGGCCTCCCGCGAGTCTTGCCCTCGCTGTCGCCTTCGCTTGCACCACTTTGCGCCCCTTGCGTCGAGGGTCGGCTACGCGCCACCCCTCACTCCTCCTCCCTTCCTCCGGTCACCGAGCCCTTCGAGACTCTCCACTTGGACGTCTGGGGCCCCGCCTCTCGCCCTGGCCCTGAGCGAGAGAGTTTCTTTCTGGTGGTCATTGACGACTACTCTCGCTACACCACAGTGTTCCCCCTGGCGAAGAAGTCTGAGGTGACTTCTACGCTGATCCGGTGGTTACTTACCACTGCGGACACTCGTGGTCGTTGTATCAGCTGTCTTCACTCCAATCGCGGGGGTGAGTTTTGCTCCGGGATTCTCGCTGGATTCTGTCGCGAGCAGGGCATCCGTTTGTCCTGGACGCTTCCAGAGTCCTCACAGCAGAATAGGGTTGCTGAGCGCCGCATATGCTTGGTCATGGAAAACGCCCGCACCTCCATGACTCACGCCCGTGCCCCCCATTTTCTGTGGCCCTATGCGGTTCGGTATGCCGCGCACCACCTGAACCTCTGGCCACGTGCTTCTCAGCCAGAGGTTTCACCGACCAGCCTTTGGACTGGGTCCCTTGGTGCTGCGTTGTGTTTTCGTGTCTGGGGCTGCTTGGCGCTTGTTCGCGACACCTCCGCGGACAAGCTCTCCCCTCGCGCCCTTCCCTGTACCTCCCCTCGCGCCCTTCCCTGTTTCCCAGAGGACTCCTCTTACTTCACCATTTACCACCCTCCCCTTTACCGGTTTTTTTACTCCCGCGACGTCCGTTTCGACGAGTCAGTCTCCTACTACACCCGGTAACCCTATCGAGGTCTCCCGGTTCCTCCTCCCCCTCTCTTCCTGACTTCCGCTCCCCCTCCTGTTCCTTCGGTACAGCCCCCCCCCCCCCCCCCCCCCCCCTTGTCCAGCCCCCTTGTCAAGTGTGTCACACGCTCCCCCCCCCCCTCGGTAGCCCCTCAGGTGCCGTCCCCTTCCCTGCAATCCTCCTCACAGCCTACTGCAGACCCTACAGGAGCTGGTGTTCGTGTCCAGGACCCTGGAGGTGCTAGCTCTAGAGGTGTTGGCGTTGGAGCTGAGAGTGTACCTGTCCATGGTCCTGGTTCTGGGGGTGCTGAAGTTGGAGCTGAGCCCGTGACTGCAGGAGACTCTAGTCTTCGGGGAGCTGGTGTTAGTCGAGCTGTCCCTGGGGGTGCTACGACTGGGGGTGCGGGTGCGCCCTCTGCTGGACCCAGAGAGTCTGGACTGACCGTGTTACTTCTGGTGGTGCTGGCTCTGGGGGTGGTGCGGCTGGTGCCTTGGAGGGTAGTCCTGGGGCTACCGCTGCTCCGGACACTACTCCGCACCCGCTCCCCTACCCGACCCGGCACCAGGCCCGTCTTCGCCGTGCACGTGAGGAGCAGCTGGAGTTGGAGAGAGAGGGACTAGAGTTGGAGCGGCAGCAGCTGGAGCTACGGCAGCTGGAGGAGCAGCAGCAGCAGCAGCCGCAGCAGCAGGAGCAGCAGCAGCAACAGCAACCGCAACCACCACTGCAGGAGCAGAAGCAGCAGTAGCAGCCGCCGCAGCAGGAGCAGCTGCAGCTGCCCTGTCTTTGGCCTTCGGACCCTCGGTCTCCCCTCTCCCTCTCCTCCCTCCTCCCCCTCTCCTCCTGTCTACGGTCCCACACTTCCTCCTCCTGACCCCACCCCAGCTGTTTTCCCCCGTTCTCAGCCTCCGTTGTCCCCTCCTCTTTCTCACACTTGGGCTTCTCGCTCTCCTCGTGCTCGTCCCTCGTCCCCTGTTCCCGTCACTGACCTTCGTACTGTTTTGTTTCGTCGTAGCTCCCCTCGTCCGTCTCCGTCTGTGCTTCCTTCTCCTCCTGAGTCGGTTCTCACTTCTTCCCTCTCTACTCCTGTCATTGACTACTACCGCACATACCGTCCTGTTCTCTCTCGTGTTCTCGCCTCTCTTGTTACGGACCCTCGTGCCTCTCTGTCCTCTGTCTCGACTCTCACTGCCGCTGTTAATGAGTTTGCCACTTCGCACCGCCTTGAGTACGCCGCTCGTCTTGTCGCTGCTCCTCCTACCAGTCCTCTGGCCGTCGGGGGTGAGTCTGCCCTTGGCTGTGACACCCTAGAGGACAGGCAGTTTGAGCTGGAGTTCCTCGCAGCCGCTTCCCCTCATCTTTGTGCCATGCTGCTCGCCCCTGAGGGAGACCCCGACGCCCTTGTTATACTGACTCCTCGTACTTACGCTGAGGCAGTGTCAGGGCCTTGGGCCTCTCAGTGGAGAGCTGCCATGGACGCAGAGATGGCCTCCTACAGATCCACAGGCACCTACGTCGACGAGGTTCCCCCCCCCCCCCCGTGGCGAACATAGTCGAGGGCATGTGGCCACCGGGATCTCCTCCGGTCTTCAAGGCGCACTACGTGGCTAGAGGTTTCAGTCAGCGCGAGGGAGTTGACTTCTTTCAGACCTTTGCGCCTACCCCGAAGATGACCACTCTTCGGGTGTTACTTCACGTAGCAGCACAGAGAGACTACGAGTTACACTCTCTCGACTTCTCCACTGCCTTCCTTCAGGGTAGCCTACACGAGGAGGTCTGGTTGCGTCGTCCCTCTGCCTTCACTGGCACTTTCCCTCCTGGGACCCAGTGGAGGCTCAGGCGACCGATCTACGGTATGTGTCAGGCGCCTTGTGTGTGGCACGACACCTTTCGCTCTACCTTGCCTGACCTCGGAATTCTAGCCGTCTTCTGCCGACCCATCGCTTTTCGTTCATCGTGGGTCCACACCGTTCTTTGTACTGGTCTACGTCGATGACCTAGTCTTCGCCCCTGCTGACAAGGTTGCTTCGAAGTCCGAACTTCAGAATAGACGCAGTCGTTGGGCTGGTACGTGGAAGGAGACAGTCTATTGTACTTACTGGTCATTGTGACTCTTCTTACGCTGATGACGCCGAGACTTACAGGTCTACTCAGGGGTACTGCTTCAGCCTGGGCTCTGGAGCTGTTTCGTGGAGGTCTACGCATTCCTCCTCGGTCTCGACCTCTACTGCTGAGGCTGAGATCTACGCTGGAGCCATGGCTGCACAGGAGCTGCGTTGGTTGACCTTCATTCTCACCGACCTTTGTGAGCGTCCGAGCTCTGCACTGACCTTGTTCACTGACAACAAGGCGACGATTCTCCTCTGTCGAGAGCCTCGACTGGAGAGCAGAGTGAAGCACATCAATGTCAGGTACTTTCTTCTGCGAGAGTTGCAGAGGCGTGGACAGGCTCGCTTCGACTTTGTGGAGTCCGAGGCCAACACTGCAGACATCTTCACCAAGGCCCTTCCGCCTTGTGACCACCACAGGTGTTGTGTGCAGTTAGGCCTTGTTGACACAGGTTCTCGTCGTGTGTAGACTTGTGTTCTGTGCTTGTTTTGTTTGTACCCTTTGCATATACCTCTGTGAACTCTTGGACTGGCCTTGTGACTCTCTTGCTTGTGCTCAGACTGTGTGGTGACGTTGTGATCCACCCTGAGCTTTGTTTCTTTGTGACTGGTCTTGTGACCGTACGGTTTTGGTTTTGCTTGACACCCCTCACTTAGGCTATGGGGGTGTGTCAAATGTTGTAGCCTTTAGTGATGCGTGTCATATGGGGTACAGCAGTTAGGGTTAGGTTTATGTACCCCAACCAACCTTAGTCAATGCATCTTTCGGTTTCTGACAAACAGGGCTAAGCCAAGGATCGGTTTCGCAGGTAGTGTTGCAGTGGAATTGTGGACCTCAGATCAGAGTGAATGTAAAATGACTGAGATGATAAAGACATGTGTATATTGTGTTTATATAGGAAATACAGGGAATACGAAAAGACCTAGACTAGCCATGTACTCTAAGGGGTACATTCAATTATTGCAACGAAATTCGAACCGTGCAGCACGGGAACCCGTTTCAAACCTGTTCCCGCTCTTTTCATTTCAAATGTTTCTGCCTGCATTGATCTTGTTCTGATGGTTGCTGGTGTTGCTTCTGCTCTATGACTCCTCGACTTTGTACTTGGTAAAGTCAGCTTTTGCATCGTTTTAGGTTTTTTTTTTTTTTTTTTTTTTTTTTAATCCTTACTGTGCCATTCAACCACGCGTACAACAACAGTCGTTTGTTCGCCGTTACTGCTAACGGTGCTTCGCCAACTTCGCGCGCAACGTTTCACCAAAACCATGCACCGCTGGCCCGGCCGAGTCGGCCTACGCTTCGGGACTAGCCCGAACCTCGATGCTAGCCTAGCACTAGCTAGCTCGCACGCACCACGTTACCGTTTGCATGTTTCGCGCATAAGTATTCGCGCATGCCTTCGCTCATACTTTGTACTCGTTTGACACCTAGTGCAATCCTCGTTATCGTGTTTCATTGCACCAGTAACACATGATATTCACTGCCACTTTCCTTTTCGAACCGCGCATCTCCGAACCCAGAGAAATCGAATTTTTACACTCGAAATGACTTACGCCCCTTAGCACCTAGGAGCCGCTGCCCTTGCGTTCTCTCGTAAACGCGTGCAGCCGTGACCGCGCCTAGAGCTAAGCTATGCCGCCGCCCTTCGACATAGGGGAACCCATCGACGTTACAATTGTCACGCAGGAGCGCCTGGACCAACTGCTGTAGCAACTACAAGAAAACACTGAGGAAATTGCGGTGCTGACGGTAGAGCGTACGTCACTGCAAAATGATGTCGCACAGGCGCAACAAGCACAATCACAAGCACAAGGCACACAAGGACAGACAGCACAAAAAGCTTTGCAGCACAGAAGCGTGGGGCAACTCTCGAGCGCGGCTAGTGATGGCGTCGCCCGCAACGACGGAGACGACGACCACAGCCCGACACACTCCGAATCGACGAATGCGACCAGGAGCCAACCTCACGTCACGATTTCGGTGCCGACCGACGAGTCAGCACTACCGTCACTGATGCCGCTCAAGCCGCAGCGTCCGCCTTGCTTCGATCCCAGCCAGCGGGGTGGTCCGACCGTTCAGGCGTGGTTGTTTACGATGAACGTCTTCTTCGATGCCAACTACGTCTTAGAGGACTCCGCGAAGATTCGATACGCCAACTACGTCTTAAACCCGCCATGGACTGGTGGCGCGACATCATCACTAAGCCGACCGACTACGAGACGGGAAGGACAAAACGGACCCTGGCCGCTGTCGTATTTCGTCAAAGTACCCTAGTATTGCACTTAGGACGTGTGGTGCACAGGTCTGCGCGCGAGATCCGAGCCCATTGCAGCTTCGATCGCGGCGCGTCAGAGGCTCCGCACTTGGCGCCAGCTCGGTTCGGTCAAGGACTACACCAGCAGGTTTTCGACGTTGTGCGAGCAGATGGGCTATATGCATGAGGGAGAGCGGATCGACCGCTACATCGGCGGCCTGAAACACGTCATCGATCACGAGATTGAACTGCGCAACGTCACTGAATTCAATGAGATTCTTGCTATGGCAGAGAAACTCAATTTTCTACGTCGACAGAGACCGGGGTCCTACGGCAGCAGCAACAACATTGGGATATCGGCCTCGTATGACAAACGAGTACGCCATGATACGTGCTGTCGCCGCGAATGCCGCCGCTGCACCGTTTAAAGGGCGCTGCTTCACGTGCAACAGGCCGGGGCATTGTAAGAATGAATGCCCGAAAACACTACGGGAAAGGGGGAAGCCGAGCAGCAGAAACAAACCAAGCAGCAGGGAAACGCTGGGAGTCAGTAGCAGTCAGGCCCTCTACTTACAGGTCACGCCACTCGCCCGACCCAACTGACCCTCACCAAGTGATTGTGCCGGTTCACGCAATCGACCACACCGGCCAAATAAGGAGGGTACAACGGTAGACAGCCCCATACTGCTCAGTGGGAAAATAGGGGTAGACTTGGTTAAAATCTTCGTGGACGGGGGAGCCAGCCACGACCCGATCAACACCGCCACAGCACGGTGACTGAAACTGCCACCGGAGAAATGTTTACCTGAGATCGACGCACGACTGGTCAACGGCACGCCTCTCGCTATACGCAAACGTATGGACCGAGTTTGGATCCGATGCGAGGGTAGCTTCACTTTTACCTAAGAAATGCTCGCAACGACCATCGACGGCCCGACAATTTTCTAGGGCGTGATTGGCTCCGACGGCACAATCTGCGAATTGATTGGACGACGGGTGACTGCACCGAGCAAGTGAACGGTAACAATATCGCCCTTTCTCGCTGGACCTCACCTGAGCCTTCGTCGGTGCGTGTCAACGCAATCACGATGAAACGATATTTTTCCGGAGGACCTGCCGACGTAACTGCCACCTCAGCGACCGGACGACCATATGATAGAGTTGGAACCGAGGGCACACCCAAGAGTACAGTGATAGTTCCGACTGAACCAACCTGAACTGGATGAACTGCGAAAGCAGCTGGATTACCTGCTCGAGAAATCGTTTATTCGCCCGAGTTCGTCGCCTTTCGCTGCAGCGGTACTGTTCACACCGAAGAAAGACGGAGGGGGTTCGCATAGATTACCACTCACTTAACCGAGTTACCATCAAGTCCTGTTACCCCATCCTGTGAGCCGACGAATTAATTGACCAATTTTGCGCAGCGTGCGTTTTCTCGTAAATCGACCTTCGAGGAGGTAACCACCAGTTTCGCGTCAATCCGCCCGACTGCCCGAAAACCGCCTTTCGAACCCACTACGGATCATTCAAATACACGGTAATGCTTTTCGGATTGACCAACGCCCCCGCCACCTTCCAAATGACAATGAACGAACTTTCTGCTCGCTTTTAGATAAGTGCATGATCGTCTACTTTGACGATATACTGCTAAATAGCCTGGACTGATCTATAGCACCCAAGATACATAGAAGCTGTTTTTGAAATACTGAGTGAGAACCACCTACTAACGAAAACATCTAAGTGTGAGTTTCTACATGACAGACTGGAGTTTTTAGGGCACATTTTCTCAGCCGAAGGAGTGGAAATATACCCGAAGAAGATCCCGATGATTCAAGCATGGCACGAGCGGACAAATCTGACTGAGCTACAGAGTTTTTTTGGGTTCGTCAACTACGTGCGCCGGTTCGTCCCCGACATGGTATAGCTGACCGCCCCATAAACGGATCTGATGAGGAAGGGGGTTGAGTACACGTGGGGGGAGAAAGAGCAAGCTGCATTCTTAGCCCTCCAGCAATTTTTGTGCTCGTTGCCCGTACTGCACATCGCTGACCCACACCGCCCGTTCGAACTGGTCACCGACGCAAGCGACATCGTAGTGGGAGGATTACTGTTGCAGGGCTTCGGGAATGGCCTCCAACCAATCGCCTTCTGCAAGCTTCATCCGCCCTGAACGCAACTACCCGATACACGACCGCGAGATGCTGGCGATCGTGCACGCGTTCAAAGTGTGGCGATGCTGCCTTGCCGGAGCCGACATGACAGTACGGACTGACCACAGCTAACTACAGTACCTTCGTGCCCAACCGAATCCCAATCCGCGACAGATCCGTTGGTTGGACTATTTGAAGTCCAGCTTCCACTATACCATCACGTATAAAAAGGGAGCGTCGAATATTGCTGACGCACTCAACCGCCCCACCGCCCAACTTCACGCCATCCCAATCGCCCAAACCAACCCACTGCTGACATGCATTTTCACCTACAGATACCGCACCGACCCGTTCTTCACAACTGGGAATTCACAGCAACTGATGGAAGCAAAGAGAGTTTATTACGTAAGAACAGGTACCAACCGAATCCTGGTACCAACGTATTCAATACCGAGGAAACTGCTACTGTAGGAGGCACACGACGGGGTTGCCTCATGTCATTTTGGGCCAGAAAAAACGCGACAACAACTGCAGCGGTAATAATACTGGTTGGAGCTGTTGATTGACATACAGCACCACGTGGGGTCATGTCCTACGTGTCAGGTGATGAAGAGCTGGCGGAAAAGAAAGGCGGGTCAATTACAGCCGATTCCACTGCTCGAGCGTGCCTGGCAGCAGGTTACCATAGATTCCATCACAGGGTTACCTTCAAACCCTGGGAGTAACGACACGGTTATGGTCGTCGTTGATAGACTGACGAAAATGGCTCACTTTGCTGCGTGCAGGAAATCGATCGCAGCCGAAGAAACCACTCACATGTTCATCGCAACCGTCGTTCGACTGCATGGGATACTAGCTGCGATAATTAGTGACCGTGACATGAAGTTTACAAGCAACTTCTGGAAGAATCTTTGGGAGCAGTTCGGGACCAGGCTACAGTTCAGCTCGTCGTACCACCCCGAGACCGACGGTCAAACGGAGCGGACGAACCGCAATATTGAGAAATTGATTCGTGCCACGTGCGATGACACGACAACATGGGAGTTGCAGCTGCTACTGATTGAGTTCACCTACAACAACGCCACGTCAGAGACGACGCAGCAATCCCTATTTTACTTCAACTACGTGCAAAACCCAACAGTGCCCATGACGCCGAGTCCACAGAACCCAACGCCACGCGCACAACACTTTGCCGAGATCCTTCAAGATGCCCGAACACGAGCAACAGATACAATCAAGAAAGCCAACAACATTGCAAAAAGAAATGCTGACCGCCATCGCCGCCCAATTACATACCAGTCAGGAGACTACGTACTACTTGACACACAGAACTTAAGACTGCCCGTCGTACCAAACTTGCGACTGCGCTACTGTAGACCATTTTAAATAAGCCACATGATCACCCCAGTTACTGCCCATCTAGTGCTGCCGACCGACTGGTACATCAGCCCATCATTCCACGTCAGCCTGCTTCGTCCGTACATACCAACCTTGAGCCAACTGCCTCGCCACTGCCCGCCATCCATAACCCACCCTTCATTGGAGCTGATCGTTGAACCATCAGATTCGCCACCCCATTGGCATCAAGATTACAGATTTCCTCGTCTGCATGCCAACTGAAGACAGCTGAGTGACCCTGGCAAACATCGAAAACCACCCTGCCCTGCAAGTGTACCAGAGGAGTCGCGGTTTTCGCGATATACACGTACTCGCGTAGGGGGCTTCTTGAGGGGGGGTAGTGTAAGGCGTTTTTTCGGTATTCCTTACTGCGCCGTTCAACATCGCGTACACCAGTAGCCGTTTGTTCGCCGTTACTGCTAATGGGGCTTCGCCAACCTTGCGCGCACCGTTTCACCAAAACCATGCTCCGCTGGCCCAGCCGAGTTGGCCTACTTTGGGACTAGCCCGAACCTTGATGCCAGCCTAGCACTAGCTACCTCGCACGAACAGCATTACCGTTTGCATGTTTCACGCTCATGCCTTCGCTCATAATTTGTACGCATTTGACACCTAGTGCAATCCTCGTTATTTCGTTCCATTGCACCCGTAACAAGCGCACAGGAATGACTTCTTATAAAGTTTCATCTCTCAACACCCCCCTTCATTCCTGGGCGCTCTGAGGGCTGATTTGCTTGACTACTCCGGTGAGGTTGGAGCAGTGGTGGTACTGCTGACGTGGCAGTCGCTTGGTGAGGAAATCAGCTGCCATCTCAGTAGTAGGGCAGTACGTGAGGTCATCCTTGCCTTGGTCAATCTCGTCCTTCACGAAGAAATACCGCAGCGCGATATGCTTCGTACGGTTGATTGACCCTGACTTGTTCGCTATCTTGATGCCGCAGTGAAGGCGAAAGGTGGGCAAAGTTGGGATCTTTGCCTCCTGCAGCAGCTCTTGCAGGTAGATTCCTTCGCGAACTGAGGCTGTTGCAGCGATGCACTCTGCTTCAGCTAATGACAGTGCAACCAGCTCCTACTTCTCCGAGTTCCAGGAGATTGGGCCCGTTGGTTCCAGGCAGAAGACAAAGCCGGTTCATGACCATTGATTGTGAGGATCAGCGGCGTGATCTGCATCCATGTAGCCGATAAGATTGAAAGACATTGTTGTGGGCGTTTAGTAGGAGAGCCCGATGTCAGGCATGGAGACGAAGTACTCGCGCTCTAGGTCCAGCTGGTTCTCTTCTTCTGGCTTGCAAGAATACTGTGCCAGATGGCTAGCGATGTACGAAAGGTCATGTCGGCATGTGACAGAGGCGAACAACAGGCACCCCAGTTGCCGCTGGCACAGTTGGAGTCCTTCGGGTGACAGAGGTTTGTTGTTCGGTTTGTAGTTGGCGCTAGGCGTGTTGTAAGGAGTTGAGAGTGGTGCGGGCAAAATTTTGACGCGTTCTCCCAACTGCTCTGCATACTTGGAGGCTGAACGATGAATTTCTTCTAGCGCGCAGGTGATGTTTAGCATCAGGAATTGCGTGACTTTGTGGTTGATGGTGATGTCCACGCGCTGCGCCATGTTCTGCTCGAACTGGTTCAGGAGCTCGTTGCTTGTGCGAGTGTACAGCAGGTCGTCGATATAGACTGTCATGAGGATGTAGTCGCTGTAAAAGTGAAGGTGGTACATTACCGGGTCGTGTGGTAGCTGCCTAAACCGATCTTGAGAAGTATCTTGTGCAGGTGCTGCTGCCAAAGTCACGGCGCCTGCTTGATCCCATAAAGGGATTTCTTCAGTTGGCATACCCTAGGGTCTCCTTCTTCGTAGGTATGTTGTTGCTCCACGAAGAAGGTCGCGTCGACCAACGCGTACAAGAATGCGTTCTTCACGTCGATCTGTCGCAGTGGTAGATGCTTAGTGGTAGTGATGGTGAGTAGAATTCGCACAGGAATATGGCGGCTCACAAGGGCAAAGGTCTGGTCGAAGTCGATGCCGTGGCGTTGGTCGTACCCGCGTACGACTTACCTAGCTCTGAATCGCTCAATAGTTGTGTCAACGGCGGTTTGAGACAAAAAACCCATTTTCCGCTTAGCACCCTCCTCCCCTTTACTACTGCACGATCGACTAGGACCCATGTGTCGCTCGATTCCAGTGCCTTCCGTTCCGCATCCATAGCTGCACGCCACTCTTTGGCGTGTGGGCTTGTGAGAGCCTTCCGTGGGTTTTTAGGCTCGATAATGCGTGGTGCAGTAGTGATGGTGGTGTGTAGGCCGTGTAGTTGAAGGCCTGTGACATTAGCCGCTCATTGGGTTTCCTGAGTGGTTACTTCAACCACGTCGTTGTCGTCACTCTCGTGTGCGGGCGTGGAGCTACTTGGGGGTTCGTGGCATCGTGAAGGTCCGGGCGCGGGAGCGTCATCGTCGTCATTATCATTGTCGCACGGGCGAGGAGGTACGCCAGGATGTTCGTCGGTGGGTTCGCGGTCAAGAGCTGCTGCTGCCGCCTCATCTTCTGGTGAGGCGTAGCTTCGGCCGTTGTTGGCGTAAGCTTGGGAGGCGCCTCTCAGCTGGTCCACAGTCCACTGCTCCAAGGTGAGTCGTTCGTAAAAAAGAATGTCTCGCACATGTACGATTTTGTTAGTGCTGGTATCCAGAATCAACCAGCCCTTGTATTCGTAGCTGAGCCCCAAATGCACTCCCCAGCGTGCGCGTTCAGTGAACTTGCCGATGGTAGCGGATGTCGGCATGTATTGCACCATGCACCCTCAAACTCTCAGCATGGAGGTGTCCGCCCTTGTCCCGGTCCACTTCATGTGCGGTGCGAGTTCCCCTCTGTTGGCTATGGTGGATAGGAGGTTGTGAAGCCGTACAGCGTGATTCATGGTGTATGGCCAGTACTTGGTGGGGAGGCCGGACTGCTTCATGAGGGCGCGGACTTGCTGTTAGTGAGCGTAGGGGAGTGAGATGTGATGCTTGACCCTAATCCGTGAGGAAGGTCTGCAGTTCGTGACTAGGAAACTCCTTTGCCCCGTCTGTCTGTCTCCTTTGCTTCTTCCCAGGTTCTCGTTGCGTGTGAGCCTACCAGATCCGAAAAACTTCAAGAGCCTTCGAGCGAAAGTCGACGTTTGCAACCCAAACATAGCGGAAGTATGCATTGATGAAGGTGAGAGTGTGGTTCTCATCTTTGACTCCCCCGTAGGTTATCACGATGAAGTCGCAGTAGACCTTCTGCAATTTCTTGTAGCAGTTGGTGCTTGGCTCCAGTGAGGGGTAGGCTTGGTGCATGAGGGCGGCTGTGCGGCAGACTGTGCAGACCCGTGGCTGTGTGGTGCGCTGTGGTTTTGGGCCATCAGGGCGCAGCAGTGCTCCTGGCAAAAAGACTTTAGCAGTGAGGCAGTTGTGGAACTTCTGGCGCGAGGGGTGACCGAGTCGTTGGTGCTAGAGATCATTATCTGCGTGGAATCCAGGGGTGCACAGGTATTGTGCATGATGTGCGGCTTCTTCTTCTTCGGGGATGCAGAGTATGGGTCCTTCTTCTTCTCAAAGTTTTGCCACTTCTTCTTCCTCCTCTGCTTCTGGAGCGCCACGCACATGCACCCGAACACCCAAAGCATATCCACCTTTGGCTTTCCTAGAAGCACGACTGATCGATCAACAGTGTCTACTCCGTTCTTCGTAGATGACTACTGTAAGGTCGTCTCCTCTACGTTGGTAGACTTGGCGGGTACGGAAGCCTCCATAGCAGTTAGCGACCCGCTATCTACTGGCGGTTTCCGTTTCCCTGCTGCTGCTCCTTGAACTGTGGGCAGTCCCGCTTCATGTGTCCCGACTTTTTTGCAGTAGTGACAATTTCCTCTAAAACTCGTTCGCTGCTTAATGCACCAATCTCCATGGGCGACGGTCCGTCCCTCGATCGAGCGTTGTCGATCAGATTTCCGTATCCCCTATCGCGATCGTCACGACCCCGTCGGCTTCGTACTGCGTCGACGCGTTCTGCAGTTGCAACAATTGACTCGAAGGTGGACGAACCCGTGTATCGTAATGATCTCCGCTATGTCCGACTTTAATCCTTCGAGGTAGCGATCGCGCATCTCTGCTTCCGTGATGTCGTCTATTTCGTTGCAGATGCTCAAGAACCGTCGTGTGTACTCCTGGACGTTCCCTATCTGTCAGAAATGACGCAGACGCTTCCTACTTTTCACAAAGTCGAACCTACTTTTCAGCGCCGCTTCAAATCCTTCCCATGTGGTCGGAACCATCGTAACACCTAAAGCTAGACTCCCTAAGCTTGAAGTTGTAGCTGCATGCCCCACGCCCTATTAACGCCCGTCCAAATGAGCCCTTCGTACAACAGTCTGCGTAAGATGGCGCCATCACTCCAAAGTCGGGCCCCACAGCAGCGTCCGCCTCTTGCATAAAGAGCAACGTCCGCACATTCACTTCGCATTGACTTGGGTCGAACGACTTGGGCTTCTACAGCTTGAGTGCGCTTCAACGTTCCGGCAGCGCTTCTGCGCTAGTCGACGTGTTGGGTCCAGGAGATGGTGCGGCATGACCATGGGGGTTAGAAGCCAAATTACGAAGTTGTTGCATTTGTTGTTCAGGATCCGTCACTTTGAGAGCTTACGACGAACTCATTTGTCAAGTAAACGCAAATCCGTTTTGTAGGATTGCGCGCCATAGGCATAGATACCATCTGCAATTTGAATCACTTAAAAAGATGGTAGGAACCTTCCTGTCAGCAAGGATGCAACCCTCATCATGAGGTCCTTGAGGTGTCACATGCAAAATCCAATCTAGTTGGATTTTGCCTAGGTGTTGCAACATTTGCAACCCATGCTAGAAACTTCTAGCCACCCCAATCCAAAAGTCAAAGTTGCCTTCCTAACCACCCAACCAAAGATTCCTTATTAGTCATGTCCCAACAATCGCCCATCGTAGATAATATCTCAAAATGAGATAAAAATCCCAAAACTTGGAAATCTTGTAACTTGGGCGATCTTGGTACGAATAAGGCGATATTGGTATTGTTGGAAAGCTTTTCATTTCTCCTGCATGATAAAGCATGATGATAAAACATAGAGATGATAAAATCCAACAGCCATGCAGAATGAGATATGCTCATGCAAGTAATGCAAGCACGCATAGCTTAAGCACTCGGCATTACATTAGGATGACATGAACTCAAACTAACGTGCATCAAACATGCACTTCACGTTGGCTCTTGCACGTGTGTCCCTTATTATACAGGGGCGGTATTGGCTGTAGCGGCAGAGGCAGGTGCGGTAGAGGCTGAAGCGGGCGCGCCACCAGTGACAACGGCAGTTGTAGCTGCAGCTAACGATGACACAACGGCTGTAGCGGCGGCGGCTGCTCTGTTGGCGCTAGCTGTGGCCGGTCGAGCAACTGCAGCTGCGCGGCTGGTCGCGATCTGGAGGCGCTAGTTGCTGCTGGTCGTGATAACGGGGAGGGGCGGGCTCGCACGATGGACTAGCGTGAAAGCGGTGGGCTGGAGAGGTGAGAGGCGGGCGCACATGATGGGTGGTGGGCTCGCGTGACGGGCTAAAAAAAAAAGGAACGCGCCGTCGGGGGAGAGGGGGGAGCTGTCCGCGGCGACGATCGCGGGGCCCGCGGGGGCCTGCTAAGCGACAAAATGAGGGCCCGCACGAGCCTCTAATGGGCGTCAAATCGGAGACGCGTGGGGCGCGCGGGAGGCAAACGGCTAACCACGAACCGGTGCCTACGGGAAACGCGCTAGGTGATGGGAAAAAGACGAGGAAGTGTGCTAGGTTCGGCTAGGTACGGTGGAAGCTAAGTTAACCTACCTAGCTCTATACCATGTCAAGCATCGAGAGAAACAAGTGTGTACTAGGGTAGAATCGAGAGTACAAAGTGCTATCCTCTTTAAGAACTAACCCTAATTTAGCCTTTAAATGTAACATGCAATATATATAGTTTGACACGTTGCAAATATATATATACATACAGCGGAGGTTGATGCGGCAGGTAAGTTCGACGCGTCTACCTCAGCTTGAAAACCCCCACCCTGCACGCATGCTTCGTTGTCCACACAGCCCACTCGCACCCCGACCACTCATCCATCTCTTCCACCCACTAATTCCATCGTTTTCCGCTCCCTTTTTGTTCACACTGCACGAACACTAGAAGCAGCATCAACAGTAGCAGCAGCAACAACGCCAATCACAAAAGTAACGCAGCGGAGGGTGACGCGCCAGGTAAGGTTGACGTCGTTTTCTCATATCAGAAACCCCCACCCGCATGCACCGCTTCATCGTCCCCACGACCCAATCGCACCCCAACCACGCATCCATCTCTCCCCCCCGCTTAATATGTCGTTTTCCGCTCCTTTCTTGTTCAGGCTGCAAAAACGCCGACAGCAGCAGCAGCAGCAGTAGCCGCAGTAGAGCGAGAGCAGCATTTGCAGTAGCAGTAGCAGCAGCAGCAACTCCAAGTACAAAAGTAACGCTGCGGAGGGTGACGCGGCAGGTAAGGTCGACGCGTTTACCTCAAATGCAAAACCTCCCCTGCACGCACCACTTACTCTCATCCATCTTTTTTCCCCCGTTGAAGCTGTTGGCTTTCACTCTCCTTTTGTTCAAGCTACAAGAACGCCGGCAGCAACAGCAGCAGCAACAAGAGCCGCAACACAAGCCGCAGCACAAGCCGTAGCACAAGTGGTTAGGGTCGGCGCGCAGACAGCAAGGATGCAGCTGCAGTTCGCGAGTTCGGTGGAGATCTTAGTCTCGGAGGGAAGCAGCGCTGATGTTGCAGGTGCTGATGCTGCTGGAGCTGATGCTGGTGCTGATGCAGATGTTGATGATGCTACTGCTGAATCTGTTATTCCTGATGCTGGGGAGTTGCCATCACAAACAACAGCGGAGGGTGCAGGACATCGCAGGGGCTGACCAAAGCGTGGCCCCACAAAGATACTGGCAGAGACGCTGCAACCAAAGGAAGCAGCAGCAACAACGATGGCAGTACGCGCATCACGCGTAGCAGCAAGAGCCACGAAAGCAGCAGCAGCAACATAGCTATGCGGCAACCAGGAGGCAGCATCCTTGGACAATGGAAAGGTAGGGGGCGATGGGGAGTTGGGAGGCAGGGGCGGAGGGAGAGGAGGCAGGGGAGGAGGGGGGGGAGGCGGAGGGGGAGGAAAGGGAGGCACGGGGAGAGGGAGGGCTCGAGGAGCAATCACAGCAGCAGGAGCGAGGGGTAGACTCCGGGGAGGAACCAAAAGCACACGCAGCACCCACAGCACCACTAGTAGTAGTGGCAGCACCCACAACGGAGGAAACAACTGCAACAACCCCAAGCCCATCACCGCCATCCTTCAAGATGGGAACACCCTTCCCCAAAATTTTGAAACTATGGAAATTGCGAGAAAATGCAGCAGCCATTTCCACCCTTGCCCACTCCCCTATGCTAGCAGCAGCTGTAGCAGGGGGAGAGAGAGGTTTGGGAGGTTGAGGGAGAGCAAGCGGAGGAAAATCAACAGACGAAGGAGGAAAGGAGGTGGCAGCAACAACAAACTCTTCCAAGGCCGCACCTGCAGCACCCGTTGCTGCAGAAGGAGAGGCGACGTACCCGCTAGAGGAGGAGGGTGGGGAGGAGCAAAGGCAGGCCGTGGAGGTGCCGCCGCCTGCCCGCGGCGGGGCGCAGTGGGGCGGGGCAACCGCCCACTTGCGAAGGGGCGGGGCGGGGCGAGGAGGGGCAGGGCGGGGTGGCCACCCGCCCGCGGAGGGGTGGGGCAGGGGGGGCGGGGCGGGGCCGCCGCCCGCCTGCGGAGGGGCCGCCGGAAACAGGGTATAGAGGAGCTCTTGTTCCTCTTATTGCTCTTGCTGCTCTAGCAGCAGAGGCATCGTGCCCGCTAGAGGAGGAGGGTGGGGAGGAGAAATTAGAGATGTAACATTGGGATGTCTGGAGGAGGAGGATGGGGAGGAGCTAGGGGAGATGGATTTGTCTTGGTAAAATATGTAAATTTGTCACTAAAATACTCATTCGAATCTCGGAAGTCCCTTTTCCTCTTTGAAATTTGTTCCTCCCAGCATTAATTACAGGGTTCCTAAAATTTTGACACAGCCATATACAAACTTTCCCAGAAATGGATGAGTGCATACACCAAAAAGAGAGGCCTGCATTCTTAAATATGTACGTTCTGAATTATGTAGCCTGCATTCTTAAATAACTAGCGTTTGCTCGCGGCGAATTTTATTCCATAGCACATACTCGAGGTACGACATTTTGATAGGTGTGAAACTCAATAATCACTACTCAGCGGGATCATTCATTCCTAAGAAAAATTCTGCATTTCTGTATTTTTGGATCGCCAAAGACTTGGGTATTGCCTCTCTTGACTACTAGGACGGCGAATCGTTGCGATCCAACCATCTGTATCTTCACCACACGCCAACACTCGACCTCTCATGCACCGTGCGAGCGAGCACACCAACTGTCCGACCCTTTTATACGCACCAAACTCCGTCGTTGTCGTCGTCGTCGTCGTCGTCTTCGAACAGCCCGACCTTGTGTGACTGAGTGGAGGGAAGGGTCACGAGGAGAGGGATGACGCGAGGGAGGAGACAGGTGTGAGGGAGAGGGTGAATGGGCTAGGGGGGATGGGATCGTGTTGTGTGATGCAATGATCTGCATTCACGTCTGTTTGCCTCCCATCATATCTTCCTACATTCCATGCATGGTGTTAGCATGCGTGAGAATTTGTGCTTGGAATTTGTGAGTATGCGTGAAAGTTATTTTTCTAGAGTAGAAATCTGAGGACTTCTCTGCTCATGAGCTTTCCGAGTGAACCAAGAATCATCGCGATCGGAGCACGGACGAGAAAAAAACGAATGGTTGAAGTTTGTATGCTTTTGATATTTGGTTGCGACGATTATGGGAATTTGTGGAGTGACTCCGTATAGGGTATGAACTTTTGGGGGTTGGGGAAATTTTTCACTCTACTGTAGATGATGCCAAGTGGTTGGGAGAAACCAAACCAGGTTGGCAAGTGTGGCCAAGTTGGGGTGAGGTGGATTTGAGAGGTTGGAAAAAGACAAGGGTGAAGGTTGGGTTCCTAAAGGGAAGAAATCTTGTGAGCATATGGGTTTTCCTTGGTTGGGGACTACCTAAGGACCTTCCCTCTCGTCCTCCTCATCCTCTCCTACCTGGTTTCTAGCTACTCCAATTCTCTTGTCTGATTCTTGGTTGAACAATTGTGATTGAGTTAAGTTTCAGCCACAGCATATCCCCTAATGCACCGAAATTCTTAACTCGAGAAGTACTTTGGCTTTTTGTGCGATTCAAATGAGGAATTGTAAGCATGGACTAGAGCTACAATGTATTCGACTTTGGTGAAGTTTTAACAGTGCGGTTCTCCTCGACAGCGTTTCTTGTGGTGACGACTTTTCTGTCCAGAAACTTAGTCAACTATATTGAGATATTTCAGCCTCTTAATCTTCATGGACTCCGTCCTTAGTCTCTAACATAACCCATGTTAAGCTGATGCTGAAATAACTTTGCGTTGAAAGAAGGTTTTTTTTTTTTTTTTTTTTTTTTTTTTCCCGTGAAAGGAAAGGATGATTGCTACGGGTAGCGTCTCCACCTATCCGCTCTCTACTGCTACGTCGAATGATCCGTTCGAGGCCCTCCTCTCCCTCACACGCTCCTCTCACATGTACCCTCCTCTCCCATGCATGCTCCTGATACGCTCCTCTCCCTCGCACCCTCTCTCGCCCCCCTCAGGAGCATAGAGCCGTGATGGCCAAGAAGCGCGGACAAAGAGATCCCCCCCAAGAAGCACCGGAGGGGCGGACGAGGACAAAGGCAGCGGCGGCAGCATTGGCACCTCCAATCGCAGGAGAAATACGGCAGAGGGTGATGCGGTAGGTCAGGTCGACGCGTTTACCTCAACTTGAAAACCCCCACCCTGCACGCACTGCTTCGTCATCCCCACAGCCCACTCGCACCCCGACCACCCATCCATCTCTTCCCTCCGCCAATTCCATCGTTTTTCGTTCCCTTCTTGTTCAGGCTGCAAAAATGCTGGCAGTAATATTATCATATTAATAACAGCTCTTAGCTTAAAAAACTAAGTTGAAAGCCATGGTTTGAGTAACGATGGAGTTTAGGTAAGGAGAAACGAGATTGGCCAAAGAGGTTTTTTCGTATAGAGAGAAAGGTACAAAAAGGCAAGAGCAAGGGGATAGGGTACACCACCAGCAGTTGATTCTAATAGCTGACTAATACACTAGCAAGTTGTAGGCAGTTATAAGATATGTAATTATAACATAGCATAGCGTAGGGTGACGCGCCAGGTAAGGTCGATGCATTTTCTCAGATCGAAAACCCCCACCCTGCATGCACCGCTTCGTCGTCCACACGACCCATTCGCACCCCAACCACTCATCCATCTCTCCCCCCCGCTTATTCTGTCGTTTTTGCTCCCTTCTTGTTCAGGCTACAAGAACGTCGGCAGCAGCATTAGTAGTTGCTGCAACATTTGCAGCAGCATTTACAGCAGCAGTAGCAGCAGCAACAGCAACTCCAAGCACAAAAGTAACACAACGGAGAGTGACGCGGCAGGTATGGTAGATGCGTTTACCTCAGTAGCAAACCCTCCCCTGCAAGCACCCCTTCCTTCTACCAATACCTCTCTTTCCCCCGCTTAATCTGTCATTTTTTGCTCTCCTTTTTGTTCAGGCTGCAAGAACGCCGGCAGGAGCAGCAGCCACGCCAATCGCAAAAGTAGCATAGCAGAAGGTGACACGCTAAGTAAGGTCGACGGGTTCTTCTCATATAAAAAACCCCCACCCTACACACATCGCTTCATCGTCCCCACGGCCCAATCCCACCCCAACCACTCATCCATCTCTCCCCCCCGCTTATTCTGTCATTTTTGCTCCCTTCTTGTTCAGGCTGCAAGAACGCCGGCAGCAGCATTAGCAGTAGCTGCAACATTTGTAGCAGCAGCAACAGTAACTCCAAGCACAAAAGTAACACAACGGAGAGTGACGCGGCAGGTATGGTCAATGTGTTTACCTCAGTAGCAAACCCTCCCCTGCAAACACCCCTTCCTTCTACTGATCCCTCTCTTTCCCCCGCTTAATCTGTCATTTTTCGCTCTCCTTTTTGTTCAGGCTGCAAGAACGCCGGCAACAGCAGCAGCCACGCCAATCACAAAAGTAGCGTAGCGGAAGGTGACGCGCCATGTAAGGTCGACGGGTTCTTCTCATATAAAAAACCCCCACCCTACACGCACCGCTTCATCGTCCCCACGGCCCACTCCCACCCCAACCACTCATCCATCTCTCCCCCCCGCTTAATATGTCGTTTTCCGCTCCCTTCTTGTTCAGGGTGCAAGTGCGCCGGCAGTAGCATCAGCAGTAGCAGCAGCAGTAGAAGCAGCAACATCCAAGCACAGAAGTAACACTGCGGAGGGTGACGCGGCAGCTAAGGTCGACGCATTTACCTAAGTTGCAAACCCTCCCCTGCACACACCCCTTCCACTCATCCATCTCCTTCCCCCGCTGAAGCTGTTGGTTTTCACTCTCCTTTTGTTCAGGCTGCAGGAACGCTAGCAGCAGCAGCAGCAACAGGAGGTGCAACACAAGCCGCAACACAAGCGGTTAGGGTCAGCGCGCAGACAGCAAGAAAGCAGTTGCAGTTTGCGAGTTCGGTGGAGATCTTAGTCTCGGAGGGAAGTAGCGTTGATGTTGCTGGTGCTGATGCTGGTGCTTATGCTGTTGTTGCTGATGCTGCTGCTGAATCTGTTGTTGCATATGCTGGGAAATAGCCATCACAAGCAGCAGGGGAGGGCGCGGGGCCTCGCAGGGGCCGACCGAAGCGTAGCGCCACGAAGAAACGCAGAGATGCTGGAACCAAAGGAAGCCACAGCAACAACGTTGACAGTACAAGCATCACGAGCAGCAGCAAGAGTCGCGAGAGGAGCAGCAGCAACACAGCCAGGCAACAACCAGCAGGCGGCAGCCTCGGAGGATGGAGGGAGGGGTGGAGGGAGAGGAGGCAGAGGAATAGGAGGGGGGGGGGTGGGGGCAGAGGGAGAGGGAGGGGAGGCACGGGGAGAGGGAGGGCTTGAGCAACAGCTGCAGCAGTAGGAGAGAGGGTGAAAGACTACAGAGACTCCGCACAGGCACCAATAGCACCCGCAGCAGCACCCGAAGCAGCACTAGCAGCAGTGGCCGCACCCACAACTGCAGCAACTCCAAGGCCATCATTGCCATCCTTCAAAATGGGAACACCCTTCCCCTACATTTTGAAAGAATGGTAATTGCAAGAAAATACAGCAGCATTTCCCCCCTTGCCCCCTCCCCTGCGCCAGCAGCAGCTGTAGCAGGGGGAGAGGGAGGGTTGGAAGGCAGAGGGAGAGTAAGCGGAGGAAAATCAGCAAACAGAGGAGGAGAGGAGGTGGCAGCAACAGCAAACTCTCCAGAGGCCGCACCCGCAGCACCTGCTGCTATAGCAGGAGAGGCGTCAGGCCGGTTGTAGGAGGAGGAGGGTGGGGAGGAGCTAGGGCAGGCCATGGAGGAGCCGCCGCCCGCCCGTAGAGGAGGGGCCGCCTGCCCGCCGAAGAGCCACCGCCCACCTGCAGGGGAGCCACTGCCCGCCCCCGCGCTCGCTCGGGAGGAGCCGTCCCTGTTGCTCCTATTACTCCTACTGCTCTAGCAGCAGAGTGCCCGCTGGAGGAGGAGGGTGGGAAGGAGCAAAGCAAGATGGAGCATTGGGATATCGTGGAGGAGGTGGATGGGGAGGAGGAAGGGGATATGGATCCAGGGGCGGATGAGGAAGTGGCACGAGGATACGGCATGCATGGCAGGAGGGGGGAAGTGGGGAGCGACGAAGATGACGGCATGCCTGGCAGGAGAGGGCGGGAGGCCGCGACACCGACGGCGACTGCATGAGCCGGGGTGTCATAATGGGGAAAGAGATGGAGTGGTGGGTGTGGGCGAGATTTTTGGATTGTCGGCGCACACTTTCTTCAGTTAGGTTTTGCTGACTCTCTTTTTGCCTCCTCTCGCCACCCCTCGCATATTGGTGGTGGCGGCCGGTGAAAAACAATTAACGAAAATAAGAAGGGAAGTGAGAACTCAATATGAAACTTATATGGCGAATATTGACGCGTTAGAAGTGAAAATCAAGGAGCTGCAATAGTAGCTCAAGCTGGTTAAGCTGTAGCCAGCGGCAGAATCACGAGAGGCACAGTTTCAGAAGCAGCTCAAGCAGGTTCAGCAGCAGGAGCAGGTCCTACAGGTGCAACAGGTCCTGCAGCAGCTCGAGCAGCAGCGAGCGGCAGCAGCCGGACTGGTGGGGGGAGGTGGACCTTCGGATTTGCACTGCAGGTTGCAGCAGCACTGTGTGGAGCGCAAGCCACAGCAACAGCCAGCAGCAGCATAGCCGCAAGAGCGGCGAGAGGCAAGGCGGGGAAAGGGGGGGGGGGGGGGGGGGGGTATTGGACTAAGAAAATGGAATGTTCAAAGTGCAGGTGAAGCTGAGAGATAATTTTGAAAACAAACAAAGAGAAGGTTTTTACTGCAGCACTTGGGCTGCAAGTGCCCAGGCAAAGGTGTGGCTAGTTGTTTTCAATCTTCATCACTTTGTCTCCTCTAGAAAAACGACAACCGAATTTTTCTATGTAGTCTTCTTTACTTCTAGGCCGTCCAGGTTGCCAACACGCTTGAACTCCCCACTGAATTTCAGAAGATGCGAAGTAATGTGAAAGATGTCCTAGGAGATAAGGAGGTGAGATTGGTGAGGGCGAACAAGGAAGTTGCCATTAGGTGGCTAAGGGATATCCAAACTGGTGGCAATCATAAGCATACGGTTCACAGGGTTGCCGATAAGTCTCATGAGCTCGAGCTCCTAATGGAGATCTTGGCCTACTACGGGGCCGATGTAGGCAGGAGGACCAAGGAAGGGTCGGAGGCGGGTGAGAGATGAAATTCACAAAGCGCAAGCATTAAGGGCAACGCGACAACATCTTCACCAATCCCTGCTGCGCCTGTCCACCTGCTTCGCCTACTCCACCTCACCTGCTCCTAGCTTCTGCCCGAGATCTTGGCGATTCGGCGGCCTCTTGGCAAGAAGCTCGGGGTCGGCTCGCTCCTCTGAGGGGTGGTTGGGAGCGTGGCGAGGGGCATGGGGGGCCGCATGCACATGCAAGTGTGATTAGGACGAGAAAAGTGAAATGAAGCGACTTGGCCACGTTGACGAGCTTGAGGCAAGGCTGGGGAACAGCTGGCAAAAATTGAAACGAATGCGTAGACTCATGTGGGAGGGACTCACGGACGGGTGAAATGACGGTGGAGGAGAGTAGAGGAGGAGGGTGGGGGGGGGGGGTTGAGGGGCACTCACAGGCGGTCACAAAGCTGCTCATGGACTTCATCACCTTAAAACTCTTCTATGCCTCCCATACCTGTTGTGGCATCAACTGGTAACACAGAAGGTGCAGGGCGTTGTGTGGGGTGGGGACAGAGCAGTTAGGGAGGGTGGCAAAGACAAGGTGGCTAATCAAATAATTGAGAGGCTGTGCCATGAGAAGAAATTAGCGGATAACAAGATGTCAGTTACGGAACTGTCGCAAGTGGGTCAAAATACGGCGCGAAAAATCAGTGAGCATATGGGTTTGGAATTGAGCATGCAAGGCCGGCGAGGGAATGGCGGGTGAGCGTTGCCTTGTTCATGCTGGGAATGAGCCTGAGCATGCGGCGCATAGACCCCATATGCACCATCAAGCGTGTCTACTTGAGCATCTTGCTGAAGTCAAACTTGACCTCCATGATGCGCCACCTTATCCTCCTTGTCCATCTGCCATGTCAGACGCCACGTTTCAGCACAAATACATACACCAAAGCACAAGACACAACCGCAATACACTCACAACGCACTGCCCACTACCCACTGACCCACTACTCTGCCGCTCCTTGCCCCGACGGACTCCTAAGTGTGCCTCCCACGCCTTACTCGGTGCCTCAGCAGGCAGCCTGTCTTCGCGCTGTATACTACATTGCCGCCATTGCTCCCTGCAATAGAATGGTCTGCTTGGGGGGGGGGGGGGGGGGGCTCTTCCACTCCGTCCTGGAGTCCTCCACATTGTCACACCCACACCCTGCCCCCCTCACCCTTCGGAGCTCGCACGGAGCTAGGGCCGCGCAGTGCTGCCGTTGGGTCTCTCACAGATCACCGTGGCCTGTTGCAGCTACTCTAGCTTCTCGACCTGAGTGCAGGGAATGAGGGACAGGCGGGGAGGTGTAGGGCATCGATGTATTCAGAGGGCCACCCAGCGATCCTTACAGTGCGCAAGCTGTCTGCATTCCCTCTGCAACCAAGGTCAGTCCCAGAGCTTAACTGCCTAGAATCCTAGCAGACGAGAGGGAACAGCCGGACATTTCAGCTCACTGAACCAAAAGAGAGAGTTGCTGGCCCTGAACACTTCTATTGCACTGCTGAGAGCGTGTAGCAAGGTTGCCATTGCCCTCAGGGGCTTGAATCCCCACCTTCCCGTGGCCATTTCTAGCGAAGGGAGAAGCGCTGTCGGAAACCCCCCTCATCCTCTGCGCCTTCCATCCCTGGCCCTCTCCCCACTCTTATTCCCTGCTGCCATCCTGGTACTTCATGCTAGCTTCTCCTCTTTATCTCTCACGGCCTCTGCCCCTTGCCTGCAGCTATCCCTATCCTGCCTGATTCTCACCCCGTTGAGCCCCTCCCTTCCCTGTCCCTCCTGCCCTTCCTCAACCTTCTACCCCACCTTAGCCTTGCCCTTCTCTGTGTGCCCCCCCATGCTCAGACCCTTCCAAATGCGGCTATGGCTCCGTTGCAGACTGCCTGATCTTTACGAGAGAAAATGTAGTAATTCACGAAAACAAACACGCAGTGGCAGTCCCATGGCCCAGGACCCCAATATGTGCTTCCCACAACAAACCCTGGCTAGGCTATGCTAAACGACAAGCAGATCCTATCTGCCCACCAAGCCATCCAGCAACCTCCGTGTGCCTTCCTCCAGCTGGCTGCGATGACCTCCAGCTCGTCCTGGACTCGGTGTCTGCAAACAGGAAAAGAAACATTCGCATGCATACCAAGCACACACTCATTCGTGTTCACCCAGCCACGTCACTTCCCACCCACGCGTGTCACCACTCCCACTTCCAGCTCCCTCCCGCCCAATGCCTGCTATCCTCGCTGCAGCCTCCACACTGCCGAACTGCCGCATCCGATCCCATCTGCTCCCGCCCGAGCTTCGCTACTGGGTGCCTCGGCTATTTACAAATGTACACGCTTTTCCCCTCCACCGCGCCTACACCCTTCTCACTGTCAGTATATCTTAGGTGAATCCCTAAGAATTCTGACAGCTGTCAGAAACCCCCCTCATCCTCTGCGCCTTCCACACTTGGCCCTCTCCCCGCTCTTATTCCCTGCTGCCATCCTGTTACTTCATGCTAGCTTCTCCTCTTTATCTCTCACAGCCTCCGCCCCTTGCCTGCAGCTATCCCTATCCTGCCTGATTCTCACCCCGTTGAGCCCCTCCCTTCCCTGTCCCTCCTGCCCTTCCTCAACCTTCTACCCCACCTTAGCCTTGCCCTTCTCTATGTGCCCCCCATGTTCAGACCCTTCTTGCCCCCTCCCATGGCGCCCCCGCCCGCGCTCGCGTCATGGGACCTGAGGGTCTCCCTTGGTCCTTCTCCGTCCGAATCCTAGCCACGTTGGTCACATGGTCCGCCACCCGCTTGCCCTTCTCATCCTCGAGCACGATCACCCCTGACGGCTTCACCTCTCTCACGGTCCAGCGCTGTTGATACAACCCCACATCCAGAGCATGCCTTCGCTACCTCCTCAGGTACACCTCCTCCCCTTCCTGCACTCCTGCGCTTCTCATCTGCCCCCCCGCCTCCTGCCATTGCTTATACCTCTCGATGTCCCGCAGTTGAGCCACATGCAGGTTCTCCATAGCTGTAGGCAGCAAGCGGCGCAGGTACGCCGCCCGAGCGTCAGCCACCGCCACCCATTTCTCCACGGAACCCGTTGTCACCACGTCCACGAGCAGCCTGGGCGCCCCAACAGGCATCACGGGCTCCTTGCCGAACAAGAGGTAGTACGGTGAAACGTCCTTTAGTGCTGCTTGCTTGCTGAACCTGTATCCTGCCATGACCCAGCATAACTTCCTGTCCCAGTCACGCTTATGCTCCTCCTCGTACGCCCTAAGCCCTCTCTTCACCGTCTGTACGAGCCTCTCGGTCAGCCCATCGCTCTGCGGGTGATACCGCAAGGTGCTGCGGTGCCTGATTCCCGTCGCCTTCAATAGTTCCTCAAACTCCCCCTTGAATTCCGTGCCCTGGTCTGTCAGGACCTCCCCGCACGCCCCCAGCCGCGTAACCACCATCTCCTCAAATGCCTCGGCCAGTGCTTCAGCTGTCTTGTGCACCAGCGGCTTCGCTTCCGCCCACTTGCTGACGTGCTCAATCATAAGCAGTATTTACCTCCTCCCCTTCGTGCTGACCGGTAGCTCCCCTGCAATATCCAATGACCACCTGTAGCCCAAGCTCACTACTGGTAACGGCTGCAGCTCGGCTTTCTCCCGCTCCAGCACTACCTTGTTCCTGCAGCACGCCTCGCACTTCCAGACCCAGTCCTTTACCTGCTTACGCATGCCTGCCCACCACCACCGCGTCTGCACCAGCTTCTGTGTACGAAGCGGCCCGTAATGCCTCAGCTTCTCGTGAACTTCCCGAATGATGTTCTCCCTTTCGCTTGGGGCAGGTACGTGCTTCCAGCCTTCTCCTGTCCTTAGCTGCACTTGTCATTTGAACCAGCGGTAATGTTCGCCTCTCGCCCGCACCCTGGCCGAGACTGCTCCCGCCTCTGTCGTTGCCCCCTGAATCCAGGCCAACACCGCCTTGTCCTCCCAGAAATCTGCCGGTCCTCCTCGCGCTTCTCCCCACTCCTGGTTCTGGTCCGCCTCCTTCGCCATTGCCATCAGACCTGCCGAGGGCTGCACCACTGGCGGATTCCTTGAGAGTCCGTCCACGTGCTGCATCGTTCTTCCCGGTCGATGCCTGGTCTCAAAGTCGTATTCTTGGAGCTTCATCGCCCACCTTGCGTTGCGCCCCGTCAGCTCTGGCGTCTGCATCAGCCACAGCAATGGCTGATGATCCGTGACCAGCGTGAACTTCCTCCCTTGCAGGTACACTCGGAAACGCTTCACCGCCCACACCACCGCCAGCCCCTCTCCTTCGTAGGAGGAGTAGTTTGCCTCCGCTGCGTTGAAGCTGCGACTAGCGAAGGCCACCACCTTCTCCACCTCCCCCTTCATTTGTGCTAGCACTGCCTCCATGCCTGCGCTACTCCAGTCGGTGTAGAGGACGTAGGGCAGATCTGCCTTTGGCAATTCCAGCACTACTCCGTTCTTGACCGCCTCCATAAGGTCCTGCACGGCTCTTTCGTGTTCCGGTCCCCACTCCCATTTATGATCCTCCCTGAGCAGGTGGTTCAGTGGCTTCGCGCGGCTGCTGAAGTTCGGCACGAACTTACAATAGTAATTCAGGAAGCCCAGCAGCGCCCGTAAGGTACTCCTATCCTTCGGGGTCGCGACACGGTCCAGCACCTCGACCTTCGCCTTCTGAATGCTGTGGTGCTTACTGCTTTTCCACCCGTGATGTCTGCTTCTCCGTCGCTGCTGGCTGACTCTGCGTCCCTGCCCCACTGCTCTCCCCTACCTCTTCCGCCCTTACTTCTTGCCCATCTTCCTTCGTCATCGCCATCAGTGCGAAGTCCCCCGATCTGAACTCTCTCTCGTAACTTTCCCTGCGGCGTCGCCTCTCGAGGGCCTCCTCTACCCAGTCGAAGTCCTCACGCTTCGTATCCACCGCCACCTCTTCTCGATCTCTGGGGAGCCAGATCTGCTCCTGTTCTGCCTACAAGGCGGGCACCTCGTCCTCCTCCTCCCAGGGATACACCCATCTCCTCTCCAGGGGATGACCTAACTGATGCTGCCGCTGATCGTTCTCTTGCATCTCTCAGAGCATGGCCCTCGCCAGGGCCTCCTTCGCAGCTGATCGCTCCGACGAGGGTTGCACTGCCGCTGCTTTGTCCCGCTTTCGTTCCCATTGCAGCTGTGAGTGATACATGCGGATGGTGGCGATGAGCCAATGCATGACATTCAGATCCATGGCCCTGCCCAGCGCGCGCCTTCTCTCTGCTTCCGTCACTTCCGAATGCGCTGTAGCATCTTCCATGAAACCCATGGCTAGCTCTCTCTCCAGCGCCGTCGGTTCCTGCCATTCTCCTGCCGTGCCGTCGTACACTAGCCCTGGCCCGGGGTCCTTGCCGTACATCTTGAAGGCCACCGCTCCTTCATAGGAGACAAACATCGGCCATGGCCACCGCTCCTTCATAGGAGACAAACGTCGGCCATGCTTGCAGGGAAACTGCGTTGGGTGATCTGGCTGCGTTACCGGTGTAGGCAGTCTCCCCGGCTCTAGTATGTCCTCCACCAGCAGCGGCACTGGCCTCTCCATCAACGAGAGCCGGTAGCGTAGCGCCGCATCCACTACCCCTTTCGTCCGGTAGCGCCGTACACGGTGAGTCCTGCTTCCCGTCTGCGCCCCATCCACCACGACACGTGGCCCTAACGCCGCTGTTACTTCTAGCGTCGGGATTTCAAGCGCCGAAACTTTGAGTTGGCGCACAAGTCGGTCGAGCTGCTCCTGCGTCAATGTCGTGACGTTGACTTTGTCCACGGCTGGGGTGTCAGGTGAGCTCAGCGGGAGCCTCGTTCGTGGCCGTGCGTGCTTACGAGAGAGCACTTCGAGCGGCGGTGCTTATTCGCTGAGAAACGTCCACCCCCTTCAAAACTTGAGACAGTGGGGAAGCGAAGGTGTGGGTGCGGTCCGAGAAGAGATCGTAGGCTCTGAATACCAAGTGTTACGAGTGCAATTGAGCGAGCGAGCGAGAATTGCACTATCGAAGCAAACAGCACATTGAGCGAAGGCATGGGCAAGAACTATATAGCGAAGTCCCACAGTGGTAACAGTAACGAACTGTGGGAGGTGGGCCTGTGACTTAGGTTGGAACTGAGGTCGAGGAAAGTCGAAGCGGAGGCCTGGAGCGCGGGTTACCAGCCAAGCCGTGTGGTTGGTTTGCGATGGGTGTAGTGGCGGGAATGTGGTCGAAGCGAGTGTCGCGAATGGTAACAGTGCATAGTGTGGCGAGAAAAGTAATGTACGCTCTAAGCAGGGATGCGGCGTAAGGAAAAGGATTTTTTTTGCTATGGCTAAGGGCGCATGTCTTTTGCTGTAGACATTTGTAAATTTAGTTGAATCTTTGGTGGTAACCCTGTTTATTAATGTCGCCAATGTATTCGCGAGGGAATCATGTTTCCTACTTCAAACTTTGTTGAAGAAGTAGGACACTAAACTTGGGTCGAGCTTTCTGCACAAACCATGCGAGCACAAAAAGTTACTCGTGTGTCCTTTTGACCATGCACCTGGAAGCAGCGAAATTGGCGACAGTCGTAGAACTCATCGTGAGCACGAGGTTTGTCGCGAATCTGCTTCCCGGCGTCGCGAACACAATGGGGTAACCTACGTAGGTTGGCCGCGACTCGGAGATCGCTGTAAAAAGTCCAACTTTGATAGTCGAACTTTTGTGTTCCATGTGATTCATGTGAAGTGAGGAGTTGCGACTCGAGCAAAAAAAATCGATATACTCAAGTGTAGGTCGACAAAGGTTCAAATGTGTGAAGTTCAAAAAAAAAAAAAAAAAAAAACGAGTTTTGCAATACACTACCAAAAGACACGCACCCTAAATAGTTTGTGGCTCGGGGTGAAACGCGAAGAAACCTTCAATATTGGCGGAGGAGCAGCTGTCGCTGATCGAGCTTGCATACAACAATGTCACGTCAGCGACGACGAAGCAATCCCCGTTTTACCTGAACTACAGGCAAAATCTATCAGTGCCCATCACGCCGAGCCCGGACAACCCCACGCCACGCGCACAACAGTTCGCCAAGATCCTGCAAGCTGCTGGGACGCGAGTAGCAGACGCGATGAAAAAGGCCAACATCGTCGTGAAAAGAAATGCTGACCGCCACAGCCGCCCGGTAACATACAAGTCAGGAGATTACATACTACTCGACACACAGAATTTAAGACTGCCCATCGTACAGAAACTTCGATCGCGCTATTGTGGACCGTTCCAAATTAGCCACATGATTACCCCAGTTACCGCCCATCTTCTATTGCCGACAGACTAGTACATCAGCCTTGTCAACAGGAGTTGGTTGTTGGCCCCATCATCGCTTGGGTGCGGCCGACCGACTGCAGTGGGCGACGTTGCCTTAGGCGCTCAGGTCGACGGACTTGGTCAACCTGCCTGGGGCCACTGCGAAGCCACCGACGACAGGAGGCTGGGGGCCAACTTCTGGCTGGTGGTCGACGAAGGGGTCCGTAAACCTAAAAAAGGCGCCGACTTGTGGGCGCAGACTTAGGGAAGCCGACTTGATGAAGTCGGCGAACAGCCGGTGTGGTTGCAGAAGGCGTTCGTCGACATGTGGACGACTTAGTGAAGTTGGCAGGAGGTCGTCGACCTGGGTGGTCGACGAGCACATACAACTGTTGGTTGACTTTTACCGCGCAAGTCGATGCCGTCTTGGTGGTGTCCTGGTCGACCAAGTAGCCAGGGCGACAAGGTCCTGCGGGGTGCGCGACAGTCGCCTAGGTGGTTCTGGCAAAGCCTACCTTGTAGATGGTATCCCAAGGACGACGTGGGTGATCAGGCGAAGTCAGTGGCAGGTGGTAGTCTGCGCTGTGCACGTGACGGGGCATAGTACGCCAATCAACTGCAAGCACCTGCGAAATTGGTGCGCAGCTATCATGCGGATGCAACGCTATCCAGCCACGTTGCTGCGGCGTTGGCACGCCGTCAACTTCCTACGTTGGCAAGCTGCCTTTCTGCAGCGCTGGAGCGGTGCGGTCTTTGCTGCGCTGGAAGGCGGTCGACCATGCTGCGCTGGAGGTCGACCTGCTTGCTTGCTAGCGTCTGATGTAGTCATTGTTGCTTCCGATCATTCTGAAATGCAATCTTTGCTAGTGAAATCTTGCCAATTCCTCCAGTGAACGTGTGCATAGAGAGAACACAAACAAACAACCAAGGCACGCTACGATTATTCATAGAACCGTGCCTTCCCCCGTACTCTAGCTCTTGTTGTAGAGTTAATCTCCTCATGGTGCGGTGAGCGTGGACGACCCCGCAGCTTACTATCAAATAGGAGCCAACTTTTGCACCTACTAAGTCGTTTGTAGGCTGGCAGCTCGTGCGACTATGACGCCCATCCCGGTACTTCCCGGCGCGGTAGAAGATACTCTGGTGACACAGTTAGCTGATGCGAGGAGACTCCACAAGGCTGGAGAGTTTGAGCCAACCCTCCCCTTGGAGGTCATCGAGTTGGGCATCCGCACAAAGTGAGCGACGGAGCACCCTTCTCAACCTGCTTCTCCTCGACTGGTGGACAACGAAGACGGCGTCGAGGAGGGAGTCGATGACGGTGTCCAAGTTGGCAGTAGTGCGGGAGGCATGTCGAGGCAGAGAGGAGAGATCCGGAAAGCCGCCGACGGTGAAGTCGACGAGAACCAGGCGCGAGGGTTGCGGTCATCGGTGACTGTGGGCTTCTCGCTAGCAGGCCTCTCTTTTGACGGGTAAAATACCCTGATTGCCTTTGCTATGGGCCGCGTTTGGCAGGTACCCTGATTTTGTAAGTGCAATGAACATGTTACCATGATGAAGAAAATGTAGATTTTTATGCGCCCTTGCGTAATCAGTGTAACTGGATTTCTGGCTTGGCGAAACAGGACGTTCGAAAAAAGTACCCTGCTACCGAAACTTCCCAACACAGTTGCCCCGTGTTTGATATACAGCAGAAGATTCCCACCCGAATCAACACTGCCTCGGTGTTTTTCTAAGTCGCCAGCCTGGCTGGCTGTTACTTCTAGCAACAGACATGCCACAGTGCCACTCACCTTGTTGGCAACTCCATCGTTTACAGCAAGGTGGGCAGAATGCACTGCCAACGGTGCTCGAAAGCAGCTTTCAAGGACAGCGCACACAAGTGTTGCTGGCAGAAGTCACCGCCAGCAGCGCATGTATGCTGCCGTGAATGACAGCACGCTGTCTACTCTCTTGTTACGTGAAGATGCACCACAGCGCGGTTTTGGGTACACAACGTTATGAAAGGGATATCCTTCTTAGATGCCCTTTTCATGCGGTTCTTTCTTCAACAGCCAGACGCCTTACCTCATGGCTCAGGGCCGAGACGATACTGATGCACCTGATGAGATCAGTAATGGGCTTAGTGTGCTAGGCCTATTTCCACTACTCCCTTCCCCCATCGCACCGTCTTTCATACCCCCTCGCTCGGCCCGTATCGCCCGTATGTCCAACCAAACAAGTAGTTGACAATGATCTGCTTTCAGCACTGAACACAGAATTGCATGAGGTAATCGTTTATGACGACGGTGACGAAGGCTCTTCCGTCTAGGAGAAAAGCACGCCACGGACGGACTCCAGCGAGCCCGAGAAGCGGAAGAGGACGGTGAGGTATAGCCAACAATGTCTCCCCGTCCAGCTCCAACACCCGAATCCGTTCCTGAGCCACTGCGCATTACGCCGCTGGACGAGGTTGCAGCAAAGGAAGACACACCAGAGGCTGAGTATGAGGTTGTGTCTCGTCGTTTTATCTCTGATTGGTCTCGGCGTTTTGCATGGTTGAGACTCGTGTGTACGAAGTGCGGTCGCCCTGCTCCTAAGTGCCAGAATTGCATGGAGCGTGTCAATCCATGGGCAAATACAAGCTTTGGAGGGAGAGGAGAAGATGGCCGAGATATGCAACTGGGTAGTATCCGTACCAACGTCGGAACGCGGGCGCACAAGGGGGCGTTGAAGAACCAGGCGGATGCAGAGGCTGCCATGCAGCGGCAGGCAACGATCGACAGGTGGCAGACAACAGACCGCGCAATGAAGCATCTCGTTCGCACCTTACATATTGCCTTGTTTATTTGCAAGGCGGATGCACCCATTTCATTGTTTGTGTCCTTGTGCCGGTTCTTGGCAACGGAAAGATTGCCAGACCTACCTCCTGGTGGCGCTTACGGTCTTATTACTCATAGGATGTTCATAATGTCACTCACGTTTGCCGTCGACACGTTCATCCTTTCTCTGACATCTCTGTCTGTTGTCAGGTACGGCAGGTACGGGTTTCGCGAGTGTATCGCTGCTGCATCGAAATATCTTACGGATCTTCAACTGGTGCATGTTTTGTCATCCCCGTGGGTGGGGATCAGCATTGATGAGGGTACCGATCGTGTTCACAGCAAGCACCTAATTTTTGTGCTACTTCTTTTAAGGAACCACAGTTGTCACCGAGTTTCTTACCCTGCTGACCCTTGAGCAAACTGATGCCGCCTCTATGACACAGTATTGCTGCATTACTTCCAACAGATTGGCCTTGACATGCAGAGGATCTCGGACATTGCCACTGACGGTGCATCCGTGATGACGGGACACAAGACCGGAGTCGTCGTCCGTCTGCGCTCTCATGTGGAGCACATGGTGGCCACTCACTACATCGTCCACCGGTAGGTATCTTATTGATCATTTACACGAGTGTTAATGGTGCCAATTACTTACCTCTTTCTTTTGACCCCTCATTGCAGAGAGGCGCTGGCCTCCAAAGACGCGGTGCTGGCAGTTCCCGAGCTCGATATGATCGATGATGTCATTCGCGCTGTCGCAAGTCAACTGAGCCGCTCCCACCTTTGGTACCAGTGATTCATGAATCTGCTATTGGTGCTCTACCAAACAAATCTGGAGGCGCAAGGCATCCACGCGATTCGTTGGCGTTCTCGCAGTGAGGCGGTGCAACATTTGCTCGAGACATTGCCCGCGGTTATTGTGCTTATGGAAGAACACCATCACAAGTTTTTTGAAGTGGTCACATCCTTCAAGTTTCAGTTCCTTCTGCGGTTCCTTGCTGACATCTTGTATGAGCTGAACCAGCTCAACACACGGTTTCAGCAACGTCAGGTTTGTGGTGACGTTGATTTCTCTCCCGTCTGCTACCCGTTCAGAGTGCATGTGAAACACTTGTATAGCCGTTTGAAATAGCCGCTTGTTTACTCTCATTTTGCTCTCTTTCTTTACCCACCCGAATTGCAGGGAATGTCCCTTCAGGTGGATGTAACTCTGGTGGAGATGCTGGTGGAGCAAACGCGGGTGTGGATTGAGGAGCGGTATATCAGATTCAATGCACGTGGCGTATTTGGCGAGGCCAACGGCATGCAAAGATGGAGAATTAGGACGTGACGGTGGAAGGAGTTGACTGTGATGGCCACCCCACCACCAGTCTCTACACCCTCCACGAGCAGCCTCTTGAAGGACACCCTACGGGTGGCGATGTGATAGCGTGTGTGGAGCTCGCCATCAAGTTCGCCCGGGAGATTAGCAAGCACCTGGCCGGGTGCATGAAAGACCTCAACAACTTGGAGGGCACGAAGCTCTTCAAAAGCAAGTGCTACGTGCTTGACGACAAGAAGCGCCACACAGCTTTCAGGAAGTGGCTGAGGCAGTTGAACAAACTGTACGGCAGGAAACGCCCTGATGAGTGGCCCCGTATGTTTCCCTTTGTTAGCGTTGATTGTATGATTCCCTGCTATCCCGTATTGTTTGGTTTGCTTTTTTGTGTGCCTGCTTTTACTCCTCTTATTCTTCTTTTTAGCGCCTGCCTTTTGCACAACCCCACCCTTGTTCCTCGGCAGGATCTAGCTACCTCGGAGCTGTGGATGTTCACATCCATAATGCACTTGCAACACCTTGATTAGGACTTCCACAAAGCCTTGTCGTTGATGCTGGAAGATGACACGTGGCAGAGAAGTTACCCGAACATCGTGCGACTCTGGCAGGCTGTAGCGGTGCTGCCATTGAGCACCGTGGAGTGTGAGTGCGGCTTCTCCAAGCAAAACCTTATCAAGACTTGGGGCCGCGGATGCCTGTCTGATAACAGCCTTGGACACGTCATGCGTTGCTCACTACTAGACCCAAATGGATTGGTTTGCAGTAGTGGATGTCTTCCACAGCATGAAGAATCATCCCCAGCAACGCGACTTTCACGGGACAACAGCTGGCCGCTCTCAGTTTGTAGAGGATGAGGCAACTGGAGCGGCGGAGTGAAGACATTGTAGATGAAGTAGTAGTAGTTAATGCAGGCATGGTTGTTGTAGATGTGGTAATAATAGTAGTAGTAGATTATGGTGAAACCATAGGCCATGTAGTTATCAAACAGTGTACCCAGATGTATACCCTGACGTGTAGGATTTACTCTTTTCTACTATGGGCAGTAAAATACTCACCCTTGCCATAGGCCAAATGTAAGGGTTGCACCCTGATTGACCAGGGTGCCCTAAAACCAAACTAGAGCCATGCGCTCAACCTTCATTCTTGCAGTTTTATTGCATGGACGCATGCGCCTTTATCCGGGGTATGACTATACACCATTCGATCATGTTTAAAGAGGTAACTGTTGTGATGACAAGCTTGTTTAGAGTCACGTAAAGGCTAAATCAAATGCAATGATAAAAAGAGTGTATGTCGGTGCTCTACTTGTAGTACGCAAACAGGGGCCGGTCAAAGCCACGGGTGGTTGAGACAGCAGGAGTAAGCTCCTCCACACGCTGGAAGCCAATCTGCTCAGTATGCAGCAGTGCAAGGGGTGCAGGGAGAACACAGCTACCAGACTGAGAGGCAGCAGGTGCGGGTGCAGCAAGCAAGACCGCACAATATATTTGGACTGCACGTTAATTGGGAAACAGCACACAGCCAAAGCGCATGTATTCTTGTGCAAGAGAGAGGCCAAAAGGCACATCGAGCAACCTTGTCGAGGAGAAGCTCTAAAAAATGGGTGGGGAATATCTTGATGCGGCTGTAGTGCTTCTTGCTCTCCTGATGGCTGGCCATGATGAGGCAGCATCAATGAGGTCCAAGATGGGCCAGCAGCAACGAAGGCCATGATGGGGCAAGGCAATGAAGGCCATGGTGGGGCAGCAGCAATGAAGGACATGATGGGGCAGCAGCAACGGATATTTTTTTATGCCTAATACATGTATCCGAGTGAGTGAGTGCATGCACCTAAGTGAGTTAGTGCATGCACTTGAGTGAGTGAGTGATTGCATGCACCTGAGTGAGTGAGTGCAAGCATCTGAGTGAGTGAGTGCATGCACATGGGTGAGTGAGTGCATGTACCCGGGTGAGTGAGTGAGTGCATTCAGTGAGTGAGCGCATGGGTGCACATACCTGGGTGAGCCCCCGTGGCTGAGGCTCAAGAATGAGCACTCCTCCCATCAGTCGATCCCGACTCCCCATGTGTCACGTGCGTCGATGGGAAGCTGGCGTGACATGCCTTCCCCGACAAGGGCTCGAATGCCGACGACGCCCTGGCTGTGGTGCACATTGACCTGTGTGGGCCATTCCGGGTGGCTGCCAAGGATGGCAGCCTCTACTTCTTGCTAGTGAAAGACCGCAATACCTGCTACGTGTGGGTGAGGCCGGTCGCCAAGAAGTCCGACGTGCTGCGGGAGTTCGAGAAGTGGCTGCTGGTGGCTGAGCGGCAGACGAAGAAGTCGGTGTTGATGCTGCGCTCTGACCGGGGAGGGGAGTTCCTCGAGAAGCAGTTCACCGATTTCGTGGACGGCAAGGGCATCGCTCACGAATTGACCTACCCATACACTCCGCAAAAAAACGGGATGGCAGAGCAAGAGATGCGGACGGTGGTGGAGTCGGTGCGGACGATGCTACTGCACATGGGCATGCAGTACCACTGGTGGCATCTCACCCTGCGGCAGGCCGTATGGGTGCGCAACTGCTTGGAGAGGTCGACGGTGCCACAGGGGACGACACCGGACCAACCGCTGACTAAGAAGAAGCCCGAGTTGACGCTGGCCCGTGTGTGGGGCTGCATGGCGCAATTCTACGGCGCCTCCCACTAGGAGCAGACACAGCACCAACCTCCTCAGCACGAAGGAAGTCAACAGCAGCAGCAGAGGCAACAGAGGATGCAAGGAGGGAGGGAGAACACCCCTCAAAGAAGGGAGTGCGAGGAGTGCCACGAGAAGCAGCGACAGCAACAGCGCTAGTCTCAGCCTCAAGGAGATGCTTCTCTAGCAAATCCACGGTGAGCTCGGTAGGGTCAAAGGTGAGGAAGTAATCCCTTACGACACGGAGGGAGTCAGGGAAGCGAGTGACTAGAAGGTAAAGGGTGATGTACATAGGGGACGGGTTTGCAGTCCTAAAGGCGGGCTTGAGAGCAGCGCGGTAGCGAGTGTCACTAGAGTGAAGGTGGGTGATGAGATCGGCGACGGTGTGGAAGTTTGACAGCTTGGGAAACAGATACGGTAGCATGAGACGGCCTAGCGCAGCAGTAGAGGGGGAGGAGTAGCGAGCGACGACGGCGTCATAGAGCTCTTTAGCGGTCTTAAGCCGGCCAAAGTGGGCCCTTTCATGTAGCGGCAGGTGGTTGCGGATAGCAAGACGAGCAGTAGCATCACTGCGAACGAACTGCACGGTCAGCTGAGTCGGCTGGAGCGGGTAAGGACCCGGACGTATGCTCGTACAGAGAGACATTATCCCTAGATTCGCTCTGTAGGCATAGCTGCAGGTCATCGAGCCAGGTGTCAAACTTAATCGGGTGACCCTCCGCATCGAAGGTAAGGACCGTAATGGTAGCCATAGTAGGCAATAGCGGCAGTAGCAGGAGCAGTAGCAGCGGAAGCAGTAGGAGGAGCGGTAGTAAAGGCAGGCCGGTTCAGCATTGCGGCGCGGCTCGGGCAGGGCGGTGCGGCTTAGGCTGCTCAGTGCGGGCCGTAGCAGCAGTGAACCAGCAGCTGCCGCAAAGGCAGGGCACGCGTAGGGCAGCGTGTGGGCCGTGCACGGGCGCGCAGGCCATGCACGGGCGCGCGGGCCGTGTGCAGGCTGTGCGGGTAGTGCGCGGGCTGTGCGCGGGCTGTGCGTGGGCTGTGCGCGGGCTGTGCGGGCAGCGCGCGGGCCGTGCACAGGCTGTTCGGCGCACAGCCGTTGCGCGGGCTGTACGGGCTACGCGCGGGCGTCGTGCAGGCTGTATAGGCTGCGCGCGGGCGGCACGCGGGCTGTACGGGCTGCGCGGGGGCGGCGCGTGGGCTGTACGGGCTGGGCGCGGGCGGCGCGCGGACTGCACGGGATATGCTCGGTCTGCAAGGGCGGCATTGCTGGCTGTTTGGGCGGTGCGCGAGCTGCAATGCGCACGTAGGTAGGCAGGAGGGTTCGCGAGGTAGCTTGGGCAGGGCAGTGTGTGAGACGCTGTTAGGGCAGGGCATGAAAAAAAAAATCGGTAGGAACGATACTAGCGGTGGGCCCTAAGGAGCGGTCCTACGTAGGGACCTGCTCTAAATACCATGTCAGAAGATTGAGCAAGAATGGTTTCAGAAATGGGAATGAAAGGTACAAGTAGTCAACCCTAAAGTGGTTTTACTCTATGTAAGCTACCCCACTACAGCCTACAACCGTACATATGTATTTTGACATCTTGCTCATTTGTGAAAACCCCTTCCTTCACGTTTCTCTCGCTCACGCTACTCTCGTTCCTACTCATGCGAAGGCTACTAAGGATGCTCTTAAGATGGTGTTGGAAATAGGATATTGTACTTGTGTTGAATTGCTTTGCGTAAGCGTTGCGGACCGTAGTCACTGGAACTGAGCTCGATATAAGCTTGAGCACATTTAAATGTGTAATAGTCAAATGAAACATGAGCACACTGAGTGTGCAAAATCAATGGTAACAAAAAAAAGGCATTACATGAGTTTGTATAGCCTAGGGAAAGTATCTATTCAAAGCTGTGAACAGTACTATACCTATTCGTCACTGTAAAGAGACGTGACTATACGCATGATGAAATGGTACGCTGACGTCACTGCGTTGAATCGGGAGTAATGATGACGCCAGCACTCAGATGGTGCTACTTACTGTAGAACTTGATACTGTTACAGGGTACTTAACTGTTCACGGGTGGTACCCTTTGGGGATTTCCAAGTTTTCCATCCACCACGTGGCACTCTAATCTTCTAGCTTTCCAATTTCTAGTACCACAAACTGCTTTCCAACAATCGCTCTTGCATGCTACTTGAACCTTGCTTGTATTCCCCATTATCAACCACTTCTCATTGAACTCTTCCATTACTCAGTAACTTCTTCGCCTATTTCGCCAATAGTCTTTCCGTCCAAGTCTTCCGCCGCGTTTCATCCTCGAATTAATCGACCCGGCTATTCTTTAGTGGACTTAGGCCAGCGGGACTAACACTTGGTATCAAGAGCCTTCGCGGGGAGCGACTTCCAACGAGCGACCGTCGACGACGAGACTACGACGTCATCGTCCCGCGGTGCCGACTTGCAGACTTGGAGTCGTCGAGCGAACATGGACGAAACCATGCACGCTCCCCCCCATGACACGAGCAACACGCTTGCCGACCTCATGCGCCAACTCGAGCAGTTGACGTTGGAAAATCGTCAGGCGCGAGCCGAAGTGCAACAGCTGCGCAATTCGGCTTCTAATCCCCATGGTCATGCCGTACCAACTTCTGCACCCAACACGTCGACTGGCGCGGAAGCGCTGCCGGAACATCGAAACGCATTCAAGCCGCAGAAGCCCGAGTCGTTCGACCCAAGTCAACGCGACGCGAACGTGCGGACGTGGCTCTTCATGCTCAACAGCTATTTTGTCGCCAGCGGGGTGCAAGAGGCGGACGCGCAGCAGCGGATCGAATATGTCGTGACGCTGCTGAGGGGCCCGGTCTTGGAGTGGTGGCGCCACCTTACGCAAACTGCTGTACGGAGGGCTCAGTTAGACGGGCATCAACAGGGCGTGGGGCATGCAGCTGCAATCTCGAGCTTAGAAAGTCTAGCTTGTCTGCGTCACTTTTGTCAGATAGGAAACATCCAGGAGTACACACGACGGTGCTTCAGCATCTGCAACGAGATAGATGACATCACGGAAGCAGAGATGCGCGATCGCTACCTCGAGGGATTAAAATCGGACATAGCGGAGATCATCGCGATACACAGGTTTTCCACCTTCGAGTCGGTAGTCGCAGCAGCAGAATGCGACGACGCAGTACGAAGCCGACGGGGTCGTGACGATCGCGATAGGGGATACAACAGAGTGATCAACGATGCTCGATCGAGGGACGGACCATTGCCTATGGAGGTTGGTACAGTTAACAGTGATGGCTCACAGCGAAGGGTTTTAGGGGGACTGTCACTATTGCAAAAAGCTAGGACACATGAAGCGGGAGTGCCCACAGCTTAAGGGGCGGCAGCAGGGAAACAAAAAGCGCCAGTAGGTAGCGGGTCGCTAGCTGGTGTGGAGGCTTCCGTACCCGCCAATTCTACCGACGTAGAGGAGACAGTGGGAGCAGTCACCTAGGCCGAACTCGGTAGAAACTGTTGATTGTCCAGTTGTGCTTCCAGGGAAGCTTCGCGGAGTTCCCGTCAAGATTCTCGTAGATAGCGGAGCTAGCCACTCGTTCGTTTCGCCTTCACTAGTTAGTCATATCCATCTTGAAGCGGATTCGTCATGCAACTTCAAGGATTCATGCATGATAGATGGGACGCCGCTTCACATAGTGCCAATCATTTGCAAGTTGCGCGTAGTGCTAGGACCGATCACTGTTAGACGGAATTTCGACTCTGCGACGCTGGACGGTTACGATTTCATCTTCGGTAGAGTTTGGTTGCGGACGGTTAGTACTCAATTCGATTGGGCTCAGGGAAGCTGTAGCGTCAAGGTAGATGCAGAGTTTCGGGAGCTACCACAATGGAGCGATGGGGCCACGTCATCCACATCTATCATCAATGTTGTTCGTGTGCGACAGTTGGTGAAGCGAGCGGCACAGATCTTCGCAGTTTTCCTTGAGGAGGTGGAAGCTGAGGAGGGGAAAGGAGGGAGTGCAGCAGTTAGTGAGAAGGCGACTCTTCCTGCTGAGGTGAGTGCACTGTTAGCAGAGTTCGCAGACGTCTTCCCCGACGAGTTGCCCCCAGGGTTACCTCCCAGCGAACAGTAGACCATCCAATAGAGTTGGAGCCGGGGAGCAGGCCAGTAGCGAAGCCGCAGTGGAGGTTGATTCTAGCGAAGACAGAGGAGATGACGCAGCAGGTTAGACATTTCCTAGCGTAGGGTTTCATATAGCCATCTAGGTCGCCTTGGGCAGCACCGATCCTCTTCCTAGGGTTACGGATGTGTATAGACTATCGCGCAGTGAACGCCGCCACCGTCAAGAATAGATTCCCGGTGCCGAGAGTAGAGGATCTTCTAGATGCAGTGCAGGGCGCTAGAGTCTTCTCCAAGATCGACCTTTGCTAAGGGTATTATCAGATTCGGGTAGTTCTAGAGGACTAGCACAAGACGGTGTTTCGTACGAAGCAGGGGTTGTACGAGTTTAGAGTTATACTGTTCGGTTTGACCAACGCCCCAGCGATGTTTCACACGCTCATAAACACCATCCTCTCGAGTTCCTATGTCCGTTCGTCGTAGTTTACTTGGATGACATCCTAGTGTCTTCTCCAAGACGAAAGAGGAGCACGTGCAGCACTTGCAGAATGTTTTCGAGATCTTGAGGAGGGAGCAGTTGTACGCGAAGCAGTCGAAGTGCGAGTTCTTTCTCCCCGAGGTCGAGTTCCTAGGACACGTCGTATCCGTTAGTGACATTTGGACTGACCCCAAGAAGATTGCAGCTGTACAGGATTGGGTGGCACCGACCTCAGTCAAGGAGTTGCAGAGCTTCCTCGGATTCGCAAATTACTACCGTCGCTTCATTCAGGGTTACTCATAAATTGCTAGTCCACTCACCGACCTACTTCAAAAAGGCGTAGAGTACGTTTGGGGTCCAGCGCAGCAGCAGGAGTTCAAGCAAATAAAGCAGTCGCTCACGTCTTCACCGACACTGTCGTACCCTGATCCCACTCGCCCGTACGTTGTAGTGACCGACGCTTCAGATCAGGCCATTGGAGGAGTGCTTCTCCAGAACCTGGGACGCGGGTTGCAGCCAATCACGTACGAGTCGCATAAGCTTAGGGGAGCAGAGTTGAACTATCCGATTCACGACAAGGAGGCGCTCGCGATCATCAATGCTTATAAGGTGTGGAGGTGCTACCTAGAGGGGGCAGAGAGTGTTATACGCACGCACCATTGCTTGCTTCGCTTTCTCAAGTCGCAGCCGCAGCTGAGTCGTCGCCAGGCTAGATGGATGGAGTTCATGGAGGGGAGCTTTCATTACAGGATAGAGTACAAACTAGGCGTTCGTGACCAAGCAGATCTGCTCACTCGCCCTAATTGACAGCTCGCTAGTCTCACAGTCACTGCCGGCCATCCACTTCTCACAGCACTCTTCGAGCACGGTTACACAGTAGATCCCGACTTCACACCGCAGTTGCCCGCAAGAGCAGAGGTGCAGGGTAGTGTCTACATACAGAACGGTACAGCACAGATTTGGGTTCCAACCTACCGCCCTCTTTGACAACTCCTTCTCTCTGAGGCACACAACGTAGTTAGTGCAGGTCAGGTCGGAGCAGACGTAGAGGATTATATTCGCTCGTGCGACACGTGCTAGCGTATGAAGTCCTCTCGCCAGCACAAAGCAGGTCTTTTGCAGCTGATTCCACCGCCCGACCGCCCTTGGCAGGTAGTTACCATGGATTTCATCATGGCTTTACCGCGCACAGTTAGGGGTCACGACGCCATCTTCGTTGCCCGTAGTGGACAAGTTCTCTCGAGCTGCTCACTTCATCCCCACGCAAGGCAAGGTCACATCAGAGGGATCTGCGATGATGTTCGTAGATAACGTAGTCCGACTGCACGGGGTTCCAGATTCCATCATTTCCGACCGCGACCCTAGATTCACCTCAAATTCTTGGAAGCAACTTTTCGCACTGTTTGGTACTCGCTTAGCCATGTCGTCTGCGTACCATCCAGAGACAGACGGACAGACTGAGCGTGTGAACCAGACCTTGGAGCAGATTCTTCGTAGCATCACGATGCACGATGCAGCAGCATGGGACAAGAAGCTGAGCATGGCAGAGTTCGCCTACAACAACACGCACCACTCCGCCACAGGCATGTCACCGTTCTTCGCACTGTATGGTAAGCACCCCAATGTCCCCACTCGTGTCGATCTCACTCCCTCACTCCCACGTGCCGACAACTTCTATCAACCTTCATTCATGATCACGTGAGGAAGCACCTTGAGCTCGCTAATGCACGCATGGCACGCACCACGAACCATAGTCGTGAGGTGTCATTTTTTGTCGGTGACCGTGTCCTTCTCGATAGCCGCAACCTCCGACTGCCACAGGATAGCAAGCTTTGCCCACGTTTCATTGCTCCATTCGTAATTGAGTGCGCACTTGGTCCAGTCGCATACCGCCTTCGCCTTCCCGCTCGTTTCGGCATGCACCCATCATTCCACGTGTCTCTCCTTCGGCCTTACACTGATCCCAATGCCACCTTCTCGGGCCATGATCGCACTCCACTGCCGGTAGCTGTTGACACCGACGAGCCCGACTACCAGATCCAGCGCATCCTCAGGCACCGTTTGCAGGGGGTGTCTCTTTCATCGACTTCTTGGTTCGTTGGCGTGGTTACGATGCAGCCGACGACAACTAAGTTCCTTCGTCCTCGCTGTCTCCTAACAGCGCTTGCCTCCAAGCGTACCTTCAATCAGCAGGCACCGCGGACGTCCAGGGCTGATTTTATCAGGGCAATTACCCTGATTTCAAGGTGATTACAGGCTTGTCACTTGATGGTCCCTGCCATTTCAGAATTTGTGACTTGTGAACTCTGATCCATTCAGATAAGGACTTTAGCGAACCCTGAAATCTTGTATCCAGGCTCAGAGTAGTGTTCTTACTGACTCTGTCAATGTAGAGTACGCGTCCTGTGTACCCTGAATGCGAGGGTATCGGGACAAAGGTTCCTGGAAATTTCTTTCCGATATCCCCCTTCGGATTGATCGCGGGACAGCCAGCGCGTGAGCGACGGACAGCAGCATGTCTGACAGGTGAGTACACTCAATATATGATACTTTCACGCATTCCAAATAGGTCGTTCTACTGTCGTCAATGCTTGTGTGAGAAGTTACCAGACGTTTTTTGCGTTTCGCACAGCTATGCTGGCGACATTCAGGTACTCGGCGAATTAAAAACTTGGCACATTCGTGGTATCGAATCGAAATGTTTGGTTGACCGAAATCGCTCGTCTCTTCCCCGCGCTAAAACGTGTGGATAAATACTGTTTCGAACAACAAAAAGGGTGGAAATTAGCGTGCACAAGGTGTGCGCGAAACACAGAGCGCAGACTTAACACAAAGCGAGACTTTTTCCCAAGTAAAAAGGGGCGCGTTGCTACTCTGATCTTCGATTTTCTACCCTGAAAAATCAGAGTTACATACTTTTCAACCCTGAGCAATCAGGGTAGCATCATTCTGAAAAATGTGCACTCATAATAGAGGGGAATTTTTTCCCCCGGAATCAGGGAGGCCTAATCTGAAACGTCAGCCCTGCGGACGTCGCCTCCTTGAGAGGGGGGTAGTGTTACGAGGTACTTTACTGTTCACGGTGCTTTATCCTAACCAGTGCGCCCAAACCCCATCCAAACTTATCTTCATCCAATCCTTTGGGGATTTCCAAGATATCTGTTGGAAACAATTGATTTAATGCGCTTCTGTCGTGTCGAAACACCAAGATAGAAGCGAAGCGAAGCATGTCGAAACACCGGCGAGTCAACCCTCGGAGGTTGAAAGTAACTGTTGGAGGTTACGCGAAAGTCAAAGGTCAGCGACCTTTGACCTGACAAATACAGCGCGACAGCAAGGACACACAACTGACTCCCTACAAGAGCGGTTGCCCGAGTCGTCACTGTATCGAACCGCAACAGCAACAGTAAAGCAGTTATAATTGTATCTCTTCGTATTCCTTGTACCCTTATATAAATGCTTGTATGTCTTTGTTTTAATCAACTTACTTTGCCCTCACGTACGAGCGCAAGGTGGTTCAAATCTCTTCATTAAATGCTTCCGCTATTACATCATCTCTACCCAGAGTTTACCCTTGCAAAGATCCTAAAGGCTGTTTCAGCCCAACATGGTATGAGAGCTCACAAGGGAAACTCAACTACTATCAAGTCACCACAAGACATGGCAACGCAAAAGGAGAGGAGCTCTTCTAACGGCTCCCAGGGTACTACTCCTACTCCACCTCCTGCCTCTGGCCTTCAAACAGAGGAAGGCACGGTAACAAGACCAGCAGCACCTTTAGCAACTCAACCTGCCAGCTTCGACCAAAGCATGATGGAGAAGTTGTTCTCCTTCATGTCCTTCTACGAGCAACACCAGCAATCGGGACCTGCGCAATCAAGCAACAACAACAACAACGACGTGACTCCGATGAGCCTCGATGGCTCATCATACGCGCGCGGAAATCAACAGCAGCAGCCTACCTTTGCTCCGTACGAGCGCGGGTCCATCAGCTTCATGCCGCACCCGCAGCCTCCACCTGGACAAGAAAGACTAGACGCGCTGCAAGTTCAGTCGCAGTTCGCGCACGTTTTAAAGCTGCAGACATCGAGGCCTTTTGATGGAAAGGACTTCTTCACCTGGTCGTTCGAATTCGAGTTGATGATGGAAGGCGCACAGATACTTGGCTTCTTCGACGGGTCCCTGCCATACCCAACAAACGGCACACAGTACGAGAAGCAGCAGTACACCTATCAGTCAATGATGGCGTACACGATCCTACTGAGAAACATCACACCGACTCAGCAGCAGAATATACGGTCTTACCGAGGTTACGGCAACTCCGCGGAGCTCGCATACAGCCACTTGAAGAACCTGTATCAAGCAACAGACAGCGTAAACCAGAGTCGGTTAATGGCGCAATTGACAACGGTCGAAATGAAACCAGGCGAGAAGGAAATAGCGTATATCAGCCGATGTCGCAAGCTGCGCGACAAGCTTCTTCGATGCGGAGGGTCGATATCTGAAGACGCCTTCGTGACAGTCATCATCGGCGGTCTCGGTCCTCAATGGCGCGCCACAAAGGCCATTCTCCGAGCCCACGGAAGAATCTCCGAAGCAGCGCTCTGCGCTGAAATCTACGCCGAGCAGCAAGACATGGACCTGCAAGAAGAACGACACAAGAGAAAGACATCAGTACCGGAATTCGCGTTCCACACCCAGCAACGCTACAGCAACAACAACAACGGAAAACAACCAAAACTCGTACCTCCGTTCTGCCACATCTGTAAGACGTCAGGGCACCCGCGCACACACTGCCCGAATCGACGCCGTGAGTCACTTCAACCGAACCCAACATACGCAGCCATAGCCCAAAGCGAGCCATCCGGAAAGGATACCTGGTTCTTGGACAGCTCCTGCGGACAACACATGTGTTCCTCAGGACGCTTCGTGCAGCGAGAGTATCAACTTCAACGCGAAGTAGTCATCACCGTCGCCAACAATCAAAACCTGCGCACACGACGACAAGGCGTGGTACAACTTCAGTCACGAGAAACAAATGTCATTTTACAAATGACCAAGGTCTTAATCGCAGAAGGCCTCGGCTACAACTTACTGAGCGTCAGTCAGTTGATGACGAAAGGCATTCACCTTGAAGCAGACAGCACCGCTCGAGAATTCAAGCTGTACCACGGGAAGGTTGGTCTCTACATCGGAAAATCAGTCCTGAAAAATAATGTCTTCGTTCTCGATTTCGTTCCAGATCTTGGCACCGCCGACAGCGACGGCATCGTCAGCTTTGCTCCTTGGACACATCCTCCAGATCTTGACCCAGACTTCAGCCCCGGTGGTTTCTGGCACTCTCACACAATACTTGAGACAGAACGAACAAGAGCATTAGCAACAATTCAACAATCAGCAGCAGCAGAGACAACATCGGCAGCAACAGAGATACCGTCGGCAGCAGCAGAGACAACATCGGCAGCAGCAGAGATACCATCGGCAGCAGCAGAGACAACATCGGCAGCAACAGAGACAACATCGGCAGCAGCAGAAACAACAACAGCAGCAGCAGCAACATCGACACCAATCGCCGGTCCTTCAACGGCACCAATCCTCATCACTGATTCACCACCAACACCAGCACAGCAGCCAGCTCCAACTCAACAAGAAGTCCACCAAAGCGCCAATTTCACCACCAGCTTCTACTCCAACTCTGACATGTACCGATGCTCACCTGGGCACCGTGCCAGCGAAGACATCTGGCACACACGGATGGGACACCCAAGCAACACAACATTAAACAACACGATAAGAGCAGGAGTGCTCGACAAAGATTCACTACTACTGCACGATGGAAGAGAACTTCAACGAGTCAGAGGAACATGCTTCACCTGTCCTGAAGCCGACTTACCGCATCAGCCGTTCGTCCCTCACCACAACCCAAGTGCACCCGCTTACGCACCACTCGAAAAGGTGTACAGCGACATCCTGTACAATCGCGCACCAGGACAAGGAGCCTACAATTACACCATCACCTTCATCGACGCCGCCACTCGATATGTCTGGCATCTCAACCTTCCAAGCCGCGACATGGCTTTCGAAGCTTTCATCGCGTGGCTCCCCGTAGCAGAAAGGGAATCGGGCGTCAAGCTAAAGAGTTTTCAGTCAGACGGGGGAGGAGAATACACCTCACAAAGGTTCAAGCAGTACTTGGCGGAAAGAGGAATCAAGAGACTCATCTCTCTCCCCTACGCTCACCAACAGCAAGGCGTAGCAGAAAGGATGAACACGACCTTGCAAAACACCATGCGCAAACTGCTACGTGGCATGCGGCTACCCACCCACCAATGACCTGAGGCGATGGACCACGCTGTCATGCTGCACAACTTGCTCTCCTCATCGTCGCTCCCGAACAATGCATCACCGCACCTGCTGTGGACAGGAAAATTGGGCAGCACAAAAATGTTACGAGTTTTCGGCTGCATGGTACAGTACCGACCCCCAGCTGCACGAGCCGGCCGATTCTCCCAACGCGCACAGTGGGGACTACACCTGGGCATCGAAAAACACTACAACGCATGGAAGATTTTCGACGTCAAGACAAAAGAAACAGTGGCAGCACGTGATGTCATCTTCTACGAGCGACTCACCCTCGACTCCTACCAAGCCAATCTGGCAGAACAGCGAGAACTCACCAGTGGATTTCGTGGAGATCGAGCCTTCGCCTCGGCAGAAGACGAAGCTGACTGGGACGAGCAGAACGTGGAGGGAGCCTCGGAGGAAGCCGGACCTCTCCCTTACTGCTCCGTGGATGTCCCAATGGACGACGAAAATCCTCGCGAAAGCGTCAACGCCGACGTCTTCTACGACCTCGCCGACGAGGGTTACGTTACACCTGCACAGGTCAACACCAACGAAGCAGAACGTGTAGGACCAAATTTCAATCCTACACCAGAAGCGGGAGACGAAGCAGTCTATCCCGAGGACACCACACTCCCCCGCTACACACAGAGTGGACTCCAGATACTTGGACTCGTCACCGCAGTCCACGGCGCAGCCATTCCTAAGGAGCCTGCGACAGTTCAGCAGGCTCTGGGGGGGGAGCATAAGGAAAAATGGCGCGAAGCCATGGATAAGGAGCTGAAAGCATTAGAGGAGCGCAACACATAGAAAGTTGTTCCCATCGGCGTAGCACGAAACAAGACCATTCTCACCGGGAAATGGGTCTTCCGCGTGAAGACGAAAGCTGACGGCACCATCGAAAATTTCAAAGCACGATGGGTCGTGCGCGGCTTCGACCAAGAGCACGGACGGGACTTCACCGAGACCTTCGCACCGGTCAGCCGACACACCTCACTTCGAATTCTGCTCGCGATCGCCGCCATGAAGAAAAAGAAGCTGCGGCAAATCGACGTCGCGAACGCCTTCCTCTACGCACCTGTTGATGCAGAAATCTTCGTCGAGTTACCACACGGCTCCAACGGAGAACCTAACCACGTCTGTCAGCTACTCAAATCGCTCTACGGCATCAAGCAAGCCCCACGGCTATGGCAACAATACCTGCACGCCCGCCTCATCCGCATCGGCTTCAAGCAGCTACCGCACGATCAGGGTATGTACCGGCTCACGAAAGGCGACGACTACATTCTATTAATCGTCTACGTAGACGATCTCCTCTACATCGGCTCGACCGACGATGTCACAACCTAGTTTGAAGGGGAGCTACAGAAGGATCTCACCCTCACTGTTTCATCTACCGTCACACAGTACCTCGGCCTCAACATTCGGGAAGAAGAAGACGCAATCTATCTCAGCGCCGCGAAATACGCCGACAACATCGCCAAACGCTTCGCTCTCACGCCGATCACCATCTCCATGCCATACCGCTATATGGCAGGAAACACCAAAGAAGGCTCTACTCTACTCAAACCCGCCGGCATACGCGACTACCAGAGGAAACTGGGCTGCCTCCTATTTGCAGCCGTCACCTGCCGCCTGGACTTATCATACTCTGCAAGCCAGCTCGCCACCTACCTCAAAAGGCCCGAAGTAGAACCCTTATAATTGTATCTCTTCGTATTCCTTGTACCCTTATATAAATGCTTGTATCTCTTTGTTTTAATCAACTTACTTTGCCCTCACGTACGAGCGCAAGGTGGTTCAAATCTCTTCATTAAACGCTTCCGCTATTACATCATCTCTACCCAGAGTTTACCCTTGCAAAGATCCTAAGGGCTGTCTCAGCCCAACAATATCCATCCGCCATGTGGCACTCTAATGTTTTAGCTTTCCAATTTCTAGTCCCACAAACTGCTTTCCAACAATCGCTCTTGCATGCTACTTAAACCTTGCATGTATTCCCCATTATCAACCAATTCTCATTCAACTCTTCAATTACTCAGTAACTTCTTCGCCTATTTCGCCAATAGTCTTTTCGTCAATGTCTTCCGTAGCATTTCATCCTCGACTGTCGACCCCGCTATTCTTTAGCGGACTTAGGCCAGCGGGCCTAACAATACTGTACTACCTAATTCAAATGTACGGGACGGGAATGCATAACTCACAATTTATATCCAACAGCTTGGACGGGGTGGAGCATGGAGGCGAAGGATGTTGGGATGTCGTATGTGTTTGATCTGCTGTGATATTTGAATGATCAAGTCCATCATAGAAAACAACCGCCAGGGAGTTGGTCATGGAACCCATCCAACCTTAAACTAAGTACATGGATTTCTTAACAGCATAACAACAGCCGAGTCAACGGCTGTGCTTGCTTCCAGTCAGCATCACATGAGGCGGCCCACATAGTGGGTGCCCTTGCATGTGGCAGTGAGGTGCGGCCATTGCACGAAGAATCGATCCACAATGCCCAGGCGGTGCAGCAGGCGGCCTGTGAGCGACAGGTGGTGCACGCGCGCCACACTCTCCACAAACACGATGCTGCTGCTCTGCACACCCAGCACCTGAGATGATGGTGGTGAGGAATATAAGAATTGTGGGATCGGGCTTTTTTAAGGAGACACATGAGCAAGCCTTTGAGTCGACTCAGAAGGCGGCCTGTGAGAGATAGGCGGCCTGTGAGTGATAGGAGGTGCAAACGCGCACCACTCTCCACGAACACAATGCTGCTCTGCCGACGACGGCGAGGGGTCGTGGGATTGGGTTCTGCAAGAGGCACATGAACGATCTTAAGCATTGCTCTGCTTTTCTGAACTTTGGAGCACTTTGTGCCAGCTGGAAGCAAGGAAGGCAAAGGGGAGGCGAGCATGGTGAAATGAGGGAAGGCAAAGAGAAAGGCAAAGGGAAAGGGAAGGGCGTCACATTGGATGCAGGTGAGGAGAGAGAAGTGGTGGTGAGGAGAGCACCTCCGACAGCCGGTCACGCAGCTCATGAGTGTAGATGCTGCGAGTGGGCACATGGAGTGGCTGTGGTACTCTGGATCACATGCGCACGGGGAGTGATTCTCGTGGAGAGCCGCTGTGTACAGCAAGGGAACTCACTGGGATGTGAATTGCAGACGGTGTGTGAAGGTCGATAAGGTGGATGCAGAGGGTTGGTGAGTCGGTGGAGGAAGGGGTGGGAGGGTGCAGATGGGGTGGGTGATTGTGTGGGTGGGTGCGTTGCGATGACACAGAGCGAGAGGAACTCACGTGCAGCGTGAAGACGGCGATGCAGATTGGCAGGCAGGTGCCCGGCCCGTTGCAGAGCAGCTGTGGTTTGATGGAAGGGGGCGGATGGACAAGGATGGACATGGATGGGCAATAATGGTAAGTTGAGAGCGCAAAAGGAGATGCACGTTGACGAAATGGCAGGTTCGCAGGGAACACGGGCAGAATGCAGCATGCAGCAGAAAAGAAGCTGTAGCAGCGCAAACGAGACAAGAGGCAAGACGCACAAGACACCCAAGGGAATCAGCACAAGACACCCAAGGGAATCAGCACAAGAGACCAGCAGGAAGCAGCACAAGGGAGGCAAAAGAGGCAAGGATCACGGATGGGCGCACCAGTTGGGGTCTGACGCGTGCCACAAGCAGCATGGCGTGCAGCGTGGCGGCGATGGTGGTGGCCACTGAGGTGATGTATGACTGCCCCACCTCTCGACTCCGATACACCGACAGGTACGAGGGAGGTGCGGAGGAGGGGGAAGTGGGCGCTTGCTGCTGTGCACGGGGTGGGAGAGCGGGGATGGGGAAAACGCAGGATGAGCACTGAGGTGGTGTATGACTGCCCCACCTCCAGACTCCGATACACTGACAGGTAGGAGGTGGGAAGGACGGGCGAGGCGGGAGCGGGAGAGGAGGAAGTGGGTGCTTTCTGGAATGGCTGGGATGGGAAAGTGGGGGTGGGATGATTGCAGGCTGAGGGTAGAGGCATGTGAGCCAGGCAGAATGAAAGGAGCATGATGGAACATGCCAAAGTTCGTAAAGATGGGCAGTGGTAGGGAGTGCGGGGCATGGAGTGGCGGTTGCCTTGCAGGGTGTGGGTGTGGAGAGAAACGGCAGCTTTGCAGGCCACAGCCAGGCAAGTGGGGTGGAGGAAAGTCGTGCAAACGGCCGGCGTGGTGGAACAGTTGCCTGGGCGAGTTCTTGCCTGGGCGAGGGCTTTATTGGGCAAGGGCTCTCCTGAGCGAGGGCAGTTGAGAGAGAGATTCGTTTTGAGAGAGAGATTCGTTTTGAGAGAGAGATTCGTTTTGAGAGAGAGATTCGTTTTGAGCGAGGGTGGTGGCGGGTCTCACCTGGGCGAGGGTGGTGGCGGGTCTCACCTGGGCGAGGGTGGTGGCGGGTCTCACCTGGGCGAGTGTGGCTTCTAGCTGGCGCGCCTTGGGCAGGCTGATGGCGTCAATGGCAGCAGCAATGTAGCAGCGCGGGCTGTAGCGCCCGTGGTCCAGGGCGCCCACTAGTCGCAGCATCTCCGCCGTGTGGCCCCCTGGGGAAGGACGGGGGACGGGAGGGGCGCATGGGGAGAGAGGAAGGCAGCGGCGCAGGCAGAAAAAGGGTGCAGGGGGAAGGGAGGTGCAGGTGGTAGGGAGGTGCAGGTGGTAGGGAGGTGCAGGTGGTAGGGAGGTGCAAGTGGTAGGGAGGTGCAGGTGGTAGGGAGGTGCAGGTGGTAGGGAGTGCGCGGCAGCAAGGAGGGCATGAGTGAGCGTGGGGATGCAGGGAGGGTGAATGTGTGTGGGTGTGCAGAAAGGGGTTGCCCGTGTGTGGGGAGAAAGAAAGGGCAGAGCTTGCAGCGCAGCAACGATTGTGTCGAGCAACGGTGCTGTATGAAACACGCAGAGAGCTGCTGAAGCGACAGTGAGGTTGGAAAATGAGCGTGATGGCGGAAGGTGGTTGGTGGGGAAGAGAGATGGTGAATGGTTGGTGGGGAAGAGAGATGGTGAATGGTTGGTGGAGAATGGGGAAGGGGAGCAAGGGGAGTGCGAATGTGAGCACCTGAGCCCAGCACGATAAGCACCTGAGCCCAGCACGATAAGCACCTGATCCCAGCACGATAAGCACCTGAGCCCAGCACGATAAGCACCTGATCCCAGCACGATGAGCGTGGAGAGGCGATCCCCAGGCGGCCTCTTGCGGTGGGGGCGGCCCACGGCGTGCAGCACGAGCAGCACGCGCAGCAGCAGCAGAGCTACCATAGCCGTGAGGGCGAGGGAGAGGGGCGAGGCGGGCAAGGAGAGGAGAGAGAGAAGCTCGGCTGCCATGCTGCGTGCTGCGTGCTGCTTGTACGTGCTGCTTCCTGTTGAGTTCAACTGTTTGAATTAGCTGGAATTGGGCCGGCGGGCCCTCTGCTATGCAGGGTGGAGATCAGAGGGCTGCTCTGGGGGCGAGGGCACGGGGGGCGGAGGGCGCGTGGGGCGGAGGGCGCGCGGGGCGGAGGGCGCGCGGGGCGGAGGGCGCGCGGGGTGGAGGGCGTGCGGGACGGAGGGCGCGCGGGACTGAGGACGCTCGGGGCAGAGGGCACGCGGGATTGAGGACACGCGGGGCGCGGGGCAGACGGCACGCAAGGCCTGGGCACGTGGGACACGGACTGGTGTGGGCGTGCGAGGGCATCACAAAATTGTTTGTCCCCCTTACTATGTACTTATAGGTTCTGCTATATTGTAGATACGGAGCTATATGGAGTAAATTGCTTGTAGCAGAACCTATAGGTACATTGTACGGGGGGGGAACAATTTTGGGATGGGCGGCCTGGCGGGGTGGATGATGGGTTGCGCTCCCACTATGCGGGTCTGAACGAGCGGACGCGCGACGGTGCGGATGCTGCAAACGCGAGCAGCGGCGAGGACGAGACGACGCGACGCGACGAGGTGAGCGCGGGTGTGCGCGACGGCGGGAGATAACCCCAAGGTGCGACGGCGGAGCGATCACTGAGCGAAGGGCAGCGACAGGCGGAGCGACAGGCGGAGCGACGCAGGCGGAACGACACAAGCGGAGCGACACTGGCGGAACGACACAGGCGGAACGACGCAGGCGGAACGACACAGGCGGAACTTTGGACTCCAATGCGCATTCCGTAACAAAGGTGGCGGGTGGGAATTGGTCGGTTTGAGAGATTTGGGATTTGAGAAGGAAAGTGCTGATGCGAAAGCAGAGTCGGAGAGTTTTTCGTTTGGCGAAAGCGAATTGAAGGTGAGACGAAATAGAAATGTCAGATCTGAGTTTCCTCGCATTTCAGCAGTGAGTGGGTCCCCTCGCGGGTTACTCTGTGGGAGATTGTATCCCGCGCAGCGCTTACGATGCTGACACGAATCGGGCCACCATGGACCCTGAACGCGTCCCGAGTCGAGTTCGAGCCTGCTTGCGTCAACGGCTCTCAATACATTTCACTGTGTAGCGTCGGTATCCGCTCGGTAGCGGCCTCCGTAGCGCTACCGGGCTACCAACCCCCAGCAGCCACCATCCTGGATTCTCACGGTTTTCCGCTTCTCGTTCCGTTCTGGTCTCGAGCCCTACTTGCCGTTCCATCTTGGATTCTTGAACTGCGAAAGCGATTCTGTGAGGCACTAAGACTCTTAGTGCATTGAGTGTCTCGTACTATCTATGTACATGTTTTTTGGGTTGCGTAGCAACCCTTTATATTTGGTTTCACATTTTGGGGATATCATTCGAAGAGTGTTATTTACGCACTTTTTGGAGCACTCGTTTGAATGTTTTGAAACTGTGTTCAAACGGATGCCTCAAATAGTGGATAAAAAACTCTCTTGAATGAGCTCCCCAAAACACGTAAGCACGTACGTATCATGTTGAAACCATGAACTTGCTCGACCGTCATAACCTCGTCGATAAAAACGGCGGATCATGCGGCCGAGCATAATATTCTGGCATCGACATGAACGAATGCAATTTTACAAATGAACAAGGTATGAGGTGGAGTGAATGCTTCAAAATGAATGTTAAAATGCATCATGCAGCAACAGAGGTTGATGGGGTCGTTGAAACAGCGAAAACACGCTGCCCCAAAGACGATTAACAACCTCTAATTGCATACATAACACATACTAACACCACACTTTGAAACACACATCCCACAAACACGAATGCAAACGCACGTAAAAAAAGTACAACCCACGTAACCGAATGCATCGAAGTGCAACCCCACAGTGAAACAAACACAATGACAAGACATGAACACACACCCGCATAAACACACCCGCACCGCACACACATACATACACAAATAGGATTGAGAGCAGACAAGCATAACAAAGAGTTGCAATAAGTTAATTATGTATCAATTACTGCTACCTTGTCCGCCCCTTCCTCCCCCTTTCCGCCTTCCTTCCTCTCCCTCTACCATCGAAATCTCCTCCCACCCTTTTCCACATTGTCTTCTCTCTCGATCCCTCCCTGCTCCCCACAACGCGTCTCGCACACCTTGCAAAACAAACCGTTCAAGCAGAAAATGAATTGTAGTCGGAAAACGGAGTGAACTATTCAATGAAGAGCACGCACTTGATTGTGAAATGAGACTTGAAAGAAATATGATAAGTACAAAAGAACACCGCATTCGACGACTCACAAGCGTGGTTTGAAGCATAGATCCCCTGGGGTCACGCAGACCACGCTGGTGTGCAGCAAGGCTCCAGTGAGCAAGGTGCCTTGGTGCAACGAGCTGGGCATCGCCATGCTACAAGGTGCCAGAGAGTTGCAGCAAGGCACTGGGCAGAGGAGCAAGCGGGCTGCCGTAACAAGGCATGAGCTCACTTCAGCAAGGCGTGAGCTCACTGCAGCAACGCGTGAGCTCACTGCAGCAACGCGTGAGCTCACTGCAGCAACGCGTGAGCTCACTGCAGCAACGCGTGAGCGTCTGCACAAATTTACCAGCGCGCTGCCGCAACAAAGCTACCGCAGGAATTTGCCAGCGCCGCAAACAAGGCAGCAGCGCACAAGCCGCCAGCACGCTACAAGGTGCCAGCGCGATGCGAGGGCACCTGCAGGGCGCCAAACGTAAGGCGCCAGCGCGTAAGGCGCCAACGCGTTAGGCGCCAGTGCGTAAGGCGCCAGCGCATTAGGCGCCAGCGCGTTAGGTGCCAGCGCGTAAGACGCCAGCGCGTTAGGCGCCAACGCGCTAGGCGCGTGCGCATTAGGCGCCAGCGCGCTAGGCGCCGGCGCGTTAGGCACCAGCGGGCTATGCGCCAGCGCGCTAGGCGCCAGCGCGTTTGGCGCCAGCGCGTTAGGCGCCAGCGCAGCAAGCGCCAGCGCGCTAGGCGCTAGCGTGTTAAGCGCTAGCGCGCTAGGCGCCAGCGCGTTTGGCGCCAGCGCGTTAGGCGCCAGCGCACCAAGCGCCAGCGCGCTAGGCGCTAGCGCGTTAGGCGCCAGCGCGTTTGGCACCAGCGCGTTAGGCGCCAGCGCTCTAGGCGCCTGTGCATTAGGCGTCAGCGCGCTAGGAACCAGCGCGCTATGCGCCAACGCGCTAGGCGCCAGCGCTCTAGGCGCCAGCGCAGCAAGCGCCAGCGCGCTAGGCGCTAGCGCGTTAGGCGCCAGCGCTCTAGGCGCCTGCGCGTTAGGCGCCAGCGCGCTAGGCGCCAGCCCGTTAGGCGCCAACGCGTTATGCGCCTGCGTGCTCGCTCCCGTGCGCACACACTGCCTCACACTCCCTCTCTCCCCTTTTTAAAATGGAGGCACAATGCTAAGAGGAGACCAATCGGCATTGAGAACTTACGAGGAAAGTGGAAAAATAGGACATTTTGGAGAGAGTGGCAAACGCACCTGAGACAACCGTGCCTAAGAAAACAACGCGTGGTCGTGCAGCAACCCACCAAAGGCGACGGCGTGAAGGGAGGGAGAGGCGATGAGGAGGAGGAAGGGAGAGCGACGGCGGGGAGGGAGGGAGAGGCGACGGTGGGGGGTGAGGTGAGGTGACGGCCGGGAGTGAGGGAGAGGTGACGGCAAGGTGGTTCCAACAAAACGAGTGGGAAGGTATTTGGGGTGGGAAGATAAGGGGAGATCGGAGTCGAGCAGGTGCTTGAATTCAAGAAACGGGACTCCCAAGGGAGCAGATTTGACAGTGGGGAAAGGTTTGGTTGGGTTTGTGTAGCGCTGGCAAGAAAATTTTCTGCCAACGAGCCACGAATCAGTTTTCACAATCGAAATACATCAGTTCCTTTATACTCGCCAAAATCAAGAAAGTTGTAGATGATTATTTTTAGCTGTTTTTGTGACACATAAGATTTGGCTGCAAATACACAAACTCACTAGAAAACAATATTGCTTAAGAAAACAAATAAACTTATATTTAAAAAAAAATGCCATTAACAACAATCAGTAGTAGTAATAAATTACCGTAAGCAATAACGAAATAAATAACTTACAAGCATGTTACAAAGAGACATAGTTCGTTGCTTTCTCTATATACCATAAGTATACTATCAAGCAGTTCATAATGTCTTAACACGAAAAATATGTCCTACGCAACCCTTCCGACGTTAACGTCGAACCTTGTCTACATTCAATTTACTCTATATCGCTCCATATCTACAATGTAGAAAAACCTGTATGTACATAGTACGTGGGCCAAACATTTTTGCGTCGGAGCAGCGGTGGAGGCGAGCGAGGCGCGGGCCAGACAAGCTGGTGAGGGCGACAAGGTAGAAAGAGGCGAGGCAGATGGCGGGAGCGGGGGAAATTAAGTTGCGTGAGGTGGCGCGTGACGCTGCCGCGGCGAGAACAGCAGGGCGGGAGGTGGAGGTGTTAGGAGCGGTGAGGGAGGCAGGGAGAGTGGTGTGGCAGAGAAGATCGAGGAGGAAGCTGGGAGGATGGGGCGAGCCGCTGTGTGGATTGAGAACAAGTACTACGAGCCTCGGTTAAGCGGGACAGCTAAGCGGAATCGCGAGAGCGTGGAAGCGCATTTGCCGAAACCCATGAAGGTGTGTTCAAGCCGCTCTTCCCGTTGTGCCCCATCCACAGATCCTTGTTCTCTGTCAATCCCCTTCCCTGCCTCCCTCCGTTTAGTGCCTCTTCTGTCCCCTACCCCATCGCTCCCACCCCTCTTGCCTCTCTCCGCTTGTCTCTCCCCCGTGGTCCTTCACCCCACCCACCCTAATACCTCCCTTGGCCCTCCTTTCCTCTGTTTCCCTATCCCACTCCCCGGGGCACAGTTCTTGCGCGCCCTGGCTGCAGCTGTAGAGGACGTGGGGGGGAGCACGCGAGCGGCAGTGGGGCAGATCCGCGCACAGGGGGACAGATGCGCGCGAGGGGTGGGGGAGAAGGGGAAGGCGGAGGAGATTCCGTGTGAGGAACTGGTTGGGTGTGGTGAATCAGGTGTGGGGAACGGTGTGGAGGCTGGGGTAGGAAAGCCGCCAAATAAGAGGTTTTGCGAGGCAGAGGAGAGTGCGATGGGGGAGAGGAAGAAGCAGAAACAAGTGGAGGGGAAATGGAGTGAGGCAGGGATGAGTGGGCGAGAGGAGGAGGTGAAGGGGGCGGTGGTGGAGGTGGAGGGGGCAGTAGAGGAGCTTCAGGAGTGTGTGGAGGAGCGGGTGGGGGAGATTCTCAAGGGGGTGCCGCGGATTGGGGACAAGCTGGAAGGGAGGGTGCATGACGAGGCGGGGTGGACGTGGAGGAAGGCCGTGGTGTACCAACTTTCCCAACCCGGCATGGCAGAGGTGTTGTATGCTCTGCTGCACTGCAACCACGTATGAGGCAGGTGTGGTGGTGCTGTGATGCAAGGCAGGTGTGGTGGTGCTGTGATGCAAGGCAGGTGGGCACGTGGTACGTACTGCATATTGCATCCACCCTCTGTACGTAGTGTGCTCTCCACACTTGTCATTGTTTCTGAGGCGATGGAGGAGTCGTGGACGCGTGGAACACTTTTGTTAGCCCTGCATCTTTCCCGTCGTGGCCATGATTGAAAATTATCACGCCCAATTTCTTTGTATTGTGTCTCTATTTCATTTTTACTGAACCGCTGTACACATTTAAATGGCCATCACATAGCTGTGCCATATAAGATGACCGATTTAAGCAAACGCTGTCATATCTAACCTTGCTACTCACTCACTGTGTGCTCCACTTATCTACCGGTTACTTCCTTCCTTCCACCCTTCGCTTTCATACACCTCTCCTTTCTCCCCTACTTCCCTGTATCTTGCATCGCTTCATGCCTCCCTCGCTGCGTTCTCCCCTTTCCCCCTACCCATTCTCGAGTCCAGATCCTCGTTTCTCCCTGACCTCCGTGTGCGCGGGGCGGTGTGTGCAGATGCTGGAGGCCATCACAGCGCATGGGGACGCCATGAAGGCCAAGGTGCAGCACGTGCGGGGGCAGGTGCTTGCATGTGCGGGGGCAGGTGTGTGCACTCGTGGAGAGGGTGGCTGGTGGGCGTGGCGCAGTTGAGCAGAGGAGGCAAGCGGGTCACGCAGAGCATGGGGCTGTGGAGGTCAAGAGGGAAGAGGGGCAGGGGGGAGTGGTGGTGAAAGAGGAAGAGGAGAAGGGGGTAGTGGTGGTGAAAGGGGAAGAGGAGCAGAGAGGAGTGGTGGTGAAGAGAGAAGAGGGGCAGGGGGGAGTGGTGGTGAAGGAAGAAGTGGAAGTTTCTGTCGACGATGGGATGAAGAAGGACACGACGGAGGGCACGTAGGCAAGAGGGTGTGCAGTGGGTGGACCGATGGGTGAGGGGGTGCTGTAGAGATGGCGTGTGGGGTAGTAGGCTTGAGCTTGCACCCTGCAAGGTACAGCAGGCTGCTTGCGTGTGGTAATCTGGTGGCGAATGGATGTGATGCATACATGTGATGCATGGTGTCGCGCTGAGTGCGGCTAACTGGTGGGTCAGACGCACTTAACACAGCAGCTAGGGTAAGTGGGATAACGTTGTTTACCTTTGTTACTTTCTTTCTTTGCTTTCTTGCTTTCACGCAGTTTACTGTACTATACTCTTATCTGTAATTTGGGAGGCGAATTGGTGAGGGAGGGGTCAAGGAGGAGGAGTTTGGCAGGTGGAGGGCAAGCTCAGGCATTTGAATTCGAAGCTGGCAACTGAATTCGAACTGGATTCGAAGCTGGCAATTGAATTCGAAGTGCTGGCAATTGAATTATCCGCCAACTTGCCTGGATGGCGGTGCATGCCCAGTGGGTCCCAGCTCGAGCCAGCTAGCTCCTGGAATTCCTCGTGACTAGCTCAGAGAGCTCGGAGGCTCACAGCCACTAGGCAGAGGATAGGCAGGAGGGAGAGCAGGGTAAAATTGCTAGGGAGGATTCTGATTCACTCGCTTTTTGCTTGTATGTTTCTCTATTACTGCAATCTTGTTTTCCAATCCAAGGAAACACAGCAGTAGGGAGGAGCTGAGGCAATTTGACGGAGCCCTTGTTAGGGAGGATTAAGACTTGTTTCATACAAGCAAAAAGGGTGGTGCTGAGATTTCAGCGGACAGGCACTGACGCCTGGAGTTGCTTACGGTGATGCACCGTAGGGGATGACTGTCCTTGATCAAGATCTACACACTCATCAACTGCGCTCGGGTCACAGATTTCCCGCGCGGATGATGGAGGGACAAGGTCAGCCGACCATGACGGCCGGATTTCGGGCAGGCGAAGGAGTTGTGAACGTGCGCAACAGCAGGAGCGTGGATCAAGTGAAGGATGGAGACGGACAGGGAGAGCAGCCACCGAATTCGACCTGCAATTCACCCGATCTAGGGAATGGGTCCAGATCGGTTGGGGGTGGCGGATCTCAGCACGTAACACCAGAACCGAGAGGAGGAAAAAATCACGAAGATTGGCGAAATCAACGAGAAGCAGAGGCGGATCACGGCTTTTCGGCGGGAAGGTATGAGTGCATGGAGGCAGGACGAGGAGATCGGCCTGCTGGGAGTGGCGAGAGGGGAACAGCCAGCTGGGGGACGGGAAGAACGATGAGCGTTGCGCCTCCTAAGATCGAGGTGCCTGATCGCTTCTCGGGAGTGCCTGGAGAAGAGCCCACGCTCAAGAATTATCTCATGATGGTGGACGACACCCGTTACTGCTGGGAAAGGGAGGGACTAGATCCCATTGAATTTTTTAAAGGCTTGGGGAGAACTCTCAAGGGAGAGGCGTTGACACACTATCGAGTGGAGAGGCAGGGACTACTGATGCAGAGCCGGCGAGGAGACTTCCCACCGGCTGAGATCACTGACCGATTCTTGGAGAGTCTGCGAGAACAATTCCCGGGGCATTTGGCAGAGCGGATAACGGAGTTTCAGGATTTTAAGAGGACGAGAGCTGAATCTCTGCTAGCCTATTACAATCGATTGTTGGAGCTGGCGGAAGATATGGGTTGCGTAGAAGAACGTACCCTGGTGTCCAAGTTCGTGGGCGGCCTTGAGGAGGACCTGATGCAAGACATGAGAAGCCGACTATATGCGCTGGGGATGAAAGCGAAGTTGCGGCAGGTGTACCAAGTGGCGAAGGAAGTAGAAGAGGGAAGGAGATTCTTTGATGGTTTGCAAGGAGCGAGCAACAGTCGACCAAGCGAACGCAGGAGGCCTGCTTGGGCTGCTGTGGAAGGAAGACGGGTGGAGGAGGAACGAAGAGATAGGTCGTTTGAAGATAGGTGACGGTGTCACAAGTGCGGAGAAAAGGGGCATGTGCGGAAGGACTGCGCCATCGACATCGTGTGCGACACATGCGGAGTGAAAGGACATTTCAGGCGCGACTGTCCTAAGGCTCCAATCTTCACCAGCTGTGGAAAACGAGGTCATAAGGAAGAGAAGTGCTACAGCAAGAGAGAGAAGGTGGGGGGGAAATCAGCAAGAGAGCTGCAGCTGGAGCGAGAGCTAGCGAAGTTGAAGGCACAGATGGGGAAGGCTGAGATTAGCGAAGATCCTGAGAAGGCTCTGCTAGCGTGGGAGGACGAAGAAGAAGAAGATTTCGAGGAGGAAGAGCCGGAGTATGGAGTAATGGCCATGCAACGGAGGGACTGAGAGAGCCTGGGGTTAAGGAGCAGAGGGGTGGACGGCAGAGCGGAGCAGAGGCAGCAGGAGAGAAGAACTCCTAAGCAACATGAGAGGACCAGCAAGCCTAGGACGGCGCGGCGACATCCGGAAGAGAGGCTAGTCTGTCAGCCCACAGCTTTGGTGGTAGAGCCCAAGGCAGTGGCTGTGAGAGGGATACTAGTGGAGAACGCAGTGGTGGACACGAGCGCACAGAGTGTGCTGCTTGGGAGGAAGCTGGCAGAGCAGCTGCGGACGCAGGGTAGTTTGGAGACAGTGAGTCGGGGAATACTAATCATGACAGCCGAAGGAGGAGCACCCAAGTGGATGCCCTGCACCAAGGAGCCAATCGAGATTACTCTGCAGCCAGGGGGGGAGGGAGAAACGAAGATAAGGGTGCAATGCGGGTTGACTGAATCAGACGACTACGATATTCTGCTGGGGATGGAGCTGTTGTACAAGATCGGAACCACGATATGCACCTGGCAGGAGCAGGTACTATACCGTTCAGATTTTTAGGAGGAAGGGAAGGAGCTGAGTGAGCTGCCAGTGCGGTTTATTAAGACAGAACCAAAGAATTCCTGGAGGGCGGAAGGCATGAGAGGAGAAGGAAGCAAACGAGGTGGGAGTGCAGAGGAAGGCAAAACTGGAGCAAGCTTAGACCAGCACAGTGTCACGCTAGTGGAGCTGTTCGGGGGGCTAGGAGCAGGCTTAGCAGCAGCACTGGAGGCAGGCCTGAAGGTGAAAAGGTGGATATATGTGGAGATAGATCCGGACGTGAGGAGGATGGCTTGGAAGCACGCGCAGACGTTGCAGAAACGATACCCTGCCCAGCTGACGAAAAGCGTGTTACGAGAGGCCATGCAGAACAATAAGTGGGATGTGAAGCAGATCACCAAGGAGGATGTGGGAAGCTGGGGAAAGGTGGACCTGTTAGTAGCCGGATGGGAGTGTCAGGGTACATCCAGAGCAGGGAAGGGAAGGGGAATGCAGGATGAGCGCACGGGGTTGGTGACAAAATTGCTAGCGATTATGAGATGGACGAGGGAGGCTGGCGGGGAGTACGCATACATCTTAGAACATGTGGATATGAGGGGTGATGCCCGGGAGCCGGTCAGAGCGGTGCAAGAGCTGGTGGAAGCAGAACTGGGAAGGGGAGTTAGCTGTGACGGTGCTCAGCTGGGGGCACGAACTCATCGGGTCAGACGGTTCTGGCAAAATGTCCTGCCAGAAGGGGAGCTGCGAGCACGGTTAGCAAGGGTGGAAAGAGATGAGACGAGGATTGTGGAGGATATTCTAGAACCAGGGAGGGTGGCCGCACCAGTGAGCAAACCTGATCATCCTCTGCAATACCAGTGCAACCGGGTGGGGGAGGCGCGAAGAGCCTGGCCGACACTGGTGGCGTATTCAGGAGCACGGGGTTTCATAGAGCAGGAGGGAACACCGGGCCCCGGGATGGTATATGACCACCGCAAGAAGAGATGGGAAGAGCCAACAGCTTTGGAGCGCGAGCTGGCCATGGGGTACCTACCTGGAGCAACCGCAGCAGAGGGAGTGGGGGAGGAATTACGTAGAGCAGCCTTGGGCAGAGCGATAGATCAACATTCGTTGAGATGGCTGATTACCGAGATGAAGAAGGGTCCTGGACAGAAGGGGGGGAAACGGGAAAGGAAAGGGAGTCAGTGCTACCAGCAAGCAGCATACGCAGCAACCGAGAAGCCAGCAACCGGAGAAGAGACCGCCAAGGCGCAACCAGGAGCCGGGGGAGAAGAACCGGGTAAGGAATGGGAACTGGGAGCAGACATAGAGAAGGGGGCAGCTGAGGCGATCAAGCAGGTACCGCAGCAGCATAGGGGCACTTTTGCATACAACCTGTAGGAGTTGGGTAGGTACAAGGGGAGAGAGCTGGAGCTTAATCTCACCACCGAGTTACCCACATACCAGCGTAGGAGGCGAATGAACGCTGAGGATGCCGCCATCTGCAAGGAGAAATGTGATGAATTACTGGCCGCAGGGATCATCCGCCCGTCCGAATCGAGTTACGCAGCCGCTACTGTGGTAGCAGCTAGGAAGGATATCACCGGGAAGGTGCTGGCAAAGCGGATGTGCAGGGATTTCAGAGATTTGAATAAGATCACGAGCCTGGACAGGTATCCCATGCCGACTGCAGAGGAGATTTTTGATCGATTGGAAGGCGCCACCACCTCCACTCTGGACCTGCGACAAGGGTTCAACCAAATCGCCATTCGAGAGGAAGACAAGCGGAAAACAGCCTTCCACGGGGTGGATGGACTGTATGAGTATAATGTGATGCCATTTGGGTTGCGCAACGCCCCTGCAGTGTTCCAACGAGCGATGGATCAGGTGTTGAAAGGGATCCCAGCGGCAGCCTGCTACATAGACGACGTCCTGATCTACAGCAGCAGTGACGAGCAACACGTACAGGACCTTAGACGGACACTGGAGGCGATAGCAGCGGCCGGGCTGACGTGTCACCCAGAGAAGTGTAAGATAGCCAGACGTACTGTGGCCTACCTAGGCTTTGAAGTGAGAGGAGGCAGACTAGCAATACAGGAAGCCAAGGTCAAGGTGTTAGAGGATCTGGCCGCCCCGAAGGACAAGTCAGGGCTGAGAGCGCTTCTTGGCTTCCTGAATTATTACAGGAAGTTCGTGCCGAACTTCAGCCGCCGCGCCCACGTCCTGAATCAGTTGCTTAGGGAAAATAGGAGCTGGCAGTGGGGGAAAGAGGAGGAAGCAGCAAGGCAGGACTTGCTGGAAGCAGTAAGAACAGGTACCCTGCTGCAGATACCACGGGCGGACGCACCATTTACCCTCTACACGGACTGGAGCAGTATGGGGATGGGGGCAGTGTTATGTCAGGAGGTGGACGGGGAGGAGAGAGTGGTAGCATTCGCCAGCCGCAGCTGCAGTCCCACTGAGGCCAACTACTGCTCGTACAAAGGGGAGGGCTTGACAGCAGTATGGGGGATCACTCACTTCAAGGTCTACCTGCAGGGCCGACACTTTACCTTGGTGACGGACCACCAGCCACTGTTGTGGTTGATGAAGAACCAGGAGCTGACCGGGAGGAACGCTAGGTGGGCAATCAAGTTGTTGGGGTTTGACTTTGAGATTCGCCACAGGCCAGGTAAAACATTACAGCATGCAGACGGTCTATCAAGGAACCCGCCTCCTATGCAGCCAGTAGCGCAGCTGAGAGCCATGGCGCCGAGGGTCCAGGGCACCTGGGGGCAGAGCAAAGGGGAGCAGCGACAAGTGGACGTATGGGAAGATAAGGAGACTATGTGCTGGATCAAGGGGGAGCCGTTAGAGGAGGAAGGAGCAAGTGAGCGAGCCAGAGCTAGGGGGCAGCATTACCGATGGTTTCAGGACCAACTGCAGCTGCGAACAAGTGAAGGCTGGAGGGTGGTACCACAGTTGCGCGAGAGGGAGAAACTCATGCTGAGGATTCATGGGAAATTGGGGCGCTACGGCATAGCTAGAACGCGGCAGCTGCTGAGTACAATGTACTGGTGGGCGGGCATGGGAAAGGACGTAGCAGCACTGGTGGGGAACTGTGAAGCATGTCAGAGGAATAAGGCGAGGCTAGAAAGGGAGCGAGACGAGCTGCATTCCTTACCAATCAGAGGGTTGGGTTTCCGCTGGTCGCTGGATTTGGCAGGTGAGCTCCCGCTATCTAAGGGAGGCAAGCAGTACATACTGGTGATGGTGGAGCACACCAGCTAGTGGGTGGAGGCACGAGCTCTATCTAGCAAAAACAGTGGGCTGATAGCGGACGCATTCGTGGAATAGGTACTCACCAGGTTTGGGGCATGCGGAGAAGTACTTACCGACCAAGGTACTGAGTTCCAAGGGAGTTTTGACGAGTTACTAAGGGAGACGGGTATCACCCACCGGGTCACCTCAAGGTACCACCCCCAATCGGACGGGCTGACAGAAAGACTGATACAGACACTGAAACGCGGACCCAGAGCCTATAGTGAATCGCATAAAAGGAGTTGGGATCGGGAGCTCTGGTGGGTCCTGGCTGGATATCGGTTTGCCAAGCAGGCGGCGCTGAAAAACTTGTCCCCGTATCACCTTTTGTACGGACGGGATTCTGTGCTGCCGGTGGACACTCCGAAGCTGCTCTCAGCGGTGGTAGAGGCCGATGAGCCAAGCCTGTGGGCAGAACTGGCACAGAGGAGGGCTAGTTATCTGAAGGAGCTCACGCCAGCCGCGCTAGATAACCTGCACGTGGCACAGCTGAGGGATGCTAGGAGGTATCAACAGCGTAAGGCAGCGGAAACAGGGGATCAGCGAGAGAGCATGGAAGCGGGACAGGAGGTGTATCTGCGGAAGGTCAAGCGTGACACCTTAGACTTGGCAGTTGGACCAGAACGGTGGAAGGTGAAGGAGGTGAGGGAATCTGGAGTATTAGTGCTGGAGGACATGCGGGGAGCACACATCAAAGAGCACGTCACGAACATGGCAAGAGCAGGCGGAGAGAGGCCTCAGGCTTTGGGTCCCGTGACCAGAGCTGCCAAAGCAAGAGCTCAGGCATGGGAGGGGGCAGGGCAGCCTGACATACGAGGAGACGGAAGGGACAGCTTGATCACATACTCCAGGAGGAAGAAGGGGCAGGTAGAAGCTCCTGTGGCCAGCAAGAAGGGACAGTAAGAGGGACGGGAGAGGTCGACAAGTGTGGGGAGGGAGTGACGGTGAGAAAAGGAAGAGGGAGAAGAAGCCTTGGGTACCGGACAAGGGAGGGGAGTGGAGGCACCGGAAGAGAAGGGAGTGAGGGAATGGGTTGGAATCACGACAGCTGTCGCGCTGAGTGCGGCTAACCGGTGGGTCAGACGCACTTTGGGATAATGTTGTTTACCTTTGTTACTTTCTTCCTTTGCTTTCTTGCTTTCACGCAATTTACTGTACTATACTCTTATCTGTAATTTGGAAGGCGAATTGGTGAGGGAGGGGTCAAGGAGGAGGAGTTTGGCAGGTGGAGGGCAAGCTCAGGCAATTGAATTCGAAGCTGGCAACTGAATTCGAATTGGATTCGAAGCTGGCAATTGAATTCGAAGTGCTGGCAATTGAATTCAGCCTGGATGGCGGTGCATGCCCAGTGGGTCCCAGCTCGAGCCAGCTAGCTCCTGGAATTCCTCGTGACTAGCTCAGAGAGCTCGGAGGCTCACAGCCACTAGGCAGAGGATAGGCAGGAGGGAGAGCAGGGTAGAATTGCTAGGGAGGATTCTGATTCACTCGCTTTTTGCTTGTATGTTTCTCTATTACTGCAATCTTGTTTTCCAATCCAAGGAAACACGGCAGTAGGGAGGAGCTGAGGCAATCTGACGGAGCCCTTGCTAGGGAGGATTAAGACTTGTTTCGGGCAGCCTGACATACGAGGAGAAGGAAGGGACAGCTTGATCACATACTCCAGGAGGAAGAAGGGGCAGGTAGAAGCTCCTGTGGCCAGCAAGAAGGGACAGTAAGAGGGACGGGAGAGGTCGACAAGTGTGGGGAGGGAGTGACGGTGAGAAAAGGAAGAGGGAGAAGAAGCCTTGGGTACCGGACAAGGGAGGGGAGTGGAGGCACCGGAAGAGAAGGGAGTGAGGGAATGGGTTGGAATCACGACAATGGATGTGATGCATGGATGTGATGCATGGATGTGATGCATGGATGTGATGCATGGATGTGATGCATGGATGTGATGCATGGATGTGACGCATGGATGTGATGCATGGATGTGAGTTGTCGCTCCCTTGACAAGTGACCACTGCCCTTGATGTGCTTGTTTAGCTGGGAGTGCCGATTGTTGCCATAGTCATGGCGTTCTGTTGACCTTTGCATGTGCCAAGTTGTGTACAGCACGCTTAAAATCAGAAAAATTGTACATAGTACCGTGCATATCAGCGCTGCAATCTCGGTCTATTGTGTACACTGTAGGGTGAAATGCCCAGAAACATGGCAGCTAAACCATCTGTTCTGTAGCGATAGAGGGCGCAGCATTTCAAAGCAGTGCAAATCCACTTCTCCAATCCTGCTACATAGCGCCATCAGAGCTTGCCAGATGAGCGAGCTGCACCACAGTTTATTTGTGCCACTGTCCACTTTATTACCACTAGTTTCCTGATTCTACCGTATCAGTTTGGCTTGCCCTTGGTTATGCGGCAGCCTTTCCGGGGTCGCTCCCATATGTAGTGCATGTTGTTGATTCCATTTGCAACTGCAGCATGGTTACCAAATCACTGTAACTCGTAGCTGCACCACTTGCTACCCAGCCTCTCCATGCCCCTTCGCCTCTGCCTCCAGCGCGCCCATAAGTGTCTTACCAAACACCACATGCAGAGCATGGCTCGCCTGCTCATAGAGGGGGGAGGCAAGAAGGGTGGAAGAGATGAGGGAGGGGGGTTGTGGGGGCGAGGTGACATGAAGGCAATTTAGAGGGTGGGGGCTTGAAGGTCACAGAGAGAGACAAACCTCAACAGGCACGCACGACACGACCACTGGTGCCAAGGCTCAGCACTCACTTTATAGGCCACTATGTGCGCGTTGGGAATGCCGGCGTTGCCCCCCCTGGCACAGAGCGCCAGATCCCCTATGAGGTCCAGCAGCTTGTGCCGACATGGCTCCAGAGGTAGCCGTAGCGGGGGGTTCACCCACCCTCGCGTTTGGCTGCAGGGAGGGAGAGAGCAGGGCCAGTGAGGGAGAAAGGGATGTGCGGGCGAACAGGGTCTTCGACAGCTTTGTGACAGCACGGCTCCACAGGGAGTCACCCAACAACATGAGTCGTGAAGGGTGTGCCATGCCAAGAGACGTGTGCCATGCCAAGAGACGTGTGCCATGCCAAGAGACGTGTGCTTGCACTGCGGTGCCTGGATGCACATGCAGAATACCATGCTCTCCCTCCTCCCTTGCACTCGCACAGCTCAAGGCTTTTCCACCTTCCAACACTGCATCCCCCCACCTGCATGGCACCTCTCCCCAGCACACCTGCACAGCAGTGATATCACCGCCCCCACGCTCACCTGCACAGTAGTGATATCACCGCCCCCACGCTCACCTGCACACGAGGGCACTGCGCTGACCTGCACACGAGGGCATTGTGGAGTGAGCCGCCCTTGATGAGCCCCGCTGCTCGCATCTGCTCCACCTGCAGCGAGAGGGGGCAGCAAGGTGCAAGGGGGCGCAGGTCGGGGGGCGCAGGTCGGGGGGCGAGCAGCAGGATTGAAAGGGAGTGGACGAAAGAGGAGAGAGCATGGTTCAGTGAGGCACCTCTCGTGAACCCCTCTCCTCTCATCTGCTCCACCTGCTGGTGGGACAAGTGAGTGGGGCAACAGAGACAAGTGAGTGGGGCAACAGAGACTAGTGAGTGGGGCAACAGAGACAGGGCAAGGGATGAAGAAAGAGTCTGGGCAAGACAAGAGTGCAGAGAGGCGGTAAGCTTCCCGTGCCACCATTGCCTTTATAGATCTCAACGTGCTCAAGTAACCATAACGTGCGTGCGACATACATCCTGAACATGCTGACGTGATTCCAGTTTGCTATGCACATCCCTACCGCGCTAATAATAACCAAAAAACCAAACATCCCTACTCGTTGGTATACACTGCTGACCCGATGCTCCTGATAAGCCCAGCACTCTCCAGGGATAGCTCTTCAAAGCTGCTATCTGTACTTTACCTGTTCAAGGATGCAGAAGGTGCGCGCAGGCGCAATGCCTGACACATAGTCGCCACACTCCTGACCCTGCTCCCCATGCTCCTCATGCTCCCCACGCTCCCCTTGCGTTGCTGCCCCCGCTGGCCGTTCTGCTGCCCCAACTTGTTTCTCTCGTGCGCCCCGGTGTTGGCCCGGCTCCCACGACACCCACTGCCGCCCGATGGCAGGCACCTGGGAGCGTGCATGTAGTCCAGTGGTCAACAGGGACAATGGGGTCAACGGGGACAATGGGGTCAACGGGGACAATGGGGTCAACGGGGACAATGGGGTCAACGGGGACAATGGGGTCAACGGGGACAATGGGGGTCAACGGGGACAATGGGGTCAACGGGGACAATGGGGTCAACGGGGACAATGGGGGTCAACGGGGACAATGGGGTCAACGGGGACAATGGGGTCAACGGGGACAATGGGGTCAACGGGGACAATGGGGTCAATGGTTCAATGGATTTCTGTGCCACAGGTGTTAACCATTCTTGATCAATAGGTCAGCAAACGGTTCGAGTCAATGGGGTCACTAGCAAAAACCTCAAGCACTTGAAGGAGTGAAAGCAGGTGGTAATTGCAACTTAGGTTGTCCACGCCACGGGCAGCGATTCGTCTAAGAGGCACGGATTTCCGTCCCTTTAGAGATAGGTACACAGCCTGAGGAACGGAGAAGGAGAATTGGGGACGTTTGTGCAAGGAAACAACCAAGCCAAAAACCCGTAACAAATTGGGGATGGAAACTCCAGCATGTGCGAGTGTTGTGGTGTAGCAAGTCAACGCCTCACGTGTGGAAAATCAATGCCGTAGGTGAGAAGCGGAGAAGCCCGGGGGAATGCAGCGATGAAGGAATCCCCATGCTGCACCGTGATTGGCCGGTTTCCAGGCAGGTTCCACCTTCTCCTCTCCACAGTCACAGCACCACTGGCCGCACCACTAGCAGCATCGTTTGTGGTGCTGTGGGTGTGGTGCAGGGTGGCGGGGTGGATGCCGGTCGCCATGATGTGTCGCACCCACTCCGCTGCTGATCCGTCCAGTAGTGGCATCTGAGGACAGAAGAAGGCGAGGTTTCAGAAGGCGGGATCTGACAAGGCAAGGGTCAAACTGTTTTTGATCTGTTTGCATAACTGAACAAATTTCTTCTGTTTCATGATAACAAAACAACCATTTCACAATTTCCACAAGAAAGCTACTAAGGCGGGAATCTAGACCTCCCATAGAATCTCACCACTGTACACTGCACAACCCTTCAGGGTGCGCCACTCTTACCCGCCAGTGTAGCTCTCACTCTTCCCATGCGTCTCACCCGCCTGTCCTCACCTCACCTCACCTCACCTCACCTCACCTCACCTCACCTCGCCAGCGCCCTCCACACGAATCAAGCAGTTGTCCACGCCACACCCCTCCAGAGCCGACAGCAGATGCTCCACCGTTGCCAACCTCACTTCACTCTGTTCACTTCCCCCAGAAGAACTGGACGGAGCAGCAGCAGCAGCAGCAGCAACAGTGGAGAGCCGCGTGTCCACCACACTCCACACATCTGCACCGATCTCCACCACTCTCCCTCCTCCTCCATCCCCTTCTCCCCCTCCTCCATCCCCTTCTCCCCCTCCTCCATCCCCCCCAAGTACCATGTGGAACACCCGTCCCGAGGCAGCAGGGGCGGGCAGCAGAGTGACGGTGGTGGGACGGCCCAGATGCAGCCCCACGCCTGACACCGTTACTGGCGCCCTCAGCGTGCCCTGCCACTCGCCTGTCTGCCAGGGGCGCGGCAGCAGGGGGAAACGTGGGGAGGGCGCATTTGGCAGCAACAATTGTGTGGATGGAAAGGCACGGGAAAGGGGGAGAGGGGGAAAGGAGAGGGAGGGACGGTGGTGGGACGGCCCAGATGCAGCCCCAGGCCTGACACCGTTACTGGCGCTTTCAGCGTGCTCTGCCACTCACTTGTCTGCCGGAGGGGTTTGGGACAGGGGGAAGGGGGAAGAGAAAGGGGGAAGAGAAAGGGGGAGGAGGACTCGATTTTGACAGACGGAGGAAGAGTAGGAGAGGAGTGGAAAAGAGGAGAAGAAGAAAGAAATGTGGAATTTGGAGGGTGGGGGCATCCCATTCCCGGAAGACTTGGCTCGGCGCGCTTCACTCACGGGTTGGCTCAGCGCGTCCCACGACTGTGACGACGCACGCGCCAATGGCGACAGGGTGGCAAACGAGCGACGCAATAGCGGGGATGCAACCCTCGCCGCGATCCTGGTGCCCACCAATCCCAAGGCTCTAAGCGAATGAAGTTGGCACCCCATGTGATCAGAGATTTCGGAACTTTCGCGACTATGAGAAGGATAAAGAGATGCCTGCGAGGACGGTGACGGTAATAAGTGAAGGCGCGAACGCCGTGCGACGGTGCGACGTGTGAGAGATGGCGCGAGTGCTACCAGCAGTAGTACCGATGAGAGGTGCAGCGGAGTTTGCGGAATGGGTGAGATCGACTGACACGTGGCGAGTCGGGCCAGGAATGGCGGGCGATACGCGGAGAGCCACCGCCACTGCGGCGGACATGGTTGGGCGCGCAGGAGGAGCGGAAAGAGGGGCGGAACGGGGAACGGAAGGGGGCGGAAGGCCCTCGTGTGAGGAGCAGGAACAGCGAGAAAGAGGTCGCGACTCTTGAATGGTTAGGGCGTAGTGTGATATTTTTCTAGGTTCAGAAAACAGGTCGAACTTTGAATGTTACCGCTTTCCTTAATATCGCGAAAGATGTGTGACGAAAGACTTCTCTTATGAACACATGGCAAATGTGACCTACTTTTCTGAACTCGACTCGAGTGAATGCATTAAAGCCCGAGTCCAAAATTGCGGGCCGCGCGGGTCAAGCTTTTAAAACTTGACGAACTAGTGTTTTCAAGGTTTGACAAAAAGCGTGCCTGCAATTTGGGACTTTTGGGAACTGAACCAACCCCCAGGGCGAAATACGAGGGCGGGCTGGGTTTGGCGAAAAAAACGAAAAAAGCGAAATCGGAATCTTTCGCCAAAACCCTCACCACAAAAACCCCCTCGCGTCAACCTTTTAAAACTTGTGCAATTTGGGCTGCCGGCTTTAACGTGGGCGTGTACAGTGAATGGAATGTGATGGAATGTGTGTAGTTTTGGGCACTCACGATAAATGGGCGCATTTCACGAATCTTTCGCGATACAATAAACTCTCCGATGAAAATGCAGTCGGTATGTTGGCGTGACACGCTGTCAAGGGAATCATACCTGGTAAGGACGTGTCTCAAACGAGCAATTCCACGCGGGTCCGACGCGGATCTGACGGACCGGCTCGAGAACCAGCGCGTGAACCAGCAACGGACTGGACCAGGGTTTGGGCTTCACTTACCGTTATAGCGTTAGAATAGCACTACAACGGTGCCTTCGATTTGGTCGCCAGACCAGTCCGCCTCTGGTAAAAATACAGTCATTTCACATAACAGGTATTATCGTAATTTTCGCGCAAGATTATCACGGAAGCTTCAACGGGCATATAAACAAGGGCAACTCAATTTCAGCAAATAATTGTGTCGTCGTCTTTACTGCAATTCACGACGACTGTAGCAACACATCAAGCAGACCAGTCCGCTTCTGGTCCACGGCTGGTCTGCCAGAAGGGTCCGTCGGACCGGACTTCGGACCAAGCATGCACATTTTAGCAACAGACTAGGACCGTGCAAACCAGTCACATTGAGACGCCCTCTAACCTACTCCCTCCCTAGGGGAGGCTCGGCGCCCCCTGTAAGGTCGAACATTCAAATTCGACCTTGAAGGCGCGGTACATAGTTGTTCAAAAACTGTTCATGTCCTGTTCAACAGGTAGACCTACTGAGTTATCATGTTAACCAATACATGATAAATCAGTATTGTTGTATATTTGTGAACGACTTGACCAATAAGAAGGCGATGTCACAAAGTACAGGCAGGAATGAATGAACTAGCAGCATGATGGGTACAAGTAGGAAACCCTAATCTGGGTTGTACCCCATATGGGCTACCCCACTACAGCCTACACAATAAGCAGCATATATGTTTGACACACCCCCATAGGCAAAGTGGGGGGGAACAAGAGGTCACACGACCAGTCAAGAAAGGCAAAGCAAGCTCAGGGTGGATCACAAAGTCACCACGCATTCTGAGCCTAAGCAAAGGGCCACAAGGCCAGTTCACATGCAGAGGTATATATGCAACAACACAGTACAGTGATCACTACCTAGCAAGAGCAAGCATGCAGGTATATATACATAGATCACAGTACAAGCAAAGCCTACAGCAAGTGAGGAAACGTAGGCACGAGGCCCAACAAAGTACAAAAGCGCTGATGATCACCAGACGGAAGTGCCTTGGTGAATATATCAGCAGTGTTGGCACTCGTGGCCACGTGAGCAAGACGAAGCTGACCACGCTGCTGCAACTCTCGAGCCAGAAAGTAACGCAGAGCGATGTGCTTCGTTCTGTGCTCCAGTCTGTGCTCCTAACACAAGGCAATGGCGGCCTTGTTGTCGACGTACAGAACTGGAGGAGAACGAGGCCTCTCTCCCAAGTCAGTCAGCAGGTAGGTGAGCCAGCGCAACTCCTGAGCAGCCATGGCTGTGGCGTAGATCTCAGCCTCACAACTGGAGCTGAGAACACAAGATGAGCGAGTAGAACGCCAAGAAACAGAGCCAGAGCCAAGGCTGAAGGTGTAACCCTGTGACGACCTCTGCGTAGCCTGGTCGTCAACCCAAGAAGCGTCTGAGTGTCCAGTGAGGACAACGTCGCTCCGTCCTCCAAGCACGAGCCCCATGCCCGATGTACTGCACAAGTAGCACAGTACCCTCTTCGCAGCATCCATGTGCACCTTTCGGTGCCGACCAGGAGCCACGTAGCGAGCCAAAAGGCCAAGAGGGTACGCAAGGTTAGGTCGAGTGCAGGCCATCAGGTACATGAGGCAGCCCACTAGCTCTGCGTAAGGACCACTCGACTCTACGGACTCGTCCGAAGGTGGAGCTGAGAGTGAGTGACCTGTAGCAAGAGGAGTGGACTGTGCGGAGGACCAGGTGAAGCCGAAGTGCTGAAGGACCTGCTGCACCATGTGTGACTGAGTCAGTGTGATGGTGCGGCGTGCTCTGTCCCGGGTGATATGCAAGCCAAGGTAACTGCGCAGCTCACCCAGGTCTGTGTGTAAAGAATAGAACGAGAATGGGTGTGACTAACAAGAAAGGGAGTACAAATATGAAACCTTAGAGTTCTGTACCCCCTAAGGCTAAACCCACTGTAGCCTACAAAGCTACAACATGCATAATGTTTGACACACCCCCATAGGCAAAGTGGGGGAGAACAAGGGGTCACAAGACCAGTCAAGCAAAGCAAAGCAAGCTCAGGGTGGATCTCAATGTCACCACACATTCTGAGCACAAGTTCAAGGCCAGTTCACATGCAAGGTTACATATATATAACGCTAAACAAGCAAGGGCAGGTATATATATGTAACAGTACAAGCAAGGTCAAGAAGTAAGCAAGTGAGGCAAGGTAGGCACAAGACCTAACAGAGTACAGAAGCGCTGATGATCACAAGGCGCGAGTGCCTTAGTGAAGATATCAGCAGTGTTGGCCTCAGAGGCCACGTAAGCAAGGCGCAGCTGACCACGCTGCTGCAGCTCACGAGCAAGGAAGTAGCGAAGAGCGATGTGCTTCGTTCTGTGCTCCAGTCTGTGCTCCCGACACAAGGCCAGCATGGCCTTGTTGTCTACGTACAGCACTGGAGGAGAACGAGGCGGCTCTCCCAGGTCAGTCAGCAGGTAGGTGAGCCAGCGTAACTCCTGTGCAGCCATGGCCCCTGCGTAGATCTCAGCCTCACAACTGGAGCCGAGAACAGAAGACGAGCGGGTAGACCACCACGAAGAAGAGCCGGAACCAAGGCTGAAGGTGTAACCCTGTGACGACCGCTGCGTAGCCTGGTCGTCGGCCCAAGAAGCGTCTGCGTGACCAGTGAGGACCACTGGACTCTGCCCTCCAAGCACAAGCCCCATGCCCGACGTACTGCACAAGTAGCGCAACACCCTCTTCGCTGCAGCCATGTGCTCTGGTCTGTGTCTCCCAGGAGCAACATAGCGTGCCAAAATGCTAAGAGGGTATGCAAGGTCAGGTCGAGTGCAGGTCATCAGGTACATGAGGCAGCCAACAAGCTCTGGGTACGGGCCACTCGACTCTACGGACTCATCCGAAGGCAGAGCTGAGAGCGAGTGGCGTGTAGGCAGAGGAGTGGCCTGAGGCGAGGAGTACGTGAAGCCGAAGCGCTGAAGGACCTGCTGCACCATGTGTGACTGAGTCAGGGTAATGGTGCGCTGTGCTCTGTCCCGGGTGATCTGCAAGCCAAGGTAGCTGCGCAGTTCACCCAGGTTTGTGCACGTGTGTCTCTTCTGCAGCTCGGACTTCACGTAGGCAAGTCCAGCAGTGTCAGCTGTAGCAAAGACCAAGTCGTCGACGTACACGAGGATGTAGAACGGCGGCAAGGAAGAGTCGGTGCGCAGAAATAGCGACGGGTCGGCAGTAGAAGGAGCAAACCCAAGAGCCGCAATTGTAGTCCTCAGTGTGTCGTGCCACTCACGAGGCGCCTGGCGGAGACCGTAGACTGGCTGCCGGAGGCTCCACTGGGTGCCAGGAGGAAAAGTCCCAGTGAAGCCAGGTGGGCGGCGCAGTCAGATCTCCTCGTGCAGGCTGCCCTGCAAGAAAGCAGTGCTGAAGTCAAGGGAGTGAAGCTCGTAGTCTCGGTGAGCGGCTATGTGCAGCAGTACCCGAAGAGTGGTCATCTTCGGGGTGGGAGAGAAGGTCTGAAAGTAGTCAACTCCCTGCCGCTGACTGAAGCCACGAGCCACGTAACGCGCCTTGAAGACAGGCGGAGAACCCGGCGGCCGCTTCACCCTGAAAATCCACATGCCACTGACGATGTTCGCCCCAGGCGGGGGAACCTCGTCAACGTAGGTGCCTGTGAACTTCCAGGAAGCCATCTCTGCGTCCATGGCTGCCTGCCACTGAGAGGAGTAGGGACCCTCTATCGCCTCCGCGTAAGAGCGCGGAGTCGGGATGTCAAGTGCATCCGGGTCTCCCTCAGGGGCAAGCAGCATGGACACGAGATGAGGTGAAGCAGCAGCCAAGCACTGGAACTCCTCCTGCCTGTCCTCAAGGACGTCCGTGCCAAGAGCACACTCACCTCCGACGGACGGAGGACAGACAGACTCAGACTCAACAACAAGACTGGCAGCGTAGTCTAGACGACAGCGAGCAGCGAAGTCGACAAGCTCAGCAACTAGAGCAGACGCAGCAGTAGACTCAAAGGAAGGGTCAGTGACGACAGTAGCAAGGAGACGCGTGACAGTAGGACGCGCATCACGAAAGGAGTCCGACTCAGGGTCAGGAAGGTCAGGAAGAGAGGACGCGGGAGGAGAAGGCAAAGGGGCACGCAGAGGAGCAGTGGAAGGACGCAGAGACATCCGGTGCGTGCCGGGGACAGGGGGAGGACGCTGACGCGAACCACGACCACTAGTGCGAGCAGCACGGACAGGCGACGCAGGGCGAGACGCAGGCTCACGACGCTCAGCAAGACCTCCAGTAGGACCAGTGTAGGGAGAAGGAGAAGGAAGCGGGGAGGCCGGCTGTAACAGCGACTCAGACTGGACAGGAGGCGGACACACGAAGGGAGGAGCAGGACCAAGAGAGGACGGAAGACCAAGAACCTGCTCAAGGAGCGGAACGAAGTACGGCCGGGGCCGCGCAGCGCCACCAGTGCCAGCAGGAACAGCACCAGCACCCCCAACGGGAGCACCAGCACCAGGAGTACCCCCAGCTCCAGCAGCTCCAACTCCAGCACCCTCAGCAGCACCAGCGCCAGTAGCACCTCCAGCGCCAACACCCCCAGTAGCTCCAGCTCCAGTCGGACCACCCGAAGACGCAGCAGCTCCAGCTCCAGGAGCACCAGCAGCACCAACGCCAGTAGCACCAGTAGCACCACCAGCTCCAGCAGGAGGAGCACCCGTAGGCCCAGCAGCTCCAGTACACCCTATACAACCACCTCTGGGACCCTCGGCACCAGCACCCTCAGCAGCAGCAGAACCTCCAGCGTCCGCAGCACCACCAGCTCCAGCACCAGGAGCACCCGTAGGCCCAGCAGCTCCAGTACACCCTGTACGAGCACCTCCGGGACCCGCTGCACCAGCACCCTCAGCAGCAGCAGAACCTCCAGCGTCCTGAGTACCGCCAGCTCCAGGAGCACGACTCCAGCGCCGGGCAAACCACTCACGCAGCTCCTGTGGAGAGAGTAGCTCCCGCCGGGACGAAGCACCCGAAGAACCGCCAGGCCCAGCACCACCAGACGCCTCACGAGTAGGCCCAGCACCCTCAGGCTCCGGACTCCGAGACACAGCACCCCCAGGCTCAGCACCCCCAGGCGCAGCACCCCCAGGCTCAGCACCCCAAGACGCAGCACCCCCAGGCTCAGCACCCCCAGTCGCAGCACCCCCAGACCCAGCACCCCCAGGCTCAGCACCCCCAGCAGCACCAGAGTCAACAGCTACCTCGACAGGCTCGACTGCATCTACCTGGGACACACCTGAGGGAGCAGGACCCTGAGGGGGGAGGGGGTCTACCGGAGGGGGACCTGGCGTAAGGAAGAGCGGCGGGGGAGGGAGGGACGCAGTGCGGTAGGGGAAGAGACGGTAGTAGGGAACCGACTCGTCAAAGGTGACGTCCTGAGAGGACAGAACACGGCGCGAGGTGGGGTGGTAGAACTGCCAGCCAGGCGCGTCAGGAAGGAAGCCAAGGAAGACGCAGGGAACAGCACGAGAGGACAGCTTGTCCGCAGACAAGTCGCGGACAAACGCCCTAGATCCCCAGACACGGAACGCAGACGCATCGCCAACCTTCCCCGTCCACAGTAAAGCAGGGGAGGTCTCCGGCCTGGAGACCCGGGGGTGAAGGTTGATCTGATGCGCCGCGTACCGAACCGCAAACGGCCACAGAAAATGGGGGGCAGCCGCATGGACCATGGACGTACGAGCGATGTCCAAGATCATGCCAATGCGGCGCTCTGCAATCCCATTCTGCTGTGGAGGTCTGGCGGAAGCGTGAAGGTCTGGCGGATGCCTCGTGCACGACAGAAGGCCCGCAGAAGGTCAGAGGAGAACTCTCCGCCTCGGTCGGAGTGCAGACGCAGAACAGGAAAGTCAGAGCCGAAACTCTCTCTCGGAGCTGGAGACGAGCTGCGCGGATCCAGGCGATCAACACCTCAGTGACGTCACCCTTGCTACACAAGGGGAAGACTGTGGTGTAACGCGAGTAGTCGTCGACGACCAGCAGGAAGTAACGCTCATGACCCTGTCCACGGACGCGGGCGGGGCCCCACACGTCCATGTGAAGCGTCTGCAGCGGAGCCTCTGTCGGAGGAAACTCGGAGGAGTGAGGGGCAGCGCGCTGCCGCCCCTCGACGCAGGGAACGCAGGTGGGGGCAGGCCCCGGAGGAAGGGGAGGGAGGGACCGGGGGAGGCCAGAGACAAGAAGACGGGAAGCCATGCCTCGAAGACGAGGCAGGGAGGGGTGACCAAGGCGGTGGTGCCAGAGGAGAGTCCGGTGGGACAGGAGACGACACGAGCAGGGGGCAGACTCAGGACCAGACCTGGACTTCGCTGCAAACACCTGACCCGACGCCGCTACCTGAGCAGACTCAGCGACTGGAGGAGACTCAGTAGTCAGTGTGTACAGGCTCGACCCCGGCCGACGGGTAAACGTGGCCAAGTGTCGGCCCGTGTCCGCACACGTGCAGTGAGTCACCCGCTGACGAGCAGGGGTGAACTGGTCAACTCCTCCATCCTGTAGGTCAGCACCCGCCACCAAGTTCGTAGAGAACGAGGGGAGGTAAAGACCCGACAGGGAGCCAGACGGGACCGCTGGACACGGTAGGACAGTGGAGTAGTGGGCAAGGACAGGACCCCCAGAGGGGTCCGCCAGGGAGACTGCAACGGGCCGACTGAGCGGCGTGAGAGTGGTGCAGTCTCGAAAGAAGGAGCGGGAAGCACCCGAGTCAAGGGTGAAGGTGTGGGTGGCAGGTGACGACGCAGTACCTGAGAGCGCAGACTCACCGGCACCTGGGGCGGCAGACGCACTGGCACCTAGAGCAGCAGCCTCACAAGCACCTAGCGCAGCAGCCTCTATGCCTGGGTCAGGCGGAAAACACCGGTAACAGTCACCCTCATCACTAATAGTCACAGCATACATGGCAGCAAGAATAGCATCATAATCAAGATCAAAGATCGCAACACCCGCCCTAGACAGCTCGCCCCAGCGAGGGATCTCAGTAGCGTCGGGGAACTGGTGACGCCACGCGTCCGTCAGACGGCCGAAGCAGCGCTGGGTGGAGTGCGCCCCCCCACACTGCTCACCCGTGCGGTCGCCGGTACGGAGAACGTAGGTACAGGGGCCAGCACCCCCGCCCCGCTGACGAGCAGTGTACCACTCACTAAGGTGCTGGGGGGAAGGGGTCTCACGGGTACGCTGCTGCTGCTGCTGCTGCTGGCGCGTACCACCACCGGAGCCAACCCTCTGTGCAGCGCCACCCCGACCAGCTCCACCTCCTCCGGCGCCACCTCCTCCACTACCGCCACCTCCGCCACCTCCGCTCCCACCGCCACCGCCGCCTCCGCCTCCACTGCCGCCACCGACACCCCCACCCCCACCACCACCCCCACCGCCACCCCCACCCCCTCCACCACCTCCACCTCCGCCTCCACCGCCCCCGCCAGCTCCTCCAGCACCCTTGCCCCCCTTGCCCTTGCCAGGGCGGCGTCTCCCGCTAGGGGCAGACGCCGCAGCGACCGACTCAAGACCAACGAGGTCGGCCGCAGCAGCAGAGGCAACAGAGGGCAGGAGGGGAGAGGGGGAGCACCCCTCAAAGACAGGGGTACGAGGGTCACCACGAGAGGCTCCTACAGCGACTATGCTCTTCTCTGCCGCTAGAAGGCGCTCCTCGAGGAGGTCAACGGTGAGGGTGGTGGGGCAAACAGAGAGAAAGTGGTCCCTGACCGGGCAAAGGGTGTCAGGGAGCCGGGTGACTATGTAGTAGAGGGTGATGTACATGGGGGGGGGGGGTTCTTGGCGCAGAACTCAGCAGGAAGCGCAGCGCGGTAGCGAGTGTCACTAGTGCGAAGGTGCGTAATGAGGTCAGCGACAGTGGGAAAAGCGGCGAGGTCAGGGAAGAGGTACGGTAGGATGAGGCGGCTAAGCGCAGCAGTGGCAGGGGAAGAGTAGCGTGCAACTACAGCGTCGTACAAGGTCTTAGCACTCTTGTACTGGCTAAAGTGCGCACGCTCAGCGGTCGGCAAGTGGCGGCGCACAGCAAGGCGGGCAGCAGCATCGCGCGTGGCCCACTGTGAGCGAACAGTGGGGTCAGCATCAGCAGCAGGTGCAGGAGAGGCACCAGAAGTGAGGTCAAAGAGGGAGAGACCGTCTGCCCTATCGCTCAGCAGGAAAAGCTGCAGGTCATCTACCCAGACGTCAAAGTCAATGGCCCGACCCTCAGCGTCAAAAGTGAGGACACTAGGGGCAGCCATGACAGCAGTAGACTAGCAGCGCGAGCAGCAGGCAAGGGCAGTGCAGTGGTGGAGGCGCTGCTCTTACCGGGCAGGCGAGAAGGACCGAGGCTCGCCGGCAGGAACAGGGCCGCGACGGCAGTAACGGCGGCTCGGCGGCTCGGCGGCAGCGGCGGCTCGGCAGCTCGGCAGCTCGGCGGCAGTAGCTGCTCGGCGGCAACCGCGGCTCGGCAGCTCGGCGGCAACGGCGGCTCGGCGGCGCCTGCAGCTCGGCGGCAACGGCGGCTCGGCGGCGCCGGCGTCTCGGCGGCTCGGCTGCTCGGTGGTGGCGGCGGAGCCATGAAGGGCGGCAGGGCCGCGGACAGGAGGCGGCGGGGCCACGAAGGGTGGCTGCGGAGGGCGGCGCCGGGGTCGCACGGGTGGGGCGACGGGGTCGCGGGCGGCTGCGACGACGGGGTCGCGGGCGGCTGCGACGACGGGGTCGCTGGCGGCTGCGGCGACGGGGTCGCAGGCGGCTGCGGCGACGGGGTCGCGGGCGGCTGCGGCGACGGGGTTGCGGGCGGCGCGAAGGGCGACGGGGCCGCGAAGGGCGGCGGTGGGGTCGCGGGCGGCTGCGACGAAGCCGCGAGGGGCGGCGCCGGGGCCGCGAGGGTGGGGCCGCGGGGTCGCGAGGGTAGGGCGACGGGGCCAGCAGAGGCGGTGCCGGGGCCGCGAGAGCGGCGAGAAGGGGCCGCGAGGGCGACGCGACGGGGCCGCAAGGGCGGCGCGACGGGGCCGCTAGGGGCAGTGAGAGGGGAGCGCGTCTCGGGCAGGGACGGAGTGCGCTCCGGGCAGGAAAAAAAAAAAAAAGTCGGTGGGCCCTAGGAACAGTTCCCACGAGGGAACCTGCTCTATACCATGTGAAGAATGGAACGAGAATGGGTGTGACTAACAAGAAAGGGAGTACAAATATGAAACCTTAGAGTTCTGTACCCCCTAAGGCTAAACCCACTGTAGCCTACAAAGCTACAACATGCATAATGTTCGACACTGTCCACGTGTGTCTCTTCTGCAACTCCGACTTCACCAGAGCGAGAGCCTCAGTGTCAGCAGTAGCAAAGACCAAGTCGTCGACGTACACGAGGATGTAGAACGGCGGCAGCGAAGTGTCGGTGCGCAGAAATAGCGACGGGTCAGCAGTCGAAGGAGCGAACCCAAGAGCTGCAAGTGTAGTCCTCAGTGTGTCGTGCCACTTACGAGGCGCCTGGCGGAGACCGTAGACTGGCCGCCGGAGGCTCCACTGGGTACCAGGAGGGAACGACCCAGTGAAGCCAGGTGGGCGGCGCAGCCAGATCTCCTCGTGCAGGCTGCCCTGTAAGAAGGCTGTGCTGAAGTCAAGAGAGTGAAGCTCGTAGTCACGCTGAGCTGCAACGTGCAGCACCCGAAGAGTGGTCATCTTCGGGGTAGGGGAGAAGGTCTGGAAGAAGTCAACTCCCTGCCGCTGACTGAAGCCTCGTGCAACATAACGAGCCTTGAAGACACGCGGAGAACCCGGCGGCCGCTTCACCCTGAAAATCCACACGCCATCGATTATGTTCGCTCAAGGAGGAGGAACCTCGTCGACGTAGGTGCCTGTCTGAGGACGGACAGACTCAGACTCAGCAATAAGGCTTGCGGAGAAGTCTAGACGACAGGCAGCAGCAAAGTCAACAAGCTCAGCGACTAAGGCAGACGCAGCAGCAGACTCAAACGACGGGTCAGTGACAACAGTGGCAAGCAGACGCGTGACAGTAGGGTGCTCAGCACAAAACCGGTCAGACTCAGGGTCGGCAACGTCAGGCAGAGAGGACGCAGGGGGAGACGGCAGAGGAACAGACTGCGGAGCAGAGGAAAGACGACGGACAGCCGGCTGACGCGAACGAGGAACACGACGACCGGAACGACCAGGACGAACAGGCGAGACAGGACGCGACGCAGGCTCACGACGCTCAGCAAGACCACCAGGCTGCTCAGTGTAAGGAGGAGGAGCAGGGAGCGGTGAGCCAGGCAGTAACGGAAGACCAGTAGACGACGGAAGGGTAAGAACCTGACGAAGAACAGAGTCAGGCGGCGGCAGAGACGACGGAGACGGCGGAGCGAAGAACAGTCGTGTCGGCGCAGCTGCACCAGCTCCGGCAGCTCCAGCAGCTCCAATGGCCCCAGCACATCCAGTAGCTCCAGCACCTCCAGCAGCTCCAGAACCTCCAGCGCCAGCACCACCAGCAGCAGCACCCCCAGAACCAGTACCTCCAGTCCTAGGGTCGCCAGCCTCAAGGTCTCCAGCAGCAGCACCCCTAGAACCGGCACCTCCAGTCCTAGGGTCTCCAGCCTCAGTGTCTCCAGCAGCAGCACCCCCAGACGCAGCACCTCCAGCCCCAGCAGCTCCAGTACCTCCAGTACGAGCACCTCCGGGACCAGCGACTCCAGCACCTCCTGTAGACACAGCACCACTCCCAGCTCCAGCGACGACAGCAGAAACACCTCCAGCGGTAGAGCCCCGAGCTCCAGCAGCGCGACCCTGACGGCGAGTGTACCACTCGTGCAGCTGCTGCGGGGAGAGAGGCGCACGCGGACGAAGGCGGCTACTCCAAGGAGACCGCACAACAGCAGACTCAGTACCCGCAGGCGCCGCACCCCTAGACTCAGCACTCTCAGGCTCAGCACCCCCGGACGCAGCACCCCCAGGCATAGCACCTCCAGTCTCTGCACGCACAGGCTCAGCACCTCTAGCAGGCAAAGAACCAGCACCACTCCCAGCTCCAGTGACGTCAGCAGAAACACCTCCAGCAGTAGAGCCCCGAGCCCCAGCAGCGCGACCCTGACGGCGACCGTACCACTCGTGCAGCTGCTGTGAGGTGAGAGGCGTACGCGGACGAAGGCGGCCACTCCAAGGAGACCGCGCACCAGCAGTCGCAGTACCCTCAGGCGCCGCACCCCCAGACTCAGCACCCCCAGGCTCCTCACGCTCAGGCTCAGTACCTCCAGGCTCAGCACCCTCAGACTCGGCACCCCCAGGCTCAGCACCTCCAGGCTCCTCACGCTCAGGCACAGCACCCCCAGACTCCGCACCCCCAGGCTCAGCACCCCCAGGCTCCTCTCGCTCGGGCTCCGTACCCCCAGGCTCAGCACCCCGAGCAGGACTACCCCCAGCAGGACCTGAGTCACCAGTGACCTCAACAGGCGCAGGCACAGGAGGATCTACCTGAGAAACACCTGAAGGAGCAGGACCTGGCGCGGGGAGGGGGTCTACCTGGGAAGGACCTGGAGCGAGAAAGAGCGGCGGGGGGGGGCGAGGGGCAGTGCGGTAGGGAAAGAGACGGTAAAAGGGGACGGACTCGTCAAAAGTGACGTCCTGAGACGCAAAGACACGGCGCGAGGCGGGGTCGTAAAACTGCCAGCCAGGCGCGTCAGGAGGAAAACCAAGGAAGACGCAGGGAATGGCGCGGGCAGAGAGCTTGTTCGTGGTGAGATCGCGGACAAAGGCACGAGCACCCCAGACCCGGAAACGCGACGCATCGCCAACCTCCCCCGTCCACAGCAGTGTGGGCAAGGTCTCCGGCAAGGAGACACGAGGCCAGAGGTTGAGCTGATGCGCGGCGTACCGGACCGCAAACGGCCACAGAAAATGGGGAGCTGCCGCATGGATCATGGAGGTACGAGCGACCTCCATGACTAAGCCAATGCGGCGCTCAGCAACCCCATTCTGCTGCGGAGAGGCCGGAAGCGTGAACGACTGGGTGATGCCGTGCTCCTCACAGAAGGCTCGCAAGAGGTCGGAGGTGAACTCACCACCTCTGTCAGAGTGCAGACGCAAGACAGGAAAGTCCCGCTCAAACCGCTCGCGGAGCTGGAGACGAACAGCGCGGATCCAGGGGATCAGGACAGCAGGGACATCCGCCTTGCGCTGCAAGGGGAAGACCGTGGTGTAACGCGTGTAGTCGTCGACAACCAGCAGGAAGTACTGCTCGCGGCCCTGTCCCTGGACGCGGGCTGGGCCCCACACGTCCAGGTGGAGAGTCTGCAGCGGAGCCTCTGTGGGAGGGAACGAGGAGGAGTGAGGAGCGGCGCACTGCCGCCCCTCGACGCAAGGAATGCAGGGCGGCGCAGGCGAGGGAGGGAGGGCAGGCAGAGACCTGGGAAGACCAGAGACTAGGGAGCGAGAGTGCATGCCACGAAGGCGAGGCAGGGAGGGGTGACCAAGGCGGTGGTGCCATAGGAGAGTGTCGTGCGACAGGCGACGACACTCACACTAGGAAGCTACCTGAGCAGACGCGTACAGCTGAGGAGACAAAGTGGCGTGACGCGACACAGTGGTGAGGGTGTACAGACTGGACCCAGGCGCACGTGTGAACGTGGCCAGGTGGCGGCCGATCTGAGAGCACGTGCAGTGTGTCACCCGCTGTCCTCCAGGAGTAAAGGTGTCAACCCAGTGATCCTGAAGGACGGCGGTGCTCACCAAGTTCGTAGAGAATGAGGGGAGGTGGAGACCAGACAGCTCACCAGACGGGACCGCCGGACACGGAAGCACAGTGGTAGACCGTGCAAGCACTGAGTCCCCAGAGGGGTCAGCCAGTGAGACAGGGACAGGTGCAGGGAGGGGTGTGACCGTGGTACTGTCGCGAAAGAAACAGCGGGAAGCACCAGAGTCAAGTGTAAAGGTGTGCAAGGCCTCAGCAGGTGCAGTACCAGAGAGAGCAAACTCACTAGCACCTAGAGCAGCAGCCGCTATACCAGGGTCAGGGGGCACAAACAGCTAACAATCACCCTCAGAAGTACCAGTCAAAACATACATGGCAGTAAGGATAGTGTCATAGTCTAAGGCAAATATATCTACTCCGTCCTGAAGCAGCTCTAGCCAGAGGGGTAGCTCAGTCTCGTCGCCAAACCGTGCTCGCCAAGCGTCGCTCAGACGGGAGAAGCAGCGGGACTCTGTGTGACTAACTGTCCCGCAAGTCTGACCAGCTCGATCACCTGTGCGAATAACGTACGGGCAGCGAGCAGTAGTCCTACACCCCCAACTCTGAGCGTACCACTCATGCAGCTGCCGGGGCGTAAGGGTCTCGCGCGGGCGCCGCTGCAGCTGCATCTGGCCACCGCCAGGAACTCCGCACTGACCAGCTCCACCACGACTGCTACTGCAGCCGCCGCCACCTCTCCGAGACGCACAACGCTGAGCGTACCACGCATGAAGCTGCTGGGGTGGAAGGGTCTCGCTCGGACGCCGCTGCAGCTGGATCTCGCCACCGCCAGAAACTCCGCACTGAACAGCTCCACCGCGACTGCAACTATGGTCGCCGCCACCACTCCCACTGCCGCCACCGCCGCCGCCACCACTCCCACCGCTACTACGAAGGGAAGTCATAGCGGGTAAGCAAGGAGGCGTGCGAGGAGGAGGGCGGTACGGAGGGAAGACAGCAGCACGAGCAGCAGCAACAGCAGTAAGAGCAGTAGAGCGGCCCGGTGAGGCTAGGCTGCAGCACCTCCAGCACTCCTAGCAGCACCTCCACCAGCAGCAGTAGTAGCACGAGCAGGAGGGCGGATCGGGTCGGGTAGGGCGGCTCGGCTCGGCCTGGGCGGCGCGAGCAGCAGGGCGCGCTTCGTGCAGGGCAGCAGGGCGCGACGCGCGGGGCTGCAGAGCGCGGCGCGCGGGCTGCCGTAGGGCGCGACGCGCGGGGCAGCAGAGGCGCGACGCGCGAGCCGCAAGGCGGACGGGCGACGTGACGGGCAGGCAGCCCGTACGGGCGACGCGACGGGCTGGGACAGCCCGTACAGGCGACGCGACGGGCAGGCAGCCTGTACGGGCGACGCGACGGGCTGGGACAGCCCGTACGGGCGACGCGACGGGCAGGCAGCCCGTACGGGCGACGCGACGGGCTGGGACAGCCCGTAAGGGCAACGCGACAGGCAGGCACGGCGGACGGGCGACGCGACGGGCTGGGACAGCCCGTACGGGCGACGCGACGGGCAGAGGCAGGGCAGACGGGCGACGCGACGGGCTGGGACAGCCCGTACAGGCGACGCGACGGGTAGAGGCGGGGCAGACGGGCGACGCGATGGGCTGCAGGGGCGCACGACGCCAGGCAGAGCAGAGCGTGCGTGGGGTAGCGCAACGCGGGGCAGGGCAGGGCGTGCGCGCGGGCGGCGCAGCGCAGGCAAGGCAAGGCAAGGCGCAGGCAAGGCAAGGCGCGGCGCAGGCAAGGCAAGGCAAGGTGCAGGCAAGGCAAGGCGCGCGCGGGCGGCGCAGCGCAGGCAACACGTGGGGCAGCTCAGTAACCACAACGGTAGGTGGGCCCGAAAAAAAACGGTCCTACGGACCTACTGCTCTGATACCATGTCAGAAACTATAGGCAGGAATGAATGAACTAGCAGCATGATGGGTACAAGTAGGAAACCCTAATCTGGGTTGTACCCCATATGGGCTACCCCACTACAGCCTACACAATAAGCAGCATATATGTTTGACAGGCGAACGCGGGTCAAGATGTTCGACCAGTACGTTCGTCAGAACAGGCATGTTGTACCACATCGCTGATCTAGAGAGCTAACGAAGTATGATTCCACGCGTCTCTTTCGTGGACCTATCTGTTGCTCGTGAGTGAGAGGCTGGCGACACTGATACGTGAGTCACAATTTGCATTGCTGTCGTAGTGCTGAAGGCGGGCTCTACATGTCGACAGAAATGCTTCTTGGACGAGGCGTGTCCATCAGCTTGTGTAACATGTTCCAAAATGTTTCCGTTGAGCAGGAATTTTTTACCAGCCTCGCTTGAACCCCGTACGAGCTGGTTTGGACGGATTGTGTCAAAAACTAGCAGCAGGAATGAATGCATTAAACAGAAAGTTTGGCACAAGTATAACCCTCACAGGGTTGTACCCCATATTGGCTACCTCACTACAGCCTACACAGCACAATATTCTGACACACCCCCATAGGCAAGGTGGGGGAGAACAAGCAGTCACAGAAAAGCAAAGCAAGCTCAGGGTGGATCACGAAGTCACCACACATTCCGAGCACAAGCAAATGGCCACAAGGCCAGTTCACATGCAGAGTTATAAAAAAGAGAGCAAACAGTACAGTGATCACAACCTAGCAAGTGTAAGCATGCAGGTATATATAATAGTACCAGCAAAGTCATGCAATGGGCAAGTGAGCAAACGTAGGCACGAGGCCTAGAGCAGTACAGAGACGCTGATGATCACCAGGCGGAAGTGCCTTGGTGAATATATCAGCTGTGTTGACCCGACTGGCCACGTAAGCAAGACCAAGCTGACCTCGCTGCTGCAACTCTCGAGCAAGGAAGTAACGCAGAGCGATGTGCTTCGTTCTATGCTCCAGTCTGTGCTCCTCACACAAGGCGATGGCGGCCTTGTTGTCTACGTACAGAACTGGAGGAGAACTAGGCCGCTCTCCCAAGTTAGTCAGCAGGTAGGTGAGCCAGCGTCACCTCTGTGCAGCCATGGCTCCTGCGTAGATCTCAACCTCACAACTGGAGCTGAGAACAGAAGACGAGCGAGTAGAACGCCAAGAAACAGAACCAGAGCCAAGGCTGAAAGTGTAACCCTGTGACAACCGCTGCGTAGCCTGGTCGTCAACCCAAGAAGCGTCTGAGTGCCCAGTGAGGACCACCTCTCGCCGTCCTCCAAGCACGAGCCCCATGCCCGATGTACAGCACAAGTAGCGCAACACCCTCTTAGCAGCCTCCCAGTGCTCTCGCCGGTGTCTCCCAGGCGCAACGTAGCGAGCCAGGATGCTAAGAGGGTACGCAAGGTCAGGTCGCGTGCAGGTCATCAGGTACATGAGGCAGCCCACAAGCTCTGGATATGGGCCACTCGGCTCTACAGACTCGTCCGAAGGTGGAGCTGAGAGCGAGAGACCGATAGGCAGAGGAGTGGACTGTGGTGAGGAGAACTGGAAGCCGAAGCGCTGAAGGACTACCTACTACACCATGTGTGACTGAGTCAGGGTGATGGTGCACCGTGCTCTGTCTCGGGTGATCTGCAAGCCAAGGTAGCTGCGCAGCTCACCCAGGTCTGTGCACGTGTGTCTCTTCTACAGCTCCGACTTTATAAGGGCCAGTGCCTCAGCGTCAGCAGTGGCAAAAACCAAGTCGTCGACGTACACGAGGATGTAGAACGGCGGCAGCGAAGTGTTGGTGCGCAGAAACAGTGGCGCGTCAGCAGTAGAAGGCGCAAACCCAAGAGCCGCAAGTGTCATCCTCAGTGTGTCGTGCCACTCATGAGGCGCCTGGCGGAGACCGTAGACCGGCCGCCGGAGGCTCCACTGGGTACTAGGAGGAAACGACCCACTGAATTTAGGTGGGCGGCGAAGACAGATCTCCTCGTGCAGGCTGCCCTGTAAGTACACTGTGCTGAAGTCAAGAGAGTGAAGCTCCTAGTCACGCTGAGCGGCAACGTACAGCAGCACCCGAAGAGTGGTCATCTTCGGGGTAGGGGAGAAGGTCTGGAAGAAGTCGACTTCCTGTCACTGACGGAAGCCTTGAGTAGCGTAACGAGCCTTGAAGACAGGCGGAGAACCCGGCGGCCGCTTCACCCATAAAATCCACATGCCATCGACTATGTTCGCCCCAGGAGTGCATCCGGGTCTCCCTCAGGTGCAAGCAGCCAGGCCACGAGATGAGGTACAGCAGCCGCAAGAGACTCAAAGTCAGCCTGCCTGTCCTCAAAGACGTCCGTGCCAAGAGCACACTCACCCCCGACGGATGGAGGACAGACAGACCCAGACTCAGCAACAAGACTGGTGGCGTAGTCTAGACGACACGTAGCAGCAAAGTCGACAAGCTCAGCAACTAAGGCAGACGCAGCAGTGGACTCAAACGACGGGTCAGTGACAACAGTAGCCAGAAGACGCGTGACAGTAGGGCTGGCAGCACGAACACGGTCAGACTCAGGGTCAGGAATCTCAGGAAGAGAGGACGCAGGAGGAGACGGCAGAGGGACGCGCTGTGGAGCAGAGGAAGGACGAAGTGCCATAGTGTGAGTACCTGGCACAGGAGGAGGACGCGGACGCGGGACACGACGAGCGGTGCGAGCAGTGCAAACAGGGGAGACAGGATGAGACGCAGGCTAACGACGCTCTGTAAGTGAGACTAGCTGCTCAGTGTAAGGAGACGGGGCAGGCAGTGGTGAGTCCGGGGGAGGGGCTGGCTACTTAGTGTAAAGAGGGGTGGCAGGCAACGGTGAGTCTGGCTGTAACGGCGTCTATCACAGGTCAGGCGGAGGACACAGTGAGGGAGGAGGAAGGGCAGTGGACGAAGGAAGACTAAGAACCTGACGGAGCACCGAGTCGGGCGGGAGCTCGGACAGCTGCGGCGGCGGCAAGAAGAGCCGTCGGTGTTGCACAGGGCCTCCAGCTCCAGCGCCTCCAGCACCAGCGTTGCCAGCTCTAGTGCCTCCAGTTCTAGTAGCTCCAGCTCCAGCGCCTCCAGCTCCAGTGCTTCTAGCACCAGCGCTGCCAGCTCCACTAACTCCAGCTCCAGCACCTCCAGCTCTAGAGCCTCCAACTCCTACGTCACCAGCGCTAGAATCCCCATCTCCCGCGCCCCCAGCTCCTGCGCGACTCCGACGGCGAAGCCACTCGCACAGCTGCTGTGGGGAGAGGGGCTCACGCCGCTGCACAGGGTCTCCAGCCCCAGTGTCCCCAGCGTCAGCATCTCTAGTGCCAGCGCCTCTAGCTCCGGTGCCTCCAGTTCCAGCACCTCCAGTGTCAGCACCTCCAGCTCTAGCGTCAGTGCCCTCAGCTCCAAGATCTCCAGCTCCAGCGCGACTCCGAAGGCGGGCACGTCGGACGAGCCACTCACGCAGCTGCTGCGGCGAGAGGGGCTCACGCTGCGGAGACCGCTGCGACGAGGCTCCCGGAAGACCACCAGTAGAAACAGCACCACCAGGCTCACCAACCCCAGACTCACGACGCTCAGGCGCAGCACCCCTAGTCTCATAACTTGTAGGCTCAGCAACCCCAGGCTCAGCACCCCCAGGCTCAGCAACCCCAGGCTCAGAAACCCCAGGCTCAGCACCCCTAGGTTCGGCACCCCCAAGCTCAGCACCCCCAGGCTCAGCACCTCCAGACGCAGCACCCCCAGGCTCCGCACGCTCAGGCTCAGCACCCCCAGACGCAATACCCCAAGCAGGACCATCCCCAGCAGCACCTGAGTCACCAGTGACCTCGACAGGCTCAGCCAAGGGGAGTGGGTCTACCTGAGACACACCTGAAGGAGCAAGACCCTGAGGGGGGAGGGGGTCTACCAAAGGTGGACCTAGAGCGATGAAGAGCGGCGGCGGAGGGAGAGGAACAATGCGGTAGGGGAAGAGTCGGTAAAAGGGAACCGACTCGTCAAACGTGACGTCCTGAGACGCAAAGACACGGCGCGAGGTGGGGTGGTAAAACTGCCAGCCAAGCGCGTCAGGGGGAAAGCCAAGGAAGACACAGGGAATGGCGCGAGAGGAGAGCTTGTCCGCGGTGGTATTGCGGACAAAGGCACGAGAGCCCCAGACCCGGAACCGCGACGCATCGCCAACCTCCCCCGTCCACAGCAGTGTGGGCGAGGTCTCCGGCAAGGAGACACGGGGCCAGAGGTTGAGCTGATGCGCAGCGTACCGGACCGCAAACGGCCATAGAAAATGGGGAGCAGCCGCATGGATCATGGAGGTACGAGCGACCTCCATGACTAAGCCAATGCGGTGCTCAGCAACCCCATTCTGCTGCGGAGAGGCCGGAAGCATGAACGACTGGAGGATGCCCCCCACCTGACAAAAGTTTCGCAAGAGGTCGGAGAACTCACCACCTCTGTCAGAGTGCAGACGCAGGACGGGAAGGTCCGTGTGGAACCACTCGCGGAGCTGGAGACGTACAGCGCGGATCCAAGGGATCAAAACAGCAGGGACCTCACCCTTGCTGCGCAAGAGGAAGACCGTGGTGTAACGCGAGTAGTCGTCGACAACCAGCAGAAAGTACCGCTCGCGGCCCTGTCCCTGGACGTGGGCTGGGCCCCACACGTCCATGTGGAGAGTCTGCAGGGGAGCAGTCGTCGAGGGAAACGAGGAGGAGTGAGGAGCAGCGCGCTGCCGCCCCTCGACGCAAGGAACGCAGGGCGGGGCAGGCGAGGGTGGGAGGGAAGGAAGAGACCTGGGAAGACCGGTGACCAGGATGCGGGAGTGCATGCCACGAAGGCGTGGCAGGGAGGGGTGACCAAGGCGGTGGTGCCAAAGGAGAGTCTGGTGTTACAGGTGACGGCACTCGCAGGGGGAAGCTACCTGACCTGACGCAGCCACCTGACCAGACGCAGCAACCTGAGGAGGCTCAGTAGTCAGTGTGTACAGACTCGACCCAGGCCGACGGGTAAACGTGGCCAGGTGGCGGCCTATCCGGCAGCACGTGCAGATCGCCACACGCTGGCCTCCAGGGGTAAAGGTATCAACCCACTCATCCTGAAGAGCCGCGGTACTCACCAGGTTCGTCGAGAACGAGGGGAGGTGGAGACCTGACAGTGAGCCGGACGGAACCGCCGGACACGGAAGCACACTGAAGGAACATGCAAGCACTGGACCCCCAGAGGGGTCAGCCAGGGAGACCGCAACCGGTCTAGGGAGCGGTGTGACTGTGGTTCTGTCGCGAAAGAAACAGCGGGAAGCACCTGAGTCAAGCGTGAAGGTGTGCAAGGCCTCAGCAGGCGCAGTACCAGAGAGAGCAGACGCACTAGCACCTAGAGCAGCAGCCTCTATACCTGGGTCGGGCGGCACACACAAGTAGCAGTCACCCTCAGCACTAACAGCCAAAGCATACATGCTAGCAATGATAGCATCAAAGTCAAGAGCAAAGATATCAACACCAGCCCTAAGCAGGTGTGCCCAGCGGGGCATCTCAATCTCCTCGCCCGTCTCAATGCGCCAAGCGTCGTTTAGGCGAGAGAAGCAGCGGTGCTGGGTGTGAGCCTTCCCCACACGTCCGACCAGCGCGGGCACCTGTGCAAATGACGTACGGGCAGCGAGCACTACCTCCACGCTGAGCAAGCCACTCACGAAGCTGCTGGGGCGTGAGGGGTGCACGCTGCTGCTGTTGCTGCTGGCGCTGACCTGCTCCAGCCCGACCACCACCACTGCCGCCACCGCCGCCACCGCCGCCACCGCCGCCACCGCCACTGCCGCCACCGCCGCCACTGCCGCCCCGACCACCACCACTGCCACTCCCGCCGCTGCCGCCACTGCCGCCACAGCCCCCACTCCCACCACCACTCCCACCGCCACCCCCACCTCCACCGCCTCCACCGCCTCCACCACCATTTCCTCCATCACCACCTCCACCACCCTTGCCGCCCTTGCCCTCCGCTGCAACGCTTCGCACTAGGAGCAGAAGCGGCACCGACCTCCTCAGCACCAAGGAAGTCGACAGCAGCAGCAGTAGCAACAGAGGGGGCAAGAGGGGAGGGGGAGCACCCCTCAAAGAAGGGCGTGCGAGAAGCGCCACCAGTAGCACCTACAGCGACTGCAAGCCTCAGCTGCAAGGAGTTGCTTCTCGAGCAGATCGATGGTGAGCTCTGTGGGGTGAAGAGCGAGAAAGTGGTCCCTAACTGTGCGAAGTGAGTCAGGGAGGCGAGTGACAATGAAATAAAGAGTGATGTAAATTGTGGGCTCGTTCTTGGGGAGGAACTCGTCTTGGAGGGCAGCACGGTAGTGAGCTTCAACAGTGCGAAGGTGGGTAATGAGGTCCTCTACAGTGGCAAAGGAGGACAGCTCGGGAAACAGGTAGGGCAGCATAAGGCGGCCGAAAGCTGCTGTGGCAGGGGAGGAATAGCGAGCGACTACAGTGTCGAACAGGGCTTTAGCGGTCTTATGCTGGCCAAAGTGAGCGCGTTTGGTCGTCGGTAGGTGGTTGCAACGGCTAGGCGAGCGGCAGCGTCACGGGAAAGCCACTGTGAGCGAGTCGCACTGTCAGCAGTGTCAGGAGGGGCAGTAGAGGCTCCAAACGTGTGATCAAAGAGGGAAACACCGTCCTTAACATCGCTCAGCAGGTACAGCTGTAAATCATCAAGCCAGGTTTTGAACTGAATCGGACGACCGTCAGGGTCGAACTCGAAAACAGCGAGGGAAACCATAGTGAGCAGTACAGGGCAGAGCGTAAGGCAGGAATGAGGCAGCACGCAGCTGGCAGGACGTGCGTAGGGCAGGGTAGGGCGCGCAGGCAGGGCAGGGCCGGGCGCGCGGGTAGGGCAGAGGCAGCGCGAGGGCTGCAAAGGCTGGGCGCAAGCTGCAAGGGCAGTGTGCGGGGCAGGGCAGAGGCAGCGTGAGGGCTGCTTAAGGTGCGTGCGGGGCAGCAAGGGCGGCGCGCGGGCTGCTGGGGCGCGCGCGGGGCCGGAAACGGCAGTGCTCGGGCCTCAGAGGCAGCGCGCGGGGCAGGAGAAGCGGCGTGCGGGGCCGCCGGGGCGGCGCGCGGGGCAGGAGAAGCAGCGCACGGGCTGCAGGGGTCGCGCGCGGGGCACAAGAAGCGGCGCGCAGGCTGCAGTGGCGGCGCGCGGGGCAGGAAAAGCGGTGCGCGGGCTGCAGGGGCGGCGCGCGGGGCAGGAAAAGCGGCGCGCGGGGCCGCAACGGGCCGCGTGCGATCTGCGCAGGCGGTGCACGGGGCAGTAAGGGCTGCGCGCGGTGCAGCAGAGGCAGCGCGCGGGGCAGGAAAAGCGGCGCGCGAGCTGCAGGGGCGGCACACACGGGCGGTACAGGGCAGGGTAGGGCTTGGGGTAACGCGGTAACCCGTGGGAAACGGTCCTACGGACCTACTTCTCCGATAGCATGTTAAGAATCTAGGCCAAGAATGAATGAATCTAGGAAAAGTTGGGATACAAGTAGAAACCCTAGAAAGTGTTGTACTTCATGTAAGCTACCCCACTACAGCCTACAGACAACCAAGTATTATAGTTTGACAAATTGCTGATGCAGGAGGTGCACGACTCCAACTTTTCCGGGCATTTCAGCGTTGACAACCCATTGAACACCTGCTGCAGCGGAATTACTACTGGCCCGACATGGCGTCGGACGTGCAGCGCTACGTGTCCGCCTGCCCGACCTGCCAAGCAATGAAATCATCACGCCAACGCCCAGCTGGATTGCTACAGCCCCTCGAGCCATCTGAACGACCGTGGCAACATGTGACGATGGACTTCATCACCGGACTACCGGCTAGCGCAAGTGGCAATGATTCGGTGTTGGTCGTCATCGACCGACTAACAAATATGGCGCATTTCGCTCCATGCCGCACGACAATCACAGCCGAAGACACAGCAAAGCTGTTCATCTCAACTGTCGTACGCCTACACGGGTTACCTTCGGCGATCATCAGCGATCGAGATCCGAAATTTACGTCGAAGTTCTGGCAGGAGACATGGGCACAGTACGGGACCCGCGTGCAAATTTCGTCGTCATACCACCCGCAAACCGACGGTCAAACAGAACGGACAAACCAGACCATGGAACTGCCCCGACATCACCAAGTGGGAAGATTCGCTTCCCATGCTGGAGCTTGCGAACAACAGCGCCCCGTCTGCGACGACTAATCACTCGCCGTTTTACCTCAATTACAGGTTAGATCCCGTGGTACCCTCTTCTACGATCCCCGATAATCCGGTACCACGGTCACAACAAATCGTCTCGGAACTACACCCTGCCATCACTCCCTCCCAAACATCCCGTCCAGTAGGAAATACGCATAGCGCGATGGCCTCCTCGGCCCAAACTACCCGCCCTCTAGGCAACGATGCTAGTCAAACCCTAAGCCGCCTAGGCAGGTTCCCCCTATACGACTCAGCCTTGTTTCCAGGTAAGTTTACGCGATCGTTTCTCTTTTCTACAGCTCTCGTTTTTACGTTGTTACTCCCCACCTCGGCTCTACACCAGCAGGATAGCCCCCCACTCCCCGCCCCCTTCTATATTTTGCCACCAATTGGCCACTCCCAACGGATCACTGGCGGACTCCCTCCCACCCTCAACGTGCCACGTCAAATTTCGTTCCAGGTAAGTGCAACCTTCCCCCTTTCCTTCTCCCCTGTGGCATCTCATGCTCACTGCAAATTTCAGCTCCAACCTCAGCGCCAGCTAACCCCAAATTCCCACCCTTTTTTTGTGTGCACTCATCCAATCTCTCTCCACTCCCGCGCAAGCGCTCGGACCCTCGAACGGTCCCGGTTTTCGGGCTGCCAACTAGGCGCCCACTCCCGCCTCTGGCCCTCAATTTACTCGCCACGTCGCCACGCTTCCCGCTGCCTACTCGCTGCCCATGCGTTTCCCGGCACTCCCCTTCCCGTCCGCTCTCCCCCCAACCCTCCCCAACGAGCCCCCATCAGAGCCTCGCCTCCACGGCCTCACGCCCGCCCGCCTCCACCGCGCCTCTGCCTCCCCTCCGTCCTGACGCTCCCTCGTGGGCGCTACCTCGCTCTCGCCCTATTTAATTCACCTCAACCTTCGTCAAACACTCACTTCTGTTCTCCCAATCCCCTACGACTCCTTTACACATTCTTCATTATGGCTGAGCAGGTTTCCAACCCCGATCTCACGATGTCCGCCGCCGAAGAGGAAACTCTCGCTGATTCCGGTGATGATCTCTTGGTCGACGACCTTCCCGAAGGACTAATCGATGACCTCGCGAGCTCCCCTGACCATCCTGCTGCGAAGAAGCCCTGCATAGACTCCGATGCTGGCCCTGCTAGCTTCAACTCCCCCTCCACCTCCGATTCGGCGCTGGCGCAGCCCGCGCGGTCCCCTGTGCTCCTCGCTGCTGCTGCTGCTCCCACATCGCCTCTGCAAAGCCCCGCACCCTCTCTGGCAGCAACTGCTGCCGCCCCCAACGCCCCGGTTCTTCGCGCCGCTGCCTACGCGACGGTCGCCTCCGGCGCTAACCCGGCTCCCGCGCTGCCCGCCTCGCTTTTCGCCTCATCCGCGCCGGGCGGATCCCCCCGCAACCTCCACCGCGCGCGCACTCCCGCGGCCACCCCGATGCTCCTTCCGCTTCGCTTCGCCGCCGCGTGGTAGTCACGCTCCTCCTCCCGGAAGCCGTGTTGGAGTCGCACCGCACGGAAATCCTCGCTGGGATCAACGCGCATCCGTGCGGCTTCATGTTTGACTTGGGCGTCATCCCCCCCTTCGAGCACACCGTCGGCGAACCCCTCCGCGTGGCCCACCACGTATACGGCCGCTTGCTGTTCTCTTGGCCGTCGCAGGAAGATGCCGCGGTTTTTCACAAGCTTTTTCCCCTCTTGCTGAAAATCTCCAACTCCCGCCCCGTCATGCTGAAAGTGTTTGTTGACAGGTTCGAAGCTTTCACCGCAGCAAAGGCAGCTGGCGCTCCCACCCTGTCTATCCGAAACGTCCCCCTCGAGTTCGATCCGGAGGATATCTGCACCTCTCTCCTCGGGTCCACCGAGGAGGACGGCGCGCATTGGCTCGCGGACCTGACTGACTTTCACCGTGCCTCCGACCCCTACAAGGATACCTCTTTCACCTGCCTCAGTCGCCACCCCCGATGATCCGAACTTCGAATGGATCCCATCCGAAATTCTGCTGGAGAGGAACAAGCCAGCTATGCTTCTCAATTTCTCCTGCCACGTGTGCTTGCTGTGCGGTAACAACCATCGCGCATCGGACCACGAGGCTTTTGCTGTCCGCCGCCGCGGGCGCCTCACGAACAAAAGCACGATCTCAATTGCTCAGTCGGCGCAGGCAAACGGTACGAACTCTGTTGCTCTTCCTCTATCCGCAAGTATCCTTCCTTCATGCTGCCATTGTATGCCCTTAGCCTGCCTTCGATGTCCTCCCGTTTGCTCCCCCATTGCCCCCCATCAAGTCACCACTTCCCCCTTGGTCCACCCTCCCCCTACCCCACATCCTCACTACTCCCTTCCACCCCCCGCGCCCACCCACCGCTGTCCCTGTCTCCCTAAGAGCCCCCCTTCCCCACAGCCTTGTTGCCTCCCCCCCCGTACGGCCGCCTGGGTCCCTGCCAACCCCACTTTCAATCTGCCCCTTCCCTCCCCCCTCGCTCCCCTCCTCCCTCTTCCCGCGCCTGCTGCTCCCCCTCACCCAGCCTTCACCCCCGTCATCCACCTCTCCCCTACAGCGCTCCCTCCCCCGGCCCCCCATGTCGTGGGGCTCCCTCTCACTGTCCACCCCTCTCTCCCTGCCCTCTCCAACCCCTGCCGACTAGCCCCCCCTCCAGGACGCTCAGCCCTTGCCTCCATCGTACCCTCCTCTGCCTCCCCTTCAGTTGGGCCTCCGCCCACCCTCATGACTCCCCCTTCAGTTGCCCCCCATCAAGTCACCACTTCCCCCTTGGTCCACTCTCCCCCTACCCCACATCCTCACTACTCCCTTCCACCCCCCGCGCCCACCCCCCGCTGTCCCTCTCTCCCTAAGAGCCCCCCTTCCCCACTGCCTTGTTGCTTCCCCCCCCCGTACGGCCGCCTGGGTCCCTGCCAACCCCACTTTCAATCTGCCCCTTCCCTCCCCCCTCTCTCCCCCCCTCCCTCTTCCCGCGCCTGCTGCTCCCCCTCACCCTGCCTTCACCCCCATCATCCACCTCTCCCCTACAGCGCTCCCTCCCCCGGCCCCCCATGTCGTGGGGCTCCCTCTCACTCTCCACCCCTCTCTCCCTGCCCTCTCCAACCCCTGCCGACAAGCCCCCCCTCCAGGACGCTCAGCCCTTGCCTCCATCGTACCCTCCTCTGCCCCCCCTTCAGTTGGGCCTCCGCCCACCCTCATGTCTCCCCCTTATTCCCACACCCCCCAAGCAATCTCCGCGTCTCGGTGCCGCTGCTTAACCCACGATCCCCCATTTCCTGCCCCTACCCACTCCAACCCCCCCCCCCCCCCCCCCAACCCCCCCCCCCCCCCCCCCCCCCCCCCTTCTGAGGACGGACTCCCGCCCTCCCACGTGCTCACCTCACCCCCCACCTGCACCCTCTCCCTGCTCTCCCCCCCCCTCGCAGACTGCACCTTCTTTCGGAACCCCCTTCCCTGCCCTCTCCCGACATACCCTCCACCTCAGGTGCCTCTCCTCCCACGGTCTCCCCAGAGGACGGCCCCCCTGCCCAACCCCCTGCTGGCATGGAGATGCTCCCTTCCCCCTACCTCACTCCCCCGTTTCAAACGGCACCCTCTCCTGCTCCCCCCACTCCCCGACTCCTCCCCCCCCCCTTCCTCTCTCCCAATCCCCCTCCTCTCCTCCCCCCCTACCCTCAATCCCGCCCTCTCCCCGCCCCCTCACTCTTTTCATCCCCCACTTTCTCAGGGACCCAATTGCAACCGCCCCCAATGCTCTGACCCGGCCGTCCGTCCCCCACCGAGGCTCCCCCCCTCTGCCAATAGCCCCCTCCCCCCGGGCTATTCCACTTTGCTCTATAGCAGGCCGCTCCACCCCCCTCTGGTTTCTTCTCCCCCCCCGCCTGGGCCTCCGATCACTCCCGCCCCTTCCCCGCGCCTTTCCCCCCTCCCTGCACCACCCTCCCCCCGCAGCCAACTAGACCACATGGTACTCCCCCTCTCGGCCCTCACCCTCACCTCCCCCACCTGCCCCACTCCCCCGACTCTCCCTGCCCCCCTTATTCCTGCACCTCCGTCCACCCCCTCGCCCCCCCTGCCCCCCCCCCGCCCCCCAACCGCTCCCTCTCTTGCAGGCAAGCGCCGACCACGTTCCGCAACGACCCCGGCCTCCTCTACATAGGGCTGGACGACTGGGTCGAATCTTGGACATGCGCCCTCTGCGACTTCACCAGTGGCGCTGCACTCGACAGCGCCATGGAGCATATCCAGTCCGACCTGCACGCCACCCGCGTGAAGGCCTCCGCTCACTGCCCGGCTGCCAAGGAAGACTTTGGCCCTTGGCGCGCACTCACCCTGCTGCAGCAGAAGACTCCGGTGGCTACCTTCCTTCGCGGCCGTCCTTAGCGCAGCGGCATGTGTACTTAAGCTATGTTCCGTTGCTAGATCCTTCCTTCTTGTGTCCTCTAGCTGGCACCCATCTAGACCTTGGATTTTCAACCCATGTGCGTACGATCGTTTCTGTCTGGACGAACGTAATGTCGATTTCTTTATCAGTCTTCACTCCAATTCTCCTATCTGCGCAAACTACCAATTACTCCATTTTCAAACCCCACATTGATAACATGTTACCGATCACTTTCGTGAATAAAAAAAACTAGAGCCCAATACCCCTCAACCCCCAGTATAGCACACAATTGCCCAAGCTTCACTGGTATGCTGCACCTCTACACACTACTGCCGCCACCCACCATCTGTCAACCTTCTGGTGTGACATTGGCGTTGTCCGAATATAACCAGCATGCAAGCATAGCCACCACGAACTTCAGTTTGTCCTTGTTGACACCTCTACAGGTACCCACAGCCACCACCAATCTCCTTCCCCCTTGTTTAATCACATTCGCCCGTGGATCCGCGCACCTTTCCGCGCGGTGGGCTCCCATGTGGTAGAATGTTAACGCCCCTACGAGTCCGCTGTCTCAACATCAATGGTATCAATACGCCGGTAAAACGAAACGCTTTGAAGCGCTGGCTCTCCACCTCCCCACCACACACAAACATTCTCATTTTAGTGGACACACGTCTCTCAAAAAACTTACTTAAACTGTCACTCCAACTTTGACCACACTCTTCGGTACACGCACCCACCCTTTGGCCGTCGGGCCAGTGCTGGTACAGCTCTCCCGCCCGCCTCCAGACTGGATCGAATCTACCTCTCCAGTTCATTCTTCGGACTGAACTCCGAAACCTCCTACCTCTGGACCCCAACTGACGTTTCTGACCACTCCTTTGCACCCCTCTGCACCCTCACATTCGACAACCCGACCATGGCACCGCGACCTTGGCGCTTTAGCTCTTCTCTTCTCCACCGGCCCCAAGTCGCTACCATAATCGAATCTCACCTCCCCTCCCTGCCATCACGCCCTTCCCCCGAAGCATGGGACTCCTGGAAACTGGCCGTCACCCTTAGCCTCAAACGGTTCTCGAATGAAGAGCGCAAATGAGTTACCAGCACTATCGACCACCTCGTACAACTTATCAGCCACCTCCAGCTCCAATCCGCCCTCTCCCCCTTGGACCACGACGCGACCACACAGCTCCTCAAAGCCCGCACTCAACTAACAAGATATGAGGCATCTAAAACCACTGAGCTCGCTCTAAAAGCAAAGCTTAAAGTCGAGGGCCATAGGGAGATAGGAACCTCCTCCTTGCTGGCAGGACTCAATTCCTGCATCAAAGACTCATTAATCTCATCGCTCACACTACTAGATGGACAAACCATCTCAGAACTGCGAGCCATGACCGTTGAATGCACCAGATTCTTCCAGTCCCTCTATAGCGGGGCAACCCCAGGCGTGCCAAATCCTGCCTTCTGGACACACATCCCCCCCTCTTCACTCCCTCCCCGACTTCTCAACCATCTGCAAGCCCCCTTCTCCCTTCTGGAAATTAGCAAGGCTTTAAGCCAGCTCTCCCGCGGCAAAACCCCCGGCCCTGACGGCATCCCGGGTGAGCTCCTCCGGCAATATAATACCCGCTTCGCCCCTGCATTTCTCTCACTCTTTTCCTCACCGCACATCTCCGCCAACCTCCCGCCGTCAATGCTGTCAGGCTGCACCGTCCTCATTCCCAAGAGAGGTAGCTGTCAGATTATGTTATTTGTCTAGCCTGCAGTGGGGTGCTCATTAGTGAGTACAACCCCTTAGGGTTTCCTATATGTATCCTGCTGCTTGCTAGTTCATCATCATTCCCATTCTCACTTCTCCAATTCTCCTTCGTATACCCCAAACCCTAGTCCTAGGGCACAACCTACTACCTCCTAGTGTGGGCCTAGGCTACTAAGCCTAGGCCCCACTCCTATTGTTTCTAACATGGTATCTAGAGCGAGCACGTTCCTGCCGCTTACCTCTATGGGCCCACCACCTGCTTCCGCTGCCGTAGTGTCCGCCGCGCGCCCCGTGGTGCGCGGCGGCGAAACCCTAATTTTTCATCCCGCCGCGCCCTCGAAGCGTGCGGCGGTTTTCTGCCCGCCGTGCGCCCCGAGGCGCGCGGCGGTTTTCTGCCCGCCGTGCGCCCCGAGGCGCGCGGCGGCTTTCTGCCCCGTCGCCCCCGCGTCGCCCCGCGTCGTTCCCGTCGCCCGCGGACCCCCGTTCCCGTCGCCCGCGGCCCCCCCGTTCCCGTCGCCCGCGGCCCCCCGTTCCCGTCGCCCGCGGCCCCCCGTTCCCGTCGCCCGCGGCCCCCCGTTCCCGTCGCCCGCGGCCCCCCGTTCCCGTCGCCCGCGGCCCCCCGTTCCCGTCGCCCGCGGCCCCCCGTTCCCGTCGCCCGCGGCCCCCGTTTCGTCGCCCCGCGCCCCCCCCTTTCGTCACCCCGCGCGGACGCCAGCGCCACGGCCAGCCGCGAGCGCCAGCGCGGCCCGTACGGACTGCGCCAGGCCAGGGCGCGCCTCGAGCCGCTCGCCACAGCAGCAGCCGCCCCTGGAGCCGCCCGCCACTGCAGCAGCCGCCCCTGGAGCCGCCCGCCACTGCAGCAGCCGCCCCTGGAGTCGCCCGCCACTGCAGCAGCCGCCCCTGGAGTCGCCCGCCACAGCAGCAGCCGCCACTGGAGCCGCCCGCCACTGCAGCAGCCGCCCCTGGAGTCGCCCGCCACAGCAGCAGCCGCCCCTGGAGCCGCCCGCCACTGCAGCAGCCTCCCCTGGAGTCGCCCGCCTCTGCAGCAGCCGCCTCTGGAGCAGCCGCCACTGGAGCCGCCGCCCCTGGTGCAGCCGCCCCTGGGCCCGCGACGCCGCCCCTGGAGCAGCCGCCCCTGCAGCAGCCGCCCCTGGCCCCTGGAGCAGTCGCCACTGCTGCAGCTGCCCCTGGACCCGAGCAGCCGCCCCTGCAGCAGCCGCCTCTGCAGCAGCCCACGACGCCGACCCTGCAGCTGCATGCGACGCCGCTCCTGGTCCCGGTGCAGCCGCCTCCTTTTCCTGTCACCCGCAGTCTTGTTCCTCTCGTTCTGTATGTGTCTTTTCTTGCCCACTCCGTGTACGTTCGTCTTGTTCGTGTATTTGTTCGTTTTGCCTGTGTTCGTTTGTTCTACCTACCTACCTACCTACCTGCGCCCTCGTGCCTTGTGCCTTGTGCCTTGTGCTTCGTGCCTCGTGCCTCGTGCCTCGTGCCTCGTGCATCGTGCGCCCTGCTCCGCGCTATTGCTCTGCACGCGCGGTTGCCCGCGCCCTCGTGCGCTCTACCCTACCTGCTCCGCGCTGTTGCTCTGCACGCGCGGTTGCCCGCGCCCTCGTGCGCTCTACCCTACCTGCTCCGCGCTGTTGCTCTGCACGCGCGGTTGCCCGCGCCCTCGTGCGCTCTACCCTACCTGCTCCGCGCTGTTGCTCTGCACGCGCGGTTGCCCGCGCCCTCGTGCGCTCTACCCTACCTGCTCCGCGCTGTTGCTCTGCACGCGCGGTTGTTCGCGCCCTCGTGCGCTCTACCCTACCTGCTCCGCGCTGTTGCTCTGCACGCGCGGTTGCCCGCGCCCTCGTGCGCTCTACCCTACCTGCTCCGCGCTGTTGCTCTGCACGCGCGGTTGCCCGCGCCCTCGTGCGCTCTACCCTACCTGCTCCGCGCTGTTGCTCTGCACGCGCGGTTGCCTGCGCCCTCGTGCGCTCTCCCGCCCCGCCACCCCCCCCCCCCCCCGGGTCCCCTGGACAGGAGGGTGTGGGGGTGGCGGGTGTGGGGGTGCTCCTTGTGCGTCGCCCCTTCCTTCTCCTCCGTCTCCCACTGCTGCAGCTGCCGCTGCGGGGGGGTGGATGTGTGGGAGACGAGGGAGTGGCGCTAGGGGGGTGATGTGGGCGAGGAGCGAGTGGTGACCCTGGGGGTGTGTGTAGGGGGGAGTGAGACAGTTGGAGGAGGTTGCAGCCTGGTGCTCCTGGTGCCCGTGTGTCTGCAACTTCAGTCGTCGCCTCCTCTCTTCTCTCCCTCCACAGTTCCTCCTCCTCCTCACTGGCCTCCTGTGACTGCCACTAGCTTTGCTGTCAGGCTGCACCGTCCTCATTCCCAAGAGAGGTAGCTCCTCTATGGTTGACAACCTTCGCCCTATCACCCTCATGAATTCGGACTACAAGGTGCTAGCCCTATGCCTCGCCAACCGGTTGCAACTTGCTCTCCCTCGGATTATCCACCCCTCCCAAACCACTTTCATTAAAAGCAGGAAGATTGGCGATACGATCAACGACACACTCGACAATTTTGACTGGAGCACAACCACAAAAACCCCCCTGCTCGCCTTAACTGTTGACTTCCGCAAGGCCTATGACCTGGTTGACCGGTCCTTCCTCTTCCAAGCGCTTACCATGATGGGACTTCCCGAGCAGTTCATCGCCTAGGTACGCCTCATGCACACTAACACCTCCACATGCATCTCCGTTAACAACCTCGCTGGACCCACCTTCGCTGTCCGAACGGGGGTCTGACAAGGATGCCCTCTCGCCCCCCTCCGCTTCGTGTGTGTCATTGAAATCCTACAGCGCTACCTATCGCTTTTCCTCCCGGGCTTCCCCCTCTCTACAACGCAGCGCCGTCTCATGGCCTGCAATGCCGACGATGTCACCATCTTCCTCTCCTCCATCAGAGAGCTTGGGACCACACTTATACACCTCCGGACATTCGCTGCAGTCTCTGGAGAACACCCCAACTGGAACAAATGTTCAATCATCCCTTTTTACATTGCCCCGGAACAAATCCTCCTGGCTGGCCCCATTCCCATTCGCACTCCTCAAGAGGCAGAACGCATTCTTGGCATCTACGTCGAACGTGCACAACCCGGCGACACTACCTGGTCCACGACTCTCTCTCGCGTTCAACGCATGGCTAAATTCCTTGCCGCCCTTCGTGCCACAGCTACTTGCCGCAAGTCACTTACGTCGGTCTTCTTAAACTCAATTATCTCCTTCCCCGGCCGCTTTCAACCCCCCTACCCCGACATTATCAAACGTCTAGACGTCCTGGTCGGGAACTTCCTATCCTCTTCTCAATTCAAGGAACACGGCCTTGCGGTCCGTCTCATCCCTAATCGGCTCCTGTATACTTCCACTCGCCATGGAGGTCTTGGAGCGATCGCCCCTTCCACCCAAATTCGCGATCTAGCCGCTCATCGCGCGCTCCGCCGCCTTGGTGCCTCACCATCAGAGGAGGTAGCGAGAGCCGCCGTCTGCCTCCCTTTCGGTACACACTGTCTCCTTGCGCACCCCGCCATCCTTCAATCAGGCATCCTGCAACGGTAATCCCGAGTCGAGCACTCGCTGAACTACACGCATTAATAGAGATCACCCTGGACATCGTCCCACCTCGCCTCGTCCCTATGTGCATAATGGGCGAGCCCACCGCCTTCAACCGTTTTATTCTCAAACCGAACGGGAAGCCCTTCAATCCATGCAGGTTCGCATCGGCGATTTGATCTCTCTTACCTTTCACTTGCTTGGTGTGGTCTCATTTAAACATTTCACCTCATTGTTTCCCATAGCCGACTCCCCCCCTGGCCGAAGAGTCTGGAGAGAACTCGTTCGTGCTATCCCCAAGCCCTGGTGGTCAGCCCTTCGCTCCCCCCCTCCCCCCTCGGCAGCCCTTGGGGAATGGTTCGTCTCTAAAGAAGACTCCGAGACCTCCCCCACTCTAGCTCTTCAAGTCACGGCCTTCTCCCCTCCGTCGTCGCTCTCAGCCTCTCTTTACCGTGTCCTTCCCAACCGATTCATCGTCCGACCGTTGTTCGGAGATGGCACCTTCCACATAGGTGCCCTCTCCGTGGTACACGTTGTCATGTCCTGGCTTGCAGGCCCCTTCCATACAGGTGCAGGGCTCGGCGCGCGGCTCGACATCCTACAGGACGGATGCCCCAGCGTAGCTGATATTCGCCGCCGACTCTACACTCAGCTTCCTCTCGACCATGCTGCTCGCTGGATCCACGTCCTCCCCGCTCCTCCTCCCCTCCTCCCCGACCTATCCCATGACTTTTTACGCAAGCAACCCAGCCTCCGGCGCGACGTCCTATTCCGGTTCTACACTCGCGCTCTCCCTTCGGGTTCGCGCTTCAACTTCGCCGCAGACCGGGGGATTTGTTCAGTCTGCCTTGCCGCACCCACAGATAATATATCCCACATTTTCTACGAGTGTGGGGTGGCCCCCGCAGTGATTTCCGCTCTCTCCTCCGTTGCTCGTCGTCACCTCCACTGCTCTCCTCCTCCTGAGCTCCTGCTCTTCCCGCTCGCCTCCAGAGCTGGCCAGGTGGCAAGCCCTCTGGAGCCTCTTGGTTGGGGCATCTACAAAAGCTATTTGGAACGCACGCTGTGAACACAAGTTCCAAGACTCGCCCTCCTCCCGGTTTGAGATTCTCCCGCTCATACTGGCAAAGTTCCTCATTGCTTTCAAAATTTTCTTATGGCGCAGGAAGAAACAATCAATGGAAAAACAGCTATGCTCAGCCGCTCGTATTAAGCTGGCCACTCGACTTCGTTTCCTCGTCTTCGACCACAACGGAACCCCTTCTATCCACCCAGACCTCCGCTCTTCCTGGCTGCTTGGAGACCCCTTCCTCCCCCCCTAGCCCCTTTCCTTTTTTAGCATAGAGAGCTCCCCCAGCTGGTCTGGTGGTTATCCAACAGATAGAGAAATAACGTGCTTTCCTACGTACGCCTTTGGGCTGTTGGTTGTGTAGACCATATTTCTAGCTGCTCTATGCTTTTTGGTGTACACGATTACGACCTTATATAACCTTAACCTTAATCTTAACCTTGTCTCGGAACTACAAGCGGCATGCGACAAAGCAGCGGAGTTTATTTGAAAGGCAAATAATATTGCCAGCCGCTACACCGACAGGCACCGATGGAACTTACCCTTCCGTGATGGGCATATGGTCCTCCTGGACACCAAGAACCTTCGTCTGCCCCAACCTGCAAAACTACGTCCCCGCTACGTGGGACCCTTCCGCATCTTTCGAATGTTGACCCCGGTCACGGCGAAACTGTTGCTACCCCAGGAAAATACACGATGCCTTCCACGACAGCCTGCTCCGCCACTACGTGACCCCGCCGTCGTCGGACATCGCCCGCCCCAACATCGCCCCAAGTGTCCGGCCAGTGGCAGACCCGACACTTCAGCCCTGGAAGATTTTGAACCATCACAGCCGTGCGACACCAGCCGGGCGCCACGTCGACTTCCTCCTACGCTAGGTGGATCGCACAAGTGAAGACGACACGTGGGTCCCGGCAGACTCACTACATGGTCACCCAGTCTTACGGGACTATCTCTCCCGCCGCCGCGTACCCGATATCAACCACCTTTCTCAAAGGGGGGGTAGTGTAAGGAATTTTCCGAATTCCTTACTGAAGCACTCTGTACGCGTACAATTCCAACTTTTCGGACAATCAGGCTCGGTCCGCTGACCTCGCCTTCCGAACGACTATCGCGTTGCCTTCGGGTTTTCCAACCCCAACCCTGCACCCAACCATCTCGCGACTCCGCAGCCTCGGCCTAGCTAGCAGTGCTATATTATGCCTAGGCCTCGTTGTTTGCTCAGTAGTTGTAATCACTTCCGCGATATTGCATTCTGCGCACTCTTCATTCGTACAACTCATAACATTTCCACGTTTTGGTAACCCAGATTTAGGCATAAACGGTTCAGCGGTTAACGTCGGGGGTCAACCCAAGCGGAGTTGCCGGTCCATCGATTGTGTGAACCAATGGACGCCAATGTGCGTTGAAAGCGTAATGTTTCTGCAAACGGAGCTTCAAATGGGTAGAAACCCTGCTACCCCGCCCTGCAGACGCGAGTAAAAGTGACGGATGAGTTGAACAGCCGAATCAAAAATTTCCCTGGACTGTTGGAAAACGGAACTCATGTTTCCCTCTCCATCCATCATGTTGTTTCCGACTTCCTACACTGGTACTCTAGTAGCTAGTGGATCCTAGGACCACATACTGTAGCGCTTGCGACGCAATAGAACAAGCTCCCGTGAAGCGCAATCGGCAGATGCCAAGGGAATACCCGCGAGGTAAGAACACCCTGTGAATATGCTCATCGTCGTGATAAAGGTAGTACACATGAATTTGAGCGAAACATGAGAATCGCGCTTGTGAGCAAGCGCTAGCGCCTACTGCGCTCCCTTAGACCGTTTTCACCTAGCGCCGGCACCTAATAGGGGCGCTGGCGCCTTATAAGGCGCTGACGCTTAGGCTGCTGGCGTCTAGCGCGCTGCAGGCGCTGGCGCCGTTGTAGCGGGCGCCTAAGGCGCTGGAGCGGTGGGCGCTCGCGCCGCTGGCGCTGGCGCGAGCGCCCTAAGCGCTGCTCGGCGTTGGCGCCGTTTGGAGCTGGCGCCATTGGCGCCTGCGCCTAAGGCGCTGGCGCCATTGGCGCGTGCGCCTAAGGCGCTGGCGCCGTTGTCACGGGCGCCTAAGGCGCTCGCGCCGTTGGCGCAGTTGGGGCACCCAAGGTGCTGGCGCAGTTGGGCAATGGCGCCGTTTGGAGCTGGGCTATTGGCGCGGGTGGGCGCCTTAGGCACCGGCGTAGCTAGACGCTGGCGCGTGGGCGCTTGCTCGGGCCCTTAGTGCTGGCGCCATTGGGGCGGGCGCGGTGGTCGTTGGCGCCGTGGTCGTTTGGCGCTGGCGCGTAAGGTGCTGGCGTCTAAGGCGCTGGCGCCGTTACTGCTGGCGCGGGCATCTAAGGTGTGGCGCAGTTGGCGCTCGCGCCATTGGCGTTGGTGCGGGTGCCTTAGGCGCTGGCGTCCAAGGCGCTGGCGCGGGCAGCTAAGGTGTGGCGCAGTTGGGCTGTGGCGTGCGTACCTAAGGCACGCAGAGGCCTGATGGCGCCTAGGGCGTTAGCCCAGTGGGCGTTGGTGCCTATGCGCTGACTTTAAGGCGCTGACACCAAGGCGCTGACCCTAAGGTGACATCCTGTACGCTGCCTTATGCCCCGCGCCCTTGACCTATGGCGCCTAGGGCAGGGCGTTAGCGCCATGAGCATGCGCGTGGGCCCTGCTCTCTGGCCCTGTACACAAGCGTTGTTTTGGTTGCCACTAGGCACGCCCGCGCCGCACGCACGCACTAGTGTGAAATGGTAAGTCAGTGTGTCTGTGCGCAGATGCATTTGCTGATGGCAGTCGCACATGGCAAACAACTCACCACATCACTTCCCCCACTTGTTCTCCACTCCAACCCTCCAGGCGTCCCAGCTTAGAGTGTTCTTCTTATCAACGCGGCAACAACAACGCTGGGTGAGAGAAATTAGGGAAAAAACATCAAGGCTTTGTTATGATGCGTACGATGCTTCTTCTGCAGTACGTGCGAGCTGCATTTGTTATTGTTTATTTTTGTCTGGTGGGCGCTGCCCCCGGGGCGTTCCGCGTTCGCACCTTACGCGCTGCACTCTAGGCCGATGGTGCCTAGGGCGTTCACGCCATAAGCATGCATGTGTTGCCTATTCTCTGGTGCCAAGCACATCCGTTTTGTATTCTCCAGCTACATGGAATCTCCCTGTCAAGCATTGTCAGCGTTCTCCCCGTAAACTCCCATGATCCTCCTTTTCTGTACCTGTTACAACTCCTTCAAACCCGCCTGTTTTCGCCTGAAAGCGAGATCCTACAAAAACCACTGAAAACAGCCACTTCCGACCACACCATACAGTTTTCCCCCGCTTCTGAACTCACAGCCGTTACCAATCCGTAAACACCCAATCACAGGGCCCTCACCTAACCTAAAAATACGCGTCACACCCAACCCAAGACCCGCCCCCCCCCCCCCCCCCCCCCCCCCCCCCCCCCCCCCAAATTCCGGCAGATGGACCACTTCTAAATAAATTCGGACCATGACAATCCGCTTCATCCTATTGGTCAACAAGCAGGGCCAAACCCGCGTCGCGCAGTATTACGAGTACATGCGCCTCGAGGAGCGGTGCGCGTTGAAGGGAGAGATTGTGCGCAAATGCCTCGCACAATCCGAGCAGCAGGTGGTTTCCCGGGGAGGTTGGATGCCGGGGAGGTGGGGGATGCGGGGGGAAAGGGAAAACATTGGCATCGACACGGTATATGGTGGATGCGATTCGAGTCTTGACGCGGCAGGTGTTGCCATAGGCATAATTTAGGTGCGACGGGAGGTGGGTGATGAGAGGGGAGTAGCTGATAGGGGTGGGAAGACACTTTTCCACGGGCGAGGAGGTAATCTCCGGCAGGTTAGGTTTGGGGAAGTTCCAGAGGAGAATGCGGAGGTGGAGTAAGGGGGAGATGTTAAAACCCGGGTCTCATATGAACACGGGCTTCAACGGGATAAACATTCTGTCTGCTAATATGTTGAGTTTATCCTCGTTTGTGGAGCACCGCAACTACAAGGTGATTTACCGGCGTTATGCATCGCTCTTCCTCGTGGGTGTGGATGGCGAAGAGGTAAGACTGGCTCCATCCCAATCTTCACCGGTTTATGTCCATCTGGTTGATTTCAAATCACCATACTGCTGTTACTGCCATCCCTTTTTTGCATCTCCAATTTCAATTTCCCCCTCTAACCCTCCACCTCCACCTCCGGCTTGCAATCTCTCAATTCTTCCCCCCCTTCTCGCTCCCTCCCCCCCCTGCCCGTCCCCACTCCCCTTTTCCCCCTCCTCCCTTGCCCTGCTTCCCCCTGTCGCCCATCCCGCCATGCAACCATGGGGCGGGCAGAACGAGCTGGCAATATTGGAGTTCATCCACTGCATCGTTGAGACCATGGACCGATACTTTGGCAACGTGGTCAGTCACACTGCACTGCACTCTGAACCCCTTGCAACCCCTACTTGTTGAAAGCCATCTGTCTCTCCTCTGCTTTCTCTTTCCCTTCTGCTCTTCCCGTGGCCTCCTCTCGTTCGCTCTTTCCCACCTCACCCGTATTTGCAGTGCGAGCTGTATCGTGTTTCGCTTTATCCCTTCACCATCACCCTTCACTTCACGGCTGTCATTTGAGGTGGCTTGAAACCGTCACGTCTTCAACATCGTTGTGTTGAGCCCATGTCTATCTTCCCCACATGCCCATTTCTATCTTCCCCACATGCCCATGTCTGTCTTCCCCACGTGCCCATGTCTGTCTTCCCCACGTGCCCATGTCTATCTTCTCCACATGCCCATGTCTATCTTACCCACGTGCCCATGTCTATCTTCCCCACGTGCCCATGTCTATCTTCCCCACATGCCCATGTCTATCTTCCTCGCATGCCCATGTCCATCTTCCCCACGTGCCCATGTCTATCTTCCCCATATGCCCATGTCTATCTTCCCCACATGCCCATGTCTATCTTCCCCACGTGCCCATATCTGTCTTCCCCACATGCCCATGTCTGTCTTCCCCACATGCCCATGTCTGTCTTCCCCGCATGCCCATGTCTCCATCATGCTGCACCTCCGACCATCCTTTCGTTCGTCCCCTACCTATCACACAATGCAAACTGGACATCATGTTCCACCTGTCTCTCCCCTCCCCTTCAACAGTGCGAGCTAGACATCATGTTTCACGTGTCTCTCTCCCTCTCACACGCATTTGCCCTTTCTCCCCCCTCGCCTTCAACAGTGCGAGCTGGACATCATGTTTCACCTGTCTCTCTCCCTCTCACACGCCTTTGCCCTTTCTCCCCCCTCCCCTTCAACAGTGCGAGCTGGACATCATGTTTCACCTGTCTCTCTCCCTCTCACATGCCCTTGCCCTTTCTCCCCCCTCCCCTTCAACAGTGCAAGCTGGACATCATGTTTCATCTGTCTCTCTCCCTCTCACACGCCTTTGCCCTTTCTCCCCCCTCCCCTTCAACAGTGCGAGCTGGACATCATGTTTCACCTGTCTCTCTCCCTCTCACACGCCTTTGCTCTTTCTCCCCCCTCCCCTTCAACAGTGCGAGCTGGACATCATGTTTCATCTGTCTCTCTCCCTCTCACATGCCTTTGCTCTTTCTCCCCCCTCCCCTTCAACAGTGCGAGCTGGACATCATGTTTCACCTGTCTCTCTCCCTCTCACACGCTTTTGCCCTTTCTCCCCTCTCCCCTTAAACAATGCGAGCTGGACATCATGCTTCACCTGTCTCTCTCCCTCTCACACGCCTTTGCCCTTTCTTCCCCCTCCCCTTCAACAGTGCGAGCTGGACATCATGTTTCACCTATCTCTCTCCCTCTCACACGCCTTTGCCATTTCTCCCCCCTCCCCTTCAACAGTGCGAGCTGGACATCATGTTTCACCCGTCTCTCTCCCTCTCACACGCCTTTGCCCTTTCTCCCCCCTCCACTTCAACAGTGCAAGCTGGACATCATTTTTCACTTGTCTCTCTCCCTCTCACACGCCTTTGCCCTTTCTCCCCCCTCCCCTAACAAAAGTCTAGGCAGGAATGAGTAAACTATGAGGAAGGTGGATACAAATAGAAACCCTAACATTGGGCTATACCTCATATGGGCTACCCCACTACAGCCTACAGATTATACTACAGCATATATATATACATATATATAGTTTGACACACCCCCATAGGCAAAGTGGGGGAGAACAAGGGGTCACAAGACCAGTCAAGAAAAGCAAAGCAAGCTCAGGGTGGATCACAACGTCACCACACACACTGAGCACAAGCAAAGGGCCACAAGGCCAGTCCACATGCAGAGGTATATCTGCAGGTATATGTATATAGATAACAATACAAGCAAAGCCTACAGCAAGTGTGGAAACGTAGGTACAAGGCCTAACAAAGTACAGAAGCGCTGATGATCACCAGACGGAAGTGCCTTGGTGAATATATCAGCAGTGTTGGCCCGAGTGGCCACGTGAGCAAGACGAAGCTGACCTCGCTGCTGCAACTCTCGAGCCAGGAAGTAACGCAGAGCGATGTGCTTCGTTCTGTGCTCCAGTCTGTGCTCCTGACACAAGGCAATGGCCGCCTTGTTGTCGACGTACAGAACTGGAGGAGAACGAGGCCGCTCTCCCAAGCCAGTCAGCAGGTAGGTGAGCCAGCGTAACTCCTGTGCAGCCATGGCTGTGGCGTAGATCTCAGCCTCACAACTGGAGTTGAGAACAGAAGACGAGCGTGTAGACCGCCAAGAAGGCGGAGCCAGAGCCAGAGCCAAGGCTGAAGGTGTAACCCTGTGATGACCGCTGCGTAGCCTGGTCGTCAACCCAAGACGCGTCAGAGTGTCCAGTGAGGACGACATCAACCCGTCCTCCAAGCACGAGCCCCATGCCCGATGTACTGCACAGGTAGCGCAGTACCCTCTTAGCAGCATCCATGTGCACCTTTCGGTGCCTACCAGGAGCCACGTAGCGAGCCAGAAGGCCAAGAGGGTACGCAAGGTCAGGTCGAGTGCAGGTCATCGGGTACATGAGGCAGCCCACAAGCTCTGGATAAGGACCATCGGCTCTACGGACTCGTCCGAAGGTGGAGCTGAGAGTGAGTGACCTGTAGCCAGAGGAGTGGACTGTGCTGAGGACCAGGTGAAGCCGAAGCGCAGAAGGACCTGCTGCACCATGTGTGACTGAGTCAGTGTGATGGTGCACTCTGCTCTGTCTCGGGTGATCTGCAAGCCAAGGTAGCTGCGCAGCTCACCCAGGTCTGTGCACGTGTGTCTCTTTTGCAGCTCCGACTTCACCAAGGCGAGAGCCTCAGTGTCAGCAGTGGCAAAGACCAAGTCGTCGACGTACACGAGGATGTAGAACGGTGGCAGCAAAGTTTCGGTGCGCAGAAACAGCGACGGGTCAGCAATCGAAGGAGCAAACCCAAGAGCCGCAAATGTCATCCTCGGTGTGTCGTGCCACTCACGAGGCGCCTGGCGGAGACCGTAGACTGGCCGCCGGAGGCTCCACAAGGTACCTGGAGGGAACGACCCAGTGAGGCCAGGTGGGCGGCGCAGCCAGATCTCCTCGTGTAGGCTGCCCTGTAAGAAGGCTGTGCTGAAGTCAAGAGAGTGAAGCTCGTAGTCACGCTGAGCGGCAACGTGCAGCAGCACCCGAAGAGTGGTCATCTTTGGGGTGGGGGAGAAGGTCTGGAAGAAGACAACTCCCTCTCGCTGACTGAAGCCTCGAGCAACGTAGCGAGCCTTGAAGACAGGCGGAGAACTCGGCGGCCGCTTCACCCTGAAAATCCACATGCCATCGACAATGTTCGCCCCAGGAGGGGGAACCTCATCGACGTAAGTGCCTGTGGACTTCCAGGATGCCATCTCTGCGTCCATGGCTGCCTGCCACTGAGAGGAGTACTCACCCGCGATCGCCTCAGCGTAAGAGCGCGGGGTCGGGATGTCTACAGCATCCGGGTCTCCCTCAGGGGCAAGCAGCATGGCCACGAGATGAGGCGCAGCGGCTGCAAGACACTCAAGGTCCTCGTGCCTGTCCTCAAGGACGTCCGTGCCAAGAGCACACTCACCCCCGACGGACAGAGGACAGACAGACTCAGACTCAGCGACAAGGCTAGCAGCGTAGTCTAGATGACAGGCAGCAGCAAAGTCAACAAGCTCAGCGACTAAGGCAGACGCAGCAGCAGACTCAAACGATGGGTCAGTGACAACAGTGGCTAGCAGACGCGTGACAGTAGGGTGCTCAGCACGAAACCGGTCAGACTCAGGGTCCGGAACGTCAGGCAGAGAAGACGCAGGAGGAGACGGCAGAGGAACGCGCTGTGGAACAGAGGAAGGACGAAGTGCCATAATGTGAGTGCCAGGGACTGGAGGAGGACGCTCACGACTAACACGACCAGTGCGAACAGGCGAGACAGGACGGGACGCAGGCTCGCGACGCTCAGTAAGACCTCCTGTCTGCTCAGTGTAAGGAGAGGGAGCAGGCAGGGGGGAGCCTGGCTGTAACGGTAGGCCAGTGGAAGACGGCAGGCTAAGAACCTGGCGAAGAATGGTGTCAGGGGGCGGCAGAGACGACGGCGACGGCGGAGCGAAGAACAGTCGCTGCGCAGCAGTGCCACCAGCACCAGTAGCTCCAGTGCCTCCAGCAGCTCCAGAACCTCCAGCAGCTCCAGACCCTCCAGCTCCAGCTCCTCGAGCGCCAGCACCACTAGCAGCCGCACAACCTTTAGCGCCAGCACCGCCAGTACCAGCGTCACCAGCAGCAGCACCCCCAGAACCGGCAACTCCAGTCCCAGTGTCTCCAGCAGCAGCACCCCCAGAACCGGCACCTCCAGTCCTAGGGTCTCCAGCAGTAGCACCCCCAGACGCAGCACCTCCAGCCCCAGCAGCTCATGCACCTCCAGTACTAGCACCTCCGGGGCTAGCGGCTCTATTACCTCAAGTAGACAAAGTACCCGCAGTACTCCCAGCTCCAGTGTCAGCAGCTCCAACAGCACCTCCTGCGGCAGGGTCAGCAGTACCACCAGCTCCAGCGCCCCCAGGCCCAGCAGCTCCAGCGTCGTCGGCACCTCTCGCACCAGCCCTAGTGCCCTCTGAATCGGCACCCCCAGCTCCAGGGACATCAGCAGAAGCGCCTCCAGCGGCAGAGCCCCGAGCTCCAGCAGCGCGACCCTGACGGCGAGCGTACCACTCGTGCAGCTGCTGTGGGGAGAGAGGCGCACGCGGACGAAGGCGGCCACTCCAAGGAGACCGCGCACAAGCAGTCTCAGTACCCTCAGGCGCCGCACCCCCAGACTCAGCACCCCCAGGCTCCTCACGCTCAGGCTCAGCACCCCCAGACTCAGCACCCTCAGACGCAACACTCCAAGGCGTAGTACCTCCAGTCTCCTCAGGCTCAGGCTCAGCACCTCCAGGCCCAGCACCCACAGGCCCTACACGCTCAGACCCAGCACCCCCAGACTCAACACCCCCAGGCTCAGCACCCCCAGGCTCCGCACTCTCGGGCTCAGCACCCCCAGACGCAGCACCCCCAGGCACAGGACCCCAGAGACATCACCTCGAGCAGGAGCACCCTCAGCAGGACCTGAGTCACCAGTGACCTCAACAGGCTCAGGCACAGGAGGGTCTACCTGAGAAACACCTGAAGGAGCAGGACCTGGCGCGGGAAGGGGGTCTACCTGGGGAGGACCTGGAGCGAGAAAGAGCAGACGGGGGGGGGGGGAGGCGAGCGGCAGTGCGTTAGGGAAAGAGGCGGTAAAAGTGGACCGACTCGTTGAAACTGACGTCCTGAGACGGAAAGACACGGCGCGAAGCGGGGTCGTAAAACTGCCAGCCAGGCGCGTCAGGAGGAAAACCAAGGAAGACGCAGGGAATGGCGCGAGCGGAGAGCTTGTCCGCGGTGGTATTGCGGACAAAGGCACGAGCACCCCAGACCCGGAAGCGCGACGCATCGCCAACCTCCCCCGTCCACAGCAGTGTGGGCGAGGTCTCCGGCACAAAGACACGGGGCCAGAGGTTGAGCTGATGCGCGGCGTACCAGACCGCAAACGGCCACAGAAAATGGGGGGCAGCCGCATGGACTAAGCCAGTGCGGTGCTCAGCAACCCCATTCTGCTGCGGAGAGGCATGAAGTGTGAACGACTGGCGGATGTCGTGCTCCTCACAGAAAGCTCGCAAGAGGTCGGAGGTGAACTCACCACCTCTGTCAGAGTGCAGACGCAGGACAGGAAAGTCCGACTGGAACCGCTCGCGGAGCTGGAGACGAACAGCGCGGATCCAGGGGATCAGAACATCAGGGACCTGACCCTTGCTGCGCAAGGGGAAGACCGTGGTGTAACGCGTGTAGTCGTCGACGACCAGCAGGAAGTACCGCTTGCGGCCTTGCCCCTGGACGCGGGCTGGGCCCCACACGTCTAGGTGGAGAGTCTGCAGTGGAGCCTCTGTGGGAGGGAACGAGGAGGAGTGAGGAGCGGCGCGCTGCTGCCCCTCGACGCAAGGAATGCAGGGCGGGGCAGGCGAGGGAGGGAGGGCGGGCAGAGACCTGGGAAGGCCAGAGACCAGAAGGCGAGAGTGCATGCCACGAAGGCGGGGTAGAGAGGGGTGACCAAGGCAGTGGTGCCACAGGAGAGTGTCGTGCGACAGGCGGCGACACTCACACTAGGTAGCTACATGAGCAGACGCGTACAGCTGAGGAGACAAAGGGGTGTAGCGCGACACAGTGGTGAGGGTGTACAGACTGGACCCTGGCGCACGTGTGAACGTGGCCAGGTGGCGGCCAGTCCTAGAGCACGTACAGATCGCCACACGCTGTCCTCCAATAGTAAAGGTGTCAACCCAATGATCCTGAAGGACGGCGTTGCTCACCAGGTTCGTAGAGAACGAGGGGATGTGGAGACCTGACAGCTCACCGGACGGGACCGCCAAACACGGGAGCACAGTACTGGACCGTGCAAGCACTGGGCCCCCAGAGGGGTCAGCCAGTGAGACAGGGACAGGTGCAGGGAGGGGAGTGACTGTGGTGCTGTCGCGAAAGAAACAGCGGGAAGCACCTGAGTCAAGCGTGAAGGTGTGCAAAGCCTCAGCAGGCGCAGTACCAGGGAGAGCAGACTCACTAGCACCTAGGGCTGCAGTCTCTATACCTGGGTCAGGCGGCACACACAAGTAGCAGTCACCCTCAGCACTAACAGTCAATGCATACATAGCAGCAAGAATCGCATCATAGTCAAGATCAAAGATAGGAACATCACGCCTAAGCAGGTCTGCCCAGTTGGGGAACTCAGTAGCATCAGGAAACTTGGCGCGCTAGGCATTGCTAAGCGTAGCGAAACAACAGTACTCAGTGTGTGAAGACCGTTGTATGGGCGACCAGCGCGGGGACCTGTGCGAATGACATTGGGGCAGCGACCAGGACCCCCAGACGCCCCACGCTGAGCGTACCAGTCATGAAGCTGCTGAGACGTGGGGGTCTGGCGCTGACGCTGCTGCTGCTGCTGCTGCTGCTGCTGCTGTGGCTGCTGCTGTTGCTGCTGCTGCTGCTGCCCCTGGCCACCACTGGAGCTCCCCTTCTGGCCGGCCGCACTCCAGCCCCCACCTCCGCCACCACTACCGCCGCCTCCTCCCCCACTACCGCCGCTGCCACCTCCACTGCTCCCGGTCCCACCGCCGCCCCACCCACCTCCTCCACCCCCACGACCACCCCCACCACCTCCACCACCCCCGCCGCCTCCACCACCGCTCCCTCCACCGCCACCCCTGCCACCCTTGCCGCCCTTGGTGCCGCTGCGCTTCCCACTAGGAGCGGAAGCAGCTGCGACCTTCTCAGCACCGAGGAGGTCGACGGCAGCAGCAGCAGAGGCGTAGGAGGGGGCAAGAGGGGAGGGGGAGCACCCCTCAAAGAGGGGAGTGCGAGGAGTGCCACGAGCAGCACCTACAGCGAGGATGTTCTTTTCTGCTGCTAGGAGCTGCTGCTCGAAGTCGGCTAGAGTGAGAGTGGTAGGGTCTTTGGCGAGGAAGTGGTCCCTGACTGAACTGAGAGTGTCAGGGAGGCGGGTGACGAGGATGTAGAGGGTAAAGTACAACGGGGGGGGTTCTTGGCGAGGAAGTCCTCTGTAAGGGCGGCACGAAAGCGAGCGTCACTAGCGCGGAGGTGAGAGATGAGGTCCTCAGCGGTGGCAAACGAGGACAGGTCTGGGAACAGGTAGGGCAGGATGAGACGACCTACGGCTGCAGTGGCTGGGGACGAATAGCGCGCAACTACAGCGTCATACAGTGCCTTAGCAGTCTTGTGCTGGCTAAAATGCGCGCGCTCAGTGATCGGCAGATGGTTGCGAATAGCGAGGCGCGCAGCAGCATCGCGAGTCTGCCACTATGAGTGGTCAAGAGCGGGAGCAGTGTCAGCAGGAGCAACGGCAGTGCCAGACGCGTGATCGAACAGTGAAACGCCGTCTTTTGCATCAGTCATAAGAAACAGTTGCAGGTCGTCGAGCCAAGTGGCAAACTCAATCGGGCGACCGTCAGGCTCAAACGCGAGAACATTAAGCGTCGCCATAATCGCAGCGCAGGCGAAGGCAGCAGGCAAAGGCAGTAGGCGAAGGCAGCAGGCACAGGCAGCAGGCAAAGGCAGCAAGCACATGCAGCAGGCAAAGGCAGCAGGCACAGGCAGCAGGCAAGGGCGGCGCGCAAAGCAGCCGCAAGCTGCGCGTGGGATGCCTGGGCAATGCGCTAGCAGCGCAGGCAGTGCGCGGGGCAGCACCGGGCCGCGAGCAGACTGCCACGGCGCGGCGCGGGTTGCGTAGGCGGCGCGCGGGGCTGCAGCGGGCCGCGCGCGGGCTGCCGTGGCTCGGCGCGGGCTGCGCAAGCGGCGCGCGGGGCAGCAGCGGGCCGCGCGTGAGCTGCTGAGGCGCGGCGCAAGCAGCTAGGGCGACGTGCGGGGCAGCAGCGAGCCGCGCGCGGGCTGCCGAGGCGCGACGCGAAGCAGTAGCAGACAGCTCAGACAGTTGACAGCAGGCAGCAGGCAGACGGCGCGCGCAGCGCAGCACGTCACAATCACAGTCACAGTCACAGTCACTGTCGTGTGGTAGTGGTAGGTGGGCCCGAAAAAAAAGACGGTCCTACGGACCTACTGCTCTGACACCATGACAGAAGTCTAGGCAGGAATGAGTGAACTATGAGGAAGGTGGGTACAAATAGAAACCCTAACATTGGGCTGTACCCCATATGGGCTACCCCACTACAGCCTACAGACTATACTACAGCATACATATATATATATATATATAGTTTGACATCCCCTTCAACAGTGCAAGCTGGACATCATGTTTCACCTGGAGAAGGCGTACTTCATGCTGGACAAGATGGTCATGGACACTAAAAAGCTCAATGTGCTCGCTCCCATCCACCTCATGGACAAGTCATCGTAGCCCACCACCCATCGTAGCAAAAGACCTTACTCACATGTTTCCACCCTATCTTTACCATCATCACCCAGGTAGTAGACATATGTGTCTTATCTACCGTATTGCCCCGGATATAACCGCAGACATTTTAAAAGCGCATGCGCTTATATCTGGAGCAATGCGCTTATGGCCGATCCTCAATTAGAAGTGCACCCCCTGTAAAAACTTTACTTATTATATGCGCATGCATAATTTTATTTTCCATTCCTGCTTTGCAGCGAGTAGCCGACAACCCCCACGAGAAGCGGCCGACAAAATCGCCCGTTCTGTTCCGCCTCGCGAAAAAACGAAACGGCGCGAAGCTGAACGAACGTGTTGGGGGGGGGGGGGGGGGGGGGGGGGGGGGGGGGGGGCTCCACCGTCCTTCTGCGCTGCGAGCAACCGGATTCTGTGCCTCGCAACGGTGGACCGGTGACACATTACCCTACAGAATGACGTGTCCTTGCCCAACCTTGTGCTGGCAGACAATCGCGCGATTTTGATCTATGACGTGCTGATACTTTGACTCGACTGGTTACAAGACTAAGATGCACATTTTGGTGTGCTTAAAACATATTTCTACATTTGTCATTATATAAGCGCATGCGCTTATGCCCGTGACTCATTTAAAAGCGCACCCCCCTATAAATTGATGTTTTATTATAAGCGCAGGTGCGCTTTTATCCGGGGTAATACGGTAACACTGTATCTTGTCATCTGAACCAAAAGGGTGTCTTATCAATGTTATAAACAGTTAGTGATATATTTGTTTTTCTCATGAACTGAAAACAGCGGAATGAGTTGGATTGATTGGGTTGGGGTACAAATACCTAACCCTAACTGTTTGTACCCCATATAGCATAACCCACTAGAGGCTATAACATTTGACACACCCCCATAGCCTAAGTGGGGAATGCCAAGCAACAAAACCAGGCCTCTCGTTATCAGGGCAAAATACCCTTTTTGCGCTGACTGGCGGCCACTTTTGTCAGAGGTCCACTGGTGATCCCCGATGATCCTAGGGAAGGGTTACAGGCACGTTGGCCTGGGGGGTTATGGGCGCACTCACCCGCTACACAAACAAGCCCTTTTATCCCAGTGGTTAGTGGCTGGGATTCTGACATGGTATCAGAGCGAAGGTCTCGGGTTCGAATCCCGGTGTGTGCACCTCGGGCATCCCAGTGCGGGGGGGTGTCAGAGGTCCACTGGTGATCCCCGATGATCCTAGGGAAGGGTTACAGGCACGTTGGCCTGGGGGGTTATGGGCGCACTCACCCGCTACACAAACAAGCCCTTTTATCCCAGTGGTTAGTGGCTGGGATTCTGACAACTTTTTTCGAGTTACCCTTTCCCAGACAGGGTATTAGGATTTTTACCCTAGGCAAAAAAGTGTAGGTTTTTTTTTCCCCTATGTAAAACAGTGTGATGGATTTTTTTCCCTGAGTGTTCAGGGTACTGTATTACCCCGGATATAAGCGCAGGTGCGCTTATAATAAATCAGTGTTTTTTAGGGGGGTGCGCTTATAAATGAGTCACGGGCATAAGCGCATGCGCTTATATAATGACAAATACAGAAATATTTTTTAAGCACACCAAATTGTTCATCTTAGTCTTACAATTCCAATCGAATCGAAATCTTAGTGCGTCTTAGGTCAGAATCGCACGAGGGCGATTGAATCTCCCCCCTCCCCCCCCCCCCCCCCCCCCCCCCCCAACGTGCGTGCTGTTAGTGAGCTTCGAGCGATTCGCGCGAGGGCGATCATTTGCCCCCAAGTGCGTGCTGTCAGTCAGGTTCGTGCCTTGTCGCTTTTCCCGACCGAACCGAACCGAACCGAACCGAACGGGCAAAAATGTTGGCCGACTTGTCAAGTGTGTCACAGCAAAGGTCATAGCCTCGCTGCAAAGCGGAAACTCGTTACGGTACCCAATCAGGAATAAAAAATAAAATTATGCATGCGCTTATAATAGGTAAAGTTTTCACAGGGGGTGCGCTTATAATTGAGGATCGGCCATAAGCGCATTGCTCCAGATATAAGCGCATGCGCTTTTAATAGGCCTGCGGTTATATCCGGGGCGATACGGTACGATTTCAGTGACGCTGATACTGAGTTTCTCGGAACCGAGGATTTCCGACTATGAACACGTTGCGAAAAGGACAGCAGGACAAACACCCAGATAAGACAACATCAACCACAGGTGCAGTCCCGATGAATTTCCCGCGACGTGCCGCGTAACCACCACATTGGTGGAAGTGGCAGCCATGCTGACAGCGCAACATGAAATCACGGCTAGAGCAGCATTTCACAGCTGCCAACCTTGTCCACAAGCGCGCCGACTGCACAGCGGTGCAGAAAGCAGTTGTTTCGTGCTGTCCAAGGGCAGCCAAGAGGAAGCACCGTGAGCCACGCATGAGACGCGCTCCGAGGTCTTCCAAGCCATCACAGGTCTGGTGGGGCATTGTGTGCTCCCAAGGACACCCCATCTTGTTCCTCCTGCTCATTCTCACCGTGAGGAGAACACCATCGAGGTTCCAGCCCATGCCTCGGTCATGCCTGCCGAACATTCTCAAGAACCGCCTGCTGTAGAGCGCAATGGCCTATCTGTGCTTGGAGTTCTTCCCCGCCAGGCTGAGTCCTACAGCGTGCCGATTTCACCGTTTCCACGTCCCGCTTCTCCATTGCACAGTGTAGGCACCGTGTACCCGTCCGATCCACCATCCACGTCAGCTGACTGGGAGCCGCACCCGTCAATCGTGCTTGTGCCTGGCGGTGGGGAAGGGTCGTCCAGGCCACCGGCAGATTCACCGTCTACTGTGAACAGCACGCCGGTCAAACGCCCGCGGGTCGCTGTGAAGTACAAGCAGCACCGCCTTTGGGGAGCTCCTCCTCCTCGGAAGGCAGCCTCTCCGCAACGTGATGCTGATCCTGAAGATGACGCGCCGCCAAAAACAACCGGTGATGTTATGTATGACATGATAAAGCATCGCTATGAGTCTGAGTGGCGTGGTCAATTGAAGTGGTTGCGTCTCATTCGGTTGCCTAACGGTGTTGCGAAGTTGAAGTGCGACATCTGCGTGCAGATCCCACCGCTCACACTAGCTACGGTGCGAAGGGCGAGGGTGGGCGCGACCTCCAGATTGGTAGCGTCCGGGCCCATTCCGCGACGAGAGCCCACAAGAACGCCTTGAATGCCCAAGCAGAAGCGGAAGCGGACAAGGCGAAACAAGTGAGTATCACCCGCTGGCAGGAAACCGACGCGTCGAAGAGGCACACCATTCGCGTTCTGCACATCGCTCTCTTTGTCTGCAAGGCGGATGCGCCAATCGCGATGTTCATCCCGCTCTGCTGGTTCTTGGCGAAGGAAGGTCTTCCTGACCTCCCCAACAGTGGCGGCTATGGCGCCTACTACACAGAGTAAGCCCGTGTTTGTTACTAGTGTGGCTCGCGATGTGCCCAAATCGTGTTTTAAATGTTGTGTGTTGTTCATGTGGAATCGTGTTTTAAATATTGTGTGTTGTTCATGTGGTCTGCAGATACGGCTTCAGAGAACACCTCTGAGCAATCTCAGCTTACCTCCAGGAAGTGTAGCGGTTGCATCTACTGGAGTCGCCCTGGATTGGTCTATCCCTCGACGAAAGCAGTGATCGCGTCAACGGGAAACACCTCATCCTCTACGCGACTTTTTTCCGTGGGACCGCAGTGGTGAACGAGTTTTTTGACCCTGATAACTGTTGACCATGCTGATGCCGCGTCTTTGACTTCTGCTGTGGTGCAGTACTTGATAGGTATAGGAGTGGATCTTCAGAAGATCTCGTCCGTATCAACGGACGGTGCGAATGTCATGATGGGGAAGCACAATGGTGTTGTCGCCCATCTGCGCATGCAGATTCCTCATCTTGCCTCAACGTACTGCGTCGCACATCGGTAGGTTCTTACCTGACACGTCGCTATTAATGTTCGTTTTTTTCATCCACCATCGTTCTCACGCTGCTTCATTGTTCACATTTGCAGGGAGGCTTTAGCTGCAAAAAATGTTGCGGAAGCAGTTCCCGAACTTTTTATGGTAGACATAGTCGTCCGTGGCTTCGCTAACCACATCGGCCGTTCCAATGTGAAGTACGACAAGTTTCACAACATCCAGCAGATGTTCTGCAAGACCAACCTCGAGGCTCAAGGCATTCACGACGTTCGATGGCTATCTCGTGGAGAGGCAGTTAGACGCCTCCTCGAAATCCTATCTGCAGTCAGTGTGGTGCTGAAGCAGTACAACGCCGATCTGTACGAGATTGCGACTTCATTCAAATTCCAGTGGATTCTTCGCCTGCTTGCTGATGTGCTTTGGGAGCTGAATTTCCTGAACCAGCGGTTCCAGCAAAGGCAGGTATGGTTGGCACCTACCCGTTCAGTTGTTTTCATTTCCCTAAGTGTTTTGATTATACATGTCTCTTACCCTTTCATTTGTTTTCACTCTGCAGATTGACATCACTCTGGTCGCGCACCTGGTGCAGCAGACACGATGGCGCCTGAAGAACCGTTATTTTAACGGTTACCCATCTCATCACTTCGGAAGCGGGGAAAAGATGACCCTCAACAACTTCATTCAGCGCCACCAGAAGATGGACGAGCGGGAGGTGAAGGCTGAGGGCGTGGACAGTGATGGCAACCCCGTGACCTTCAAGTACGAGCTGCACGAGAGAAAAATCAAAGGGCACGAGACGGACGGTGACGTTACGGCGTGTTACGAGCTGTCGTTGAAGTTCGTGCGTGAAATCGATAAGGAGCTGGAGCGGCGCATGAGGGACCTGGAGCATCTGGAGGGGTTGAAGCTGTTTTGCTCAGCATCATATATCACAGACGATGCAAAGCGTGTGGAGAACTTCAAAAAGTGGCTGGCTCAACTGCACAAACTGTTCAACAACAAACTGCCACATGTCTATGTATTTGGTTTGTGTGCGAACATGTTTGTTGAGTATCTGTTCGCCTGCGCGTTGATGTATATTACCTTCGTGCTCTCATGCCTACGCCTTGTTGATTGTTTGGTTTAAGATTCCCCCTCCCTCCCGCCTGCTGCAAGTATACCCTGCGTAAATCCCACTCCCGATCATCAGGATTTAACTTCACCAGAGCACAGAGCGAGCTGTGGATGTCAAGAACACGAAGTGATGTGACTATGAGAAAGTTGGAGTACAAGTACGAAAACCCTAGAATTGTGTACCCCCTAAAGGCTAACCCACTGTAGCCTACACAACAATAACATAAGTACAATGTTCGACACACCCCCATAGGCAAAGTGGGGGAGAACAAGGGGTCACAAGACCAGTCAAGAAAGGCAAGCAAGCTCAGGGTGGATCACAATGTCACCACACATTCTGAGCACAAGCAAAGAGCCACAAGGCCAGTTCACATGCAGAGGCATATATATGGAGTACAAGTAGCACAATGATCTATATCTAGCAAGCAAGAAGGTATATATATATATATATATATATATATATATATAAATCACAGTACAGGCAGAGTCTACAACAAGTGAGGAAAAGTGGGCACAAGCCCTAACAAAGTGCAGAAACGCTGATGATCACTAGGCGGAAGTGCCTTGGTGAATATATCAGCAGTGTTGGCCTGAGTGGCCACGTAACGCAGACGAAGCTGACCACGCTGCTGCAACTCTCGAGCCAGAAAGTACCGCAGAGCGATGTGCTTCGTTCTGTGCTCCAGTCTGTGCTCCTCACACAAGGCAATGGCAGCCTTGTTGTCAACGTACAGCACTGGAGGAGAACGAGGCCGCTCTCCAAGGTCGGTCAGCAGGTAGGTGAGCCAGCGTAACTCTTGAGCAGCCATGGCTGTGGCGTAGATCTCAGCCTCACAACTAGAGCTGAGAACTGAAGAAGACCGTGTAGAACGCCAAGAAACTGAGCCAGAGCCAAGACTGAAGGTGTAACCCTGTGACGACCGCTGTGTAGCCTGGTCGTCAACCCAAGAAGCGTCTGAGTGCCCAGCAAGAACAACTGGGCTCCCTCCTCCAAGCACGAGCCCCATGCCCGATGTACTGCACAAGTAGCGCAAAACCCTCTTCGCAGCATCCCAGTGCACCTTTCGGTGCCTGCCAGGAGCCACGTAGCGGGCCAAAAGGCCAAGAGGGTACGCAAGGTCAGGTCGAGTGCAAGTCATCAGGTACATGAGGCAACCAACTAGCTCTGGGTAAGGACCACTCGGCTCTACGGACTCATCCGAAGGCAGAGCTGAGAGCGGGTGACCTATAGCCAGAGGAGTGGCCTGTGCTGAAGACCAGGTGAAGCCGAAGCGCTGAAGGACCTGCTGCACCATGTGTGACTGAGTCAGTGTGATGGTGCGGCGTGCTCTGTCCTGGGTGATCTGCAAGCCAAGGTAGCTGCGCAGTTCACCCAGGTCAGTGCACGTGTGTCTCTTCTGCAGTTCGGACTTCACGTGGGCGAGAGCCTCAGTGTCAGCAGTGGCAAAGACCAAGTCGTCGACGTACACGAGGATGTAGAACGGCGGCAGTGAAGTGTCGGTGCGCAGAAACAGCGACGGGTCAGCAGTAGAAGGCGCGAACCCAAGAGCCGCAAGTGTAGTCCTCAGTGTGTCGTGCCACTCACGTGGCGCCTGGCGGAGACCGTAGACCGGCCGGCGGAGGCTCCACTGGGTACCAGGAGGAAACGACCCAGTGAAGCCAGGAGGGCGGCGCAGCCAGATCTCCTCGGACAGACTGCCCTGCAAGAAAGCTGTGCTGAAGTCAAGAGAGTGAAGCTCATAGTCACGCTGAGCGGCAACGTGCAGCAGTACCCGAAGAGTGGTCATCTTCAGGGTGGGGGAGAAGGTCTGAAAGAAGTCGACTCCCTCTCGCTGACTGAAGCCTCGAGCAACGTAACGAGCCTTGAAGACAGGCGGAGAACCCGGCGGCCGCTTCACCCCGAAAATCCACATGCCACTGACGATGTTCGCCCCTGGAGGGGGAACGTCGTCGACGTAAGTGCCAGTGGACTTCCAGGATGCCATCTCTGCGTCCATGGCTGCCTGCCACTGAGAGGAGTAGGGACCCGCGATCGCCTCAGCGTAAGATCGCGGGGTAGGGATGTCTAGAGCATCCGGGTCTCCCTCAAGGGCAAGCAGCATGGCCACGAGATGAGGTGCAGCGGCTGCAAGACACTCAAGGTCCTCGTGCCTGTCCTCAAGGACGTCCGTGCCAAGAGCACACTCACCCCCGACGGACGGAGGACACACAGACTCAGACTCAGCAACAAGGCTAGCAGCGTAGTCTAGGCGACAGCAAGCAGCAGCAAACTCAACAAGCTCAGCAACCAAGGCAGACGCAGCAGAAGATTCAAACGAGGGGTCAGTGACAACAGTGGCGAGCAGACGCGTGACAGTAGGGTGCTCAGCACGAAACCGGTCAGACTCAAGGTCCGGAGCAAGAGGCAAAGACGACGCAGGAGGGGACGGCAGAGGAACAGACTGCGGAACAGAGGAAGGACGACGGACGACAAGGCGCGAGCCGGGGACAGGTGGCGACCTCGAACGCAGAACACGACGGACGGTGCGACCAGAGCGAACTGGCGAGACAGGACGCGACGCAGGCTCACGACGCTCAGTAAGACCTCCTGACTGCTCAGTGTAAGGAGAAGGAGCAGGAAGCGGTGAGTCAGGCAGGAGGGGAAGACCGGTAGAAGACGGAAGACTAAGAACCTGGTGAAGGACAGAGTCAGGCGGCGGCAGAGACGACGAAGACGGCGGAGCGAAGAACAAACGCGACTGTGCAGTGTCGCTAGTACCAGCAGCCCCAGCACCTACAGCAGCTCCCGTACCTCCAGTAGCTCCACCACCCCCAGCGGCAACTCCTCCAGGACAGTCTCCACCAGCAACAGTGTCTCCAGAACCAGCACCCCCAGTCGCAGTGTCCCCAGTGGCAGCACCCTCAGACACAGCACCACCAGCCCCAGCAGCTCGAGTACCAGCGGTACGAGCACCTCCGGGACCAGCGACGTGGGCACCCCCAGGAGACAACAAACCAGCAGCACCCTCAGCTCCAGTAACGTCAGTGGAAGTACCGCCAGGAGCAAAGTCCCGAGCCACAGGAACGCGACGCTGACGGCGACCGTACCAGTCGCGCAGCTGCTGGGAGGTGAGAGGCACACGCGGACGAAGGCGGCTACTCCAAGGAGACCGCGCAACAGTAGACTCAGAACCCCCAGCTCCATTGGTAGCACCAGCAGCTCCTGAACCTCCAGGCTCAGCACCCCCAGGCTCAGCACCCCCAGCAGTACCACCCGCAGCAGCACCTGAGTCACCTGTGACCTCGACAGGCTCAGCGACGGGAGGAGGGTCTACCTGAGAGACACCTGAGGGAGCAGGACCCTGAGGGGGAAGGGGGTCTAGCGGAGGGGGACCTGGAGCGAGGAAGAGCGGCGGGGGGGGGAGCGGGGCAGTGCGGTAGGGGAAGAGACGGTAAAAGGGTACCGACTCGTCAAAGGTGACGTCCTGAGAGGCAAAGACCCGGCGCGAGGTGGGGTGGTAAAACTGCCAGCCAGGCGCGTCAGGGACAAAGCCAAGGAAGACGCAGGGAACGGCACGGGAGGAGAGCTTGTCCGCGGACGTATCGCGAACAAGGGCTCGGCATCCCCAGACACGGAACACCGACGCATCGCCAACCTCCCCCGTCCAACGCAGTGTGGGCGAGGTCTCCGGAGCAGAGACACGGGGCCAAAGGTTGAGCTGATGCGCAGCGTACCGCACTGCAAACGGCCACAGAAAATGGGGGGCAGCCGCATGGATCATGGAGGTACGAGCGACCTCCATGACTAAGCCAATGCGGCGCTCAGCAACCTCATTCTGCTGCGGGGAGTCCGGAAGAGTGAAAGTCTGGCGGATGCCGTGCTCCGCACAGTACGGGTCAGAGTCTGGCAGAGGAAAACTCACCACCCCTGTCAGAGTGCAGACGCAGGACGGGAATTTTGTCCGACTAGAACCGCTGGCGGAGCTGGAGACGAGCAGCGCGGATCCAAGGGATCAAAACATCAGGGACCTCACCCTTGGTGCGCAAGGGGAAGACCGTGGTGTAGCGCGAGTAGTCGTCGACGACCAGCAGGAAGTACCGCTCGTGGCCCTATCCCCGGACGCGGGCTGGGCCCCACACGTCCAGGTGAAGAGTCTGCAGGGGAGCCTCTGTGGGAGGAAACGAGGAGGAGTGAGGGGTGGCGCGCTGCCGCCCCTCGACACAGGGAAGACAGGGAGGAGCAGGCGAGGGTGGGAGGGGAGGGAGAACTCTGGGAAGACCAGAGACAAGGTAACGGGAGTGCATGCCACGAAGGCGCTGCACGGAGGGGTGACCAAGGCGGTGGTGCCAAAGGACAGTCTCGTGCAACAGGGAGCGACACGAGCTGACCGGACGCAGGCGCAGATGCAGCTACCTGAGGGGACTCAGTGGTCAGTGTGTACAGGTCGGACCCCGGCTGCCGAGTGAAGGTAGCCAGGTGGCGACCCGTCCGAGCACACGTACAGTGGGTCACTCGCTCATAGGCAGGGGTGAACTGGTGAACACCCCCGTCCTGGAGAGCAGAGCCCGCCACCAAGTTCGTAGAGAATGAGGGGAGGTAAAGACCGGGCAGAGTGCCAAACGGGGCCGCAGGACAAGGGAGGACAGTGGAGGAGGTCGCAAGGACCGGGCCCCCAGAGGGGTCAGCAAGGGAGACAGCAACAGGCCGAGCGAGTGGCTCAAGGACTGTGCGGTCACGAAAGAAACAGCGGGAAGCACCTGAGTCCAGGGTGAAGGTGTGCAGTGCTGTAGCAGACTCAGTACCAGCAGACGCAGACGCACTAGCACCTAGCGCAGCAGCCATACCAGTACCAATACCTGGGTCAGGCGGCACACTCAGGTAACAGTCACCCTCAGCACTAATAGTCAATGCATACATGGCAGCAAGGATAGCATCATAATCAAGAGCAAAGATATCAATTCCCTTCCTAAGCAGATCAGCCCAGCGAGGCAGCTCAGAGGCGTCAGGGAACTGCTCGCGCCAGGCGTCATCGAGGCGAGAGAAGCAGCGCTGAGACGGGTGGAACCGCCCACAAGTCTGGCCAGCGCGATCACCTGTGCGGATGACGTACGAGCAAAGACCTCCACCCCCAGACCCCCCACGTTGAGAGTACCACTCACGGAGCTGCTGGGGCGAGGGAGTCTCGCCAGGACGCTGCTGCGGCTGCCTCTGGCCACCTCCGAACCCCCCACGCTGCACCGCTCCACCGCGCCCGCCACCCGCTCCACCACCGCCACTACTGCCACCACCTCCTGCACCACCCCCACCACCGCCGCCGCCACCACCCCCGGCGCCGCCACTGACCCCCCCACCACCCGCGCCACTACCACTGCCGCCACCACCCCCGCCCCCCCCCCCCCTCCACCGCCGCCGCCCGAACCTCCACCGCCACCACCCCTGCCCCCCTTGCCCTTGCCGCTCTTGCGTCTCCCACTAGGGGTAGACGCAGTCCCGACTCCCTCAGCGCCGAGGTAGTCGACAGCAGCAGCAGATGCAATGGAGGGGAGGAGGGGGGAGGGGGAGCACCCCTCAAAGAAGGGGGTGCGGGGGTCACCACGAGAGTTACCTACAGCTACAATACTCTTCTCAGCTGCTAGGAGTTCCTTCTCGAGGAGGTCGACAGTGAGGTCAGTGGGGGAGAGAGCGAGAAACTGGTCCCTGACAGTGCGAAGGGAGTCAGGGAGGCGGGTGACAAGGTGGTACAGTGTGAGGTACATCGGGGGGGGGGGGGGGTTCTTGGCGAGGAAATCGGGGGGGAGCGCGGCACGGTAGCGGAGGTCACTGGTACGGAGGTGGGTGATGAGGTCAGCGACAGTGGCAAAGGCGGACAGGTCGGGGAAGCGGTAGGGCAGTGAGAGACGACCTATAGCAGCAGTGGCAGGGGAGGAGTAGCGCGCGACTACGGCGTCGTACAGTTCCTTGGCGGTCTTATGCTGGCCAAAATGCTCGCGCTCATCTAACGGCAGGTGGCTGCGAACGGCTAGGCGAGCATGAGCGTCACGGGTCTGCCACTACGAGCGTAAGGTGCTATCAGCATCGGCAGCAGGAGCGGGAGCGGCGCCGGACGTGTGGTCATAAAGAGAAATATCGTCCTTGGCGGTGATCTGAAGGTAGAGGTGAAGGTCATCGAGCCAAACATCGAACTTAATCGGACGGCCCTCAGCGTCGAAAGTGAGTACAGTAGGGCTGGCCATAGCGGCAGTAGCAGTAGGAGAAACAGGAGCAGCAGTAGCAGCAGTAGTAATAGTAGCAGTTGCTGCAGGTGGGGCACAGTAAGGCGGCGCGGCTCGGCTCGGGCTGGGCTACGCGGCGGTGCGCGACGGGGGGGGGGGAGGGGTGCGCGCGGGCGGCTGTAGCTGGCGGGCCGTGCCCGTGCGCGGGCCTGACTAGCGCGCGGGCGGCTGCCTAGTGGGGCGTCGCGACGGCCTAGGGGCGGGGCTGCAACCCCCTAAGGGGGGGTGTCGACGGGCGGCTAGTGGCTGCTCGTGGGCAGCGCCGGGCGCGTGGGCGGTAAGGGGCCGTCGCGCGCTAGAGACAAGGCCGCCCGCGGGCCGCTAGTGGGTGGCGCGCGCGAAAAAAAGGCCGCGCGCGGCACTAGCGAGCTGCGCGCGGACACGAGGAGGCAGCGAGGCACACGAGGGCGCACTAAGCGAGGCGCTCGAGGGCGCGTATGGTGGTGGGCCCTTAGGTAATCGGTCCTAGGGCTAGGACCTAAGCTTTGAAACCATGTCAAGAACACGAAGTGATGTGACTGAGAAAGTTGGAGTACAAGTACGAAAACCCTAGAATTGTGTACCCCCTAAAGGCTAAACCACTCTAGCCTACACAACAATAACATAAGTACAATGTTCGACAGTGGATGTTCACGTCTACCTTGTTTTCACAACACAACGACGAGGACTTCCACCAGGCGCTGGGGAACATGCTTCGGGATGACGCATGGCAGCACTCCTTCCCCAACCTGATGCGGATGTGGCAGGCTGTTGCCATGCTACCACTGAGCACGGTGGAGTGCGAGAGGGGCTTTAGCAAGCAGAATCTGATCAAGTCGTGGGAGCATGGCGCCCTCTCTGACACGACCCTCGAGCATCTGATAAAAGAAGCTGACAAAGGATTTCAGTGGCATCAACCCACGAGAGGCTCTTTTTGCTGATGGCGACAATGAGGGATCTAACTCTGTTACTTAATGAGGACTAGGGAATGCCTGTGGTAGCTCTGGTAGCCTGGTATTTGGCCATGTGTAGCTTTAGCGCCATGCAGATTGATTGTACTAGTTATGTAGACTGAAATCATAGTATCTTCAACTTTAAGCTGCTAAAATACAGGGTATCTTTTGTTACTGACTGTTTCAGTGTATTGGAAATTTTACGCTGCAAAAGACAGGGTAATTTTTTTTTTTACCCTAGACCTCAGGGTTCACTTAACCTCGTACCCTGATCACCCAGGGTCGGCCAAAACCAATCCGAAGGCCTGAACAAATCGCAACCTAAGGTCACAAGACCAGTCACAAGCAAGAGAGAAAACAAAGCTCAGGGTGGATCACAACGTCACTACACAATCTGAGCATAAACAAGGGGCCACAAGGCCAGTTCAAGAGTGTACAAGCTAATATATATGGTACAAACAAACAAGAGGCAAGAACTCACTACTGCAGTCTACTAGACCCAGTCTCAACGAGGCCTAACTGCAGACAAAACCGGCGGTGGTCACAAGGCTGAAGAGCCTTGGTGAAGATGTCTGCAGTGTTGGCCTCGGAGGCCACGAAGTCCAGACGTGCCTGTCCGCGTCTCTGCAACTCTCGAAGGAGGAAGTACCTGACGTCGATGTGCTTCACTCTGCTCTCCAGTCGAGGCTCACGACACAGGAGAATCATCGCCTTGTTGTCAGCAAACAAGGTCGGTGCAGAGCTCGGCCGCTCACCAAGGTCAGTGAGCAAAAAGGTCAACCAGCGTAGCTCCTGTGCAGCAAGGGCTCCAGCGTAGATCTCGGCCTCTGCGGTAGAAGTCGCAACAGAGGAGGACCGAGTAGACCTCCACGAAACAGCTCCAGAGCCCAGGCTGAAACAGTAACCCTGCGTAGACCTCTGAGTCTCAACGTCGTCGGCGTACGAGGAGTCGCAGTGACCGGTGAGTACAACTGGCTGTGTCCCTCCAAGTACAAGCCCCATGTCTGATGTCGCCCTCTTAGCCGCCGTCCAGTGAACAGGACGGTGTCTCCCAGTCGCAACAAAGCGAGAAAGGATGCTACGAGTGAAGGCGAGGTCCGGGCGAGTGCACGTCATCAGGTACATGAGGCAGCCCACCAGCTCTGCGTAGGGACCACTAGGCTCGAACGGCTCGTCAGGAAAAGGCCTAGTGAGTCTGTAGTCCACAGCAAGAGGTGTGGGTGTAGGAGAAGAGTGCTGAAGCCCGAACCGCTGAAGGACCTGCTGTACCATGTGTGACTGAGTCAGAGTGATGGTGCGAGCGGCTCTGTCCCTGGAGATCTGCAGGCCAAGGTAGCGGCGCAGTTCCCCAAGGTCAGTGCAGGTGTGTCTCTTCTGCAGTTCGGACTTCACCTCCGCCAGTGCAACCGTGCGGCTGTGGCAAAAACCAAGTCGTCAACGTAGACCAGAACGAAGAAAGGTGTGCGCCCACGACGAACAAACAGCTGTCAAACATTATACATGTTGTATTTGTGTAGGCTGTAGTGGGTTAGCCTATAGGGGGGTCACAACATTAGGGTTTCATATTTGTACTCACAATCCTTGCTAGTTCATCATTCCAGTCCGTTCTCGTTGACATGGTTTCAGAGCAGGTCCTTCGCTAGGACCGTTTTTTTTTTTTTTAAGGGCCCACCGTTCCCTACCTACCTACCTACCTAGGGCGCCTCGAATTTTTTTTTTAACGGCCCCTACATCCCGCGACCCGCGACCCGCCCCTTAAGGCCCCGTCGCGCCGCCCCTTAGCCGCTCGCGCGCGGTCGTTTTCATACGTGCGCCCCGCCTGCTGCCCGCGCGCGCCTTATTTCCCTCGCGCGCGGCCCGTCGCCTACTCGCGCACGCCCCGCAGCCGCCCGTCGCCTGCTCGCGCACGCCCCGCAGCCGCCCGTCGCCTGCTAGCGCACGCCCCGCAGCCGCTCGTAGCCTGCTCGCGCACGCCCCGCAGCCGCCCGTCGCCTGCTCGCGCACGCCCCGCAGGCCGCAGGCGCTCGTACGCCGCTGCTTCCGCTGCTGCTTGCGCACCGCTGCCTCCCGAGCGCCGCCGCTGCCTGTGCGCCGCCGCTGCCCGTGCGCCGTCGCTGCCCCGTGCGCTGCCGCTGCCCGTGCGCCGCTGCCGCCCGTGCGCTTCTGCAGCCGCCGCCCGCGAGGCACTCGCTCTCACTGTTGTTCATTTTGTCAACAAGAAGAGACTGGAATGATTGAACTAACAGAGAAATCAGTACAAATAGCAAACCCTAGAATTGTGTACCCCATATAGGCTAACCCACTGTAGCCTAACAAACGCAACATATATAATGTTTGACACACCCCCATAGGCAAAGTGGGGGAGACCTAGGGGTCACAAGACCAGTCAAGGCAAAGCAAGGCAACAACAAGCTCAGGGTGGATCTCAAGGATACCACACAAATTCCGAGCACAAGCTAGTGGTCACAAGACCAGTTCACATGCAGGTTTATAACAGAGCATGAGATACAGTGATCACAACCTAGCAAAAGTAAACATGCAGGTATAGATATATATAGTGATCACAGTACAAGCAAAGTCAAGAGGTAAGCAAGTGAGGTCCAGTAGGCACAAGGCCTAGTAGAGTGCAGAAGCGCTGATGGTCACGAGGCTGAAGCGCCTTGGTGAACACATCAGCAGTGTTGGCCTCAGTGGCCACATAGCGAATACAAAGCTGACCGCACTGCTGCAGCTCTCGAGCAAGGAAGTACCGCAGGGCGATGTGCTTCGTTCTGTGCTCCAGTCTGTGCTCTTGACACAAGGCAATGGCAGCCTTGTTGTCGACGTACAGTACTGGAGGAGAACGAGGCGGCTCTCCGAGGTCAGTCAGCAGGTAGGTCAGCCAGCGTAGCTCCTGGGCAGCCATGGCTGTAGCGTAGATCTCAGCCTCGCAACTGGAGCCGAGAACAGAAGAAGAGCGTGTAGAGCGCCAAGAAACTGAGCCAGAGCCAAGGCTGAAGGTGTAACCCTGAGACGACCGCTGAGTGGCCTGGTCGTCTGCCCAAGAAGCGTCTGAGTGCCCTGTGAGCACAACTCGGTCTCGCCCTCCAAGCACAAGCCCCATGCCCGACGTACTGCACAAGTAGCGCAACACCCTCTTAGCGGCATCCATGTGCTCCTTCCTGTGACGGCCAGGAGCGACATAGCGTGCAAGGATGCTAAGAGGGTATGCAAGGTCAGGTCGAGTGCAGGTCATCAGGTACATGAGGCAGCCCACAAGCTCTGGATACGGGCCACTCGGCTCTACGGACTCATCCGAAGGCAGAGCTGAGAGCGAGTGACCGGTAGGCAGAGGAGTGGACTGAGGCGAGGAGTACGTGAAGCCAAAGCGCTGGAGAACCTGCTGCACCATGTGTGACTGAGTCAAGGTGATGGTGCGCCGTGCTCTGTCCCGGGTGATCCGCAAGCCAAGATAGCTTGTCAGCTCACCCAGGTCTGTGCACGTGTGTCTCCTCTGCAGCTCCGACTTCACGTAGGCGAGTCCTGCAGTGTCAGCAGTGGCAAAGACCAAGTCGTCGACGTACACGAGGATGTAGAACGGCGGCAGCGAAGTGTCGGTGCGCAGGAACAGCGACGGGTCAGCTGTAGAAGGCGCGAACCCAAGAGCCGCAAGTGTAGTCCTCAGTGTGTCGTGCCACTCACGCGGAGCCTGGCGGAGACCGTAGACCGGCCGCTGAAGCCTCCACTGGGTACCAGGAGGAAACGACCCAGTGAAGCCAGGTGGGCGGCGCAGCCAGATCTCCTCGTGTAGGCTGCCCTGCAAGAAAGCAGTGCTGAAGTCAAGTGAGTGAAGCTCGTAGTCGCGGTGAGCGGCTATGTGCAGCAGCACCCGAAGAGTAGTCATCTTCGGGGTGGGGGAGAAGGTCTGGAAGAAGTCAACTCCCTCTCGCTGACTGAAGCCTCGAGCCACGTAACGCGCCTTGAAGACAGGCGGAGAACCCGACGGCCGCTTCACCCTGAAAATCCACATGCCACTGACGATGTTCGCCCCAGAAGGGGGAACCTCGTCGACGTAGGTGCGTGTGGACTTCCAGGAAGCCATCTCGGCGTCCATGGCTGTCTGCCACTGAGAGGAGTAGGGACCCGCCATCGCCTCAGCGTAAGTGCGCGGGGTCGGGATGTCTGGTGCATCCGGGTCTCCCTCAGGGGCAACTAGCAAGGACACGAGACGGGGCAAAGCAGCAGCAAGACACTGGAACTCCTCCTGTCTGTCCTCAAGGACGTCCGTGCCAAGAGCACACTCACCCCCGACGGACGGAGGACAGACAGACTCAGACTCAGACTCAGCAACAAGGCTAGCGGCGTAGTCTAGACGACAGGCAGCAGCAAAGTCAACCAACTCAGCGACCAGAGCAGACGCAGTCGAGGACTCAAAGGTAGGGTCAGTGACAACAGTAGCGAGGAGACGCGTAACAGTAGGGTGCTCAGCACGGTACCGGTCAGACTCAGGGTCCGGAACGTGAGGCAAAGAGGACGCAGGAGGAGACGGTAGAGGGACACGCTGAGGAGCAGTAGAGGGACGTAGAGTCATGTAATGAGTGCCTGGGACAGGAGGAGGACGCTCACGACGGACACGACTACCAGTGCGAGCAGGACGAACAGGCGACGCAGGACGAGACTCAGGCTCACGACGCTCTGTAAGACCTCCTGTGGGACCAGTGTAAGGAGAGGGAGCAGGGAGAGGCGAGGTAGGCGGTAACTGTGACTGCGGCTGGACAGGCGGGGGACACTCTACGGAGGGAGGAGGACAAGGAGGAGGAGCCTGCCCAAGAACCTGCTGAAGGAGCAGTACGAAGTACGGTCGCGGCCGCGCAGCGTCTCCAGAAGCAGAGGAGACTCCAGCGGCCGGGTCCTCAGTACCAGTAGGAGCTCCAGCACCCGGGTCCTCAGCAGCAGCAGCAGCGCCACCGCTCGGGTCCTCAGCTCCAGCAGCAGCTCCACCGTCCGGGTCCTCAGCACCAGCAGCAGCCCCACCGTCCGGGTCCTCAGCTCCAGCAGCAGCTCCACCGTCCGAGTCCTCAGCACCAGTAGCAGCGCCACCGCCCGGGTCCTCAGCTCCAGCAGCAGCTCCAACGCCCGGGTCCGCAGCACCAGCAGCAGCGCCACCCCCAGGGTCCGCAGCACCAGGAGCACCACTCCGAAGACTGCAGCGGCGTGTGTACCACTCGCGGATCTGCTGAATGGGGGGGAGCTCCTGGGTAGGAGGGGAAGTACCGGGACGAGCTCCAGCAGCACCTCTCCGGAGGCGGCAGTACTCGAGGTACCTCTCCTGCAGCTGCTGGGAGGAGAGGGCTCCTCCAGGTGTAGCACGCGCAGGCTCAGCACCCCCAGACTCAGCACCCCCAGACTCAGCACCTCCAGGCTCCGCACCTCCTGGCTCAGCACCCCCAGGCTCCGCACCCCCAGACCCAGCACTCCCAGGCTCAGCACCCTCAGACGCAGCACCCCCAGGCTCAGCACCCCTAGCAGGACGAGAGTCAACAGCTACCTCGACAGGCTCACCCGGGTCTACCTGGGACACACCTGAGGGAGCGGCACCCTGAGGGGGGAGGGGGTCTGGTACCTCAGCACCTGGAGCAAGGAAGAGAGGCGGGGGGGGGAGCGGGGCAGTGCGGTAGGGGAAGAGGCGGTAGTAGGGGACGGACTTGTCAAAAGTGACGTCCTGAGAGGCCAGGACACGACGCGAGGTGGGGTGGTAGAACTGCCAGCCAGGGGCGTCCGGGACAAAGCCAAGGAAGACGCAGGGGACAGCGCGACGGGAGAGCTTGTCCGCGGACGTGTCGCGGACAAAAGCTCGGGATCCCCAGACCCGAAAACGCGACGCATCGCCAGCCTCTCCCGTCCAACGCAGTGTCGGAGAAGTCTCGGGCAAGGAGACACGGGGCCAGAGGTTGAGCTGATGCGCAGCGTATCGGACTGCAAACGGCCACAGAAAATGGGGGGCAGCCGCATGGCTCAAGGAGGTACGAGCGACCTCCATGACCAGACCAATGCGGCGCTCAGCAACCCCATTCTGCTGTGGAGAGTCCGGAAGCGTGTACGACTGCTCAATGCCCTCCTGCTGACAGAAGGCCTCCAATAGGCCAGAGGAGAACTCCCCACCTCTGTCAGAGTGCAGACGCAGGACAGGGAGGTCGGAGCGGAAACGCTCACGGAGCTGGAGACGAGATCTGCGGATCCAAGGGATCAAGACATCAGGGACGTCACCCTTGGCGCGCAAGGGGAAGACCGTGGTGTAGCGCGAGAAGTCGTCAACAACAATCAGGAAGTACCTCTCCTGACCCTGACCACGGACGCGGGCTGGGCCCCACACGTCCATGTGGAGCGTCTGCAAGGGAGCAGTCGTCGGGGGAAAGGAGGAGGAGTGAGGAGCGGCGCGCTGCCGTCCCTCGACACAGGGAATACAGGGAGGAGCAGGCGAGTCGGGAAGGGGAGGGAGCACCCTGGGAAGACCAGCAACAAGGTCCCGCTTGTGCATGGCCCGAAGGCGCTGCACAGACGGGTGACCAAGGCGGTGGTGCCAAAGGACAGTCTCATGCGCCAGAGAGCGACACGAGCAGGGGGCGGACAGCTGACCTGACGCAGACGCAGACGCAGACGCAGACGCAGCTACCTGAGGGGACACAGTGGTCAGTGTGTAAAGGTCCGACCCCGGCTCCCGAGTGAAGGTAGCCAGGTGGCGACCCGTCCGAGCACACGTGCAGTGTGTCACGCGCTTGTAGGCAGGGGTGAACTGGTGAACACCCCCGTCCTGGAGCGCACTACCTGCCACCAAGTTCGTAGAGAACGAGGGGAGGTAGAGACCTGACAGCGTGCCGGACGGGACGGCCGGACAAGGAAGGACAGTGGAGGAGGTCGCAATGACCGGACCCCCAGAGGGGTCAGCAAGGGAGACAGCAACTAGCCGAGCGAGGGGCTCAAGGACAGTGCGGTCACGAAAGAAAGAGCGAGAAGCACCTGAGTCTAGTGTGAGACTGCTAGGGACCTCTACACCGCTGTAGTTGCCCGTTACTCCTCACCCGCTTCTGCTACGCTAGGCCGCCTCACTCTTCCCTAAACGCAACATATATAATGTTTGACACATTTTCTACCTACCGCGCACACTGCTGCCACGCTACCTACTACTGCCGCTCGTGTGCCACTACGGACAGTCGACCCCGCCCGCGCCTTGCCTAGCGGCCCCGCCGGCCCCGTTGACCCTCCGCACACCTTTCCAGCGGCCTGATTCCTACTACTACTGTTACTACTGCTACTACTGCTACTGCTACTGTCACTATGGCTAGTCCTCCAGTTCTAGCTTTCGATGCCGAGGGCCGTCCAGTGAAGTTCGAAACCTGGCTAGATGACCTGCACCTGTTCCTACAGCTCACTGCCAAGGAAGATATCTCACTGTACGACCACGCCCTAGGCCATGCCACTGCCCCTGACTCGTCTGCTGACAGCACTCTGCGTTCCCAGTGGCAGACCCGTGATGCGCACGCTCGCTTTGCTATTCGCAACTCCCTGCCGCTAGACGAGCGCGAGCACTTCGGCCAGTGCAAGACTGCTAAGGACCTCTACACCGCTGTAGTTGCCCGCTACTCCTCACCCGCTTCTGCCACGCTAGGCCGCCTCACTCTCCCCTACCTGTTCCCCGACCTAGCCTCCTTTCACACTGTCGCAGACCTCATCACCCACCTTAAGACTAGTGAGGCCCGCTTTCGCGCTGCTATGCCTGCCGAGTTTCTCACTAGCAACCCCCCCCGCTCTGGATCACTCTCTACCACATCGTCACCCGCCTCCCTGACTCTCTGCGCGCAGTCAGGGACCACTTCCTCTCTCGCTCCCCCACTGAGCTCACTGTTGCCCTCCTCGAGAAGGAACTGCTTGCAGCTGAGGCGAGCATCGTCGCTGTAGGCACCTCTCGTGGCGACCCCCGCACCCCGTTCTTTGAGGGGTGTTCCCCTTCCCCCCTCCTCCCCTCTGTCGCCTCTGCTGCTGCTGTCGACCTTCTTGGTGCTGAGAAGGTCGGGACCGCGTCTGCTTCGAGCGGGCGCCGCAGGAACAAGGGGGGCAGGGGTGGGGGTGGCGGCGGAGGAGGTGGGGGTGGAGGCGGTGGGAGTGGAGGCGCGGCTGGGGAGACTAGTGGCGGCAGTGGGGGAGGAGACAGCAGCGGTGGGAGTGGTGGCGGAGGCGGCAGCGGAGGCGGAGGTGGTCGTGGCGGCGGCAGGGGTGGAGGTGGCCGGGGCGGCGGCGGTGGGGGTGGTGGTCGTGGAGGCACTGGCGGAGGGCAGAGTCAGCAGCCCGCCCCGACGCTTCAGGCCGCCCGTGAGTGGTATGCGCAGCGTGGCTTTACCTGCACGTACGTCATTCGCACAGGTGACCGCAGCGGCCAGCAGTGTGGGAGGCCGCACCCCACGCAGCGCTGCTTCGCGCGCCTTACCGACGCGTGGCGCACTCAGTTTCCTGCTGCCACTGAGCTGCCGCGCTGGGCTGATCTGGAAAAGAGGGGTGTTGATATTTGGGCTTTAGACTTTGATGCTATTCTCACTGCCATGTATGCGATGTCTATTAGTGGAGAGGGTGCTCAGTACTTGCGTGTTCCGCCCGACCCGGGCATTCAGGCCAGTCCGGCTGCCGCTCTAGGTGCTAGTGCGTCTGCTCCCACAGGTCCTGGTGAGGCTGCAGCCCTAGGTGCTAGTGCGTCCGTGCCCCCTGGTACTGAGTCGACTGCAGCACTGCACACCTTCACACTGGACTCAGGTGCTTCTCGCTCCTTCTTTCGTGACCGCACTGTCCTTGAGCCACTCGCTCGGCCAGTTGCTGTCTCCCTTGCTGACCCCTCTGGGGGTCCGGTCATTGCGACCTCCTCCACTGTCCTTCCTTGTCCGGCGGTCCCGTCCGGCACGCTGTCAGGTCTCTACCTCCCCTCGTTCTCTACGAACTTGGTGGCAGGTAGTGCGCTCCAGGACGGGGGTGTTCACCAGTTCACCCCCGCCTACGAGCGCGTGACACACTGCACGTGTGCTCGGACGGGTCGCCACCTGGCTACCTTCACTCGGGAGCCGGGGTCGGACCTTTACACACTGACCACTGAGTCCCCTCAGGTAGCTGCGTCCGCGTCTGCGTCTGCGTCAGGTCAGCTGTCCGCCCCCTGCTCGTGTCGCTCTCTGGCGCATGAGACTGTCCTTTGGCACCACCGCCTTGGTCACCCGTCTGTGCAGCGCCTTCGGGCCATGCACAAACGGGACCTTGTTGCTGGTCTTCCCAGGGTACTCCCTCCGCTTCTAGACTCGCCTGCTCCTCCCTGTATTCCCTGTGTCGAGGGGCGGCAGCGCGCCGCTCCTCACTCCTCCTCCTTTCCCCCGACGACTGCTCCTTTGCAGACGCTCCACTTGGACGTGTGGGGCCCAGCCCGCGTCCGTGGCCAGGGTCAGGAGAGGTACTTCCTGATTGTTGTTGACGACTTCTCGCGCTTCACCACGGTCTTCCCCTTGCGCGCCAAGGGTGACGTCCCTGATGTATTGATCCCCTGGATCCGCAGATCTCGTCTCCAGCTCAGTGAGCGTTTCCGCTCCGACTTCCCTGTCCTGCGTCTGCACTTTGACAGAGGTGGGGAGTTTACCTCTGGCCTCTTGGAGGCCTTCTGTCAGCAGGAGGGCATTGAGCAGTCGTACACGCTTCCGGCCTCTCCACAGCAGAATGGGGTTGCTGAGCGCCGCATTGGTCTGGTCATGGAGGTCGCTCGTACCTCCTTGAGCCATGCGGCTGCCCCCCATTTTCTGTGGCCGTTTGCAGTCCGATACGCTGCGCATCAGCTCAACCTCTGGCCCCGTGTCTCCTTGCCCGAGACTTCTCCGACACTGCGTTGGACGGGAGAGGCTGGCGATGCGTCGCGTTTTCGGGTCTGGGGATCCCGAGCTTTTGTCCGCGACACGTCCGCGGACAAGCTCTCCCGTCGCGCTGTCCCCTGCGTCTTCCTTGGCTTTGTCCCGGACGCCCCTGGCTGGCAGTTCTACCACCCCACCTCGCGTCGTGTCCTGGCCTCTCAGGACGTCACTTTTGACGAGTCCGTCCCCTACTACCGCCTCTTCCCCTACCGCACTGCCCCGCTCCCCCCCCCGCCTCTCTTCCTCGCTCCAGGTGCTGAGGTACCAGACCCCCTCCCCCCTCAGGGTGCCGCTCCCTCAGGTGTGTCCCAGGTAGACCCGGGTGAGCCTGTCGAGGTAGCTGTTGACTCTCGTCCTGCTAGGGGTGCTGAGCCTGGGGGTGCTGCGTCTGGGGGTGCTGAGCCTGGGAGTGCTGGGTCTGGGGGTGCGGAGCCTGGGGGTGCTGAGCCAGGAGGTGCGGAGCCTGGGGGTGCTGAGTCTGGGGGTGCTGGGTCCGGGGGTGCTGAGCCTGAGCGTGCTACACCTGGAGGAGCCCTCTCCTCCCAGCAGCTGCAGGAGAGGTACCTCGAGTACTGCCGCCTCCGGAGAGGTGCTACTGGAGCTCGTCCCGGTACTTCCCCTCCTACCCGGGAGCTCCCCCCCATTCAGCAGATCCGCGAGTGGTACACACGGCGCTGCAGTCTTCGGAGTGGTGCTCCTGGTGCTGCAGACCCTGGGGGTGGCGCTGCTGCTGGTGCTGAGGACCCGGACGTTGGAGCTGCTGCTGGTGCTGCGGACCCGCCTGGTGGAGCTGCTGCTGGTGCTGAGGACCCGGACGTTGGAGCTTCTACTGGTGCTGAGGACCCGGGCGGTGGAGCTGCTGCTGGTGCTGAGGACTCGGACGTTGGAGCTGCTGCTGGTGCTGCGGACCCGCCTGGTGGAGCTGCTGCTGGTGCTGAGGACCCGGACGTTGGAGCTTCTACTGGTGCTGAGGACCCGGGCGGTGGAGCTGCTGCTGGTGCTGAGGACTCGGACGGTGGAGCTGCTGCTGGAGCTGAGGACCCGAGCGGTGGTGCTGCTGCTGGTGCTAAGGACCCGGGCGTTGGAGCTACTACTGGTGCTGAGGACCCGGCTGGTGGAGCTGCTGCTGGTGCTGTGGACCCGGACGCTGGAGCTCCTACTGGTACTGAGGACCCGGCCGCTGGAGTCTCTTCTACTTCTGGAGACGCTGCGCGGCCGCGACCGTACTTCGTACCGCTCCTTCAGCAGGTTCTTGGGCAGGCTCCTCCTCCTTGTCCTCCTCCCTCCGTAGAGTGTCCTCCGCCTGTCCAGCCGCAGTCACTGTTACCGCCTACCTCGCCTCTCCCTGCTCCCTCTCCTTACACTGGTCCCACAGGAGGTCTTACAGAGCGTCGTGAGCCTGAGTCTCGTCCTGCGTCGCCTGTTCGTCCTGCTCGCACTGGTAGTCGTGTCCGTCGTGAGCGTCCTCCTCCTGTCCCAGGCACTCACTACATGACTCTGCGTCCCTCTACTGCTCCTCAGCGTGTCCCTCTACCGTCTCCTCCTGCGTCCTCTTTGCCTGACGTTCCGGCCCCTGAGTCTGACCGGTATCGTGCTGAGCACCCTACTGTCACGCGTCTCCTCGCTACTGTTGTCACAGACCCTACCTTTGAGTCCTCTGCTGCGTCTGCTCTGGTCGCTGAGTTGGTTGACTTTGCTGCTGCCTGTCGTCTAGACTACGCTGCTAGCCTTGTTGCTGAGTCTGAGTCTGAGTCTGTCTGTCCTCCGTCCGTCGGGGGTGAGTGTGCTCTTGGCACGGACGTCCTTGAGGACAGACAGGAGGAGTTCCAGTGTCTTGCTGCTGCTTTGCCCCGTCTCGTGTCCTTGCTAGTTGCCCCTGAGGGAGACCCGGATGCACCAGACATCCCGACCCCGCGCACTTACGCTGAGGCGATGGCGGGTCCCTACTCCTCTCAGTGGCAGACAGCCATGGACGCCGAGATGGCTTCCTGGAAGTCCACACGCACCTACGTCGACGAGGTTCCCCCTCCTAGGGCGAACATCGTCAGTGGCATGTGGATTTTCAGGGTGAAGCGGCCGCCGGGTTCTCCGCCTGTCTTCAAGGCGCGTTACGTGGCTCGAGGCTTCAGTCAGCGAGAGGGAGTTGACTTCTTCCAGACCTTCTCCCCCACCCCGAAGATGACTACTCTTCGGGTGCTGCTGCACATAGCCGCTCACCGCGACTACGAGCTTCACTCACTTGACTTCAGCACTGCTTTCTTGCAGGGCAGCCTGCACGAGGAGATCTGGCTGCGCCGCCCTCCTGGCTTCACTAGGTCGTTTCCTCCTGGTACCCAGTGGAGGCTTCAGCGGCCGGTCTACGGTCTCCGCCAGGCTCCGCGTGAGTGGCACGACACACTGAGGACTACACTTGCGGCTCTTGGGTTCGCGCCTTCTACAGCTGACCCGTCGCTGTTCCTGCGCACCGACACTTCGCTGCCGCCGTTCTACATCCTCGTGTACGTCGACGACTTGGTCTTTGCCACTGCTGACACTGCAGGACTCGCCTACGTGAAGTCAGAGCTGCAGAGGAGACACACGTGCACAGACCTGGGTGAGCTGACAAGCTATCTTGGCTTGCGGATCACCCGGGACAGAGCACGGCGCACCATCACCCTGACTCAGTCACACATGGTGCAGCAGGTTCTCCAGCGCTTCCGCTTCACGTACTCCTCGCCTCAGTCCACTCCTCTGCCTACCGGTCACTCGCTCTCAGCTCTGCCTTCGGATGAGTCCGTAGAGCCGAGTGGCCCGTATCCAGAGCTTGTGGGCTGCCTCATGTACCTGATGACCTGCACTCGACCTGACCTTGCATACCCTCTTAGCATCCTTGCACGCTATGTCGCTCCTGGCCGTCACAGGAAGGAGCACATGGATGCCGCTAAGAGGGTGTTGCGCTACTTGTGCAGTACGTCGAGCATGGGGCTTGTGCTTGGAGGGCGAGACCGAGTTGTTCTCACAGGGCACTCAGACGCTTCTTGGGCAGACGACCAGGCCACTCAGCGGTCGTCTCAGGGTTACACCTTCAGCCTTGGCTCTGGCTCAGTTTCTTGGCGCTCTACACGCTCTTCTTCTGTTCTCGGCTCCAGTTGCGAGGCTGAGATCTACGCTACAGCCATGGCTGCCCAGGAGCTACGCTGGCTGACCTACCTGCTGACCGACCTCGGAGAGCGGCCTCGTTCTCCTCCAGTACTGTACGTCGACAACAAGGCTGCCATTGCCTTGTGTGAGGAGCACAGACTGGAGCACAGAACGAAGCACATCGCCCTGCGGTACTTCCTGGCTCGTGAGCTGCAGCAGCGCGGTCAGCTTTGTATTCGCTACGTGGCCACTGAGGCCAACACTGCTGATGTGTTCACCAAGGCGCTTCAGCCTCGTGACCATCAGCGCTTCTGCACTCTACTAGGCCTTGTGCCTACTGGACCTCACTTACTTACCTCTTGACTTTGCTTGTACTGTGATCACTATATATATCTATACCTGCATGTTTACTCTTGCTAGGTTGTGATCACTGTATCTCTTGCTCTGTTATAAACCTACATGTGAACTGGTCTTGTGACCACTAGCTTGTGCTCGGAATTTGTGTGGAATCCTTGAGATCCACCCTGAGCTTGTTTTTGCTTTGCTTTGCCTTGACTGGTCTTGTGACCCCTAGGTCTCCCCCACTTTGCCTATGGGGGTGTGTCAAACATTATACATGTTGTATTTGTGTAGGCTGTAGTGGGTTAGCCTATAGGGGGGTCACAACATTAGGGTTTCATATTTGTACTCACAATCCTTGCTAGTTCATCATTCCAGTCCGTTCTCGTTGACAACAGCGACGGGTCGGCGGAAGACGGCTCAAACCCGAGGTCGGACAGAGTAGAGCGGTCGTCTGAGGCTCCACAGGGTCCCGCACGGGAAGGTGCCAGTGAAGCCCGGAGGACGACGCAGCCAGATCTCCTCGTGTAGGCTGCCCTGCAGGAAGGCGGTGGAGAAGTCGTGGAAGTGTAACTCGTAGTCCCTCTGCGCCGCTACGTGAAGTAACACCCGAAGATTCATCTTTGGGGTGGGCGCGAAGGTCTGAAAGAAGTCAACCCCCTCGCGCTGACTAAACCCTCTAGCCACGTAGCATGCCTTGAAGACTGGGGGAGATCCCGGCGGCCGCTTCACCTTGAAGATCCACATGCCGTCAACTATGTTCGCCCCTGGGGGGGGAACCTCGTCAACGTAAGTGCCTGTGGACCTGTAGGAGGCCATCTCTGCGTCCATGGCAGCTCTCCACTGAGAGGCCCAAGGCCCAGACACGGCCTCAGCGTAAGTGCGAGGAGAAGGTATGTCAGGAGCGTCGGGGTCTCCCTCAGGAGCGAGGAGCATGGCACAGAGATGAGGCGAACTCTAGCTCAAACTGTCTGCCCTCTAGGACGTCACAGCCAAGGGCAGACTCACCCCCGGCGGACAGAGGACGGACAGGAGGAGCGGCCACAACACGAGTGGCGTAGTCAATGAGACGCGTAGCTGTAAAGTCAGTGACAGCGGCAGTAAGGACCGCGACGGAGGAAGGAGAAGCACGAGGGTCTGTAACAAGAGAGGCGAGAACACGAGAGAGAGAGTGAGAGAGAGAGAGAGAGAGTGGGGCGGAACGTGCGGTAGTAGTTAGTGACCGGAGTGGACAGGGAGGCAGTGAGGGACGACTCAGGAGGACGAGGAAGAACAGACGGAGGAGGACGAGGAGGACTAGGACGAGACAACACGGTACGGAGGTCAGTGACAGGTGACGAGGGACGAGCACGAGGAGGACGAGAGGCCCAAGTGTGGGCGAGAGGAGAGGGAGACAAAGGAGACTGAGACTGAGGGAACACAGCCGGAGCTGAGTCCGGAGGAGGAAACGTAGGACCGAACACAGGAGGAGAGGAGGGGAGACCAAGGGCCCGAAGGCCAGTAACAGAGGCCGGAGGCTGCTCCGGCTGCTGCTGCTGCTGCTGCGGCGGCGGCGGCTGCTGCTGCTGCTGCGGCGGCGGCGGCTGCTGCTGCTGCTGCTCCCGCTGCAACTCCAACCTCTCACGCTCCACCCGCTGCTGAACCTCCAACCTCTCACTCTCCAAACGCTGCTGCTCCTCACGCTCAAGACGAAGACGGGCCTGGTGTCGAGTCGGGTAGGAGTGAGGAGGAGGAGTGGTGGCAGGAGACGAAGAAGAAGAACCGGCTCCGCCCTCGACAGTACCCGGCTGAGCACCCCCAGAGCGAGTACCCCCTGCGATAGCACCAGTAGAAGGTGTACCCGCACCCCCAGTCGAGGTGCCTTCAGTGGCACCAGCACCAGCCCCAAACTCTCCAGCTCCAGAAACACCACCAGCTCCAGCACCACCACCAGCTCCAGCACCTTCAAAACGGGCAGCTGCGGCAGGTGCACGCTCAGCTTCAATGCCAACACCCCCCGAAACGGGCGGCTCCTGTAGGTGCACGAACAGCTCCAACGCCAGCACCCCCAGAGCGAGCACCGCCAGAGCCCTCACCTCGAGCACCAACACCCTCAGAGTCCGCAGTGGCCAATAAAAAAAGCGTTGACGGCTGCTGCGGAGGCTGTGAGGACGACTATCGGGAAGGAGGAGAGACCTGGGGGGGTACCGAGGGGGGGGGAGTAGCGTGGGACACACCAGACGGAGCGGGAACAGGGGGGGGTACCGGAGGAGCAGGGGCGGGAGGAGGAGGAGCTGGAGCCAGGAAGAGGGGAGGGGGGGGAACCGGGAGACCTCGACAGGGGTACAGGACGTTGTAGGGGACGGACTCGTCGAAAAAGACGTCATGAGAGTCAAAGAACCGGTGGGAGGGAGGGTGGTAAAAGGTGAAGTCAGAGGAGTCCTCTGGGAAACCAAGGAAGACACAGGGGACGACGCGAAGCGAGATCTTGTCCGCAGAGGTGTCGCGGACAAGAGCCAAGCAGCCCCAGACACTAAACCTCGACGCAACACCAGGGGACCCTGTCCAAAGACTGGTCGGTGAAGCCTCTGGCCGAGAGACGCGTGGCCAGAGGTTCAGCTGGTGAGCGGCGTACCGAGCCGCGTAGGGCGTGCAGGCGTGGATCATGGAGGTACGGACAACCCCATTCTGCTGTGGAAGCCTAAGTGGCGCTCAGCAACCCCATTCTGCTGTGGAGAGTCTGGAAGAGTCCAGGACTGGGTGATGCCCTGCTCAGCACAGAATCTGGTGAGAACGCCGGAGCGAAACTCACCCCCACGGTCGGAGTGGAGACAACTGACACGACAACAGCGAGTACTCTTGGTGGCGAGCAGCCACCGGATCAGCGTAGAAGTCACGTCGGACTTCTTCGCCAAAGGGAACACGGTGGTGTAGCGAGCATAGTTGTCAACGACCACCAGAAAGAAACTCTCCCGCTCAGGGCCAAGACGGCGAGCGGGGCCCCAGACGTCTAAGTGGACGGTGACACGTACGCCCCCTTGGCCAACGTCGCGGCCGGCCGAGCGAGGTCCCCAGCTGGAGGGGGCGCCGCTGCGCCCAGCGCTCGGGGGACCCGCGGACCTCCACTGCTGCGGAGGGCCCCACTGCTGAGGCTGCTGCTGTGGCGGGCGCTGCTGCTGGCCTTGCCGCTGCTGTTGCTGTCCCTGCCGCTGCTGCTGTCCAGGCGGTGGCAGCTGCTGAGAAGCCGGCTGCTGCTGCTGCTGGAACCCCTCACCACCAGTGTAAACGCCACCTTCGAGAGGAGGGCCGTCAGGTCTCGAGCCACCCCCACCACCACTCCCACCACCTGCTCCACCGCTACTGCCACCACCAGTACCACCTCCAGCACCCCCGCCGCCCTTCCCGCCCTTCTTGCCGGCCTTGCCACGTTTCTGTCCGCCAGAGACAGAAACAGCCGCCGTCTCCTCAGAGGCAGAAGACGTGGGGGTGGCAAGTGAGGCAGTGAAGGTGGGAAGCTGCGGCACCGCACACCCCTCAAAGAGACGAGGAGGAGGCGCGGAAGAGGCAGAGGCAACAGTGAGGAGGTTACTCTCGATCTTCGAGAGAGCAGTCTCAAGAAGATCGATGGTAAGCTCAGTGGGGTGCTTCAGAAGAAGCGCGTCGCGGGCTTTGGCTATGCGGTCAGGGAGGCGAGTGACTAGCCAGTGAATAGTGAGCCACATAGATGGCGGGGCAAGGGCAAGCTGATCCTCAGTGCAAGCAGCGCGAAAGCGAGCGTCAAGGGAGCGAAGGTGGGTAGCGAGGTCGGAGACAGTCTCAAAGGAGGCAAGATCAGGGTAGATAAAGGGCACGAGGAGACGAGTGAGGGAGGCAGAGGAGGGAGTCGAGTAGCGAGCAAGAATGGCCTTATATAAATCGGCGGCAGACTCGACCTGAGTGAAGTGGACTGCCTCTGTCGGCGGGAGAAGGTCGGTCAGGGCGAGGCAGGTAGCGACGTCACGAGACTCCCACGCGTCGCGAGCGAGGAACTGGCGCGAGTACTCGACCTCCTGCTCAGGAGTAGGCGGTGGGGTAGTGGGTGTTGGAAACAGTAAATCCTAAAGCGCCTCTGTCGTGTCGAAACATCACACCAGAAGCGAGGCGAACCATATCGAGGCACACGCGAGTCAACCCTCGGAGGTTGAAAGAGGTTGCTGGAGGTTACGCGAAAGTCAAAGGTCAGCGACCTTTGACCTGACAAGTACAGCGCGACAGCAAGGACACACAACTGACTCGCTACAGAGCAGTTGCCCGAGTCGTCACTGTATCGAACCGCAACAGCAACAGTAAAGTAGTTATAACTGTATCCTTTCATATTCCTTGTACTCATATATAAATGCTTGTATCTCTTTGCTTTAATCAACTTACTTTGCCCTCACATACCAGCGCAAGGTGGTTCACAAGTTCTTCATTAACGCTTCCGCTATTACAATTGTCCTACCCTGAATTCTCCCCTGCAAAACATCCTAAGGGCTGTCTCAGCCCAACATGGTATGAGAGCAAACAGGGGAAATTCAACTACTGTCAGATCATCAACAGACGACATGGCAACATACAAGGAGAGGAGTTCCTCTAATGGTTCTCCCGGGACTACTCCTACCCCACCTCCTGCCTCTGGCCTGCAGACAGAGGAAGGAACCGCAACGGGACCAGCAGCGCCTTCAGCCAGCCAGCCTGCCAACTTCGACCAGAGTATGATGGAGAAGTTCTTCTCCTTCATGTCGTTTTACGAGCAACACCAGCAGTCGGCACCTGCGCAGTCAAACAACAGCAACAACAACAACGTGACTCCAATGAGTCTTGATGGCTCATCATATGCGCGCGGAAATCAGCAACAACCTACCTTTGCTCCGTATGAACGCGGGTCCATCAGCTTCATGCCGCAAGCTCCATCTGGGCAAGAAAAACAACTGGATGCACTACAAGTACAGTCGCAATTCGCGCACGTCTTAAAGCTGCAGACGTCAAGGCCCTTCGACGGAAAAGACTTCTTTACCTGGTCTTTCGAATTCGAGCTGATGATGGAAGGCGCGCAGATACTTGGCTTCTTCGACGGGTCTGTGCCATACCCAACCAACGGCACACAGTATGAGAAGCAGCAGTACACATATCAGTCGATGATGGCGTATACGATCCTACTGAGAAACATCACCCCAACTCAGCAGCAGAACATACGGTCTTACCGGGGATTCGGCAACTCCGCGGAACTCGCGTACAAGCACCTGAAGGACCTGTATCAAGCAACAGATAGCGTCAGTCAAAGTCGGCTAATGGCGCAACTGACAACGGTTGAAATGAAACCAGGCGAAAAAGGAATGGCATATGTCAGCCGATGTCGCGAACTGCGCGACAAGCTTCTTCGATGCGGAGGGTCAATCTCTGAAGACGCCTTCGTGACAGTCATCATCGGCGGCCTCGGTCCTCAATGGCGCGCAACAAAAGCCATTCTCCGAGCCCACGGAAGAATCTCCGAAGCAGCGCTCTGCGCCGAAATACATGCTGAGCAGCAAGACATGGACCTGCAAGAAGAACGACACAAAAGAAAGACATCAGTACCGGAATTCGCGTTTCACACTCAGCGACGATACAACAACAACCGACAACAACCAAAACCCGTACCTCCGTTCTGCCACATCTGCAAGACGTCTGGGCACCCACGCACGCACTGCCCAAATCGACAACAGCCAACGCCACAACAGCGACAGCTTCGACCCTCAAGCAACCAAGTTGCCTCAACACAAGCGAACTCCACGACCCAGATTCAAGCCTCAACACCACCTGCGGGACAACCTGCGCAAGGAACAAGGAACATCGTCAGTTGTATGGCAAAACTGACCGACTCCTGCGTCACTGAATCACCACCACACTACTCACCGGAAGAACAGCTCGACAACAGCACACCCCGCCGCGAGTCACTGCAGCCAAACCCGACATACGCCGCCATCGCCCAGAGTGAACCATCCGGGAAGGACACATGGTTCTTGGACAGTTGCTGCGGACAGCACATGTGCTCTTCAGGACGCTTCGTACAACGAGAGTATCAACTCCAACGTGAAGTAGTCATCACCGTCGCCAACAACCAAAACCTGCGCACACGGCGACGAGGCGTGGTACAACTTCAGTCACGAGAAACAAGTGTCATTCTACAAATGACCAAGGTCTTAATCGCAGAAGGTCTCGGCTATAACTTACTGAGCGTCAGTCAGTTGATGGCGAAAGGCATTCACCTCGAAGCAGATAGAACCACTCAGGAATTCAGGCTGTACCACGGAAAGGGCGGCCTCTACATCGGAAAGGCGATCCTCAAGAACAACGTCTTCGTTCTTGACTTCGTACCAGACCTTGGCACCGCCGACAGCGACGGCATCGTCAGCTTTGCTCCTTGGACACATCCTCCAGATCTTGACCCGAACTTCAGCCCCGACGGCTTCTGGCACTCACACACCATTCCTGAAACAGAGAGAACAAGGGCGTTAGCAACAATTCAACAAACATCGGCAATAGACAACATCGGCAGCAGCAGAGACAACATCGGCAGCAGCAGAGACAACATCGGCAGCAGCAGAGACAACATCGGCAGCAGCAGAGACAACATCGGCAGTAGCAGAGACAACATCGACACCAATCGCCGGTCCTTCAACGGCACCAATCTTCATCGACGATTCGCCACCGACACCCGCACAACAGTTAAAACCGGCACCACGAGAAGTCCACCGAAGCACCAACGTCACTGCCGGCTTCTACTCCAACTCGGATCTGTATCGGAGATCACCCGGACATCGCGCCACTGAAGGTACCTGGCACGCAAGAATGGGACATCCAAGCAACACAGTGTTAAACAACACGATAAGAGCAGGAGTGCTCGACAAAGACTCACTTCTACTGACCGACGGCAGAGAACTTCAACGAGCCCGTGGAACGTGCTTCACTTGCCCTGAAGCTGACTTACCGCATCAGCCGTTCGTCTCACATCACAATCCAAGCGCACCTGCGTACACACCTCTCGAAAAGGTGTACAGCGACATCCTGTACAACCGTGAACCCGGACAAAACGCCTACAGCTATACTATCACCTTCATCGACGCCGCAACTCGATATGTCTGGCACCTAAACCTTCCAAGTCGCGACATGGCTTTCGAAGCCTTTGTCGCCTGGCTTCCAGTCGCAGAACGAGAATCGGGAGCTAAGCTAAAAAGCTTTCAGTCAGACGGGGGAGGAGAATACACCTCACAGAGGTTCAAGCAGTACTTGGCAGAAAGAGGAATCAAGAGACTCATCTCCCTTCCCTACGCTCACCAACAGCAAGGCGTAGCAGAAAGGATGAACAGGACGCTGCAAGCCACCATGCGCAAGCTGCTACGTGGCATGCACCTGCCCAACCACCAGTGGCCCGAAGCGATGGACCACGCCGTCATGCTGCACAACTTGCTTTCGTCATCATCGCTCCCGAACAACGCATCACCGCATCTGCTGTGGACAGGAAAATTGGGCAGCACAAAAATGTTGAGAGTCTTCGGCTGCATGGTACAGTACCGACCTCCATCTGCACGAGCTGGGCGATTCTCTCAACGCGCACAGTGGGGACTACACCTGGGCATCGCAAAACATTACAACGCGTGGAAAATCTTCGACATCAACAGTAAAGAAACAGTCGCAGCACGTGATGTCATTTTCTGCGGAACTCACACCTCACCCTCGGAACTCACCTCATGTACATCGAAGAAAACAGACCTGACCTCTCGGGCGGATTTCATGGGCACCGAGCCTTCGCCTCGGCAGAAGACGAAGCTGACTGGGACGAGCAGAACGTAAAGGGAGCCTCGGAAGCAGCCGGACCTCTCCCTTACTGCTCCGTGGACATCCCAATGGACGACGAAAATCCTCGCGAAAGCATCAACGCCGAAGTCTTCTACGAATTCGCCGACAACGGTTACGTTACACCTGCACGGGTCAACACCAACGAAGCAGAACGAGTAGGACCGAATTTCAATCCAACACCTGAAACAGGAGACGAAGCTGTTTATCCCGAGGACACCACACTCCCCCGCTACTCACAGAGTGGACTGCAAATTCTCGGCCTCGTCACCGCAGTCCACGGCTCAGCCATTCCTAAGGAGCCGATGTGGTCCAGCAGGCTCTGGGGGGGGAACATAGGGAAAAATGGCGTGAAGCCATGGACAGAGAATTAAAAGCGCTGGAGGAACGGAATACTTGAAAAGTCGTTCCCATCAGCGTGGCAAGAAACAAGACCATCCTCACCGGGAAATGGGTCTTCCGCGTCAAAACGAAAGCAGACGGCACCATCGAGAAGTTCAAAGCACGATGGGTCGTGCGCGGCTTCGACCAAGAGCACGGACGCGACTTCACCGAAACATTCGCACCCGTCAGCCGACATACCTCACTTCGAATCCTTCTCGCGATCGCCGCCATGAAGAAGAAGAAGCTACGACAGATCGATGTCGCCAACGCGTTTCTCTACGCACCTGTCGACGCGGAGATCTTCGTCGAACTCCCACATGGCACTAACGGAGAGCCGAACAAAGTCTGTCAACTACTGAAATCGCTCTACGGGATTAAGCAAGCCCCGCGGCTATGGCAGCAGTACCTACACGCCCGTCTCATCCGCATTGGCTTCAAACAACTACCCCACGATCAGGGGATGTACCGGCTCACGAAGAACGACGACTACGTCCTGCTAATCGTCTATGTAGACGATCTGCTCTACATCGGCTCGTCCGACGGCATCACCACCTGGTTCGAAGGGGAGCTGCAGCGGGATCTCACGCTCACGGTTTCATCTACTGTCACACAGTACCTCGGACTTAACATTCGAGAAGAGGACGACGCAATCTACCTCAGCGCCGCAAAATACGCCGACACCATCGCCAAGCGTTTCGCTCTTACACCAACCGCCATCTCCACACCATATCGCTACACGACAGGGAACAACAAGGGTGAATCCGCTCCACTCAAGCCCGCCGGCATTCGCGACTACCAGAGAAAGCTGGGATGTCTTCTCTTCGCAGCCGTCACCTGTCGCCCAGACCTATCCTACTCCGCAAGCCAACTCGCCACCTACCTCAAAAGACCCGAAGCAGAGCACCTAGCAGAGCTCGACCGCGCTCTTCACTACTTCGTCAGCACCTCAACGATCGGCCTAACGTATCACAAGAACGCAACTACACCGACTAAGCTAATCGGCTATGTCGATGCCGATCACGCCGGCGATTCCGACAATAGGCGCTCCCGCACCGGCTACATCTACCGCCTCGAGCCTATCGGTCCTATCTCCTGGCAGTCGAGTAAGCAAGAACTAATCGCCCTCTCATCAGCTGAAGCAGAATATATCGCACTCTGCTCAGCCACCAAGGAAGGACTTTACCTTCGCGAGCTGCTGGAAGAAGCGAAGTTAGCCGAGTTACCTAACTTCACTTTGTTCTGCGACAACCAATCTGCAATTCGCATCGCCAACAAAAGTGGCTTCGCGAACAGAACGAAACATATCGCCCTGCGCTATTTCTTCGTGAAAGACGAGATCGAGAAGGGGAGACTCGAACTATCCTACTGTCCCACGTCCGAGATGGCAGCTGACTACTTGACCAAGAAGCTCGGAAAGCAGAAGTTCGAGTACTGCATGCTGCTGACTGGACAAGGCCACGTCATCAGCAGCGACACTCCAGAAGCGAAGGGGAGTGTTGGAAACAGTAAATCCTAAAGCGCCTCTGTCGTGTCGAAACATCACACCAGAAGCGAGGCGAACCATATCGAGGCACACGCGAGTCAACCCTCGGAGGTTGAAAGAGGTTGCTGGAGGTTACGCGAAAGTCAAAGGTCAGCGACCTTTGACCTGACAAGTACAGCGCGACAGCAAGGACACACAACTGACTCGCTACAGAGCAGTTGCCCGAGTCGTCACTGTATCGAACCGCAACAGCAACAGTAAAGTAGTTATAACTGTATCCTTTCATATTCCTTGTACTCATATATAAATGCTTGTATCTCTTTGCTTTAATCAACTTACTTTGCCCTCACATACCAGCGCAAGGTGGTTCACAAGTTCTTCATTAACGCTTCCGCTATTACAATTGTCCTACCCTGAATTCTCCCCTGCAAAAGATCCTAAGGGCTGTCTCAGCCCAACACTGGGCAGCGGTGTAGGCTGCGGAGGGGCTGTCTGAGTACCGGACGCGTGTGCGAACAGGTGCACGCCATCCTGCTACTGGCTCTTAAGGTGGCGCTGCGCCTGCGTAAGCCACGTACTAAAGTCAATCGGTCTCCCCTCAGGGTCAAAGCGAAGTACTCGGGAGGTCGCCATAGGGGGCGAAACTGAGAGAGCGCGGCTGCCAGCCGCGGGAGGGTGAGACAGTCAGTGGCGTGTGGGCAGGCGCGCAGGCGTGCAGGCGGGCAGGCGGCGCGGCGCGGCACCCTGGCCGACGGGCAGCACGGCGGGCCGACGGGCGGGCGGCACTGGCGTGGCGCGCTGGCATGCGCGTCGGCGTGGCGCGCTGATGTGCGCGCTGGCGTGCACACTGGTGTGGCGCGCTGGCGTGCGCGCTGGCGTGCGCGCTGGCGTGGCGCGCTGGCGGGCCTGCTGGCTAGGGCGCTGGCGGGCCTGCTGGCTAGGGCGCTGGCGGGCCTGCTAGCTAGCGCGCTGGCGGGCCTGCTGGCTAGGGCGCTGGCGGGCCTGCTGGCTAGGGCGCTGGCAGGCTTGCTGGCTAGCGCGCTGGCGGGCCTGCTGGTTAGGGCGCTGGTGGGCTTGCTGGCTAGCGTGCTGGCGGGCCTGCTGGCTAGGGCGATTAGGGCAGACGGGGAGGAGAGAGGGGGGGAGGGCACGCCAAGGCTAGAGACGGCCTAAGTTCAGGAACGGCAGAGACTGGGTGTGGCCTAGGAACGGCGAACCTACTGCTGATACCATCTCACGAACTGAAAACAGCAGAATGAGTTGGATTGATTGGGTTGGGGTACAAATACCTAACCCTAACTGCTTAACCCACTAGAGGCTATAACATTTGACAGTTTTATCCCACATAGCGGGCAGGACACGTGCTAAAGCCCGGGGTCAGCATGGTAATGTATCAAGTTATGTGGGTTTGAAATGGTGTATGCGAAACCTTTAAACCAATTATTTCGGCAAAGTCAGTGCAGCGAAAAATCGATTGATTGACGATGAGGAAAGCTGTCTCGCCAACCGCAAAGCTTTGACAAACTTGCAGGGCAGTGTGGGGCGACTAGAAGGAGAGTCGCACAAATGGTTCAACAGCCAATCAGGTTCAGGTTGTGGAAAATGACCACGCACAATGCGACTACTAGCAAAAACGGAAACGGAAAGCACCAACAACCTAGGAAAGAGTGAGAAGGAAACACCACAATCAATCAAGCTAACTACTTCACGTGTGAAGTAACCGCAGGAGCTAACAACAACAGAACGTGCAAACATTAGTGACGTTCCAGAACATGTATATGCGGAGTCGCAGGAAGGAGCGGTGAGAAGAGCGCGACACGGCGCGATATGGGATAACTGCGTGTGGCATTAGGCACGTCTATCGCCTCTCGCATCGCAAAGGATGACGGTTTAGGGCCATTGCTCCCGTATACTCGGCTCGAAAGTGCCTATTACTGAGGGTAATGCCACTTACCGTCTCGTGCACCATACGCAGACCCTTTAGGTTACGTTTTCCTACTCTGTAGCCACTGGGGAGGGCATCTGGAGACGACCATCCCCCTCACCAGTTTGCGCGCAGCGCGCTCCACTGGTCGTCTAGCAGCTCGTCAACCCGCATACGTCCAGCGCGCGGGCCGGTCTGGTCGACAAGCAACGCCCGTCTGGCACTAGGGAGGGGGGGGCAGCGATCGCACTCGTCTGGTTGAATATCTTGTTGCTGCTGCCTTGGGCCTGCATGCACTTGCATGCACTCACCAGGCCACGCCCAAGGCTTAGCAACTCTTGTTGCTGCTGCCTTGGGCCTGCATGCACTTGCATGCACACACCAGCCCATGCCCAAGGCACAGCAACTCTTGTTGCTGCTGCCTTGGGTCTGCGTGCACTTGCATGCACACACCAGCCCACGCCCAAGGCACAGCAACTCTTTTTGCTGCTGCCTTGGGCCTGCGTGCACTTGCTTGCACTCACCAGCTCACACCCAAGGCGCATCATCCATAATTGGTGCTGCTTGTTATGCTTTTGCGCATTTCCCACGATCCAAAGATCATGCAAACATTGACCCAGCCTTGCCCACCCCGGACCACCCACCTCTCACTCTCTCCTTGGGGTATGTGTGGACAGGCTTCCAGATGGCACCTGTGAACTGGCGCCGGTCATGCCCTGCCCTGCCCTGCCCTGCCCTGTCAGGCCCCGCCCCGCCCTTGTCCCCCCCACCCCAGGCTGGCCCTACCACTGCCCTGCCCTGCCGTTGTGAGCGGGATGAGATTAGGTTTAGTGACAGGCACACCACCTGAAAATATGGCTTATCATCAGGGTCCTCGCAATCAGACATTTTTGTCTGTTTATCAGGGTTCGGGGGAAGGAAGAGGAAGAAAGAGGGACCTGGAGGGAAGGGGGGATGGCAGTGGGTGCGTGTGGAGAAGCGGGGCACAGAAGCAGGAGGTGAGGGGGGGTATGGAAGAGGCGTGGCTGGGTGGATAGGCAAACGGGAAAAACAAGGGTTCTGCTGGCAAGCGCACACACATCGCCTGAGGGTCTTGCAGAGGGTTTTGGGAAGGGCGCACTTGTTTTATGCTGAAGCTTTGGCTCTGATGTTTCATAGAGGCAGTGAGCACACCATCAAACCAGCACATCATTCACAGCATCACAGAATCACAGCATCACACCACCACAGCATCACCAACCGTTATGGTACCTGGTGTTTGCGATGCTCTTCTCCACTCTCTGACTAAGCATTTCTTCGCCCTTCTCCCAACCATACGACACCTCAATACACCACGCATCACCACACCACACCGAACCGATTCTTACCTGTATCGCTATACTGACGAAATTGAGATGTGCAGGAGGAGATGGTGGTTGGGGAGGTGGAAGAGGCGGATGAAGCGGGTGGCTATGTGGGGGGAAGGCGTGTGGTGTGTGGGGGGCTGTGGAGGTGGCTATGAGGGTGGAAGGCGGGTGGTGTGTGGGGGGCTGTGGAGGTGGCTATGAGGGTGGAAGGCGGGTAGTGTGTGGGGGGATATGGAGGTGGCTATGGGGGGGGAAGGCGGGTGGTATGTGGGGGGCTGTGGAGGTGGCTATGTTTGTGGGAAGGCGGGTGGTGTGTGGGGGGATGTGGAGGTGGAGTAAGATGCCAAACCAATGAGGTTGATAGGTAACGATGGAGGGAAGAGATGGTCCACTAGGAAGCGCAACAGACTCACGCCTCGCACATTGCGCCAGTCCCTCTGCAAGGCTTCACGGTCGTGCTCCTGGCAGGTGAGAGGGAAGGAGCAGGAACAGGAGGGAGTGGAGAGGCAAAGGGTGTGCACGAGAGAGGAGGGGTGCATGGGAGGGAGAGGCAAGGCACATGGGGGAAGGACAGGAGAGATGATAAGATAGTGATACGGGGAGGGGCATATGAGGAAAGCCACTGCTCAACTGGTGTGTGACGCTCACCTCTCTGAGGGTGGGGGCAAGCAGGGCGGAGGGTGGGGGCAAGAAGGGAGGAGGGAGGGGGCAAGCAGGGAGGATGGAGGGGGCGCCCAGGGTGGAGGGAGGGGGCAAGCAGAGAGGAGGGATGGGGGAAGCAGGGAGGAGGGGGGGGGCGCCCAGGGAGGAGGGAGGTGGCAAGCAGGGACGATGGAGGGGGGAAGCTATTTACGAGGGAGGAGGAAGGCAGAGTTGGAGGGAGAGTGGAAGCAAGGAGGAGGGAGGGGGGAAGCAGGGAAGAGGGAGGGGGGAAGCATGGAGGAGGAGGGGGAAGTGGCACCTGAGGCAAAGGAAAATAGGTTGGGGGGTAAACCGAGCTGGTGGGAGAAAGGGAGCGATTCGGTGTTTACGACTCCACTCTTGTCTCTCCCTCTCTGTCCCTACCCCTCTGTTTTCCCCCTCCGTCCTTCCCCTTCGTTCTTGCCGCACCACTGTCCTTCCCCTGTGTTTTAACCCACTGCGTCAGCCCAAACTGTTCTGTCTCCCCCTCTGTCCTTCCCCCTCTCCCCATTGTCCTTCAACCTCTGACTGCGGGAAGGAAGGAGAGAGAGAGAGGGGAGGAAAGGAAGGAGTGCAGAGAGTCCAAGAGGAAGAGGGAGAAAGTGAGGGAGAGACGGAAGAAGGGAGAGGGCAAAAGGGAAAGTCGTTATTAAGGATTGGGCTAGATAGCTAAAAAGGGAGGGGGAGAGGGAAGAGAGGGAGAAAGGCAAGAGAGCGAGATAGGGAAGAGGTGAGAGGGAGCGTGGGACAGAGGAATAAAGGTAGATAGCAAGGTAGGGAGGGACGGAGGGAGAGAGGAAGAGAGGGGAGGGAGGGAGGGATGGAGGGAGGAAGTTAGGAAGTAGAAACAAATGGACGAGAGATCGGAAGACAAGGTGGAAAGGTGGGAAGGCCGGAAAGGGAGACAAGGCAAGCGAGGCATGCAGGGGGGAAGACCAGGAAAGGAAAGGAAGAAGGGGAACAGAGGGGAACAATGGGAAATGGAGGGGAATGGAGTGGGCACTCACCTCGTGATGGGAGGCTAGGTTTTCTTCTGGAGAAGGCAAATGGAAAAGGGCAAGAAGCTTACCCTCTTCCCCTCTATCCCTCCCCATCTCTCCCTCCCCTCCTGTCCATCTCCCTTTGTCCATCCCCCTCTGTCCTTCCTCCCCTCGTAGGCAGCATCCTGGTTGGCATCGTCAGCATCACCAGATGCTAAAAGCCACTGCTGAGCTGCCACCTTGTTGCACGTCCGTCCCCCCTCTTAGTTGCAAATGTACATGGGGAGGGAGAGGAGAGGTACATGGGGAGGGAGAGGAGAGGTATATGGGGAGGGAGAGGAGAGGTACATGGGGAGGGAGACGAAAGATGGTGAGATCGAGGTAGAGGGGTGGCATATGGGGAAAGCAAAGGCTCACTGGGTGCGTGACGCGCACCTCTATGAGGGTGGGGGTATGCAGGGCGGAGGTGGGGGGAAGCAGGGCAGAGGGAGGGGGAAAGCAGGGCGAAGGGAGGGGGGAAGCAGGGCGGAGGGAGGGGGGAAACAGGGCATAGGGAGGGGGAAGCAGGGCATAGGGAGGGGGAAAAGCAGGGCGGTGGGAGGGGGGAAGCAGGGAGGAGGGAGGGGGGAAGCAGGGAGGAGGGAGAGGAGAAGCAAGGAGGAGGGAGGGGGGAAGCAGGGAGGAGGGAGGGGGGAAGCAGGGCGGAGGGAGGGGGGAAGCAGGGAGGAGGGAGGGGGAAGCAGGGAGGAGGGAGGGGGGAAGCAGGGCGGAGGGAGGGGGGAAGGGGGGAAGCAGGGAGGGGGGGGAGGGGGAGCAGGGAGGGGGAGGGGGGAAGCAGGGAGGGGGGGGAAGCAGGGAGGAGGGGGGGGGAAGCAGGGAGGAGGGAGGGGGAAGCAGGGAGGAGGGAGGGGGGAAGCAGGGAGGAGGGAGGGGGGAAGCAGGGAGGAGGGAGGGGGGAAGCAGGGAGGAGGGAGGGGGGAAGCAGGGAGGAGGGAGGGGGGAAGCAGGGAGGAGGGAGGGGGGAAGCAGGGAGGAGGGAGGGGGGAAGCAGGGAGGAGGGAGGGGGGAGGAGGGAGGGGGGGGGGAAAGCAGGGAGGAGGGAGGGGGGAAGCAGGGAGGAGGGAGGTGGGAAGCAGGGAGGAGGGAGGGGGGAAGCAGGGAGGAGGGAGGGGGGAAGCAGGGAGGAGGGAGGGGGGAAGCAGGGAGGAGGGAGGGGGGAAGCAGGGAGGAGGGAGGGGGGAAGCAGGGAGGAGGGAGGGGGGAAGCAGGTGAGGCAAAGGTAAACAGAGCTGGTGGGAGAAAGGGAGGTCTGTCAAATAAAGAGGGGTGTAAACATTTCGGGGAAATTGAGGTCGATGGGGAGAGGGAGTGAGGGAAGAACCCGCTCTCACCCTTCGTCTCCCACTCTCTGCCCTCCCCCCTCTGTTCCTCCCCCTCCATCCTTCCCCTTCTGTCTCTCCCCCTCGGCCATTCACGAGGGGAAGCGCGCATGACCAGGGAGGATAGCGCGTAACGAGGGGAAATGCGCATGACGAGGGGAGGAGAGTTAGCAACGAGGGGAAGCGCGCGTGACGAGAAGGCGCGTGTGCAAGAAGCGGAAATGTGCGAGACGAAGCGATACGCGCGAGACGAGGGGAAACGCGCGTGACGAGGGGAAACGCGGGTGACGAACATCAGAAAAATGTGAAATTGCCGAGTATGGGGGAGGGTGGGGGGAGGGGGTATTTTTCGTGTAGGATGCTGATGGTTTTTTATGGTTGATGAGGTGAAATTCCCCCCCCCCCCCCCCCCCCCCCCCCCCCCCCCCCCCCCCCCCCCCATTTTTCTAGTAGTTGACCGTCGCATGCGCTGGGTTTATTCCTGCAGATTGTCGTTGGCTCGTCTGGTCGTTTACGACCACCCCGCTAGATCACCGTTTATGGCTGTTAACCAAGTTTTGCTGATGCGCACTGTACACGTGGTGGACAATTCATGGTTCTAGGGTGGTTTACGTGGTATTTGTGTTTGTGGGCTTTCGAGCGTTTTCATTGGTCGCCTTTCCCAGACAGATATGGCGATAGATTGGGAGATGTGCGGGGTGTGTTGCCAACCAACACTTCGCACGGAAATTCTCCTTCGAGAGGAATTGTCTGTTGGTTCCTGCCATGTCATCCGTGTTTCGGTAACTGTGTATGTTACCAATTAGTAGGGTTTAGGCTTATTTTGGTGTAGAATGTTAGTTTACCATGTGCATTGCTTATGTTATCTTCTTTGAAAAAGTTTTATTAATAGTTTATAGAAAGAGTGTATCCTATGTTTCTATACCTCTTTAAGTTTCATCAGGGTATCCGAGACGATATTATCCCGTCATGAATGGTTGTGAAATTTTAGTATTGTTATAATCACATTTCTCCATGGATGTAGTTGCTTTGTTATAAATGTATAGTGTTTTGATGTTGTAATCATATGGCGTATGGCTGGTGTTAACTACGAATTTAATGTCTGGCTTAAGGTTATAGTGTAGATGCGTGAAGTTTTGATTCTAACATATTCAGGTCTCTTTTGATTGTAACGAAGCTACTTATGCATGAGCAGTTTTTGGTGTCTACTTTGACCAATAATTCTCTGCCGAAAAATTCCGCATCTCACGGTCCCTAAACGCGTTTCGGATCCACAATTATTGGTGCCCTCGTTTTTATCTTGCTGGATAGTTTCGAACCGTTCGATACCAAGTATGTACCTTCATTTCCCGCTTTGAACCCCATTGTATCGCGCTGTCAGAGAAGTCACCATCCAAGCTTTGCATTATTCGTGCGCGACTCCATCACTCTTCCATCCACTCCATCCGTCTCTGAAATTCACCCCAGAATCCACTCGACACCTTGGCAACGCTCTGTTCTCAAACGTGAATCTGGCAACAACATAACAGACAACGCTACAATAGTTGCTACCGCCTCGTTGCCTTAGTAGCCGCGTCTCGCTAAGCTGCGACGAATTCTGCCGCAGCTGAAGCAACGGCAACCATCCATGCTTTAGCAGCTGCACTGGAAATTCCTGCGCGCCTTACAGCGTCACTGTATGCATGCTCGCCACCGACTCCGCGGTGCGTTGAAAATACCCTTGGTGTGGGCCGCAGCGATAGAGCGCCAAGCGGCGTCACTACGTCGACGCTGCAAGCAACGTTAAGGACGGGGGGAACACGATAATCTGCTAATTCCAGAAGCGACCTCGCAAAAGACCGGTGGATTGGCAAAAGCGGAAGTTGACCTCCCTGAAGTTGGCGCCCGTACAGTGGTCTCCGTGCAGGTCGACCTCCTCGTCAACCAGCTCGCCCACTGCTGCAGGTCGGCTGCTCCCCTCACACCCGACCACGAAGTCGGCTCCGCCCAAGCGAGGACGGGGCCAACACACAACTCCTGTTAACATTCACGTCACATCAATGTCTAATGCGGATTTGCTGATGCAATTGCCGGCGTCTTCAACTCAGGGTTGACACGGCGTGAGCACTATGTGGGGCGGTAGGCACGTGAAAGGGAGGGAGGTAGAATGGCGGCCAGAGAGCTCACCTTTTCGAGTCGTGGACACGTATGTGCCCTCTCTCTGGTCCTTTCGCGACCGCGTCACGTCGCTTGTCGCGCCACGTTCCGTCAAAAGAGAGAGACACTGCCTCCTCGTACGCCGCCTCTCTATGCCGTGCTTGTCGCAGCTTGTCGTGTTGCCGCCGACTTCGGTGGTCGGCTGACGGACTGCTTGTCGACCTGCTGGTGGTCGACTTGACCTGGTGGTCGTCGAAGGAGGGGCCAACGTCGACCTTGACTTAGGACGCCGAGCAGTTGGGCGTCGAGTAGCTGGGCGTCAACTTCGTGACGCCGACTTCGGGTAGCCGACTTGGGTGGTCGGCCGACAACTGCGCTGGTCGATATGAAGCTGGTCGACCAGGACTGCTGGTCGACGTGGCGCTGGTCGACCAGAAATGACGTCGACCTGGAGCTGGTCGACCAGGGGCGTGGTCGACCTGGTGAGGTCGATTTGGAGGTGGCCGTCGACTTGGGAGGTCGACCGGCACATACAGGAGCAGCTGGTCGACGTGGTTGCCCGGTCGACCAGGTTACTTGGGTGACGAGGTTCTGCGGAGGAGTGCGACGGTCGCCCAAGCAAAGTTGGCGAGGACAACCTTGGTGGTGGTATCCCGAGGTCGACGTGGCTGATCAGAAGCAGTCATCAGCGCCAGGTTGACTTGGTGTGTGCGCTGTGCAGGTGACGAGGCTCAGCCCGCCAATCATCTGCGAGCACCTGCGAAGCGGGTGCGCTGCTGTTCTGCGTGAACAGCGCTGGCACGCCGTCAACTTACAGCGCTGGCAAGCCGCGACTTTGCACTGCTGGAGCGCGGTCAACCAAGTCGTGCTGGCACGCGGTCGACCGTGCTGCGCTGGCAGTAGACTTGCTTGCATGCTAGCTCTGATGTAGTCTAGTCTTGCCAACTTCATTGTACCATTGTTGTCAACCTTTCTTAGTGAAACTCTTGCCAAATTGCCCCGTGAACTAGCAAGCTGTGTGTGCACTAGGAAAACGACTAAGGACCAACAAACGCAGAGATCACACGAGCACCCGTGCCTAGCCCGTAGTCTAGCTCCCGTTGTAGTAGTTATCTCCGCATGGTGCGGTGAGCGTGGAAGGCACACGACTTACCTTTCAGTAAGGTCGACGTAGACATCACATACCTATTTCGTGGTTGTAGGCCGGCAGCTGTGCGGTAGTCACTATGGTAGGAGCCGTAGGTGACGCAGGGGTGGTGGACACCCTGGAGGCACGGCTAGAGGACGCGAGGAGACGCCATGACGCCCAGGAGTACGGAGCAATACCCTGGGCGGTCTTATAGGCTGGACTCCGCACCATGTGGGCGACGGAGCACCCTTCTCGACCTGCCTCTCCTCGACCGGTAGGCGGCGTCAACGTGGGCGTCAATGCCGGTGGTGGTCAAGTTGGCAGTAGTGCGGGAGGCACGTCGAGGCAGCGTGGTGTGATTCACGCCGATGAAGTCGGCGGCGTTCAGGTGCGAGGGATGCGGTCGTCGGCGGCTGCAGGCTCCTCGCAGGGTGACGTCGGAGGTCGGCGAAGTGGATCTTCGCCGATGTCGGCGACCCAGGTGACAGCAGGCGGGATTGCACCGAGCTACGGCTACTTCAAGACCTCGTACATCCTGCAGGACGAGGCGATGCAGGAGGCAGAGCAGTAACAGGGACTCTTGGCGCAGGCAAACCTCGTCGCCTCGGCGAAGCAAGGAGGTCCACCGGGGGTAGCGCGGACAGTCTGGCGGCGGTGGTAGCGGTGGCAGTGGCTGGAAGCCGGCCAAGGAAGTCGACAAGAAGAAGTCGACCAAGGACAGCGGTCGAGGAGGAGGAGGTCGACGTCGGGAGTGCTGGCTGTGCGGCGACCCCGACCACCTCTCCTTCGAGTGCCCCGACCGAAGTGACTCCGACGACGACGACGCCAAGGGAGGCCGTGGGAGGTCTGGCAGTCGTCGTCCTCGTCGAGGAGGGAACACCGCGTAAGGAGGTGCTCGCTGGTCGGCGTCGTGGAGCCGACCGTCTCGCTGGCGCCGGAGGCCGGAGAGGACTACCAGGCGGTGGCGGCAGCTATGCAGGCGAACCCGGCGGTGGTCCTGCTCGACAGCGGCTGCTCCCACCACCTGATGGGGACGAAGGAAGCCTTTGTCAACCTGCAGCCGAGGGGCTCCATCTAGCACGTGCGCGGCTTCAATGGGGCGCTGCAGGACGTCCAGGGTCGCGGCACCATCGCCCTGCAAGGGGAGGCTGGGAAGAAGGTGCTCATCCCCGACGTGCTGTACGTCCCAGGTGTGCGGGCCAACCTGCTATCGTCTTGCCAATTGAAGGAGCACGGCGTGAAGCTGCAGGAGGACGGCGACGGGATGCTGCTCGTCTCGGCAGCAGGAGAGGTACTCGGTCGGGCGACGTACTCCGGGCGTGTCCTCTGCACCGACCTGCGTCCCTGCTCAACGAGGTCGACGTCGCCCACGCCGGAGGTTGTGGCCCTGCGAACGATCGTCTCGAAGACGAAGTCGACGCCGGACAGGATGCATGCGAGGCTTGCGCACGTCGGCATGGACACCATACGGAGCTCGGCAAAGCACGAGGTCGCCACTGGGCTGGACCTCAAGTCGACGTCGGGCACCGACTCACCGTGTGTCTCGTGTGTTGGCGGGAAGCTGGCGCGGCACACCTTCCCCGACCAAGGCTCCGACGCCGACGACGTGCTGGCCGTCGTGCACATCGACCTGTGCGGGCCGTTCCGCGTGGCTGCCAAGGACGGCAGCTTGTACTTCCTGCTGCTGAAGGACCGCAAGTTTGTGTGGGTGAGGCCGGTCGCCAAGAAGTCGGATGTGCTGCTGGAGTTCCAGAAGTGGCTGGTGTTGGTGGAGAGGCAGACGAAGAAGTCGGTGCTCATGCTTCGCTCCGACCGGGGAGGGGAGTTCCTCGGGAAGCAGTTCACCGACTTCGTGGACGGGAAGAGGATCCTCCACGACCTTACCTGCCCGTACACCCCGCAGCAGAACGGCATGGCGGAGCGGGAGATGAGGACGGTGGTGGAGTCGGTGCGGACGATGCTGCTGCACATGGGCGTCCAGCACCACTGGTGGCACCTCGCTTTGCGGCACGCTGTCTGGGTCCGCAACTGCCTGGAGAGGTCGGCGACGCCGGGGACGACACCGTACCAGTTGCTCACCGGGAAGAAGCCCGACTTGTCGCTGGCACGCGTGTGGGGCTGCATGGCGCAGTTCCTCGTCCCCGAGCAGCAGCGTGGTGGGAAGCTGAAGCCGAAGGCCAAGTGGGGCCTTCACCTTGGCGTGTCGGAGGCGAGCAAGGGCTGGGAGCTCCTCGACATCGCTGACAACCGGGTGGTCACCACGTCGGACGTGGTGTTCTACGAGGACATGTCGCTGGAGGTGTGGAAGTCGGAGCACGGGCCGGTGTCAGGCTGGCCACCGACCACCCCGCCAACCGACACCTCGCAGGCGACGCTGCCTCTGCTCGCGGAGGTCGGTGAGCTCGCTGCTGGGGACCATCCTCCTTCCCCTCCTCCCACGACCCATGTTTCTCCCCTCGTGGCCGACCTGCGTGGACTGACTCCGGTGTCGGCCTCCGGCGATGAGGGGAGTAGTGGGACGTCGCCTGCGGCCAAGAGCATCGCCGGTGGCCGACGTGACGAGCAGCAAGTCGACGTGGGAGTGAAGTCGACGTGGATAAGGGAACAGCAGGTCGAGGAGGTGCAGCCGACTTGGGTGAAGCCGACAGGGGAGCAGGCAGCAACGAGGCCGTCCAAGGAGCGGTTGGCAACCAGGCTGTCAGTAGAGGAGCCGACCACAGGGGAGAGGTCGACCAGGAAGTCGACCGAGGTGCAGCAGGGCGACGAGGGCAGCGAAGCCGGTGACGAAGGGGAGAAGTCAACCGACAGCGACGTGGTGGAGGTTCGGCCTGAACCCCGGAAGTCCGGGCGACTTCGGAGGCCGCCTGACTTCTTCGTCCCCGCTGCCTTCACCACGGTGTATGACGTGGAGGACGACGACCTGCTGTACGACGGCGCCAAGGAGGATGAGGAGTTTCCAGAGCTCGACCCTGACATGCTGGCCGACCCCGAGCATCGGTGGGACATCTCGACGATGACGGTGAAGGAGGCCTTGGCGAGCTGGAAGGGCCCGGCGGTGAAGGCCGCCATGGAGGAGGAGATCCGCAGCCTCATCAACATGGGCACTTGGGAGCTGGTCGAACGCCCGCCGGGAGTGAACATCATGAAGAACCGGTGGGTGCTGATGACGAAGTACCACGTCGACGACACCGTCGAGCGCGAGAAGGCGAGGCTGGTCGTGAAGGGCTTCACGCATGTGTATGGCGTCGACTACGACGAGACGTTCGCGCCGGTGGGCAGCTACGTCACGCTGAGGATCTTCCTCAGCATCGTCGCCGTCCTCAACCTCAACCTGATGCAGCTCGACATGAAGAACGCCTTCCTGCAGAGCAAGCTCGACCGGGTGCTCTACATGACTCAGCCGGATTACTTCAATGACGGAACCGGCCGAGTCTGCAAGCTGCTGAAGAGCCTGTCTGCTGTGGTACTTGGCACTCAACGACGTGCTGGTCGGCGCCGGGTGGAAGAAGAGCCAGGTCGACGAGGCTCTCTACTTCAAGGTCGGCGACGACGGAGTGGCCTGCTGGGTGCTGGTCTACGTCGACGACCTGCTCGCCGCCAGCAGCAGCACCGAGATGCTGAAGGAGCTGAAGGATCTGCCTTCGAACTTCGTGAGATCTCGCCGGTGCAGAAGTACCTCGGGCTGGAGATCGTCCGCGACAGGTCGGCGGGGAAGCTGTGGCTGCACCAGCAGGGCTACGCCGACAAGCTGCGTAGGCGCTTCATCGATGAGGAGCAGGCCGGGCGCACCCCAAAGACGCCGGTCTCGGTCGACGCCTACGTCGAGCTTACTTTTGATGACGAGGTGGCACAAGAGCGACAGGAGGAGGAGTACCGGCAGAAGGTCAGCTCGCTGCAGTTCACGGCGACGACGACGAGGCCGAACATCGCCTTCGCCTGCAGCAAGCTGGGGAGCGGCCTCACGGTGAGGAGCGACCAGTAGTGGCGCGAGGCCGACTGCTGCCTTGCCTATCTCTCCAACACGCGTGACACCGCCTTGGAGTTCGGCGGTGGACCTGAGTCGCTGGAGCTAGTCGGCTACGTGGACGCCGACGACGCCGGCGACAAGCAGAACAGGACGAGCACGGGCGGCTACGTGTTCGTCTACGGAGGGGCCGCGGTCTCCTGGTCGAGCCAGCGCATCAAGTGCGCGACGCTGTCGTCGACCGAGTCGGAGTACGTGGCGGCAACCGAAGCCGGCAAAGAGGGACGCCGACTTCGCTTCCTCCTAGCAGAGTTCAGGCAGATGGATGCCAGGATGCCGACTGTTCTCCGGGTGGACAACAATTCGGCCATCACAGTCGCCAAAGGCATGGGGTTGACAGGCAACCTCAAGCACATGGAGCGGCGACAGGCCTGGCTGCAGCACATGGTGAAGCGGGGGAAGTTTTCGCTGCAGTACATCCCGACCGCTGAGCAGCCGGCCGACTTCCTGACGAAGGCGCTGCACTATCCGGCCTTCAACCGGTGCTCCGTCGCCATCGGCCAGGTGCGCTTGGCCGACGTGGGCGACGAAGTTGACGAAGTGCAGCAGTAGGTGCCATGCCCTCTTGCATGGCTGGTGCGGTGGACGACGTGCTGTGTGTTGGGTGCACGTCGACGAGCTTTTCTCCAAGGAGTACTGCCGTGTGGGCTGGGGGCCCAAGCGTGAACGCGGCAGGGGAGTGTCAACGGGAGTTGTGTGTTGGCCCCGTCCTTGCTTGGGCGGAGCCGACTTCGTGGTCGGGTGTGAGGGGAGCAGCCGACCTGCAGCAGTGGGCGAGCTGGTTGACGAGGAGGTCGACCTGCAATGAGACCACTGTACGGGCGCCAACTTCAGGGAGGTCGACTTGGGAAGTCGACCTGCGGAGGGCGTCGACTTGGTGACGCCAACTTGGGGCAGCCGACTTGGGTGGTCGGCTGACAGGACTGCTGGTCGACCTGCTGGTGGTCGACTTGACCTGGTGGTCGTCGAAGGAGGGGCCGACGACGACCTCGACTCAGGACGCCGAGCAGTTGGGCGTCGAGTAGCTGGGCGTCAACTTCGTGACGCCGACTTCGGGTAGCCGACTTGGGTGGTCGGCCGACAACTGTGCTGGTCGATATGAAGCTGGTCGACCAGGACTGCTGGTCGACGTGGCGCTGGTCAACCAGAAGTGACGTCGACCTGGAGCTGGTCGACCAGGGGCGTGGTCGACCTGGTGAGGTCGACTTGGAGGTGGCCGTCGACGTGGGAGGTCGACCGGCACATACAGGAGCAACTGGAGGACGTGGTTGCCCGGTCGACCAGGTTACCTGGGTGACGAGGTTCTGCGGAGGAGTGCGACGGTCGCCCAGGCGAAGTTGGCGAGGACGACCTCGGTGGTGGTATCCCGAGGTCGACGTGGCTAATCAGAAGTAGTCATCAGCGCCAGGTTGACTTGGTGTGTGCGCTGTGCAGGTGACGAGGCTCAGCCCGCCAATCATCTGCGAGCACCTGCGAAGCGGGTGCGCTGCTGTTCTGCGTGAACAGCGCTGGCACGCCCTCAACTTACAGCGCTGGCACGCCCTCAACTTACAACGCTGGCACGCCCTCAACTTACAGCGCTGGCAAGCCGCGACTTTGCACTGCTGGAGCGCGGTCGACCAAGTCGTGCTGGCACGCGGTCGACCGTGCTGCGCTGGCAGTAGACTTGCTTGCATGCTAGCTCTGATGTAGTCTAGTCTTGCCAACTTCATTGTACCATTGTTGTCAACCTTTCTTAGTGAAACTCTTGCCAAATTGCCCCGTGAACTAGCAAGCTGTGTGTGCACTAGGAAAACGACTAAGGACCAACGAACGCAGAGATCACACGAGCACCCGTGCCTAGCCCGTAGTCTAGCTCCCGTTGTAGTAGTTATCTCCGCAGTGAACGAACATAGGATAGCGACGAATTATGCATGGTCTTTGCCGCTCCCTTGCTCTCTCTCTCTCTCTCTCTCTCTCCTTTCCGTTGCTCTCTCTCACTGTCTCCCTCCCTCTCTCTCTCTCTCTCTTTCTCTCCTTTCCGTTGCTCTCTCTCACTGTCCCTCTTGTTAAACTGTATTATGCTTGTAGGCTGTAGTGGGGTAGCCAATATGGGGTACAACCCCAACTAGGGTTTCATATTTGTACCCAAACTTCTGCTAGTTCATTCATTCTTGCCTAGTTATCTTGAGATGGTATTCAGAGCAGGAGGTCCCTAGGACCTACCGACCGTTTTTTTAGGGCCCACCACCGCTCGCATGCGGTTACCACGCTACCCCGTGCCCTAGCCTCGCGCACCCTCGTTAGCGCCCTCGCGCGCCCCTCGTTAGCGCCCTCGCGCGCACCCTCGTTAGCGCCCTCGCGCGCCCCTCGTTAGCGCCCTCGCGCGCCCCTTGCTAGCGCCCTCGCGCGCCCCTCACTAGCGCCCTCGCGCGCCCCTCGCAGTGTCGCCCGCCCGCCGAGCCGCCCGCTCGCAGCCCGCTCGTCCCGCTGCCCGCTTCGCAGCCCGCCCGCCCGCTCGCTGCCCGCTTCGCGGCCCGCCCGCTTCGCAGCCCGCTCGCCCCGCTGCCCGCTTCGCAGCCCGCCCGCCAGCTCGCTGCCCGCTTCGCGGCCCGCCCGCTTCGCAGCCCGCCCGCCCGCTCGCTGCCCGCTTCGCGGCCCGCCCGCTTCGCAGCCCGCTCGCCCCGCTGCCCGCTTCGCAGCCCGCCCGCCCGCTCGCTGCCCGCTTCGCGGCCCGCCCGCTTCGCAGCCCGCTCGCTCGCTGCCCGCTTCGCGGCCCGCCCACTTCGCAGCCCGCCCGCCCGCTCGCTGCCCGCTTCGCGGCCCGCCCGCTTCGCAGCCCGCTCGCCCCGCTGCCCGCTTCGCAGCCCGCCCGCCCGCTCGCTGCTCGCTTCGCGGCCCGCCCGCTTCGCTGCCCGCTCGCAGCGCCGCCCGCCCGCCCGCTACCTGCTTCGCAGCGCCGCCCGCTGCCTCACTGCCCGCTTGCTGCGTCGCCCGCCCGCCCCGCTGCCCGCTTCGCAGCCCGCCCGCCGCGCTTCTCGCCTGCTGCTCCCTGCCTGTGCACCGCCGCTTGCTCCTGCTGTGGCTGCTAGCTTCGCTCTAGCGCGTCCCCTCTGCTGCTGCCGCTGCTCTGCTGTGCCCTCACGCCTGAGCTATGGCCTCTATTCGCGTTCTTTCCTTCGATGCTGAGGGCCGTCCCGTGCAGTTCACTTCCTGGCTCGACGACCTGCAGTTGTATCTTATGAGCAATAGCACGGACCACATCTCCCTCTATGACTACGCGTCTGGTGCTGCTGCTGCTCCTGCTGCCACAGCCGAGCTTAGTGTTCGTTCCCACTGGCAGACTCGTGACGCAGCTGCTCGCCTAGCCATTCGCAGTCACCTGCCGCTAGCTGAGCTCGAGCATTTTGGCGACTGCAAATCCGCTAAGGCCCTGTACGATGCTGTCGTTGCTCGCTACTCCTCGCCTGCCACAGCCGAGCTTAGCCGCCTCATGCTGCCGTACCTGTTCCCCGATCTGTCCACCTTTACTACAGTCGCCGATCTTATCACCCACCTTCGCACTAGTGATGCTCGCCTGCGTGCCGCCCTTCCCACCGAGTTCTGCGCTAAGAACCCCCCTCCACTGTACTGGACACTCCACTTCATAGTCACCCGTCTCCCTGACACCCTCCGCTCAGTTCGAGACCACTTCCTTGCTCGCTGTCCCACTGAGCTCACAGTCGCCCTCCTAGAGGAGCAGCTGCTCGCGGCCGAAAAGAGCATTGTAGCTGTCGGTGCTGCTCGTGGCGCTCCTCGCACCCCCATCTTTGAGGGGTGTTCTCCCTCTCCCCTCGCTCCCTCCTACGCTGCTGCTGCTGCTGTTGACTTCCTTGGTGCTGAGTCTGTTGGCGCTGCTTCTGCTCCTGGTGGGAGGCGCCGCACCGGCAAGGGCAAGGGGGGCAAGGGTGGTGGTGGTGGCGCTGGGGGGGGAGGAGGTGGGGGAGGTGGGGGGGGAGGCGGTGCTGGTGGCGGGAGCGCTGGTGGGAGGGGGTCGGTGGTGGAGGCGGGGGCGGCGGAGGAAGCAGTGGCAGTAGTGGCGGCGGCGGCGGTGGCGGCGGTGGCGGTGGTGGCGGTGGTGGCGGTGGCGGTGGCGGTCGGAGCGGTGGTAGTGGTGGCGGCGGAGGTCGGAGTGGAGGCACTGGCTCGGGCCAGAGCTCCCAGCAGCAGCAGCGTCCCCAGACGACCCAGCAGCTTCGTGAGTGGCTTGCTCAGCGTGGGACGTCGGGGGGCAGTGGCCGCTGTTCTTATGTCATTCGCACAGGTGACCGCAAGGGACAGACGTGTGGGAGGTTCCACACCCCGTACCGCTGCTTCTCCCGCCTTGACGACGCTTGGCGTGAGGAGATGGGTGCGGATGTTGAGCGCCCCCGCTGGGCTGAGCTCATGAGGGCTGGTGTTGATGTCTTTGCTCTTGACTATGATGCTATTATTGCTGCCATGTATGCATTGACTGTTAGTGCCGAGGGAGACTGTTACTTGTGTGTGCCGCCTGACCCAGGTATAGAGCCCGCTGCCCTGGGTACTAGTGAGTCTGCTCTCTCTGGTATGGTGCCCCCTGTACTTGCTCCCTCCAGTGCTGTCCCGGCTGGTTTCGAGTCTGCTCTCTCAGGTACAGCACCCACAGAGACTGCTCTCTCAGGTACCGCACCGGCTGAGGCCTGTCACACCTTCACCCTTGACTCAGGTGCTTCCCGTTGCTTCTTTCGTGACAGTACTGAGCTCACACCGCTTCCTGCACCGGTCCCAGTCTCCTTGGCTGACCCCTCTGGGGGCCCAGTCCTTGCCCAGTCCACCACTGTCCTCCCTTGTCCGGCGGTTCCGTCTGGCTCGTTGTCGGGTTTCCACCTCCCCTCGTTCTCGACGAACCTGGTGAGCAACGCTGTCCTCCAGGATCAGTGGGTTGACACCTTTACCCCTGGAGGACAGCGTGTGGCGATCTGCACGTGCTCCAGGACCGGCCGTCACCTGGCTACGTTTACCCGTCGGCCGGGGTCGAGTCTCTACACACTGACCACTGCGTCTCCTCAGGTCGCTGCTGTCGGTCAGGTGTCTGCGTCAGGTCTGGTAGCCCACGCCTGTGAGTGTCGTTCCCTGTCGCACCAGACTCTTCTCTGGCACCACCACCTGGGTCACCCCTCCTTGCCACGCCTTCGTGGCATGCACCGTCGCCACCTTGTGTCTGGTCTTCCCAGGTCCCTCCCTCCCCTCCCTGCCTCGCCTGCGCCGCCTTGCCTTCCTTGCGTCGAGGGGCGGCAGCGCGCCGCTCCTCACTCCTCCTCGTTCCCCCCGACAGAGGCTCCTCTGCAGACCCTCCACCTGGACGTGTGGGGCCCAGCCCGCGTTCGTGGTCAGGGCGGTGAGCGGTACTTTTTGCTGGTTGTCGACGACTACTCGCGTTACACCACGGTCTTCCCCTTGCGCACCAAGGGTGAGGTCCCTGCTGTTCTGATCCCTTGGATCCGCACGGTTCGTCTCCAGCTCCGCCGCCGTTTCCGGACGGATCTTCCTGTCCTGCGTCTGCACTCTGACAGAGGTGGTGAGTTTTCCTCCGATCTCTTGAGGACCTTCTGTCAGGCGGAGGGCATCGAGCAGACCTTCACGCTTCCGGACTCCCCGCAGCAGAATGGGGTTGCTGAGCGCCGCATTGGCCTGGTCATGGAGGTCGCTCGTACCTCCTTGGTCCACGCGGCGGCTCCCCATTTTCTGTGGCCGTTTGCTGTCCGGTACGCCGCGCATCAGCTCAACCTCTGGCCCCGTGTCTCCTTGCCGGAGACCTCGCCCACACTGCGTTGGATGGGGGAGGTTGGCGATGCGTCGCGCTTCCGGGTGTGGGGTGCTCGTGCCCTTGTCCGCGATACGTCCGCGGACAAGCTCTCCTCCCGCACGCTTCCCTGTGTCTTCCTTGGCTTTGTCCCTGACGCGCTTGGCTGGCAGTTTTACCACCCCACCTCGCGCCGGGTCTTCGCCTCTCAGGATGTCACCTTTGACGAGTCGGTCCCTTTTTACCGTCTCTTCCCCTACCGCACTGCCCCCCTCCCTCCCCCGCCGCTTTTCCTTGCTCCTGGTCCCCCTCCGGTAGACCCCCTTCCCCCTCAGGGTCCTGCTCCTTCAGGTGTCTCTCAGGTAGACCCTCCTCCCGTCGCTGAGCCTGTCGAGGTCACAGGTGACTCAGGTGCTGCTGCGGGTGGTGCTGCTGGGAGTGCTGAGCCTGGGGGTGCTGAGCCTGGGGGTGCTGGGCCTGGGGGTGCTGGGGCTGCGGGTGCTGGGACTGAGGGTGCTGGAGCTGAGGGTACGGTGCCTGAGAGTACGGAGCCTGGGGGTGCTGAGCCTGGGGGTGCTGAGCCTGCGGGTGCGGGGCCTGGGAGTGCTGGGACTGCGGGTGCTGGAGCTGAGGGTACTGTGCCTGAGAGTTTGCCGCCTGGGGGTGCTGAGCCTGGGGGTGCTGCGACTGGGGGTGCTGAGCCTGCGGGTACTGAGCCTGCGGGTACTGAGCCTGGGGGTGCTGCTACTGAGCCTACGGAGCCTCGGGTTACTGCGTCTGGGGGTGCTCCGGTTCGGGGTGCTGAGCAGTCTCTCACACCGCAGCAGCTTCGTGACTGGTACGTCCGGCGCTTTCGCCGTCCTAGTGGCTCGGCTGGAGTTGGGGGTGCTGGGGCTGCTCGTCCTGGGGGTGCTCGTACTGGGGGTACTGGAGCTGCCGGGACTGGTTGTTCTGGGAGCACTGCGACTGGAGCTGCTGGAGCTGGGGACTCTGGCGCTGGCGGTGCTAGCGGAGTTGGAGCTGCCGACTCTGGGGGTGGCGCTGCTGCTGGTGCTGCGGACCCGCCTGGTGGAGCTGCTGCTGGAGCTGAGGACCCGAGCGGTGGCGCTGCTGCTGGTGCTGGGGACCCGGACGTTGGAGCTCCTGCTGGTCCTGAGGACCCGGCCGCTGGAGTCTCTTCTGTTTCTGGAGACGTTGCGCGGCCGCGACCGTACTTCGTACCGCTCCTTCAGCAGGTTCTTGGGCAGGCTCCTCCTCCTTGTCCTCCTCCCTCCGTAGAGTGTCCTCCGCCTGTCCAGCCGCAGTCACAGTTACCGCCTGCCTCGCCTCTCCCTGCTCCCTCTCCTTACGCTGGTCCCACAGGAGGTCTTACAGAGCGTCGTGAGCCTGAGTCTCGTCCTGCGTCGCCTGTTCGTCCTGCTCGCACTAGTAGTCGTGTCCGTCGTGAGCATCCTCCTCCTGTCCCAGGCACTCACTACATGACTCTGCGTCCCTCTACTGCTCCTCGGCGTGTCCCTCTACCGTCTCCTCCTGCGTCCTCTTTGCCTGCCGTTCCGGACCCTGAGTCTGACCGGTATCGCGCTGAGCACCCTACAGTCACGCGTCTCCTAGCTACTGTTGTCACTGACCCTACCTTTGAGTCCTCGGCTGCGTCTGCTCTGGTCGCTGAGTTGGTTGACTTTGCTGCTGCCTGTCGTCTAGACTACGCTGCTAGCCTTGTTGCTGAGTCAGAGTCTGCGTCTGTCTGTCCTCCGTCCGTCGGGGGTGAGTGTGCTCTTGGCACGGACATCCTTGAGGACAGGCAGGAGGACTTTGACTCTCTTGCGGCTGCTGTACCTCATCTCGTGGCCTGGTTACTTGCCCCTGAGGGAGACCCGGATGCACTAGACATCCCCACTCCGCGCACTTACGCAGAGGCGATCTCGGGTCCCTACTCCTCTCAGTGGCAGACAGCCATGGACGCAGAGATGGCATCCTGGAAGTCCACAGGCACCTACGTCGACGAGGTTCCCCCTCCTGGGGCGAACATCGTCGATGGCATGTGGATTTTCAGGGTGAAGCGGCCGCCAGGTTCTCCGCCTGTCTTCAAGGCTCGTTACGTTGCTAGAGGCTTCAGTCAGCGTCAGGGGGTCGACTTCTTCCAGACCTTCTCCCCCACCCCGAAGATGACCACTCTTCGGGTTCTGCTGCACGTTGCTGCTCAGCGTGACTACGAGCTTCACTCTCTTGACTTCAGCACAGCGTTCCTGCAGGGCAGCCTGCACGAGGAGATCTGGCTGCGCCGCCCTCCTGGCTTCACTGGGTCGTTCCCTCCTGGTACCCAGTGGAGTCTCCGCCGGCCAGTCTACGGTCTCCGCCAGGCGCCACGTGAGTGGCACGACACACTGAGGACTACTCTTGCGGCTCTTGGGTTCGCGCCGTCTACTGCTGACCCGTCGCTGTTTCTGCGCACAGACACGTCGCTGCCGCCGTTCTACATTCTCGTGTACGTCGACGACTTGGTCTTTGCTACTGCTGACACTGAGGCACTCGCTCGTGTGAAGTCGGAGCTGCAGAAGAGACACACCTGCACTGACCTGGGTGAACTGCGTAGCTACCTTGGCTTGCAGATCACCCGGGACAGAGCTCGCCGCACCATCACCCTGACTCAGTCACACATGGTGCAGCAGGTCCTTCAGCGCTTCGGCTTCCAGTTCTCCTCACCACAGGCCACACCTCTGGCTACCAGCCACTCGCTCTCAGCTCCACCTTCGGACGAGTCCGTAGAGCCGAGTGGCCCGTACCCAGAGCTTGTAGGCTGCCTCATGTACCTGATGACTTGCACGCGACCTGACCTCGCGTACCCTCTTAGCATCCTTGCTCGTTACGTTGCGCCTGGGAGACACAGGCGAGAGCACTGGGAGGCTGCTAAGAGGGTGCTGCGTTACTTGTGCAGTACATCAGGCATGGGGCTGGTGCTTGGAGGACGCGACAGAGTTGTCCTCACTGGTCACTCGGACGCTTCTTGGGTGGACGACCTGGCTACGCAGCGGTCGTCACAGGGTTACACCTTCAGCCTTGGCTCTGGTTCTGTCTCGTGGCGGTCCACCCGCTCTTCCTCTGTTCTCGGCTCTAGTTGTGAGGCTGAGATCTACGCCACAGCCATGGCTGCACAGGAGTTACGCTGGCTCACCTACCTGCTGACTGACTTGGGAGAGCGGCCTAGTTCTCCTCCAGTTCTGTACGGTGACAACAAGGCGGCTCTTGCCTTGTGTCAGGAGCACAGACTGGAGCACAGGACGAAGCACATTGCTCTTCGCTACTTTCTTGCTCGAGAGCTTCAGCAGCGCGGTCAGCTTCGGCTTGTGTACATGGACTCGAAGGCCAACACTGCTGATATCTTCACCAAGGCGCTCCCGCCTAGTGATCATCAGCGGCACTGTACTTCTTTAGGCCTTGTGTCCACGTTTCCTCACTTGCTCACTGCTTGACATTCTTTGTACTGTACTTTATATATATCTTGTTGCTTGCTTGCTAGGTTTTGATCACTGTGTTGCTTGTCTTGTACTATATCTAGCACTGCATGTGAACTGGCCTTGTGGCCTTTACTTGTGCTCGGAGTGTGGTGACGTTGTGATCCACCCTGGGCTTTGCTTTGCTTTGCTGGACTGGTCTTGTGACCCTTTGTTCTCCCCCACTTTGCCTATGGGGGTGTGTTAAGTTGTAATGTGTTATATGTTGGTAGGCTGTAGTGGGGTAGCCAATATGGGGTACAACCCCAACTAGGGTTTCATATTTGTACCCAAACTTCTGCTAGTTCATTCATTCTTGCCTAGTTATCTTGAGACCTCTCTCTCTCTCTCTCTCTCTCTCTCTCTCTCTCTCTCTCTCTCTCTCTCTCTCTCTCTCTCTCTCTCTCTCTCTCTCTCTCTCTCTCTCTCCACCGTGTCAGGCCGGCTTGCATAGTGTTTAATCTTCTTATCCGCCTGCTCCCATGCTGCCCACCCCCTTCCCTTGGCAGCCCTCTTATCCCGGGTGCTAATCGGATCTGTGACAGTTACATCACAGATATAGACAGCCCCGGAGCTCCGGTCCGTCATTGTCAGGTCTGCCGTCTTTTCATCCACAGGGCAGTAGGCCGCGGACTCTGTGTGTACGATGAAGCCCGCGTCCTGCGCCATTCTGACGCAGGCATCCCGGAGCTCGTTATGCGTGTTGATCCTGTGTTTTCCCGTGCCGCAGTGGAACATGTGGTTAGGCAGCCGCGGGTCTGTGATCTCGACGTGTTTTGGGCAGTCACACTTTGCCGGTGTTGTGAAAGGTAGGCCCAACTGAAAGTGGACTGCGTTTACGAAGTGCTCGGGTCCAATCCGCCGTGTTGACTCGATTGGGATAGCCAACAGCCAATCCCCTGCTGCATAGCCGGTCAGTGAGATGAGGCGTTGGGTGTGTCCACATAACGGGTTTGGTGCCATCTGCCGTGATGTCTGGACCTGCTTCGGGTATCTTCCCCCCTGGACTTGTACTGAGAGGGCATGCTGCAGCCTAATCCCCGCCGGTTCTATCCTCTCCTTCTCTAATATTTCCCGCGCTTCTTGAGGCAGTGCCGCTTCACACTCCGATAGCCACGAATGTAAGGCTGTAGATGTGACCCTTGGCAGAAGCATGTGGTCCTTTACGGCGGTTAAGACATCCCCCTGGGCTAGCTGCAGTGTGCTGAGTAGCAGTGACGCCTGTGTGAAGCTAGAGAGGAAACCTGAAACTCCCTCTACTGTGGGGTCCGTGAGGCCAATCCCCGAGAGACGTCGGTAGTGAAGCCTGCTCCCAGACACGCGTTTGTTCCGCCACGCTCGTGGGATAGCGTATTCCACATGCAGCTAAGAGTGTGGCGAGCAGATCCTGTCCCCATTGAGACCACGTCTCACCAGGCAAGGGGCTGAGCGGGGTGGTCCTCGTAAGGTAGGGTACTCTGCGGGAAATGCATCGAGTCAGCAGAAGCGAAGCTATCTGTGGGTCCGTGCGTTCTAATAGCGGTAGCGGTTTTGCCATTGTTTGAAGCTGCTCTGTTAAGAATGTGGCGCCTCCTTCCGTGGTGCCTAAGAAACTTCCCAACAGTCGCACGCCATTCTGACTGAAAGGCACCCCTGGCGGCAGCTCCCTCTCATTCAGAATCTGAGATTTACTCCACGCCGCGCACTTAGCCGGGTTATGCTCTAGACCTAAGTTGGCTAGCTGGCTAGTGAAATGGGTGAAAGCTGCTACTGTGTCTGCTCGCTCCCCTAGGAAGGTGACGTCATCCGCGTATGCGAGACACAACACACCAGGGTGTGCTATAGCTGTCCCTCGAAGCGCAGGGTGGATACCTGCTGCAAAAAGGAGCGGGCCTAAGGGGTCCCCTTGGCGTACCCCGCGTGCACTACATAGTGGGGCGCTTTCAAAGCCTGCGTCTAGGTGAAGATGTGACGGTTGCCCGTAGGTTAACTTGACTAAGGGGAGCAGCGGCGAGAGGGCTGGGTCCTGTAGGGCGGTTACTATGGCCTGTCGTGAGATGCTGTTTAAGGCGTTTGATAGGTCCGTTTGCATCTGGATGTGAGTCAGTGAACGCTCGTGCCATGTGAATGATCGCTTCAGCTCCACCCGGTACGGCCACTCCGTACTGCAGCGGCAGAAAGAAATTCTGCGCTGCTTCTCCCATGACCGTCAGAGCAGCCTTTGCTGCTAGTCGAGTGAGGCACTCGCCGATTGCTATGGGGCGAGCACCGCCATCTGGCTTGGCAAGTGCTACCATGCGCGAAGACGTGAGTAATTCTGCTACAAGCCTGGGCAATTTTCCTGCCATCAGGGTGTTGACGAGGGCGTGCAGATGGGTGCAGACAGATGCGATTGTAGCTGCCGCGTCGCGCAGGTGCTCGAAAGTGGTGCCAGACGGGCCGGCCCCCACGCCATTCTCGTAGCGACTCAGCAACTTGGCGAAATCAGCGGATGAAATGGTGAGGCTTTGTGGATTTTCATTGGCAGACCATGTCAGGGGCTCACTGCCAGCTGGCGGGTGTTTTCGGCACAGCTCGGTCAGAATCTGTGGACTGGGCGTGCAAACTGGCGTTGACTCAAGGGCCAGTACGGCTCGTCGTAAACTTCCGCGCTTTGCCAGTCCTTCTGCTCTGCTGATGACCCCAGTCTCGTCAGGGCGGTGGCGTGGTGGCGGAGGCGTGTTGACAGCTTCTGTGGCTTCGGTGTAGAGCTGATCCCATTCGCCACGTTGGAACGAGCGAATCCGAGCCTTAATTTTGGCCCAGTCAGGTCGCTTTGGTGAGGGTTGGCGCAGGATAAGGCATGGGAGGAACAGTAACGGGCGCCAACCTGCGATGGAATTTGGGTTTCGTGACAGGTGCAGAAGTGGCGTCAGCAAAGTCAGCGAGAAGAGCTGACACAGGTTTGGCAAAAGGCGGCGTGACAGCGGGGGTTGACGACTGTCACAGAGAGGCCCGATGTCCCAATTTGCGACCGCTGTGAATCTATCCTGCTGCATCGCCAGTTCGTCTGGCGATAAATAGCGGCGCGGATGTGCCTGCGTGTTGGATTGTCGATGTGCGGCCCGGTTTGACTGGGCGCGGCCCGAAATGCCCTGGGCCGGTTGGGTTGGATTTTGAACCGTACGATTGCTATCGTGCTGTTCACCCTCGTCCCCTCCCTGGGCCACTCTTGGGTTTCTCGGTTGCCCAGCTGCTCCCCTCAGGTTCCCCCCACTTCTCCTTCTCGACTGCTCCATCTCTTCCTCCTCGCCTTCTCCGTCACTACTGCTGCTTTCCTCACGTGCCTCCTCCCTATAAGACGGGTCATCCCACTCGTTGTTTTCAGTATCTAGTATCGTTAAAGCCCGTCGTCCTGCAGACTGGAACGTGTTCTCCAGACCTCCATCTACCCCGTGTCCTTCTTGCCGTTCATCTCTACGTCCTCGCCTCCATCGCGATGGTGATTGCTGGCGAGCAGTGGCCATCGCCATCGCACGCTGCCGCTGTGTCAGCGGTGAGCGGAAAGTCCCCGTCTGCGTCTCTATCGGGGGTCGCTGCGCTGAAACCGCCAGTCCCACCTGCCCCGAAGCCAACACCCTCTGCCATTGGTGCCTCTCCGCATCCAAAACCCCGCCCCTTGACGAGCGCTGCGCCGGCGTCGCCTCCGCCTGCTTCTGTCCCCGTCATGCATGCACCGGCGTCTGATTCTTCCCTGAAGGCGGCGTCCGCCACCACTATCGGCCCGGCTCCGATGGTTGCGCCTCCGAGCGTGGACCCGACTGCTCCCGCTCTGCTGCCGGTGGCCCCTGTAGCGCAGCCGTCTCGTCCCCCGTCGCCGGACCGCCGTCTATCCCGCCCCCCTTCTCCCGCGCCCCAACAGGAGCGAGAGACGTCGCGGCGCCGGCGCAACTCTCCCCGGCGCTACCAGCAGCAGGCCCAGTGGCCTGCTCACCCCGGTGGCAATGGGGGCTGGAGGGGTCCCCACGGGCGTGGTGGTGGCGGGAGATACCGTCCGCCTGTGACAATGGCGGATCTTCAGCGGGAGGTGTCGAGGGCCGTGCGTAAGGAGCGGGCGGCGCAGAGCCAGAGCAGTTCGCTGCGGGCCGCGCCAGCGCACGAGGCTCCTCGTCAGACTGTGCCCCCCGTGAACCCTCAGCCAGCTGCTGCATTTCCTCCTCCTGTCCTTGCCCCATCGGCTCCTTCTCCTTCTGTCTCGGCGTCTGCTCCCGGCTCTCGGCTGCATTTGCCACCGGTTCCTCCTGTTGCGGGAGTCGAGTTTGTTGCTGCAAGGGGTGGCGCTGCGGCCCAGCATTCCCACCACGGTGCTGTTGATGAGCCGCTTTTGTTTCTGACAGAGGCATTGCAGCCTCCGCAGACGCGTGTTCCCGAGGCGACACTTGGCCAGCTCCACCGCCTCGCGGAGAGTCTACACGCGTTGCTGCTGGTTCAAGTGCTCGCGCACTCATCCCTCCCCGTGATTCCTCCCGAGACCTTCCGTGGTCGCCAGCGTGACACTTGTTTGGACGCAGCGGACCAGCTCGCAGCGCTGCTGGCACCCGTGCTGGCAACGCCCGCGGAGGGTGGCGCTGCTGCTGCGGGACAGCTGGACGAGGCTGTCCGGGGCAGAAGCGGCACTTGCGCGCAGGATCTGGAGCCGCGGCGATCGGCGCAAGCACGCTTGTTTTCCGGGAGCTGTCGCGCTCCCTGACGGGCGTTCTTCACGCCCTTGGAGCTCACCGCATGTAGGCGCGGGCTCCTGTTGCTCCATGTTTGCTAGGCTTGGCTAGGTTGCCGTAGGAGATCCCATGCTTGTAATGTTTATGATTATGAATCGCTCTGTGTGCCGTCACTTGCCGTCCCCTCACGCGCGGCCGAAGGGAAGGCTAGGACAGGCCCTTAAGTAGATAGGCAACAGAGGGCAGAGGCTATGGGCAGTGGGCAGAGGCTATTCCTCTCTCTCTCTCTCTCTCTAATGGTCCTTGTATTGATGTAGCAGGAAAGTACAAGCATGAGAGTGTATAGAGGCCTAGGTAGCAAACAAGCAAGACACAAGAACCACAAGAAACCTTCTACAGCTCCACTAGGGGCTCAATGACTGCAAAGCAGTCCCCAAGGTGCAACAGCTCTTCCAAGATTACGGGGGTCGGGGCACAGACGGGCGTTGACTCAAGTGCAAGCACGGCCTGTCGCAGGCTGCCACGTTTCGCCAGGCCCTCGGCTCGGCTGAGCACGCCGGTCACGTCCGGCTGGTGTCGGGGCGGAGGAGGCGTGTTGACTGCGTCCACCGCGTCCTGGTACAGTTGCTCCCATTCGCCACGCTGGAAGGCTCGGAGCCGAGCTTTGATTTTCGGCCAATCGGGTCGTCGTGGCGAGTTCTGGCGAAGGGTTAGGCGCGGCAGAAACAACAGAAGGCGCCACCCCATCTCTGACTCTGGGTTTCGCGAGAGGTGTAGCAGTGGCGTCAGTAACGCCAGCGAGAACAGCTGACACGAATTTGGCAGTAGGCGCCGCGACAGCGAGGGCTGACGACTGTCGCATAGCGCCGTGGTATCCCAATTCTCAACAGAAGCGAACAAGTCGGCTCGCTTCGCCAATTCGTCAGACGAAAAATAGCGGGGAGTCGCAGCGGCTGTACGTGTCGCTTGGTCTGTGTTCGCGGTCCGATTTCTCCGCCCGCGGCCCGTTCGTGCAGGGGAGGCTGTGGTTGGAAGCACACCCGTCTGATCAGCATCGGACGGTGTTCCCGTCACCCGCGGCCTTTGCACGCGTGTTTGCTCCCCGACTGATTCCCTTCTCCTTGCTCTCTCCCTCGTTCCAACCTCGCCTTCCTCTTCCTCGTCCTCTTCCGTCTCACTCGAGGCTGCCTCCTCCTCCCTATAAGAGGGGTCTCGACGCTCTTCCGGGTCATTAGTTGCATCTAAGTTACTTAAAGCCACTCGCGCCGCTACCTGGTATCCATTCTCCGGTCCCCCGCCTGCTCCGCTTTCCGTACGCCGTCTCGTACCGCGACCTCCCTGCGCTTGCGATGGTGATTGCCGGAGCTCCTGAGCCGTCGCCAGAGCGCGCTGCCGCCTGGTCGGTGGTCGCCGCCAAGCCCCCGTCGGCCCCTGAAACGGGGACCATGGCGTCGAGGCCCCCTGTGCCGCCGGCTCCGAGGCCCTTGACAGCAGTCGCTGAAAAGCTTCCTCTCCCTGAACAGGTGGCCCCAACTGCCGCGGGGGCTCCTGGTCCCGCCGCCCAGGTACAAGTCGCTCTGACTGCTGCTCCTGTCCCGGCGCATCCCCTTGGCCCCCATGAGGGTTCGCAAACGTCTGGTGACGGGATGGTTCGTGCTGACTCGCCCGTCCCCGCTCCTGGCTCCGTTGCACCCCCTGCTGCTGTTCCTGCCGCGCCCGTTCTTGTGCCGGGGGCGAATGTTGCACCGGCCGCTGCTGTTCCTGAGGCTCCTGCTCCCGCGCCTGGCCTGCCCGAACCTCCATCTGCTGCCGCCCTTGGCATGTCTACTCCTGTCGCTGCCGTACTCGCTGCGCAGCCTGCTGTGCTTCCTGGCGCGCCGGCCCCAGCCTCTGCCTCGTCACTGCAGGCGGCGTCCGCCACCACTGGCGGCCCAGCCCCGCCGCTGGCACCTTCCGCTGTGGGTCACCCTGCCCCTGCGGCCCTCCCTGTTGCACAGACTGGCCAGCCAGCGCGCCAGTCGCGTCCCCATTCACCTGCGTCGCAACAGGAGCGGCGGTCATCCCGTCGCCGCCGCGATTCACCCCACCGCTATCAGCCGCCGGCGCAACGGCCTGTGCACCCCCGGGGCCAGGGGGACTGGAGGGGTCCTCGCGGGCGTGGGGGTGGGTATCGTCCGCCCGTGACGATGGCGGACCTTCAGAGAGAAGTGTCGAGGGAGGTGTCAAGGGCCGTACGCGAGGAGAGGGCTGCGCAGAGTCAGAGCAGCTCGATGCGCGCCTTACCGGCCCCCGAGAATCCTCGCCAGCCTGTGCTCCAGTTGCATCCCCCTCCGGTTGCCGCGCCTCCGCCGCCGAATCCCTTCCCGGCGGCTCTAGCTCCGACTGCCTCGGCCCCCGCCCCTGGGTCGCGTCTTCATCTGCCGCCGGTTCCGCCCGTTGCGGGGGTGGAGTTTGTAGCCGCTGGTGGGGGATCGGCGGCGGGGGAATACCCGCCTTCTGCTGCAGTCGAGGAGCCGTTCCAGTTCCTGGCGGAGGCTCTTCAACCTCCGCAGACGCGCGTTCCTGAGACAACGCTTGGTCAGCTCCACCGCCTCGCTGAGAGCCCGCATGCTCTGCTGCTGATTCAGGTGCTTGCGCACTCTTCTCTCCCTGCTGTTCCCCCCGAGTCCTTTCGCAGCCGCCAGCGTGAGATGTGCCTGGACGCGGCGGACCAGCTCGCGGTGCTGGTGGCGCCCGTGCTGGCCGCGCCCGCGGAGGGAGGCGCTGCTGCCGCGGGACAGCTTGGCGAGGCTGTCCGTGGACTGCGGCGACACTTGCACGCAGGATCTGGAGCCGCGGCGATCGGCGCAAGCACGCTTGTGGTCCGGGAGCTTTGGCGCTCCCTGACGGGCATTCTTCATGCCCTTGGAGCTCACCGCATGTAGGCGCGGGCTCCTGTTGCTCCATATTGTGTATCGAGCGGCTAGGCCGCCGTAGGTGTTGCCATGTGTGTAATCCTTCTTACTATTAACGGCTCAGTGTGTGGTTACTTGCCGTTCCCTGACGCGAGCGAAAAATTCTCAGCCGCCAGACGAACAATGAGAAAACGGCCTTAGGAAGGCCTTAAGTAGGGCCTAGAGGCTAAGGGCAGAGGCTAAGGGCTGAGGGGAGAGGCTATTCCTCTCTCTCTCTCTCTCTCTCTCTCTCTCGAGCGAAAAATTCTCAGCCGCCAGACGAACAATGAGAAAACGGCCTTAGGAAGGCCTTAAGTAGGGCCTAGAGGCTAAGGGCAGAGGCTAAGGGCTGAGGGGAGAGGCTATTCCTCTCTCTCTCTCTCTCTCTCTCTCTCTCTCTCTCTCTCTCTCTCTCTCTCTCTCTCTCTCTCTCTCTCTCTCTCTCTAATGGTCCGTGTATTGATATAAGGGTGGGTTACAAACATGCAAGGTATAGATACTAGGCAAAGAATCCAACAAGCTGAGAGCTACCTAGGCTGTAGACATCCATCCATCTACATCTCCAACAAAGGCTCGAGGACTGCACAACTGTCCCCTAGATGAAACTCCGAGTGCCCCCCCCCCATTGCGGGATTTTCAGCCACTGCCGCCTGACTAGACTTAATTAGGTAACCTACTGACTGTGCCCGCATCAGAGCACACGACCACCGCTGCCGGAAGAGATGCAGGAACCTGGCTGCATGGAATGAGCGTGGGCCAGCGTTGAAGTGTCGCCTGGCAGCTGTATCCGCCAAGAGCTTCAAGAACTGAGGGACCTCGGCACAGGGGCACCCGTATGTCTCTACTACCAGGGGGAAAAAGCCAACGGTGTCAGGGCGGCTGGCATAGTGGCTGATCTTCTTGTCGGCCGCCTCTCTGGCCGCCCATCCCCTTCCCTTCGTGGCATGCGGGTCCCTAGTGCTGATTGGGTCAGTGATAGTCACATCGCAGATGTATACCGCCCCGGTGCTCCGATCACGCATGGTTAGGTCTGCCGTCTTCTCGTCAACTGGGCAGTAGGCTGATGATTCCGCGTGCACTATGAAGCCCGCGTCTTCCGCCATCGAAATGCAGGCGTCACGAAGTTCGTTGTGAGTGTTTATCTTGTGCTTTCCTGTCCCGCAGCGAAAGAGGTGGTTTGGCAGCCGTGGGTCAGTGATTTCGACCTGTTTGGAGCAGTCACACTTTTTGGGTGTAGAAAATGGGAGCCCGAGCCTGTGCCGGACTGCGTTAGCGAAGTGAGGTGGGCCTACATGGCGGTGCTGTTCTATCGGGATAGCGGTGAGCCAATCCCCCGTGCCGTAGCCTGTCAGCGAAAAGAACCGTTGTGTATGGCCTGACAGTGGGTTAAGGCTCATATGCCGTGTCGCCTGCACCTGGGTGGCGTATCTGCTTCCCTGCACCTTCACCCCAAGTTCGTGCTGCAGTTTCAGCCCCTTCGGCTCCAGCCTCTCCTTGTCTAAAATCTCCCTGGCTTCCTGCGGCAGCGAGGTCTCGCATTCAAGGAGCCACTGGTGTAGTGCCGTGGTGGTGTCTCGCGGTAGCAGCATGTGATCACGCACCGCTATCAGGGCTTCCTCTGTCTCCAAGGGTAATGAACTGAGGAAGAGGCTCGACTGGGTAATACTAGCCAAGTACCCGAACCGTCCTTCTACCGTAGGGTCCGCGAGTCCGATACCACCAAGGGACGGTGGGAGGGAAGACTGCTCCCACACCCGGCTCTGTTCTATGCTGTCTGTTGGGAGGCGAATGCCGCATGCTGTGAGGAGCGTGGCCAGCAGATCCCTGCCCCACTGTGACCATACATCGCCGTCTAAGAGGTGCAGTGGCGTTGTTCGTGTGAGGTACCCCACTTGGCGAGAGATACAGCGCGTGAGTAAGAGCGATGCTATTTGTGGGTCTAGTCGTTCGATCAAAGGCAGCGGCTTGGACAGATCTTGCAGCTGAGCGGCTAGGTAGGCTGCGGCACCCGTGCGTGTTCCGAGAAAGCTGCCTAGGAGCTTATCGCCTGCTTCGCTCGTTGGCACCCCGGACGGCAGCTGCACGGACTTTTCTATCGGCTGGCTGCTCCAAGCGGCACACTTCTCAGGGTTGTGACGTAAGCCTACTTGGGCTAACTGGCTTGTGAAATGGGAGAAAGCTGAGACGGCTTCACGTGGGTCGCCTAGAAAGCTGACGTCGTCAGCGTAGGCTAAGCACAGTACGCTAGGATGCTGCTTTGCCGTTGCTTTCAGGGCGGGGTGGATGCCGGCCGCAAAAAGTAGCGGTCCTAAGGGATCTCCTTGCCGGACCCCACGTTCGCTTGAAATCGGTGGGCTATCGAAACTGGCATCTAGATACAGTTGGGATGGTTCGCCATATGTCAGTTTCACTAACGGCAGCAATGGGGATAGTGCGGGCTCCTATAGTGCTGTTACGATGGCTTGTCGGGAAATGCTGTTGAATGCGTTGGATATGTCTGTTTGCAGTATGAGGCAGTTGGGGTGGTTGTCGGTGTATGCACGTGCACTGTGGATAATTGTCTCTGCTCCCCCTGGTACAGCAACACCGTATTGCAGCGGAAGGAAGTGGCCGCGTGCTGCTTCGGATAGGGTTGTCAGCGCGGCCTTTGCCGCTAGGCGGGTCAGGCATTCGCCAATTGCTATTGGCCGAGCCCCCCCTTCTGGTTTGGTCAGAGCAATCAGGCGGGATGAGGTGAGCAGTTCCGCGACTGCCCGTGGCAATTTTCCTTTGAGGATCGTGTTCACCAAGGCGTGCAGATGGGTGCAGACGGCCGCATTAGTCACTGACGCGTCGCGTAGGTGTTCGAACGTCATTCCGCTTGGCCCGGCGCCCACGCCATTCTCGCATCGGCTCAGCAGCTTCGAAAAATCCGCGAGTGCAATTTCGAGCGTGGTTGGTTCGGCGATGACTGACCACGTCAGTGGTTCCGGGTCGGCCGGTGGGTGCTTGCGTCGCAGTTCGGCCAGCGTCTCTGGGCTGGGTGTACAGACTGGCGTTGACTCGAGCGCCATCACTGCTCGGCGCAAACTCCCCTTTTTCGCCAGTCCCTCTGCTCTGCTGATGATCCCCAAGTCGTCAGGTTGATGACGTGGCGGGGGAGGTGTGTTGACTGTCAGAATCCCAGTCACTAACCACTGGGATAAAAGGGCTTGTTTATATAGCGGGTGAGTGCGCCCATAACCCCCCAGGCCGACGTGCCTGTAACCCTTCCCTAGGATCATCGGGGATCCCCAGTGGACCTCTGACACCCCCCCGCACTGGGATGCCCGAAGTGCACACACCGGGAATCGAACCCGAGACCTTCGCTCTGATACCATGTCAGAATCCCAGTCACTAACCACTGGGATAAAAGGGCTTGTTTATATAGCGGGTGAGTGCGCCCATAACCCCCCAGGCCGACGTGCCTGTAACCCTTCCCTAGGATCATCGGGGATCCCCAGTGGACCTCTGACATTGACCGCCTCGACCGCGTCCAAGTACAGTTGATTCCACTCGCCGCGCTGAAATGCCCGAAGACGCGCTTTGATTTTCGGCCAGTCAGGGTGCTTTGGCGAACCCTGCCGAAGTGTAAGGCGGGGGAGGAAGAGTAGTAACCGCCAGCCTGCGACGGAGTCGGGATTCCTCGCGAGGTGTAACAGGGGCGTCAGCAGCACGAGTGAGAAAAGCTCGCTCAAATTTGGCGGTAGCCGTCGTAACAGCATGGGCTGACGACTGTCGCGTAGAGGCGAGATGTCCTAGTTCGCGACCTCCACAAATCTCTCTGACTGTGTCGCCAGCTCCTCTGGCGAAAAATATCGCGGGTGTTGTAGCTGCCGAGCCGCATTCGCCTGACCGCTTGCGGTTCGATTCACACGCCCGCGCCTCGGAGCAGGGGTGGGGTGTCTGGTTGGGATTGTGGCCGTCCGATCCCCATCCTGCGGCCCTCGTCCATTCCTTGGTTGCCTGGCCGCTTCCCCTGGGTTTCTCGTTCTTTCTCTTCCCGACTGCTCCCTCTCCTCAACCTCGTCTTCTCCATGGCTGCTGCTGCTATCATCGTGTGGCTCCTCCCTATAAGAGGGGTCATTTCGTTCCTACATCTTCTTCAGTATCAAGTAGTGTTAAAGCCCGTCGCCCTGCAGACTGGAACGCATTCTCCGGTCCGCCCTCTACCTCGTTTCGTCCCTGCCGGCCTGCTCCTTGTCGCCTACCGCCTCGCAATGGTGATTGCTGGCGAGGAGTGGCCATCGCCATCGCACGCTGCCGCTGTGTCAGCGGCGAGCGGAAGGGCCCCGCCTGCGTCTGCCTCGCGTTCCGCTGCTCCGAAACCGCCAATCCCACCTGCCCTGAAGCCGCCCGTCCCACCTGCGCCCCTTGTCGCTGGTGCCTCTCTGCCCCCGCAGCCGCTCCCCGTGGAGGGCGCGGCTCTGCCGTCGCCGCTGCCTGTTCCGTCTGTCCCTGCCGCTGACTCGGTCCCCGAGGCTCCTGCACCTGCTGCTCTTGCGGTTCCGTCGGCTGTCCCTGCGAGCAATGCGGCCCCGCCTGCTGTGGCCGACCCTGCTGTTGCCCCGCCTGTCCCTGGGGTCCCTCGATCGGAACCCGCCGCTGCTGCTCCGCCTGTCCCGGGGGTTCCTGCTGACCCCGCTGTGCCCGCCGCGGCAGTTGCGTCGTCACCGTTGGCGGTGTCCGCCACCACTGGCGGCCAGGCCCCGGTCGCGGCGCAGGTGTTGCCTGCTCAGACGGTGCCGGTTGTTGCGCAAGCAGGGCAGCAGCGTGGCCCTCCGTCACCTGGCCATCGTTCATCGCGCCCGCACTCTCCTGCCCCTCGTGAGGAGTGGGAGTCGTCCCGCCGGCGCCGCGACTCTCCCCGACGCAACCGCCAGCAGACAAACTGGCATCGTGGCGGTCGAGGCGGGTGGGGGGGTGGTCGCGGTTATGGCCCTGCCCCACCGTATGTGCCGCCGGTGTCTCTCGCCGATTTGCAGCGCGTTGTCTCAGCGGCGATGCGCGAGGAGAGGACCGCGCAGCATCTCGCGCCGGCTCCTGCGGCTCTGTCTCATGCCGCTGGTCCTGTGTTGGCGTCTCCGTTTCCAGAAGCAGGCGCTCCTCCTCCTCTCGCACCCGCTGCATCTGCTGCTGTTCCTCGGGATCGCGTGTCGTCTGCTCTGGTTGCACCGATTCTCCCAACCCTGCCCGGACCTCCTCGCATGGCTGAAGTCCCGGAGGCGAGTTTGGCGCAGCTGTGGCGTCTGTGTGAGGGCCTTCGTGCCGTACACCTGATCCAGGTGTACGGTCATGCCGCTCTGTTTCTGGGGAACTCCCTGGAAGGAGGCCCTCGGGACGAGTGCCTTGATGCGGCGGATCGGCTCGCCGAGCTCCTGGCGCCCGTGCTGGCAGCGCCCGTGCGGGGTGTGATTGCGGGTGTTGGCCAGCTTGGCATGGCCGTCCGCGGGTTGAGGCGGGTCCTAAGCGCTGGCACTGGAGACGAAGTGATCGGCGCAAGCGCGGCGGTGGTACGGGAGCTTCACCGTTCTCAGACTGGCCTCCTTGCTGTTCATGACGCGGATCAATTCTAGAATCCGACGTGGCATCTTCCCCTCCGGCATTTTATGCTTGGCCCATTGTTTCCTTAGTAGACGTAGAGCCCTCGTGCCATGTGTGTATGCTGATGATATAGTGGATGTTGATGCGGCTGGTGCGCTTGTCGTCCCCTCACGCGCGGCCGAAGGCCGCGCTGTCGAGCGTCGGCCGCCGAAGGCGGCCGGCGCTCGCCGCTGGGTTAGAAGAAACGAACCCACGAAATGAATAATGAGCCCAGCACCAAGGCCCACGGCCTTATATAGCAGGGGTAGGGGCGGATGAGAGGCTGAGAGGCTAAGGGACTAGGTGACTATGCTCTCTCTCTCTCTCTCTCGCTCTCTCGCCGCTGGGTTAGAAGAAACGAACCCACGAAATGAACCCTAAACCCTAAACCCTAAACCCTACTCTCTCTCTCTCTCTCTCTCTCTCTCTCTCTCTCTCTCTCTCTCTCTCTCTCTCTCTCTCTCTCTCTCTCTCTCTCTCTCTCTCTCTCTAATGGTCCGTATATTGATATGGCCGAAAGGTACACACATACAAGTTCATAAAGCATGCCTGTCACATACTAACTCATCTACAGCTCTACTAGTGGCTCCAAAACAGCAAAGCAATCCCCTAGGTGCAGCTTGTGCCCAATCCCCCCCACCGGGGGGTTCTCAGCTGCTGCCGCCTCACCAAGCTTAATGAGCAATCCCACCGACTGGGCCCTCTGAAGTGCAACCGACCACCGCTGCCTGAACTGATGCAGAAACTTAGCGGCATAATAGGAGTTAGAATCGGCGTTGAAGTGGCGCCGAGCCGCCGTGTCTGCCAGGAGTTTCAGGAAGACGGGGACCTCTGCACAAGGGCAGCCATAGGTCTCTACCGCCAACGGAAAGAACCCAACCGTCTCTGGTCTCTTCGCATAGCGCTGGATCTTTTTGTCTGCCTGCTCTCGAGCCGCCCATCCCCTTCCTTTCTGCGCCTCCGGGTCCCGCGTGCTAATAGGGTCCGTCACAGTGACGTCACACACCCAAACCGCCCCACTGCTCCTGTCAGTCATGGTGAAGTCGGCTGTCTGCTCCTCGATGGGGCAGTGAGCCGCCGACTCACTGTGGACTATGAAACCCGCATCCTGAGCCATGCTGATGCATGCGTCGCGGAGCTCATTGTGAGTGTTGATGCGGTGCTTGCCAGTGCCGCAGCGTAGGAGGTGGTTTGGGAGGCGGGGGTCAGTGATTGCTGTGTGGTCCGCGCAGTCACAGTTTTTGGGAGTGGAGAAGGGCAAGCCAAGCCGGAATCTGACGGCGTTGGCAAAGTGGACTGGACCAATGCGCCGGGTCGGGGCTATTGGTATCGCCGTCAACCAGTCCCCCGTACCGTATCCCGTCAGAGAAAACATCCGCTGCGTATGGCCCGCCAGCGGGTTCAGCGGCATCTTCCTTGTCTCCTGAACCTGCACCGCGTAGCGACTGCCGTGGATTTGGAGAGCGAGGGCGTGCTGCAGCTTCACGTCCGTCCGTTCCAGTCACTCTCGTTCCAGCAGCTCTCGTGCGTCGGAAGGCAGGGCGGTCTCGCACTCAGCAAGCCAGGAGTGGAGTGGCGTGCTCTCATCCCTCGGCAAGAGCATATGGCTGCGCGCGCGTGACAGGGCAGAGTCCGGGGCCAGAGGGAGCGTCGAGAAGAACAGCGCCGCCTGCGTGAAGCTAGCAACGAAACCGTAAACACCCTCGACGAGAGGGTCAGTTATCCCCACCCCCCCAAGAGAAGGCGGAAGGGACGCCTGGGCCCACACGCGCGACTGTTCGGATCCACCCGCGGGAGGCCGGATGTTGCACGAAGTGAGCAGAGTCGTCAGGAGGCCACGGCCCCACTGCGTCCACGTGTCCCGGGAGACGAGATTGAGTGGGGTCGTCCGAGTAAGGTATGCCACGCGCCGGAAGATACAGCGCGAGAGCAGCAGCGAAGCGACTTGCGGGTCCGCCTTCTCGATGAGTGGCAATGGTTGCGCCATCTCTCCCAGTTGCCCAGTCAGGAACGTGGATGCCCCGTCTGCTGTCCCAATAAAACTGCCAAGCAGTTTAACGCCGTCAAGGCAGAGCGGGACCCCGGGCGGCAGCTCAGTTGAATCACACGTGATTGCACTCCACGCAGAGCACTTATTCGGATTGTGTTTCAGGCCCAGCAATTCCAGCTTCGAAGTGAAGTGGTTGAAAGCAGCTACAGTAGCACATGGCTCCCCCACGAATGTCACGTCATCAGCATATGCCAAACAAAGCACATCAGGGTGTGCCTCAGCAGTGTCGCGTAGCGTGGGGTGAATCCCGGCCGCGAAAAGGAGAGGGCCAAGTGGATCGCCCTGGCGAACTCCCCGTTCACTACGCAGGGGTTTGCTTGCAAAATTTGAATCCAGGTGCAGTTGCGACGGGTTACCGTAGGTCAGCCGAACCAACGGGAGTAGTGGCGAGAGGCTGGGTTCCTGTAACGCAGCAGCGATAGCTTGTCGCGAAATGCTGTTGAAGGCATTCGCGATGTCAGCCTGTAGGACCAGGCTATTCGGGTGGCCGTCCACGTACGTTCGGGCGGCATGAATTATCGCTTCCGCCCCACCCGGCACTGCCACCCCGTACTGTAGGGGTAAGAAGTAATCACGTGCAGCTTCCCCCATGACCGATAGCGCCGCCTTGGCGGCCAGTCGCGTCAGGCATTCGCCGATTGCGATTGGTCGAGCCCCTCCTCCCGGTTTGGCCAAGGCTATGAGTCGAGATGCCGTAAGCAGGTCCGCCACCGGGGCTGGGAGATTTCCTCCCAAAATTGTGTTAACCACGGCGTGCAGATGGGTGCTGACAGATGCATTGGTAACTGCCGCGTCGCGTAAATGTTCAAATGTCGTGCCCGAAGGTCCGGCACCGACACCGTTCTCGCATCGCCCGAGCAGCTTCGCAAAATCCGCGTGGGAAATGCCCAGGGGCCGGGTGTCACCCGCTGGCCAGGTCAGTGGCTCGTCCCCTGCGGGGGGGTGCTTCCTGCGAAGCTCGTCCAAGATTTTTGGACTTGGTGTACAGACCGGGGTTGACTCGAGCGCCAACACAGCTCGGCGCAGACTGCCACGTTTTGCCAGACCCTCGGCTCGGCTTAGTACACCCGTGACATCTGGCCGATGGCGAGGGGGCGGTGGGGCGTTGACCGCCTTTACCGCGTCCTGATAGAGCAGCGACCATTCGCCACGCTGGAAAGCTCGAAGACGGGCCTTGATTTGTGGCCAATTTGGTTGCCTCGGCGAAGCCTGGCGAAGGGTCAAACGCGGGAGGAAAAGAAGCAGTCGCCAACCCGCTTCGGAGTCAGGGTTTCGCGAGAGGTGGTGTAGCGGTGTCAGGAGTGCCAGCGAAAATAGCTGGCACAAGTGTGGCGGTAATCTTCTTGACAGTGATGGTTGGCGACTGTCGCAGAGGGCGGAAATGTCCCAGTTCGCGATGTCAGCGAACTTGTCACTCATCCCTGCCAGCTCCTCTGGCGAATAATAACGGGGCTGCTGTGGGGTTGTTCCTGACACTGGCTGGGGGGGCGCGGTCCGATGTCTGCGGGCGCGGCTCGATCTCGTGGATTGCTGGTGGGTTGGATTCCCGTCCGTTCGATCGGCATCCAATGGCCCTGCACGGTCCCTCGATCCCGCTGTGGGCAGATTGGCTGCACCAGGTCTTCGCCCCGTGGTCCCTACTCTTGTTGCCACTGCTTCGTCCCCTTCGTCATTTTCACTCTCTGGCTCCACTTCCTCTATATAGGTGGGGTCGGATCTCTCCCCAACCTCATTAGCAGCTGCCAGAGCCATTAAAGCCCGACGTCCCGCCGCCTGGTACCCGTTTTCCGGCCCTCCGCCTATTCCGCTAGCCACCTGCCTCCTCTCCTCTCGTGCTTCCCGAACTCGCGATGGTGATTGCTGGAGCTCCCGAGCCGTCGCCAAAGCGCGTTGCCGCCTGGTCGGCAGTGGTCGCCAAGCCTCAGTCTGAGGCCGGAACGGCGACCACGGCGACGAAGCCCCCAGTGCCTCCGGCTCCGAGGCCCTCGACAACATCTGCTGAAAAGCCTCATCGCCCCGAACCCGTGGCTCCCCTTGTGGCAGCTGCGGCTGGCTTGTCCGCGCCCGCTCCCGCTCGGTCTGCTGCCCCTGCTGCTGCTGATCCGCCTGTCCCAAATGCGCAGATTGTTCCCCTGTCTCCCCTTGCCGCCCCGACTGGGTCCGGCTGTGAACTCCCGGTTCCCGCTCCCGTTGGGCCACCTGTCGTCGGCCTCGAGCCGCCGGCTTCTGCACCTGCCTCGTCCCCGCAGGCGGTGTCCGCCACCACTGGCGGCCCGGCACCGCTGGCTGTGCCTCCTGCTGTGGGCCCGACTGCCCTTGTTGCGCCGTCGGTGGCGCAGCAGGCACTACAGGCGCCGCAGTCTCGCCCTCCCTCGCCGGTCCGCCGTCAATCTCGCCCCCATTCTCCAGCACCTCATCAGGATCGGGAGTCCTCCCGGCGCCGGTGCAATTCTCCCCGGCGCTATCAGCAGTCGGGTCAGTGGCATGCGAACCGTGGCGGTCGCGGAGGCTGGTGGGGTCCACGCGGTCGCGGTGGCGGAGGGGCGTACGATCCGCCCGTGAGAATGGCGGATCTGCAACGTGCGGTAACGACTGCGATGCGTGAAGAGAGGGCCGCTCAGACTCAAGGCAGCTCGCACGTTGCCGCCGCCTGTCCTGCTCGTCGCCAGGCGGCGCCTCCCGAGATTCCACTCCCTGCAGCACCGGTCCATACTCAAGTCCCGGCCCCGTCGCCTCACCCAAGTGCTGCGCACACTCCTGTTCCTGGGTCCCGTCTGCATCTGCCGCCCGTCCCGCCCGTGGCGGGAGTTGAATTTGTGGCTGCGGGAGGCGTAGCGGTGAGGGCGGGTGGTTCGGCCCCTCTTGCCGTCGAGGAGCCATTTCAGTTTCTCGCTCAGGCGCTTCAGCCCCCACAGGCTCGTGTTGCAGAGGCGACACTCGCCCAGCTCTTCCGCCTCGTGGAGAGCTTCCACGCTCTGCTCCTGATACAAGTTCTTGCTCATTCATCTCTCCCTGCGGCCCCCCCTGAGACGTTCCTCGACCGTCATCGCGAGACATGCCTGGACGCAGCCGACCAGCTTGCATTGCTGCTGGCGCCCATGCTGGCTGCGCCCGCTGAGGGAGGCGTTGCGGCGGCCGGGCCGCTTGACGAAGCTGTCCGCGGCCTGCGGCGCCATTTGCGTGCAGGCTCTGGAGCCTCTCGATTGAGCGAAATTTTTCAGGCCCACAAATGAATAATGAGCCAAGGAGGCACTAGCAGCTACTTAAGTACCTAAGAGGACGAGGGCAGAGGCTAAGGGCAGAGGGCAGAGGCTAACCCTCTCTCTCTCTCTCTCTCTCTCTCTCTCTCTCTCTCTCTCTCTCTCTCTCTCTCTCTCTCTCTCTCTCTCTCGCTCTCTCGAACGAACGAGTGAAAAAATTTCAGCCGCCAACTGAATAATGGGGAAGGGAAGGCCAGGACAGGCCCTTAAGTGGATAGGCAATAGAGGGCAGAGGCTATGGGCAGTGGGCATATGCTATTATTCTCTCTCTCTCTCTCTCTCTCTCTCTCTCTCTCTCTCTCTCTCTCTCTCTCTCTCTCTCTCTCTCTCTCTCTCTAGCAGTCCTTCATTGACTTATATAGAGGTACAAGCATGGCAAGCAATAAGACCAGGGCGTTCTAGGCAAGGAAAGCTGGGTTGTGAGGCATCAGAGCAAGGCAGAGATAACACACCGTGGCAGCCCTAGACACTCGTCCTGGAAGTGGGAGGTGCGAGACTCATTCTTGGTACGGCTCCCAGCCTTGACTAACCGTCCTAGCGTGCCATAGTGCAAACACCCCCCTCCCGTAGCACCTTAACCAATCACCCCGTCCTCGAGGACCTGCCAGAGGTCCCCGAGCCTAGGCTCCCAAGGGTCTGTGGGGGCCTGTGGTGATGCTGCCTCCACGGCCTGATTGGACTTCGTCAGCAGGGCTGTCGCTTGGCAACGCTGCAGCATCACCGACCACCGTTGGCGGAAATGCGCGTTGAGCCTTGCCGCCACAGTCATGCGTGGGCCGTGCCTAAAGTTTCTCTTAGCAGCGTTCGTGGCCAGCAGGCGGAAGAAACGGACTGTGTCAGCTGCTAGCGCCCCGTAGGTCTCCACGGCCAGCCCCAGGAACCCCACGTATGAAGGCCGTACCTCGTACTGTTTGTGCTTTCCTATGCTGGCCTCCTCTGCCGCCCACACCGGTTTCCGCCTCCCTTCTAGGTCTCGCCTCTGTAGGACCGGATCCGTAACAGTAACATCCGTAATCCACGTTTCTGCAGTTTCGCCATCTCGGATTGCAAGGTCAGCTCGTCTCATGTAGCGTCATGTATTTTGCCCCAGTAGCCATCCGTAGACAAGCGTAGACTAGTGCGTTGTGCGTCCGTTTTCGGTCCTCACCCTCGGCACAGCGGAGGAGGTGATTGGGTAGGCTTTTGTCGGTGATGGCGGACCGTTCCCGGTTGCACGGGCACTGCTCTGTAACAGGTAAAGCAAGGCCTAGGCGCAAACCCAGCGCCATAGAAAACTGCCCGGGGGAGAGTGTAAGATCTGCCCGGATGGGGATTGCGTTCAGCCAATCCCCCGCCCCTGTCCCTTGTAGACTCAGCAGCCGCACCAGGTGCCCGTTGTCAACCCCTGGCCTGTCAATTCTGGTATCTGCCAGCAGCTCCCCCGCCCTCGCCTTGTTGATATGGGAGGACAGTAGCAGCTGTAGGTATTGCTGGCTGTTCCGATTAGTGCGGTAGTCGTTCAGGACCAGCCGTGCCTGTTCAGGTAAGCGCTCTTCCAGTTCCCTTAGAGTCGAGACCTCCCCCTAGCTTCCGTCGTGGTTAGGGGACAGAGGCGATGCAACTCTGGCGAGGGAGTTGTCTCTGGGGGCGTCCAGTTGCTGTAGTAGCTGCTGTGACGCCGCAACCGAGGGCAGGTACGCCGCTGGTGCCTTTGAGACTGGGTCGATAAGGCCTAGCCCCCCTAGTCTGACGGGGAGGCTTGCTTGACGCCACGCGAGACTCTGCTCGAGTTCGATCAATGGCCAGTGCAGTTTGGCCGCCTCCAAGGCTGTCCGAAACAAACCTTCACTCCAGCCTCTCCATTCCGTCAGCGGCAGTAGTTGGGCCAGTGTGGTATGCAGGATGTAGGGGATTCTCCGAGAGATGCAACGAGAGAGGAGAAGAAGTGCGTGTTGGGGGTGCAGCTGGCTGATGAGGTCACACGAAGCCGCCGCAGTTGTCAAGCTCTGCCGTAAGAAAGTCGTTGCCCAATCCGGCACTCCTATCGGGCTTCCCAACACCCTAATCCCGTCCGCTGCTGCCGTGATGCCTTCCGGTAGAGGTGTATGATCAGGATCCAGTTCCGGGCCCCACGACGTCGACTTGCTGTAGTTGCAGCTGAGTCCGCAACGCTGAAGCCTATCCGTGAGGAGGTTAAACGCTAGCGTCGACGTCTCCGGCGGGCCAACCACCGTGATGTCGTCGGCGTAGGCAACTATTGTTACGTTCGAGTATGTCATGGCTACGTGAAGGAGAGCCGGCTGTATGGCTGCCGCGAAAAGGAGTGGGCCTAAGGGATCCTAAGGAGAGAAAGCGGATAGGGTCAGGATCGGCTTTCTCTCAGCCCATTCCTTGTATTCTCTGCCCAATCCGCTTTCTCTCTGCCCATTCCTCGCATTCTCTGCCCCATCCTTTTTCTCTCTGCCCATTCCTCGCATTCTCTGCCCCATCCGCTTTCTCACTGCCCATTCCTTGCATTCTCTGTGTGAAAATAAGAACGAGGAATGGATGCATTGAGCAGCATGAGGAGTACAAGTACCAAACCCTAAAGTGTTGTACCCCATATAAGCTACCCCACTACAGCCTACACAGACTATAGTGCATAAGTTTGACACACCCCCATAGGCAAAGTGGGGGAGAACAAGGGGTCACAAGACCAGTCAAGCAAAGCAAGGCAAAGCAAGCTCAGGGTGGATCACAACGTCACCACACAGTCTGAGCACAAGTTCAAGGCCACAAGGCCAGTTCACATGCAAGGTTACATATATATAACGCTAAACAAGCAAGGGCAGGTATATATATGTAACAGTACAAGCAAGGTCAAGAAGTAAGCAAGTGAGGCAAGGTAGGCACGAGACCTAACAGAGTACAGAAGCGCTGATGATCACAAGGCGCGAGTGCCTTAGTGAAGATATCAGCAGTGTTGGCCTCAGAGGCCACGTAAGCAAGGCGCAGCTGACCACGCTGCTGCAGCTCACGAGCAAGGAAGTAGCGGAGAGCGATGTGCTTCGTTCTGTGCTCCAGTCGACACAAGGCCAGCATGGCCTTGTTGTCTACGTACAGCACTGGAGGAGAACGAGGCGGCTCTCCCAGGTCGGTCAGCAGGTAGGTGAGCCAGCGTAACTCCTGTGCAGCCATGGCCCCTGCGTAGATCTCAGCCTCACAACTGGAGCCGAGAACAGAAGACGAGCGGGTAGACCGCCACGAAACAGAGCCGGAGCCAAGGCTGAAGGTGTAACCCTGTGACGACCGCTGCGTAGCCTGGTCATCAGCCCAAGAAGCGTCTGCGTGACCAGTGAGGACCACTGAACTCTGCCCTCCAAGCACAAGCCCCATGCCCGACGTACTGCACAAGTAGCGCAACACCCTCTTCGCTGCAGCCATGTGCTCTGGTCTGTGTCTCCCAGGAGCAACATAGCGTGCCAGAATGCTAAGAGGGTATGCAAGGTCAGGTCGAGTGCAAGTCATCAGGTACATGAGGCAGCCGACAAGCTCTGGATACGGGCCACTCGACTCTACGGACTCATCCGAAGGCAGAGCTGAGAGCGAGTGGCGCGTAGGCAGAGGAGTGGCCTGAGGCGAGGAGTACGTGAAGCCGAAGCGCTGAAGGACCTGCTGCACCATGTGTGACTGAGTCAGGGTAATGGTGCGCTGTGCTCTGTCCCGGGTGATCTGCAAGCCAAGGTAGCTGCGCAGTTCACCCAGGTCTATGCACGTGTGTCTCTTCTGCAGCTTCGACTTCACGTAGGCAAGTCCAGCAGTGTCAGCTGTAGCAAAGACCAAGTCGTCGACGTACACGAGGATGTAGAACGGCGGCAAAGAAGTGTCGGTGCGCAGAAACAGCGACGGGTCTGCAGTAGAAGGAGCAAACCCAAGAGCCGCAAGTGTAGTCCTCAGTGTGTCATGCCACTCACGAGGCGCCTGGCGGAGACCGTAGACTGGCCGCCGGAGACTCCACTGGGTGCCAGGAGGAAACGTCCCAGTGAAGCCAGGTGGGCGGCGCAGCCAGATCTCCTCGTGCAGGCTGCCCTGCAAGAAAGCAGTGCTGAAGTCAAGAGAGTGCAGCTCGTAGTCTCGGTGAGCAGCTATGTGCAGCAGTACCCGAAGAGTGGTCATCTTCGGGGTGGGGGAGAAGGTCTGAAAGTAGTCAACTCCCTGCCGCTGACTGAAGCCACGAGCCACGTAACGCGCCTTGAAGACATGCGGAGAACCCGGCGGCCGCTTCACCCTGAAAATCCACATGCCACTGACGATGTTCGCCCCAGGAGGGGGAACCTCGTCAACGTAGGTGCCTGTGGACTTCCAGGAAGCCATCTCTGCGTCCATGGCTGCCTGCCACTGAGAGGAGTAGGGACCCTCTATCGCCTCCGCGTAAGAGCGCGGAGTCGGGATGTCAAGTGCATCCGGGTCTCCCTCAGGGGCAAGCAGCATGGACACGAGATGAGGTGAAGCAGCAGCCAAGCACTGGAACTCCTCCTGCCTGTCCTCAAGGACGTCCGTGCCAAGAGCACACTCACCCCCGACGGACGGAGGACAGACAGACTCAGACTCAGCGACGAGACTGGTAGCGTAGTCTAGGCGACAGCGAGCAGCGAAGTCGACAAGCTCAGCAACCAGGGCAGACGCAGCAGTAGACTCAAAGGAAGGGTCAGTGACGACAGTAGCAAGGAGACGCGTGACAGTAGGACGCGCAGCACGAAGGGAGTCCGACTCAGGGTCAGGAAGGTCAGGAAGAGAGGACGCGGGAGGAGAAGGCAAAGGGGCACGCAGAGGAGCAGTGGAAGGACGCAGAGACATCCGGTGCGTGCCGGGGACAGGGGGAGGACGCTGACGCGAACCACGACCACTAGCGCGAGCAGCACGGACAGGCGACGCAGGGCGAGACGCAGGCTCACGACGCTCAGCAAGACCTCCAGTAGGACCAGTGTAGGGAGAAGGAGAAGGAAGCGGGGAGGCTGGCTGTAACTGTGACTCAGTCTGGACAGGAGGCGGACACGCTAAGGGAGGAGCAGGACCAAGAGAGGACGGAAGACCAAGAACCTGCTCAAGGAGCGGAACGAAGTACGGCCGTGGCCGCGCAGCGCCACCAGCGCGAGCAGGAACAGCACCAGCACCCCCAACGGGAGCACCAGCACCAGGAGTACCCCCAGCTCCAGCAGCGCCAACTCCAGCACCCTCAGCAGCACCAGCGCCAGCAGCACCTCCAGCGCCAACACCCCAAGTAGCCCCAGCTCCAGTCGGACCACCCGAAGACGCAGCAGCTCCAGCTCCAGGAGCACCAGCAGCACCAACGCCAGCAGCACCAGTAGCACCACCAGCTCCAGTAGGAGGAGCACCCGTAGGCCCAGCAGCTCCAGTACACTCGGTACGAGCACCTCTGGGACCCTCGGCACCAGCACCCTCAGCAGCAGCAGAACCTCCAGCGTCCGCAGCACCACCAGCCCCAGAAGCACGCCGCCAGCGCCGGGCGAGCCACTCACGCAGCTCCTGTGGAGAGAGCAGCTCCCGCCGGGACGAAGCACCCGAAGAACCGCCAGGCTCAGCACCACCAGACGCCACACGAGCAGGCCCAGCACCCTCAGGCTCCGCACGACGAGACACAGCACCCCCAGGCTCAGCACCCCCAGGCGCAGCACCCCCAGGCTCAGCACCCCCAGGCTCAGCACCCCCAGGCTCAGCACCCCCAAGCTCAGCACCCCCAGGCTCAGCACCCTCAGGCTCAGCACCCCCAGACGCAGCACCCCCAGACCCAGCACCCCCAGGCTCAGCACCCCCAGCAGCACCAGAGTCAACAGCTACCTCGACAGGCTCGACTGCATCTACCTGGGACACACCTGAGGGAGCAGGACCCTGAGGGGGGAGGGGGTCTACCGGAGGGGGACCTGGCGTAAGGAAGAGCGGCGGGGGAGGGAGGGACGCAGTGCGGTAGGGGAAGAGACGGTAGTAGGGAACCGACTCGTCAAAGGTGACGTCCTGGGAGGACAGAACACGGCGCGAGGTGGGGTGGTAGAACTGCCAGCCAGGCGCGTCAGGGGGGAAGCCAAGGAAGACGCAGGGAACAGCACGAGGGGACAGCTTGTCCGCAGACAAGTCGCGGACAAACGCCCTAGATCCCCAGACACGGAACGCAGACGCATCGCCAGCCTTCCCCGTCCACAGCAAAGCAGGGGAGGTCTCCGGCATGGAGACCCGGGGGTGAAGGTTGATCTGATGCGCCGCGTACCGAACCGCAAACGGCCACAGAAAATGGGGGCAGCCGCATGGACCATGGACGTACGAGCGACGTCCATGATCATGCCGATGCGGCGCTCAGCAATCCCATTCTGCTGCGGTGAGTCCGGAAGCGTGAAGGTCTGGCGGATGCCTCGTGCACGACAGAAGGCCCGCAGAGGAGAACTCTCCGCCTCTGTCGGAGTGCAGACGCCGAACAGGAAAGTCCGAGCCGAAACTCTCCTGGAGCTGGAGACGAGCTGCGCGGATCCAGGCGATCAACACCTCAGTGACTTCACCCTTGCTGCGCAAGGGGAAGACTGTGGTGTAACGCGAGTAGTCGTCAACCACCAGCAGGAAGTAACGCTCGTGACCCTGCCCACGGACGCGGGCTGGGCCCCACACGTCCATGTGAAGCGTCTGCAGCGGAGCCTCTGTCGGAGGAAACTCGGAGGAGTGAGGGGCAGCGCGCTGCCGCCCCTCGACGCAGGGAACGCAGGTGGGGGCAGGCCCCGGAGGAAGGGGAGGGAGGGACCGGGGGAGGCCAGAGACAAGAAGACGGGAAGCCATGCCTCGAAGACGAGGCAGGGAGGGGTGACCAAGGCGGTGGTGCCAAAGGAGAGTCCGGTGGGACAGGAGACGACACGAGCAGGGAGCAGACTCAGGACCAGACCTGGACGCCGCAGCAAACACCTGACCCGACGCTGCTACCTGAGCGGACGCAGTGACTGGAGGAGACTCAGTAGTCAGTGTGTACAGGCTCGACCCCGGCCGACGGGCAAACGTGGCCAAGTGTCGGCCCGTGTCCGCACACGTGCAGTGGGTCACCCGCTGACGAGCAGGGGTGAACTGGTCAACTCCTCCATCCTGTAGGTCAGCACCCGCCACCAAGTTCGTAGAGAACGAGGGGAGGTAAAGACCCGACAGGGAGCCAGACGGGACCGCTGGACACGGTAGGACAGTGGAGTAGTGGGCAAGAACAGGACCCCCAGAGGGGTCTGCCAGGGAGACTGCAACGGGCCGACTGAGTGGCGTGAGAGTGGTGCAGTCACGAAAGAAGGAGCGGGAAGCACCCGAGTCAAGGGTGAAGGTGTGGGTGTCCGGTGACGACGCAGTACCTGAGAGCGCAGACTCACCGGCACCTGGGGCGGCAGACGCACTGGCACCTGGAGCAGCAGCCTCACAAGCACCTAGCGCAGCAGCCTCTATGCCTGGGTCAGGCGGGAAACACCGGTAACAGTCACCCTCATCACTAATAGTCACAGCATACATGGCAGCAAGAATAGCATCATAGTCAAGATCAAAGATCGCAACACCCGCCCTAGACAGCTCGCCCCAGCGAGGGATCTCAGTAGCGTCGGGGAACTGGTGGCGCCACGCGTCCGTCAGACGGCCGAAGCAGCGCTGGGTGGAGTGCGCGCCCCCACACTGCTCACCCGCCCGGTCGCCGGTACGGAGAACGTAGGTGCAGGGGCCAGCACCCCCGCCCCGCTGACGAGCAGCGTACCACTCACGAAGCTGCTGGGGGGAAGGGGTCTCACGAGTACGCTGCTGCTGCTGCTGCTGCTGGCGCGCACCACCACCGGAGCCAACCCTCTGCGCAGCGCCACCCCGACCAGCACCACCTGCTCCGCCGCTACCTCCTCCAGTACCGCCACCTCCGCCACCTCCGCTCCCACCGCCACCGCCGCCTCCACCTCCACCTCCAGTCCCGCCACCGACGCCCCCACCCCCGCCACCACCCCCACCGCCACCCCCACCCCCTCCACCACCTCCACCTCCGCCTCCACCGCCCCCGCCAGCTCCTCCAGCACCCTTGCCCCCCTTGCCCTTGCCAGGGCGGCGTCTCCCGCTAGGGGCAGACGCCGCAGCGACCGACTCAAGACCAACGAGGTCGGCCGCAGCAGCAGAGGCAACAGAGGGCAGGAGGGGAGAGGGGGAGCACCCCTCAAAGACAGGGGCACGAGGGTCACCACGAGAGGCTCCTACAGCAACTATGCTCTTCTCTGCCGCTAGAAGGCGCTCCTCGAGGAGGTCAACGGTGAGGGTGGTGGGGCAAACAGAGAGGAAGTGGTCCCTAACCGGGCGAAGGGTGTCAGGGAGCCGGGTGACTATGTAGTAGAGGGTGATGTACATGGGGGGGGGGTTCTTGGCGCAGAACTCAGCAGGAAGCGCAGCGCGGTAGCGAGTGTCACTAGTGCGAAGGTGCGTAATGAGGTCAGCGACAGTGGGAAAAGCGGCGAGGTCAGGGAAGAGGTACGGTAGGATGAGGCGGCTAAGTGCAGCAGTGGCAGGGGAAGAGTAGCGTGCAACTACAGCGTCGTACAAGGTCTTAGCACTCTTGTACTGGCTAAAGTGCGCACGCTCAGCGGTCGGCAAGTGGCGGCGCACAGCAAGGCGGGCAGCAGCATCGCGCGTGGCCCACTGTGAGCGAACAGTGGGGTCAGCATCAGCAGCAGGGGCAGGAGAGGCACCAGAAGTGAGGTCAAAGAGGGAGAGACCGTCTGCTCTATCGCACTGTAGGAAGAGCTGCAGATCATCTACCCAGATCTCCAATTCAACTGCCCGACCCTCAGCGTCAATGGTGTGAACACTGGGGGTGGCCATGACAGCAGTGTGAGCAGTAGGCTAAGGGCAGTGCAGTGACAGAGGCGCTGCTCTTACCGGGCAGGCGAGAGAGACGAAGGCGCGCCGGCAATGGCGGCTCGGCGGCAACGGCGACTCGGCGGCTCGGCGGCTCGGCTGCTCGGCGGCTCAGCGGCTCGGCAGCAACGGCGGCTCGGCGGCTCGGCGACAGCGGCGGCTCGGCGGCCCGGCGACTCGGCGGCTCGGCGGCTCGGCGACTCGGCGGCTCGGCGGTAGGGCGGCGTCAGGGTCGCGAAAGGGCGGCAGGGCCGCGGACAGGCGGCGGCGTGGTCGCAAGGGGCGGCGATGGGGCCGAAAGGGGCGGCGAAGAGGCCGTAGGAGGCGGCGACGAGGCCGGAAGGGGGGCGACGACGGGGCCGCAAGGAACGGCGACGGGGCCGCGAAGGGGGGGTGCGGCGACGGGGTCGTAAGAGGCGGCGACGGGGCCGTAAGGGGCGGCGACGGGGCCGCGAAGGGCGGCGACAGGGGCCGCGAGGGCGGCGACGGGGCCGCGAGGGCGGCGACGGGGCCGCGAGGGGCGACGGGGCCGCAGAGGGCGGCGTCGGGGCCGCGACGGGTGGCGCCGTGGTCGCGTAAGGGTGGCGACGGGGCCGCTAAGGGCGGCGACGGGGCCGCTAAGGGTGGCGACGGGGCCGCTAAGGGCGGCGACGGGGCCGCGATGGGTGGCGACGGGGCCGCTAAGGGCGGCGACGGGGCCGCTAAGGGTGGCGACGGGGCCGCTAAGGGCGGCTCACCGATCGCGTCTCGGGCAGGGGCGACTCGCGCCCCGGGCAGGAAAAAAAAAATGTTCGATATGGGTGGGCCCTAGGAAGAAGTTCCCACTAGGGAACCTGCTCTGAAACCATGTGAAAATAAGAACGAGGAATGGATGCATTGAGCAGCATGAGGAGTACAAGTACCAAACCCTAAAGTGTTGTACCCCATATAATCTACCCCACTACAGCCTACACAGACTATAGTGCATAAGTTTGACACACCCATCCGCTGTCTCTCTGTCCATTCCTTGCATTCTTTGCCCCATCCGCTTTCTCTCTGCCCTTTCCTCGCATTCTCTGCCCCATCCGCTTTCTCTCTGTCCAACCCCTGCACTCTCTGCCCGATCTCTCTCCCCCCAATTTCATATGAACTACCTCTGCCCCAACTGCAAGCGATTCTCCTTTTTGACCTAGGCTGGCATGGAGAGTCACATGCGCGGTTCAACATGCCCTTCCAATATTGCCATGTCACATCAATCCTACTTCACGAGCAACCATAGCTTGCACAAGCGGCCTCGCCACCAACCCCTGTCCCCCAATCCCATTCCCAACGCAGTCGCTTCTAGTTCTGTACCTCCCACAACATCGCCTCCCGATGTTCCTGTTTTTCCTCGACCTTTGGAAGGCACGGTCAAGAATGCTCCGCTCGTCGACAATACGAACAGCAGTGCATCTTCCTCTTGCAGTTCTAGTGATGCTTAAAATGTGAGCTTGCCTTGTGATGCGGATGATTATGTTGCGCATGATGACCACCCCTGAGTGGTCGGAGAGGGTGAGCAAGTTGAGACCCCATCCGAACCACCATTCAACGGCAAGGACGCACTTGCTCATTGGTTATTGGCGAACAACATATCCCAGAAGGCAATCAAGGCATTGTTTGACATACTTTCCACCAAACATTTCAACTCTCGCAGATGGTTGGATGGAAGTCGGCGCGGGATGTCCAGCAATACCTTGAATCACGTGCGCTTGATAAGCATCGAGGTTGGAGACGCAAGACCGTTAGCGCTGGAAACAAGGCATGGGTCGAGTATTGGTATTGTGATGGCCTTGTTGCGTTGCAGGACTTGCTGAAACACCCGAAACTGGCTCCTAAGATGTGCATGCAATCACGTGTCGTTAAGGACGGGGATGTGGGGGTCTTTTCTACTCCCGAAACGGCGTTGTGGTGGGAGAAACTCCAGGAGAAAATACGAGATGTCAACCCAGAGGGTGTGGTGGCCGCACTCATTCTTGCAAGTGACGAAGACACATATGGATCATAGAGGGAAGGCTAAGAGCCATCCACACTTGGGAACATTGACAAAGACGACAGGTGGAAGCCGTATGGGCAGGTTTTGCTTGCCTTGCTCCCCGAATACCCCCAAGAAAATGATTCTCTAGATAAGACACAAGTGTTTCACTATATTATGAATGAGGTCATGGCGGGGCTGAAGCGTGCATCCCATACCGGTGTAAATATGGTGGATGCTGAGGGCAAGGTTATCAATGTTTGGCCATCCATGTACGCACACGTTACGGATTACCCCGAGTCGTGCAAAGTAACGTGCACAAAGTCGGGTACGACGTCGTTTCCTTGCTCGTTATGCAAGGTGCCAAAGGAGAAGTTATCGAAGCTCACCGACCGCATCGACGCACGCACGCCATCGGAGCAACGTGCTGTTGTCAACCTGGTTGCTACAAAGACCATCAACAATGACTCCGATGAGTCACTGTCAACCTACCCTGTACAGGTACGGTATACTCTTGGTTATGGCCCATTTGTATGTTAAACGACGCTTAACTATCCTGCTATTGTCTCTTACAGAGCTACTTATGGGGATGGCGATGGGAGGCGAAAAGTCTGCTAAACCCTTACCTAGCAGTGCTACCCTACATTATGCACCAGGCTGACCTCGGCATTTTTTATCACATAGCTGATAGCATAAAGGCGCACATTAAGGAGTTCTTTCCTTCGAAGTTGAGGTTGCTCGATGAGCGTCTAAAGGAGATTAGAAAGTCATTGAGGGGGGGTGCATGAGGTTGCCATCGGGTGAGTATTTTGCAAAAGGGGCAAACTACCAGGCCTACGAGCACCGTTCAGTGATGCAGGTTCTACCTTTCATAGCAAAAGGGTTCATCACCGACGATCAGATAAAGGCTTTGGTTTCATACGTCGAGTGGTATCTGGAGTGTGCACGAGCGGGCGAGCACACCGAGACAAGTCTGACTGAGTTGAAGACCAAGGCACACCGGTGAGCGGTAAAGCCTTTTATGCTAGACACGTCATTTCCATTCACCCTTCGTGCAAAATCTGATCCATACACTCATTTATTTGCAGGGTGATACACGGCCTGACGACGCATTTCAAGAAGGCATCCGACTGGAACTTCATCAAACTGCATCTCATTAGCCACTTCATAGATTCGATCCGTCGTGCAGGATTGCCAGAGCACTACTCCGCCCAACTCTACGAGCACTTGTACGTAGAGTTCATCAAGACACCATACCGCGCATCTAACAAGCACACAGTGAATACACAGGTTGTACAGAGCGAGGAGCAGCGCTTGCGGTTGCAAGCAATCGCACCCATGCTCGGAGCGAAGAAGAGGTACGACACTGCGATGATCAAGGTGAGCGTCTAGTGATTATTTTGTGTTGTCGCTTGCATCTATCGTTTGTTATTGCGGTCTAACGTGGTGATACAATTCCACATACCCCCGCAGGCACAAAGGACGGGCATGCGAGTGCTCTCGCGTCGATCCTGGCTCCTCCACGTTCCTCGCGGCAGGGTGGCGGCACCTTTCTGCATCCCGAATGCGCCACAGACGAGTCGTGATGTGATGCTCGAGAAGGAGATTGGTGCTGATTTAAAGCACCTGCGGACAGCACTGGACGCAGCCCTTGGGTGCAACAACAAGGGCGAGGACATCAAGAGCATACAGGTTAGTTATGGTCGTAGTTACTACTATCGACGAAAAACCATGTCTCGTGAATGTTAGATGCCTAAGGTTTTAACACGTTCACCTTGTATTTTGTCTTGGTGTCAGGTGCATTGGGAAATGGCCATGCCAGCGGCGGTCGACGCACAGTACAGCCGACTACCTCATCGAGTGCGCGCCCTGCCGAGACACCATGGCCAACCATGGTATACAGACGTGGCTGTGAAGGGGGAGACAGCGGCTGGCCATGAGGAGTGGTATGCAAAGGTCCTACTGCTGTTTCACTGCAGGGTGGATGGGAAGACAAAGGAGTACGCATACATCAAGTACTATGACGTGCTGCCTGCATTAGATAGCTGTACCAAATGCAAGCGCCTGAAATGGGCCCCACTGGTAGCTAGGTATCAGGTGATTGAGATACATAACATCAAGCGGGTTGTGCATCTAGTTCACCTTGATAGGGCTGTAGATATGTGGTTAGTGAACCGTTTCGCATGGTGATGCACAACACGACATTGATTGTACCGGGCAAGACACTACCCTCATTCGTCCGATTTCGTAGCTGTATGAATTGGTTTGAGCACGTTCACACAACTACACAACACGTGGCGCATGTTTGTGCGTCCCTGTGTGAATCTGTGCAAGAATCGGTTTGTGCTTATCGTGTTCGATCGCCAATGTCTGTCAGTCTCTTGTACCACAATTCTTCAGACGGTACCCTTCTACATCCAATTACCCAGCCAATCGTATTGGTTTGAGCAGGTCCGCCCAAGTACGCAGCACGTGACGCATGTTTATGCGTTCCATGGTGAATCTGTGCAAGAATGAGCCTGTGCGCAACATGTCAATGTTTCAACATCTGGGCGCTGTTTTTACCACTATTTCTTCACATAGTTCCCTGCTACGTCATATTCCCTAGCCAGAGGAAGTGGTTTGGGATCGTTCGTACCATTACACAGCACGTGGCGCATGTTTGTGCTTTTGATGGTGACTTTGTCCGAGGTTAGGCCTGTGCGCAACATGTCAGCGCGACAACGTTTGGATGCCTTTTGAAACACTATTTCTTCACACCGTTCCCTAGTAAATCTTATTCCGTAGCCATAGGAACTAGTTTGAGGTCGCATGCACAACTACGCTGCACGTGACACATGTTTGTGCGTTCCATGGCGAATCTGTGCAAGAATGAGACTGTGCGCAACATGTCAATGTTTCAATGTTTGGGCAATGTTTTTACCACAATTTCTTCACACAGTTCCCTAGTACATCCTATTCCCTAGCCTTAGGAAATGGTTTGGGATCGTTCGCACCATTACACAGCACGTGGCGCATGTTTGTGCTTTTGATTGTGACTGTGTCCGAGGTTAGGCCTGTACGCAACATGTCAGTTCGCCTACGTCTAGATGGGTTTTTTACCACTATTTGCTCACACTGTTCTCTACTACATCCTATTACCTAGCCATAGGAACTGATTTCATCTCGTTAGCACAACTACGCAGCTCGTGGCGCATGTTTGTGCGTTTCTTGGCCTGAATCTGTGCGAGGATAGGCCGGCGCGCAACATGTCACTGCGCCAACGTCTGGATGCCTTTTTTACCACTACTTGTTTACACAATTCTCTACTACATCCTATTTCCTAGCCATAGGAACTGATTTCATCTCGTTAGCACAACTACGCAGCTCGTGGCGCATGTTTGTGCGTTTGCTGGCCTGAATCTATGCGGGGATAGGCCGGCGCGCAACATGTCACTTCGCCAATATCGGGATGCCTTTTTTACCACTATTTCTTCACACAGTTCTCTACTACATCCTATTACCTAGCCATAGGAACTGATTTCATCTCGTTAGCACAACTACGCAGCTCGTGGCGCATGTTTGTGCATTTGCTGGCCTGAATCTGTGCGAGGATAGGCCTGTGCGCAACATGTCACTGCGCCAACGTCTGGATGCCTTTTAAACCACTAATTGTTCACACAGTTCTCTACTACATCCTATTACCTAGCCATAGAAACTGATTTCATCTTGCTAGCACAACTACGCAGCTCGCGGCGCATGTTTGTGCGTTTGCTGGCCTGAATCTGTGCGAGGATAGGCCGGCACGCAACATGTCACTGCGCCAACGTCTGGATGCCTTTTTTACCACTACTTATTCACAGAGTTCTCTACTACATCCTATTACCTAGCCATAGGAACTGATTTCATCTTATTAGCACAACTACGCAGCTCGTGGCGCATGTTTGTGCGTTTGCTGGCCTGAATCTGTGCAAGGATAGGCCTGTGCGCAACATGTCACTGTTTCAACGTCTGTGTTTTGTTTTAACCACTATTTCTTTACACAAATTTCTAGTACATCCTATTCCCTTGCCATATGAAATTTTTGGAGCTCGTTAACACAACTACGCAGCTCCTGACGCTTGTTTGTGCGTTTGCTGGCCTGATACTGTGCAAGGGTAGGCCCGTTCGACACGTTATGCCAAACCAACGTCCATTTGTTATTTGTAATAGTGTTTCTTTTGATCATTCAACTACTTTATATATTATTGGCATGCTTGTTAGGTTTGGTGTCAATCGCAGCATCTGGCAGGTGGATGTGATGGTTTAAAAATTGATAGCAGGCGAAATCGTGCAATAATATAACTTTGCTATTACTTGGTTAAGAGTTTTAGATTCATATATTACTACCCTTTTAATAATCATTAAAAGTACATTTGGTAACATACGATGACCCAGCCAAATGAAGTCAGTCGTCGGTATTCGTATAGCCTGGCGTTGCTATATTAACGTCTGGTGTAATTTGTGAGACACCGATATGTTGGCATAAAAAGGAGGGTTTCCACTAAAAAAGAGACTAGGATTTACATTTTGCAGGGTCAGGTACTAAAAACCATACAACATGTGTAATCTAAAAGGTAGAAATGTTTTTGAAGTAATGAAATTGTTTTTATCACTATGCTTTTTAGAATTGAATAGTGAGCTTGACCTTTTGAACTTTTCGCACGAGAAGTGATATTACACAGCATCAATATGTTGGAAATGCCAACGCGTGGACACGCCACACTGCCAACTGCTGTCAAAATGCTGGGTTTAATGGCCAATAAGAGCCCGTTGCAGCGTTCCAACGCACACAAAACACTGTCGGTGGCCAATCAGGAGCAGCAGCAGCGAGCCAGCGCTTTAAAACATAGTCACGTTAATTGGGTCACCCTGTTGCTGGATAGGAGGCACGAGTGTCACCCTCAGAAGTTGCCGCGTGGCTGATCAAGTGTGGCTCAGCGAGGAGCAAGATATATCCAGCTGGCTTGTTATGCCGTGCATTTTCAAGCTGAAATGCCGAGCTGTAATCTCGAAGATTCTGCTTCAATGTCGTGTTGTAACTGTCAAGATTCCTTTTGGATGGTCTCGATCAATCGTTACCCACCTTTCTGCACACCTATTATCTGTCAAGAAGATCTGACGGTCACAAAGGTTTCGGCTAGCTGCATTCAGAAACAGCTTTGCGCTGTCACCGTCATCTGACGGCGACGAGCCGTGGAGCTGGCAGGATGCACGACGAGCAAGCGGCGTGGTTGCGCGAGCTCACGGAAGCTGACCAATCAAAAGCTTCCAGCTTGTGGACGTGGGTACAGTTTTTGCTGACATCGCACCCGCGACCTAAAAAACTCGGGATAAACTTTTACGTGCTGAATAACAGAATGCTGACTTAAAGGATTGCTAGTATATGACCCCTGTTTAGGCCACTTTGGTAATATATTGTGATTTACGATGGGGGAAGTGGAGAACACCAATTACCGGGCAGGCAATGGGCTGACCAGAAGGGTCCAGAGAATGCAGGAGGAGCAGGAGGGGGTCACGCTAGAATCGCTATTTGCAGCATCAATGACAGAAGCTCAAGCTGAAGAGCTCGTGAACAGCCATCGAGCTCTCTACGAGCAGGCTCTCAAGCGACGTGAGTCCATAGCTAACGCTTCCAAGAAGAAGTGTCTTCATGCGCTCTCAGGTGTGCCACCTCCTAAGAAAGGTGGCCGCTCCGCCAAGCCCGCTAAGAAGAACGGGAAGAAGCAGGGCAAAAAGGGTGGAGGTGAAGCACGTGACGCAGATAACTTACCTGATCCTGAAACTACCCAGGAGCCGCCTGAGCCAGAGTCTTACGGTGGCCAACCAACGGGCCTGACTTTCCTGCAGCAGCTTGACGCCAACTCTCAACTGGACCCACCTCCGCTCACGAGTTCTCAGCAGCAGCATGACCTTCACTTCCTCGCTGACGCAACTACTGGCGCACTGGCTGGAGAAGTTTTAACGGATAACCGGTCCGCCTTCGACAAGGAGCTAGACGAGGTGCAGGATGAAGAGCAGGACGAGGAAGAAGAAGAGGATGACGACGAGGAGTTCGATGATGATAACATTCAGCAGCAGCAGTCTGCTCAGCAGCAACAGCTTGCTTATCAGCTGAGGTCCGCTCAGCAGCAGCAGCCTTATCAGCAGTAGCAGCTTGGCCAGCAGCAGCACCCTTATCAGCAGCAGCAACTTGGTCAGCAGCAGCAGCTTGGTCAGCAGCAGCAGCTTGGTCAGCAGCAGCAGCTTGGTCAGCAACAGCAGCTTGGTCAGCAGCAGCAGCTTGGTCAGCAGCAGCAGCTTGGTCAGCAGCAGCAGCTTGGTCAGCAGCAGCAGCTTGGCCAGCAGCAGCAGCTTGGTTAGCAGCAAATGGCGCTCGGTGACGGAAATCCTGTCGTCACCCGCGGAGCTCGCTCTGAAGGTGGGTGCTTCCCTAAGTTACTTCGCCAATGTCATTCTTGTTTTGTTTTTGCTCGTGTTTTGCAACATCGTACTGACTCTTGGTTCTCTTTTTCCAGGCATAGGCGCGCACTGGTGCAGGAAGAATCGCCATCTGTAGGCGGTAGTGGAGGATCTCTAGCGTACTATCGAGGTCCTGGAGCTTCAGTCTAGCGAAGCCAACCAGAAAATTGCCGCCGCCGAGGCCGAGAGCGAGACTCTTCGTACCCGCGTGGCTGAGCTCGAGGCGGAACTGGCGGTTGACATTCCAGAGAAGTCTCCTGACAACCCCATGGTGAACATAGATGTGCTGACCAAGGACAAGGATGGCAACGTCATCCTGAAGACGAGCCTCATTTCTAAGGAGTTTTCGGTGAGTAACGATATGCTAAAACCGTCTATTTGTAATTGTTCTTGTTATGTTAAGTCATGTCTTCTTTGATAGGGTTGTTTCTAGTTGATACTACCTTCTATCTGTCCGCTTATCAAGTTTAACGTTGATTTGTTTCCCATGTCTGTTGCAGACTAAGGCGCTGGAGACTTACACTTGGCTGTCAACACCCGTGGAGCAAATGGAGTTTTTCCCTACTTGGGAAGTGTTCCAGCCGCATCTCATCGTGAAGTACCGACTTTGTGGAGTCAATCATGACGAGTACTTCTTCGCAACAGGTGGCAAGATTGAGTACGAAAAACTGGCGATGAAGGTAATTAAGACAAAGCGCTCGAACACGCACAAGAAAATTCGCTTTTATGCTTAGGGTGCGGGTGGGCTGGTGGACGAGAGTAGGTGGCCGGAGCTTGCTGTGGAGATGATAATCCCATCGAAGAAACGGACGTATCAAAAGTGGCTTGAGGACTTCATGCACGGTGAGTATTGTAGGCTTCTTTTGTGTTGTTCTGTATTATGCATCTCACTAATAATTTTCATGCTTCCTGTGCAGCTGTGCCTGGGTACGCCTGACACGTTAACAGCGAAGGTGTCCCCTTCGCCAACATCGTTTTCGAGAAGGCAGCTTTGGCTGGGTTCTCATGTGCGACGTCCAACCTGGTGCTCGTGAAGATTCCTATGCTGGCGTATCTCTGTGTCGTTGTAAGTAGTTGCTTTGCTACTTGTTTAAATGCTAACATGTTTTAACCACGTGTGCATGATTCGTTTTCTTACGTGCAGGTTGAAGCCCCCCTGGAAAGCTTCAGGCCGGGAAGGGGCCAGCCTTCCCTCGGGGGGGGGTTCAGGCGACCAATAGCAACTATGTCCGCGCGAAAACCAATGTGGTCGTGGCGGCCCTTCATCAGGCTATGACGAACAACCCCAGTTGCCTGCAGCGTGATGAACCGAAGGGGTTGGTGCTTGGTTCTGGAAAGGTGCGGATTTTGATTGAGGGGTGGGAGCGTGTGTTTTTGTAGTGTAGTATCTGTTAGGTGTAGTGTCTGTAGTCTGTGTAGTGTCAGTGTAGTGCTTTAATGTCTGTAGTGTCTCTGTAGTGTCTGTGTAGTGCTAATTGTAGCTAGTAGTTTGTACTAATTTCTAATTAATGAGATTTTTTAGCGGCTGTTATTGAGTAATCAGCATCATTAATTATACATGAATGAGCTTATTTCGATAATTGGATAATCAGGTAACCAGTTATTACTGCACTGTTATAGTTCTTGTTACCAGGTTACGAACACAAATAATAAACTCTACGATAACCGTCACGATCATTATATGTTTACACTCCACCGAAGTGTATTTAATGTTGCTGGAACCAAGTGGTAACAGACGCGCCCGAAGAATTTTCGTTTTGGGAGATTGACGATCGTAAACTATCGTTTGAGTTCCGTTACCTCCCCCATCTCGCCATAAATTTCGGGCGGTGTGGATCGCGGTTGACTCCTCAGCTCCTGAACCGCTCAAATCTCGCCATTCGCGAACCATCGTATACTACCTTTCGAACCCAATCAACCGCAGATCACACTCGACACTGTAGCTGAACAACCAGTCGTATATGATGCTTCGGACCCCCCTCCGTTTTCGATCACAAAGCGCAATACCCTTAGTGGTTTATTGCCCTCACCCTAAATCACAGTCAGCACAGCACAAACGAGGCATAGGAGGGCGTTTATCACCTAGAACGCAACCTACATTTTTTTATGAAGGGAAACGCGGGTGACGAAGGGAAACGCATGACGAGGGGAGGCATTCTATCCCGAGCAGGCGCGAGTGACGAGGGCAGGGGCAAGTGACGACGGCAGGCGCGAGTGACGAGGGCAGGCGCGAGTGACTAGGGCAAGCGCGAGTGACGAGGGCGGGCGCGAGTGGCGAGGGCCCAAGGCGAGTGACGAGGGCCCAAGGCGAGTGACGAGGGCGGGCGCGAGTCACCCAGGGCGGGCGCGAGTGACGAGGGGAAGCGCGAGTGACAACTCGCGCTAAACGTGGGGTAGAATGGTGTCGCATTCGTTTGGCTCAGACGTTCCGTGTGAGTGTGGCGGCAACGTATGTAAATATCTACAGCGACAGGTGGCTTGTGCTGCCCAGCTTTTGTCGAGACAGCATGAGTGACGTGAGTTGCCGTAAAAATCGCGGTCACGTGGTACTAGCTGATCGCGCACTGGCTTTCTACTTACGTGAGAGCCTAGGCCCGTCATGAGTACTACTAGGCGATCAAGAAATGTGTGAGCCAAACAGCAGGTCAACCTGAGCGACGCTCGGTTCTGTTTTGCGATTGTGCACATCAGCCAATGAGGAGAGAGTGTCGCTAGGCGTTGTCCCAGATTCGCGAGAGTTCCGTAAAGAAAAGTAGGGTAACCCTGTTATTAACGATTTCAAGTTCAAGAATCTTGAACTTGAAAAATGACAACCATGCTGTACCCGGGCTTTAAAGAAAGCGTTCTTGTGCGGCAGTACCAAGGACTGAACAAAGGGCACGTTTCCTTGTCCACATGCAATATTTGGCTTATACGCCTGCACTTGGCAGCAATTGACAGCTTGAGCATCGTTTTGCTTTGCTGGCTGCATCAGGTGTGGCAGCGTGGATGGGCTCTGTTGCAAGAACGTTCCTTCTTCTGCGGGTTCATTTCTCTTAAGGGTGTTGCCCTAAGAGGAGGGGGTCCAGGGTCTTGTCAGAATCCCAGCCACTAACCACTGGGATAAAAGGGCTTGTTTGTGTAGCGGGTGAGTGCACCCATAACCCCCCAGGCCAACGTGCTTGTAACCCTTCCCTAGGATCAATCGGGGATCACCAGTGGACCTCTGACAGGTCGACCCCATCTGTGTGTTCATTCTGCGCTTCGAAGCCAACTTCCCTCTCACCTAATGATGCAAGCTTTCTTGCGACCATGCATAGCAAGCAGGCTGCAGTGGCCCGCGATGACCTACCTGCCGTGTATGTCGCAAATAGCGGCCGTATCAACTCGCCAGGTGATGATGTCGCCATCTGCTTAGGAGGCAGCTCGGCCAAGAGCAGCGAACATAAAAAAAAAAATTGCCGTCAAAAGCACGGTCGCAAGCTGCGAGGAGTCTGATGTTGACAGTTTAGAAGACGACGAGGAAGTATGGCTCGAGGACGGGCGCTATGACGAAGAGGACGAAACCGCTGCCCTACCGGCGGACATTGAAGAGAACGAAGGTGGAATCGCGACTACGCCAGTGAGGAGGTCAAATGGATGAGGTAGCCGTCCCCACGTGGCTGAGCCGTGAAATCCTCCCTTTCCTCAACACAGAGAAGTGGAAAGCAGCCAAGCGTGCGCTGATTGTGCTGGATTCATACGGGGGACACATCACCCCAAGAATGATGGGAGCGTACCGCCTCCACAACATTGTGCCTGGCATCATCCCAACCACCTTCACCAGCCAGATTCAGCCGCTGGACGTGTCAATCAACCAAGCCTTCAAAGCCGGTGTGCGTGCGTGGTATTGTCAGTGGTTCATGCGGCACGGCATCAACTTGTGCACCCCAAAATGTGATTTTCCGGTCGTTTAGTTCCCTGCTCATGGTTTGACTCAGATGCTGCGCTGTTGTTGCCTGTCAAACAGTGGGCAGGAAACCTGAAGCGCCCACCACATGCCTTAGTGCTCCAGTAGATCGACGAGGCATGGGATGATGCACCGAGCGAGATCATCATCCATGCCTTCAAGACATACGACATTTCCAGCAGCCTTAACGGTATGAAAAATCATCTCGTCGTGGCCCACCAACGTGCAAGGAGCACAACCGATGTCTCAGAGGACATGTCCTTGCGAGGGGTCGACTAGTAACGATAGTGGGTTTGTGGGGAGAGATGACACTGTGGATGTAGAAGTGGAGGACCTTGTGGAGGACATGGTGGCAGGTGCAGACGCTGGGACTCCCGCCATTGATGACCCCTACCCCGATACCGCTCACTAAAGAGAAGCAGCATCTACAGCAGCGACAACAACAGTAGCAGCAACAACAGCAGCAGCAGCGGCGGCGGCAGCAGCAGCAGCAGCGGCAGCACCAGCAGCTGCAGCAGCAACGGCAGCAACAGCAGCAGCAGCAGCACATAAGCTCGTGGAACCCGAAGAGACGGCCGCACAAGCATGGACAGGAGCAAGAGCAGCACTAGATGGTCCTGCATCCCGTGCTAGAGTGGCAGAGGCAGAATGTGTGACTGCTGCATGAAAAGAACACAAAATGATGTATTTTGTCTTAACTAGACATGAAGTAGCTACGTTTTTTAAAGTATGGTTCTGTTTATATGACAACTAAGGGGGGTGTCTTATCTTGAAAAACCCGTATAAAAGACATTATGTCTTCAATTCAGTACTATCTTCTATCCGAGCGATGACGGTACTTTACCACGATCGATGCTTCTTTGTCATATGCAATCTAGAGTGTTGGATTAGATAGACTGACAATTCAGTAGTTCGAATAGAAAATCACTAGATTAGCATTGGAGTATTATCATATGTGAATGTTACTGTAGCAGGTGTCCCTTTGCATGAGTTACAGGTAGGAGCGCGAATAGTCTCGTGACTATTTGCATGACACAGCAAAAGTACCGCTTCATAGAGTCGACTTGATACTCAGCCCGGTTAATGAATAGGTACATTATCGATTAGGTACTTTGATCGACTATATATTTATCGTACTTTCTCATTATTATTCAATTCTTGTTCTCATATCAACCAGTACAGGAATTCAATACTTCCGCTGCAATACTTCACTGCTGCAATACTTCACTATGGACTAGCCTCAAGAAGTCCCTAAGGGTTTTTCTCAACCCAACATGGAGTGTTAGGGTACAGTAATATCTTCTATTGACACCATCTAGAGTATTTTGCAAGGGATTGGAATTCTCCTGACCTCACATCGACTCAAAGCCCCCAGACCAAGTTGCACAAGATTACCATCATCGCCCGGATATAAGACTGTGTCGAATTGAAGACAGGGGGTGTCTGGTTGTTTCTCATATTTGGGTGTTTTTTATAATAAGAGACCTGCGTGCGTGTACGAGTTAAAGAGGGCGTCTCATATTTTATCCGTTTTACAGTTGGTTGGATTTAACACTTGGTTGGCTTCCGTGACTGGTTGACGAATCACAAAATTTGTGATTAGCCGGGGCCGCGTTTCTGTCGAAACCAACCACTGACGTGAGCTTCCGACCAAGTGTTAAATGCTCGTAAATATGAGACGCGAGCTTTAAGACTTATGTGTCTGGTAAAAGGACCAGGGTTTATGGGTTTTTAATAAACACGAGAGATCTTCGAAACGGTTTTAGTGCATAAGCAGGAGTATAGGCAAGATACAATCAGCCCTGCCACTTCTATCTACCTAGTCCCCCTCGGTCACACCCTGCTTAACCCTGGTCTGCACTAGAGGTTGTAGTCTCCTCACTCCCAAGTCTCGCACTCGCTAGGCATTTCTGGCCGTCTGCCCATGCTCGATCAGGCAGTCAGCCTTGGCCGCTGCTCTGTGGTAGAAGGAGTTCTTTAGGTACAGCAGCTCCAGCCCAGTTTCCACGCCGACCTCCCTGTGCCCTCTGCCTGCAACTCCTCCTCCTCCTCCTCCTCCTCCTCCTCCTCCTCCTCCTCCTCCTCCTCCTCCTCCTCCTCCTCCTCCTCCTCCTCCTCCTCCTCAGCCTGCTCAAGCAGGCGCATGTTGTCTCCCGTGCTCCCCCAAGACACATGTCTTTCGAGAATTCGATGATGCTCCTCGCGCGCGGGTGAGACATGACCAAGTGGTTCTCGGTCCCGTTGAGCTTGCTCGAGATCCCATAGTGCCTCAATGCGTGGATAATGATCTCGGTTGGTACTTGCTCCCATGCCTCCGCAATCCATTTCAGCACAACGTGAAGCTGAGGTCTCCTCGAGTTCCTGGTGGGGAAATGAGAGGGTAAATTCAAGGTGCCGTAAGGTAAATACTAGTATAACAGGGGTTAAGCGACAAAACAGGGATGGTGTAGCCACCCTTTGGCATCTTCAAGTTGATGCCTTCACGCATGAACCACCTGGCATAGCGTGCTCGCACTTCGGCCTTCAAGCACCGTTTGATCGAGACATCCAGGGGTTGAATTTGGTTGGTGCAGCCTGCAGGGATTACGGCAGGGGTAGAAAACCAGCACCAGCATCGAGCGCCTCCTGTTCTGGCCACGATTGGGGTTGAGATGGGGCAACGCCTCCTTGGTCAGCCTCTTCGTCCATCCACCCGTTATCCTGGGCTTGGACCACAACTCTTGTCATCCACAGAGTTGGATAAGTGTCGGAACTGACAAGCTCTATCATCAACACATGGAATTGGTTTCTCAAACCACACATGTTTTTAACCTTTGGGAACATCACACTTCATCACATTCTTCATCTTGAACCACATCAATCGGCGCAACTTCTCTGCTAATGCTGTGCATACAAGACAATGGGCCTCGTCTTCTCGTAGCCTACGATGCGGATTTGTGAGGATCGATAGGATCGAGTTAAGAAAAGAGCGAGTGTATTGAAAATGATCCACTGGGGTACAACACAAGGCTATATATAGTCTCGACACAAGGCCAGTAACCCAGGTGTTACGCAAAAGTTCCGAGGGTTGCGAAGCGTACCAAATGGATCCTTCTCAAATTCGGTAGAAGGCAACTCGGTGGCAACCGAAAGGCCTAGATTCGGAACACGCAACCTGGTTCGGTGCTATAAGTATAATATAATATAGGAAAGCACCTAACCTAGGAAATCAAGCAAAAGCATGCATGATAAAAAAAAAAAAATCTAAGCTTGAAATAGCAAAATAAGTCAAGGCAGGCAAGCAAAGATGGGTGGTGTGAGATACACCCTGCTTGATAAGGTAATCCTTGAGAGCACGTCGTTCATTGCCATATCAGCTTCTGCAACCCAACTGTCCTCCGATGGGTCATATCCCTTCCAGCGTATCAGGAACTCAAGGGTCTTGCCGCCGCGGTGCCAATGAGTGAGAAGGCATTCCACCTCGAACTGGTGGTGGTGGCGGTTGCTGCCATCCGTGAAACTGTTGGTTGGGGTCCTTGTAGGGTTTCAGTAGCTGAACATGGAAAGCATTGTGAAGCTTCCACGTGGTAGGTAGCGGAATGTTTCTGGTGTCACCTGTGCCTCAACGTGAAAGGGACCACATAAGCGAGGCCGGAGTTTGGATGGTAGGTGAGACAAGTTCAAGTTGCGTGTGTCGAGACAACTGATCTCTGACTGCTACCGAGTGATCTCGACGCTGTCGATCGACATACTGCTTCTGGGAGTTCTCTATCGTTGTGAGACGTCGCGGGGTCTTCTCCCATAGCTACTACATGGTGGTGACGAAGTCGTGTGCTCCTTGGACGTGTGCCGGTGTGGTTGGCTACTGTGGTGTAAGTGGTTCTCATTCGTAGCACAGGGTGGCCGCATTTGAAGCGTTGTTGTAAGCAAACTCTAGGGTCGGAAACTGTAGTTCCCAGTGGTTGATGTCGTCTTTGCAAGCTGTGCGCATCAACTGTTCAACCACCTGATTGAGTCGCTCAGTCTGTCCGTCAGTCTGGGGGTGGTACGCTGAAGACATCGCAAGCTTTGTCCCCAACAAACCCATGAGTTCCCTCCGAAACATACTCGTCAATTTTGGTTCTCTGCCTGAGATGAATGTAGCGGGGATGTTGTGGATGGTGATGATGCGGTCGAAGAAGAGGCGAGCAGTTGCTTCAGCAGTAGCCATGGCGTGGGTCGGAAAGAAGTGTCCCATTTTGGAGAACTTGTCGATCACCACGAGTATAGCATCATGCCCTCGTGGGGCCGAAGGAAGCCTAGTGATGAAATCTAAGCTAACAAGCTTGCCATGGTTGCTCCGGTATGGATAGAGGCTGAAGTAACCCTTCCTTTTTTCTACTTGCTACTCTTCATCCGCTGGCACGTGTCGCATGAGGTGACGAACTGCTGCACGTCTGCTGCCATCCGGGGCCAGTAGCAATATTTCGCTATCCCTTCTAACGTTTTGTTACTTCCGAATGTCCCGCGTGTGCTACGTCGTGAACCTCCTCCAGTATAATCTGTCGGAGCGGGGCATCGTTCGGTACCCAAATCTTTCCTGAGCCTTTCCTTAAAGCTAAGTCTTTCTCCCACTGTAACAGCTTTTGTTTATGTGCAGTAGCGATCTCTGCATCCACGGAGTACCCATGTTGGAATAGACCCTTGAGCAGAGGGTTCATCCCGTCAAGCTGGATGCTTACTACATGACCTGGGCGGCTCAGTGTGTCGGCCTTCTCGTGTAGCCATGGCTTGGAGATGATGTAAAATGACGTCGCACAGGCGCAGCACATCAATGAGCACGAGTGCAACACACGGCCGAGCATATCGACGTTACAACACTCATGCAGGAGCGCCTGAACCAAGTACTGCAGCAGCTGCACGAAAGCACCGAAGAAATTGCGGCGCTAACGGCAGAATGTACGTCGCTGCAAAACGACGTCGCACGGGCGCAACAAGCACAATCATAAAAACACAAAGACAAGTAGCACGACAGGCTTTGCAATACGGAACAACGCTCGAGCGCGACTATTGATGGCGTAGCCTGCAACGACGGAGACGATGACCACGGCAGGACCACCCCGAAGCGATGAATGCGGCTAGGAGCCAACCTCGCGTTAAGATTTTGGTGCTGGCCGGCGAGTCAGCACTGCCGTCGCCGATGCCGCTCAAGCCGCAGCGTCCGCCTTGCTTCGATCCCAGTCAACAGGGTGGTCTTACCGTTCAGGGTGGTTATTCACCATGAATGTGTTTTTCGACGCGAACTACATCTCGGAAGATACGGCGAAGATTCGCTACGCCATGTCGCTGCTGGGAGGACCCGCCATGGATTGGTGGCGCGTCATCGTCACGAAGCCGACGGACTACGTGACTCTACCAACACGGGAAGGACAAACCGGACCCTAGGCGCTATCGAATTTCGTGGAAGTGCCCCAGTGTCGCACGTGGGATGCGTGGTGCACAGGTTTGAGCGCGAGATTTGAGCCAATTGCGGCTTCGATCGCGGCGTGTTAAAGACTCCGCACTTGGCGTCAACTCGGTTCCGTCCAGAATTACACCAGCGGGTTCGTGGCGCTGTGTGAGTAGGAGCGCTACCTGCACGAGGGAGAACACGTTGACCGCTGCATCGGTGGCCTGAAACACGAGATCGCCCAGGAAATTCAGCTCCGCAACCTTACCAAATTTCATGACATACTCACCACGGCGGAGAACCTCGACTTCTTACGCCGACCGAGACCGGGGTCCTACGGCAACAGCACCAGCTGGGGACATCAGCCTCGTGGGAGGAACTAGCATGCTACGATACGCGCTGTCACCGCGAATGTCGTTGCCGCACCGTTTAAAGGGCGCTGCTTCGCGTGCAACAGGCCGGGACACCGCAAAAGGAAATGCCCGGAAAAGGCCAAGGGAAAGGAGGAAATTGAGCAATAGAAAGAGACCATTCAGTAGGGAAACGTTGGGAGTCAGAAGTAAACGGGCCTTCTACTGACAGGTCACGCTGCTCGCTCGACCCAACCGACCTCACCATTGTGCCGGTTCACGCAATCGTTCACATCCGCCCGAATAAGGAGGGTACCGCGGTAGATAGCCCCAAACTGCTTTGTGGGAAGATCTGGACAGACTTGGTTAAAATCTTCGTAGACGGGGGAGCCAGCCAAAGCCTGATTAACATTGCCGAAGCACCGAAACTGAAGCTGCCACTGGACAGGTGTTTACCTGAGATTGATGCAAGACTGGTCGATGGCACGCCACTAGAGATACGGGAACGCGTGGACCAAGTTCGGATTCGATGCAGGAGTATCTTCACGTTTAGCCAGGAAATGCTTGCTATGATCCTCGACGGGACCGACATTTTACTCGGCCGTTTTTTTGCTGCGACGACACAATCCGCGAATCGACTGGACGACGGGTGACTGCACCGTGCGAGTGAACGGTAACAACATCGCCTTACCTCGCTGGGGCTCGCCTGAGTCTTCGTCGGTGCGTGTCAACGCGATCACGATGAAGGATGCCATGGTGGCAGGAGCTGACGAGTATGCGGTTGACATTCGGAAAGCCGAGGCAGCAGATAAGGGGAGTGATTTGGCAACGTTTCTGAAGCAGTATAGTGGGATTTTAGGACCGCAACCTCAGCGACCGCACGACCAAAGGATAGAACTGGAACCGGAGGTGCAGTCGACAGTACAGCGACAGTTCCGACTGGACAAACTGCGGAAGCAGCTGGATTACCTGCTCGAGAAGGAGTTCATTCACCCGAGTTTGTCACCCTTTGCTGCACCGATACTGTTCACACCAAAGGAAGACGGGGGATTTCACATGTGCATAGATTACCGCGCACTAAACCCAGTTACCATCAAGTCCCACTACCCCATCTCGCGAGCCGATGGACTGATCGACCAACTGCGCACAGCCCGGGTTTTCTCGAAAATTGACCTTCGAGGAGGTTACCACCAAATACGCGTCAACCCACCCGACTGCCCGAAAACAGCTTTCCGAACACGCTACAGATCCTTTGAATACACGGCAGTGCCCTTTAGACTGACCAGCGCCCCCGCCACTTCAAATGACCATGAACAAAGCCTTTCACCCGCTTTTAGATAAGTGAGTCATCATACACTTAGACGACATACTGATTTACAGCCCGAATAGAGCACAACACCTACAGGACATTGAAGCAATTTTCAAGATAATGACGAAAGCATCTAAGTGTGAGTTTCTACGAGAGATACTAGAATTTTTAGGACACATTATTTCAGCCAGCAGGGTAAAAATAGACCCGGAAAAATCGCGACGATTCAAGCATGGCACATGCCGACAAATTTGATTGAGCTGCAGAGTTTTTTGGGGGTTTTCAACTACGTGTGCTGGTTCACCCCCGACATGGCAAAGCTGACCGCCCCGCTGACGGACCTGCTGAGGAAGGGGGATGCGTACATGTGGGGGGAGAAAGAGCAAGCTACCTTCCCGGCCCTCAAGAAAATTTTGTGGTCGCCGCCCGTATTGCACATCGCAGACCTACACTGCGCGTTCGAACTAGTAACTGACGCAAGCGACATCGCCGTGGGAGCAATGTTGTTGCAAGACTTCAGCAACGGCCTTTAACCAATCGGGTAAGAGTTCCGCAAGCTTCACCCACCCAAATGCAACTATCTGATACACGACCGCGAGATGCTGGCGATCGTGCATGCATTCAAAGTGTGGTGATGATATCTCAAAGGAGCAGATGTGACACTACGGACAAACCACCGATCACTAGCTCCGCGCCCAACCGAATCTCAATCCGCGACAGATCCGCTGGTTGGACTACTTGGAGTCCAACTTAGACTAGACCGTCACATACAAAAACGAGCGTCGAACATCGCTGACGCACTCACCCGCTCCATTGCCCAACTTCACGCCATCCTAATCGCCCAGACCAACCCACTGTTAACAGGCCTATTCACCCACGGATACCGCACCGACCCATTTTTCACGACTGGAAATTCACAACAACCGACAAAATCTAAGGGAGTGTATTACGTAAAAGCCGCATCTTGATACCAACGTAATCACTGCTGAGGGAACTGCTACTGCAGGAGGCACACGACGGGGTTACCTCGGGTCACTTCGAGGTAGAAAAAACGCGACAGCAACTGCAACGGTACTATTATTGGCCGGAGCTGTTTACTGACTCACAGCACTACGCGGGGTCCTGTCCTACGTGTCAGGTGATAAAGAGCTTGCGAAAAAGAAAGGCAGGTCAATTGCAGCCAATTCCACAGCCCGAGCGCGCCTGGCAGCAGGTTACCATGGATTTCGTCACGGGGTTACCTTCGAGCCCTGGGGGTAACGACGCAGTAATGGTCATCGTTGACAGACTGACAAAAATGGCTGACTTTGCTGCGTGCAGGAAATCAATCTCAGCCAAAGAAACCGCTCGCCTGTTCATCGCAACCATCGTCCGACTTCACGAGATACTAGCCGCGATAATCAGCGATCGCGACACGAAGTTTACCGGCAACTTCTAGAAGAACCTTTGGGAGCAGTTCGGGACCAGGCTACAGTTCAGCTCAAGACCCCAAGACCGACGGTCAAACGGAGTGGACAAACCAGACCATGGAGCAGTTGATTCGTGCCACGTGCGACGACCCGACAACATGGGAGCAGCAGCTGCCGCTGATCGAGTTCGCGTACAACAACGCCACGTCAGCGACAACAAAGAAGTCCCCGTTTTACCTGAACTACAGGCAAAACCCAACAGTGCCCATGACGTCGAGCCCGGACAACCCCACGCCATGCGCACAACAGTTCGCCGAGAACTTGCAAGCTGCCCGAACCAGAGCCGCAGGCACAATCAAGAAAGCCAACATAATCGCGAAAAGAAATGCTGACCGCCACCGCTGCCCGGTAACAAACTAGTCAGGGGATTATGTACTACTCGACACACAGAACTTTAGACTGCCCGTCATACCAAAACTGCGACCGCGTTACTGTGGACCGTTCCAAATCAGCCACATGATCATCCCAGGCACCGCCCATTTACTATTACCGACCAACTCATACATCAGCACGTCATTCCACGTCAGCCTGCTTTACCTGTACCTTCCAACCACAAGCCAACCGCCTCGCCACCGCCCGCCATCCATGAGTTGCCCCGCATTGGAGCCAATCATCGAGCTTGAGAAGATTCTGAGCCATCGGATTCGCCACCCCACAGGCATTTAGAGGATCGAGTTCCTCATTGGAAGGATCGTACGCCAACTGAAGATAGCTGGGTGCCCCTGGCCAACATTGAAAACCACCATGCCTTGCAAGTGTACCTGAGTAGCCGGGGTTTCCGCGATATACACGAACTCGCGTAGCAGAGGGGGCTTCTTAAAGGGGGGGGGGAAAGGGTTTTTTTTTGCATCCCTTACTGCGCCATTCAACATCGCGTACAGCAGCAACCGTTGTTCGCCTATTACTGCTAACGGGGCTTCGCCAACTTTGCGTGCACTATTTCATCAAACCATGCACCGCTAGCCCGGCCGAGTCGGCCTACGCTTCAAGACTAGCCCGAACCTCGATGCCAGCCTAGCACTAGCTAGCTCGCACGCACCGCGTTACCAGTTGCATGTTTTGCGTATGTATTCGCTCATGCCTTCGCTCATACTTTGTACTCGTTTGACACCTAGTCCAATGCTCGCTATCTTGTTCCATTGCACTCGTAACACTTTAACCATATTTATTATAGTTATAGGCACCAAACATTCCGAATTTTAGGCTTTTCGGTTGCCACCGAATTGCCTTCTACCGAATTTGGGAAGGACTCGTTCTGGACGTTTCTCGACCCGCGGAACATTCTAGTAAAACCCGGGTTACTGCGTTTGTGTTGAACCTATATATAGCCTCGTGATGTATCCACGTGATCATATTATAATCTCTGAACCAGTTCCTTTGATCCCACACTTAGTATTTAGAGCTCGTTTACACGCGAAGTCTTCTAGCGAAAAAAAACGGCCTATAAAAACCATGGGGGCGACATCGAAAGCTCTGATTCAGGTATGGAAAACCATATCCGCGCAGTTTTTCTAAGTCCCCCTCGATCCAATTTTTGAACACCCCTCAGATTTTTTGGTGAAAAGGTTGGAATTTCGACCTTCAGATCGATTCGAATCTCAACGGCCTAGAGAATTTTGCTAAAAAACGTTGGAATTTGGAGCGTCGGATCGAATTTCTTCTCAACGGCCGAGATCGGACGTGATTTCGTCTAAGCGAGAATTATGCAACGTACAAAAATTGCGCTCGGTGATTCTACAATCGATTCGCTTCCCAGTAAGTCGACCAGCGCCTATAATTCACTTTTTTTTTGTCACAGATCTTCCTGTAAATTGCCAAATGGAGGAAAATGGTGAGAATTTCACAGAAAAAATCACGGAGTTACGCGCCAAGCAGGAGCAGACACGTGCGGCGCTCCTACGATTCAAAAAACTCATTGCGAACCAATCGGCAGCCGCAGCAGCAACAGTAGCGACGACGGCGACATCGACAATTGTACTTGCGACAACGGAAGAAGCTACAATTAACCTCGAAGCAGCGAAGCCGAGGCAACTAGAGGCGTTCGATCCTATAGTTAAAGGGAACGACGTTCGTCGATTTGTAGCTGAACTCGAAATTTACTTCGAAGCTGCTGGATGCACGACCCCCACCCAAGACGCGATGCGCATACGGCTCGCAGCAACACTGTTACGAGGCCCAGCTCTAGAGTGGATTAAAAGTAAAATTGTCCAAGGCGAAGGGACGTGGGCGCAGTTTCGGGCAGCACTGATCGAACGGTTCGATTAATAGCTACCACGGAATACGACGCAACTAGCCAAATGGTGGCAGGGGCGATCGGCATCACCCACGACTGCCGACCCGATGGAGAACGACAAGGGCGATGCGAAGTAGTGACTAGCAAAAAATGAGACGTGCGCATTTCGCGGCGCCATATGACATAGTATCTTAGCGTGTTGGAAAATGAAAAAAAAAAAACAGGTGCGAAGCTGAAGGGCAAGAACAGTGCCACCCTCGAAGCAGAAAATAGACGTGACAACTTTTGAGGAGGCGAAAAAAGGAGAACATGATGGCGCGAATTTAAAATGCCACGACTGGCAGGCACCTGGGGAAATCGCGAAGACGAATGGAGACTCCGCAAAACAAGACTCTGCACCGACCGGGAAACTCCAGCCGTACACCCCGACAAGTAAGAATTCGTTAAAGTTATCCTATAAAGATACCTTAAATAACAATATTACTTCTCGTGGTTTTCAAGCCTTTATTAAGGGAGAGTCAGAAATTAAACCGGTACCGGGTAATATGGGGACCCCACTCCAGAACGTTGATAAGGGTCGAGCTTTCCGAGGAGTTAATATTCTCTCCCAGCAGCACGGTGTTAAGGCTCCCCGCCGTTCCCCACAGGTGAAACCTACGCAGCTGCAAAGGCTTAGGGGAAGGTTCCAGGCTCAGGAGAAGCTCTACCAGCCTCGGATAAATCCTTCTAACCCTACTCAGATGAAACCTGATATTGAGTCGGCAACTTCGAGCGCAGGACATAAGGAAGACAAATTCGATGTACCCTATGATCTTATAAGCGCGACCATCTTCAGCTACTCGGAGCAACAGCAGCGACTATTAGTCGAGGTGCTCTGCAAACGGTAACGCCTCAAGGCACAGGTGGACAGTGGTGCGTCCCACTCAGAGTGCGACCGCGGGACATTGGAGAAAATTGGAGTCCTCAGAGGAGACTCAGTTCACAGCAATGATGGTGGACGGTACGAAGCTTCCCATCCACGGCGAGTCAACACTGCAGCTACACATAGGGGCATCGAGGTGGAAGCCGACGTTGCTGATCACGAAGATCAAGAGATTAGATTTTATATTGGGGCGCGATTTTCTGAAGTGGTTCAACCGCGAGATAGACTGGGTCAACCGGAAGGCGTGTATCTACAACAATGGGAAACGCGTGGAGCTGCGAAGCTGGACGGATACAGGGGATGTTCCTGAAACGACACTTGCACGATTCGGACGTACGGTGAACGAGAGTAACACGGGTTACTTAGCACTGGTGATGGCAGCAGCAGAGGAGGAGAAGCCGAACTCGGAGCTACCTGCAGCAGTACAGGAGGTGTTAGAGGAGTACAAGGATATCATACCGGATGACCTGCCTGCAGGAGTGCCTCCAGCGCGAACCCACGAGCACGAGATCGTGGAGGAACCATATGCGAAACCCGTCTCCCGTGCACCATACCGCCTTAGTCCGACTGAAGTGACTTACATGAAAAAAACATATTATCTACTAAACAGACAATTCATCCGTCCTTACACCTCTCCCTACCACGCACTGGTTCTCTTTACTCCTAAGTCGGACGGTAGTTTACGGATGTGCATCAACTACCAGGCACTAAACAAACAGACAATAGAGAACAGATTCCCCATATCGCGCATAGACGATCTTTTATACCGACAGCATGGTGCAACAGTGTTTTCGAAGCTGAACCTATGGTCGGGTTACTGGCAGATCAAGATGGCAGACAACTCGATCCACAAGACGGCGTTCCATACCAGATACGGCTCCTACAAATATTTTGTGATGCCGTTCGGACTCTGCAATGCACCAGCGACGTTCCAGGCGGAGATGAATCACATCAAATGGCCCTTTCTGGACGAGTGCGTAGTAGTGTACTTGGATGACATACTGATCTACTCCAAGAACATGAAGGAGCACATGGAGCATCTGCAAAAAGACTTCAAGGTCCTACGGAAAAACAAATTCTACGTGAAGCTGTCGAAGAGCGACTTTGCCCTGAAGAAGGTGCAGTTTCTCGGGCACATGGTGAGTACCAAGGGCGTACACGTGGACCCGCGAAAAATCAAAGTCGTTAAAGAGTGAAAGAAAGCAGCACCACAGACGAACCTACTCAAAAAGGATACGCCCTATGAATGGGATAATCCTCAACAGCAAGCCACAGAGCAGCTACAGACAGCACTGACTACAGCACCAGTACTCATCCTACCGGATCCAGACAGAGATTACGTGGTGGAAGCAGATGCTAGTGACCAGGCAGTCGGAGCAGTACTGATGCAGGATCACAGACGCGGTTTGCAACCCATCGCCTACCTCAGAATGAAGCTACACGGAGCAGAACGAAACTACCCAATCCATAACAAGGAAGCCTTAGCTATAGTCACAGCCTTAAAGGCGTGGAGGTTTTACGTAGAGGGAGCCAAAACTACAATCTACACTGACCACTACAGTCTCAAATACCTCAAGTTGCAGCCTATGCTCTCACAACGTCAGGTGCTGTGGATGGACTTCCTGGAAACTCACTTCCATTGCGACATCATCTACAAACCCGAGCTACACAACAAAGCTGACACGTTGAGCCACGCAGGACACGGAGCAGGCATCCAGCTCGACGGGATGAACCCTCTGCTCAAGGGTCTGTTCCAATACGGGTACTCTGTGGATGCTGAGATTGTTTCATCACAGAAACAAAAACTGTTGCTGTGGGAGAAAGACTTAGTGGTAAGGAAAGGTTCAGGAAAGATCTGGGTACCGAACTATGCTCCGCTTTGATAGAACGTACTGGAAAAGTTTTACGACGTAGCATACGCGGGACATTTCGGGAGCAACAAGACGTTAGCAGGAATAGCGAAGTATTACTACTGGCTCCGAATGGCAGCAGACGTGCAGCAGTTCGTCACCTCATGCGACACGTGCCAGCGGATGAAGAGCAGCAAGCAGAACAAAGCAGGGTTACTTCAACCTCTACCCTTACTGGAGCAGCCATGGCGAGTCGTCAGCCTAGACTTCATCACTGGGCTTCCTTCGACCTCACGAGGGCATGACGCTATACTCATTTCATCCTGACCAACACCACGGCTACAGCTGAAGCAACTGTTTCCCTCTACTTCGACCGCATCATCACCATCCATGGCATCCCCGCTACACTCATCTTGGGCAGAGACTCAAAGTTCAGTAGTAAGTTTTGTGGGGAACTCATGGGTTTCTTGGGGACAAAGCTTGCAATGTCTTCAGCGTACCACCCCCAGACTGACAGACAGTATGAGCTACTCAATCAGGTGGTTGAACAATTACTGCGTATATCCTGCGAAGACGATATCAGCCACTATATCTACAATTACCGATGCTTGAGTTTGCTTACAACAACGCTTCACACGCAGCCACAGTGAAAACTCCTTTCTTCCTATGCTACGGACGGGAACCACTAACACCACAGCAACTAACCACCCTGGCACACGTACAAGCCACACATTACTTTGTCACCACCATGCAGCACTTATGGGAGAAAACTTACCAACGTCTCACCATGTTGCAAAACTCCCAGAAGCAGTATGCCGATCGACAGCGACGAGATCACTCAGTAGCAGTCGGAGATCAGGTGTGTTTCGACAAACACAACTTGGACTTGTCCCATCTTCCGTCCAATCTCCTGCCTCGCTTTTGTGGTCCCTTTCGCATTGAGGCGATGGTGACACCAGATACATTCCGCTTGCGCTTACCGACTACATGGAAGCTTCACAACGCTTTCCATGTTCGTCTATTAAAACCCTACAAGGACCCCAACCAACAGTTCATGGGACGAAAGCTACCGTTACCACCACTTGTTCTCGTAAAGGATGAACTAGAGTATGAAGTGGAACGCGTGCATACTCATCAATGCAGACACGGCAACACACTCGAGTTCGTGATACACTCGAGTTCAAGCAGGGTGTATCTCACGGCACCCAGCTTTGAGGGGGGGGACGTGTGAGAGTACGACAGCTTTGCTAGGCTTTACTTGCTTGCCTTTGCTTTATTATGCTTTATCTAGCTTAGCTATATTTTATGTTGCACGCTTTTGCTTGACTTCCTAGGCTCGTTGCCTTGACTATATTTATTACAGTTATAGGCACCGAACTAGGTTGACAGCACCAAATTCTAGGCTTTTCGGTTGCCACTGAACTCTGGGCTTTTTGGTTGCCACCGAATTGCCTTTTACCGAATTCGGGAAGGACCCGTTTGGGACGCTTAACGACCTGCGGAACCCTTTAGTAACACCCAGATTACAGCCTTTGTGTCGAGCCTATATATAGCCTCGTGTTGTACCCAGGTGATCATATTATAATATATTAGTTGCGCTGCTATCTTAGCGTATAGTGGCACGAACCTGCTGTAGTAGTTGGCAAAGCTTAGGAATTGCTGCAACTCCTTCACGCTCTCAAGAATTTTCCACAACTTGACGGCCTCGATTTTCCGCAGGTCCACATGTACGCCCTCAGCACTCACTATGTGCTTGAGAAACTGCACCTTCTTCAGTGCGAAGTCGCTCTTTGACAGCTTCACGTAGAACTTATTTTTCCGCAGGATCTCGAACACCTTCCGCAAATGCTCGACGTGCCCCTTCATGCTCTTGGAGTAGATGCGAATATCGTCCAGGTACACCACCACGCATTCGTCCAGCAGGGGCCGTAGGATGTGATTCATCTCCGCTTGGAATGTCACTGGTGCGTTGCAGAGTCCGAACGGCATCACTAAGTATTTGTAGGAGCCGTATCTGGTACGGAACGCCGTCTTCTTGTTGATCTAATTATCTGCCATTTTGACCTGCCAGTAACCCGGCCGTATGTCTAGCTTCGAAAAGATTGTTGCACCACTCAGTTGGTATAGAAGATCGTCTATGCACGGTATGGGGTATTTGTTTTTAACTGTCTGTTTGTTCAGTGCGCGGTAGTCGATGCACATCCGTAAACTACCGTCCGGCTTTAGACTGAAGAAAACTGATGCACTGTAGGGAGAGGTGGATTGGCGGATCAATTTTCTGTCCAGTAGATATTCCATCTGTTTCTTCATGTCTGTCGGTTTGGTCGGACTAAGGCAGTATGGTGAACGTGAGACGGGTTTTGTATCTGGTTCCTCCATGATTTCGTGTTCGTGGGTTCGCGTTGGAGGTACTCGTGCAGGTAGATCGTTTGGCATGATGTCTTTGTACTGCTCCAACTCCTCCTCTACTGCTGCAGGTAGCTCCGATTTCGGCTTCTCCTCCTCTGCTGCTGCCATCACCAGTGCTAGGTAACCTGTGTTAGTCTCGTTTACCGTCTGTTCGAACCGTGCCAGTGTCGTTTCAGGAACGTCCCCTGTATCCGTCCAGCTTCGTAGCTCCACACGTTTCTTCTTGTTGTAGATGCATGCCTTCCGGTTTACCCAGTCAATCTCAGGGTTGAACCGCTTTAGGAAATCTTGCGCCAAGATGAAATCTAACCCTTTGATGTTCGTGATCGGCAACGTCGGCTTCCACCTTAACGCACCTATGTGCAGCTGCAGTAATGCTTTGTCGTGGATGGGAAGCTTCGTACCGTCCACCATCGTTGCTGTTAACTGAGTCTCTTCCAAAGACTCTCCAATTTTCTCCAATGTCCCGCGGTCGCACACTGAGAGGGACACACCACTGTCCACTAGTGCCTGGAGGCGTCGTCCTTTGCATAACACCTTGAGGAGTAGTGGTTTCTGATGTGCTGAGTAGCCAAAGATAGTCTCGTAAATAGGATCATAGGGTACATAAAAACATTCATGATCCATATTTCCTATACCTAACTCAGCATTCTTAGCTTCCAACTTCATCTAGGGGGTAGAAGGATTTTTCCGAGACTTGTGTAACTTCTCCTAATCCTAGAACCTTCCTCTTAGCCTTTGTAGTTGTTTAGGGTTCACCTGTGGGAAATGGGGAGCCTTAACACGGAGCTGCGGGGACAGAATATTAACTCCTTGGAACGCACGACCCTTTTCAACGCTCCGGAGTACTTTGCCCAACTTCTCAGGTACCTGAATAATTTCTAAAGGCTTTTTCTTGGCCTCTAATTCTCCCCTGAATTTTTCAAAGGCTTGAAAACCACGAGAAGTAATATTCTTAGCTTAAGTATCTTAATAGGATAACTTTAACAAATTCTTTTTTTCGTGGGTGTTCGGCTGGAGTTTCTCGGCCAGTGTAGAGTCTTCTTTCGCGGAGCCTCCTTTTTTCTCGGCAATTTTCCCTGGTGCCGGCCGGTTGTGTCATTTTAAATTCGAGCCATTATTTTCTCATTTTTTTGCCCACTCCGAAGTCGCCACGTCGTCGCCTTTTTGCCCTTTTCCAAATATTTTCGCGATCGACAGGTCGATCAGCGGCTACTTGCGATACCCATTTTTTTACTTTGTAGTTGTTGCACTGTTGTTGCCCAGCATTTCCGTACGTGCTTTTTTCATTTTGTAACACGACAGAATCTGGTTTCTAGCTGCGCCGCAAAACTCACACTTCTCGGATTTTGCTGGCGGCTTCGCATCGATTTTGACGATGTCCATCGGGTCGGCAAACGTGGGGGTTGCCGATTTCTCCGTGCCGAAAGACCTGTTTCAGGTCGTGGCGTCGTATTTCGGGTTGACCTAGTGTCAGTGCATCATATATGTCTGCTGCACGCACCATATCGCGGTAGCTACTATAGTTCGCGGCGAACACTTGTCGTCGTATCTCCATTTTTAGTCCCTCAGTGTACACTTGCAGTTTTTCCCCTCGATTAGGTCTGGAATTCGGTTAAATAAGTGCTCCATCTGCTGCGTGTACTGTGCAAGACTGCTAGACTGTTTGTGTTGATGAGTCTGCTGCCGCGCCATGTAGCTCGAATGAATAGGTTTGAAAAGCGCGATTAAATCTGCCGAAACTGCAGCCACGCTCCCTCGCCTCAGACCACATCACTGTAGTACACCCATTCAAGTGCCGGGCCTCGCAACAGTGTTGCTGCGAGCCGAATCCTTGCTATGTCATGCGTCGGATCGTACAACCAATGGTCTCAAAAAAAATTTCTAGTATAGCCACGAATCGTCGAACGTCCGATCCCTTCGCGTCCGGATCGAACGCTTACGGGAGCCTCGGACGGGCTGGTTCGAGGTTCGGCGAAGCTGGTGCCACTGCTGCGTGAAATGTCAAAATCACCACTACTGCTGTTGCCGTGGCTGCTGCATTCGATGCTGCCGTGGCAGCTGCCAATTGGTTCGTGAGGATCGCCTCTATTCGTTGGAGTGCCGCACGCGTCTGGTCCATCTCCGTGCGAAGGGTTTCGACTTCTGTTACGAAATTGTCGCCTACACCCTCCATTCCTGGCATCGCGTCTGAAAACCGAAAAAGAGGGGGAGTGAAAAAGACGGAACTGATTTTACGTACCCGAAATCGGTGTTTATCGTTCGTCGCTCTTGCGGTATTTTGAAGACTACTTTTATGCGGTCGAAAATCTTTGTGTGTAAACGAGCTCAGATTACCAAGTGTGAGGATCGAGGATCGAGTTCAGAAAAGAGGGAATGCACTGAAAATGATCCACCTGGGTACACGAGGCTATATGTAGTCTTGACATAAGGCCAGTAACCCAGGTGTTACGCGAAGGTTCCGAGGGTCGCGAAGCATCTCGAATGGATCCTTCCCAAATTCGGTAGAAGGCAATTCGGTTGAAACCGAAAGGCCATGAATTCGGAACATGCAACCTAGTTCGGGGCTATATTAACATATAGGAAAGCACTTAACATAGGAAACGAAGCATAAGCATGGATGATAATATAAACCTAAGCTAGAAATAGCAAAATAAAGTCAAGGCAAGAAAGAAAAGCTAGCATAAGTTGTCGTACTCTCACCCAAAGTAGCTGCGCAGCTCACCCAGGTCTGTGCACGTATGTCTCTTCTGCAGCTCCGACTTCACAAGGGCCAGTGCCTCAGTGTCAGCAGTGGCAAAGACCAAGTCGTCGACGTATACGGGGACGTAGAACGGCGGCAGCGAAGTGTCGGTGCGTAGAAACAGCGACGGGTCAGCAGTGGAAGGGGCAAACCCAAGAGCCGCAAGTGTCGTCCTTAGTGTGTCGTGCCACTCACGAGGCGCTTGGCGGAGACCGTAGACTGGCCGGCAAAGTCTCCACTGGGTACCAGGAGGGAACGACCCAGTGAAGCCAGGTGGGCGGCGCAGCCAGATCTCCTCGTGCAAACTGCCTTGTGAGAAAGCTGTGCTGAAGTCCAGAGAGTGAAGCTCGTAGTCACGCTGAGCGGCAACGTGCAGCAGCACCCAAAGAGTGGTCATCTTCGGGGTGGGGGAGAAGGTCTGGAAGAAGTCAACTCCCTGTCGCTGACTGAAGCCTCGTGCAACGTAACGAGCCTTGAAGACAGGCGGAGAACCCGGCGGCCACTTCACCCTGAAAATCCACATGCCATCGACGATGTTCGCCCCAGGAGGGGGAACCTCATCGACGTAAGTGTCTCTGGACTCCCAGGATGCCATCTCTGCGTCCATGGCTGCCTGCCACTGAGAGGAGTAGGGACCCGTAATCGCCTCTGCGTAAGAGCGCGGGGTCGGGATGTCTGGTGCATCTGGGTCTCCCTCAGGGGCAACTAGCAGCATGGCTACGAGATGAGGTACAGCAGCTGCAAGACACTCAAAGTCCTCCTGCTTGTCCTCAAGGACGTCCGTGCCAAGAGCACACTCACCCCCGACGGACGGAGGACAGACAGACTCAGACGTAGTAACTAGACTGGCAGTGTAGTCGAGACGACAGGCAGCCGCAAAGTCAACAAGCTCAGAGACTAAGGCAGACGCAGCAGCAGACTCAAACGACGGGTCAGTGACAACAGTGGCTAACAGACGCGTGACAGTAGGGTGAGCAGCACGAACCAGGTCAGACTCAGGGTCCGGAACGTGCGGAAGAGAGGACTCAGGAGGAGACGGCAGAGGAACACATTGCGGAACAGAGGAAGGACGAAGTGCCATAGTGTGCGTGCCAGGGACAGGAGGCGGACGCTCACGAGGAACACGACGACTAGTGCGACTAGTGCGAGCAGACGAGGTAGGACAAGACGTAGGCTCACGACGCTCTGTAAGCGAGTCTGTCTGCTTAGTGAAAGGAGGAGGAGCAGGCAGTGGGGAGCCTGGCTGTAACGGGAGGCCAGTAGAAGACGGGAGGCTAAGAACCTGGCGAAGCACGGAGTCGGGCTGTGGCAGAGACGACGATGACGGCGGAGCGAAGAACAGCCGCGGCTGGCTCAACCATGTATAGGAAGAACCTTGAGTGATCGCTGTCCCCTTGTCCTAACGTCAAAATTAAAATCTATGGGCGCATCAACTCACCAGGTGACGACATTCGCCTAGCGATGGGTAAAGAGACGTGCCAACCGGCATCCATGGTGGGATGCTCTAACGTCAGTTCATGTGCGAGCTATCACGACCGGGGGGAGAGAAGTAGGTAGGCTAGGAGACGCGGGCTGGGGAAAGAAACGAGGTGGGCTGAGGTGGGCTGGGAAGGGGAAATGGGCGACCGGTAGGGGCAAGTAATTCAGGTGGTTGGGGGGTGGCGCGAGTGAATCAGGTGAGCTGAGGGTGTCGGGCGATAGGCTGAGGTAACGGGCACATTTCGCGGATTTAGCAAGGGCCCCATTAATAAAACTACAGGGTCAGCCTATACTCAAGGTTGGGTTGGGAGATTGTTGCCCCCCCCTCCAAATGTTGACCCACTTTTGGTCAATATTACTGGTCCCCCCAATAATTCCTCAACCCAACTAATTGGTGGGGGCCAATAAGGTTCGCATGGTTCCTCCATCCTAGCTCAACTATGTAAATCAATGCAGTTCCTAATGAAACTATCGGTTCCTTTCACATTTTCTCAAATGGTATTCAGAGCAACAACAGCTCACGGCAATCTCCGATCCTAAGGACCTCGTGTCCCGCGTGCCGTGTCAGGCCCCCCCACCCCCGTGCGACTCTACGTCGCCTCTCGCATCTAATGCACTCTCACGTCGTCACAGGCCCCCTCCTTTAGCGCTAATCTACAGCGCCCCTCCCCCTCTCCCCTAGTGCCCCTTCTCGCCGTCCTTAACATGGACGGACGCTACATCCGCAACAAGCGTGGCGCACGCCGCATCCGCAACGGGCGTGAGCAGCCGCTGCGGCTGCCGCAGACGCGACCGGCGGGGGCGACCACCACGGACTTAACCAAGAGCAGCCGCGTGCGTCGCGACCAGGCGCATCCACGGGCATTGCCTCGGGTGACAAGACGCAGCCGCGGGTGACAAGGCGCAGCTGCGGGCGGACGGCGCAGCCACGGGCAACAAGGCACAGCCGCGGGCAACAAGGTACAACCGCGGGCGACGAAGCGCTGCCGTGGGTGGCGAGATGCAGTCGCGGGTAACTTGGCGCAGCCGCACGCAACGTGACCGCACTACCCCTAACGACCTTCTGTCAATGGGAGCTGTGTATTGGCCCCGTCATCGCTTGGGCGGAGCCGACTTCGTTGTCTGGTGTGTGGGGAGCGCAGCCGACCTGCTTTAGTGGGAGACGGCGTCTTGGGCGCCTGGACGCGGACCTGGGCGCCTGGACGCCGCCCTAGGCGTCTGCGACGTCCTAGGCGTCTAGACGCCGTCCTGGGCGTCTGGACGCCGACCTGGGCGTTCTGGACGCCGGCCTGGGCGTCTGGACGCCGACCTGGGCGTCCTAGTTGCCCGGTCGACCAAGTTACACGGGCGACAGAGTATTGCGGAGGTGCGCGACGGTCGCCTAGGTGTTCTTGGCGAAGCCGTCCTTGGTGTGGTATCCCGAGGTCGGCGTGAAGGATCAGGTGCAGTTGTGGGCACATGGTCAGCTTGGAGTATGCGCCGTGAACGTGATGAGGCACAGCACGCCAATCAGCTGGGAGCACCTGCGAAGCAGGTGCGATGCCGTCCTGCGGGTGCAACGCAGTGCAGCCGCCTTGCTGCAGCGTTGTTACGCCGCCGACAGCGTTTGCGGACCGCGACTTTGCACTGCTGGAGCGCAGCCAACCATGCAGTGCTGGAATGCGGTCGACCGTTCTGCGCTGGCAGTCGGCCTGCATGCTTGCTTGCATATGATGTAGTCCATTGTTGCTTTGCATTGTGTACCATTGTTGTCAATATTTGCAAGTGGAACTCTTGCTGATTTTCCCTGTGAATGCGCAAATAGTGAGAACACAAGCAAACAACTAAAGAACGCAGAGATCACCCTCACAACCGTGCCTAGCCCGTAGTCAAGTTCCCGTTGTATGAGTTATATCCGCACCTTCCACCCGTCGCCCCCCTCCCCTCCTCTTGAACCTCCTCCTCCTGACGCCCCTCCTCTCCCAGAGCCTTTCTCTCCGATCCCCCGCATGGCCCATTTCATGATGACAACCCAGATCGATGGGCGGCCAACTTGAACAACTACAACAAGCTTCGCGACGCCTATACCATCCAGCGTGAGGCGCACCGTGCTGCTGAGAAGGCTCACGCTGATGCTACTGCGCGTATCCTCTCCTACGCACAGGATGAGAAAGACTTCGTTGATAAGCTTCGCAAGTTCAACAAAGGATACTGCAGTGTGACTAGTTGCAGATTGTTGCGCTCTAGCCATCATCTTCTCCTACATCCCTTCCCACCTCAAACACGACCTCCGCCCTACCTCCTCCCCTCGCCTCTGGACAACCCTGTCCACTCAATACGACCGACAGGAACTTCGCTATCTCCTTACTCTCTTTCGCAAGTTTCAAGACACCATTATTGATTCATCCCCCACCGTTGCTGCCTTCACTCGCTGCTCGTTGACATGGCGCAGCATCTCAACGACCGTAGCATTACAATTCATGAATTACTTCTCACTGCACGCATCCTCAACTGCCTTCCACCCGCACATGATACCTACCGCATCACCTTTACCTCTCACTACCGCCATCCTCCTCCTGTGACTGACACAATCGACTGGCTTCTTGACATCCAACGTGACTCCACCACCATCAATGCTGTCCAGACTCGCAAAACTCCCACAGGCAAATACAGCAGCGGCGGGGGTGGCGGCTCATGCAGCACTGGTAGTGGCGGTAGTGGACGAGGTGGTGGGCGAGGCGGTGGATGCGTTGGTGGTTGTGGTGGCAGCCGTGGTGGGCACAACAGAAATCCCTCTCCCTCGGGCACCCTTCCCCCATGTCAGAAAATTATTCGCTATGGCTCCAACAAAGGTCAGCCTTGCGCTCAATTCACTCACACCACTGACACATACTTCAAAGCCCTTACTAATGAGTGGTTTGCACGTGGCAATGTCGGCACCCCACCTCGATGGAACACCATCTTCCCGCGCCCCTCTCTCCATGACATACGCACTCTCCCCGCCTATCAACCCTCCACCCCCAATCCTCACAATGTCCTCAATGAGCATCTCCCACCTCATATCCTCCATCTTCCCTGGTAATGCACTTCACTGCGACCTCTTCTATGCCCCCACTGGTCTCTTCATCTGCCGCACCCCCTCTGCCCGCACACACATATGTACACGTACCGCAACCTCGTCCCTCTATTCACCACCTCACCATTCTCACCCTCCTCCCCCCCAGTCCCTCCCCTCCCTCCTGTCACTGTCATAATCTCACCCACCCAACCGTCCTCCTTCACCATCCTTTGGGTCACCCTAACTTTGCCACCCTTCGTCAGTGTGTCTCCACTTACCTTCTTGAAGGACTTCCTCCCACCTCCCCACTCTCCCCAGGCGCCCTCCCCTCCCTGCATGTGTCAAAAGCAAACTGAAACAAGTTCCCCGCAAGAGCCATCCCTCCTTCTCTCCTCGACCCATTGATCTTGTCCACATGGTCCTCTGAGGCCCTACCAGGCAAGGTTTAGGGTTTAGGGTTATCCTACCTGCTCATACTGGTGGATGACCACAGCCGGTACTCCACCACCTCCCTCCTTCGCACGAAGGCGAAGGCCCCGACTGCCATCATTGCCTCTGCTAAATAGGCGCGCACCCACTTTGGTCGTCCTGTCTCCCGCTTCCATTCAGATGGCGGCGGTGAGTTCCTTAACCGGATGCTTTCCTCCTACTGCTCCACCCATGGCATTATCCACACCTACACCCTTCCTCATTCCCCTCTGCAGAATGGTGTGGCGGAGTGTGAGGAAAAGCAACTGGTGGAATATGATATATACTCCTGGTGACTATAGGTATGCATATGATATATGGGAGTATGGGGCTATATCCTATTGCAGTACACCGGCAGTTGCCCTTGACTGACGCGAAGAATATCTCAGTCAACTTCATGAACACTCACAACACTTCATGAACACACACGAAAAACAGAAAACATACGAACTTACATGAACACACATAAACCTTCATAAACAGCTCACGAAACTCACAGAAATTCACAAACATAAATTAACGCACACTCATGACAACTCGCGAACCAACGCGAACGCACACGAAGTATCGCAATCACTCACGGACATTCACGAACACTCATGATCGCAACCTTTCACGAAAACGCACATAACTCATGAGCCGTAAACACTCAAATATAAAGCACAAGAATGCGCAACTCTCACACAACCAATGACCTTCAGTCAAAACACCTCACTTTCCTTCAACGTCGGCGAATAGGCGGTAGGTTGTCGTGCAAACCAGATATTGCACTCAACAAACATCCCCACAACCTGCCGACTATTCGAACTTGCATCCATCACTCACGGACTCAACAACTCCCTTCACGGCTTCCGCCACTGGCATAGGAGAGTCAACTTCCTTGCCAAACTGCTCCCCCTGTTCATTGTTCACTGGCTTCATCAAATTGCCGATCTCAACTCTAGTTTCAGGAAACACACTCTTCTGCTCCCCCACAACTTCAGCTTCCGCATCATCTGCTGCAACGTTATGCGGCTTCACCGAAGTATTGCTGCTTCCATCCGCAGTAGTTTCAGCCTCCTTCAAGCCCAAGTCCACCTTAGGTTCTCCAATCAGCTCCGTTTCATCAGCTTCAATGCTTGGAACATTCAGCACCAACGGTTTCTCCTCAACAGCTGCATTCTTGAGCTGCACCTTGACCTCGGGTTTCTACTGCGCACGAGTACCACTCGTGCTCACTCCCTTCTCCTTCACCACATCAGCAGCCTTTTTTTCACTCCCTCGGGTTCCAGCACCATTCATCTCGCTTTTCAGCCGCTGCAAGTCTAACATTCACCTTCTTCAACTGCTGCACCAGCATCTCCACCGTTGCAGCTCCTTGATCTTCTCAGCAGCTACTGCAGCACATTCTCCCTTGTAGCTGCAAATCCCAATCTGCTTCCCCGGCCTTGCAAGAGAGGGTAGAGGAGAAGCCACAGCCGCAGCAACAGGTCCAATTGTAATCGCAGCAGGAGATTCTAGAGGAAGAGACACGCCTGAAGTAGCAGGAGCAGCAGCAGCAGGGGCACGCTTGGTATGTAGTCCCCTACCATCACCCCCTGTTCCCCCTATCGAGTCCCTTGCCTCGTCCCCGTAGACTCGTCATTCTCCCCTTAGTCATGCTGTAGCCTTGTCGGTCTCGTTACCGTGCTCACGGCCCGTTTCACCTTGTACTCCGCTCTCGTGTTCCACTTCCTCTAGTCCTTCCACAGCCTCTTGAGTCGTCCCTTTCTGTGTTTCCGGATCCATTGTCCAACTACCTCCGTGCCTCCCGTCCTGTCCTCTCCTGTTTGTCTCGGCTCTTGTTACCACTGTCGCTGGATTTGCCTGTTCCCACCGCCTTGACTACGCCTCTCAACTGGTAAGCAAAACTGCTCGTTTTCCGTCCACTGGGGGTATTCATGCTTTTCCCCTGGAGGTCCTGGAGGACAAGCAGTTCGAGCTTGGTTTCCTTGCGACCGCTGTTCCTCATCTCTGCGCCATGCTGCTTGCCCCATAGGGGGATCCAAACGCCCTTTACATCCCGATCCCTCGTACTCACGCCGCGGCGGTCTCGCGACCCTGGGATTCGTACTGGATAGCAGCTGAGGAGGCAGAGATGGCACCGTATAACAGGCACGTACTTCGACTCCGTCCTACCACCTGGGGCGAACGTCGTCAGTGGCATGTGGCTCTACAAGGTGAAGCGGCCGCCTGGAGCACCGCCGGTGTTCAAGGCGCGCTATGTGGCAAGAGACTTCAGTCAGCGAGAGGGGGTAGGCTTCTTCAAAACCTTCGATCCGATCCCACCCCGAAGATGCCCACTCTTTGGGTGTTGCTGCATATTGCAGCACAACGTGACTACGAGTTGCACTCCTTGGACTTCTCCACCGCATTCGTTTAGGGGAGCCTGCACGAGAAGATCTGGCTGCGTTGTCCGCCTGGTTTTATTGGCACTCTCCCTCCTGGGACCCAGTGGCAGCTGCGTCAACCTGTCTACAACCTGCGCCAGGCTCCCCGCGAGTGGCACGACATGCTACGTACGACTCTTGCAGCGCTTGATTTCTTTCCGTCATCTACCAACCCGTCGACGTTCGTTCGCCGCGGCTCGACCCCGTTCTTTGTTCTGGTTTACGTTGACGACCTGGTCTTTGCCACCCCCGGCCGATGCGCACTGGCCTCCGTGAAGGAGGAACTGCAGAGGAGACACACTTGCACTGACCTTGGTGAGCTGCAGCGCTACCTTGGCCTGCATATCACTAAGGAAGGGCGGCTCGCACCATTACGTTGACGAAGTCACATATGGTCGAGCAGATCCTTACGCGGTTTCGCTTCCTGTTCTCCAAGGTACAGCTCACCCTTCTTCCTGTGGATCATGGGCTCATGGCTTCACCTTCGGACGAGCCATTTGAGTCCAGCTATCCATATCTTGAGATGATGGGTTGTCTCAAGTACTTGATGTCCTAAACTCGCCCAGACCTAGCCTACCCTCTTAGTGTCCTTGTGCGCTTTGTTGCACCTGGGAGATACCGACCTTCTCACTGGTACGCTACTAAGAGGGTGGCAAAGTATGTGGAGAGTACATCAGGCATGAGACTTGTCCTTGGAGGAAAGCAGCCAGTTACACTCATAGGTTTCTCGGACTCGTCGTGGGCCGACGACGCTGAGTCGCTTCGGCCTACACAGGGTTACTGCTTCAGCCTTGGGACCGGAGCCGTTTTATGGAGGTCGACTCGGGCGTCGTCCCTCTCCAGTTCCAGCTATGAGACAGAGGTGTACATTGCGGCCATGGCTGCCAAGGAGCTTCGCTGGATGTCTTTCCTCCTCACCGACCTTGGTGAGGGGCATCGCTCTCCTCTTGTCTTGTTCGTTGACAACATGTGTGCTATCCTGTTGTGCGACAAACCCAGTGGTTGGGAAGGCGATGCTCATCCAGCTTCATTACTTCCTTCTGCGTGGGTTGCAGCAGCGTGGCCATGCACTCGTAAGAGGTCTAGTCTCTGAGGCCAACACTGCAGATATCTTCACCAAATGGTTGCCTCCTTGTGGCCACCAGCGTTTTTGCACCCAGCTAGGCCTTGTGGCTATAAGACCTCACTTGCTTGTGTAGAGATGCTTTGTCTTGTACTCTTGCATCTCACTATCTTTGCTATATCTATGCTTGCGGACTGGCCTTGTGGCCCCTATCTCACGTAGAGATGCTTGCCTTGCTGTCTTACATATCCTATATCTGGTATATGTTCGCATATGGACTGGCCTTGTGGCCCCTTGCTTGTTCTCAGATTGTGTGGTGATCTTGAGATCCACCCCGAGAGTTGCTTTATTCTTGTGAACTGGTCTTGCGACCGTTGCTTGTTCTTGCAGACTGATCTTGTGACCCTTGCTCTCGGACTATGTGGTGACTTCGTGATCCACCCTAAGATATATGCTGCTTTCCACATTACTACCGTAGACTATGGGGGTGTGTCAAACTATACTTGTTATAGTTCGTTAGTCTAGTGTAGGTGTTATAGGGAGTTATGCACTAGAGGGAACTGCTGTGTGATGCAATGACATGCATTCACGTCTGTCTGCCTGCCATCATATTCTCTTATCCTGCATGTGTTGTGTGCAAGCGTGAAAAAAAAATGTCTTTGGCATGGTTTGTATTGTGTGTGTGTATGTGTGAATGTTTTTTTTTTTTTTTTTTTTTTTTTTTTTAGCAGATATCCGAAACGACTTTTCTGCTCAAGAGCTTTCCGATGAACCAAGAATCGTCGCGATTGGAGCACGGGCGAGAAAGTTCGTATGCTTTTCATAATTGGTTGCGGCGACTTTGGGAGTTGTTTGAGTGACTCTATATAGAGTAGGGACCATTGGGGGTTGGGAAATTCGTCACTTCTACTGTAGATGATGCCAAGTGGTTGGGAGAAGCCAAATCAGGTTGGCAAGTGTGGCCAAGTTGGGGTGGATTTGAGAGGTTGGAAAAATGACAAGGGTCAATGTTGGGTTCCTAGAGAGGAGATTTGATGTGCTTATGGGGTTTCCTTGGTTGGGAAATTCCTTGAAACCTTCCCTCTTGTCCTTCTCATCCCCTCCTACTTGGTATCTGGCTACTCTAATTCTCTTGTCTCGTTCTTGGGCAAACAAGTGTGATTGACTTCAGTGTCAGTTCCAGCATACCCCCCTGTGCACCGAAAATCATAACTCGAGATACACTTCCTCTTTTGATGTGATTCAAATTGGGGAACGATAGCCACGGTTTAGGGCTACATCATATTTGGTTTTCGTGAATTTCTAACGGCTATCTTTTTGTCGACGACGTTTCTTATAAAGTCGACTTTTCTGACCAGAATTATAGACCAACGATTTTTAGATATTTCGACCCCTAATCTACATAGACTCCGTCCTTTAATAATTACGGGTACAACCCCTTTTAGGGTTTGCTGTATGTTTACTTGTACTGCTTCGTTCTAGTCATTCATTCTTTCGGTTCTCTCTTTGACAAGAAGGCCATTCAAATTTTGGGCCATGACCAACTCTATATCTAAAGGTCCTTAGCCAATTCAAAACATGATAATAGGAGGGAACATCACTGGCCTAACCAACTCTGATACCACCGATGGAAAGCGTCCGAATTTAGAGAGCGATGTAAGAGATTAAGTCCGCTGACTTCGACAAACCGTTGCGTGCAGCTCACGTAACATAAAAACTTGAGCACATATGCGTTGGAAAGGTCTTAAATCTGTAATCTCAAGAACCCAAGATCTAGGTCGATTGCTATCGCGATTTAAGTGTGACGAGGTATCTTGGCAGAATTACTTGGAAGCCATGGATTAGATCTAGAGAATAGACATGTCAATAGTTCAGATCTGAAAAGTGACCAGCTTGACAAACCCTACCATCCCAACCTTCATCTTACAACAATCCTCAACAACCCAAAGTGCCAAAGTAGCAACACCAAAGGTGTTGTAGTGAATAGCAAAGGTTTGTTTGTACTTGTTGGGTGCGAGTTCAATTCCAACCCGCAAAAAGTCTAATAACCACATTTTTTCGCAAACCTTTAGCCCACAACCAGCTAGAACAAAATACCACAACTACCCACACAATCAACACCCACCCCCTCCCCCCCCCCCCCCCCCCCTCCCCCTCTGAACCCTCCCCCACCCCCTCTCCCCTCCCAACCTCCACCGCCTCCTCCCTCTCCATCTCCTCCCCCGACCCCTCCCCCTCCACCATCTCGGCCCCTACTTCCCTCCCCTTCTCTCCTCCTTCGTCACTACCCTCACATCCGCTCTACAGTCCAATCCCCTCTCCCTCCAGTCTCTCATATCCATTCCCCTCCTCCACCATTCTAGCACTTCCCCTCTCCCCCGCACCAGCCCCTCAGGTTCTCACACCAGCCGCACTCCCGCCTCCCTGCCCCTCACGGCAACTCAGCTGAGTAGAGCAGCATTGCAGCTGTCTCCTCGCCCCGACCCTCGGCGCAGCAGAGCAGCAGTGCAGCTGCGTTCCCTCCATGTGCCTCGGTGCAGTGCAACGCAGCTGTCTTGCATGTTCACCACCTCCTCTTCCTCCTCTCTCTCCGGACCTCTATGAAGACTCTCATGATGAACTCCTTTTACTCCATCTCCTCTCACCCACCATCGCCCCCATCGTTCGCACTATTGCTGGCACTACAATCCTTCTCTTCTCCAACACCCCCACCATCTACGAACCCACCACCTACAAACAAGCAATTGCCTGGCTTGACGTACCTCTCTGGATTGAGGCCATGGCCAAGGAGTGTAACGCCTTCACCTGCAACCGCTCTTTCCTCGACGTCCCTCGCCCCTCCAAGCACAACGTGGTCAAAGGCAGGTGGCTCTTCCGAGTAAAACTACTCCTTGGTGCAGCTCCTGCCTACAAAGCTCGGTATGTGGCGAAAAACTTCACACTAACCTACGGCTCAGACTTCATCGAGACCTGCTCACCTACCGTCACTCCGCCGGTCATTCGCGCGTTCCTGGACTTTGTTGGCAGATGCAGGATGCTCCTCCACTCCATGGATATCACCACGGCCTTCTTACAAGGCGATCCCACAAGCTCATCTTCTTGGAATGTCTCAAGGGCTTCCACGCTCCGCACAACACTGCCACCATCTAGAAGTTATTACGCCCTGTCTACGGGCTCAAACAAGCACCTCGAGAATGGCACGCCAAACTCTCATCCACCCTTCGCGCACTTGGCTTTCGCCCCTCCCGTGCTGCCTCCTGTCTCTTCCTTCGCTTGACCCCGTCACCCTTCTTCATCCTCGTCTACGTCGACGACATGCTGCTAGCAGCTAACAGAGCTGCTGAAATTCAGGAGGTTTAAGATGAGCTGCAGCTACGTCTCTCCTGCAAAGACTAGGGGAAGTCTGCAACTACCTCGGCATGGAGATCACCCGCGATCTCACGGCCAAGACTATCACCCTCTCTCAGTCATTCTACATCGGGAAGATTCTTGAGAGGTTCGGCATGTCCAAATCCAAACCCATCCCCACACCACTTGCATTCGGGCATCGAATTTCCCCTCCCACCATTCCTATCACCTCCCCTCATCCCTCTCCAGAACTTGTTGGGGTCCTGATGTATGCAGTGGTCTGCACTCGTCCCGACCTCGCATACCCCGTCAGTGTCTTCGCGCAGTTTGTTGGCACTGGCAGGCATGGTGAGGAGCACTGGAAGGCGGCCATGCGTGTTCTGCGCTACCTCCAAGGCACAAAGGACTATGGCCTCACTCTTGGTTGTGTGGACCCACCTGTTCTTCAAGGCTTCAGCGACTCACCTTGGGCAGATTCACAACCCGACCATCGCAGCTCTCAAGGATATGGCTTCTCAATAGAGAGCGGCCTCATCAACTGGCGCTCCACCAGCTCCTCCTCCGTCGCCCTCTCCTCCTATGAAGTCGAGCTGTACATAGTCACGATGACGGCTCAAGAGGCACGCTGGCTCAGCTATTTGCTCACCGACCTTGGCTCACCACAGCCTTGTGCCACCCTGTGGTGTCACAACAACAGTACCATCCACCTCGCCAAGGAGGCCGTATTTCATGGTCGCTCCAAATACAGCCTTGCTATTACTTTGTCCGCGACCTGTACAAGATGGCCAAGGCGACGAGGACGACAAGGATTGGCCGGAGAACGAGCACGACAACAACGCCTCGACCGGTGACATACCGGTTGGCGGGATCGACGATGACAAGAGGTGAACGCACCCCATCGGTGATGGCGACAATGTGGAAGAGTGGCGTACTGGAGACCCTGAGGACAACACAAGCGAAGATGTGGCGGAATCTACGAATGTTTATGTGGCGGGAACTGCCGATGCGGAGGCGACGGCGACAGTGCAAGCGGATGTGGCCAAGACTGAGGATGTTGATGCGTAAGCGACTGCGAATGCAAGAAGGCGTGTGGATGCGGATGTGGTGCTGCTGATGCTGGCGCGGATGCTATACTCTTCAAAGGAGAAGATGCCCTGGAGGACGAGCACCCCTGGCGACTCACTGATGACGAGGTGCCTCTGCTGAAGAGGAAGCCGCGTCATTGGATTAGCGGCACCACTAAACGCACCAGGGTGGTGCTCTCGGACGACGACAACCCGATAGAGGAGCCACAACGCTGCTTTACTGCTGCCGAGAAGGGGAAGGAGAAGATCGCCGACAGCCCGGTTAAGGAGCACCACCGTCGCCGCTTCACCAAGGTCGAGAAGGGCAAGAGGAAGAACGATGAAACATCTGCAACCAGCAAAGCGGCGAAGAAAAGGAAGACCCGGGACGGGAAGGTCAACAGGAAGGATGACATCGCAGTCAACGAGGTTTGCATTAGCGACGATGAGTATGTTGAGGCTGCTAGACCCCTTCCCTCTTTCCCTCTTCATACCACTGATGCTCGTCCGTTTTCCCCATGCAGTCGCATGGAGAAATGGATCAGGAGACCCTGGGGTGTGTATGAGAAAGTGAAGTGGGCGCAACGCTACAAGGACCTCGGGTCCCTGAAGAAGACATTACAGGAATCCTCCGCCTCCTTTGCATGCATTCAACGTTGGGCTGCGCAGGTAGATTCGGGCGTGTTCAAGGGTGCCGCTAACTGCAGCAAGGGTTTAAACGGCGCAGGCCGCCACTCGCACCACCCCGACATGGAGGCGGCTCTTTACTGGTACATCTGCTTGGAGCCGCAAGTGGATGAATAAGCACCATCCCGACAAAAACTGGAAAGCTTCAACTCACTGAACTCGATGCTTTTGCGACCACTTGAACCTGGTCATGCACGTGAAGACCAAGGATGGAGAGAAGCTATCTTCTGGTGAGTTATAAAACCATGAATTCACACCAGATCGTGTTCTTTAATCACCTGGTTAATAAGTGCCTCCTTATATTCTGATTTCCCATCTTGCCACACATGTTTTTATTCGACAAAAGGCGATTTGGCGACCAAGCTTGCGACCCATCAGATTTGGCGCTGTTGCAGCTAACAACTCATTCAGTCGCTATAGAATCCGACCATCGCACACCAGCTAGGGTTTTTTTACTGTAATTTTCTCCATAATCTTTACAAAGAAAAGCATCGCACAAGAGGAGAGGAACGGGAAAGAAAGACACCAGAAACAACTCAAACGCAACACCCATAAAAAGCCCCATAAAAATACTCTATAAAGAAAAAACCCAACCAGGATCCCCTACCAGACGTCCCATCTCGCACCCCATTCCCCCTCGCCCCCCCCCCCCCCCCCCCCCTCCCCCCCAAGTCACATCTGCACATCCACCATGTAGGGGGCCTCCACCCAAAGAGGCCCGCCCTCCACCTCGACATCGTCCCTCTCCCGATCCACCAAGTCCACATTCAACCCCCCCATGGAAGACGCCGCCCGAAGCAGGATGACACGAGCTTGCGCCCGTTGTAACGCCACTCCGATGAGCGCCTTCAGAGACCCCAAAAGGTAAGCCGAGAACGAAGTGTCATCCTCCCGACAAGCCCCCCGTGACACAGCTAGCCCCACGTGCGCGTCCCCCTGCTGTCGAAGCCACCGCCGGAAGCGACCGCCGAGACACCCCCACGTCTCCACTATCAAAGGGGTGAACTGCACGCCTCGGTTCCGTGCAAGAAGAGGCGCGTAATCCCCCGTTTTGCGACGCTCCCACTCCTTTGCCGCCACGCCTATAGACCGCCCGCACTGCCCTAGCAGAGATGGAGACAGTGATAGCGGGTCCGCGACACTAATCTCTAAAGCATGAGCCTCCCCAGCCATTGGTCGTCGCACCGCTACGTCAACCCGCTTCCCCGGCAGCACCGCACTATCCTCCATCGTCACCACCCCCCCTGACGCCTTAGCGATCTTTGCCACCGCAAACTTCACCTCATCATGCACCCGAGATGGACCGTGTTGGTGCTTGCATCTCAGCGCATGATGCGGGTCTGCTGGGTCATCATACGCTGCGCCACAAACACACTTCCCCGCCACTTGCAGCTGCTGGATTGGGAGACCAAGCCGTATAGCAGCAGCAATGCCCCACTCCGCTGCAGTGAATGTGAGATCTGAATGAGCCGGAACTGCCGAAACCCATGCACCAGCCCCCGGGCCCTGAAGGGATGTGAAACGGGCTAGGGTGGCATCGTCACGAGCCAAGCGGCGGAGTGCCTGGAGCTCCTCAACAGCCAACTGCCGCTGCCGCGCCTGGAAAAGCCGAAGAGGAGGGGCCGCCACACACAGGGGTAAGTCCGGCAGCTCCTGGCGTATAGTCGCGGGCAACTGCTCAATGGCCTTGGCAAACCACGGGTCAAGAAGCTCCGCCCCCGCCGAAGTGGTGAGGTACTCTGCGAACATCGCCTCCTCGCCCGCCACCCCCAAATGTGCAATATCCCGTGCGGCCTGCGCCCACCCACAAACATAGGAGAGCGGACTCAAAGAGGCCGCCGCCCGGATCCCAAACCCTCCGAGGCGCACAGGGAGATGCAGCTGCATGCGTGCGCGCCTAGACCTGCCGGGATCCTGCTCCCAAGTGCCAGGGGGGAAAAGCTGCTCAAAGCAATCCTCCAGACAGCTGTCCCACTCTCTAAAGGCCTCCACCACCTCCGGCCGCGGCGGCATAGTCCGGGCCAGGTACATCGGCCGTGCTGAAACTGCAATAGCGAGGAGATGCGAGGCCATCTGGGGGTGGTCGAGCAGGGGGAGCCACGGCAATGGCGCCTGCAACTCGCGAAGCCGCTTCCGTAATCGGGCCCCCTCCCAATCCTCCTCCCCAATAGGCACGCCCACCACAATAAGACCCTCCTCCTCCCGCTGCATCCCCAAAGGCAATGCCCGCTCCATATCCCCACCTCCACGCTCCCAAAACCTGCACTTGTGCGCCTGCACTTCCAGCCCCACCCACTCCAACCTCTCTCGCAGCACCCCAAAAGCCTCCAGAATCCTAGCCGCTGGTCCCAGGATGTAGGTATCGTCTGCATAGCTCAAGAAAAGTAGGTCCCTGAACTCTCTAGTCACCGTCCCCAGCACCTGCTGCTGCGTGAAAGCGAAAAGAAAAGGGCCGAGCGGGTCCCCCTGTCGCGATCCTCGTGCCGACTCAAGACTCTGTACGAAAGGGCCCGCTCGGAGGTACAGGTCGCTAGGTGTCCCATAGAAGACACGCAAGAATGGGATCATTCCTGAGAAAGGCGACTCCTTCAGCCCCTCGAACATCGCGTGGCGATGAAACGAATTGAAGGCGTTCGCGACATCTATCTTGCGTTGTGTTATGCTACATGGCAGAGTGTGAGTCCTTTTGGAAGTTTGTGACGATCAACCATGCCCGACACAACATCGACCCCACCCGCACCATCAATGCGGACCATGTCAAACTATATCTAACCTAGTTCTGTGTAGGCTATTGTGGGGTAGCCCATATGGGGTACAACCCAAAGTTAGGGTTAGTACTTGTACCCACATTTCATTCAATGCACTCATTCCTGCTTGTTATCTTGACATGGTATCAGAGCACTAGGTCCGTAGGACCGTTTTTTTTCGGGCCCACCATACCTAGCAACCGCCTGCGGTTACCGTGTTACCCCATTACCTGCCCCGCGTCGCGCTACCCCGCGCACGCCCTGCCCGGCTCCAGGGCCTCCAGCTCCAGTGCCTCCGGTACGAGGACCTCCAGAACCAGAAACACCAGCACTCCCAACGCCGGGGCCTCCAACTCCAGGGGCGACAGCACCAGCTCCAGGGCCTCTAGCTGCAGCAACACGACTCCTCAGGCGGGTACGCCACGCAAGCCACTCTCGTAGCTGCTTAGGTGAGAGAGCTACTGGTGCTGGTGCTGGTTCTTCCTATACATGGTTGTGCTAAATTCAAGCACCCAACTATGCCGCCTCTCAAAATGCCCCTTCTAGAGGTCGCCGAGCTTCTCCTCAAAATGAAGTCCAGCTCGACTACCCCGCCTCCGCCAAGCCTCTCCTCTACGAGGAATGTCTTCGTAGAGGACAACTCTTGACAGCTCCAGAGCTGCATCGTGTTGCGAGCAGCGTGCATGAGGCATCTTTGCAATGCTGGTAGCAAAACGACACAGGCAGCATCCAAACATGTCGCCAACAAGGAGGGATTTCGCCAGCACTGACAGCTACGAGATCAGCCATATATGTATACTATCCAGGCGACAATGGTAGCAATCTTGATTGCGGAGAATGCTATTCTACGGAAGAGCTTACTAGCGTGAGGCTCACGGACAGAGTTCTGGCAGTGATTCTTAGGAGTGAGCTTAGTTGCCTAAGTAGAATTAAAGCAATGTTTTTCTAGGAAAAGTTGATTGAAGAAGATTATTGTACAAGCAAGGAGAACCAAATAGCAAAGACAATGAACCGTGTAGGAACGTTTTTCGACAAGAACTTGCCTTCGTGGAGTCAGCAACAGCTGGTGAAACGACAATCACGTGCATAATTCACCCGAGCTGGCAGTTGCTCAAGTTTACTGATTCGAATTCTCATGGGGAGTACAATTCCCGAGCGCTTTTGACTGGTCGAAATTTGTTGTTTTGCGATTGGTCGAAATTCGCATACATTGCGAATTTTGGAGACAAGTTATTCTGGTCGACCAGAATCGCTTTGCTCGACGAAGTACTCGTCGAACTTAATTATGGTGACCAGCAATCTGTCGAAACGCCAATTCTGCCAATTCCGTCCATCCGAAGGCTCGTCTTTGACGCCGATTTACTCCCGTTGACAAGCGCCTCCTAGACGGAAACTTTGATCGAGCGAAGGAAACACTTCTTCTACCTCGACCAATTATCTCATCGACAGACAACTCGTCGCACACATGTAAAAGTCCCCGAAGTCGCCAATGACCACGAAACGAAGCCATCTAGACACCGCTGTGCTCCGGAAAGCATGGTCTACCTCGACCAAGCGAGGGCGGGGCCTTTTCTCCTAGACATTGATGGCAGGGCATTTGGCTGGAATTGTAGAAAGTGTTGCAAGGTAAGACCGGTAGGTTATCAAGATTAGTAATCGGGTGGCCTGCAAGCAATTTGGAACTCGGGTTTTATCGTGTACAAGTACATTACATCGGGCCTCAGCCGTTCTTCGCCCGTTACCACCCGATAGTGTTCGTAGCATTTTGCGGCAGGCAGCCTTAGCGAAATATGCATCACACTGTATAATTTCAAGTCCGCCTACACTTTAAGACTAGCTCGAGCCTCGGTGTCACTATCACCCTTTTCTTTTGATTGAACAAAAAGCAGCAGCGGGTACGGGACAGGAGCCTTGACAGCTGCAACATCGTAAGTTCGTAACCTGACTGTCAAGGCAAATCCCCATAATCATCCTCCCCTGCAAACATAGCTGCCTCATCCATTCCTGCAGTGCCACCACCACGCCCACCTGCCCCTCCAGTGCCTTCACCGCCCCCCACACCCCCACCTGCTCCCCCCATCGCTCCCATGCTCTCCACGCCCCTCATCCCCCCCCCTGCCCCACCCATGCCTCCGAAGGACGGCACCAGAGACGAGTCTGGGATTCCCGCCAGCAGTGACGACCCTCCCCCCATGCCCATGCCCATGCCCATGCCTTGACCGGAAGCAGCATGGAAGGGAGCATGCTGTTGCATGCCCATGCGCTGCGGGGGGTGGTCTGCAGGGAAGGGCTCATCCATTCCTGCCCCTCCTGACCCACTCCGTCCCGCTGCTTGCCCTTGCCCTTGACCTTGCCCCGCCTGCTGCTGCTGCTGCTGCTGCTGCTGCATCCCGCCAGCTCCACCTGCCCGCCCCGCACCCCCTGGCTGGCCAGATGCCCACTGCTGCTGCTCCTGATGCTGCTGAATGTATTGCTGCTGCTGCTGCTGCGGCTGCTGCTGCATGGCCTGTGGTGGCAAGCCCCTCATGTGGGTGGGCATCTGAGACGATGCCATTGGTCCTTGGCCTGGCATTCGGGTGGAGAAGGGTGCAGAGCAAACAGAGAAACGGCAGGAGAGAGCAGCGCGCCAAGCGCAGAGAGCAGAGAGAAAGGAGCACAGAGCAGAGAGCAGAGAGCAGAGAGTAAGGAGCAGAGAGCAGAGAGCAGAGAGCAAGGAGCAGAGAGCAGAGAGCAGAGAGCAGAGAGCAAGGAGCAGAGAGCCGTTGTGAGAGAACAGCCTCTACAGAATGGCGAGCATCAATGCAAGGTGCAGCCTCGAAGCAATCACAGCTCAAACTGTGCGGGTTAGGGTAAGAGCACTGTGAGCTGGGCACACCACTCTGGAAGAACATAGGACAGAATAATAAAAAACCAGACATCAAATCAGGAGTTGGAGGGGTCGTGGGCTCACCTTGGAAAGAGCCGGCTCTCCCCCCACCAGCACTGGCTGCTCCCATTCCGTGCACTGCACCTCCCATCGCCCCCATGCCCCCCATCCCTCCCATCCCTCCCATGCTACCCATGCCCATTCCCATTCCTCCCATCCCCCCCATCCCTGCCATCCCCTGCCCCTGCCCCTGCCCCTGCCCCTGTCCCTGCTGCCCTGTGCCTCGGTCCATCCCCCGCCCCTCCTGCCCCATGGGTCCTGCCAGCTGCTGGCGCTGCTGCTGCTGCACAAGCATCTCCCCAGGCGCCTGCATCTGGCCCCCCACCCCGCCTGCTCCCCCCATCACCCTTCCACCCCCCCCTTGCTGTTGCTGCAGCTGGTGCGGCTGCTGGTGTGGCGGCTGGAACATGTGCCTTTGATTCGTCGGTGCTGGCGGGCTGCTGTGAGGAGGGGAGGAAAGACCCTGCATCTGCTGCTGCTGCATGTTCATCTGCTGCTGCTGCCCTTGCACCTGGCCTTGCCGCATGCCCTGCTGCCTCTGCAAGTGCTGCTGATGCTGCTGCATTTGCTGCTGCTGCTTCAACTGCTGCTGCTGCTGCATTTGCTGCTGCTGCATCTTCTGTCTAGCTTGATTCTGCCCACCTAGCTGACTGCCCGGAGGACCCCCATTTCCCCCACCTACTGCACCCCCCATCTGAGACTGCAGGTGCACTGCCAGCTGAGCCAGCTGCTGAGGCGAGTGCGCCGCCTGCTGCCCCGGAGGCCCGTCGCGCAGGTTGCTGTGCTTCTCGCCCCCGCCTCGCGGGCTTGGAAGGCCCTTCATCGCCTTCCCTGCCGCCTCTCCCTCGCTGCCGCCTGCACTGCTCCTCGCACTCCCCGCAGTGGCACCACTCGCAGTAGCAGTGGCGGCAGCAGCAGCGCCCTCACCGTCAGCCCCAGCAGAAGCAGCACCGGAACTACCCGGAGCTGCCCCACCAGCAGAAGAGGCATTTGCAGCAGCGGCAGCTGCAGCGGCAGCGACGGCGGCGGCAGCAGCGGCTCTGGCTTTGGCAGAGACCTTTGGCTTCGACTTGGGCTTGGGCTTCTGAGCAGCAGCTCCTTCAGCTGCTCCTCCTGCTCCTGCTGCTCCTGCTGCTCCTGCTGCTGCTGCAGCTGCCGCCGCCGCCGCCGCTGCGGCTGATGCCTTCTTTGGCCGAGACTTGGGTTTCTGAGGAATGGGATGGACAGTAACAACAAAGATAACAGACAAATGTGTGTGTGTGTGTGTGTGTGAGAGAGAGAGAGAGAGAGAGAGAGAGAGAGAGAGAGAGAGAGAGAGAGAGAGAGAGAGAGAGAGAGAGTTAGTCGAGGGTGCTTTAACCTCTTCTACCTTGAAGAATCCACAAGTCCCTTTTTTCCCACCTGAGGAGCAGCGGCAGGAGCAGCGGGGGCGGGAGAGGAGGTGGCAGCGGCAGCAGCAGCAGCGGCCACAGCACCAGCGGCAGCAGGGGCGGCCTTGCTGTCGCTCGGCTCCTTCTGCCCCACCCCTCCATGCACACCCGTTCCCCCCTGCACCCCCGATCGCCCCTGCAAGTTCCCCTCCCCCACCACCCCCTGCTGTACTGTGCCTTGCGCTGCCTGCCCCTGAAACTCCTGCCCCCCTTGCTCTTGTCCCTGCCCTAGCAACTTCCCCTGACCATGCCCCTGCCCTTGCTGCACCTGCCCTTGCTGCCCCTGCCCTTGCTGCCCCTGCCCTTGCTGCCCCTGCCCTTGCTGCCCCTGTCGCAGCCCCTGCAGCTGCCCTTGCCCTTGCTGTGCTTGCCAAGACGACATGCCACCACCACCACCACCCGCACCACCTGCACCGCCCACACCACTACCCATGCCTGCTCCCATGCCTGCTCCCATGCCTGCACCCATATTTGCACCCATGCTCTTTTGAGTGGACTCAAAAGTCATACCTGCTCCCAAACCCCCACCCATACCCGCACCCATAGCGGTGGTTGTTGCAGCCATGGCAGCAGGCAGTGCAGCAGAAGGGGAGGAGAACTGGGAGAGAGGATTGGATGCAGAGGCAGGGGGCGACGAGAATGATGCATCCATACGACTGCCACCTCCCATGCCCATGCCCATGCCCATGCCCATGCCAATATTCATTCCCATACCCATACCCATTCCCATATTCATGCCCAGGCTACCCAAATTCCCTCCCATGCCTCCTCCCGTCCCTCCAACGCCTGCTGTTGCCCCCATCCCGCCCACCCCCCTGCCTCCTGCCGTTCCTGAGTTAGCCCCAACTCCACTCGCGTTAAACGCACCCCCATATCCGCCCATCCCGCCCATACCCGTCCCTGCTACTCCCCCTGCGCCTCCTTCCCCTTCCACTCCTCCCCCAGACCCCCCACCCATGCCTCCCCCTGCCATCCCCCTCATCCTCCCGCCCCCACTGCCGCCCCCTCCCCCTCCTGCCAAACCAGTTACTGCCGAGCCTCCCTGCAAGGTCTGGAAGCCGGGCAGCCCTAAGCCTGAGCCCGGAAGCTCGGAGAACTTATGCAGAGAGAGGGGGTCGAACGAGGAGGAGGAGGAGGAGGGGCCCAGGGGCGCGGCACTGTGCGGCAGAGACGACGGCTGCGAGGCCACACCGGAATGGGCAGCAGCAGTGGTGCCAGGGAAGGAGGAGAGCGAGGAAGCGGGGAGAGTTGGGGCAGCGGCGGAGGGGGTGGGGGGAAGGGACGAGGGCGAGGGCGTGGGGTGGGAGGGGAGGGGGAGGGAGGCGGCGGCGGGGGAGGGGGTGCTTTGGTTGGTGATGGCACGTGAGCTGGCCTCCCAGAACAGCGCCCCCAGCACGCCCCTCAGCCTCGCCTCGTGCCGTGCGTGCTGCATGCCCGTCGCTAGCGGTAGTGGGGTGGGGGCTGTAAGGGGGAGAGGGGGAGAGAAATAGGGGAAGGGGGATGAGTGTGAAGCGCACCCAGATAGCCCCTCAGCCTCGCCTCGTGCCGCGCGTGTTGCATGCCCGTCGCTAGCGGTAGTGGGGTGGGGGCTGTAAGGGGGAGAGGGGAAGAGAAATAGGGGAAGGGGGATGAGTGTGAAGCGCACCCAGATAGCCCCTCAGCCTCGCCTCGTGCCGCGCGTGTTGCATGCCCGTCGCTAGCGGTAGTGGGGTGGGGGCTGTAAGGGGGAGAGGGGGAGAGAAATAGGGGAAGGGGGATGAGTGTGAAGCGCACCCAGATAGCCCCTCAGCCTCGCCTCGTGCCGCGCGTGTTGCATGCCCGTCGCTAGCGGTAGTGGGGTGGGGGCTGTAAGGGGGAGAGGGGGAGAGAAATAGGGGAAGGGGGATGAGTGTGAAGCGCACCCAGATAGCCCCTCAGCCTCGCCTCGTGCTGCGCGTGCTGCATGCCCGTCGCTAGCGTTAGGGGTGGGGGAGCTGTATGAGGGGAGAAGCGAGTGAGGGGTTGGAGGGAAGAGGGTGGAGGTTGGAGGGTGAAGAGGGAAGAGGGTGAAGGGGGATGTGTGTGATGTGAAGCGCACCCAGCACGCCCCTCAGCCTCGCCTCATGCCGTGCGTGCTGCAAGCTCCTTGCTCACGGTCGTGGTAGGGGGGCTGTAACGGAGTGGAAGGGAGGGGGTGGTGGAGAAGGGAAGCAGGTGGAGAATGGAGGGGAGGGGAGAGGGGTGAATGATACAAGGAGAGAGAGTGGTAGATGAAGGGAGAGGCAAGGTGAGGGATGCAGGGGGGAGGGCGTGGAGTGGAGGAGAGGGTGGAGAATGGAGTGGAGGGTAAAAATATATATTTCCCTGTCTGGACCATTGAACCCTCTGTTGCTGCAACATATGGTTGCTTCCCACCAAGATCGTTGGGACACTTCATTCATCGTGAGCCACAGGTACCATCCATGCCAAGGTGCAAAATTTCGGCAAGAGTAAACTAATACGGTCCATTTTTTACACTTGTATTTTGCGGTCAGATTTCAAAAATTTCGGTGCGTTTTTTTGTTAGAAAATTTTGAGTTTTTTTTTTTTTTTTTTTTTTTTTTTTACAGTAGAAACGACTCCACCCCTGACCAGGATAGCGAAGAAGCAATACAATGCCAGCAATGTGTCTAGGGTGCGCTCGTTTAACCCTCCTCCTCCTCCTCCCCCTCACACTCTTCGTCCTCCTCCCCGAATTCACTGTTCTACAGTCCCACGGATAAAAACCCCTTGGCTTTCCTCATGGCTGGTTCATCCAATCGAGGGTCATGGTTGGAAACAATAGTTGAAAATATGTGTACACTAGTTGGTTTGAAAAAATGCCGTAAAAAATGCCGTTTTTTTGCACCATATTTAAATTACAACTGTTTTAAACGGCCGAAAAAAACGATGGCGTTTTATACGCCAGACTTTCGAAAATTCGGCCATTTTTTTGCACCGTGACCCATGCTCTCATGGCCCTCATAGTCCCATTAAGTTGCTCCGTGATTGTTACAGTGATTGACAAGAAGCTCATGAGCTAGAAGCACGTTGGCTGTCCCCACCTGCGCGCTGCCATCCCACCTGGGCGCTGCCATCCCCCGCAAAACACGTGCGCACCTGGCGGGTGCTGGTCCTTGCGCAGCGGCTTGGACTGTTTGAGGATGAAGTCAAACGTGCTGCGCCGCGAAGCACTCGCCTTCTTCTTCGGCGCTGCTGGCTTGCCTGCTGGGGGTGGGAGGTGAGATGGCCGTGGGGGGTGAGAGGTGTGATGGCCGTGGGGGGTGAGAGGTGTGATGGCCGTGGGGGGTGAGGGGTGTGATGGCCGTGGGGGGTGAGGGGTGTGATGGCCGTGGGGTGGTGTGATGTGGGTGAAGGGTGATGATGCCATGTGGCATGTGGCATAGCAGAAAAAAGTGCGGGGAGAATTAACGGCATGTGGAGTACTGGAAACGCGAGGCGTGTGTGCAATCCATGGCATGTCAAGGCATGGCTAAGCTGGTTTGGACTGCAGACGAAGAAAGAGAGTGTCGCAAAGAGAGTGGGAGAATAACGAAGGCAGTTGTTTAGTAGAAGAATGTATAAAAAAAAGAGGCAGAGTGTGTGGGAAGGAGGGAGGAGAGTCACAAGAGGTGGGTGGGTGTGTGAATGGGCGGGCATGCCTGGTGGTGGTGCTGTGATGGGCTTGGCAGCATGTGCTGATCCCGTGGCAGCATGTGCTGATCCCGTGGCAGCAGGGGTGTCAGACGCTCCCCTGCAGCACACGGTGTGGCGAGAGGGAGGGAAGAGGGAGAGGGGAAAGGGACAAGGGACGGGAAACAGGGGCAGGGTACGGCGCATGGGAATGAGGGAGGAGAGGTGCGAGAGATGGGTGTGTGAGTAGATGGCATGCGTGCAGCCTGCTGCTGGTGTAGTGACTGGCTTGGAAACATGTACTGGTCCCGTGGCAGCAGGGGTGTCTGATCTGATGCAGGAGGGGTGTCTGATGCACCACTGCAGCACAGCACAGGGAGCGGCGAGAGGGAGAGGGGATACAGGGAGAGGGAGAGGGAACGGGGAGAGAGGACAGGGAAGAGGGCTAGGAGAGAGGACAGGGAAGAGGGCTAGGAGAGAGGACAGGGACGAGGGCTAGGAGAGAGGACAGGGAAGAGGGCTAGGAGAGAGGACAGGGAAGAGGGCTAGGAGAGAGGACAGGGAAGAGGGCTAGGAGAGAGGACAGGGACGAGGGCTAGGAGAGAGGACAGGGAAGAGGGCTAGGAGAGAGGACAGGGAAGAGGGCTAGGAGAGAGGACAGGGAAGAGGGCTAGGAGAGAGGACAGGGAAGAGGGCTAGGAGAGAGGCGAAAAGCTTGAGTCACAAGGGACGCGGATACAGCATCGTTCAAAAAAGGAAAGGAAGGAAAAGAAAAAGACAAGGCCTAAGGAGCTTGCACAGATCTGCACCGACAGAACGTCCAAGAGATTAAAAACAAATAACGAACACAAACAATCCAGCAGAGCGAGCAGTGAGGCAAATGAGCTCACGCCACTTTCCCCCCCGCAGCGGCGCCCCCTCCATGCGCCCCTTGCTTGGCTGCTCCCTTCTTGTCCTTGCGCTCGCCACCCGCCACTGCTGCCCGGCCCCGCTCCGTGTCTGCTGCTCCACCCGTCCCCTCCTTCCCCTGCTGTCGAACCTGCTGCTGTTGCTGTTGCTTCTGTTGCTGCTGCTGCTGATGCCGCTGTTGCTGCAGCTGCTGCTGATGTTCCTGCTGTTGGTGCTGCTGGTGCTGCAGTGGTTGGTGCTGCTGCTGCTGTTGCTGCTGCTGTTGTTGCTGCTGCAGCTGCTCTTGCTGCTGCTGCTGTTGCTGCTTCACTAGCTGCTGCTGCTGCTGCTGCTGCTGCTGCTGTGACTGCTGCTGCTGAGCAATCGGAATTGTTGTAGCATCTCCAGCTGCTGCTGCCTTTGCCTCTGGAAGAGCAGGCACAGATGCATGCAGGGCACAGAGGAAAAAGGGAAAGGAGGGAGGGAGGCAAGTGAGGGATGTGAATGCAATCCTCGAGTCACCCTGCATCGTCACTGCATGCATAATGGGCAGATGGGAAGGGACTGCTGCGCACCTAGCACCCCCCACCCCCCACCTCCAACCTCCCACCTCCCAACTCTTGTATCTCACGTCACTCGGCTGACAGAAAATCAATCTATCCTTCACTGCCGCCCACCTGCCACCCCTCACTGCCGCCCACCTGCCACCCCTCACTGCCGCCCACCTGCCACCCCTCACCCCAGTGCCACCCACCTGCCGCCTGCTTCTGAGCCGCAGCAGCAGCAGCTGCTGCTGCTTTGGACATCTTCTTGGGCCGAGCTGCTGCCGCCCCGCCTGCTGCTCCGCCTGGGGGAAGAGAGCGAGGGCGGGCAAAGCAAACAGGGGAGGGATGGGGGGGTGGGGGGGCTGAGTGTGTGTGCAGTGCGAGAATGAAAGGACGAGAGGGTGAAAGCACATCTGCTTTGGACGTCTTCTTGAGCTCGCTGCCGCCCGGCCTGCTGCTCCGCCTGGCGCATTGAAGGCTGGCAGATGGGCAAGGTGTGGGGAACAAGTGGGGGTGGAAGGGAGAGGGCGAGAGAGAATAGAAGAAGTGAGGGTGAAAGGATATATTCTTCAGATATATTCTGGAGGAGGGTTGGAACAGGGAATGAGTGAGGGGAGCCGAGAAGAGGGTGAGAAGAAGGGTGAGGTGAAGCGTTTTGATTCAGCGAATGGATGCCAGAACACACACGCGCCCCACAAGCAAGCACGTGCGTGCGTGCCATACGCACACACACGTGGCACACACGCACGCAGCGTTTCGCCACACTTCCGCAGGCCTGATTGGAGCGCGGCGTCGACTGCGTGAAAGAAGATCTTTCTGTCCACTCAGAATTTTACATGTCAACCCTAAACGATTCTTGAGTCGGCTCAAAATTGGCCTGCACAGAGGACTCGCCCATGCCGCTCCATGCATGGAGCCATGCCCTTCTTTTACCCCTCTGTATGCCCTCTCACTCGCGCCGCATGCTTCTCACTCACACCGCATGCCCTCTCACTCACACTCGATCCCTTACGTTTCGTCCCCTTCGCCTTGCCTCCGCCTGCGGTTCCCGCCGTTCCACCGCCGCCAGCTGCGCCAACAGTCACGGCGGCGCCTGTCGCAGGCGGAACCTGCGCGGAGCCTCCCAGCCCCGCCGCGCCGCCCCCTTTCGGTTGCATTGCGCCGCTGCTGCGCCCAGACAAGCGCCGATACCGCCGTTCCCACTGAACCGGTCCCGGGAGGCTTCGATTCGGGCGGGCCTATAGATGGCTAGACTATACTTGCGGCCGATGACTTGTCCTGGGGATTGTCTGTCGCTGATGTTTACCTTTCGTGCACACGGCAATGGCGCTGAAAATGCTTCATTCGCGGCGTGTTCTTTTCTTGGCGAGCTACCCCCGCACCGTTTCAGTGCGGTGCACTACGGCCGGGTTATACTCATCAGAGGATATGTTAACGGAAGTCAATATGGAAGAGTTATTACTACATACAATGAAGAGAAACCTAGCAAATATATCACGACATCCCAAAAATGTGCAGATTCAACACCTACGTTGAAGATACTTACGCGCAACATTTTCGCAGGTTCAAAAAAACCTGTGTCTTGGCTCCTGAAGGAGCTACTGAACGTAGATCTAGTTGAGAGTTGGTTCTGTCAAATCATATATGTTGTATTTGTGTAGGCTGTAGTGGGGTAGCCAATATGGGGTACAACCCCTCTAGGGTTTGATACTTGTACCCAACTCTCTTTCAATGCATTCATTCCTGCCTGTAGTTTCCAACATGGTTTCAGAGCAGTAGGTCCGTAGGACCGTTTTTTTTTTTCGGGCCCACCTACCGTTGTGGTTACTGAGCTGCCCCACGTGTTGCCTGCGCCTTGCCTTGCCTTGCCTGCGCTGCGCCGCCCGCGCGCGCCTTGCCTTGCCTGCGCTGCGCTGCCCGCGCGCGCCTTGCCTTGCCTGAGCCGTGCCTTGCCTTGCCTGCGCGCGCCTTGCCTTACCTGCGCTGCGCTACACGCGCACGCCAACCCTAATTCTGCGCGCAGCACGCTGCTGCCCCTCGCGTCACGTCCGCCACCTTGCGCAGCACGCTGCTGCCCCGCGCGCCGCGTCAGCAGCTCGCGCAGCCCGCAGCAGCCCCGCGCGCCACGGCTGCCGCCCTCGCGCAGCCCGCGGCTGCCTCGCGCGCCCGTTCGCCGCCCGCGCAGCCTGCGGCTGCCCCGCGCGCCGCGTCAGCAGCTCGCGCAGCCCGCAGCAGCCCCGCGGCTGCCGCCCTGCTGCTGTCGCGGCCCCGCCTTCCCGCTGTCGCGGCCCCGCCCTACCGCCGACGCGACCCCGCCAGGTCGCTGTCGCGGCCCCGACCTACCGCTGACGCGGCCCCGCCCTGCCACTGTCGCGGCCCCACCCTGCCGCCGACGCGGCCCCGCCCTGCCGCTGTCGCGGCCCCACCCTGCCGCTGTCGCGGCCCCACCCTGCCGCTGTCGCGGCACGCCCTGCCGCTGCCTCGGCCCCGCCCTGCCGCTGTCACGGCCCCGCCCTGCCGCCGACACGGCCCCGCCCTGCCGCTGTAGCGGCCCGGCCCTGCCGCCGTCACGGCCCCGCCCTGCAGCTGACGCGGCCCTACTCTGCAGCCGCTTTTGCGGCCCCGCCGTCGCCGCCGTCGTGCGCCTACCCTGCTGCCGCCCGCTGAGCGCCGACCCTGCTCGCATGGCGAGCGCCTGCCCTTCCCGCCACTGGTGAGCACCTGCCCTACCCGTGCTTCCCACGCGTTTGCCTTGTTGGCGCGCTGCCGCGTCATCTGCCTGCATGCCTGCCTGCCTGCCTGCCTGCCGCGCCTGCCCTGCCCGCGCTGCTACTGCTGCTACTGCTGCTACTTCTGTTACCGCTGCTAGGCTGCTGCTGCTGCTACTGCTGCTACTACTGCCTACTAGTGCTGCTACTGGCGGTGGCCAGATGCAGCTCCAGCGACGTTCGCGCGAGTCTCTCACGCCCCAGCAGCTTCGTGAGTGGTACGCTAGTTGGGGTTGTGGCGGTAGCCGTCGTGGCTGTCGCCCTGGCGCGGGTCAGTTGGGAGCGCCTGGCAGTGGCCAGCTCCAGCTGCAGCGGCGCCCGCGCGAGACCCTTACGCCCCGGCAGCTTCACGAGTGGTACGCTCAGAGTAGAGGGTCTCGGAGTACCGTTCGCTGCCCGTACGTCATTCGCACATGTGATCGGGCTGGTCAGGCTTGCGGGACGCTTGGTCACACACAGTCCCGCTGCTTCGCCCGTCTGAGCGACGCCTGGCGTACCGAGTTTGGCGACGAGGCTGAGCTCCCCACCTGGCTGGAGCTGCTTAGGCAGAGGGTAGATATCTTTGCTCTTGACTATGATGCTATTCTCACTGCCATGTATGTGATGTCTACTAGTGCTCACGGTGCCTGTTACCTGTGCGTACCGCCTGACCCAGGTATAGAGCCTGCTGCTCTAGGTGCTAGTGAGGCTGCTGCTCTAGGTGCTAGTGCGTCTCCTGCTCTAGGTGCTGGTGAGGCTGCTGCTCTCGGTGCTGGTGCGTCTCCTGCTCCAGGTGCTGGTGAGTCTGCTCTCTCTGGTACTGCGCCTGCTGAGGCCTTGTACACCTTCACGCTTGACTCAGGTGCTTCCCGCTCCTTCTTTCGCGACAGCACCACCCTCACGCCGCTCAGTCGGCCGGTTGCAGTCTCCCGAACAGACCCCTCTGGGGTCCAGTCCTTGCGCACTCCTCCACGGTCCTGCCGTGTACGGCGGCCCCGTCTAGATCTACGAACTTGGTGAGTGGTGCTGACCTCCAGGACCAGTGGGTTGACCAGTTCACTCCTGGAGGTCAGCGCGTGACCCACTGTACGTGCTCCCGGACGGGCCGGCACTTGGCCACGTTTACCCGTGCGCCTGGCTCGAGTCTGTACACACTGAATACTGTGTCCCCTCAGGTCGTTGCGTCTGCGTCTGCGTCAGGTCAGCTAGCTGCCCTCTGCTCGTGTCGCGCTTTGTCGCACCAGACCCTCCTTTGGCACCACCGTCTTGGTCACCCCTCGGTGCAGCGCCTTCGTAGCATGCACCGCCGTGTCCTTGTCTCTGGTCTTCCCAGGGTTCTCCCTCCCCTCCCACCCTCGCCTGCTCCTCCCTGTCTTCCCTGTGTCGAGGGGCGGCAGCACGCCGCTCCTCACTCCTCCTCGTTTCCCCCGACGACTGCTCCCTTGCAGACGCGGCCTGCACATGGATGTGTGGGGCCCAGCCCGCGTCACTGGACAGGGCCGCGAGCGGTACTTTCTGCTGGTTGTCGACGACTACTCGCGTTACACCACGGTCTTCCCCTTGCGTACCAAGGGTGAGGTCCCTGATGTCTTGATCCCTTGGATCCGTGCTGCCCGTCTCCAGCTTCGCGAGCGGTTCGGGACGGAGTTTCCCGTCCTGCGTCTGCACTCTGACAGAGGTGGGGAGTTTTCCTCCGACCTTCTGCAGAGCTTTTGTCGTGGGGAGGGCATTCGCCAGACGTTCACGCTTCCGGCCTCTCCGCAGCAGAATGGGGTTGCTGAGCGCCGCATTGGCTTGGTCATGGAGGTCGCTCGTACCTCCATGGTCCATGCGGCTGCCCCCCATTTTCTGTGGCCGTTTGCGGTCCGCTACGCCGCGCATCAGCTCAACCTCTGGCCACGTGTCTCCTTGCCGGAGACCTCGCCCACGCTGCTGTGGACGGGGGAGGTTGGCGATGCGTCAGTGTTCCGGGTCTGGGGTTCTCGTGCCTTTGTCCGCGATACCACCGCGGACAAGCTCTCCGCCCGCGCTGTTCCCTGTGTCTTCCTTGGCTTTGTCCCTGACGCGCCTAGTTGGCAGTTTTACCACCCCACCTCGCGCCGTGTCTTCCCCTCTCAGGACGTCACGTTCGACGAGTCGGTTCCCTTTTACCGTCTCTTCCCCTACCGCACTGCCCCTCTCCCCCCCCCCCGCCGCTCTTCCTCGCTCCAGGTGCTCCCCAGGTAGACCCTCCTCCCTTGACTGCGCCGGTTGAGGTCACTGGTGACTCAGGTCCTGCTGAGGGTGGTCCTGCTCGGGGTGCTGCTTCTGGGGGTGCGGAGCCTGGGGGTGCTGAGCCTGGGGGTGCGGCGCCTGGGGGTACTGAGCCTGGGGGTGCTGAGCCTGGGGGTGCAGAGCCTGGGGGCGTTGAGCTTGGGGGTACTGAGTCTGGGGGTGCTGCACCTGGGGGCGCTGCGGCGGCTAGTGAGCAGTCTCCCTGGAGCGGGCGTCTCCGTAGTCGCTCCACTGGTGCCTCGCCGCTGCACTCTCGTCGTCTCCCCCTCTCCCCACAGCAGATGGTACGTTAGCCGTCAGAGTCGAGCTCCTGGAGCTGGGGGCCCTGCTGCGGGAGGCGCTGGTGTTGGAGGCGCTGTCCCTAGGGGTGCGGAGCCTGGGGGTGCTGAGCCTGCGCGTGAGGAGCCTGGGGGTGCTGCGTCTGGGGGTGCTGAGCCTGCGCGTGAGGAGACTGGAGGTACTACGTCTGGGGGTGCTGAGCCTGCGTGTGCGGAGTCTGGGGGTGCTGCGTCTGGGGGTGAGACGCCCGGGGGTACTGAGACTGCTGGTGCGCGGTCTCCTTGGAGTAGCCGCCTTCGTCCACGTGTGTGTGACTCTCACCTTACACCAGCTGCACGACTGGTACGGTCGCCGTCAGGGTCGCACTGCTGGAGCTCGGAGTTCTGCCACTGGGGGTGCTTCTGTTGACGTCGCTGGTCCCGGAGGTGCTCGTACTGGAGGTACTGGAGCTGTTGAGGCTGGAGGCACTGTGCGTGAGGGTGCTGTTGTCAGAAATAACTGAGCAGGAATGAATGAACTAGAACAGAGTTTGGTACAAGTAGGAAACCCTAACTTTGTGTACCCCCTAAGGTGTAACCCACTACAGCCTAGACAATATAAACATGCAATGTTTGACACACCCCCATAGGCGCAGTGGGAAACAACCACAGGGTCACAAGACCAGTCAAAGCAAAGCAAAGCAAGCTCAGGGTGGATCTCAAGGATTCCACACAAATTCCGAGCACAAGCAAGCGGTCACAAGACCAGTTCACATGCAGGTTTATAACAAAGTAAGAGATACAGTGATCACAACCTAGCAAAAGTAAGCAAGAAGGCATATATATATAGTGATCACAGTACAAGTAAGGTCAAGAGGTAAGCAAGTGAGGCCCAGTAGGTACAAGGCCTAGCAGAGTGCAAAAGCGCTGATGGTCACAAGGCTGAAGCGCCTTGGTGAACACATCAGCAGTGTTGGCCTCCGTGGCCACGTAACGCAGACAAAGCTGACCACGCTGCTGCAGCTCTCGAGCAAGGAAGTACCGCAGAGCGATGTGCTTCGTTCTGTGCTCCAGTCTGTGCTCCTCACACAATGCAATGGCAGCCTTGTTGTCGACGTACAGCACTGGAGGAGAACGAGGCCGCTCTCCGAGGTCGGTCAGCAGGTAGGTCAGCCAGCGTAGCTCCTGAGCAGCCATGGCTGTGGCGTAGATCTCAGCCTCACAACTGGAGCTGAGAACAGAAGAAGAGCGAGTAGAACGCCAAGAAACTGAGCCAGAGCCAAGGCTGAAGGTGTAACCCTGGGACGACCGCTGAGTAGCCTGGTCGTCTGCCCAAGAAGCGTCTGAGTGCCCTGTGAGAACAACCCGGTCTCGCCCTCCAAGCACAAGCCCCATGCCCGACGTACTGCACAAGTAGCGCAACACCCTCTTAGCAGCATCCATGTGCTCCTTCCGGTGACGGCCAGGAGCGACATAGCGTGCTAGGATGCTAAGAGGGTATGCAAGGTCAGGTCGAGTGCAGGTCATCAGGTACATGAGGCAGCCCACAAGCTCTGGATACGGGCCACTCGGCTCTACGGACTCATCCGAAGGCAGAGCTGAGAGCGAGTGACCGGTAGGCAGAGGAGTGGACTGAGGCGAGGAGTACGTGAAGCGGAAGCGCTGGAGGACCTGCTGCACCATGTGTGACTGAGTCAGGGTGATGGTGCGCCGTGCTCTGTCCCGGGTGATCCGCAAGCCAAGATAGCTCGTCAGCTCACCCAGGTCTGTGCACGTGTGTCTCCTCTGCAGCTCCGACTTCACGTGAGCGAGTGCCGCGGTGTCAGCAGTGGCAAAGACCAAGTCGTCGACGTACACGAGGATGTAGAACGGCGGCAGCGAGGTGTCGGTGCGTAGAAACAGCGACGGGTCAGCAGTAGAGGGAGCGAACCCAAGAGCCGCAAGTGTCGTCCTCAGTGTGTCGTGCCACTCACGTGGCGCCTGGCGGAGACCGTAGACCGGCCGCTGAAGCCTCCACTGGGTGCCAGGAGGAAATGACCCAGTGAAGCCAGGGGGGCGGCGCAGCCAGATCTCCTCGTGCAGGCTGCCCTGCAAGAAAGCAGTGCTGAAGTCAAGAGAGTGAAGCTCGTAGTCGCGGTGAGCGGCTATGTGCAGCAGCACCCGAAGAGTAGTCATCTTCGGGGTGGGGGAGAAGGTCTGAAAGAAGTCTACTCCCTCTCGCTGACTGAAGCCTCGAGCCACGTAGCGCGCCTTGAAGACAGGTGGAGAACCCGGCGGCCGCTTCACCCTGAAAATCCACATGCCACTGACGATGTTCGCCCCAGGAGGGGGAACCTCGTCTACGTAGGTGCCTGTGGACTTCCAGGAGGCCATCTCTGCGTCCATGGCTGTCTGCCACTGAGAGGAGTAGGGACCCGCCATCGCCTCAGCGTAAGAGCGTGGGGTCGGGATGTCTGGTGCATCCGGGTCTCCCTCAGGGGCAACTAGCAAGGACACGAGACGGGGCAAAGCAGCAGCAAGGCAGTGGAACTCCTCCTGTCTGTCCTCAAGGACGTCCGTGCCGAGGGCACACTCACCCCCGACGGACGGAGGACAGGAAGACGCAGACTCAGACCTAGCGACAAGGCTGGCAGCGTAGTCTAGGCGACAGCGAGCAGCAAAGTCAACCAACTCAGCGACCAGAGCAGACGCAGCAGAGGACTCAAAGGTCGGGTCAGTGACAACTGTAGCGAGGAGACGCGTAACAGTGGGACTGGCAGCACGACGGGAGTCAGACTCCGGGTCAGGAAGAGTAGGAAGAGAGGACGCAGGAGGAGACGGCAGCGGGACACGCTGCGGAGCAGTGGAGGGACGCAGAGTCATGTAGTGAGTGCCAGGGACAGGAGGAGGACGCTCACGTGGGACACGACGACCAGTGCGAGCAGTACGAACAGGCGACGCAGGACGAGACTCAGGCTCACGACGCTCTGTAAGACCTCCTGTGGGACCAGCGTAAGGGGAGGGAGCAGGGAGAGGCGAGGCAGGCGGTAACTGTGACTGCGGCTGGACAGGCAGAGGACACTCGACGGAGGGAGGAGGACTAGGAGGAGGAGCCTGACCAAGAACCTGCTGAAGGAGCGGTACGAAGTACGGTCGCGGCCGCGTAGCGTCTCCAGAAGCAGCAGGGACACCAGTGGCAGCCCCAACGCCCGAGTCCTCAGTACCAGCAGCAGCTCCAACGCCCGGGTCCTCAGCACCAGCAGCAGCACCACCGGTCGGGTCCTCAGCACCAGCAGCAGCTCCAACGCCCGGGTCCTCAGCACCAGCAGCACGGCCACTGGTCAGGTCCTCAGCACCAGCAGCAGCGCCACCGGTCGGGTCCTCAGCACCAGCAGCAGCTCCAACGCCCGGGTCCTCAGCACCAGCAGCAGCTCCAGCCCCCGGGTCCTCAGCACCAGCAGCAGTTCCAACGTCCGGGTCCTCAGCACCAGCAACAACACCACCGCTCGGGTCCGCAGCACCAGGAGCACCACTACGAAGACTGCAGCGCCGCGTGTACCACTCGCGGATCACCTGAATGGGGGGGAGCTCCTGGGTAGGAGGGGAAGTACCGGGACGAGCTCCAGAAGCACCTCTCCGGAGGCGGCAGTACTCGAGGTACCTCTCCTGCAGCTGCTGGGAGGAGAGGGCTCCTCCAGGTGTAGTACGCGCAGGCTCAGCACCCGAAGACTCAGCACCCCCAGACTCAGCACCTCCAGGCTCCGCACCTCCAGGCTCAGCACCACCAGGCTCCGCACCTCCAGGCTCAGCACCCCCAGGCTCCGCACCCCCAGACTCAGCACCCCCAGACTCAGCACCCCCAGGCTCAGCACCCCCAGACGCAGGACGCGAGTCAACAGCTACCTCGACAGGCTCACCCGGGTCTACCTGGGACACACCTGAGGGAGCGGCACCCTGAGGGGGGAGGGGGTCTGGTACCTCAGCACCTGGAGCGAGGAAGAGAGGCGGGGGGGGGAGCGGGGCAGTGCGGTAGGGGAAGAGGCGGTAGAAGGGGACGCAGAAGGGGACGGACTCGTCAAAAGTGACGTCCTGAGAGGCCAGAACCCGGCGCGAGGTGACATGGTAAAACTGCCATCCAGGCGCGTCGGGAACAAAGCCAAGAAAGACACAGGGAACAGTGCGACGCGAGAGCTTGTCCGCGGACGTGTCGCGGACAAAAGCTCGAGATCCCCAGACCCGGAAACGCGACGCATCGCCAACCTCTCCCGTCCACCGTAGAGTCGGGGAAGTCTCCGGCAAGGAGACACGGGGCCAGAGGTTGAGCTGATGCGCTGCGTACCGGACCGCAAACGGCCACAGAAAGTGGGGAGCAGCCGCATGGGTCAGGGAGGTACGAGCGACCTCCATGACTAAGCCAATGCGGCGCTCAGCAACCCCATTCTGCTGTGGAGAGGCCGGAAGCGTGTACGACTGCTCAATGCCGTGCTCAGCACAGTAGGCTGCCAAGAGGTCGGAGGCGAACTCACCACCCCTGTCAGAGTGCAAGCGCAGGACAGGAAAGTCCGAGTGAAAGCGCTCGCCTAGCTGGAGACGGGCTCGGCTGATCCAGGGGATCAAAACACCAGGGACGTCACCCTTGGCGCGCAAGGGGAAGACCGTGGTGTAGCGCGAGTAGTCGTCAACAACTATCAGGAAGTACCTCTCCTGACCCTGACCACGGACGCGGGCCGGGCCCCACACGTCCATGTGGAGCGTCTGCAGGGGAGCGGTCGTCGGGGGAAAGGAGGAGGAGTGAGGAGCGGCGCGCTGCCGCCCCTCGACACAGGGAATGCAGTCAGGAGCAGGGGAGTCAGGAAGGGGAGGGAGCACCCTGGGAAGACCAGCAACAAGGTCCCGTTTGTGCATGGCTCGAAGGCGCTGCACAGACGGGTGACCAAGGCGGTGGTGCCAGAGGACGGTGTCGTTCGCCAGAGAGCGACACGAGCAGGGGGCGGACAGCTGACCTGACGCTGACGCAGACGCAGCTACCTGAGGGGACTCAGTGGTCAGTGTGTACAGGTCAGACCCCGGCTCTCGAGTGAAAGTAGCTAGGTGGCGGCCCGTCCGAGCACACGTGCAGTGGGTCACACGCTCGTAGGCAGGGGTGAACTGGTGAACACCCGAGTCCTGGAGCGCACTACCTGCCACCAAGTTCGTGGAGAACGAGGGGAGGTAGAGACCTGAGAGCGTGCCGGACGGAACCGCTGGACACGGAAGGGTGGTGGAGGAGGTCGCAAGGACCGGACCCCCAGAGGGGTCAGCAAGAGAGACAGCAACCGGCCGAGCTAGAGGCTCAAGGACAGTGCGGTCACGAAAGAAAGAGCGAGAAGCACCTGAGTCCAGTGTGAAGGTGTGCAGTGCTGTAGTCGACTCAGTACCAGGGGGCACAGACGCACAAGCACCTAGAGCAGCAGCTGCAGAAGTACCTGCGGAAGCAGACACACTAGCACCTAGAGCAGCAGCGGGGCTGGCCTGAATGCCCGGGTCGGGCGGAACACGCAAGTACTGAGCACCCTCTCCACTAATAGACATCGCATACATGGCAGTGAGAATAGCATCAAAGTCAAGTGCCCAAATATCAACACCCTTCCTGAGCAGATCAGCCCAGCGCGGCAGCTCACCCCCACCAGGAAACTGAGTGCGCCACGCATCGTTGAGGCGGGCGAAGCAGCGCTCCGTCTGGTGCGGCCCCCCACACGTCTGGCCAGTGCGGTCACCTGTACGAATAACGTACTGACAGGTGACGCTGCGCCGCGCATACCACTCACGGGCGGCCTGAAGGGTCGGGGCAGGCTGCTGACTCTGACCGCCCCCCGGGCCTCCACGACCACCACCCCCTCCGCCTCCGCCCCGGCCACCTCCACCCCTGCCGCTGCCACGACCACCTCCGCCTCCGCTGCCACCTACTCCCCTGTCACCACTCCCAACACCGCTGTCACCTCCACCACCGCCGCCACTAGCCTCTCCAGTCGCACCTCCACCGCCACCACCTCCACCCCCGCCTCCTCCGCCACCACCCCCACTCCTGCCACTCCTGCCCCTGCGTCGTCCGCCTGAAGCAGACGCAGCCCCGACCTTCTCAGCACCAAGGAGGTCGACAGCAGCAGCAGAGGCGACAGAGGGGAGGAGGGGGGAAGGGGAGCACCCCTCAAAGAAGGGGCCGCGGGGGTCGCCACGAGAGGTGCCTACAGCGACGATACTAGCCTCGGCTGCAAGCAGTTCCTTCTCGAGGAGGGCTATGGTGAGCTCAGTGGGGGAGCGAGAGAGGAACTGGTCCCTGACAGGGCGCAGAGAGTCAGGGAGGCGGGTGACAACGTGGTAGAGAGTGATCCAGAGCGGGGGGGGGGCAGCGCGGGAGCCTCACTAGTCTTAGCGTGGAGCTCACAGTGTGAAAAGAGGCTAGGTCGGGGAACAGGTAGGGGAGAGTGAGGCGGCCTAGTGTGGCAGAAGCGGGTGAGGAGTAGCGGGCCACTACAGCTGTGTAGAGGTCCTTAGCAGTCTTGCACTGGCCGAAGTGCTCGCGCTCATCTAGCGGCAGGGAGTTGCGAATAGCAAAGCGAGCGTGCGCGTCACGGGTCTGCCACTGTGAGCGCTCAGCTGGGGGGGCAGTAGCGAGTGGGGCGGTCGCATGGCCGAGAGCGTGGTCGTACAGTGTAATATCTTCCTTGGCAGTGAGCTGTAGGAAAAGGTGCAGGTCATCTAGCCAGGTTTCGAATTTGACCGGACGGCCCTCGGCGTCGAAAGCTAGAACAGGAGGACTAGCCATAGCGACAGCGGCAGTAGTAGAAGCAGTAAAGTCACTGAACAGGCGTGCGCAGGGTCAGCAGGGCCGGTGGGGCCTACGGACTGTAGTGGCGCACAAGCAGCAGTAGTAGGAAGTGTAGTAGTGGTGCACAGGCGCAGCAGGCGGCAGCGAGAGCCGGCGCAGCAGGGGCGGGCTCAGCAGCGGTGATACGCAGGCGGCAGCGGGCGCAGCAGCGGCGGTGCGCGGGCGGCGGCGGGCTCAGCAGCGGCGGTGCGCGGGCGGCGGCGGGTTCAGCAGCGGCGGTGCGCGGGCGGCTGCGGGCTCAGCAGCGGCGGGCCGGGAGCAGTGCGGGCAGCGTGCGGGCCGGCGGCGGTCAGCGCACGAGCCGCGCAGGCTCAGCGCGGGCTGCGCGGGCTGCTCGCGGGCTGCGTAAGCGGGTCGCGGGCGGCTCGCGGGGGTTCGCGGGCAGGTCGCGGGCTGCTCGCGGGCAGTTCGCGGGCTGTGCGCGGGCTGCGCGGGCTGGTCGCGGGCTGCGCAGGCGGGTCGCGGGCTGTGCGCGGGCGGTTCGCGGGCTGTGAGCGCGGCGCGCTGTGCGGTTCGCGGGCGGCGTGACGGGCCGATCGGGGCGCTAAGGGGCGACGCGACGGGGGCCGTGAGAGGCCGCTAAAAAAAAATTTCGACGGGGCCGCAGGGCCGCTAGATCGACGGGGCCAGCGGGGCCGGAAACAAGCGAAGGTAAGCAGGTAGGTAAGTCGGTGGGCCCTAAGAACAGTCCTAACGAAGGACCTGCTCTGAAACCATGTCAGAAATAACTGAGCAGGAATGAATGAACTAGAACAGAGTTTGGTACAAGTAGGAAACCCTAACTTTGTGTACCCCCTAAGGTGTAACCCACTACAGCCTAGACAATATAAACATGCAATGTTTGACAGCTGTTGCTGGAGACACTGAGGCTGGAGACTCTGGGTCTGGGGGTGCTGCTACTGGAGACACTGAGGCTGGAGACCCTGGGACTGGAGGTGCCGGTTCTGGGGGTGCTGCTGGTGTTGGAGCTGGTCCTGGAGGTGCTGGCGCTGGAGGTTCTGGAGCTGCTGGAGGCGCTGGAGCTACTGGTGCTGGTGGCACTGCACAGCCGCGTCCGTTCTTCGCTCCACAGTCTCCGTCGTCTCAGCCACCGCCTGACTCTGTGCTTCGCCAGGTTCTTAGTCTCCCGTCGTCTACTGGTCTTCCGTTAGGGCCTGGCTCCCCACTGCTTGCTCCTTTTCCTTACACTGAGCAGACAGGGGGTCTTGCTGAGCGTCATGAGCCTGCGTCGCGTCCTGTCTCGCCTGTCCGTCCTGGTCGTTCCGGTCGTCGTGTTCCTCGTTCGCGTCAGCCGGCTGTCCCCGGCACCCACATCGTAGTCCGTCGTCCTTTCTCTGCTCTGCAGCCTTTTCCTCTACCGTCTCCCCCTGCGTCCTCTCTGCCTGACGTTGCGGACCCTGAGTCTGACCAGTTTCGTGCTGAGCACCCTACTGTCACGCGTCTGTTAGCCACTGTTGTTACTGACCCGTCGTTTGAGTCTTCTGCTGCGTCTGCCTTGGTCGCTGAGCTTGTTGACTTTGCTACTGCCTGTCGTCTAGACTACGCCGCTAGTCTTGTTGCTGAGTCTGAGTCTGTCTGTCCTCCATCCGTCGGGGGTGAGTGTGCTCTTGGCACGGACGTCCTTGAGGACAGGCAGGAGGACCTTGAGTGTCTTGCGGCCGCTGCGCCTCATCTCGTGGCCATGCTGCTTGCCCTTGAGGGAGACCCGGATGCACCAGACATCCCTACCCCGCGATCTTACGCTGAGGCGATCGCGGGTCCCTACTCCTCTCAGTGGCGGACAGCCATGGACGCAGAGATGGCATCCTGGAAGTCCACAGGCACTTACGTCGACGAGGTTCCCCCTCCTGGGGCGAACATCGTCGATGGCATGTGGATTTTCAGGGTGAAGCGGCCGCCGGGTTCTCCGCCTGTCTTCAAGGCTTCAGTCAGCGAGAGGGAGTTGACTTCTTCCAGACCTTCTCCCCCACCCCGAAGATGACTACTCTTCGGGTGCTGCTGCACGTTGCCGCTCAGCGTGACTACGAGCTTCACTCTCTGGACTTCAGCACAGCTTTCTTACAGGGCAGCCTGCACGAGGAGATCTGGCTGCGCCGCCCACCTGGCTTCACTGGGTCGTTCCCTCCTGGTACCTAGTGGAGCCTCCGGCGGCCAGTCTATGGTCTCCGCCAGGCGCCTCGTGAGTGGCACGACACACAGAGGACTACACTTGCGGCTCTTGGGTTTGCGCCTTCGACAACTGACCAGTCTCTGTTTCTGCGCACCGACACTTCACTGCCGCCGTTCTACATCCTCGTGTACGTTGACGACTTGGTCTTTGCTACTGCTGACACTGAGGCTCTCGCCCTGGATAAGTCGGAGCTGCAGAACAGACACACGTGCACTGACCTGGGTGAGCTGCGCAGTTACCTTGGCTTGCAGATCACCCGGGACAGAGCACGCCGCACCATCACACTGACTCAGTCACACATGGTGCAGCAGGTCCTTCAGCGCTTCGGCTTCACCTGGTCCTCGGCACAGGCCACTCCTCTGGCTACAGGTCACTCGCTCTCAGCTCCACCTTCGGACGAGTCCGTAGAGCCGAGTGGTCCTTACCCAGAGTTTATGGGCTGCCTCATGTACCTGATGACCTGCACTCGTCCTGACCTTGCGTACCCTCTAGGCCTCCTGGCACGCTACGTGGCTCCTGGTCGACACCGAAAGGTGCACTGGGATGCTGCGAAGAGGGTACTGCGCTACTTGTGCAGTACATCGGGCATGGGGCTTGTGCTTGGAGGGCAGAGAGACGTGGTCCTCACTGGGCACTCAGACGCATCTTGTGTTGACGACTAGGCTACGCAGCGGTCGTCACAGGGTTACACTTTTAGCCTTGGCTCCGGTTCTGTTTCTTGGCGTTCTACTCGCTCGTCTTCTGTTCTCAGCTCCAGTTGTGAGGCTGAGATTGTGAGAGTACGACGGCTTATGCTGGCTTTGCTAGCTTGCCTGGACTTTATTATGTTATTACTAGCTTAGCTTTATTTTATCTTGCATGCTTTTGCTTGATTTCCTAGGTTCGTTGCTTTTACTATAGTTATTATAGTTTTAGGCACCGAACTAGGTTGAGTGCACCGAATTCTAGGCTTTTCGGTTGCCACCGAATTGCCTTCTACCGAATTCGGGAAGGACCCGTTCGGGACGCTTCGCGACCCGCGGAACCTTCTAGTAACACCCGGGTTACTGCCTTTGTGTCGAGCCTATATATAGCCTCGCCTTGTACCCAGGTGAATCATTCAATAGAATCATCTTTCCTGAACCAGATCCTCACACTTGGTATCAGAGCGGGTTTACACGCGAGGTCTTCAACCGCGTAGTTCCGGCCTTTAAAAACCGCGGGGGCGACGACGAAGGCGCCGATACGGGTATGTAAAACGAGTTTCGCGCAATTTTTCTAAGTCCCCTTCGATTCGGCTTTCGAACACCCCTCAGATTTACTGGTGGAAAGGTTGGAGTTTTGACCTTTCGATCGAGTTTCATCTCAATGGCCCAGAGAATTTCGCCTAAAAAAGTTGGAATTTGGAGCGTCGGATCGAGTTTCTTCTCAACGGCCGAGATCGAACGCGAATTTCGACTAAGGAAGATTTACGCGACTTACAGAATTTGTGCTCGTCGATTCTACAGCACCCAAAATTCAATTATTTTCGTCGCGCTTCTTTCTGTAAATCGCCAAATGGAGGGAAAAAGAGATATTTCAGTACAGAAAATTGCAGAGTTACGTGCCGAGCATAAGCAGATACGTGCGGCGCTCTTACGACTCGAGAAACTCCTTGCGAACCAGTCGGCAACCGCCACAGCAGCAGCGAATGCAGCAGCGACAGCAGCAGCAGCGGCGACACCGACAATTCTACCTGCGACAACGGCAGCAGCTACAGTTAACCTCGAAGCAGTGAAGCTGAGGCTACCGGAGGCGTTCGATCCTATAGTTAAAGGGAACGACGTTCGTCGATTTGTAGCTGAACTCGAAATTTACTTCGAAGCCGTTGGATGCACGACCCCGACAGAAGACGCAATGCGCATACGGCTCGCAGCAACACTGTTACAAGGCCCAGCTCTAGAGTGGATCAACAACAGAATAGTCCAAGGCGAAGGGACGTGGGCGCAGTTTCGGGCAGCACTGATCGAACAGTTCGACGCGTTGAACAGTAGCTACTACGGAACACGACGCAACAAGCCAACTAGTGGCATGGGGCGATTGGCACCACCCACGACTGCTGAACCGATGGAGAACGACGAGGGCGATGTGGAGCAGCGGCTAGCAAAAACTGAGACGTACAAATTTTGCGGCGCTACAGGACATCGTATCTTGGCGTGTTGGGAAATGAAGGGAAGGCGTGCGGAGCTGAGATACAAGAACAGTGCGGCACCCCCGAAGCAGAAAACGGACAACGTGGCAACTTCGGAGAGGGCGAAAAAAGGAGAATATGATGGCGCGAGTTTAAAACGTCACGACCAGCCGGCACCAGGGGAAATCGCCGAGACAAATGGAGACTCCGCGAAACAAGACCCTGCACCGACTGGGAAACTCCAGCCGTACACCCCGACAAGTAAGAATATTACTTCTCGTGGGTTTCAAGCCTTTATTAAGGGAGAGTCAGAAATTAAACCGGTACCGGGTAATATGGGGACCCTACTCCGGAGCGCTAACAAGGGTCGAGCGTTCCGAGGAGTTAATATTCTCTCCCAGCAGCTCTGTTTAAAGGCTCCCTGTTCCCCACAGATGAAGCCTACACAGCTGCAAAGGCCTAGGGGAAGGTTCCAGGCTCAAGAGAAGCTGTACCAGCCTCGGATAAATCCTTCTAACCCTACTCAGGTGATACCTGATATTGAAGCTGCATCTTCGAGCGCAGGACCTAGGGATGACATATTCGACGTACCCTACGATCCTGAAAGCTATACCATCTACGGCTACTCGGAGCAGCAACAGCCACTAGTACTCGAGGTGATCTGCAACGGGCGACGCCTCCAGACACTGGTGGACAGTGGTGCGTCCCACTCGGTGTGCGACCGCGGGACGTTGGAGAAAATTGAAGAATCCTCAGAAGAGACCCAGTTTACAGCAACGATGGTGGACGGTACGAAGCTTTCCATCCACGGCGAGTCAACACTGCAGCTACAGATAGGAGCGTTAAGGTTGAAGCCGACGTTGCCGATCACGAACATCAAGGGATTAGATTTCATCTTGGGGCGTGATTTTCTGAAGCGGTTCAACCCCGAGATCGACTGGGTCAACTGGAAGGCGTGTATCTACAACAACGGGAAACGTGTGAAGCTGCGAAGGTGGACGGATACAGGGGATACTCCTCATCAGCAAGCCATGGAGCAGCTACAGACAGCACTGACTACAGCGCCAGTACTCATCCTACCGAATCCAGACAGAGACTACGTGGTGGAAGCAGACGCTAGTGACCAAGCAGTCGGAGTAGTACTGATGCAGAATCACGGACGCGGTTTGCAGCTCATCGCCTATCTGAGTAAGAAGCTACACGGAGCAGAACTGAACTACCCTATCCATGACAAGGAAGCCTTAGCGATAGTCATAGCCTTCAAGGCGTGGAGGTGTTACCTAGAGGGAGCCAAGACTACAGTTTACACTGACCACTGCAGCCTCAAATACCTGAAGTCGCAGCCGACGCTCTCACGACGACAGGTGCGGTGGGTAGACTTCTTGGAGACCCACTTCCATTACGACATCGTCTACAAGCCCGGGCTACACAACAAAGCTGACGCGTTGAGCCGCCCCGGTCATGTAGCAGGCATCCAACTCGACGGGATGAACCCTCTGCTCAAGGGTCTATTCCAGCATGGATACTCCGTGGACGCAGAGATCGCTACAGCAGAGAAACAGAAGCTGTTACAGTGGGAGAAGGACCTAGCTGTAAGAAAGGGATCAGGAAAGATTTGGGTACCGAACTATGCCCCGCTCCGACAGATCTTACTGGAGGAGTTTCACGATGTGGCATACGCGGGACATTTCGGGAGCAACAAGACGTTAGCGGGAATAGCAAAGTATTACTACTGGCCCCGGATGGCAACAGACGTGCAGCAGTTCGTCACTTCATGCGACACGTGCCAGCGGATGAAGAGTAGCAAGCAGAAAAAATCAGGGTTACTTCAGCCTCTACCCGTCCCGGAGCAGCCATGGCAAGTTGTCAGCCTAGACTTCATTACTGGGCTTTCTTCGACCTCACGAGGGCATGAAGCTATACTCGTGGTGATCGATAAGTTCTCTAAAATGGGACACTTCATCCCGACCAACGCCACGGCTACTGCTGAAGCAACTGCTCGCCTCTTCTTCGACCGCATCATCACCATCCACGGCATCCCCGCTACACTTATCTCGGACAGAGACCCTAAGTTCACTAGTAAGTTCTGGAGGGAACTCATGGGATTGTTGGGGACAAAGCTTGCGATGTCTTCAGCGTACCACCCCCAGACTGACGGACAGACAGAGCGACTCAATCAGGTGGTTGAACAGTTACTGCACACAGCTTGCAAAGACGACGACACCCGCTGGGATTCACAGTTACCGACACTTGAGTTCGCTTACAATAACGCGTCGCATGCGGCCACAGGGAAATCTCCATTCTTCCTGTGCTACGGACGGGAACCACTTACACCACAGCAGCCAACCACACCGGCACACGTCCAAGCCGCACACGACTTCGTCACCACCATGCAGCAACTATGGGAGAAGACTCAGCGACGTCTCACCACGATGCAGAACTCCCAGAAGCAGTATGCCGATCGCCAGCGACGTGATCACTCAGTAGCAGTCGGAGATCAGGTGCTTCTCGACACACGCAACTTGGACTTGTCTCACATTCCGTCCAAGCTCCGGCCTCGCTTCTGTGGTCCTTTTCGCATTGAGGCACAGGTGACACCAGTAACATTCCGCTTGCGCTTACCTACTACGTGGAAGCTTCACAATGCTTTCCATGTTCAGCTACAAAAGCCCTACAAGGACCCCAACCAACAGTTCCAGGGACGCCAGCTACCGCCACCATCACCTGTTCTCATACAGGATGAACCAGAGTACGAGGTGGAAAAAGTTCTCGCTCATCGACGCAGACGCGGCAACACGCTCGAGTTTCTAATACGCTGGAGGGGATATGACCCATCGGAGGACAGTTGGGTTGCAGAAGCTAATATGGGCAACGCACGCCGTGCTCTCAAAGACTATCTTGTCAAGCAGGGTGTTTCTCACGCCACCCAGCTTTGAGGGGGGGACGTGTGAGAGTACGACGGCTTATGCTGGCTTTGCTAGCTTGCCTGGACTTTATTATGTTATTACTAGCTTAGCTTTATTTTATCTTGCATGCTTTTGCTTGATTTCCTAGGTTCGTTGCTTTTACTATAGTTATTATAGTTTTAGGCACCGAACTAGGTTGAGTGCACCGAATTCTAGGCTTTTCGGTTGCCACCGAATTGCCTTCTACCGAATTCGGGAAGGACCCGTTCGGGACGCTTCGCGACCCGCGGAACCTTCTAGTAACACCCGGGTTACTGCCTTTGTGTCGAGCCTATATATAGCCTCGCCTTGTACCCAGGTGAATCATTCAATAGAATCATCTTTCCTGAACCAGATCCTCACAGAGATCTACGCCACAGCCATGGCTGCTCAAGAGTTATGCTGGCTCACTTACCTGCTGACCGACCTGGGAGAGCGACCTCGTTCTCCTCCAGTTTTGTACGTTGACAACAAGGCCGCCATTGCCTTGTGTCAGGAGCACAGACTGGAGCACAGAACGAAGCACATCGCTCTGCGTTACTTCCTGGCTCGAGAGTTGCAGCAGCGTGGTCAGCTTCGTCTTGCACACGTGGCCACTCGAGCCAACACTGCTGATATATTCACCAAGGCACTTCCGCCTGGTGACCATCAGCGCTTTTGTACTTTGTTGGGCCTTGTGCCTACGTTTCCACACTTGCTGTAGACTCTGCTTGTACTGTGATCCATATATATATAACTCCATGCTTGTTCTTGCTAGGCAGTGACCACTGTACTGTGCTTGTTGCATATATACCTCTGCATGTGAACTGGCCTTGTGGCCCTTTGCTTGTGCTCAGTGTGTGGTGACGTTGTGATCCACCCTGAGCTTGCTTTGCTTTTCTTGACTGGTCTTGTGACCCCTTGCTCTCCCCCACTTTGCCTATGGGGGTGTGTCAAATTATATGTTGTATTTGTGTAGGCTGTAGTGGGGTAGCCAATATGGGGTACAACCCCTCTAGGGTTTGATACTTGTACCCAACTCTCTTTCAATGCATTCATTCCTGCATGTAGTTTCCAATAGGTTCCCGAACGTCAACCTGTGTTGTAGTTGCTGTGTCGTCGTAGGTTTGAATGTTAGGGTAGGAAGGAAATGTCGATTGGTTGGCGAGAATGTTTTGTATGTTTTTGGGTTTTTTAGCAACCTTATACATTTGGTTTCACTTTTCGGGGAACTGATGTGAACAGTGATTTCCCTCCAAGGTTTTTGGAAGGAAACACTGTTCACATAAGTTACCGTCAGGCCCTCAGAAGTCAGACTTTTTTCTCTGATTTGCATGAAAAACTCTGAGAATTCAGAATTTTTTTTTTAAGTGATCTCTGTGAAAATCAGATATTATAGGGCCCCAACTCTGATCATTCAGAGTACAAACGCGTTATTGACTGGTGATTCGGACTTCACGGGTCACAGCAGATTCGCACTGTCAACACAAAATCGCCTTGACACAGCAAATCCGCGCCTTACAGCACAAAATTTCGCCTAATCATAGCAAAATATGAGAAATTTTTTCATATAAAAAAAATTACAGACTGTGATTCGATTTAAAGAGGTGTGTGTTGTAAAGGAGACACACTCCTTCTTTCGCCAGGTCTTGGGGACCTGCCACCTAGTCTCATTTGCAATTTCCCTACTGCATCTACAGCAAACCGCTCTGCAGAAAATAATTCTGCGCGTTATACCAACAACGGCATTCTAACCGGCAACAACGAGGCGATCCACCACGTGATCGGTCTCCTCTCTGCCCTCCAGCGCGGAAACCATGGCGAGCTTGCCCCGCCACCTGATCCTGTTTGTCAGCCGGCAACGACAGCAACCCGCGCTCGCCCCGCTCCTCCTGTCGACGAATATGACGGCGACGACGCGGATGCCGAACCATTTGCCGAAAACTAGGAGGAAGGTAATGCCTCTCGCCCCAAGTCGAGCTCTGCCAACCTGGTCCTTGCCCCTATTCCCCCCGCGCGACCCCAATTGCGTTCATCATTAGTAAAAAGCGATGGAATTCGTATGCAACTTTTCAGTTTTGAACGTATCTAAGCCATCGCTCGTCATGCCATCTCAGTTTTACCTCCACATGGTGGCGAGCAAGCTGCCGATTACCTTCAGCAGATAGTCGACGAAGCCGAGGAAAAGATTCACTTCCTCTTCGCCGCGGATCAACGCGATTTCGAAGTGGCCAACATGACCTTTAAGATTAAATATGGGGAAGTGGTTGAAGACAAGAACGTGAAAGCCGCAACACAGATTGTGGCGGCCAGCAAAAAGAGGCCTACTCGGCCCACTAAACAGAACTCTCGCGCCGACCCCTCCCCTCGTAGTAGGGGGCAAGGGGAGCGCCATTGGAATACATGGCGTCGAGACGGCGACGGGCGGTGTTTTTATTGCCGCGAGCCCGGCCACGGGATTGCAGATTGCCCACAGCGTGGCCAAGGGGCCAATCGGCCCGCTAAAATAGTTTAAAGATTATATGACGCATATGCTTAAACTCCCACTTTGTGGTGATTGGATTTTATCATTAATTATGTTAAAAAAAATAAAAAAAAAGACAGAGAGAGAGAGAGAGAGAGAGAGAGAGAGAGAGAGAGAGAGAGAGAGAGAGAGAGAGAGAGAGAGAGAGAGCAAAGGAGAGGGAGAGAAGACACATGGTGAGCCAAATGGGTGATCCCTACCCTCCCCTACCTCTGAAGGGTAGGAGAATTGGACACCCCGCGATTAAAAAAGAAAAAAAAACAGAGAAGAAGAACAAGAAGAGAAAAGAGATGAAGAAAGAGAGAGAAATAAGAAGGGAGAGAGAACGACAAGAAAAGAGAGGCGAGAAAGAGCGCATGGGGAAGATTGCATTAAAAAAAAAAACCCATAATAATATTTATTTTCTCTTATGTCCATTTCCCACCAGAAGTCGGTCGCTGAGCCACTCTCAAGGATTCGTGCGTTGGCACACCATTTATGAGCGGCCGTCTTCGCGCTTGCGCTACATGGTGGACGAGGTGGTGCGAGAGTCGTTTTATCATGTTGGTAGTCACATCTGGCTACCGCCTTCCATTGGCCTCATCGGAACCCACCCCTCACTATGCGGCAAATCACGTCGGTGCGGTGCAATTCACCACTTTTGCGGCCGAGGCGGTGGCCGAGCTTTTGGCGACGGGCGCGGCTCGAGCGGTACCTGCATCAATGCCGCTTACGTGCATTAGCCCATCAAACGTGATCGTTCAGCCTTCAAAAAAGAGACTCATACTGGACCTTCGACATGTGAACTCATTCCTTTCCGTCCCTAAGTTTCGCTACGAAGGGCTTAATCGAGTGCCCGATTTGGTGCAGAAAAACGACTGGTTATTCACGATCGATTTGAAGTCGGGATACCATCATTGTCAAACATTATATGTGTTGTGTTTGTGTAGGCTGTAGTGGGTTAGCCTATAGGGGGGTCACAACATTAGGGTTTCATATTTGTACTCACAATCCTTTCTAGTTCACCATTCCAGTCCGTTATCACTGACATGGTTTCAGAGCAGGTCCGTCGCTAGGACTGTTCTTAGGGCCCACCTACCTACCTACCTACCTACTGTGCGCCTCGTGCGCCTGCGCGTCCTAGAGCGCGCCTTACCTACCTACCACGCGCACGCAGCTCGCTAGCCGCCCGCGCGTGGCTTTCCTTTTTTTTACCGCGCGCGCCGTACTAGCCGCTCGCGCGCGGCCGTTTTCACGCGTGCGCCCCGCCAGCTGCCCGCGCGTGCCTTATTTTCTTCGCGCGCGGCCCGTCGCACTGCCTCCCCACTGCCCGCGCGCCTTTGCGCTGCTGCCCGTGCGCCTCGTGGCCTCGCGCACTGCCCGCCGCTGCCCTGTGCGCCACGCTGACGCACCCGCTGCTGCAGCCGCCCGTCGCCTGCTCGCGCACGCCCCGCAGGCCCGCAGCCCGCCGTCGCAGAGGCCGCACGTCAGCAGCCGCCCGTCGCCTGCTCGCGCACACCCCGCAGCCGCCCGTCGCCTGCTCGCGCACGCCCCGCAGCCGCTCGTCGCCTGCTCGCGCACGCCCCGCTGCCCGTAGCCGCCCGTGCGCCGCTGCCACTGCCGCACGTGCGCATACGCAGCTGCCGCCCGTGCGCTGCTTCCGCTGCTGCTTGCGCACCGCCGCCTCCTGCCGTCGCCGCACGTGCACTGCTGCCGCCTGTGCGCCGCCGCTGCCCGTGTGCCGCCGCTGCCCCTACGCTGCCGCTGCCCATGCGCCGCTGCTGCCCGTGCGTCGCTGCCGCTCGTGCACCGCTCGCAGCCGCTGCCGCCCGTGCGCTTCTGCAGCCGCCGCCCGCGAGGCGCTCGCTCCCACTGTTTTTTCTACCTACCGCGCACACTGCTGCCGCTGCAGCTGCCACCAGTGCGCCGTTGCAGCTCCTGCTGCCACGCTCCCTACTACTGCCGCTCGTGTGCCACTACGGACAGTCGACCCCGCCCGCGCCTTACCTAGCGGCCCCGCCGGCCCCGTTGACCCTACGCACACCTTTCCAGCGGCCTAGTTCCTACTCCTACTACTGTCACTATGGCTAGTCCTCCCGTTCTAGCTTTCGATGCCGAGGGCCGTCCGGTGAAGTTCGAAACCTGGCTAGATGACCTGCACCTGTTCCTACAGCTCACTGCCAAAGAAGACATCTCGCTGTACGACCACGCCCTAGGCCATGCTACTGCCCCTGACACGTCTGCTGACAGCACTCTACGCTCTCAGTGGCAGACTCGTGATGCGCACGCTCGCTTTGCTATTCGCAACTCCCTGCCGCTAGACGAGCGCGAGCACTTCGGCCAGTGCAAGACTGCTAAGGACCTCTACACCGCTGTAGTTGCCCGTTACTCCTCACCCGCTTCTGCTACGCTAGGCCGCCTCACTCTCCCCTACCTGTTCCCCGACCTAGCCTCCTTTCACACTGTCGCAGACCTCATCACCCACCTTAAGACTAGTGAGGCCCGCTTTCGCGCTGCTATGCCTGCCGAGTTTCTCACTAGCAACCCCCCCCGCTCTGGATCACTCTCTACCACATCGTCACCCGCCTCCCTGACTCTCTGCGCGCAGTCAGGGACCACTTCCTCTCTCGCTCCCCCACTGAGCTCACTGTTGCCCTCCTCGAGAAGGAACTGCTTGCAGCTGAGGCGAGCATCGTCGCTGTAGGCACCTCTCGTGGCGACCCCCGCACCCCGTTCTTCGAGGGGTGTTCCCCTTCCCCCCTCCTCCCCTCTGTCGCCTCTGCTGCTGCTGTCGACCTCCTTGGTGCTGAGAAGGTCGGGACCGCGTCTGCTTCGAGCGGGCGCCGCAGGAGCAAGGGAGGCAGGGGTGGGGGTGGTGGCGGAGGAGGTGGGGGTGGAGGCGGTGGGAGTGGAGGCGCGACTGGGGAGGCTAGTGGCGGCAGTGGGGGAGGAGACAGCAGCGGCGGGAGCGGTGGCAGGGGTGGAGGCGGCAGCGGAGGTGGAGGTGGTCGTGGCGGCGGCAGGGGTGGAGGTGGCCGAGGCGGTGGTGGTGGCGGTGGTGGTCGTGGAGGCACTGGCGGAGGCCCGAGTCAGCAGCCCGCCCCGACGCTTCAGGCCGCCCGTGAGTGGTATGCGCAGCGTGGCTTTACCTGCACGTACGTCATTCGCACAGGTGACCGCAGCGGCCAGCAGTGTGGGAGGCCGCACCCCACGCAGCGCTGCTTCGCGCGCCTTAACGACGCGTGGCGCACCCAGTTTCCTGATGCCGCTGAGCTGCCGCGCTGGGCTGATCTGGAAAAGAGGGGTATTGATATTTGGGCTCTAGACTTTGATGCTATTCTCACTGCCATGTATGCCATGTCTATTAGTGGAGAGGGTGCTCAGTACTTGCGTGTTCCGCCCGACCCGGGCATTCAGGCCAGTCCGGCTGCCGCTCTAGGTGCTAGTGCGTCTGCTCCCACAGGTCCTGGTGAGGCTGCTGCCCTAGGTGCTAGTGCGTCCGTGCCCCCTGGTACTGAGTTGACTGCAGCACTGCACACCTTCACACTGGACTCAGGTGCCTCTCGCTCTTTCTTTCGTGACCGCACTGTCCTTGAGCCACTCGCTCGGCCAGTTGCTGTCTCCCTTGCTGACCCCTCTGGGGGTCCGGTCATTGCGACCTCCTCCACTGTTCTTCCTTGTCCTGCGGTCCCGTCCGGCACACTTTCAGGTCTCTACCTCCCCTCGTTCTCTACGAACTTGGTGGCGGGTTGTGCGCTCCAGGACTCGGGTGTTCACCAGTTCACCCCTGCCTACGAGCGCGTGACCCACTGCACGTGTGCTCGGACGGGTCGCCACCTGGCTACTTTCACTCGAGAGCCGGGGTCGGACCTGTACACACTGACCACTGAGTCCCCTCAAGTAGCTGCGTCTGCGTCTACGTCTGCGTCTGCGTCAGGTCAGCTGTCCGCCCCCTGCTCGTGTCGCTCTCTGGCGCATGAGACTGTCCTTTGGCACCACCGCCTTGGTCACCCGTCTGTGCAGCGCCTTCGGACCATGCACAAACGGGACCTTGTTGCTGGTCTTCCCAGGGTGCTCCCTCCCCTTCCCGACTCGCCTGCTCCTCCCTGTATTCCCTGTGTCGAGGGGCGGCAGCGCGCAGCTCCTCACTCCTCCTCCTTTCCCCCGACGACTGCTCCCTTGCAGACGCTCCACTTGGACGTGTGGGGCCCAGCCCGCGTCCGTGGACAGGGTCAGGAGCGGTACTTCCTGCTCGTTGTTGACGACTTCTCGCGCTACACCACGGTCTTCCCCTTGCGAGCCAAGGGTGACGTACCTGATGTCTTGATCCCTTGGATCCGCAGATCTCGTCTCCAGCTCACCAGGCGTTTCCGCTCCGACTTTCCTGTCCTGCGTCTGCACTCTGACAGAGGTGGGGAGTTTTCCTCTGGCCTCCTGGAGGCCTTCTGTCAGCAGGAGGGCATTGAGCAATCGTTCACGCTTCCGGCCTCTCCACAGCAGAATGGGGTTGCTGAGCGCCACATTGGTCTAGTCATGGAGGTCGCTCGTACCTCCTTGAGTCATGCGGCTGCCCCCCATTTTCTGTGGCCGTTTGCGGTCCGATACGCTGCGCATCAGCTCAACCTCTGGCCCCGTGTCTCCTTGCCCGAGACTTCTCCGACACTGCGTTGGACGGGAGAGGCTGGCGATGCGTCGCGTTTTCGGGTCTGGGGATCCCGAGCTTTTGTCCGCGACACGTCCGCGGACAAGCTCTCCCGTCGCGCTGTCCCCTGCGTCTTCCTTGGCTTTGTCCCGGACGCCCCTGGTTGGCAGTTCTACCACCCCACCTCGCGTCGTGTCCTGGCCTCTCAGGACGTCACTTTTGACGAGTCCGTCCCCTACTACCGCCTCTTCCCCTACCGCACTGCCCCGCTCCCCCCCCCGCCTCTCTTCCTCGCTCCAGGTGCTGAGGTACCAGACCCCCTCCCCCCTCAGGGTGCCGCTCCCTCAGGTGTGTCCCAGGTAGACCCGGGTGAGCCGGTCGAGGTAGCTGTTGACTCTCGTCCTGCGTCTGGGGGTGCTGAGCCTGGGGGTGCTGAGTCTGGGGGTGCGGAGCCTGGGGGTGTTGAGCCTGGAGGTGCGGAGCCTGGCGGTGCGGAGCCTGGAGGTGCTGAGCCTGGGGGTGCGGAGTCTGGGGGTGCTGAGTCTGGGGGTGCTGAGACTGAGCGTGCTACACCTGGAGGAGCCCTCTCCTCCCAGCAGCTGCAGGAGAGGTACCTCGAGTACTGCCGCCTCCGGAGAGGTGCTGCTGGAGCTCGTCCCGGTACTTCCCCTCCTACCCAGGAGCTCCCCCCCATTCAGCAGATCCGAGAGTGGTACACACGCCGCTGCAGTCTTCGGAGTGGTCCTCCGGGTGCTGCGGACCTTGGGGGTGGCGCTGCTACTGGTGCTGAGGACCCGGGCGTTGGGGCTGCTGCTGGTGCTGAGGACCCGGGCGTTGGAGCTGCTGCTGGTACTGCGGACCCGAGCGGTGGCGCTGCTGCTGGTGCTGAGGACCCGGGCGTTGGAGCTACTGCTGGAGCTGAGGACCCGGACGGTGGAGCTGCTGCTGGTGCTGAGGACCCGGGCGCTGGAGCTGCTGCTGGTGCTGAGGACCCGGGCGGTGGAGCTGCTGCTGGTGCTGAGGACTCGGACGTTGGAGCTACTGCTGGAGCTGAGGACCCGAGCGGTGGTGCTGCTGCTGGTGCTGAGGACCCGGCCGGTGGAGCTGCTGCTGGTGTTGAGGACCCGGACGTTGGAGCTGCTGCTGGTGCTGAGGACCCTGCCGCTGGTGTCTCTGCTGGTTCTGGAGACACTACGCGGCCGCGACCGTACTTCGTACCACTTCTTCAGCAGGTTCTTGGTCAGGCTCCTCCTCCCTGTCCTCCTCCCTCAGTAGAGTGTCCTCCGCGTGTCCAGTCGCCGTCACAGTTACCGCCTGCCTCGCCTCTCCCTGCTCCCTCTCCTTACACTGGTCCCACGGGAGGTCTTACAGAGCGTCGTGAGCCTGAGTCTCGTCCTGCGTCGCCTGTTCGTACTACTCGCACTGGTCGTCATGTCCCACGTGAGCGTCCTCCTCCTGTCCCTGGCACTCACTACATGACTCTGCGTCCCTCCACTGCTCCTCAGCGTGTCCCGCTACCGTCTCCTCCTGCTTCCTCTCTGCCTACTCTTCCTGACCCGGAGTCTGACTCCCGTCGTGCTGCCAGTCCCACTGTTACCCGTCTCCTTGCTACTGTTGTCACTGACCCTGCCTTTGAGTCCTCTGCTGCGTCTGCTCTAGTCGCTGAGTTGATCGACTTTGCTGCCCGGTGTCGTCTAGACTACGCCACTAGCCTTGTTGCTGAGTCTGAGTCTGAGTCTGTCTGTCCTCCGTCCGTCGGGGGTGAGTGTGCTCTTGGCACGGACGTCCTTGAGGACAGACAGGAGGAGTTCCAGTGCTTTGCTACTGCTTTACCCCACCTCGTGTCCATGCTAGTTGCCCCTGAGGGAGACCCGGATGCACCAGACATCCCGACCCCGCGCACTTACGCTGAGGCGATGGCGGGTCCCTACTCCTCTCAGTGGCAGACAGCCATGGACGCCGAGATGGCTTCTTGGAAGTCCACACGCACCTACGTCGACGAGGTTCCCCCACCTGGGGCGAACATCGTCAGTGGCATGTGGATTTTCAGGGTGAAGCGGCCACCGGGTTCTCCTCCTGTCTTCAAGGCGCGCTACGTGGCTCGAGGCTTCAGTCAGTGAGAGGGAGTTGACTTCTTTCAGACCTTCTCCCCCACCCCGAAGATGACCACTCTTCGGGTGCTGCTGCACATAGCCGCTCAGCGCGACTACGAGCTTCACTCACTTGACTTCAGCACTGCTTTCTTGCAGGGCAGCCTGCACGAGGAGATCTGGCTGCGCCGCCCTCCTGGCTTCATTGGGTCGGTTCCTCCTGGTACCCAGTGGAGGCTTCAGCGGCCGGTCTACGGTCTCTGCCAGGCACCGCGTGAGTGGCACGACACACTGAGGACGACACTTGCGGCTCTTGGGTTCGCTCCCTCTACTGCTGACCCGTCACTGTTTCTACGCACAGACACCTCACTGCCGCCGTTCTACATCCTCGTGTACGTCGACGACTTGGTCTTTGCCACTGCTGACACCGCGGCACTTGCCCACGTGAAGTCGGAGCTGCAGAGGAGACACACGTGTACAGACCTGGGTGAACTGACAAGCTATCTTGGCTTGCGGATCACCCGGGACAGAGCACGGCGCACCATCACCTTGACTCAGTCACACATGGTGCAGCAGATCCTTCAGCGCTTCCGCTTCACATACTCCTCGCCTCAGTCCACTCCTCTGCCTACCGGTCACTCGCTCTCAGCTCTGCCTTCGGATGAGTCCGTAGAGCCGAGTGGCCCGTATCCAGAGCTTGTGGGCTGCCTCATGTACCTGATGACCTGCACTCGACCTGACCTTGCATACCCTCTTAGCATCCTTGCACGCTATGTCGCTCCTGGCCGTCACAGGAAGGAGCACATGGATGCCGCTAAGAGGGTGTTGCGCTACTTGTGCAGTACGTTGGGCATGGGGCTAGTGCTTGGAGGGCGAGACCGAGTTGTACTTACTGGACACTCAGACGCTTCTTGGGCGGACGACCAGGCTACTCAGCGGTCGTCTCAGGGTTACACCTTCAGCCTTGGCTCCGGCTCAGTTTCTTGGCGTTCTACTCGCTCGTCTTCTGTTCTCAGCTCCAGTTGTGAGGCTGAGATCTACGCCACAGCCATGGCGGCCCAGGAGCTTCGCTGGCTGACCTACCTGCTGACCGACTTGGGTGAGCGGCCTCGTTCTCCTCCAGTGCTGTACGTCGACAACCAGGCTGCCATTGCCTTGTGTGAGGAGCACAGACTGGAGCACAGAACGAAGCACATCGCTCTGCGGTACTTCCTTGCTCGAGAGCTGCAGCAGCGCGGTCAGCTTTGTCTGCGTTACGTGGCCACTGAGGCCAACCTTGCTGATGTGTTCACCAAGGCGCTTCCGCCTTGTGACCATCAGCGCTTCTGCACTCTGCTAGGCCTTGTGCCTACTGGACCTCACTTACTTACCTCTTGATCTTGCTTGTACTGTGATCACTATATATATATACCTGCATGTTTACTCTTGCTAGGTTGTGATCACTGTATCTCATGCTCTGTTATAAACCTGCATGTGAACTGGTCTTGTGACCCCTAGGTCTCCCCCACTTTGCCTATGGGGGTGTGTCAAACATTATATGTGTTGTGTTTGTGTAGGCTGTAGTGGGTTAGCCTATAGGGGGGTCACAACATTAGGGTTTCATATTTGTACTCACAATCCTTTCTAGTTCACCATTCCAGTCCGTTATCACTGACAATCATGTGGATATCCACCCGTCGTTTTTGCGGTTCCTCGGCTTCACCCTCCAGGGACGTCGTTACCAGTTTCTATCCCTTCCATTCGGGTTGGCCACTGCATCGTTCATTTTCACCCAGCTGATTAAGCAACTTGCGAAGCGTTGGCGTAGCCGTGGGATCCGGCTGATTCCATATGTTGACGATATTCTAATCATCAGCGCCACTTGGACTGAGGCTCTTCGTAACCGCGCGATAATCCTCGAAGATTTGGGATGCGCGGGGTTCATTATAAATACCAAGAAATCGCAGCTCGAACCAAGCCAGTGCCTCAAGTTCTTGGGCCTTAGGCTAAATACCTGCACCACTTCGTTTTCGGTCGACGCCGATCGCCGAGAGCGATTACTCGCCGAACTTCGGCAAACATGTTCCCTCAATAAAGAGGGACGTCTCACCCCAGTCCGCTGGCTCGCACGCATCACTGGCATGCTAGCCTCAATGACGCTAGCGCTTGGTACCATTGCACGCGCCTTCTTCCATCACCTTCTTTCACAAATCGCGGAGTGCTCTTCTTGGGCGGCAACGATCCAATTGAGCCCAGAGTCCGTGGATGAGCTGCGCTTTTGGCTCTCGCAATTCGACAGATTTAACGGATCGTGTTTCCACAACCCACACCTATACGATGTGGTCGTGTATACGGACGCCAGCGACAGTGCTTGGGGTGCGTGTTTCTCCACGCCGGATGGTCGAGCGGGCTCTTCTTCATGCCCATTGCCTCGAGCTCTCATTGATTCGTCTAGCACCTTTCGTGAACTCGCGGGAATTCTTTGGGCCCTTTCGTCTTTCTCGGCTGAGATCCAACACTCACACGTCGTGCTTCGGAGCGATAATCAGGCCGCCTATTACATCCTCAGAAAAGGGGGTTCTCGCTCTTTGGAGCTAACGCTCACATGTCGAGCCATTATCCAACTCTGTGTGCGCCACAAGATTCGCCTTACTGTCCAATGGATCCCACGCGAGCTTAATACTGGGGCGGACGAGCTGTCAAAACTCGAGCTCCATGATGACTACTCCATGATGACTACTCCCTCGCTCGGCCATGGTTCCTCCTACTTGAGAGACATTGGGGGCCACACTCAATCGATTTGTTTGCCTCATCAGCTAACGCACAGCTCCCGCGATTTTGCTCTCTCGAACACTGTAGATCCGCCCTCGAGCAAAACGCATTCTCTTTCAGTTGGGAGGACGAAAACTACTACGCATTTCCACCACCTCCCCTCATTCTAGCCGTGCTGGCCCATGCTCGCCGTTCGGGAACTTCACTCACCCTAGTCATCCCACGATGGCCTAGTGCTTTTTGGTGGCCCCTGGTGCACCCAGCTAGTTGGGCAGACGGGATCGTTGCTGTCATTCGCCTTGCCATTGGTTCTGATTGCTTACGCATCGGTAGTGATCGTAGCGCTTTTAGCGGCGCAGGCCTTCCCAACTCTCCCATGTATGCCCTTCGCTATATATTTGCTAATGATTAATACCCTTGTGCGCAGGTGCTGGTCTCGGCCGCTTACTCTTGGACCTTTTAACGCTCACTGTTAACCTTCGCGCGCAGTCTACCATTCGTACCTATGAGCCATATTGGATGCAATATCGTGCATTCTGCGTGCGGCACACGCTTCCGTTCCTTCCCGGTAGTGACCTCACTAGCACTCTGTTCCTTCTGCACTTCGTTCGCAACGGTGCCCCGATCTCAGCAATACTATCCGCGTGTTCCGCGATCTCGTGTGCTGACTGGCTCATCGGCGAACAGTCTCCCATTCGTGGGCCACTTTCGTCCCAAGTGCGGGAGTACGCCAACCGTCACTGCATACGACCATCTCAGGCCAAAGAGCCCATACCTCCCTTAAGAGATATATGACATTTGCGACATTTACTTCGCCTCCTCAGATCCGGCAACGTTCCAACAAGGGTTAGTCCCCCTTCTGATGTTCGCAGCCTTCCTGCGCTTTTCTGACCTGATTTCCCTTCAATGGCACCAAATCGAGTTTGATGCAGACTGCATGTGGTTGTTCATCCCTCGCTCGAAGACTGACCAAGCAGGCAGGGGCGCGTGGGTCCCAGTGGCTACCTCCTCTGCTCGCCACTGTCCGGTCTCGCGAGTCAAACAATTTCTTATCATCGCCGGTTACTCCATGGATACCATATGCCCACTTATTCGAATATTCCGGCCTGGATCCCGGGCGTCTCCATCCGACCGTTCCCCTTCCTATGCGACTGTTCGAGGTTGGTGTCGCGAGAGCTTCGCTCGTGTCGGCCTCAACCCGGAATTTCTTGGCACCCACTCGTTTCGAAAGTCCGCGGCGACCGTGGCGGTTGATGTTGGCGTCCCCAATCGCCTCTTCAAGGCTCTCGGTCGGTGGCGCAGTGACACGGCCAAGGAAATGTATATTACCCAGCTGGATCGTGAGCTGGTCGAGGCCTCTCGTACCCTTCAAGATCCGCTTCGATCTAGCTCAGCCACTCGCTATCTAGCTACATTGGAACGCCATCGTCGCCGGCCGCCTTCTTGATGTCTCGTTCTACCTATGACGACTGCACTGCACACTCCTCTGAAAGTCGTGTCACAATATGAGAAAAATTTTCATATAAAAATTTTACAGATTGTGATTCGATCTAAAGAGGTGTGTGTTGTAAGGGAGGCAAGCTCCTTCTTCCGGCAGGTCTTGGGGACCTGCCACCTAGTCTCATTTGCAATTTCCAACTCTCTTGCTCCCACCTTCCCACTCCCTTTTCGATTCCATCCATAGCACACCATTATTGCTTCAACACATTATTCTGTATTCATATGTTTATATTGCGTGTGCTGTATGCCTGAGATTTGAAATGCTATGACGGTTGCACTGCACACTCCTCTGAAAGTCGTGTCACAATCGCCCTGACACCACAGATTTGCGCCGTCAGAGCACAACAATTTCGCCCAATCACAAAAAAATTGCGTATGACATTGCAGATTCGCCCTTTCACACCACAAGATTCGCCCTGACACATATATTCGCCCTGTCAGAGCATCACCACATGATTCGCCCAATCACCACAAGATTCGCCTTGACACAAGATTTGCGTCTGACATTGCAGATTCGCCGTCAGAGCATGTTCTCCCGAAATCCCCTTAGTCTAGCATGTTTCAGTATTAGATGAATGGAACATTGAATACGTTTCTGATGAACATTGAATACATTGATTTCGAATGTTCATACTTTTTTTTTTCGGTCACTCTGAAATTTCAGCTTTTTTTTTATACAAACTCTGAGAGTTTCAGACTAAAACTGTGAACTAGTCTGACGAATCAGACAGGCCAAAAACGAATGTGAGAGCCTGGTTACCGTACAAGTGAAATCAACTGTGTCCAATCATCCATAATCGTCGATAAGTACGGCGAATGGAATAATTGGACAATCTCGCCGCATGAACGACGATACGATACATGAATTTCACAAAAACAAATAAACAAACAAACAAACAAAGAAAACAACATGACCATATGAAAGTACACGCGTATTTGCTAAAAAAACGTTGAACAATCAAGAATGCTTCAAGGCTATTGCTAAATGCATCGATGATGCAACAGAGGTTGATATGGTGCAGAAGGGGCGAGCAAAACTGCCCCACCGACGATCACACCCCCAATTGCATACATGAGGCACTCAACACCAAACCCCGAAACAGACACAAATGACAGCACACAAACTTGTGTCAAATGTTGTAGCCTATAGTGAGGATTGTCTTAGGGGGTACAAAACTTAGGGTTAGCTATATGTACCTCAACCAACATCAATGCATCATTCATTCCTCATTCTGACATGGTATCAGTTAGGTTAGGATCCTGTGGGATCCCGTTCCTCCGTTCATCGTTCGTTCCTCCCGAGCCTGATCCTCGCTCTCGTACGTCCCGTTCCTGTAGCTACCGAGCCTAGCGCCGGCCCTTCCGCGATAGTGTTAGCTTTCCCCCGCTCCCCTTCGTTGCAGTGCTTTCCCCCGCCACGTCGTGCCCGTCCCCTTCCCCCCGTCGCGTAGCGCCCGTCCCCCCCCCTCCTCCCGTCGCGTCGCGTTTCCCCCCGTCGCGTCGTGCCCGTCTCCCTCCTCCGGTCGCGTCGCGTTCCCCCCGTCGCGTCGCGCCCGTCCCCCCCTCCCCCCGTCGCGTCGCTTTCCCCCGTCACGTCGCCGCTGCGCCCCACTTCCATTTTCCACTGCTGCGTCTGCTCTCGTTGCCCGCTGCTTCGTCCGTCGTTCACTTCCGTTGTCCAAGGGTACTGCTTAACCCTAGTCTCCCACTCGCCTACTGCTGTCTCCTACCGACACTGTTGCGTTCGTTTCCGCTATGGCGACTCAGCGTGTACTTCGTTTCGACGCTGACGGTAGACCTCTTGATTTTTCCGTCTGGCTTCTTCGCGCTCGCCGTCTGTTAGAGAGTCAGGTCCAGGCAGGCGAGACCCTCTGGGCGCACGCTACTGGTGCCCTCCCTGCGCCCCCCGACCCTACGCCTTTAGGACCTGCCCCTGACGACGCCGCTAGAGCTCACTTTGCCACCCAGCGAGCTGACCAGACGGCTTGGACGTCGCGTGACGCTGCGGCCTGCATCGCGCTCAGCAGCCTCCTCCCTGAGTCTGAGGAGGTTCACTTCACTCAGGTTCGCACCGCTACTAAGTACCTCACTACGATTAAGGCCCGCTACTCTACTCCCACTACTGTCTCTCTTGGCCGCCTTTTCCTCCCGTTCCTGTTTCCTGACCTAGCGTCTTTTGAGCGCTCTGCTGACTTGATCGCTCACCTCCGCTCGCTCGACGCTAGTTACCGCGCTGCTTGCACTGAGGCACAGCTTGCACTGCTTCCTCCCCCTATGGCGATTACTATCTATTTCATCGCCACTAGCCTCCCTGACCGCCTTGCCTCCGTTCGTGACGTGCTTCTGCTGAAGCACCCTAGTGAGCTCACCGTCGAGGTCCTTGAGTCTGCGCTCAAGGACGTCGAGAGCAACCTCCGCTCGGTAGCCGCTGCCTCTGGTGCTGTGCCCCCCCCACTCTTCCACGGGTGCACAGTCCCGCAGTTACCCACCTTTACTGCCTCTCTCGCCACTGCCGCTACTGACGTGACTGCAGCTGCTGTTACGACTGCGTCGCGGTCCCGCGGTAGGGGTGGCAAGAAGGGCGGTTCTGGTGGTGGTGGTGGTGGAGGCGGAGGTGGTGGAGGTGGCGTTGCGACTGGCGGTGGTGGGAGTGCAGGACCTGGAGAGACGTCTCGTGCAGCGACAGGTGACTCTACTGCGCCTGCTGGTGGTGGCGACGCCCGAGTTCGTCAGTCGCCTCCCGTACTGCCGGCCCCGGTGGGTGGAGCAGCGGCGTGGTACCAGGCCCAGCGTCAGCAGCAGCTTCAGCAGCAGCAGCAGCCCCTCTCCTCCCAGCAGCCTCAGCAGCAGCAGCGGCCGCAGCTGGCTCCGGGGTCGGGGCTGCGTCAGCCCCAGCGCGGTGCTGCTTACCCTCCCTGCACCTATCAGGTTCTAACAGGTTCTCGTCGAGGCCACCCTTGTGGTCGCTTTCACCCCCCTGGTCAGTGTTTTGCTCAGCTCACTGACACGGTTCGTTTGGTCTACGGGGTTGGCGGTCCTGCCCCTGACTGGCTTCCTCTTGTTCAGCGTTACGGCTCCGCTCTGTGGGGCATGTCTGCTGAGCAGTTAGCAGATCTGATTGGAACTCCTCATGCTATGTATGCTATTGTTGACTCTAGTGTTTCTGACTCTGTTTACTCTGGTGTTGTTAGCTTAGGTGCTAGCCTTGCTCAGTTGCCTGTTGCTAGTGTAGGTTCTTGTGTAGACTCTAGTCCAGCGCCTACCTCGGAGGACACTTCGCTGTCGTTCACGCTGGACTCTGGAGCCTCGCACTGCTTCTTTCGTGACAGCACGACACTTACACCACTTCCTGCACCTGTCTCCGTGGCGTTGGCTGATCCCACCTCGGGACCGGTCACAGCGCGTCACACTACTACCTTGCCGTGTCCTGCTGCTCCCTCCGGGTCTCTCACTGGGTTTCACGTCCCCTCGTTCTCGAGGAACTTGGTGGGCGTACGACCCCTTGTGAGCCAGCACGTGGGTGTGTGGTTTTCGGGTGAGACAGCGGTGTGTGTTGACGAGGGCTCTTACCGGCCCCTTGCCACCTTTACAGCTGAGCCGGGCTCCGGTCTCTACACTCTTCACACTGGCCTGCTGGCGCAGCACCAGCCGCAGCAGCAGCAGCAGCCGCAGCAGCCGCCGCCGCAGCAGCAGCAGCAGCCGCTCCTACTGCCCCCGGCCCCTGTTCCGCCCTCCGCTCGAGTCCCCGCGTCTCACCAGGTTGCTCCTTCCCCCCAGGTAGCTGTGTCTGGTCAGGTTCCTGCGTCTGGTCCAGTCGCTGCGTCTTGCTCCTGCCGGTCCCTTGCCCACCCCACCGTCCTGTGGCACCACCGGATGGGGCACCCGTCCCTTCCTCGTCTGCGCACTATGTCTCGTCAGCGTCTTGTCTTAGGCCTCCCGCGTGTCTTGCCGTCGCTGCCGCCTTCGCTTGCGCCGCCGTGCGGTCCCTGCGTCGAGGGTCGGCTGCGCGCCACCCCTCACTCCTCCTCCCTTCGTCCGGCCACCGAGCCTTTTGAGACGCTCCACTTGGACGTCTGGGGCCCTGCCCCTCGTCAGGGCCCTGAGCGTGAGCGTTTCTTTCTGGTGGTCGTTGACGACTACTCCCGCTACACCACAGTGTTTCCCCTGGCGAAGAAGTCCGAGGTGACTTCTACGCTGATCAGGTGGTTACTTACCACGCAGGACACTCGTGGTCGTCGTGTCAGCTGTCTTCACTCCGACCGCGGGGGTGAGTTTCGCTCCGGCATTCTTGCTGGATTCTGTCGCGAGCAGGGCATTCGTCAGTCCTGGACGCTTCCAGAGTCCCCACAGCAGAATGGGGTTGCTGAGCGCCGCATAGGCTTGGTCATGGAGATCGCCCGCACCTCCCTGACTCACGCCCGTGCCCCCCATTTTCTGTGGCCCTACGCGGTCAGGTACGCCGCGCACCAGCTGAACCTCTGGCCACGCGTCTCTCGGCCAGAGGCTTCACCGACCAGTCTTTGGACCGGGTCCCCTGGTGTTGCGTCGAGGTTTCGTGTCTGGGGGTGCTTGGCTCTTGTCCGCGACACCTCCGCGGACAAGATCTCGCCTCGCGCCGTTCCTTGTGTCTTCCTTGGTTTCCTTGAGGACTCCTCTGACTTCACCTTTTACCACCCTCCCTCTCACCGGTTCTTTGACTCCCGTGACGTCCGTTTTGAGGAGTCCACCCCCTACTACGTCAGGTACCCCAGTCGAGGTCTCCCGGTCCCTCCCCCCCCTCTCTTCCTGACCGCCGCTCCCCCTCCTGCTCCCCCGGTACAGCCTCCCCCCCCTGGTCCAGCCCCGTCCGGTGTGTCCCAGGCTACCCCTCCCCCTTCGGTAGCCCCTCCGGTACAGCCTCCCTCCCCACAGTCTTCCTCGCCGCGTCCTGCAGGTGCTCGCTCTAGAGAGGTTGGTACTGAGACAGTTCCTGTACCGGTTTCTGGTTCTGGGGGTGCTGGAGTTGGAGCTGAGCCGCGGGTTGCAGAGGACTCTCGTCTTCCGGGAGCTGGTGCTGGTCGTGCGGAGTCTGGGGGTGCTGCGTCTGGGGGTGAGGGTGAGACCCCTTCGGTTTCTGGTGCGTCTGGGTCTGGAGCTGGTGTTGGTGCTGACTCTGGGGGTGGTGCGCCTAGTGCTTTGGAGGTGGACTCTGGGGCTACCGCTGCCCCGGACACTACTACTACCCCCCACCCCTACCCGACCAGGTTCCAGGCTCGTGTTCGCCGTGCTCGTGAGGAGCAGCTGGAGTTGGAGCGAGAGGAGCGAGAGTTGCAGCGGCTGGAGGAGCAGGAGCGGCAGCGGCAGCAGCAGCAGCGGCAGCAGCAGCAGCAGCAGCAGCAGCAGCAGCAGCAGCAGCAGCAGCAGCAGCAGCAGCAGCAGCAGCAGCAGCAGCCGCCTCCTCCTCCTGTCTCGGGTCTTCGGACCCTTGGTCTCCCCTCTCGCTCTCCTTCCTCCTCCCCCTCTCCTCCCGTCTCTGGTCCTCCGCTTCCTCCTCCTGACCCCTCTCCCGCTGTTTTCCCTCGTTCTCAGTCTTCGTTGTCCCCTCCTCCTTCTCAGACTTGGGCCTCTCGTCGCTCCCCTCGTGCTCGTCCCTCGTCTCCTGTTCCCTTCACTGACCTTCGTACTGCCTTACTTCGTTCTAGTCCACCTCGTCCGTCTCCGTCTGTGCTTCCGTCTCCTTCTGAGTTGGCTCTCACTGCGTCGCTCCCTACTCCTGTCACTGACTACTACCGCACGTACCGTCCTGTTCTCTCTCGTGTTCTCGCCTCGCTTGTTACTCACCCTCGTGCCTCTGTGTCCTCTGTGTCCGCTCTTACTGCCGCAGTCACTGACTTTGCCTCTACCCGCCGCCTTGACTTCGCCACCGGTCTTGTGGCTGCTCCTCCTTCCAGTCCTCTGGCCGTCGGGGGTGTGTCTGCCCTTGGCTGTGACGCCCTAGAGGACAGGCAGTTTGAGCTAGAGTTCCTGGCAGCCGCTTCCCCTCATCTCTGTGCCATGCTCCTCGCCCCTGAGGGTGACCCAGACGCCCTTGACATTCCGACTCCTCGCACTTACGCTGAGGCAGTGTCAGGGCCTTGGGCCTCTCAGTGGAGAGCTGCCATGGACGCAGAGATGGCCTCCTACAGATCCATAGGCACCTACGTCGATGAGGTTCCCCCTCCTGGGGCGAACGTAGTCGATGGCATGTGGATCTACAGGGTGAAGCGGCCACCGGGATCTCCCCCGGTCTTCAAGGCGCGTTACGTGGCTAGAGGTTTCAGTCAGTGCGAGGGAGTTGACTTCTTTCAGACCTTTGCGCCTACCCCAAAGATGACCACTCTTCGGGTGTTACTGCACGTAGCAGCACAGAGAGACTACGAGTTACACTCTCTCGACTTCTCCACTGCTTTCCTTCAGGGCAGTCTTCACGAGGAGGTCTGGCTGCGTCGTCCCTCTGCCTTCACTGGCACCTTCCCTCCTGGGACCCAGTGGAGGCTGAGGCGACCTGTCTACGGTCTTCGTCAGGCCCCTCGTGAGTGGCACGACACTCTGCGTTCTACCCTCTCTTGCCATGGGTTCCAGCCGTCTTCTACCGACCCGTCGCTGTTCGTTCGTCGCGGCTCCACACCGTTCTTTGTTCTGGTCTACGTCGACGACCTCGTTTTCGCCACTGCTGACAGGGTTGCTTTGGCAGACGTGAAGTCCGAACTGCAGAAGAGACACACCTGCACTGACCTTGGTGAACTGCGCCACTACCTTGGCCTGCAGATCACCAGGGACAGAGCTGCTCGCACCATTACACTTTCACAGTCACACATGGTGCAGCAGGTCCTTCAGCGGTTCGGGCTTCAGCACTCCACAGTACAGCGCACACCTCTTGCTGTTGACCACAGACTCACTGGACCCTTTCCTGACGAGCCGTTTGAGCCTAGTGGTCCCTACGCAGAGCTAGTGGGTTGCCTCATGTACCTGATGACTTGTACTCGCCCGGACCTCGCCTTCCCTCTCAGTGTCCTGGCGCGCTTTGTTGCGCCAGGGAGACACCGTCCTGTTCACTGGACAGCAGCTGTGAGGGTGGCGAAGTACCTAGCGACGACATCAGGCGTGGGGCTAGTTCTTGGAGGGCAGCAGTCTGTCGTACTTACTGGTCACTGTGACTCTTCTTACGCTGACGACGCTGAGACTCACAGGTCTACTCAGGGGTACTGTTTCAGCCTGGGTTCTGGAGCTGTTTCCTGGCGGTCCACGCGCTCCTCTTCGGTCTCGACCTCTACAGCTGAGGCTGAGATCTACGCTGGTGCCATGGCGGCACAGGAGTTGCGTTGGTTGACGTTCTTGCTTGCCGACCTTGGTGAGCGGCCGAGCTCTGCACCGACCTTGTTCACTGACAACAAGGCGTCGATTCTCCTTTGTCGAGAGCCGCGACTGGAGAGCAGAGTGAAGCACATTCACGTCAGGTACTTTCTTCTGCGAGAGTTGCAGAGACGTGGACAGGCTCGCTTCGAGTTTAAGGAGTCCGAGGCCAACACTGCAGACATCTTCACCAAGGCGCTTCCGCCTTGTGACCACCAGAGGTGCTGTGTGCAGTTAGGCCTTGTTGACACTGGTTCTCGTCTTGTGTAGACTTGAGTTGACTGTTTGTCTTGCTTGTACATTTGCTGTATATCTTGTGAGTTCTTGGACTGGCCTTGTGGCCACTGGTGTTTGTGCTCAGAGTGTGTGGTGACGTTGTGATCCACCCTGAGCTTTGTTTCTTGGACTGGTCTTGTGACCGTACTCTTTTGGTTCTGCTAGACACCCCTCACTTAGTCTATGGGGGTGTGTCAAATGTTGTAGCCTATAGTGAGGATTGTCTTAGGGGGTACAAAATTTAGGGTTAGCTATATGTACCTCAACCAACATCAATGCATCATTCATTCCTCATTCTGAGGTACAACTTGCACAAAAACGTTGGACATTTAACAGTTGTGAATGCTTCATGGCTAATGCTAAATGTTGGGCTGAGAAAAGCCCTTAGAGGATCTTTGCAGGGGTGAACTCTGGGTAGGAACGATGTAATAGCGGAAGCGTTTAATGATGAAATTGTGAACCACCTTGCGCTAGTGTGTGAGGGCAAAGTAAGTTGGTTTAATGCAAAGAGATACAAGATTATATAAGAGTACAAGGAATATGAAAGGATACAGCTATAACTGTTTTATTGTTGCTGTTGCGGTTCGATACAGTGACGACTCGGGCAACTGCTCTGTAACGAGTCAGTTGTGTGTCCTTGCTGTCGCACTGTACTAGTCAGGTCAAAGGTCGCTGACCTTTGACTTTCGCGTAACCTCCAGCGGTTGTTTCAACCTCCGAGGGTTGACTCGCCGGTGCTTCGATATGCTTTGCTTCGCTTGTGACTTGGTGTTTCGCCACGACAGAAGCGCTTTAAATCAATTGTTTCCAACACTCCCCTTCGCTTCTGGAGTGTCACCGTTGATGACGTGGTCTTGTCCAGTCAGCATCATGCAGTACTCGAATTTCTGTCTTCCGAGCTTTTTAGTCAAGTAGTCAGCTGCCATCTCGGACGTGGGGCAGTATGACAGCTCGAGTCTCCCCTTCTCGATCTCGTCCTTCACGAAGAAGTATCGCAGGGCGATGTGCTTCGTTCTGTTCGTGAAGCCATTCTTGTTGGCTATGCGAATTGCCGATTGATTGTCGCAGAACAGGGTGAAGCTGGGTAACTGAGCCAATTTTGCTTCTTCCAGTAGTTCGCGAAGGTAGAGTCCTTCCTTGGTGGCTGAGCAGAGTGCGATGTATTCTGCTTCGGCTGAGGAGAGAGCAATTAGTTCCTGCTTGCTCGACTGCCAGGAGATAGGACCGATAGGCTCGAAGCGGTAGATGTAGCCGGTGCGCGAGCGTCTGTTGTCGGAGTCGCCGGCGTGATCGGCGTCGACGTAGCCGATTAGCTTAGGAGTCGTGGTTCCGTTCTTGTGGTAGGTTAGGCCAACGGTTGGGGTACTGACGAGGTAGTGAAGAGCGCGGTTGAGTTCTGCCATGTGATTTGCTTCGGGCTTCTTGAGGTAGGTGGCGAGCTGGCTTGCAGAGTATGATAGATCCGGACGGCAGGTGACAGCTGCGAAGAGGAGGCATCCCAGCTTCCTCTGGTAGTCGCGTATGCCGGCGGGCTTGAGCAAAGTATAGCCTTCCTTGTTGTTTCCTGCCGTGTAGCGGTATGGCGTGGAGATGGTGGTCGGTGTGAGTGCGAAGCGTTTGGCGATGGTGTCGGCGTATTTTGCGGCGCTGAGGTAGATCGCGTTCTCTTCTTCCTGAATGTTGAGGCCGAGGTATTGCGTGACGGTGGACGAGGCTGTGAGCGTGAGATCCTTCTGTAGCTCCCCTTCGAACCAGGTTGTGACGCTGTCGGTTGACCCGATGTAGAGCAAATCGTCTACGTAGACTTTTGTAAGCCGGTACATACCCTGGTCGTGAGGTAGCTGGCGGAATCCTATGCGGATGAGTCTTGCGTGCAGGTACTGTTGCCACAGCCTCGGAGCTTGTTTGATGCCGTAGAGCGACTTCAGCAGCTGACAAACTTGGTTAGGCTCTCCGTTGGAGCCATGTGGCAGTTCGACGAGGATTTCTGCGTCGACCGGTGCGTAGAGAAATGCGTTGGCGACGTCAATTTGTCGTAGCTTTTTCTTCTTCATGGCGGCGATCGCGAGGAGAATTCGCAGCGAGGTATGTCGGCTGACCGGCGCGAATGTTTCGGTGTAGTCGCGTCCGTGTTCTTGGTCAAAGCCGCGTACGACCCAGCGTGCCTTAAACTTGTCGATGGTGCCATCTGCCTTTGTCTTCACACGGAAAACCCATTTCCCGGTGAGTATTGTCTTGTTTTGTGCCACGCTGATGGGAACGACTTTCCAGGTGTTGCGTTCCTCCAGTGCTTTCAGCTCTCTATCCATGGCTTCGCGCCATTTCTCCCTATGCTCCCCCCCAAGAGCCTGCTGAATTGTGGCAGGCTCCTTAGGAACTTCCGCGCCGTGGACCGCGGTGATGAGGCCGAGTATCTGGAGGCCACTCTGTGTGTAGCGGGGGAGTGTGGTGTCCTCGGGATAAGCTGCTTCGTCACCTGCTTCTGGGTCAGGTATGAAGTTGGGCCCTATGCGTTCTGCTTCGTTGGTGTTGACTCTTGCACGTGTAACGTAACCGTTGTCGGCGAAGTGGTAAAACTGTGAGGATCTGGTTCAGGAAAGATGATTCTATTGAATGATTCACCTGGGTACAAGGCGAGGCTATATATAGGCTCGTGTTAGAGGTCCACTGGTGATCCCCGATTGATCCTAGGGAAGGGTTACAGGCACGTTGGCCTGGGGGGTTATAGGCGCACTCACCCGCTACACAAACAAGCCCTTTATCCCAGTGGTTAGTGACTGGGATTCTGACATGGTATCAGAGCGAAGGTCTCGGGTTCAAATCCCGGTGTGTGCACCTCGGGCATCCCAGTGCGGGGGGGTGTCAGAGGTCCACTGGTGATCCCCGATTGATCCTAGGAAAGGGTTACAGGCACGTTGGCCTGGGGGGTTATAGGCGCACTCACCCGCTACACAAACAAGCCCTTTTATCCCAGTGGTTAGTGACTGGGATTCTGACAGCTCGACACCAAGGCAGTAACCAGGGTGTTACAAGAAGGTTCCGCGGGTCGCGAAGCGTCCCGAACGGGTCCTTCCCGAATTCGGTAGAAGGCAATTCGGTGGCAACCGAAAAGCCTAGAATTCGGTGCACTCAACCTAGTTCGGTGCCTAAAACTATAATAATATAGTAAAAGCAACGAACCTAGGAAATCAAGCAAAAGCATGCAAGATAAAATAAAGCTAAGCTATAAATAACATAATAAAGTCCAGGCAAGCTAGCAAAGCCAGCATAAGCCGTCGTACTCTCACACGTCCCCCCCTCAAAGCTGGGTGGCGTGAGAAACACCCTGCTTGACAAGATAGTCATTGAGAGCACGGCGTGCGTTGCCCATATCAGCTTCTGCAACCCAACTGTCCTCCGATGGGTCATATCCCCTCCAGCGTATCAGGAACTCGAGCGTGTTGCCGCGTCTGCGTCGATGAGCGAGAACTTTTTCCACCTCGTACTCTGGTTCATCCTGTATGAGAACAGGTGATGGTGGCGGTAGCTGGTGTCCCAGGAACTGTTGGTTGGGGTCCTTGTAGGGCTTTTGTAGCTGAACATGGAAAGCGTTGTGAAGCTTCCACGTAGTAGGTAAGCGCAAGCGGAATGTAACTGGTGTCATGATCGCCTCAACGCGAAAGGGACCACAGAAGCGAGGCCGGAGCTTGGACGGTAGGTGAGACAGGTTCAAGTTGTGCGTCTCAAGAAGCACCTGATCTCCGACTGCTACTGAGTGATCACGTCGCTGGCGATCGGCATACTGCTTCTGGGAGTTCTGCATCGTGGAAAGACGTCGCTGAGTCTTCTCCCATAACTGCTGCATGGTGGTGACGAAGTCGTGTGCGGCTTGGACGTGTGCCGGTGTGGTTGGCTGCTGTGGTGTAAGTGGTTCCCGTCCGTAGCACAGGAAGAATGGAGATTTCCCTGTGGCCGCATGCGACGCGTTATCGTAAGCCAACTCAAGTGTCGGTAACTGTGAATCCCAGTGGCTGATGTCGTCTTTGCAAGCTGTGCGCAGTAACTGTTCAACCACCTGATTGAGTCGCTCTGTCTGTCCGTCAGTCTGGGGGTGGTATGCTGAAGACATCGCAAGCTTTGTCCCCAACAATCCCATGAGTTCCCTCCAGAACTTACTAGTGAACTTAGGGTCTCTGTCCGAGATAAGTGTAGCGGGGATGCCGTGGATGGTGATGATGCAGTCGAAGAAGAGGCGAGCAGTTGCTTTAGCAGTAGCCGTGGCATTGGTCAGGTTGAAGTGTCCCATTTTAGAGAACTTATCGATCACCACGAGTATAGCGTCATGCCCTCGTGAGGTCGAAGGAAGCCCAGTAATGAAGTCTAGGCTGACAACTTGCCATGGCTGCTCCGGTACGGGTAAAGGCTGAAGTAACCCTACTTTTTTCTGCTTGCTATTCTTCATCCGCTGGCACGTGTCGCATGAAGTGACGAACTGCTGCACGTCTGTTGCCATCCGGGGCCAGTAATAATACTTTGCTATTCCCGCTAACGTCTTGTTGCTCCCGAAATGTCCCGCGTATGCCACATCGTGAAACTCCTCCTGTACGATCTGTCGGAGCGGGGCAAAGTTCGGTACCCAACTCTTTCCTGATCCCTTTCTTACAGCTAGGTCCTTCTCCCACTGTAACAGCATCAGTTTCTCTGCTGTAGCGATCTCGCCGTCCACGGAGTACCCATGTTGGAATAGACCCTTGAGCAGAGGGTTCATCCCGTCAAGTTGGATGTGTGCTACATGACCGGGGCGGCTCAACGCGTCAGCTTTGTTGTGTAGCCCGGGCTTGTAGACGATAGTGGAAGTGGGTCTCCAAGAAGTCTACCCACCGCACCTGTCGTCGTGAGAGCGTCGGCTGCGACTTCAGGTATTTGAGGCTGCAGTGGTCAGTGTAAACTGTAGTCTTGGCTCCCTCTAGGTAACACCTCCACGCCTTGAAGGCTGTGACTATCGCTAAGGCTTCCTTGTTATGGATAGGGTAGTTCAGTTCTGCTCCGTGTAGCTTCTTACTCAGATAGGCGATGAGCTGCAAACCGCGTCCGTGATTCTGCATCAGTACTGCTCCGACTGCTTGGTCACTAGCGTCTGCTTCCACCACGTAGTCTCTTTCAGGATCCGGTAGGATGAGTAATGGCGCTGTAGTCAGTGCTGTCTGTAGCTGCTCCATGGCTTGCTGATGAGGAGTATCCCCTGTATCCGTCCACCTTTGCAGCTTCACACGTTTCCTGTTATTGTAGATACACGCCTTCCAGTTGACCCAGTCGATCTCGGGGTTGAACTGCTTCAGAAAATCACGCCCCAAGATGAAATCTAATCCCTTGATGTTCGTGATCGGCAACGTCGGCTTCCACCTTAACGCTCCTATCTGCAGCTGCAGTGTTGACTCGCCGTGGATGGAAAGCTTCGTACCGTCCACCATCGTTGCTGTAAACTGGGTTTCTTTTGAGGATTCTTCAATTTTCTCCAACGTCCCGCGGTCGCACACCGAGTGGGACGCACCACTGTCCACCAGTGTCTGGAGGCGTCGCCCGTTGCAGATCACCTCGAGTACTAGTGGCTGTTGCTGCTCCGAGTAGATGTTACTACTCGCGCCATCATATTCTCCTTTTTTCGCCCTCTCCGAAGTTGCCACGTTGTCCGTTTTCTGCTTCGGGGGTGCCGCACTGTTCTTGTATCTCAGCTCCGCACGCCTTCCCTTCATTTCCCAACACGCCAAGATACGATGTCCTGTAGCGCCGCAAAATTTGTACGTCTCAGTTTTTGCTAGCCGCTGCTCCACATCGCCCTCGTCGTTCTCCATCGGTTCAGCAGTCGTGGGTGGTGCCAATCGCCCCATGCCACTAGTTGGCTTGTTGCGTCGTGTTCCGTAGTAGCTACTGTTCAACGTGTCGAACTGTTCGATCAGTGCTGCCCGAAACTGCGCCCACGTCCCTTCGCCTTGGACTATTCTGTTGTTGATCCACTCTAGAGCTGGGCCTTGTAACAGTGTTGCTGCGAGCCGTATGCGCATTGCGTCTTCTGTCGGGGTCGTGCATCCAACGGCTTCGAAGTAAATTTCGAGTTCAGCTACAAATCGACGAACGTCGTTCCCTTTAACTATAGGATCGAACGCCTCCGGTAGCCTCAGCTTCACTGCTTCGAGGTTAACTGTAGCTGCTGCCGTTGTCGCAGGTAGAATTGTCGGTGTCGCCGCTGCTGCTGCTGTCGGTGGAAGGACGGAGAGACATCCGGTGCGTGCCGGGGACAGGGGGAGGACGCTGACGTGAACCACGACCACTAGTGCGAGCAGCGCGGACAGGCGACGCAGGGCGAGACGCAGGCTCACGACGCTCAGCAAGACCTCCAGTAGGACCAGTGTAGGGAGAAGGAGAAGGAAGCGGGGAGGCCGGCGGTAACTGCGACTCGGACTGGACAGGAGGCGGACACGCTAAGGGAGGAGCAGGACCAAGAGAGGACGGAAGACCAAGAACCTGCTCAAGGAGCGGAACGAAGTACGGCCGTGGCCGCGCAGCTCCACCAGTGCCAGCAGGAACAGCACCAGCACCCCCAACGGGAGCACCAGTACCAGGAGTGCCCCCAGCGCCAGGAGCACCAACTCCAGCACCCTCAGCAGCACCAGCGCCAGCAGCACCTCCAGCGCCAACACCCCCAGTAGCTCCAGCTCCAGTCGGACCACCCGAAGACGCAGCAGCTCCAGCTCCAGGAGCACCAGCAGCACCAACGCCAGCAGCACCACCAGCTCCAGTAGGAGGAGCACCCGTAGGCCCAGCAGCTCCAGTACACTCGGTACGAGCACCTCTGGGACCCTCGGCACCAGCACCCTCAGCAGCAGCAGAACCTCCAGCGTCCGCAGCACCACCAGCTCCAGCAGCACGCCGCCAGCGCCGGGCGAACCACTCACGCAGCTCCTGTGGAGAGAGCAGCTCCCGCCGGGACGAAGCACCCGAAGAACCGCCAGGCTCAGCACCACCAGACGCCAGACGAGCAGGTCCAGCACCCTCAGGCTCCGCACTCCGAGACACAGCACCCCCAGGCTCAGCACCCCCAGGCGCAGCACCCCCAGGCTCAGCACCCCCAGGCTCAGCACCCCCAGGCTCAGCACCCCCAGGCGCAGCACCCCCAGGCTCAGCACCCCCAGGCGCAGCACCCCCAAGCTCAGCACCCCCAGTCGCAGCACCCCCAGACCCAGCACCCCCAGGCTCAGCACCACCAGCAGCACCAGAGTCAACAGCTACCTCGACAGGCTCAACTGCATCTACCTGGGACACACCTGAGGGAGCAGGACCCTGAGGGGGGAGGGGGTCTACCGGAGGGGGACCTGGTGTAAGGAAGAGCGGCGGGGGAGGGAGGGACGCAGTGCGGTAGGGGAAGAGACGGTAGTAGGGAACCGACTCGTCAAAGGTGACGTCCTGGGAGGACAGAACACGGCGCGAGGTGGGGTGGTAGAACTGCCAGCCTGGCGCGTCAGGAGGGAAGCCAAGGAAGACGCAGGGAACAGCACGAGAGGACAGCTTGTCCGCAGACAAGTCGCGGACAAACGCCCTAGATCCCCAGACACGGAACGCAGACGCATCGCCAGCCTTCCCCGTCCACAGCAAAGCAGGGGAGGTCTCCGGCATGGAGACCCGGGGGTGAAGGTTGATCTGATGCGCCGCGTACCGAACCGCAAACGGCCACAGAAAATGGGGAGCAGCCGCATGGATCATGGACGTACGAGCGACGTCCATGATCATGCCGATGCGGCGCTCAGCAATCCCATTCTGCTGCGGAGAGTCCGGAAGCGTGAAGGTCTGGCGGATGCCTCGTGCACGACAGAAGGCCCGCAGAAGGTCAGAGGAGAACTCTCCGCCTCTGTCGGAGTGCAGACGCCGAACAGGAAAGTCCGAGCCGAAACTCTCCTGGAGCTGGAGACGAGCTGCGCGGATCCAGGCGATCAACACCTCAGTGACGTCACCCTTGCTGCGCAAGGGGAAGACTGCGGTGTAACGCGAGTAGTCGTCAACCACCAGCAGGAAGTAACGCTCGTGACCCTGTCCACGGACGCGGGCTGGGCCCCACACGTCCATGTGAAGCGTCTGCAGCGGAGCCTCTGTCGGAGGAAACTCGGAGGAGTGAGGGGCAGCGCGCTGCCGCCCCTCGACGCAGGGAACGCAGGTGGGGGCAGGCCCCGGAGGAAGAGGAGGGAGGGACCGGGGGAGGCCAGAGACAAGAAGACGGGAAGCCATGCCTCGAAGACGAGGCAGGGAGGGGTGACCAAGGCGGTGGTGCCAAAGGAGAGTCCGGTGGGACAGGAGACGACACGAGCAGGGGGCAGACTCAGGACCAGACCTGGACGCCGCAGCAAACACCTGACCCGACGCTGCTACCTGAGCAGACTCAGTGACTGGAGAAGACTCAGTAGTCAGTGTGTACAGGCTCGACCCCGGCCGACGGGTAAACGTGGCCAAGTGTCGGCCTGTGTCCGCACACGTGCAGTGGGTCACCCGCTGACGCGCAGGGGTGAACTGGTCAACTCCTGCATCCTGTAGGTCAGCACCCGCCACCAAGTTCGTAGAGAACGAGGGGAGGTAAAGACCCGACAGGGAGCCAGACGGGACCGCTGGACACGGTAGGACAGTGGAGTAGTGGGCAAGGACAGGACCCCCAGAGGGGTCTGCCAGGGAGACTGCAACAGGCCGACTGAGCGGCGTGAGAGTGGTGCAGTCTCGAAAGAAGGAGCGGGAAGCACCCGAGTCAAGGGTGAAGGTGTGGGTGTCCGGTGACGACGCAGCACCTGAGAGCGCAGACTCACCGGCACCTGGGGCGGCAGACGCACTGGCACCTAGAGCAGCAGCCTCACCAGCACCCGGGGTAGCAGCCGCACTAGCACCTAGAGCGGCAGCCTCACTCACAGGACGCGGCGGCTGCACCTGTCCATCACCAGAAGCTCCCGACCGACCCACTCCAGAGCGACTACCACTACGGCCACCCCGACAGCCCCAACTGGCGTACCACTCACGAAGCTGCTGGGGCGAAAGAGAACACGGCAGCTGCACCTGTCCACTACCAGAAGCTCCCGACCGACCCACTCCAGAGCGACTACCACTACGGCCACCCCGACAGCCCCAACTAGCGTACCACTCACGAAGCTGCTGGGGCGTGAGGGACTCACGCGCACGGCCCTGGAGCTGCATCTGGCCTCGCCAGGAGCAGCAGTAGCAGCAGTAGCGGCAGTAACAGCAGTAACAGCAGGAGCAGTAGCAGTGGGAGTAGAAAAGGCAGTAGCAGTAGTAGCAGTGCTGGCAGGGCAATGCTCACCAGTGGTCGGCGCGGCAGGCGCAAGACGGTGGCGACCGCGGGGCCGCTACAACTGCAGGGCGGGGCCGGGCCGCAGCAGGGAGCTCCGCGGCAGCTGCTGCAGGGCGAGGCCGGGCCGCGACGGCAGCTGCTCCAGGTGCCTGGGGCGGCTGCTGCAGGGTCAGGCTGCTCCAGGGGCGGCTGCTGCAGGTGCGGGCTGCTCCAGGGGCGGCTGCTGCAGTGGCGGGCGGCTCCAGGGGCGGCTGCTGCAGTGGCGGGCGGCTCCAGGGGCGGCTGCTGCAGTGGCGGGCGGCTCCAGGGGCTGCTGCTGCAGTGGCGGGCGGCTCCAGGGGCTGCTGCTGCAGTGGCGGCGGCTCCAGGGGCTGCTGCTGCAGTGGCGGGCGGCTCCAGGGGCGGCTGCTGTAGTGGCGGGCGGCTCCAGGGGCGGCTCCACGGGCAGGTGGCGACGCCGCGGGCAGGGCGACGCGGCGGGCAGGTGGCGACGCGGCGGGCAAGGCGACGCTGCGGGCAGGTGGCGACGCTGCGGGCAGGCGACGACGCCGCGGGCAGGCGACGACGCCGCGGGCAGGCGACGACGCCGCGGGCAGGGGCTGCGTCGCGGGCAGGCGACGACTCCGCGGTCAGACGACGACGCTGCGGGCAGGCAATGACGCCGTGGGCAGGCGACGACGCCGCGGGCAGGGGCTGCGTCGCGGGCAGGCGACGACGCCGCGGGCAGGCGACGACGACGCCGCGGACAGGGCGACGCGGTGGGCGGCGAGAGCCTGCAGAGGCGGCGCGCGGTCGGGCAGAGGCTGCGCGCGGTCGGGCAGAGGCTGCGCGCGGGCCTGACGGGTCTGCAGGGGCGGCTCTCGGGCGTGACGGGCCTGCAGAGGCGGCTCGGGGGGGGCCTGACGGGTCTGCAGAGGCGGCTCGGGGGCCTGACGGACCTGCAGGGGCGGCTCGAGGGCGCACGAGGGCGCACGAGGGCGTACGAGGGCGTACGAGGGCGCACGAAGGCGCACGAGGACGTACGAGGGCGCACGAGGGCGCACGAGGGCGCACGAAGGCGCACTAGCAGAGAAAGGCGCACGAGGGCGCACGTAGGGTAGGGCGCACGAGGGCGCTTCTAGCGGAATAGTGGGCCCATTGTAGAAAGCGGTCCTAGGTAGCAACCTAGGCTCTGATACCATGTCAAGATAGTAAGCACGATGAGGAGCCATAGCTAGGAGAACCCTAGCTAGGCAAGAGAAAGTTTAGGCAAAAGAAGGGGCTTTCACTAGCAGCAATGAGGATACATATAGCAAACCCTAGATGGGTTGTACTCGCTATAGAGCACCCCACTACAGGCTAGAGAATAACATTCTGACACACCCCCATAGCCAAAGTGGGGTGTAATCAGTACAATGAGCAAGCAGGTATAGAGCAGGTGCACAAGGGCCAGCAAAGCTAGAGGCATTCACAAAGGGCAAGTGAGGAGGAGGAGGCGAGACTGTAGGAGGAGAGGAGACAAGAGGCGACGGCTGAAGCTGCAGACACACAGGCAACAGGAGTCATACTGGCACAGTGGCTACCGGAACAGCGCCCCGGACTACAGGAGTAACTGGCTCCGCGGCTAAGTGCGGCAGACGAGCAACGGACCCACGGGCGACTGGCGCAGCTGGCTACGACTGGGCTACCGGAACAGCGCCCCGGACTACAGGTGCTGCTGACGACAAGACGGCAGCCTCCGCTCAACCTCCCCCGACCGTCCCACCCCCTTTTCACACACCCCCTGTTCAAACCCTAGCTCCACTCCCACGTCACTCCTCTAGCACCACTCCTTCAGCTCCCACACACCCACCCCCCTCAGCGGCAGCTGCAGCAGCGGGAGACGGAGGAGGAGGAGGAGCAGGGGACGGAGCACACAGCCAGCACCCCCATAGGCGCCACCCCCACACTCGCCACCCCCAAACCCTAACAGAGGCAGAATGGGGGGGGGGAAGGGGCGATTCGGGGGCGATTCGGGGGAGGGCGCGCGGCTCCCCAGGGCGACGCGACGGGGCAGCGGGCGGGGCGCGCGCGGCTTCCCAGGGCGCCGCGACGGGGCAGCGGGGGGTCGCGCGCGGCTCCCCAGGGCGCCGCGACGTGGCTGCGGGGTCGTGCGCGGCTCCCCAGAGCGCCGCGACGAGGCAGCGGGGCCGCGCATGGCCCCCCAGGCCGCCGCGACGAGTGGGGGGGGCCGCGCACGGCTCCCCAGGGCGCCGCGACGGGGCAGCAGGCGTCGCGCGCGCGTGCCAGGGCGCCGCGACGGGGCAGCAGGGGCGACGGGGGGGTCTGCTGCAGGCGACGGGCGAGCTGCAGCAGGCGACGGGAGGGAAACGACGGGGGGAAACCGCCGCGCGCCCCGGGGCGCACGGCGGGCAGGAAACCGCCGCGCGCTCCGTGCGCACGGCGAGCAGAAAACCGCCGCACGCACGAGCGCGTGGCGGGAAGAAAAATCCGTCGCGCGCCACGGGGCGCGCGACACAGAGAACAGCAGCGGAAGCTATTAGGTGGGCCCACAGGCCAGGAGCGTGACCGCTCTGATACCATGTTAGACTCTTAGAATAGAACGAGAATGATTGCATTGAGCAGCATGAGGAGTACAAGTACCAAACCCTAGAATGTTGTACCCCATATGAGCTACCCCACTACAGCCTACACATACTATGGTGCATGAGTTTGACACGGATGTCCTGATGTCTTGCAGATGTGACAAAACGGAGGTACGGGCTTTGGTTGTTGTCGGTTGTTGTTGTTGCCGTAGCGTCGCTGTGTGTGGAAGGCGAATTCCGGTACTGACGTTTTTCTCTTGTGTCGTTCTTCTTGCAGGTCCATATCTTGTTGCTCGGCATGAATTTCAGCGCAGAGTGCTGCTTCGGAGATTCTTCCGTGGGCTCGGAGAATGGCTTTTGTGGCGCGCCATTGAGGGCCAAGTCCGCCGATGATGACTGTCACGAAGGCGTCTTCTGATATTGATCCTCCGCATCGAAGGAGTTTGTCGCGCAGTTCGCGACAGCGACTGATATACGCCATCCCCTTTTCCCCTGGTTTCATTTCGACTGTTGTCAGTTGTGCCATCAACCGACTCTGATTTACACTATCTGTTGCTTGATACAGGCTCTTCAAGTGGTTGTATGCGAGCTCGGCGGAGTTGCCGTATCCCCGGTAAGACCGTATGTTCTGCTGCTGAGTCGGTGTGATGTTCCTCATATAGGAGGATTGTGTACGCCATCATTGACTGATAGGTGTACTGCTGCTTCTCATACTGTGTGCCGTTTGTTGGGTATGGCAGGGTTTTGTCGAAGAAGCCGAGAATCGGCGCGCCTTCCATCATCAATTCGAACTCGAACGACCAGGTAAAGAAGTCCTTTCCGTCGAAAGGTCTCGAAGTCTGTAGTTTTAGAACGTGTGCGAACTGCGACTGAACTTGTAACGCGTCCAGTGGTTTCTCTTGTCCAGGTGAAGGCTGCGGGTGCGGCATGAAGCTGATGGACCCGCGCTCGTACGGAGCAAAGGTAGGCTGTTGCTGTTGATTTCCGCGCGCGTATGATGAGCCATCGAGACTCATCGGTGTGGCGTTGTTGTTGTTGCTGTTGTTTGATTGCGCAGGTCCCGCTTGCTGGTGCTGCTCGTAGAAGGACATAAAGGAGAAAAATTTCTCCATCATACTTGGGTCGAAGCCTGAAGCTTGGTTCGCGGGAGTTTCGGTAGACCCCGCTGCTGGTCTTGTTGCCGGGTTCTCCTCCGTTTGCAGGCCAGAGGCAGGCGGTGGTGTAGGGGTAGTGCCGGGAGAACCATTAGAGGAACTCCTTTCCTTCTGGGTTGCCATGTTTTCTGATGTTGTAGGTGACTTGATAGTAGTTGAATTCCCCCTGTTAGCTCTCATACCATGTTGGGCTGAGAAAAGCCCTTAGAGGATCTTTGCAGGGGTGAACTCTGGGTAGGAACGATGTAATAGCGGAAGCGTTTAATGATGAAATTGTGAACCACCTTGCGCTAGTGTGTGAGGGCAAAGTAAGTTGATTAAAGCAAAGAGATACAAGATTATATAAGAGTACAAGGAATATGAAAGGATACAGCTATAACTGTTTTATTGTTGCTGTTGCGGTTCGATACAGTGACGACTCGGGCAACTGCTCTGTAACGAGTCAGTTGTGTGTCCTTGCTGTCGCACTGTACTTGTCAGGTCAAAGGTCGCTGACCTTTGACTTTCGCGTAACCTCCAGCGGTTGCTTCAACCTCCGAGGGTTGACTCGCCGGTGCTTCGATATGCTTTGCTTCGCTTGTGACTTGGTGTTTCGCCACGACAGAAGCGCTTTAAATCAATTGTTTCCAACAATGATCCACCCTGAGCTTTGTTTCTTGGACTGGTCTTGTGACCGTACTCTTTTGGTTCTGCTAGACACCCCTCACTTAGGCTATAGGGGTGTGTCAAATGTTGTAGCCTATAGTGAGGATTGTCTTAGGGGGTACAAAACTTAGGGTTAGCTATATGTACCTCAACCAACATCAATGCATCATTCATTCCTCATTCTGACATGGTACTTGCACAAAAACGTTGGACATTTAACAGTTGTGAATGCTTCAAGGCTAATGCTAAATGCATCGATGTCGCAACAGAGGTTGATATGGTGCGGAAGGGGCGAGCAAATCTGCCCCACCGACGATCACAACCCTAGTTGCATACACGAGGCAATCAACACCAAACCCGCAAACAAACACAAAGGCATACTACCGCTATTGAACATGTAATGCAAGCGTAACGAATGAGTTCAGCCATGTATAAATCACCGTTAACCTGTCCCACATTCCCCTCCCTCCCTCCCTTGTCTCCCATCCCCCCCCTCCCTTCCAATATCCCCTATTCCTCCCGTATCTGATTGCCCTCTCTCAACCCCTCCCCTTTCTCCACAAGAAAAACCAAATAGTGCAGCTTGAACTCCCTGCACAAGAAAGCACAAACAACGCATGCAACTCACATTCCCTGGACAAGAAAGCAAAAACAGATAATGCAGCTGACACTCCCTGCACAAACAAAAACAAAAGAGAATACAACTTGCATGAGCTGCACAGCACAGGAAACAAATCATAGGAATGCAGCCCACCCGAGCACAAGAAACGAGGTAAGAGTTATAACAATACGCTGATGAAGAATGAAGTACAAAAAATACAGATGAGGGACGAAAACATTCAAATTTTACATCTCACGAAGGTGATTCGGTATAAGATATCGTGTCGTCACACATACCATGACAGCATGCACGCAGTACCTCGCAGCCACCCTCGCAGCCACCCTCGCCTTCACCCTGACACTCATCCTCGCACCTCACTCTCGCACTCACTTTCCAACTCACTCACGCACACACTATCGCTCCCAACTTTTGCTAGATACGCTCACAGAAACACACACTCCCTGCACTTAAACACTCACTCAAAAAAGCGCGCATGCACTAGCACGCACACTCGCACGCACCCTTGCACGCACCCTCGCACTCACCCTCAAACTCATTTTTGCACTCATGTTCGCACGTACCCTCGCTCTCACCCTCGCACTTACCATTGCACTCACACCCGCACCCTCGCACTCACCCTTGCACTCACTCTTGCACACTCACTTGCACTCGCACTCATACTCACACTCACTCTCACTCTAACACTTGCTCTTGCACTGACCCTTGCAGTCACCTTCGCATTCACTCTCGCACTCACGCTCGCACTTCCTCTCGCATTCACCCTCGTACACACACTCGCATGCACCCTCAAGTGCATGCGTGCACTCACTCGCACTCACACCCGCACTCATTCTCTCACACTCTCTCGCACTCACGCTCGCAACCACTCACGAACACACGAGTACTTTTAACCGTTCTGAGACACACTCACAGAAAAACACACATAAACCCTCACACTCACCTTCAGACTCGCGCTCGCGCTTACCCTTGCACTCACTCGAACACACACACGCACACACAGCCGCACGCACACTCGAACTCAACTCGCACACACACCCACACTCGCACCTACAGCCATGCCCACACTCACGCTCGCACTCCTTCTCGCAGCCCTACTCGCCCTCTATCTCCCACTTTCTCTTGCACATACTCGTACTCACCCTCGCACTCACTCTTACACTCACACCGTGATTACCCTTGCACTCAACATTGCAGCCACCAACTCACTCACTCAGCCTCACACTCTCGCACTCACTCTTCACTCACACAAATATACTCTCAACTCTTCTTTGACACTCACAAAAACACACACACCCTTGCATATGTCCTCGCACTCACCCTCACACACACTCGAACGCACCCTCGTGTTCCTTTGCACTCAACCTCGCACACACACACACACTCACGCGCACACTCACCCTCAAACTCGCCCTCGCACTCACACTTGCACTCACTCTCAAACTTGCTTTCTCACTCACCTTCTCACCACTCTCGCACTCACTCATGCGCTTGCTCTCTAATTCAACCTCGCCCTCGCCCTTCCGCCCACAACTGCACTCACCCTCGAGTGCATGCGCGCATCTCACTCTCGCATTCACACCCACACAAGCACCTAGATTCACACCCGCACTCACCCTCTCGCACACTCTCGACTCACTCTTGCAACCACTCACACACACTCACGCCCTAAGCACAAGCGCACCAGTGCAGAGCCCTAATCGAAAGCGACATAAGCGCAAGCGGATTAGGCGCAAGCGTCCACGGCACCCACGCCAACGGCGCAAGCGCGCACACACTCTCTCTCCCGCCTCTCTCTCCCACACGCGCTTCGTGCTCCCTCCAGCTCTTCCTTCTCTCTCACCATACGCTCTCTCACGCGCACTCCCTGTGTGCTCGCTCCTGTGCGAACGCTCTCCCTCGCGCTCCCTCTCTCCCCCTCTTCAATTGGTAGTGCAACGCAAGACGAGGCAAGTCTAAACGCAGAAACTACAAACAAGGTAGGAAACAATGGAATCTCAAAGGGGTGGGAGGAATAAACGCACCTGCTAATGACGGTGCCTCGAAGACCAACCCGCGCTAGCGCACCAGCTCTCGTTCGCGCACCATCCTTATCCATGCTCTCAAACCTCCCCACGGCGGGACGGGAGGGAGTGGCGCGGCGGGGATGAGGGCGAGGAGCGGCGGAATGGAAGGGAGAGACGGCGGCAGGATGGGAGGGAGTGGCGACGGCGGGATGAGAGAGAGTGGCGAAGCAGGATGGGAGGGAGAGACGGCGGCGGGATGAGAGGGAGAGGCGGTGGCGGGATGGGAGGGAGTGGCGACGGGGGGATGGGAGGGAGAGACGGCGGCGGGATGGGAGGGAGAGACGGCGGTGGGATGGGAGGGAGAGACGGCGGCGGGATGGGAGGGTGAGACGGCGGCGGGAGGGTAGGGAGTGGCGACGGCGGGGTAGGTGAGAGAGGCAAAGGCGGGGTGGGAGGGGACGACGGCGGGATGGGAGGGAGCGGAGGCGACGGGATGGGAGGGAGCGGAGGCGACGGGATGGGAAGGAGCGGAGGCGACGGGATGGGGAGGGAGGCGACGATGGGGAGGGCGAGGCGACGGCGGAGGGAGAGGCGACGGCGGAGGGAGAGGCGACGGCGGGGTGGGAGGGAGCGGCGACGGCGGGAGGAGGGAGCGGCGACGGCGGGTAGGAAGGAGGGGCGAGGGCGGGTGGGAGGCGAGGGTGGGTGGGTGGGAGGGAGAGAGGACGGCACGGTGGGAAAGAAAGGATGGTGGGGTGGAGGTGGATGCTATGACGAGGTGGGTGGGTGGGAGGGAGAGGCAACAGGCGGGTGGGATTTCACATGAAGACACACGCACATTCACGTGACACACTGACTGGGCTGAAAACAACTCATTAAAAAAAGTGCAATGGTCCAATACAAAGTATCATATTTGTTCACTACATTAAAAAAAACGATCAATGTGTCTCAATGTTTAAAAATCATAAACATCCAGATTGAAACGAATACATTGCACCATCAAGAAGCACTTGCAGTATTCTTTCATACGTTAGACCTAAATTTGGTGCTAAATAAGAAAACAAAACTGCACTTCCTTTTTTTTTTGTCAATTAGGAATGTAACATCTACGCAACCCGTCCGACGTTACAGATCGAGGCGAAATCGTAGCTCAGTTGCTGAATGACTGGATGCTACAATGGAAATTTCAGGTTACTTGAGAGATGTTGTGATGGCGATTGGTAATTGGGTAAGAGTATACTTTTGTCAGATTCATTCTCGACACATGGCAGGGCAACCCGTTCCACGCTGGAAGGACTGCCATTCGCCATTGTGCCACCTATATCAGAAGTCTAGGCAGGAATGGATAAACTATGAGGAAGGTGGGTACAAATAGAAACCCTAACATTGGGCTGTACCCCATATGGGCTACCCCATTACAGCCTACAGACTATACTACAGCATACATATATATATAGTTTGACACACCCCCATAGGCAAAATGGGGGAGAACAAGGGGTCACAAGACCAGTCAAGAAAAACAAAGCAAGCTCAGGGTGGATCACAACGTCACCACACACACTGAGCACAAGCAAAGGGCCACAAGGCCAGTCCACATGCAGAGGTATATATGCAACAGGAACAGCACAGTGATCACTACCTAGCAAGAGCAAGCATGCAGGTATATGTATATAGATCACAGTACAAGCAAAGCCTACAGCAAGTGTGGGAACATAGGTACAAGGCCTAACAAAGTACAGAAGCGCTGATGATCACCAGACGGAAGTGCCTTGGTGAGTATATCTGCAGTGTTGGCCCGAATGGCCACGTGAGCAAGACGAAGCTGACCTCGCTGCTGCAACTCTCGAGCCAAGAAGTAACGCAGAGCGATGTGCTTCGTTCTGTGCTCCTCACACAAGGCAATGGCCGCCTTGTTGTCAACGTACAGAACTAGAGGAGAACGAGGCCGCTCTCCCAAGTCAGTCAGCAGGTAGGTGAGCCAGCGTAACTCCTGTGCAGCCATGGCTGTGGCGTAGATCTCAGCCTCACAACTGGAGCTGAGAACAGAAGACGGGCGTGTAGACCGCCAAGAAACAGAGCCAGAGCCAAGGCTGAAGGTGTAACACTGAGACGACCGCTGCGTAGCCTGGTCGTCAACCCAAGACGCGTCAGAGTGTCCAGTGAGGACAACGTCACCCCGTCCTCCAAGCACGAGCCCCATGCCCGATGTACTGCACAGGTAGCGCAGTACCCTCTTAGCAGCATCCATGTGCACCTTTCGGTGCCTACCAGGAGCCACGTAGCGAGCCAGAAGGCCAAGAGGGTACGCAACGGCAGGTCGAGTGCAGGTCATCACGTACATGAGGCAGCCCACTAGCTCTGGGTAAGGACCACTCGGCTCTACGGACTCGTCCGAAGGTGGAGCTGAGAGCGAGTGACCTATAGCCAGAGGAGTGGACTGTGGGGAGGACCAGGTGAAGCCGAAGCGCTGAAGGACCTGCTGCACCATGTGTGACTGAGTCAGTGTGATGGTGCGGCGTGCTCTGTCCCGGGTGATCTGCAAGCCAAGGTAGCTGCGCAGCTCACCCAGGTCTGTGCACGTGTGTCTCTTCTGCAGCTCCGACTTCACCAGGGCGAGAGCCTCAGTGTCAGCAGTGGCAAAGACCAAGTCGTCGACATACACGAGGATGTAGAACGGCGGCAGCGAAGTGTCGGTGCGCAGAAACAGCGACGGGTCAGCAGTCGAAGGAGCAAACCCAAGAGCCGCAAGTGTCGTCCTCAGTGTGTCGTGCCACTCACGAGACCGTAGAATGGCCACCGAAGGGTCCACTGGATACCAGGAGGGAACGACCCAGTGAAGCCAGGTGGGCGGCGCAGCCAGATCTCCTCGTGCAGGCTGCCCTGTAAGAAGGCTGTGCTGAAGTCAAGAGAGTGAAGCTCGTAGTCACGCTGAGCGGCAACGTGCAGCAGCACCCGAAGAGTGGTCATCTTCGGGGTGGGGGAGAAGGTCTGGAAGAAGTCAACTCCCTCTCGCTGACTAAAGCCTCGAGCAACGTAGCGAGCCTTGAAGACAGGCGGAGAACCCGGCTGCCGTTTCACCCTGAAAATCCACATGCCATCGACGATGTTCGCCCCGGGAGGGGGAACCTCATCGACGTAAGTGCCTGTGGACTTCCAGGATGCCATCTCTACGTCCATGGCTGCCTGCCACTGAGAGGAGTACTCACCCGCAATCGCCTCAGCGTAAGAGCGCGGGGTCGGGATGTCTACAGCATCCGGGTCTCCCTCAGGTGCAAGCAGCATGGCCACGAGATGAGGCGCAGCGGCTGCAAGACACTCAAGGTCCTCGTGTCTGTCCTCAAGGACGTCCGTGCCAAGAGCACACTCACCCCCGACGGATGGAGGACAGACAGACTCAGACTCAGCAACAAGGCTAGCAGCGTAGTCTAGATGACAGGCAGCAGCAAAGTCAACAAGCTCAGCGACTAAGGCAGACACAACAGCAGACTCAAACGACGGGTCAGTGATAACAGTGGCTAGCAGACGCGTGACAGTAGGGTGCTCAGCACGAAATCGGTCAGACTCAGGGTCCGGAACGTCAGGCAAAGAAGACGCAGGAGGAGACGGCAGAGGAACACGCTGTGGAACAGAGGAAGGACGAAGTGCCATAATGTGCGTGCCAGGGACAGGAGGAGGACGCTCACGACTAACACGACCAGTGCGACCAGTGCGACCAGTGCGAACAGGCGAGACAGGACGGGACGCAGGCTCGCGACGCTCAGTAAGACCTCCTGTCTGCTCAGTGTAAGGAGAGGGAGCAGGCAGGGGGGAGCCTGGCTGTAACGGTAGGCCAGTGGAAGACGGCAGGCTAAGAACCTGGCGAAGCACTGTGTCAGGAGGCGGCAGAGACGACGGTGACGGCGGAGAGAAGAACAGTCGCTGCGCAGCAGTGCCACCAGCACAAGGAGCTCCAGTGCCTCCAGCAGCTCCAGAACCTCCAACAGCTCCAGACCCTCCAGCTCCTCGAGCGCCAGCACCACAAGCAGTCGCAGAACCTCCAGCGCCAGCACCGCCAGTACCAGCGTCACCAGCAGCAGCACCCCCAGAACCGGCAACTCCAGTCCCAGTGTCTCCAGCAGCAGCACCCCCAGAACCGGCACCTCCAGTCCCAGGGTCTCCAGCAGTAGCACCCCCAGACGCAGCACCTCCAGCCCCAGCAGCTCTAGTACCTCCAGTTTGAGCACCTCCAGGTCTAGCGGCTCCAGCACCTCCAGCAGACAAAGTACCCGCAGTACTCCCAGCTCCAGTGTCAGCAGCTCCAACAGCACCTCCTGCGGCAGGGTCAGCAGTACCACCAGCTCCAGCGTCCTCAGGCCCAGCGGCTCCAGCGTCGTCGGCACCTCTCGCACCAGCCCCAGTACCCTCTGAACCGGCACCCCCAGCTCCAGGGACGTCAGCAGAAGCGCCTCCAACGGCACAGCCCTGAGCTCCAGCAGCGCGACCCTAACGGCGAGCGTACCACTCGTGCAGCTGCTGTGGGGAGAGAGGCGCACGCGGACGAAGGCGGCCACTCCAAGGAGACCGCGCACAAGCAGTCTCAGTACCCTCAGGCGCCGCACCCCCAGACTCAGCACCCCCAGGCTCCTCACGCTCAGGCTCAGCACCCCCAGACTCAGCACCCCCAGACGCAGCACCCCCAGGCGCAGTACCTCCAGTCTCCTCACGCTCAGGCTCAGCACCTCCAGGCTCAGCACCCCTAGGCTCCGCACGCTCAGGCTCAGCACCCCCAGACGCAGCACCCCCAGGCTCAGCACCTCCAGACGCAGCACCCCGAGCAGGACCACCCCCAGCAGGACCTGAGTCACCAGTGACCTCAACAGGCTCAGGCACAGGAGGGTCTACCTGAGAGACACCTGAAGGAGCAGGACCTGGCACGGGGAGGGGGTCTACCTGGGAAGGACCTGGAGCGAGAAAGAGCGGAGGGGGGGGGCGAGCGGCAGTGCGGTAGGGAAAGAGACGGTAAAAGGGGACCGACTCATCGAAGGTGACGTCCTGAGACGCAAAGACACGGCGCGAAGCGGGGTCGTAAAACTGCCAGCCAGGCGCGTCAGAAGGAAAACCAAGGAAGACACAGGGAATGGTGCGAGCTTGTCCGCGGTGGTATTGCGGACAAAGGCACGAGCACCCCAGACCCGGAAACGCGACGCATCGCCAACCTCCCCCGTCCACAGCAGTGTGGGCGAGGTCTCCGGCAAGGAGACACGGGGCCAGAGGTTGAGCTGATGCGCGGCGTACCGGACCGCAAACGGCCACAGAAAATGGGGGGTAGCCGCATGGATCATGGAGGTACGAGCGACCTCCATGACTAAGCCAATGCGGCGCTCAGCAATCCCATTCTGCTGCGGAGAGGCCGGAAGCATGAACGACTGGCGGATGTCGTGCTCCTCACAGAAATCTCGCAAGAGGTCGGAGGTGAACTCACCACCTCTGTCAGAGTGCAGACGCAGGACAGGAAAGTCCGACTGGAACTACTCACGGAGCTGGAGACGAACAGCGCGGATCCAGGGGATCAGAACATCAGGGACCTGACCCTTGCTGCGCAAGGGAAAGACCGTGGTGTAACGCGTGTAGTTGTCGACGACCAACAGGAAGTACCGCTCGCGGCCTTGCCCCTGGACGCGGGCTGGGCCCCACACGTCCAGGTGGATAGTCTGGAGTGGAGCCTCTGTGGGAGGGAACGAGGAGTGAGGAGCGGCGCGCTGCCGCCTCTCGACGCAAGGAATGCAGAGCGGGGCAGGCGAGGGAGGGAGGGCAGGCAGAGACCTGGGAAGGCCAGAGACCAGTAGGCGAGAGTGCATGCCACGAAGGCGGGGTAGAGAGGGGTGACCAAGGCGGTGGTGCCATAGGAGAGTGTCGTGCGACAGGCGGCGACACTCACACTGGGTAGCTACCTGAGCAGACGCGTACAGCTGGGGAGACAAAGGGGTGTAGCGCGACACGGTGGTGAGGGTGTACAGACTGGACCCAAGCTGGCAAGTGAACGTGGCCAGGTGGCGGCCAGTCTTGGAGCACGTGAGGATCGCCACACGCTGTCCTCCAGGAGTCCAGGTGTCAACCCAATGATCCTGAAGGACGGCGTTGCTCACCAGGTTCGTAGAGAACGAGGGGATGTGGAGACCTGACAGCTCACCAGACGGGACCGCCGGGCACGGAAGCACAGTCGTGGCTCGTGCAAGCACTGGGCCCCCAGAGGGGTCAGCCAGTGAGACAGGGACAGGTGCAGGGAGGGGAGTGACTGTGGTGCTGTCGCGAAAGAAACAGCGGGAAGCACCTGAGTCAAGCATGAAGGTGTGCAAAGCCTCAGCAGGCGCAGTACCAGAGAGAGCAGACTCATTAGCACCTAGGGCTGCAGTCTCTATACCTGGGTCAGGTGGGACACCTTCACACGTAGCAGTCACCCTTAGCACTAACAGTCAATGCATACATGGCAGCAAGAATTGCATCATAGTCAAGATCAAAGATAGGAACATCACGCCTAAGCAGGTCTGCCCAGTTGGGGAACTCAGTAGCATCAGGAAACTTGGCGCGCCAGGCGTCGCTAAGCCTAGCGAAACAACGGTACTCACTGTGAAGACCGTTGCATGGGCGACCAACGCGAGGACCGATGCGAATGACATAGGGGCAGCAATCAGGACCCCCAGACGCCCCACGCTGAGCGTACCAGTCATGAAGCTGCTGAGACGTGGGGGTCTAGCGCCGACGCTGTTGCTGCTGTGGCTGCTACTGCTGCTGCTGCTGCTGCTGCTGCTGCCCCTGGCCACCACTGGAGCTCCCCTTCTGGCCGGCCGCACTCCAGCCCCCACCTCCGCCACCACTACCGCTGCCTCCTCCCCCATTACCGCCGCTGCCTCCTCCACCGCTCCCGGTCCCACTGCCGCCCCACCCACCTCCTCCACCCCCACGACCACCCCCACCACCTCCACCACCCCCGCCGCCTCCACCACCGCTCCCTCCACCGCCACCTCCACCACCCCTGCCACCCTTGCCGCCCCTGGTGCCGCTGCGCTTCCCACTAGGAGCGGAAGCAGCTGCGACCTTCTCAGCACCGAGGAGGTCGGCGGCAACAGCAGAAGAGGCGTAGGAGGGGGCAAGAGGGGAGGGGGAGCACCCCTCAAAGAGGGGAGTGCGAGGAGTGCCACGAGCAGCACCTATAGCCAGGATGTTCTTTTCTGCTGCTAGGAGCTGCTGCTCGAAGTCGGCTAGAGTGAGAGTGGTAGGGTCTTTGGCGAGGAAGTGGTCCCTGACTGAACTGAGAGTGTCAGGGAGGCGGGTGACGAGGATGTAGAGGGTAAAGTACAACGGGGGGGGGTTCTTGGCAAGGAAGTCGTCTGTAAGGGCGGCACGAAAGCGAGCGTCACTAGCGCGGAGGTGAGAGATAAGGTCCTCAGCGGTGGCAAACGAGGACAGGTCTGGGAACAGGTAGGGCAGGATGAGACGACCTACGGCTGCAGTGGCTGGGGACGAATAGCGCGCAACTACAGCGTCATACAGTGCCTTAGCAGTCTTGTGCTGGCTAAAATGCGCGCGCTCAGTGATCGGCAGATGGTTGCGAATAGCGAGGCGCGCAGCAGCATCGCGAGTCTGCCACTGTGAGCGGTCAAGAGCGGGAGCAGTGTCAGCAGGAGCAACGGCAGTGCCAGACGCGTGATCGAACAGTGAAACGCCGTCTTTTGCATCAGTCATAAGAAACAGTTGCAGGTCGTCGAGCCAAGTGGCAAACTCAATCGGGCGACCGTCAGGCTCAAACGCGAGAACATTAAGCGTCGCCATAATCGCAGCGCAGGCGAAGGCAGCAGGCAAAGGCAGTAGGCGAAGGCAGTAGGCAGAGGCAGCAGGCATAGGCAGCAGGCACAGGCAGCAGGCAAAGGCAGCAGGCACAGGCAGCAGGCAAAGGCAGCAGGCACAGGCAGCAGGCAAGGGCGGCGCGCAAAGCAGCCGCAAGCTGCGCGTGGGCTAACTGGGCGATGCACTAGCAGCGCAGGCAGCGCGCAGAGCAGCAGCGGGCCGTGCGCAGGCTGCGGAGGCGTGGCGCGGGCAGGTAGGGCGGCGCGCGGGGCTGCAGCGGGCCGCGCGCGGGCTGCCACGGCGCGGCGCGGGCTGCGTAGGCGGCGCGCGGGGCTGCAGCGGGCCGCGCGCGGGCTGCTGTGGCTCGGCGCGGGCTGCGCAAGCGGCGCGCGGGGCAGCAGCGGGCCGCGCGTGAGCTGCCGAGGCGTGGCGCAAGCAGCTAGGGCGACGCACGGGGCAGCAGCGAGCCGCGCGTGGGCTACCGAGGCGCGACGCGAGCAGCGAGGGCGACGCGCGGGGCAAAAGCGGGCAGCGCGCGGGAATTAGGTCTGCGCGCGCGAAGCAGCAGCAGACAGCTCAGACTGCAGATAGCAGGCAGCAGGCAGACGGCGCGCGCAGCGCAGCACGTCACAGGCACAGTCACAGTCACAGTCGTGGGGTAGCGGTAGGTGGGCCCGAAAAAAAAGACGGTCCTACGGACCTACTGCTCTGAAACCATGTCAGAAGTCTAGGCAGGAATGAATGAACTATCAGGAAGGTGGGTACAAATAGAAACCCTAACATTGGGCTGTACCCCATATGGGCTACCCCACTACATCCTACAAACTATACTACAGCATACATATATATATATATATAGTTTGACAACCTAAGCGCTACTGTTGGGTTTCCAACTTTTAGGGATGCCCTTGTGTCGCAACTATAGTGGTCGGATTCTGTACTTGTTAATACACATCCCGCTGTCGGTTTGAAAACGTGGGCTCATAAATAAAATATGCCTGATATTATTACCAGGGTTATAATAATCGTTTTGACCCATATGTCCCATTTGTAATCGATGTTAAATTACAGATACTAAGACTGCAATAACCAGTCGTAGCATTATAAACAGCAAATATTTAAAATTATAATTCCCACACTGCTTCAATTAGCCTGATATTACTAGCACGGATTGAATCCCGTTTAAACGCACATATGTCATTTACACATCGACATTACATTAATACAAATGCAAAAATTGTAGTTAGCAGCATTCCAAATGGAGAAATGTTGAATGTTATAATTCCACATCGATGAAGGAATTTCGACCTTGAAATGTTCTGACGGAAAACCATCCGCTGCTCTAATGATTTAATTGCGGGGGCTGCACAGTGAAACTGAATGTCAAAGCATACAAAAACAAAGGATAATATCTTACCAGCGCCGGTGATAATCGCAAGCTTTCAAAAGAATATGACCTGCAAGGAAAACAGGCTGCATGGAAAAACATGGGACCTAAAGGGAAAAACAGGCGACCTGGAAGAAGAAACAGACGGAGTGCAAAACGAAACAATGAAAACAAGCAGAAACTACATGAACTACCACGCAATGCAACGACAACGCTGGATGATGCTTCGAATCGGACGCGTAAGGGTCAGAAACAGCAGAGAAATAGGTAAACTAGATAGGTTGACGGGGGAAAAAAGTGAGCAATGCTCGTAAGTCCAGAGACAATAGGGGAGTTCCGTCTCACGTACAGGCTCCGCAGCGGCAAACACGCAAGGTGAGTCGATCTGCAGTGCATGGTGCTTGGTTGCGAGGCTCGACGATTCTGAAATGGGATGCAATGGGAGAGGCAGAGGGACGCAGTGAGAGACTAGCGCAGATACTGGGAGCTGAGCTTCGCAAAAGGCGCTGGACGGGCAACGATATGCGGAGTTATGAAACTTACGAGAACAAAGCACATAAAGAAGAAAAAAAAAATAACAGAGACAAATACTTTGACACGGAGACTGAAGGAATTTGGACTTACCGGTTGCAGAGACAAATGACGAACTAAGAAGAGAAGCGGATGCGGGAACAGAGGTGATGACAAACTAAGAACAGAACCGACTGCGAGGACTTCGCAAAAAAAACAAATGAAAGTGCTTTTCTCAGTAACAGCTTGTCGATCAGATATAACGAAAGCCTTGAGACACAACGCTCGCTCAAGGAAGCAAGATGACGAACAAGCAGATACAGTGCACCTCACCCACCTCGCCAGCGCAAGCCTGGCGACAAAATCGCCAACTGGCATTCCAGCGAGGCAAGTGCCAGCGTGGCATCATTTTCGGCAAGAGGTCCTCCCTCACCTCGCTTGGTGAGTGCTGTCACAGCAACGATTGGCTTCAAAAGCGCTGTCATAGCAACAATTGGCTTCAGTAGCGCTGTCACATCAACGATTGGCCTGTGATAGCAGCACTGGAACGGAGTTCGCCAACGATTGGCCAGAAAAGCATTTTGGGTGAACAGCAGCGCGCTGATGGTCAGTCACACTGGCGTGCTATGCCGCTGCAAGCTCGGTACGTATGGGGTTTGTTACAGCATGGCAGCTGGGTACCAACAGTACACATTATACAAGCCGAATGCCAAAACACCTGCAAGTCCATTTTTAATTCGACACACATTTTCAAGAGTCGATATTGATGCAAACATTCTTTCACAAATTGTAACAAATAAAGCCCATCTAGGATCACAGGCAAGAAAATGCCTACGCTTGGTGAGGTTCATAAGGTAAAATCAATATTTTTACAACATAAACTGAGTTGTAATATTCAAACCAACCTTTAACAGTATCGTATGCCGTAATTCGCACACATATATTTAATAAAAATCATGAATACGTAAGGTGAACATCTCTATGCATAAGCTAATTATTGTTGTTTCATATATGTATAACAAATAAGCTAATGTACCCACCCCTAACAGCGTGCAATTTCTATATTCATCGTTACTCGTGTGTCTGTATCTCTAACCCTTTTACCCGAAAATATTCCAAATTTGACACTATGACACTTCGTCCATCCTCAGTTCCACATCGTGTTTCTCTACCGTCTCCTCCTCAGTCCTTCCTTCCTGGCGTTGTTAACCCTGAGTCTGACCTTGCTCATGCTATTAGTCCTACTGTCACGCGTATTTTAGCTACACTTGTCTCCGACCCTACTTTTGAGTGTGCTGTTGCGTCTGCTTTAGTCACTCAGCTTATTGATTTTGTTGTTGTGTGTCGTCTCGACTACGTCGCAAGTCTTGTCACTGACTCTGGGTCCGACTGTTCTCTGTTTGTCGTGGATGAATGTGCCCTTGGCACGGACGTCCTTGAGGACGTCTAAGGTAGTTTGAGCTCGAGTGTCTTGCGGCTACTGCCCTTCATCTCGCTGCCAAGCTGCTTGCCCCTGGGGGAGACACGGATATGCTAGACATCCCGACTCCGCGCTCACATGCAGAAAAAATCACGGGCCAGTACTGTTAAACTGTATTATGCTTGTAGGCTGTAGTGGGGTAGCCAATATGGGGTACAACCCCAACTAGGGTTTCATATTTGTACCCAAACTTCTGTTAGTTGATCCATTCTTGCCTAGTGATTCTGACATGGTATTCAGAGCAGGAGGTCCCTAGGACCTACCGACCGTTTTTTAAGGGCCCACCACCGCTCGCATGCGGTTACCACGCTACCCCGTGCCCTAGCCTCGTAGCGCCCTCGTGCGCCCTCGTTAGCGCCCTCGCGCGCCCCTCGTTAGCGCCCTCGCGCGCACCCTCGTTAGCGCCCTCGCGCGCCCCTTCGTTAGCGCCCTCGCGCGCCCCTTCGTTAGCGCCCTCGCGCGCCCCTTGCTAGCGCCCTCGCGCGCCCCTCACTAGCGCCCTCGCGCGCCCCTCGCCGAGCCGCCCGCTCGCAGCCCGCCCGCCCGCTCGCTGCCCGCTTCGCGGCCCGCTCGCTACGCAGCCCGCCCGCCCGCTCGCTGCCCGCTTCGCGGCCCGCCCGCCTCGCAGCCCGCTCGCCCCGCTGCCCGCTTCGCGGCCCGCCCACTTCGCAGCCCGCCCGCCCGCTAGCTGCCCACTTCGCGGCCCGCCCGCTTCGCAGCCCGCTCGCCCCGCTGCCCGCTTCGCAGCCCGCCCGCCCGCCCGCTGCCCGCTTCGCGGCCCGCCCGCCTCGCAGCCCGCTCGCCCCGCTGCCCGCTTCGCAGCCCGCCCACTTCGCAGCCCGCCCGCCCGCTAGCTGCCCGCTTCGCGGCCCGCCCGTTTCGCTGCCCGCTCGCAGCGCCGCCCGCTCGCCCGCTACCTGCTTCGCAGCGCCGCCCGCTACCTGTGCACTGCCGCTTTCTCCTGTCCCCTCTGCTGCTGCCGCTGCTCTGCTGTGCCCTCACGCCTGAGCTATGGCCTCTATTCGCGTTCTTTCCTTCGATGCTGAGGGCCGTCCCGTGCAGTTCACTTCCTGGCTCGACGACCTGCAGTTGTATCTTATGAGCAATAGCACGGACCACATCTCCCTCTATGACTACGCGTCTGGTGCTGCCGCTGCTCCTGCTGCCACAGCCGAGCTTAGTGTCCGTTCCCACTGGCAGACTCGTGACGCAGCTGCTCGCCTAGCCATTCGCAGTCACCTCCCGCTAGCTGAGCTAGAGCATTTTGGCGACTGCAAATCCGCTAAGGCCCTGTACGACGCTGTCGTCGCTCGCTACTCCTCGCCTGCCACAGCCGAGCTTAGCCGCCTCATGCTGCCGTACCTGTTCCCCGATCTGTCCACCTTTACTACAGTCGCCGATCTTATCACCCACCTTCGCACTAGTGATGCTCGCCTGCGTGCCGCCCTTCCCACCGAGTTCTGCGCTAAGAACCCCCCTCCACTGTACTGGACACTCCACTTCATAGTCACCCGTCTCCCTGACACCCTCCGCTCAGTTCGAGACCACTTCCTTGCTCGCTGTCCCACTGAGCTCACAGTCGCCCTCCTAGAGGAGCACCTGCTCGCGGCCGAAAAGAGCATTGTAGCTGTCGGTGCTGCTCGTGGCGCTCCTCGCACCCCCATCTTTGAGGGGTGTTCTCCCTCTCCCCTCGCTCCCTCCTACGCTGCTGCTACTGCTGTTGACTTCCTTGGTGCTGAGTCTGTTGGCGCTGCTTCTACTCCTGGTGGGAGGCGCCGCACCGGCAAGGGCAAGGGGGGCAAAAGTGGTGGTGGTGGCGCTGGGGGGGGAGGAGGTGGGGGAGGTGGGGGGGGAGGCGGTGCTGGAGGGAGCGGTGGCGGGAGCGCTGGTGGGAGTGGGGTCGGTGGTGGAGGCGGGGGCGGCGGAGGAAGCAGTGGCAGTAGTGGCGGCGGCGGCGGTGGCGGCGGTGGCGGTGGTGGCGGTGGTGGCGGTGGCGGTCGGAGCGGTGGTAGTGGTGGCGGCGGAGGTCGGAGTGGAGGCACTGGCTCGGGCCAGAGCTCCCAGCAGCAGCAGCGTCCCCAGACGACCCAGCAGCTTCGTGAGTGGCTTGCTCAGCGTGGGACGTCGGGGGCCAGTGCCCGCTGTTCTTATGTCATTCGCACAGGTGACCGCAAGGGACAGACGTGTGGGAGGTTCCACACCCCGTACCGCTGCTTCTCCCGCCTTGACGACGCTTGGCGTGAGGAGATGGGTGCGGATGTTGAGCGCCCCCGCTGGGCTGAGCTCATGAGGGCTGGTGTTGATGTCTTTGCTCTTGACTATGATGCTATTATTGCTGCCATGTATGCATTGACTGTTAGTGCCGAGGGAGACTGTTACTTGTGTGTGCCGCCTGACCCAGGTATAGAGCCCGCTGCCCTGGGTACTAGTGAGTCTGCTCTCTCTGGTATGGTGCCCCCTGTACTTGCTCCCCCCAGTGCTGTCCCGGCTGGTTTCGAGTCTGCTCTCTCAGGTACAGCACCCACAGAGACTCCTCTCTCAGGTACCGCACCGGCTGAGGCCTGTCACACCTTCACCCTTGACTCAGGTGCTTCCCGTTGCTTCTTCCGTGACAGTACTGAGCTCACACCGCTTCCTGCACCTGTCCCACTCTCCTTGGCTGACCCCTCTGGGGGCCCAGTCCTTGCCCAGTCCACCACTGTCCTCCCTTGTCCGGCGGTTCCGTCTGGCTCGTTGTCGGGTTTCCACCTCCCCTCGTTCTCGACGAACCTGGTGAGCAACGCTGTCCTCCAGGATCAGTGGGTTGACACCTTTACCCCTGGCGGACAGCGTGTGGCGATCTGCACGTGCTCCAGGACCGGCCGTCACCTGGCTACGTTCACCCGTCGGCCGGGGTCGAGTCTCTACACACTGACCACTGCGTCTCCCCAGGTAGCTGCTGTCGGTCAGGTGTCTGCGTCAGGTCTGGTGGCCCACGCCTGTGAGTGTCGTTCCCTGTCGCACCAGACTCTTCTCTGGCACCACCGCCTGGGTCACCCCTCCTTGCCACGCCTTCGTGGCATGCACCGTCGCCTCCTTGTGTCCGGTCTTCCCAGGTCCCTCCCTCCCCTCCCTGCCTCGCCTGCGCCGCCTTGCCTTCCTTGCGTCGAGGGGCGGCAGCGCGCCGCTCCTCACTCCTCCTCGTTCCCCCCGACAGAGGCTCCTCTGCAGACCCTCCACCTGGACGTGTGGGGCCCAGCCCGCGTTCGTGGTCAGGGCGGTGAGCGGTACTTTTTGCTGGTTGTCGACGACTACTCGCGTTACACCACGGTCTTCCCCTTGCGCACCAAGGGTGAGGTCCCTGCTGTTCTGATCCCTTGGATCCGCACGGTTCGTCTCCAGCTCCGCCGCCGTTTCCGGACGGATCTTCCTGTCCTGCGTCTGCACTCTGACAGAGGTGGTGAGTTTTCCTCCGATCTCTTGAGGACCTTCTGTCAGGCGGAGGGCATCGAGCAGACCTTCACGCTTCCGGACTCCCCACAGCAGAATGGGGTTGCTGAGCGCCGCATTGGCCTGGTCATGGAGGTCGCTCGTACCTCCTTGGTCCACGCGGCGGCTCCCCATTTTCTGTGGCCGTTTGCTGTCCGGTACGCCGCGCATCAGCTCAACCTCTGGCCCCGTGTCTCCTTGCCGGAGACCTCGCCCACACTGCGTTGGACGGGGGAGGTTGGCGATGCGTCGCGCTTCCGGGTGTGGGGTGCTCGTGCCCTTGTCCGCGATACGTCTGCGGACAAGCTCTCCTCCCGCACGCTTCCCTGTGTCTTCCTTGGCTTTGTCCCTGACGCGCCTGGCTGGCAGTTTTACCACCCCACCTCGCGCCGGGTCTTCGCCTCTCAGGATGTCACCTTTGACGAGTCGGTCCCTTTTTACCGTCTCTTCCCCTACCGCACTGCCCCCCTCCCTCCCCCGCCGCTTTTCCTTGCTCCTGGTCCCCCTCCGGTAGACCCCCTTCCCCCTCAGGGTCCTGCTCCTTCAGGTGTCTCTCAGGTAGACCCTCCTCCCGTCGCTGAGCCTGTCGAGGTCACAGGTGACTCAGGTGCTGCTGCGGGTGGTGCTGCTGGGAGTGCTGAGCCTGGGGGTGCTGAGCCTGGGGGTGCTGGGCCTGGGGGTGCTGGGGCTGCAGGTGCTGGGACTGAGGGTGCTGGAGCTGAGGGTACGGTGCCTGAGAGTATGGAGCCTGGGGGTGCTGCGCCTGGGGGTGCTGAGCCTGCGGGTACTGAGCCTGCGGGTACTGAGCCTGGGGGTGCTGCTACTGAGCCTACGGAGCCTCGGGTTACTGCGTCTGGGGGTGCTCCGGTTCGGGGTGCTGAGCAGTCTCTCACACCGCAGCAGCTTCGCGACTGGTACGTCCGACGCTTTCGCCGTCCTAGTGGCTCGGCTGGAGTTTGGGGTGCTGGAGCTGCTCGTCCTGGGGGTGCTCGTACTGGGGGTACTGGAGCTGCCGGGACTGGCTGTTCTGGGAGCACTGTGACTGGAGCTGCTGGAGCTGGGGACTCTGGCGCTGGCGGTGCTAGCGGAGTTGGAGCTGCCGACTCTGGGGGTGGCGCTGCTGCTGGTGCTGCGGACCCACCTGGTGGAGCTGCTGCTGGTGCTGAGGAGTCGGACGGTGGAGCTGCTGCTGGAGCTGGGGACCCGGCCGGTGGAGCTGCTGCTGGTGCTGTGGACCCGGACGCTGGAGCTCCTACTGGTGCTGAGGACCCGGCCGCTGGAGTCCCGTCTGCTTCTGGAGACGCTGCGCGGCCGCGACCGTACTTCGTACCGCTCCTTCAGCAGGTTCTTGGGCAGGCTCCTCCTCCTTGTCCTCCTCCCTCCGTAGAGTGTCCTCCGCCTGTCCAGCCGCAGTCACAGTTACCGCCTGCCTCGCCTCTCCCTACTCCCTCTCCTTATACTGGTCCCACAGGAGGTCTTACAGAGCGTCGTGAGCCTGAGTCTCGTCCTGCGTCGCCTGTTCGTCCTGCTCGCACTGGTAGTCGTGTCCGTCGTGAGCGTCCTCCTCCTGTCCCAGGCACTCACTACATGACTCTGCGTCCCTCTACTGCTCCTCAGCGTGTCCCTCTACCGTCTCCTCCTGCGTCCTCTTTGCCTGCCGTTCCGGACCCTGAGTCTGACCGGTATCGCGCTGAGCACCCTACAGTCACGCGTCTCCTTGCTACTGTTGTCACTGACCCCACCTTTGAGTCCTCGGCTGCGTCTGCTCTGGTCGCTGAGTTGGTTGACTTTGCTGCTGCCTGTCGTCTAGACTACGCTGCTAGCCTTGTCGCTGAGTCTGAGTCTGCGTCTGTCTGTCCTCCGTCCGTCGGGGGTGAGTGTGCTCTTGGCACGGACGTCCTTGAGGACAGGCAGGAGGACTTTGACTCTCTTGCGGCTGCTGTACCTCATCTCGTGGCCTGGTTGCTTGCCCTTGAGGGAGACCCGGATGCAGTAGACATCCCCACTCCGCGCACTTACGCAGAGGCGATCTCGGGTCCCTACTCCTCTCAGTGGCAGACAGCCATGGACGCAGAGATGGCATCCTGGAAGTCCACAGGCACCTACGTCGACGAGGTTCCCCCTCCTGGGGCGAACATCGTCGATGGCATGTGGATTTTCAGGGTGAAGCGGCCGCCAGGTTCTCCGCCTGTCTTCAAGGCTCGTTACGTTGCTAGAGGCTTCAGTCAGCGTCAGGGGGTCGACTTCTTCCAGACCTTCTCCCCCACCCCGAAGATGACCACTCTTCGGGTTCTGCTGCACGTTGCTGCTCAGCGTGACTACGAGCTTCACTCTCTTGACTTCAGCACAGCGTTCCTGCAGGGCAGCCTGCACGAGGAGATCTGGCTGCGCCGCCCTCCTGGCTTCACTGGGTCGTTCCCTCCTGGTACCCAGTGGAGTCTCCGCCGGCCAGTCTACGGTCTCCGCCAGGCGCCACGTGAGTGGCACGACACACTGAGGACTACTCTTGCGGCTCTTGGGTTCGCGCCGTCTACTGCTGACCCGTCGCTGTTTCTGCGCACAGACACGTCGCTGCCGCCGTTCTACATCCTCGTGTACGTCGACGACTTGGTCTTTGCTACTGCTGACACTGAGGCACTCGCTCGTGTGAAGTCGGAGCTGCAGAAGAGACACACCTGCACTGACCTGGGTGAACTGCGTAGCTACCTTGGCTTGCAGATCACCCGGGACAGAGCTCGCCGCACCATCACCCTGACTCAGTCACACATGGTGCAGCAGGTCCTTCAGCGCTTCGGCTTCCAGTTCTCCTCACCACAGGCCACACCTCTGGCTACCAGCCACTCGCTCTCAGCTCCACCTTCGGACGAGTCCGTAGAGCCGAGTGGCCCGTACCCAGAGCTTGTAGGCTGCCTCATGTACCTGATGACTTGCACGCGACCTGACCTCGCGTACCCTCTTAGCATCCTTGCTCGTTACGTTGCGCCTGGGAGACACAGGCGAGAGCACTGGGAGGCTGCTAAGAGGGTGCTGCGTTACCTGTGCAGTACATCAGGCATGGGGCTGGTGCTTGGAGGACGCGACAGAGTTGTCCTCACTGGTCACTCGGACGCCTCTTGGGTGGATGACCTGGCTACGCAGCGGTCGTCACAGGGTTACACCTTCAGCCTTGGCTCTGGTTCTGTCTCGTGGCGGTCCACCCGCTCTTCCTCTGTTCTCGGCTCTAGTTGTGAGGCTGAGATCTACGCCACAGCCATGGCTGCACAGGAGTTACGCTGGCTCACCTACCTGCTGACTGACTTGGGAGAGCGGCCTAGTTCTCCTCCAGTTCTGTACGGTGACAACAAGGCGGCTCTTGCCTTGTGTCAGGAGCACAGACTGGAGCACAGGACGAAGCACATTGCTCTTCGCTACTTTCTTGCTCGAGAGCTTCAGCAGCGCGGTCAGCTTCGGCTTGTGTACGTGGACTCGAAGGCCAACACTGCTGATATCTTCACCAAGGCGCTCCCGCCTAGTGATCATCAGCGGCACTGTACTTCTTTAGGCCTTGTGTCCACGTTTCCTCACTTGCTCACTGCTTGACATTCTTTGTACTGTACTTTATATATATCTTGTTGCTTGCTTGCTAGGTTTTGATCACTGTGTTGCTTGTCTTGTACTATATCTAGCACTGCATGTGAACTGGCCTTGTGGCCTTTACTTGTGCTCGGAGTGTGGTGACGTTGTGATCCACCCTGGGCTTTGTTTTGCTTTGCTGGACTGGTCTTGTGACCCTTTGTTCTCCCCCACTTTGCCTATGGGGGTGTGTTAAACTGTATTATGCTTGTAGGCTGTAGTGGGGTAGCCAATATGGGGTACAACCCCAACTAGGGTTTCATATTTGTACCCAAACTTCTGTTAGTTGATCCATTCTTGCCTAGTGATTCTGACAAGTACTCCTCTCACTGGAAGACAGATATGGACGCAGAGATGGCATCCTGGAAGTCCACAGGCACATATATCGACGCAGTTCCTCCACTTGGTGGACAGGGGCGAACATAGTCGATAGCATGTAGATTTTCATGGCGAAGCGACCGTTGAGTTCTCCGCCCGTCTTCAAGGCGCGTTACGTTGTACGAGGTTTCAGTCAGTAACAGGGGTCGACTTCTTCCGGACCTTCTCCCCTACCCCGAAGATGACCACTCTTTGGGTGTTACTGCACCTTGCAGGGCAGCCTACACGAACAAATCTGGCTACGCCGCCCACCTGGCTTCACTGGGTTGTTTCCTGAGGATATCCAGTGGAGCCTCTGGCAGCCAGTCTACGGTCTCCGCCAGGCGCCTCGCGAGTGGCACGACACACTGAGGACGACGCTTGCGGCTCTTGATTTTTCTCCTTCAACTGCTGACCCGTCACTGTTTCTACGCACCGACACTTCTATGCCGCAGTTCTACATTCTCGTGTATGTCGACGACTTGGTCTTTGCCACTACTGACACTGAGGCACTGGCCCTTGTGAAGTCGGAGCTGCAGAAGAGACACACCTGCACTGACTTGGGTGAGCTGCGTAGGTATCTTGGCTTGCAGATCACCTCGGACAGAGCACGGGGTACCATCATCCTGACTCAGTTACACATGGTGCAGCAGGTCCTTCAACGCTTCGGCTTCCAGTTCTCCTCACCACAGTCCACTCCTCTGCCTACAGGCCACTCGCTCTCAGCTCCACCTTCGGACGAGTCCGTAGAGCCGAGTGGTCAGTATCCAGAGCTTGTGGGCTGCCTCATGTACCTGATGACATACACTCTGCGGAGATACACTCTACAAGGTAGTGAGCTAGACTATGGGGGGTTGCACAAACTACTAGGAGTGATTGTAACTTTGCTTAGTTCCTAAGCGCTTGCGTATTCACGGGAGAAATCAGCAAGAGTTTCACTAGGCAACGATTGTATTTCAAATTGATTGAACAAGCAATGACGGAATTAACTACATCAGGCACCTAACAACTCTGCACCTAGCCTGGTCGGCCGCCACCACTGCATGGTTGACCGCCTGCCAGCGTTGCGTAAAGGAGCCGCGCCAATACTGCAGAAAGGCGACCTGCCAACGCAGCAGGCCGACGGCGTGTCAACGCTGCAGTAAAGCGATTGTCCAGCGTTGCACCCGTAGAAGACATCAGTGCGTACAAAGGCAGGTGCGCGCAAACGATTGGCCCGACTTGCATCGTTGTGCATCCGTCGGCTGTTGTCTACGCCTGACGAGCCACATCGACTTCGGGATACCAGCCCGAAGTTGTCTTCGTCACTGCGACCTTGACGACATTCGCGTGCCTACGTAGAACTCACTGAGCAGGTTACCTGGTCGACCACCAAATGCTCGGGTCAACCACCAGGTGCCTCTGGTCAACCACCAGGTACCTCTGGTCGACCACATCTCCAACGAGCAACACCCTGGTCGACGGACCCCTCTATCGAACAGGTGCTCCCCTCGTCGACTGCAGCTCACATGTCAGGTTGGCGGACTGCTCCATCGACCTCCCTGTCGAACTGCTCCTCCTGGGGCCCACCCGACGACCAGCCTAGTCAGCTGCAGCTGTCAAACTCCCTGGTCAACGGCTCCAGGCCTGTGAGAGGCCTGTGCAAGTCGACGACCGCTTTGTTGTCCTGCCACACATAAAAAGGTCGTCGATCTCATTGGTCGTCGGCAACAACACAGTGATTCCCTGCAGCTCGACGAAGCTCGTCGAGCAACTCCCGTACATCCGAACAAGTCGACTGCGTTTCCCAAGTGAGAGCGGGGCCAACATTCCATTCCCGTTAACACACTCGACTTGACCTCGCATACCCTCTCAGCATTCGGGAGACACCGACCAAAGCACTGGCGGGCTGCTAGGAGGGTGCTGCGTTACTTGTGCATTACGTCGTGGATGGGGCTCGTGCTTGGAGGACGGGGCTTAGTTGTATTCACTGGACACTCAGTCGCTTCTTGGGCAGACGCCTAGGCGACTCAGCGGTTGTCATAGGGTTACACCTTCAGCCTTGGCTCAGGTTCAGTCTCTTGGAGGTCTACCCGCTCTTCTTCTGTTCTCAGCTCCAGTTGTGAGGATGAGATCTACGCGGGGGCCATGGCTGCACAGGAGTTATGCTGGCTGACCAGGGGTGCTCGACGGTTGCAGCTGACTTGGTTGGTCGACGGGTGGGCCGTCGACCAGGAGGGGCAGTTCGACCGGGAGGTCGACGGAGCAGTCCGTCGACATGTCAAGTGAGCAGCTGTCGACGAGGGGAGCTTGGTGACAACAGCTGACTGTGCTGGTCATCGGAGGGGTCCGTCGACCATGGTGCTGCTTGACGGGAGCTGTGGACGACCAGAGGCACCTGGTGGTCGACCAGAGGCACCTGGTGGTCGACTTGAGCACCTGGTGGTGTCCAGGTCGACCAGGTAACCTGCTCGGCGAGTTCTGCAGAGACACGCGAATGTCGTCGAGGTCGCAGTGACGAAGGCGACTTTGGGCTGGTATCCCGAAGTCGATGTGGCTCGTCAGCTCGGACGAGGGGCAGTATGACAGCTCAAGTCTCCCCTGCTCGATCTCGTCCTTCACGAAGAAGTATCGCAGGGCGATGTGCTTCGTTCTGTTCGCGAAGCCATTCTTGTTGGTTATGCGAATTGCCGATTGATTGTCGCAGAACAGGGTGAAGCTGGGTAACTGAGCCAGCTTTGCCTCCTCCAAAAGTTCGCGAAGGTACAATCCTTCCTTGGTGGCTGAGCAGAGTGCGATATATTCTGCTTCAGCTGAGGAGAGGGCGATTAGCTCCTGCTTGCTCGACTGCCAGGAGATAGGACCGATAGGCTCGAAGCGGTAGATGTAGCCGGTGCGCGAGCGCCTGTTGTCGGAGTCGCCGGCGTGATCGGCGTCGACGTAGCCGATTAGCTTAGGAGTCGTGGTTCCGTTCTTGTGGTAGGCCAGGCCGACGGTTGGGGTGCTGATGAGGTAGTGAAGAGCGCAGTCGAGTTCTGCCATGTGATCTACTTCGGGCTTCTTGAGGTAGGTGGCGAGCTGGCTTGCGGAGTATGATAGATCCGGACGGCAGGTAACAGCTGCGAAGAGGAGGCATCCCAGCTTCCTCTGGTAGTCGCGTATGCCGGCGGGCTTGAGCAGAGCAGAGCCTTCCTTGTTGTTTCCTGCCGTGTAGCGGTATGGCGTGGAGATGGCAGTCGGTGTAAGTGCAAAGCGCTTGGCGATGGTGTCTGCGTATTTCGCGGCGCTGAGGTAGATCGCATTTTCTTCTTCCTGGATATTGAGGCCGAGGTATTGTGTGACGGTGGAGGAGACCGTGAGTGTGAGATCCTTCTGTAGCTCCCCTTCGAACCAGGTTGTGACACTGTCGGTCGAGCCGATATAGAGAAGGTCGTCTACGTAGACGATTAGCAGGATGTAGTCGGTGCCTTTTGCGAGCCGATACATGCCTTGGTCGTGAGGTAGCTGGCGAAATCCGATGCGAATGAGTCTTGCGTGCAGGTACTGCTGCCACAGCCTCGGAGCTTGCTTGATGCCGTAGAGTGACTTCAGCAACTGACAGACTTGACGAAGATTTCTGCGTCGACAGGTGCGTAGAGAAATGCGTTGGCGACGTCAATTTGCCGCAGCTTCTTCTTCTTCATGGCCGCGATCACGAGAAGAATCCGTAACGAAGTGTGTCGGCTGACCGGTGCGAACGTTTCGGTGAAGTCGCGTCCGTGCTCTTGGTCGAAGCCGCGTACGACCCATCGCGCCTTAAATTTGTCGATGGTGCCGTCTGCCTTCATCTTCACACGGAGGACCCATTTCCCGGTGAGTATTGTCTTGTTTTGTGCTGCGCTGATGGGAACAATTTTCCAAGTGTTGTGCTCCTCCAACGCTTTCAGCTCTCTGTCCATGGCTTCGCGCCATTTTTCCCTATGCTCCCCCCCCACGAGAGCGTGCTGAACTGTGGCAGGCTCCTTAGGAACCGTCGTGTCGTGAACCGCGGTGACGAGGCCGAGAATTTGGAGTCCACTCTGTGTGTAGCGGGGGAGTGTTGTATCCTCGGGATAGACTGCTTCGTCTCCCGTTTCTGGATCGGGTATGAAGTTTGGTCCTATGCGTTCTGCTTCGTCGGTGTTGACTTGTGCAGGTGTAACGTAACCATTGTCGATGAAGTGGTAGTACACGTCGGCGTTGATGCTTTCGCGTGGATTTTCTTCGTCCATTGGGACGTTGACGGAGCAGTAGGGAAGTGGTCCGGCTTCCTCCGAGGCTCCTTCCACGTTCTGCTCGTCCCAGTCAGCTTCGTCTTCTGCCGAAGCGAAGGCTCGGGTGCCAAGAAATCCGCCCGAGAGGTCAGGTCTGTTTTCTTCCACGTAGGCGAGGTGAGTTTGGAGGGTGAGGTTCTCGTAGAAGATGACATCACGTGCTGCTACTGTTTCCTTGGTGTGGATGTCGAAGATTTTCCATGCGTTGTAATGTTTTTCGATGCCCAGGTGTAGTCCCCACTGTGCGCGTTGAGAGAATCGGCCGGCTCGTGCAGATGGGGGTCGGTACTGTACCATGCAGCCGAAAACTCGTAACATTTTTGTGCTGCCCAATTTTCCTGTCCACAGCAGGTGCGGTGATGCGTTGTTCGGGAGCAATGACGACGATAGCAAGTTGTGCAGCATGACGGCGTGGTCCATCGCCTCGGGCCACTGGTGGGTGGGTAGCCGCATGCCACGTAGCAGTTTGCGCATGGTGTTCTGCAGAGTCCTGTTCATCCTTTCTGCTACGCCTTGCTGTTGGTGAGCGTAGGGAAGGGAGATGAGTCTCTTGATTCCTCTTTCTGCCAAGTACTGCTTGAACCTCTGTGAGGTGTATTCTCCTCCCCCGTCTGACTGAAAGCTTTTCAGCTTGACTCCCGATTCTCGTTCTGCGACTGGAAGCCAGGCGACAAAGGCTTCGAAGGCCATGTCGCGGCTTGGAAGGTTGAGATGCCAGACGTATCGAGTGGGGGCATCGATGAACGTGATGGTGTAGTTGTACGCTTCTTGTCCAGGTTCGCGGTTGTACAAGATGTCGCTGTATACTTTCTCGAGTGGCGCGTAAGTCGGTGCACTTGGGTTGTGGTGAGGGACGAACGGCTGATGCGGTAAGTCAGCTTCAGGACAGGTGAAGCATGTTCCACGGGCTCGCTGAAGTTCTCTCCCGTCAGTTTGTAGTAATGAATCTTTGTCGAGCACGCCTGCTCTTATCGTGTTATTTAACACTGTGTTACTTGGATGACCCATTCTTGCGTGCCAGGTTCCTTCAGTGGCGCGGTGTCCATGTGAGCGTCGATACATGTCGGAGTTGGAGTAGAAGCTGGCGGTGAAGTTGGCGCTTCGATGAACTTCTCGTGGTGCCGGGTTTAGCTGCTGCGCGGGTGTTGGTGGTGTACTATCGATGAAGATTGGTGCTGTTGAAGGACCAGCGATTGGTGTTGTTGTTGCCGCTGCTGCTGTTGTCTGTGCTGCTGCCGGTGTTGTCTCTGCTGCTGCCGATATTGTCTCTGCTGCTGCCGATGTTGTCTCTGCTGCTGCCGATGTTGTCTCTGCTGCTGCCGAGTGTTGAATTGTTGCTAACGCCCTTGTTCTCTCTGCTTCAGGAATGGTGTGTGAGTGCCAGAAGCCTTCTGGACTAAAGTCGGGGTCGAGATCTGGTGGATGTGTCCAGGAGGTGAAGGTGACGATCCCGTCGCTGTCTGCGGTGCCGAGATCTGGAACAAAATCGAGAACGAAGACATTATTTTTCAGGACTGCTTTTCCGATGTAGAGACCGCCCTTCCCGTGGTACAGCTTGAACTCTTGAGCGGTGCTGTCTGCTTCAAGGTGGATGCCCTTCGCCATCAGCTGGCTGACGCTGAGTAAGTTGTAGCCTAATCCTTCTGCTATTAGGACCTTCAAGATCTGCAGTATGACGCTTGTCTCTCGTGACTGAAGTTGCACTACGCCTTGTCGCCGTGTGCGCAGGTTCTGATTGTTGGCGACGGTGATGACGACTTCGCGCTGAAGTTGGTGTTCGCGTTGAACGAAGCGACCTGAGGAGCACATGAGTTGTCTGTAGCAAATGTCCAAGAACCAGGTGTCTTTCCCGGATGGCTCGCTTTGGGCGATGGCTGCGTACGTTGGGTTCGGTTGAAGTGACTCGCGGCGAGGAATGCTGTTATCGAGTTGCTCTTCTGGTGAGTAATGTGGTGGTGACTCAGTGATGCAGGAATCTGTCAGCTTTGCCATACAGCTAACGATGTTTCTTGCTCCTTGTGCAGTTTGTGTTGTCGAAGACTGCGGCTGGCTCGTGGGGTTCGCCTGCGTTGATGCCACTTGATTGCTTAAAGGTCGGAGTTGCCGCTGCGTTGGTGTTGATTCTTGTCGATTCGGGCAGTGTGTGCGCGGATGTCCTGACGTCTTGCAGATGTGGCAGAACGGAGGTACGGGCTTCGGTTGTTGTCGGTTGTTGTTGTTGCTGTAGCGTCGCTGAGTGTGGAAGGCGAATTCCGGTACTGACGTTTCTCTTTTGTCTCTTTCTTCTTGCAGGTCCATATCTTGTTGCTCGGCGTGAATTTCAGCGCAGAGTGCTGCTTCGGAGATTCTTTCATGGGCTCGAAGAATGGCCTTTGTGGTGCGCCATTGAGGGCCAAGGCCGTCGATGATGACTGTCACGAAGGCGTCTTCTGATATTGATCCTCCGCATCGAAGGAGTTTGTCGCGCAGTTCGCGACAGCGACTGATATACGCCATCCCCTTTTCCCCTGGTTTCATTTCGACTGTTGTCAGTTGTGCCATCAACCGACTCTGATTTACACTATCTGTTGCTTGATACAGGCTCTTCAAGTGGTTGTATGCGAGCTCGGCGGAGTTGCCGTATCCCCGGTAAGACCGTATGTTCTGCTGCTGAGTCGGTGTGATGTTCCTCATATAGGAGGATTGTGTACGCCATCATTGACTGATAGGTGTACTGCTGCTTCTCATACTGTGTGCCGTTTGTTGGGTATGGCAGGGTTTTTTCGAAGAAGCCGAGAATCGGCGCGCCTTCCATCATCAATTCGAACTCGAACGACCAGGTGAAGAAGTCCTTTCCGTCGAAAGGTCTTGACGTCTGCAGTTTCAGAACGTGTGCGAACTGCGACTGAACTTGTAACGCGTCCAGTGGTTTCTCTTGTCCAGGTGAAGGCTGCGGGTGCGGCATGAAGCTGATGGACCCGCGCTCGTACGGAGCAAAGGTAGGCTGTTGCTGTTGATTTCCGCGCGCGTATGAAAAGCCGTCGAGACTCATCGGTGTGGCGTTGTTGTTGTTGCTGTTGTTTGATTGCGCAGGTCCCGCTTGCTGGTGCTGCTCGTAGAAGGACATAAAGGAGAAAAATTTCTCCATCATACTTGGGTCGAAGCCTGAAGCTTGGTTCGCGGGAGTTTCGGTAGACCCCGATGATGGTCTTGTTGCCGGGTTCTCCTCCGTTTGCAGGCCAGAGGCAGGCGGTGGTGTAGGGGTAGTGCCGGGAGAACCATTAGAGGAACTCCTTTCCTTCTGGGTTGCCATGTCTTCTGATGTTGTAGGTGACTTGATAGTAGTTGAATTCCCCCTGTTAGCTCTCATACCATGTTGGGCTGAAAAAGCCCTTAGGATCTTTGCAGGGGTGAACTCTGGGTAGGAACGATGTAATAGCGGAAGCGTTTAATGATGAGATTGTGAACCACCTTGCGCTAGTGTGTGAGGGCAAAGTAGATTGATTAAAGCAAAGAGATACAAGATTATATAAGAGTACAAGGAATATGAAAGGATACAGCTATAACTGTTTTATTGTTGCTGTTGCGGTTCGATACAGTGACGACTCGGGCAACTGCTCTGTAACGAGTCAGTTGTGTGTCCTTGCTGTCGCGCTGTACTTGTCAGGTCAAAGGTCGCTGACCTTTGACTTTCGCGTAACCTCCAGCGGTTACTTCAACCTCCGAGGGTTGACTCGCCGGTGCTTCGATATGCTTTGCTTCGCTTGTGACTTGGTGTTTCGCCACGACAGAAGCGCTTTAAATCAATTGTTTCCAACACTTTTGAAGCAGTTTACAATGTGTGACAACATGACCCAGCACCAGTTGCCGTTGGATCTCGTTCCCCGGGTGCACGACCCGACGCCCACTCTAGCAGCTCCTTCCGCGAGATGTGATAGTACGTCTCCGCCTCTCCCGCCAGCGTGTTCGCTAATCCTCGGAAGAACTCCTCCGGATCTTGCTGATCCTTCGCCCGCCCCGCTTGCAGGTTTTCGAGATGCATGATGTAGTTCTTGAGGCTCGGTCTCCTTTGGCACCTCGATGTTCGGCAGCTGGGTGTATCTCCAGTGCTGCATCGTCGTCGCGTCTTCCGTGCCCTGCCAAGAGGCGCTTTGCTGATAGCCGCTCGGCCCTCCTTACTGCGAACGCAGTATACCGATGGTAACACCCACACTGCTGAGTTACCCGCCTTGCTCACAGCCCAGAATCGCTGACACCCATGGTAACAGCCACATTGCCGAGTTACCCGCCCTGCTCTGTCGCTGCTTTTGCTATTCCCCGCTGACGAATGCTCTGATTATTTACAAATGTACAGTTGATCCCCACCACGCCCTTCTCTACACCCTCTGTCAGAACTTCTTAGGAGAAAACCTTAGAATTTTGACACGAGCCTTAAGGGATAGGTTTGGCCCCGATTGAGAACTGCGCGACCCACCCCCACGACTCCAGTATGTCACATGTTGACATAAGTGAAATGTCCCAAAATGAGTACATACGCCAAACAACCGTACTCCCGTCGCTGAGCAGTAGAAACACCGGAGCAAACACAAGGTAAGCGTTCATTCCCTCATACGATTAGTACCAACGCGCCCGCCACGTCGGGTTAGGGCGGAACGAGAGAAGGAAGGGCGGAATGACAGCCGGAAGGGCGGAACGAGAGTATGAAGGGCGGAATGAAATCAGGGATGGGCGGAATGAGAATAGGGATGGGCGGAATGAGAGTAGGGAAAGGACGGAATAAGAGTAGGAAGGGCAGAATGCGAGTAGTTATGGCGGAATGACGGTCGAAAGGGCAAAATGAGAGTAGGGATGGGTAGAATAATGTTAGGGATGGGCGGAATGTGAGAAGAGAAAGGATGGAATGATATTAGGGAGGGCGGAATGCGAGTAGTAAGGGCGGAATGAGAGGAAAAAGGGTGGAGGAGAGTAGGAAGGGGGGAATGAGAAGTAGGTGAGAGCAATGTATAGGGGAAGAAAGAGCCAAGGGGGAAGGGATGTGATGGGGAGGGGGAAAGGAGGTGCTGTTTGAGGGGGAAGACCCTTGTCGTCCCGAGCGACAGGGAGGTGAGTGCCTGGGGGAGGGGAAGAGGTGGCCAAGGGGAAGGGGTGTGATGGGGAGGGGGAAAGGAGGTTCTGTTCGAGGGGGAAAGGAGATGTCGTCCCGAGCGAAAGGGAGGTGTGCATGGGGGAGGGGAAGAGGGAGCCAGGGGGAAAGGGGTGTGATGGGGAGTGGAAAATGAGGTGTTGTCCGAGGGGGAAAGGAGACCCCTGCCGTCCCACAAGACAGGGAGGTGAGTGTATGGGGGAGGGGAAGAGATGGCCAAGGGGAAGGGGTGTGATGGGGAGGGGGAAAGGAGGTGCTGTTCGAGGGGGAAGGGATACACTTGTCGTCCCACCAGACATAGAGGTGATTGAATGGGGGGAGGGGGGGGAAGAGGGAGGGTTACAAGGAGGTGATGAACAAGGGAGGTTATGTTAGAGGAACAAGTGAGGTGATGTTATAGGGGGGAGGGAGATGTCGTTAGAGCGGGAAGGGAGGTTATGGTTGAGCATTAAGTGGGATGAGGCCAGTTGCATCAACAATGCATGTCTGTGGGATTTAAAAAGATGGATCGGGTCTATCATTTTATTAGAAGGTTCATTGGCACGCCTGTCGGGACCCTCTTTGAACTGGATTTGATAGATTTGATCATCTTTTTAGAGTTCAAAGACTGTGTTGTTTCATGTGAATGCTGATTGTTCAAAGATTATGCCATTAGCTCCCCCCCATGCTAGGCAGGGGATGCGATAGCATAGTTTTTGGATCGTTAGCTGTCACGCATTTATTGTAAATATACATAATGGATTGTCAATCATAGGTAAGCATTATTCATGTCTAACTTATGCATTTATCAGTCATCGTATGTTTTTTTACACAATATATCATATTTCATAAAATATTTTCTATTCATCTACATTTACCGATCATTACGTATTTTCATCTCTTCATGTTATGTGCATATTTTACAGTAGTAAATTACAACATAGTAAATCACAGAAACAATATAATTGTCCAAAAAATCACTACCACCACATTAGTACGATTGAACTAGAGAGAACCCTCTACAGATTCCGTAGCTAGCAAACAGTGCATCAATTTTTTTTGTATTCTCTTTTTTTATTTAAAATATACAAAATGCGAAAATGTGGGAAAAAATATATGGCCAAATCGATCGTAATAGGTTGCTTCGCAACCCAAAAAAAAATTGCAAGGCCTCCAATGCAAGATATCTTTAACTTATGACATAGGATGATCCCCAGTATAGATGCTTTCATGGCCATAACCGCTCATTGGCTCGATGAAACCATTGGATCACAACAGATTTACTTGACTTCATTTACATGGAAGGTTCTCATACGGGTGGAGCGATCATGTTATGTGCATATTTTACAGTAGTAAATTACAACATAGTAAATCACAGAAACAATATAATTGTCCAAAAAATCACTACCACCACATTAGTACGATTGAACTAGAGAGAACCCTCTACAGATTCCGTAGCTAGCAAACAGTGCATCAATTTTTTTTGTATTCTCTTTTTTTATTTAAAATATACAAAATGCGAAAATGTGGGAAAAAATATATGGCCAAATCGATCGTAATAGGTTGCTTCGCAACCCAAAAAAAAATTGCAAGGCCTCCAATGCAAGATATCTTTAACTTATGACATAGGATGATCCCCAGTATAGATGCTTTCATGGCCATAACCGCTCATTGGCTCGATGAAACCATTGGATCACAACAGATTTACTTGACTTCATTTACATGGAAGGTTCTCATACGGGTGGAGCGATTAAAAACGCTTTCATCCACTCCGTCCATATTCGTGGGGGCCTTGGAGACAAGATGCCTTCCTACGCCTCATTGGTGAAAAGACCGGTTCCTTAAAGGAAAGTCGTAGGTTATGCTTTGTGCACGTGATCAACCTTCTTGTTGATGTCATCATGAAAATGACCACCTCCAAAAGTGCATTTGAGAATATAAGAGGGTTTGCCACACACATTGGAGGCTTTTCACTTCGAAGCAGAAGGTTTGTAGTAAAATGCAAGGGTTCCAGAATTGGAAATGTGACATCCATTGTGGTTGACACTCCCACAAGATGGTCAAGCACCCATGCAATGATGACAAAGACCAAGGTTTTGCGTCAACCCATTAATGCATTATTGGTTGAGAAGAGTGAGAGCATGGAATGGCATGGAAGTCGCTTGAGTCGCTTGAGAAGATTCTCAAGCCATTCGCCGAAGTGACAACGCTTTTGGAAGCGTCCGAGTACGCGACGGTATCCTTGTGCATATCGTTGGTGAACAAACTTATGGACAAGTTGGAAGCGGTGATCGACGCGAGGGGGGAATTCGCCGATGCATGCAAGCAAGGTCTCGAGAAGTTTAAAAATTACTACAATCGCTCCTCCGAGGAATACACCGTGGCAACCGTGCTAGACCCGCGTTTTAACCTTAAGTACTATGCCGCGGGTGCTTCGGAAGGAGGCAGGCACGTGCGTGTCGAGAAAGTGGAGGAGTGTATTAAGAGGCACAATGTCGAGTATGAGAAGGAAGATTGCGATGTTGAACATGTGGGAGAGAGCCTGAGAACAAACAATCGAATCAATGAAGTTGCTCGAGATACGTCCTCTATTTTGGGGGGGATCTTTTGTGTGCAAGACGATGACAAGCCCACCGATCCCTTGGAAAAGCTCACCAAGTACCTTCGTGAGTCGAGGATTAAGATTCGTGGAACCATATCCTCATTCAAGGAATGGTGGTGCGTTAAGGCGGTCGATTATCCCATTGTCGCCCGTATGGCTCGTGATTATTTGGTTGTACCGGGAACATCGGCGGATTCGGAGAGGGCCTTTTTGTTGGCAAGGCACATGATGACCGGCTTTCGGCATAGCATGAGTTCAAATGCGGTGCGGGCATGCATGTGCGTAGAGAGAGGGGTTCAAGTTGCATGCTTAGTTAGGTAGGAGTTCATGAGATGCCATTTAGTTTTAGCAACGTTTTCACGTTTATATCGTATGTCAAACAATTGCATTGCTGTTTTTTGTATTGATCAAGTGCATTTAGTTGAACTTTTCTCATAGTAGCGAAAAATTCCGTGACTTGTCAAATTATCATTGCAACATTTGCATGCGCGTTCTTTTGGTCATGGTCCAACTCATGGATGGTTTCGTTTTTAAACATGAAAGGCCTCTGCTCTATACATAGTCGTAGTTACGTAGGAGATTGTGGGAGGTTACGTTGTTCATGCAACCATAGTACGCACATTGGTTTGTTTCCAGGTCATTGCTGTTTTAGTTTTCTCCTTTTAACAAACACTAAGACCCTTTGGTTGAAACAAAAGTGGGGTTTGGAAGTAAATATTTGAGATGTCCTATAAATATTGTTTCTCGTCCTATTTGTTTAGAAAACTTTACAATCCTGTAAGATTTTGTATAGTGCCCCTTGTAAGACTCCAGGTCCTGCAATTACTGTAGGGCCAGAATTATTGGAGTCTAGAAATAATTGGAGGTTAAGAATTATTGGCGGGTAGTATTATTGGTGCGGCATTATTGGAGTGGAAGGGGCCATCCTGAGAGGGTTAGCTGCTTAGATAAATACTATGCTCAGTCAATCTTTTGAGATCAATTCATTCTTGTGCAACCTTCACGTTCTGTCATATTTCTACAATCAAGCTTTCGCTACGTTGGCATTATGTCTTTCTAGCATGGTATCAGAGCTACTCTAGGGGGCATGCTACCAAAATTTGGTCAGAAACTCGTTATCATTCATATTGGACACACATATTAGCATATTGGATAGCAACATGCTTCTTTCTGGATCGACGAAATGGTGCAATTTGATAGTGAAGTCGATGCTGGATATGAGGCTTTCAAGGAAGTCATATTGGCTCAGCATGAGCACCTGGAGAACATGATCACATGGGCACCACCTGCGTTTCAAACATCACTACGCGCCAAATTCAGCATGCCAATGACATCACATTCTCCTTCAAGCACCCCACGTACTAACCAGGCCCGTGCTTCAAATGTGCATGCAGGAATTGATGGTGAAGGGGAATAGAGCATACCCCAAGGAGGAGAGTCATCCCTAGGGAGGGATGTATCCATCCAAAGGGGAGGGGGGGGGGGGGGGGGGGGGGGGGGAAGGACTCCAACCCCGCACCTCAGTCAACCAGACAAAGGGAAGTACGAGGGAGGGATGATTAGTATGGGAGAAGGCAGAATGAAAAGGATGTGATTATGAGATTGAGATGGGGGAAGAAGGTGGCAGATTTGGTAAAGTGGGCATGAAAAGTGTGGGATTTGCCTCCTATACTATTGGTGCTCCCCCATGACGCCTTGCTACCGTATGGGTCACCCCTCTCCGCCGCGTCTGCGTAGCATGCACTCCCGTCTCCTTGTCTCTGGCCTTCTCAGGTCCCTGCTCTCGCTCCCGCGCTCGCTTGCACCGCCGTGCTTTCCCTGCGTCGAGGGGCGGCAGCGCGCCATCCCCACTCCTCGTTTCCTCTGACCACTGCTCCTCTGCACACTCTCCACATGGACGTGTGGGGCCCCGCCCGCGTCAGTGGACTAGACCGAGCGCACAATGTTTTAATGGTTGTAGACGACTATACTTGCTACATCACGGTCTCCCCCTTGCAGCGCAAGGCGGACGTTCACAGTGTCTTGATCCCTTGGATCCATGCTGTCCGTCGCAAGCTGAGTGCACGGTTCCAGCAGGACCCCCAGGACCTGCGATTGCATTCTGACCGAGGTGGTGAGTTTTCCTCCCGCCTTCTTGAAGACTTTTGTCGTGCGGAGGGCATTGCCCAGAAGTTCACGCTTCCGGCCTCTCCACAGCATAATGGGGTTGCTGAGCGCCGCATTGGCTTGGTCATGGAGGTTGCTCGCACCTCCATGATCCATGCAGCTCCTTCCCATTTTCTGTGGCCGTTTGCGGTCCAATACGCCGCACATCAGCTCAACCTCTGGCCCCGTGTCTCCGTGCCGGAGACCTCGCCCACACTGCGTTGGACGGGCGATGCGTCGGCGTTTAGGGTTTGGGGCTCGCCCTCCCTTGTCCGCAATACCACCACAGGGAAGCTCTCTTCTCGCACCGCTCGATGCGTCTTCCTTGGCTTTCGCACCGATGCGCTTGGCTGGCATTTTTACCACCCAGCATCACGTAGTGTCCTATCTTTTCAGGATGTTACCTTTGACAAGTCGGTTTCCTTCTACCATCTCCATCCCCACAGCACTTCCCCCGTCCCCCTCCCTCCTCTCTTCCTAGTTCCAGGTCCCCCCTGGTAGACCCTCTCCCCCCACAAGGTCTTGCTCACTCAGGTGTGTCTCAAGTCGACCCATCCCCCTTGGTTGAGTCTTTGGAGGTCACCTCTGACACCTCTGGCCCAGCTGAGGGGGGTGAACCTGTTGCTGACGACACTGCGGCCACTCACCGCTCACCGCACTTACAGACCCCTCCTGGTTTTCCGCTTCGGTCGTCTTCGCCGCCGCTGCAACCTGTCGCTGTAGACTCTGGTGTTGCTGGAGGTGGTGACACCGGGGGTGCGGACTCTTGGGGGTGCTGGTTCTGGGGGTGCTGAAGCGTTCTACTGGCGGTGGAGTCGTGGGTACTACTGCTGGAGACTCTGGGGTTGGACGACAGCGGCAGCCGAGTCGGCGGGAGTCTCTCTCGCCGCAGCAGCTTCGCGAGTGGGCTGTCCGGTGGGGCAGCCCCGGTGGCGGAGCTGGAAGTGCTGGAGACACTGGTGCTAGAGGTGCTGGTTCTGGAGGTGCTGGCGGTACTGGTGCAAGCGTAGCTGGTGCTGGAGGTACTGGTGCACGTCGGCAGGAGTTACTCTCACCGCAGCAGCTTCGCGAGTGGGTTGTCCGATGGGGCAACTCCGGTGGCGGAGCTGGATGTGCTGTAGCTGGAGGTACTGAAGCTGCAAGTGCTGGAGGTGTCGGTGCTGGAGGTGCTGGTGCTGGAGGTGCTGGAGGCACTGGTGCTAGAGGTGCCAGAACTGGAGGTATTGGAGCTGCTGGTACTGGAGATGCTAGTGCTCGATGTGCTGGAAGTACTGGAGGCACTGGTGCTGGAGATGCCGGAGCTGGAGGTACTAGAGCTGGTGGAGCTGGAGGTTCTCGTGCTGGAGCAGGAGGTCCTACCAAACCCGTTTCTAGAGGTTCAGGGGGTGCGACTACTCAGCAGCAGCCGTCCGCGCTTTGCCACCTTCTCAGTCTCCTGCCTACTGTTACTGAGTTCCCTGTCGCTGGTACTACTCTGTTACTGCTTCTACCGGCTGACCCGTCTCAGACACATTTACCACCTGACTCCCCACTGCCTGCTCCTTCTCCTTACACTGAGGTGACAGACTCCCTGACTGAGCGTCGCGAGCCTGAGTCTCGTCTTGCCTTAGCTCTTTGCACTATTCGCCGTGCTCATCGTGTTCATCCTCCGCCAGTCCCCGTCACACATACCATGGCATTTCGTCCATCCTCTGTACCACAGCGCGTTGCGTTGCAGTCTCCTCCGGAGTCTTCTCTTCCTGATGTTCCTGGAGTTTGACCTTGCTCGTGTTGCTAGTCCTACTATCACGCATTTTCCCGCCACCCTTGCCACTGAACCTTCCTTTGAGTCTACTACTGCGCCTGCCTTAGTCACTGAGCTCTTTGACTTTGCTGCTACATGTGGTCTAGACTACTTCGAGAGTCTTGTTATTGAGTCTGAGTCTGAATGTCATCCGTCCGTCGGGGGTGAGCTTGCCCTTGGCAGTGACGTCCTTGAGGATATGCAATTTGAGTTTGAGTGCCTTCCGGCTGCTATACCTCGTCTCGCTTCCATGCTGCTTTGCCCTGAGGGAGACCCGGATGCACTAGACATCCCGACCCCGAACTCTTAGGCTGAGGCGATCACGGATGAGTACTCCTCTCAGTGGCAGAGATGGCTTCCTAGAAGTCCACAGGCACCTACGTCGACACAATTCCCCCTCCTGGGGCGAACATAATCGATGGCATGTGGATTTTCAGAGTGAAGCTGCGGCCAGATTCTCTGCCTCCCTTCGAGGCGCATTATGTTGCATAAGCTTCAGTCAGCGACAAGGGCTTGACTTTTTCTATACCTTCTCCCCCACCCCGAAGATGACCACTCTTCGGGTGTTACTGCACGTTGCAGCACAACGTGACTACGAGCTCCACTCGCTTGACTTCAGCACAACTTTCTTGCAGGGCAGCCTTCACGAGGAGATCTGGCTGCGCCGTCCACCTGGCTTCACTGGGTCGTTTCCTGAGGGTACCCAGTGGAGCCTTTGGTGGCCAGTCTACATTCTTCGTCAGACGCCCCGCGAGTGGCACGACACACTGAGGACTACACTTGCGGCTCTTGGGTTTGCTCCTTCGACTGCTAACCCGTCGCAATTTCTGTGCACCGACTCTTCTCTTCCACCGTCTACATCCTCGTGTATGTCGACGACTTGGTCTTTGCTACTTCTGACACTGAGGCACTGGCCCTTGTGAAGGCGGAGCTGCAGAAGAGACACACTTGCACTGACCTGGGTGAGCTGCGCAGCTATCTTGGCTTGCAGATCACCCGGGACCGAGCACGGCGCACCATCACTTTGACTCAGTCACACATGGTGCAGCAGGTCCTTCAGCGCTTCGGCTTCCAGTTCTCCTCGCCACAGTCCACTCCTCTGCCTACAGGCCACTCGCTCTCAGCTCCACCTTCGGACGAGTCCGTAGAGCCGACTTGTCAGTATCGAGAGCTTGTGGGCTGCCTCTTGTACCTGATGACTTGCACTAGACCTGACCTCGCGTACCCTCTCAGCATCCTGGCACGCTACGTTGCGCCCGGGAGACACCGACCAGAGCACTGGCGGGCTGCTAGGAGGGTGCTGCGTTACTTGTGCAGTACATCGGGCATGTGGATTGTGCTTGGAGAACGTGACTCTGTTGTACTGACTGACGTGCTCTATGTTCCCGGCTTGAAGTCGAACCTCCTCTCCTATTGCCAGTTGCAAAAGAAAGGAGGTCGGATTCACACTCAATCATGACGAACATACGAAGATCACCATGGCGGATGGAGATGGGGATGCAATAATTGGAATTGGAATGACCACGGATGGGGAACTGATGGTGCAATATGAGCCTGCACTTGCATTTGCCCATGAATGTAATCATGTGGATCCAGCATTGGATGAGCACACCCAAGGCGGAATGATTGCATCTTCTACTCATGCATCCATCACTTACCGCACGACACATAAGCATTTGGGTCACCCCTCGTACACCTCTATGGATGCCACGTTTTGGAATGGGGACATTGAAGGACTTTCTATTCCCGAAAAGGTCAACCCCCTCAAACCCACATGTGAGTCATGCCTTCAAGGGAAGATGAGCAAGGCCCCGTTTCGCACGGGTAGCAACAAGCGCACAAGCCAACATTTCGAGTTGGTGCATAGCGATATCATGGACTTGGGTGATGCTCACCCCTCACTTCGCTATGTGTTGATGCTCAAGGACGACTACACCAATTACCTGTGGGTTGCGCCATTGGCTCGCCAGTCCGACACGACAGCTGTTTTCTCGGTTTGGCATCGTGAGATGAAGACTAAGCTGCCCACGAATCCGCTGGCTGCCTTGCGCACAGACAACAAGGGGGAGTAAACAGCAAATGCCTTCACGAATTATCCAAGTTCTCACGGGATCAGCCACCAAACGTCCTTACCCTACATGCCACAGCAGAATGGAGTCGCCGAACGGGTTAACCGCACACTCATGAAACGAGTGCGAGCAATGACCACCGGGGCCAGCCTTTCCTCCAAGTTCTGGCCTTATGCACTGGAGTATGCTGCATGCCAACACAACTGCATGGAAGAAGTCTCACTGCACATTGACGGCTGGACTTCAGGGGGGGAGAAACATGACAGCAAGAGTGGAATCGTTAACCTCATACAGTAGTGTGAGTGGGAAGATTACAGTTACTAGTGGATAAGCTACAGCTACTGCAGTTGCTCACATGCTGGAGCTGCAGAAACGTACGAGGACGCTATGGAGTTGCAGGAGATACAGCCCCCGGTCTGCAGGCCGTCAGGGGGAGCTGCAGGAGGGCGTTAGGGGGAGCTGCTGCAGGGCATTAGGGGGAGCTGCAGGTGACAAGGTGATGATGCTGCCACCACGAGCTGGTGCTGCCGCCAGCTGCTGCTACTGCTGCGATGTGCCACTGCCACCAGGTGCAACCGCCAGGTGACACAGCAGGCCGCCATGTGATGCGTCAGGCTGCCAGATACTGCTGAAGATGCAGCCGCCCGCTAGGCACTAAAGAATTTGTGCCCCAGGCAGGACTAAGCCACAGGTGCTACTCCAGTGTGCCACCTGCAGATGGTGATAAAATAAGCACTGGGAGAAGAAGGGTGTTGATGAGGAGTTAGTGAATCAGAGTAAGAAAAAGATTACACGACAGAAGTATGTTAGTCATTATCACAGGATGAGTCAAGGGGAAGAAGCGAAGAGTTTACTCCCCACATGCTGCTGCATATATGTGCTAGGAACTACAGGAGCTGCAGCTATGCGTGAAATCATCGCCGTTGCAGCAGGTGTTAATTGTGGACCAGGTGTTGCGGTTCCCATCAACAGCTGCCACCAGCCACTGCAGAAGCGTGCCAGGAAGAACGGGTGACGCACTCGCGCACCCGAAGCCACCACGAATCAGGCACTGGTGTCTCCTACTGTCAGACGCCATGCAGGGAAACCGCGCCCGACGCTGGCGAATGTGATCCGCGGTAGGCCGCGATATGCCGCAGGGAGGGTCGCGCTATCACGCGCAATTGCTGCACATTGCGCCAGATGCTGCTACGCGTAGCCGCAGCGATGTTGTGTGAACATTTTTTATCAACAATCATAAGAAGAATTTATATGCTGTTAGATTTTAGTGTAGTGCCTCTTATAAGACTCCAGATCCTACAATAATTGTACAATTATTGTAGGGCCAGAATGATTGGAGTCTAAACATTATTGGAGGGGTAAGAAATATTTGCGGGTTGAATTTTTGGTGCGGCATTATTGGAGTAGATGGGGTCATCATGACAGGGTTAGCTGCTTAGATAGATACCATTCTCTGTCAATCTTTTGAGATCAATCTATTCTATTGCACGCTTCCAAATCTGCCATATTTCTACAACCAAGCTTCCACTACATTGGAATTATGTCTTCAAGCAATATTTGTTGGGTGCAAAACGTGTTTTGCACATCAACATGTCGCCTATTCATCGAGCAAGGCGAGATTTTTAAGTATTTTTTAAAGGTAATTTGTGTCGTGTGGAATACGCATTTGTGTGCTTTTCATTTTGGCGTTTACGGTTTATGAATCGCCTTAGCGGTTCACAAGTTATGTGCATTTCTGTGATGTTGCATTTATGAATGTTCATGACTGTTCGCGTGTATTTCGTAAGTGCATGCAAGAAGTTTCGAATTTTCATGAGTGTTCATGGTGTTTCATGAAGTTCCGAATGTTCACAAGTGTTCATGGAATTTCGCGTCTTCTTCATGAGTGTTCGCGTGCTGTTCATGTACTTTCATGAGCGATCATGTAAGATCATGTTCGTTCATGACTGTTTGCGTTTTCTGTCATGATTTTTCATGCGTGTTTATTTGAGTTGCGAGTGTTTTTGCTGCTGGGATATTTTCGCGTCAGTCAAGGTAAAGTGGCGCGAGAATCAGGACCCACGCGTGGGGTCCAGATTTTGCGCGTGTCCTTCAGAACTCGCGCATGTACAGTACCGTGGCAGGGCCCACGATCGCAACAGGACAGGGCGAATGATCGCCCTGCCCACGCGCAGGATAGCACACGTCGGCGCACTGTACATTCACGACCGAAAAATCGGTCGTGCATGATTACGGTCAAGGGGTGCTCGGGATTTTGGTTGGAAAACCGAATCCCGCGTTGACTCGGCGAACAGATAATTTCGCATGAAATGTCGCGCGCATAACGTGTCATTTTCGATACAGGGAAAAAACGGTGAAAAACGTTTTGTAACGGTAAAGCCTTGGGAAATAGGGTAATCCCATACGAGGAAGCATGATTCACATGTGCGTTCATGATCCTTCGCGAGCGGAGTCAGCAGAGGCATATGACAGACATGAAATTTGAAGACTGTTATTCTACAAACGTGAGCCAAGCCAAACTCCGCAGTAGTTGGACAACCGTTTTCCTTATGCACATCTGGCCAAGCCCTGAAGTCTAGTTAAACAACTGTTTTGTGTTTCCTTTGTGTGTGCGTTGGCCTTGATATAAATTGTGTGCTAGTGCGAAGTTGTAATCAACACTTTCTGAATGAAAATTGCTCTAACATCGTATTGACATGGAGAGCTACTTCTGCATACGAGTCAATTCGTCGTCAACGCTGCGCAAATGAGTTTGGGAGCATTCTTGTGCACGCGATTGGATTTACACTTGGTGCATCCCTCGACAAGGACGAACCCTTGGTTAGGGGCTGGCTTTGCCAGGCACCCGAGAACCCTTGGAGTTGATCCCGTTGGGACTAACTAGTGTGTATTAAAAGTGTGATTGGAGCTCCTAGATCCCAAATAGTAGTCAACACTATTGTCTCAGGAGGTATTGTTTCCTAGTGCTGAATCTGGAGGTATTGTTTCCTAGTGCTAGAGTCTCGGGATTATGACCAGCATTTTTTTGTGAAAGTCCTAAATATTCGTAGCAGGGTCAGGTGTAATTGCATCATGTTAATGAATCAGACTTGGTGTGGCTACTATTTTTTGGTGTAACAAGTATCTTATACCAAAGTTCTTGTTAGTGTGATCAACGAACCAGACAGGAATTGAACCCCCGTGCCAACTAGGCATTTAACACTGGAATAGTTTCAAAATTATTTTTACTCGGACCTTAGAAACTCTGAATTTCTATATTCACACACAGGCATCTGCTTGGGGAACCTAGTGAGAACACCCTAAAATTCATCAATAAAGCCTATAAAGCTGGAGTGTCAATGTAAATTTCCAAAACCAAACTATGCATTTGAAAGCATCCAAAACCTAACTTCAAATAATCAAAGTGACAAAGCGTTTTGTGGGATTGAGATTATGCAGGAGATATAAGAACTAGATTTTCGACTAAATTTTGGCCACAATACACAAACCCTAAGGCCTAAATCGCCCAACCGTATTCGAATCGTATTCGTTTAAGGCCAGGCATTCAGACAAATACAAATATGGCCAAGTATTCGGTAAATGTTTGTTTACACTAATTGTATTCGGACTCGTATGTATTTACACCCTTAGGCAGAAGGATACCAGTATCCGCAGACCTCCTTGGGTCACTCTAGGCCCTCTCATCACTCTAACTATTGAAACACCTTCCCATCCCCACCTATGCCCTGCTCTGTGTTCCATGCTGCAAGGTGTCTGAAGATGTATCGCTGGGATCAGAGATGGTGTCGTAGGGTCCCGCTAGGGTTTAGGGTGGGAATCGAAGGAAAGGAGGATGACGGGGAGCGTATGGAGGGACAGGAGGGTCAAACATCTTATGAGGCATCCCGATCCTCTAGGAACAACAGTCGTGTACCCAGTCGCTCAGTTGTTGCTAGCAGTTGGCGGCCCGTTTGAAGGGTGACCCGACATTGGTACAACCAATGGGGATGCCGCCTTCGATTTTCTATTCTAAGGAATATTGGGGAATATAGCAAAATTCGCTAGTGACTGTCTAAAGCAAGACCATGTGCTTGAACAGTGGACCATGTATCTTCTTGGTTTGACGCAGGAGCGTGACGAGGCTGCCGAGAGGGTGACCGTGAGAGTGTACTACATATCTGTCTCGAGAAGAACACGGCAGCAGATGCAGACGGCCATCTAATTTTAGCAAAAACCACAGCTTTTGTTGCTACATAGAGTACTCCACTTTGCTAGGGGACCATTCTTATGTACGTGTTACTTTGCCATGGCTAGTGTATAGAGTTATAGGGTCACTTATCCGGAGCTTACCGAGGAAGGTTATGTAGGGTGTAGCCAGTCTGATATAGACTGGTTCACGTCTTGGACAATCCCGAGCGAGATCGACTGGGGCATGAGTAGCAGGGATGGTATGCGTTCGCCGGAAGCAAGCATGATCGAGACACAAGAGTCGCGAGTTGGGTAAATTTTCTTGCTGAGATCGTGATGTTTGTAATTGCTTGCAATCACGTTTATATTACAATGTGCCATTTGCTTGGACCTATACTATTTGTATCCTCAAATGTTTATTATGTCGGAACGCACATGTAGTAGCATGATGGATTGTTTCTTACTTGCAAAGGGTGCGTGCTGAAACATCGGACCTCCCTAAACAAGTTACAGGTTAGCGTCACAAATCCCCACGTCAAAGTTTAGGGACAGGGACTTATTTTAGAGCAAAGCAAATGTGTTTGCAAGTCAAAAAACTACAATCGTTTATGTGTCTTTATCTCTCAAGCCCAATTTCCACTTCCACACTCTCTTCCACGCCGCGATCTGCTTCCCAACACTCTGCTGTGGTGACACGTCTGCTGCCTCGCTCTCAGCTTGGCAACACTCTACCGGCACCTCCAGTTCCCTGCCCTTTGCTTCGCCACACTCTAATAGGGGAGTGAGATGTGATGGGAAAGGTGGGTGGGAGGGTATGGCAGCGGGGAAAGGGAGGAGATTGCGAAGGGTGAAGGTAAGGTGATGGCATGGGGGGATGAGAGGGGATGGAAGGGCGAAAGAGAAGTGACCACAAGAGAGGGATGAGAGTGTGGTGTATTGTAAGGGAGGTGACGTCAGTGGGGGAAGGGAGGTTAGTGCTAGAGGGGGAAGGGTGGTCATGCTATAGTGGGAAGGGAGGTGAGATCGGAGGGGGAAGGGAGGTTAGTGCTAAAGGGAGAAGGGAGGTGAGGTCAGGGGAGGGAAGGGGGGTTGGTGCTAGAGGGGGAAGGGAGGTTGTGCTATAGGGGGAAGGGAGATGAGGTCAGTGGGGGAAGGGAGATTGTGTTATAGGGAGGAGGGAGGTGAGGTCAGAGGGGGATGTGAGGTTGTGCTTTAGGGGGACGGGAGTTGAGGTAAGTGGAAGAACGGAGGTTAGTGCTAGAGGGGGAAAGGAGGTTGTGTTAGTGGGGAAATGGAGATTAGTCCTAAAGGTGGAAGGAAGGTGAGGTCAGAGGGGGAAGGGAGGTTAGTGCTAGAGGGGTAAGGGAGGTTATGCTATTGGGGGGAGGGAGGTGTTGCTATGGTGGGGAGGGAGGTTGTGCTGTAGGGGGAAGGGAGGTGAGGTCAGTGGGGGAAGTGAGGTTGTGCTATAAGGGTAAGGGAGTTGAGGCGAGTGAGGAGGGGAGGTTAGTGCTACAGGGGGAAGGGAGGTTGTGCTATAGGGGAAAGAGAGGTCAGGTCAGTGGGAGAAGGGAGGATGTGCTATAGGGGGGAGGGAAGTGAGGTCAGCGGGGAAAGGGAGAAGATGGCAAAAGGGGGAGGTTGGGTGATGGCATGGTTTAGGGATGAGAGGGGATGGGAGGGGGAATAAGACAATGTTTGTTGATTATGTGAATAGTTATGGCTGGGGGAGAAAAGGGGATTTGAGTGTTTGCAAGACTTACTAATCGACACCATCCTGATCCGATAACGCCCAATGTAAATTACGTTCCAAGGTCATGGGTGACGTCTTGAAATCTGTGGAGGATGAAAAACAAGGCTGAGTGTGATATCAAAAATAGAATATACACCCCCCTTTAGAATCAAATAACAGGGCTGAGTCTGACATCCGACTAATTAGATATACATACCGCGTTGGGATTTTGCGTGGTCTTCTGAAATGAATTTGAACGTCTCGTACATGGAATTCATCCTAGCGGCGGATGGGACGCGACGCCTGCCAGGAGACGAGATAATGGAGGGTTCACAAAGATCAGGAAACATCCCCTTAGTAAACACAGTGATACCTGTAGCGATCTACAAGAAACACAATTATGCCGCAGCACTAACCAAGCAATAGAGTTCGTCGAACTATATTGGAGCGTCTGTTGTTTAGGGTACGACGCCGTGTGCGGCCTCAGAGCGGAATCACTCATGCTTTTAGGGCTCTTGAACACGAATGCATCAGGTGTCGGGGTTGCCAAGGAAATGGAGTCCGTGACGGACACAACTCCCGGCTCGAGGTGGCGTCGAGGGATGTCAAAGAGGAGTGGAATCAATATGTGTCTCACTCCCGTCCACTAGGGGCGCCCCTAACCAAACTGCAGCCTCCTCTACCACACCAGGAACCACCTCGACTCCTACCACGCCCTCTTCCTCCTCCACCTCCTCCTCCTCCTCCTCCTCCTCCTCCCCCACATCAGACTCTATAATCCGTGCCTCTCCTTCTTGTTCCTCCGCTCCAATGCTCCCAACGTTGCCCCATCACTCCCTTATCTTGGACCATCGCTCCAAGACCCCATCCACCCAACGCCAATCCATTGGACCAAGCACCCTATCTTTAGTCCCATGCCACACTTGTGTTACCTTGCGTAGGCGTGTTCGCCACTCCCTGACAACCCTCTCCACCGCGTGGTTCCAATGTAGCACACTCAACTCCTCCCGAGCCTCCATGCTATACGCTTCGGCACGTATTTCATGAGCAACGAGTGAAATGACTCGTTCAGCCAGTTTGATGCCCCTGAAACGCATGCTGCCATAAGAACAGGGTCACAATTGACCGACAACACTCTTTGAACGCCAAGTGACTCGCCGAACCCGGTTCATACAACGCATTTTCCTCCCCCCAACGTTCCCTAACACAACGTGGAACCACGCCATCTCACTGACAACGTGTGTCTATGGTCTCCGCACCCCCCAATCTCATCAGCCAGTTCTTGAGGAGTCACTGGATTACCTGTTTCTGCCTTACTTACAGCGCGCATCATTCAATGGTGGAAATGAATACAGAATCGCTGACTAACAGTCACATCAACCTCTTCACCCTCCGTGTCCTCACTGCTACATCCCTCATGAGCACATTTCTGCTTTCCAGTCTTTCTATCTTGCCACCTTGGGGTAAGACTCCCAACGGCATTCTCCGACAATCCAGGCTCCCCCGCCACTCCAATCCCCTTGCCACTCCAGGCTCGGTTTACTGTAGTCACTGTCGTTGTCGCATGTACATTTTTCAGTGTCGTCGCCGTCATTCGCAAGGAGTTTTTCGAGTCGTAGGAGCCCCGCACATGTCTGCTCCTGCTCGATGTGCAAATCCGCAATTTCTTGTACGAAATTATCTCAAATTTCCTCCATTTGGAGATTTGCGGCAAACATTATTCGATTTTGTGCGCTGGTCCACTTACAGCAAAGCTAAACGATTTCGAAATTCTTCTAGCGCGAATGTTATCTCTGGCGTGAATCTTCCTTAGCCGAATTTGCGTCCGATCTTGGCCGTTGAGAAGAAACTCGATCTGACGCTCCAAATTCTAACGTTTTTGGGCGAGATTCTTAGGGTCGTTGAGATTTGATTCGATCTGACGGTCGAAAATTGAACTTTTTTTTTTCCAATAAACCTGAGGGGTGTTCAAGAACCTGATCGAGGGGGACTTTCGTCAGCAGAACTGGTTTTACATAACCAAATCGGCGCTTTCGTCGTCACCCCCACGGTTTTTAAGGCTGGTTTTTAGCAGTTGAAGACCTCAAGTAAAAACCTGCTCTGAATACCAAGAGTGAGGATCTAGGAATCAGTTGAGAAATTATAACACGATCACCTGGGTACAACGCAAAGCTATATATAGGCTCGACACAAAGGCAGTAACCCAGGTGTTACTAGAAGGTTCCGCGGGTCGCGAAGCGTCCCGAACGGGTCCTTTCCGAATTCGGTAGAAGGCTCTCGGTGGCTACAAGAAAGCACAAAATTCGGTGCACGCTAACTATTCGGTGCCTATAACTATAATAAATATCGTTCAAGCAACGAATCTAAATAATCAAGCAAAAGCATGAAAAAAAAAAAATACAGCTAAGCAAGATACCGCATAAGACATTGTACTCTCACATAGACCCTCTCCCCCAACGGGGTCCTGCTCCCTCAGGTGTGTCTCAAGTCGATCCACCCCTCTTGGTTGAGCCTTAGGAGGTCTCCTCTTACACCTCTGGCCTAGCTGAGAGGGGTGACGCAGCTGCTGACGACACAGCGGCCACTTGCCGCCCACCGCGCTTGAAGACCCCTCCTGGTTTTCCGCCTCGGCCGTCTTCGCCGCCTCAGCAGCCTGTTGTTGTAGACTCCAGTGCTGCTGGGGGTGGCGACACTGGAGGTGTGGACTCTGTGGGTGGTGACACTGGAGGTGCGGGCCCTGGGGGAGCTGGTCTTGCGGGTGCTGTCTATAGGAGTGCTGAGACTGGGGGTGCTGGTTCTGGTGGTGCTGAGCGTCCTAATGGTGGTGGAGTCGTGGGTGCTTCTTCAGGAGGTTCTCGGGGTGGACTCTTGCAGCACTCTCGTCGGTAGGAGGCTGGGAGGTGCTAGAGGCACTGGTGCTGGGGGTGCTGGAGCTGGAGGTACTGGAGCTGTAGCTCCCGGAGCTGCTGGTGCTGGAGGTGCTAGAGCTGGAGGTGCTGGAGCTGGAGGCACTAGAGCTGGAGGTTCTGGAGCTGCTGGAGGTTCTGGTACTATGGATGCTGCGCAGCGGTGACCGTTTTTCTTCCTGCAACCGCAGTCTCCATTGCCACCACCGGATTTGGCACTTCGTCAGGTTCTTAGCCTTCCGGCTTCCACTAGCCTTACTCGGCCTCTACTTTGTCCTCTGCCTGACCAGTCACAGCCGCCGTTACAGTCTCACTCCCCATACCTAGCCCTTCTCCTTACACTAAGCAGTCAAACTCCTGACTGAGCGTCGCAAGCATGTGTCTCGTCCTGCCTTGCCTGTTCGCACAGTTAGTCGTCCTCGTCGTGTTCCTCCTCCACCACTCCCAGGCACACACATTATGGCACTTCGTCCTTCCTCTGTTCCACAGCGTGTTGCTCTGCCGTGTCCTGTGAGTGAGGATGCCGCTCTAGGTGCTAGTGCAGCTGCTACCCCAGGTGCCGGTGAGGCTGCTGCTCTAGGTGCTAGTGAGTCTGCGCCCCCTGGTACTGAGTCGACTGAGGCACTGCACACCTTCACTCTGGACTCCGGTGCTTCTCGCTGTTTCTTTCGTGACCGCACTGCCCTTGAGCCGCTTGCTCGGCCAGTTGCTGTCTCCCTCGCTGACCCCTCTGGGGGTCCGGTCATTGCGACCTCCTCCACTGTCCTTCCTTGTCCTGCGGTCCCGTCGGGCACACTGTCCGGTCTCCACCTCCCCTCGTTCTCTACGAACTTGGTGGCTGGGTGTGCGCTCCAGGACGCGGGTGTTCACCAGTTCACCCCGGCCTACGAGCGCGTGACGCACTGCACGTGTGCCCGTACGGGCCGCCACTTGGCTACCTTCACTCGGCAGCCGGGGTCGGACCTGTACACACTGACCACTGAGTCCCCTCAGGTAGCTGCGTCTGCGTCTGCGTCAGGTCAGCTGTCGGCCCCCTGCTCGTGTCGCTCTCTGGCGCACGAGACTGTCCTCTGGCACCACCGCCTTGGCCACCCGTCTGTGCAGCGCCTTCGGGCCATGCACTCCAGGTACCTTGTCTCTGGTCTTCCCAGGGTCCTCCCTCCTCTCCCTCCCTCGCCTGCTCCTCCCTGTCTTCCCTGTGTCGAGGGGCGGCAGCGCGCCGCTCCTCACTCCTCCTCCTTTCCCCCGACGACTGCTCCCTTGCAGACACTCCACATGGACGTGTGGGGCCCAGCCCGCGTCCGTGGTCAGGGTCAGGAGAGGTACTTTCTGATTGTTGTTGACGACTACTCGCGCTACACCACGGTCTTCCCTTTGCGCACCAAGGGTGAAGTCCCTGATGTTTTGATCCCTTGGATCCGCAGAGCTCGTCTCCAGCTCAGCGAGCGTTTCCACTCGGACTTTCCTGTCCTGCGCTTGCACTCTGACAGAGGTGGTGAGTTCTCCTCCGACCTCTTGGCAGCCTACTGTGCTGAGCACGGCATTGAGCAGTCGTTCACGCTTCCGGCCTCTCCACAGCAGAATGGGGTTGCGGAGCGTCGCATTGGCCTGGTCATGGAGGTCGCCCGTACCTCCTTGATCCATGCGGCTGCCCCCCATTTCCTGTGGCCGTTTGCGGTCCGGTACGCTGCGCATCAGCTCAACCTTTGGCCCCGTGTCTCCATGCCGGAGACCTCGCCCACGCTGCGGTGGACGGGGGAGGTTGGCGATGCGTCGTGTTTCCGGGTCTGGGGATCTCGAGCTTTTCTTCGCGACGCTTCCGCGGACAAGCTCTCCACCCGCGCTGTTCCCTGTGTCTTCCTTGGCTTTGTCCCTGACGCGTCTGGTTGGCAGTTTTACCACGCCACCTCGCGCCGGGTCCTTGCCTCTCAGGACGTCACTTTTGACGAGTCCGTCCCCTACTACCGCCTCTTCCCCTACCGCACTGCCCCACTCCCCCCCCCGCCTCTCTTCCTCGCACCAGGTGCTGCTGTGGTAGACCCCCTCCCCCCTCAGGGTGCCGCTCCCTCAGGTGTGTCCCAGGTAGACCCGGTTGACCCTGTTGAGGTAGCTGTTGACTCTCGTCCTGCTGGGGGTGCGGAGCCTGGGGGTGCTGAGCCTGGGGGTGCTGGGCCTGGGGGTGCGGAGCCTGCGGTTGCGGAGCCTGGGGGTGCGGAGTCTGGGGGTACTGAGCCTGGACGTACTGAGCCTGGGGGTACTGTGCTTGGGGGTGCTGAGCTGCAGAGTTCTGGGTCTGGGAGTGCTGAGTCTGGGGGTGCTGAGCCTGGGAGTCCTGCGCCTGGGGGAGCTCTCTCCTCGGAGCGGCTGCGTGAGTGGTACTCAGAGTACTGCAGCCTCCGGAGAGGTGCCTCTGGGACCAGGAGTGCTGCTGCGACTGGTGCTGGTGCCTCCCCTCCTCAGCGGGAGCTGCCCTCTCTTGAGCGGATCCGCGAGTGGTACGAGCGGCGCTGCACTCTTAGGAGTGGAGCGCCTGGTGTCGCGGACCCTGGTGCTGGAGGTGCTGCTGCTGCTGCTGGAGGCCCTACTCGTACTGCGGACCCTGGAGTTGGAGCTGCTGCTAGTGCTGCGGACCCTGGAGCTGGTGCTGCTGGTGCTGCGGACCCTGACGCTGGAGCTGCTGCTGGTGCTGCGGACCCGGGCGTTGGAGCTGCTGCTGGTACTGCGGACCCTGGAGCTGGAGCTGCTGCTGGTGCTGCGGACCCTGGAGCTGGAGCTGCTGCTGGTGCTGCGGACCCTGGAGCTGGAGCTGCTGCTGGTGCTGCGGACCCTAGAGCTGGAGCTGCTGCTGGTGCTGCGGACCCTGGAGCTGGAGCTGCTGCTGGTGCTGCGGACCCTGGAGCTGGAGCTGCTGCTGGTACTGCGGACCCTGGCGCTGGAGCTGCTGCTGGTGCTGCGGACCCTGGAGCTGGTGGAGCTGGAGCTGCTGCGGGTGCTGGTGCCGTCTCTCCTGGTTCTGGAGTCACTGAGCGGCCCCGACCGTACTTCGTTCCGCTTCTCCAGCAGGTTCTTGGTCAGCCTCCTCCTCCTTGTCCTGCTCCCTCCTTAGAGTGTCCTCCGCCTGTCACGTCGCAGTCGCAGTTACCGCCTCCCTCTCCGCTCCCCGGTCCTTCTCCTTACTCTGGTCCCACAGGAGGTCTTACGGAGCGTCGTGAGCCTGAGTCTCGTCCTGTGTCGCCTGCGTCTCGCTCTACGTCGCCTGTCCGTGCTGCTCGCACTGGTCGTCGTGTCCCGCGTGAGCGCCCTCCTCCTGTCTCTGGCACTCACTACATGACTCTACGTCCCTCCACTGCTCCTCAGCGTGTCCTGCTGCCGTCTCCTCCTGCGTCCTCTCTTCCTGAGCTTCCTGACCCGGAGTCTGACTCCCTTCGTGCTGCCCGTCCTACTGTCACGCGTCTCCTTGCTACTGTTGTCACTGACCCTACCTTTGAGTCCTCTGCTGCGTCTGCTCTCGTTGCTGAGTTAGTTGACTTTGCTGCCGCTTGTCGTCTCGACTACGCCGCTATCCTAGTCGCTGAGTCTGAGTCTGTCTGTCCTCCGTCCGTCGGGGGTGAGTGTGCTCTTGGCACGGACGTCCTTGAGGACAGGCAGGAGGAGTTCCAGTGCTTTGCTGCTGCTTTACCTCATCTCGTGTCCATGCTAGTTGCCCCTGAGGGAGACCCGGATGCACCAGACATCCCGACCCCGCGCTCTTACGTAGAGGCGATCGCGGGTCCCTACTCCTCTCAGTGGCAGACAGCCATGGACGCAGAGATGGCTTCCTGGAAGTCCACAGGCACCTACGTCGACGCTGTTCCCCCACCTGGGGCGAACATCGTCAGTGGCATGTGGATTTTCAGGGTGAAGCGGCCGCCGGGTTCTCCGCCTGTCTTCAAGGCGCGTTACGTTGCTCGAGGCTTCAGCCAGCGTGAGGGAGTCGACTTCTTCCAGACCTTCTCCCCCACCCCGAAGATGACCACTCTTCGGGTGCTGCTGCACATAGCCGCTCAGTGTGACTACGAGCTTCACTCTCTTGACTTCAGCACTGCTTTCTTGCAGGGTAGTCTGCACGAGGAGATCTAGCTGCGCCGCCCTCCTGGCTTCACTGGGTCGTTTCCTCCTGGTCTTCAGTGGAGCCTCCGCCGGCCGGTCTACGGTCTCCGCCAGGCACCACGTGAGTGGCACGACACACTGAGGACGACACTTGCGGCACTTGGGTTCGCGCCTTCTACTGCTGACCCGTCGCTGTTTCTGCGCACAGACACTTCGTTGCCGCCGTTCTACATCCTCGTGTACGTCGACGACTTGGTCTTTGCCACTGCTGACACTCAGGCTCTCGCCCACGTGAAGTCGGAGCTGCAGAAGAGACACACGTGCACAGACCTGGGTGAACTGACAAGCTACCTTGGCTTGCGGATCACCCGGGACAGAGCACGGTGCACCATTACCCTGACTCAGTCACACATGGTGCAGCAGGTCCTTCAGCGCTTCGGCTTCACGTACTCCTCGCCTCAGTCCACTCCTCTGCCTACCGGTCACTCGCTCTCAGCTCTGCCTTCGGATGAGTCCGTAGAGCCAAGTGGCCCGTATCCAGAGCTTGTGGGCTGCCTCATGTACCTGATGACCTGCACTCGTCCTGACCTTGCATACCCTCTTAGCATCCTTGCACGCTATGTCGCTCCTGGCCGTCACCGAAAGGAGCACATGGATGCCGCTAAGAGGGTGTTGCGCTACTTGTGCAGTACGTCGGGCATGGGGCTAGTGCTTGGAGGGCGAGACCGAGTTGTTCTCACTGGACACTCAGACGCTTCTTGGGCGGACGACCAGGCCACTCAGCGGTCGTCTCAGGGTTACACCTTCAGCCTTGGCTCCAGCTCAGTTTCTTGGCGTTCTACACGTTCTTCTTCAGTTCTCAGCTCCAGTTGTGAGGCTGAGATCTACGCCACAGCCATGGCGGCCCAGGAGCTACGCTGGCTCACCTACCTGCTGACCGACTTGGGAGAGCGGCCTCGTTCTCCTCCAGTGCTGTACGTCGATAACAAGGCTGCCATTGCCTTGTGTGAGGAGCAGAGACTGGAGCACAGAACGAAGCACATCGCTCTTCGCTACATTTTGGCTCGTGAGCTGCAGCAGCGTGGTCAGCTTTGTCTGCGTTACGTGGCCACTGAGGCCAACACTGCTGACGTGTTCACCAAGGCGCTTCAGCCTTGTGACCATCAGCGCTTTTGTACTCTTCTAGGCCTTGTGCCTACTGGACCTCACTTGCTTACTTCGTGACTTTGTTTGTACTGTGATCTCTATATATATACCTGCATGCTTTCACTTGCTAGGTTGTGATCACTGTACCTCTTGTTATATTATGAAACTGCATGTGAACTGGTCTTGTGACCACTTGTTTGTGCTCGGAATTTGTGTGGTATCCTTGAGATCCACCCTGAGCTTGTTTTGCCTTGCTTTGCTTTGACTGGTCTTGTGACCCTCTGGTTGTCCCCCACTTCGCCTATGGGGGTGTGTCAAACATTTTATGTTTATATTGTGTAGGCTATAGTGGGTTTAGCCTTAGAGGGTACACAAAACTTAGGGTTTCCTACTTGTACCCAACTTCCTGCTAGTTCATTCATTCTCGTTCTATTCTAAGATTCTAACAACTCAGAGTCTGACTGTCCTCCGTCCATCGGGGGTGAGCTTGCCCTTGGCAGGCAGTTTGAGCTCAAGTGTCGTGCGGCTGATGTACCTCATCTCCCTTCCATGGTGCTTTGCCCTGAGGGAGACCCGGATGCACTAGACATTTCGACCCCACACTCTTACGCAGAGGCAATCACGGGTAAGTACTCCTCCCAGTGGCAGACAGCCATGGACGCAGAGATGACATCCTGGAAGTCCACAGGCACCTACGTTGACGCAGTTCCCCCTCTTGGGGCGAACATAGTCGATGGCATGTGGATTTTCAGAGTGAAGCGGCCGCCGGGTTCTCCGCCTGCCTTCAAGGCGCGTTACGTTGCACGAGGCTTCAGTCAGCGACAGGGGGTCGACTTCTTCCAGACCTTCTCCCCCACTCCGAAGATGACCACTCTTCGGGTGTTATTGCACGTTGCAGCACAGCGTGCCTACGAGTTCCACTCGCTTGACTTCAGCATACCTTTCTTGCAGGGCAGCCTTCACGAGGAGATCTGGCTGCGCCGCCCACCTGGATTCACTGGGTCGTTCCCTCCTGGTACCCAATGGAGCCTTCGGCAATCAGTATCAGTCTCCATCAGGCGCCCGACGAGTGGTACGACACACTGAGGACTACACTTGCGACTCTTGGCTTTGATCCTTCGGCTGCTGACCCGTCGTTGTTTCTGCGCACCGACCCTTCTATGTCGCCATTCTACATCTTCGTGCACATCGATGACTTGGTCTTTGCTACTGCTGACACAGAGGCACTGGCCCTTCTAAAGGCGGAGCTGTAGAAGAGACACACATACACTGACCTAGGTGAGCTGCGCAGGCATCTTGCTTGCAGATCGCTCGGGACAGAGCACAGCGCACCATCACTCTGATCCAGTCACACATTGTGCACCAGCTCCTTCAGTGCTTCGGCTTCTAGTTCTCCTCGCCACAGTCCATTCCTCTGCCTACAGGCCACTCGCTCTCAGCTCCACCTTTGGACGAGTCCGTAACGAGTGGTCAATATCCAGAGCTTGTTGGCAGCCTCATGTACCTGATTACTTGCACTCGACCTGATCCCGCGTACCCTCTCAGCAACCTGGTGTTGTGAGAGTACGATGGCTTATGCTTGCTTTGCTAGTATGTCTTGCCTTTATTATGCTATTTCTAGCTTAGGTTTTTTTTTATCATGCATAAATATGTTTGATTTCCTAAGTTAGATGCATTCCTATTGTGAGGATCGAGGATCGAGCTCAGAAAAGTGTAAGAGTATGAATTGAATGATCCACCTGGGTACAACACGAGGCTATATATAGTCTCGACATAAAGCAGCTAACCCAAGTGTTACGCGAATGTTTTGAGGGTCGCGAAGCGTCCCAAACAGAACCTTCCCGAACTCGGTAGAAAGCAATTCGGTGGCAACCGAAAGGCTTGAGTTCGGTACACGTAACCTGGTTCGGTGCTATAACTATAATAGAATATTGGAATGCACCTAGCCTAGGAAATCAAGCATATCTATGCATGATAAATAAAACCTAAGCTATGAATAGCATAATAAACTCCAGGCAAGCTAGCAAAGCCAGCATAAACTATCGTACTCTCACACGTCCCCCCCTCATAACTAGCTGGCGTGAGAAACACCCTGCTTGACAAGATAGTCCTTGAGAGCACGGCGTGCGTTGCCCATATCAGCTTCTGCAACCCAACTGTCCTCCGATGGGTCATATCCCTTCCAGCGGGTCAGGAACTCGAGGGTCTTGCCGCCGCGGCGCCGATGAGTGAGAATGCGCTCCACTTTGTACTCTGGTTCATCCTATATGAGAACAGGTGGTGGTGGCGGTAGTTGCCGTCCCTGGAACTGTTGGTTGGGGTCCTTGTAGGGCTTCAGTAGCTGAACATGGAAAGCGTTGTGAAGCTTCCACGAAGCACGTAAGCACAAGCAGAATGTAACTAGTGACACCTGTGCCTCAATGTGAAAGGGACCACAGAAGCCAGGCCAGAGATTGGATGGTAGTTGAGACAGGTTCAAGTTGCGTGTGTCAAGAAGCACCTGATCTCCGACTGCTGCGGAGTGATCTCGTCACTGTCGATCTCCATACTGCTTCTGGAAGTTCCGCATCGTGGTGAGGCGTCGCTGAGTCTTCTCTCATAGCTGCTGCATGATGGTGAAAAAGTCATGTGCGGCTTGGACATGTGCACGTGTGGTTGGCTGCTGCGGTGTAAGTGGTTCCCCTCCATAGCACAGGAAGAAAGAATATTTCCCAGTGGCCGCATGTGACACGTTGTTCTAAGCAAACTCTTGGGTCGGTAACTGTTGATCCAAGTGGCTGACGTCGTCTTTACAAGCTGTGCGCAGTAACTGTTGAACCACTTCATTGAGTCGCTCTATCTGTCCGTTAGTCTGGGGTTGGTACGCTGAAGACATTGCAAGCTTTTTCCCAAACAATCCCATGATTTCCCTTAAGAAATAACTCGTAAATTTTGAGTCTCTATATGAGATGAGTGTAGCGGGGATGCCGTGGATGGTGATGATGTGGTCGAAGAAGAGGCGAGCAGTTGCTTCAGCAGTAGCTGTGGCGTTGGTCGGTATGAAATGTCCCATCTTGGAGAACTTATCGATCACCACGAGTATAGCGTCATGCCCTCGTGAGGTCGAAGGAAGCCCAGTGATGAAGTCTAGGCTAACGACTTGCCATGGCTGCTCCAGTACGGGTAGAGGCTGAAGTAACCCTGCTTTTTCTGCTTGCTACTCTTCATCCGCTGGCACGTGTTGCATGAGGTGACGAACTGCTGCACGTCTGCTGCCATCCAAGGCTAGTAGTAATTCTTCGCTATTCCCGCTAACGTCTTGTTGCTCCCAAAATGTCTTGCGTATGCTACGTCATGAAACTCCTCCAATAGGATCTATCGTAGCGAGGCATAGTTCGGTACCCAAATCTTTCATGATCCCATCCTTTCCGCTAAATCTTTCTTCCACTATATTAGCTTCTATTTCTCTACGGTAGCGATCTCTTCGTCCATAGAGTACCCATGTTGGAATAGACCCTTGAGCAGAGGGTTCATCTCGTCGAGCTGGATGCCTGCTACACGAATAGGGCGACTCGACGCGTCTGCCTTGTTGTGTGTTACTCGGGTTTGTAGACGATGCCGTAGTAGAAGTGAGTCTCCAGAAAGTCCACCAACCACACCTATCGTTGTCAGAGCATCGGCTGCGACTTCAGGTATTTGAGACTTCAGTAGTCAGTATAGACTGTAGTCTTGGATCCCTCTAGGTAACACCTCCATTCTTTGAAGGCTATGACTATCGCTGAGGCTTCCTTGCCATAGATGGGGTAGTTCAGTTCTGATTCATGTAGATTCGTACTGAAGTAGGCGATAGGCTGTAAATCGCATCCGTGGTCCTGCATTCGTCCAACAGGGGCCGTAGGATATGATTCATCTCCGCCTGGAACGTCGCTGGTGCGTTGCAAAGCCCAAACGGCAGCACTAGATATTCGTAGGCGTCATATCTGGTACGGAACGCCATCTTGTGGATCAAGCTGTCTGCCATCTTGATCTGCCAGTAACCCGACCGTAGGTCTAGCTTCGAGAACACTGTTGCACCACGCAATTGGTCTAGAAGATCATCTATGCGTGGTATAGGGTTTTTGTTTTTTACTGTTTGTTTGTTCAGTGCGCGGTAGTCGATGCACATCCGTAAACTACCGTCTGGTTTTGGAGTGAAGAGAACTGGTGCACCGTAGGGAGAGGTGGATGGGTGGATCAATTGTTTGTCCAGTAGATACACAATCTTTTTCTTTATGTCTATCAGTTCGGTCGGACGGTATGGTGCACGTGAGATGGGTTTCGCACCTGGTTCCTCCACGATGTCGTACTCGTGGGTGCGCGTTGGAGGTACTCCTGCAGGTAGGTCGTCTGGCATGATGTCTTTGTACTGCTCCAACACCTCCTTTACTGCTGCAGGTAGCTCCGAGTTCGGCTTCTCCTCCTCTGCTGCTGCCATCACCAGTGCTAGGTAATCCATGTCACTCTCGTTCACCGTCCGTTCGAACCGTGCCAGTGTCATTTCAGGAATGTCCCCTGTATCCATCCAGCTTCGGAGCTCCACACGTTTCCCGTTGTTGTAGATGCACGCCTTCCGGTTGACCCAGTCGATCTCTGGATTGAGCCGCTTCAAGAAATCTCGCCCCAAGATGAAATCTAAACCCTTGATGTTCGTGATCGGCAACGTCGGCTTCCATCTCAACGCACCTATGTGCAGCTGCAGTGATGCTTCGCCGTGGATGGGAAGCTTCGTACCGCCCGCAGTTCCGCTCGTGCCTTCTTCATTTTCCAAAACGCCGAGAATCGATGTCCTGTTGCGCCGCAAAATTCGCACTTCTCATATTTTGTTGGCCGCTGCTTCGCGTCGATCTTGTCGATATCCATCGGGTCGGCGGTCGTGGGTGGTGCCGATCGCTCCATCCCGAAAGATCTTTTCGACACGTGGCGTCGTATCTCGGGTTGACCTCGCGTCAGCGCATCGAATCTCTCTGCTGTATACACCATGTCGCGGTAGCTACTGTAGTTTGCAGCAATCACCTATCGGTGGACTTCCATTTTTAGCCCCTTAAAATACGCTTGATTTCTTTCCCCTTCGGTCAGGTCGCTAATTCGGTTGAAGAGGCTCTCCATCTGCTGCGTGTACTGTGTTACACTGCCACACTGTTTGTGTCGATGAATCTACTGCCGCGCCATGTAGCTCGAATTAATCGGTTCGAAACGTTGAATTAAAGCTGCCCGAAACTGCGTCCATGACCCCTCGCCTCGGATCTCGTTGCTATTATAAATCCACTCGAGCGCCGGGCCTCGTAACAGTGTCGATGCAAGCCGAATCCGCTTTGCATCGTTTGTCGGGGTCGTACAGCCATCTTCCTCGAAGTAAATTTCAAGGGCCGCAATAAATCGACGGACGTCGGTGTTTCTCGCATTCGGATTGAACGTCTCCGGTAGCCTCGGACGTGCCGCCTCAAGATTCACTGTAGCTGCTGCTGGGTGAAATGTCGGTGTTACCGCTGCTGCTGTTGCTGTCGCTGCTGCATTCGCTGTTGCCGTGGTGGCTGCTCACTGGACTTTCTTATGCTATTCCTAGCTTAGGATTTATTTATCATGCGTAGATGTGCTTGATTTTCTAGATTTGGTTCATTCCTATAAACTATTATAGTTATCGCACGGAACCAGGTTACGTGTACCGAACTCAAGCCTTTCGGTTGCCACCGAATTGCTTTCTACCGAGTTCGGGAAGGTTCTGTTGAGGACTCTTTGCGATCCTCAGAACATTCGCGTAACACCTGGGTTACCTGCCTTGTGTCGAGAGTACATATAGCCTCGTGTTGTACCCAGGTGGATCAATCAATATTCATTCTTCAATTCAGCACTCAATCCTAGATCCTCACACTTGGTAATCAGAGCTCGTTTACACGCGAAGTTCTTTCGACCACTAAATCCCATTCTTCAAAAACCGTGGGGGCGACGAGCGTTAAACACCGATTTCGGGTACGTAAAACCGGTTCCGTGTTTTTCACTTTCCCTTGTTTTCGGTTTTCCGGGCACGCGATGTCATGCATGGAGGGTGCTGGCGACAATTTCATCACCGAGGTCGCAACCCTTCACACGGAGATGGACCAGACGCGGGCGGCGCTTCAACGAATTGGAGCACTCCTCAAGAACCAGCCGGCAGCCGCCACAGCAGCAGTGAAGGCAGCAGCAAATGCAGCAGCGACAGAAGCAGCAGCAGCGGCGACACCGACATTTCACGGACCAGTGGCACCACCTTCGCCCGAGGCTACCCGAAGCGTTCGATCCGAGCATGAAGGGATTGGACATTCGACGATTCGTGGCGACCCTCGAAAACTACTTCGAGGCCATTGACTGTTCGACCCCGACGCATGACGCAGCAAGGATTCGGTTCGCAACGACACTGTTGCAAGGCCCAGCACTCGAGTGGATTTACTACAGTGATGTGGTCTATGGGGAGAGAACGTGGGCGCAGTTTCGGGCAGACCTAATTGACAAATTCAAACCCATTAATTTGACCTACATGGCGCAGTAGCAAATTCATCGGCATAAGCAATACGGGAGCGTAGCACAGTACACGCAGCAGATGGAGCAGTTATTCAACCGCATCACCGACCTGACCGAAGGCGAAAAAATCCAAGCATACACAAAGGGGCTGAAAATGGAGATACGCTGTCAGGTCATCGACGCGAACTACAGTAGCTACCGCGACATGGTATGAGCAGCCGAGCGATACGATGCGTTGACGCGTGGTCAACCCGAAACACGACGCCACGTGCCGAACAGATCTTTCAGCATGGAGCGATCGGCAACCCTCACGTTCACCGAACTGATGGATATCGATAGAATCGACGCGAAGCCGTGGCCGACAAAATGCGAAATTTGCGGCGCAGGCGGACATCAATTTTTGTCGTGTTACAAAATGAAGAAAGCACGCGTGCAGTTGCAGGGCAACAACAATGCAGCACCCCCGAAGTAAAAAAACGGGAATCGCCAGTAGCCGCGGATCGACCTGGCGATCGCGTAAAGATCCGAAAAGGAGAAAAAGGGCGACGGCGTGGCTACTTTGGAGCGAGCAAAAAAAGGAGAAAATGATGGCGCGAATTTAAAACGTCACGACTGGCTGGCACCAGGGGAATTCGCCGAGGAAAAAAAGGAGGCTCCGCGAAAGAAGACTTTGCACCGACCAGGAAACTCTGGCTGAACACCCACGAAAGTAAAAATTCGTTGAATTTATCCTATAAAGTTACTTTAACAAAGAATATTACTCCTCGTGGTTCTCAAACCTTTGGAAATTTCAGGGGAGAATTAGAGGCCAAGAAAAAGCCTTTAGAAATTATTCAGGTACCTGAGAAGTTGGGCAAAGTACTACGGAGCGTAGAAAAGGGTCGTGCGTTCCGTGGAGTTAATATCCTTTCCCCGCAGCACAGTGTTAAGGCTCCCCATTGCCCACAGGTGAAGCCTATACAGGTGCAAAGGTTTAGAGGAAAAATCCAGGCTCAGGACAAGTTGTTCAAGCCTCGGAAAAAAATCATTTTACCCCCTAGGTGAAGTTGGAAATTAAGAGTGCTGAGTCAGGTATAGGAAATAGGAATGGTAATTATTTGATGTACCCTATGATCCCATTAACAAGACTATCTTCGGCTACCCAGCGCAGCAGAAACCACTACTCCTCGAGGTGTTATGCAAAGGATGACTCCTCCAGGCACTGGTGGACAGTGGTGCGTCCTGCTCGGTGTATGACCACAGGACGTTGGAGAAAATGGGAGAAAAGGCGGAGGAGACCCAGTTTTCAATAACAAAGGTGGACAGTACGAAGCTTCCCACCCATGGCAAAGCATCACTGCAGCTGCACATAGGTGCGTTGAGATGGAAGCCGACGTTGCTCATCACGAACATCAAGGGTTTAGATTTCATCTTGGGGCGAGATTTCCTGAAGTCGTTCAACCCCGAGATCAACTGGGTCAACCGGAAGGCGTGCATCTACAACAATGGGAAGCATGTGGAGCTGAGAAGCTGGATGCATACTGGGGACGTTCCTGAAACGACACTAGCACATTTCGAACGGACGGTCAACGAGAGTAAGACGGGCTACTTAGCAGCAGAGGAGGAGAAGCCGAACTCGGAGCTACCTGCAGCAGTAAAGGAGGTGTTGGAGCAGTACAAAGACATCATGCCAGACGACCTGCCTGCATGAGTACCTCCAGCGCCAACTCACCGAGCACGAGATCGTGGAGGAGCCAGGTGCGCGGTATAGGCCAACTGCGTGGGGCAACAGCTGTCGCGCTGCTTCTGCTGCCCCGCGCAACCAGCCCGCAGCCGTCGCGCTGCTTCTGCTGCCCCGCGCGCCCAGCCCGCAGCCGTCGCGCTGCTTCTGCTGCCCCGCGCGCCCACCCCGCAGCCGTCGCGCTACTTCTGCTGCCCCGCGCGCCCACTTCGAAGCTGTCGCGCTGCCTCTGCTGCCCCGCGCGCCCACCCCGCAGCCGTCGCGCTGCTTCTGCTGCCCCGCGTGCTCACCACGCAGCCATCGCGCTGCTTCTGCTGCCCCGCGCGCCCAACCCGCAGGTCGCGCTCTACTGCAGCCCACGCGTCGCGCCCTACTGCCCCGCGTGTCGCGTCCTGCAGCAACCTTGCGCGGCACGCCCTGCTTCTCTGCACAGCGAGCGCCCTTCTGCCCGCGCCACCCAGCCCGAGCCCCCCTGCCCAACCCGATCCGCCCTGCTGCTTGTGCTACTACTGCTGCTGGTGGAGGTGCTGCTAGGAGTGCTGGAGGTGCTGCAGCCTAGCCTCACCGAGCCGCTCTGCTGCTCTTACTACTACTGTTGCTGCTCGTGCTTCCCTCCGTACAGCCCTACTGGTCGCGCGCCTCCTAGCTTACCTGCTATGACTTCCCTTCGTGGTAGCGGTGGGAGGGGTGACGGCGGTGGTGGCAGCAGTGGGAGTGGTGGCGGCAATAGTAGCAGTCACTCTGGAGCTGTTCGGTAGGGAGTTTCTAACGGTGGCCAAATGCAGCTGCAGCGGCGTCTGTGCGAGACCCTTACGCCCCCGCAGCCTCGTGAGTGGTACGCCAGGTGGTGTGCTGACGGCAGCCGTCGTGGCAGTCGCGATGGAGCTGTCAGACTTGCGGGACAGTTAGTCACACACAGGCTCGCTGCTTCGCCTATCTGAGCGACGCCTGGCGTGCAGTGTTTGGCGACGAGGCTGAGCTCTCCCGCTGGTTAGAGCTGCTTCAGCACAGTGTGGATATATTTGCTCTAGACTATGACGCTATCCTTACTGCCATGTATGCTTTGCCTGTTAGTACTGTGGGTGACTGCTACCTGTGCGTGCCGCCTGACCCAGGTATACTAGGTGCTGCTCTTGGTGCTAGTGAGTCTGCTCTCTCTGGTACTGCGCCTGCTGAGGCCTTGCACACCTTCACGCTTGACTCAGATGCTTCCCGCTGTTTCTTTCGCGACAGTACCACACTCACACCACTCCCCAGACCGGTTGCAGTCTCCCTGGCTAATCCCTCTAGGGGTCCGGTTCTTGCACGTACCTCTACTGTGCTCCCGTGTCCAGCGGTTCCGTCCGGCTCGCTGTCAGGTCTCCACCTCCCCTCGTTCTCGACGAACTTGGTGAGTAACGCAGCTCTTCAGGATGAGTGGGTTAATACCTTTTCCCCTGGAGGCCAGCGTCTGGCGATTTGCACGTGTGCACGGACGGGCCGTCACCTGGCCACGTTCACCCGTCAGCCTGGGTCGAGTCTGTACACACTGACTACTGAGCCTCCTCAGGTTGCTGCGTCTGGTCAGGTGGCCGCGTCGGGTCAGGTAGCTTCCCCCTGTGAGTATCGTCACCTGTCGCACCAGACCCTCCTTTGGCACCACCGCCTTGGTCACCCCTCCCTGCCACGCCTTCGTGGCATGCACTCCCGCCTCCTTGCCTCAGGTCTTCCCAGGTCTCTTCCTTCCCTCCCACCCTCGCCTGCCCTGCCCTGCATTCCTTGCGTCGAGGGGCGGCAGTGCGCCGCTCCTCACTCCTCCTCCCCGACAACTGCTCCCCTGCAGACCCTCCACATGGACGTGTGGGGCCCAGCCCGCGTCCAGGGACAGGGCCGTGAGCGGTACTTTCTGCTGGTTGTTGACGACTACTCACGTTACACCACGGTCTTCCCCTTGCGCAGCAAGGGTGAGGTCCCTGATGTTTTGATCCCTTGGATCCGTGCTGTTCGTCTCCAGCTCCGCGAGCGGTTCCAGACGGACTTTCCCGTCCTGCATCTGCACTCTGACAAAGGTGGTGAGTTCTCCTCCGACCTCTTACGGGACTTTTGTCAGGGGGAGGGCATCCTCCAGTCGTTCACGCTTCCGGCCTCTCCGCAGCAGAATGGGGTTGCTGAGCGCCGCATAGGCTTGGTCATGGAGGTCGCTCATACCTCCATGATCCATGCGGCTGCTCCCCATTTTCTGTGGCCGTTTGCGGTCCGGTACGCGGCGCATCAGCTCAACCTCTGGCCCCGTGTCTCCTTGCCGGAGACCTCGCCCACACTGCGTTGGACGAGGAAGGTTGGCGATGCGTCGCGATTCCTAGTCTGGGGCTCTCGTGTCTTTGTTCGCGATACCACCGTGGACAAGCTCTCCGCTCACACCATTCACCGTATCTTCCTTAGCTTTCTGCCTGACGCGCCTGGCTGGCAGTTTTACCACCCCACCTCGCACCGTGTCTTCCCCTCTCAGGACGTCACGTTTGACGAGTCGGTTCCCTTCTACCGTCTCTTCCCCTACCGCACTGCTCCCCCCCCCCCCCCCCCCCACCACCGCTCTTCCTCGCTCCGAGTCCCCCTCCGGTAGACCCCCTCCCCCCTCCTGGTCTTGCTCCTTCAGGTTTGTCTCAGGTAGACCCACTCCCCTTGGCTGAGCCTGTCGAGGTCACTGGTGAATCAGGTGCTGCTGGGGGGAGTGCTGCTCGGGGTGCAGAGTCTGGGGGTGTTGAGCCTGCGCGTCGGAGTCTGGGGGTGCTGAGCCTGCGAGTGCGGAGCCTGGGGGTGCTGAGCCTAGGGGTACTGCGTCTCCCCTCCGGGAGCCTCTCTCCCCACAGCACCTGCGCGAGTGGTACGCTAGCCGCTGTCGCTGTCGGAGTGACGCTGGAGCTAGAGACACTGGAGCTGGTGGTGCTAGAGCTGGAGGCATTGCTGCTTGCGGCGCTGGAGCTGGAGCCACTGGAGCTGGAGGCCATGGAGCTGGGGATACTGGAGCTGGTGGCGCTGGAGGCGCTGGAGCTGGAGGCACTGGAGCTGGAGGCGCTGGAGCTGGAGGCGCTAGAGCTGGCACTACTGGAGCTGGCGGTGCTAGAGCTGGAGGTGCTGGAGCTGGAGGCCCTGTGCAGCAGCGACCGTTTTTCGAGCCGCCGCCGCAGATGTCTGAGCTTCCGCCCGAGTCGGTGCTCCGCCAGGTTTTTACTCTTCCTTCGTCCACTACCCTTCCTCCTGGCACGCCGCTGCCTGCCCCGTCTCGTTACACTGAGCTTCCGGTCTCCCTTACAGAGCGTCGTGAGCCTGCGTTTCGTCCGGCCTCCCCTGTTCGCGCTGTTCGCACCGCTCGTCGTGTCCCGCGTCCGCGTCCTCCTCCTGTGCCAGGCACTCACACTATGGCACTTCGTCCCTCCTCTGCTCCACAGCGCGTCCCGCTAACGTCTCCTCCTGCGTCCTCTCTTCCTGAGCTTCCTGACCCGGAGTCTGACACTGTTCGTGCTGCTAGCCCCACAGTCACGCGTCTTCTGGCTACAGTCGTCACTGACCCGTCATTTAAGTCCACTGCTGCTGAGCTTGTCGACTTTGCTGCTGCGTGTCGTCTAGACTACGCCGCCAGTCTTGTTGCTGAGTCTGAGTCTGTCTGTCCTCCATCCGTCGGGGGTGAGTGTGCTCTTCGCACGGACGTCCTTAAGGACAGGCAGGAGGACTTTGACTGTCTTGCGGCTGCTGTACCTCATCTCGTGGCCTAGCTGCTTGCACCTGAGGGAGACCCGGATGCACTTGACATCCCGACCCCGCGCTCTTACGCAGAGGCGATCACGGGTCCCTACTCCTCTCAGTGGCATACAGCCATGGACGCAGAGATGGCATCCTGGAAGTCCACAGGCACTTACGTCGACGCAGTTCCCCCTCCTGGGGCGAACGTAGTCGATGGCATATGGATTTTCAGGGTGAAGCGGCCGCCAGGTTCTCCGCCTGTCTTCAAGGCTCGTTACGTTGCACGAGGCTTCAGTCAGCGAGAGGGAGTTGACTTCTTTCAGACTTTCTCCCCTACCCGAAGATGACCACTCTTCGGGTGCTGCTGCACGTTGCCGCTCAGCGTGACTACGAGCTTCACTCTCTTGACTTCAGCACAGCCTTCTTGCAGGGCAGCCTGCACGAGGAGATCTGGCTGCGCCGCCCACCTAGCTTCACTGGGTCGTTCCCTCCTGGTACCCAGTGGAGCCTCCGGCGGCCAGTCTACGGTCTCCGCCAGGCGCCTCGTGAGTGGCACGACACACTGAGGACGACACTTGCGGCTCTTGGGTTTGCTCCTTCGACTGCTGACCCGTCGCTGTTTCTGCGCACCAACACTTCGCTGCCGCTGTTCTACATCCTCGTGTACGTCAACGACTTGGTCTTCGCCACTGCTGACACTGAGGCACTCGCTCTTGTGAAGTCGGAGCTGCAGAAGAGACACACGTGCACAGACTTGGGTGAGCTGCGCAGCTACCTTGGCTTGTAGATCACCCGGGACAGAGCACGCCGCACCATTACCCTGACTCAGTCACACATGGTGCAGCACGTCCTTCAGCGCTTCGGCTTCCAGTTCTCCTCACCACAGTCCACTCCTCTGTCTACCGGTCACTCGCTCTCAGCTCCACCTTCGGACGAGTCCGTAGAGCCGAGTGGCCCGTACCCAAAGCTTGTGAGCTGCCTCATCTACCTGATGACCTGCACTTGACCTGACCTTGCGTACCCTCTTAGCATCCTTGCTCGCTACGGTGTGCCTGGGAGACACTGGCGAGAGCACTGGAAGGCTGCTAAGAGGGTGCTGCGCTACTTGTGCAGTACATCAGGCATGGGGCTGGTGCTTGGAGGACGGGGTCCAGTTGTCCTCACTGGACACTCAGACGCCTCTTGGGTTGACGACCTGGCTACACAGCGGTCGTCGCAGGGTTACACCTTCAGCCTTGGTTCCGGCTGAGTCTCTTGGCGGTCTACCCGCTCTTCCTCTGTTCTCAGCTCCAGTTGTGAGGCTGAGATCTACACCACAGCCATGGCTGCACAGGAGTTACGCTGGCTCACCTACCTGCTAACTGACTTCTGAGAGCGGCCTCGTTCTCCTCCAGTTCTGTACGGTGACAACAAGGCAGCCCTCGCCTTGTGTCAGGAGCACAGACTAGAGCACAGAACGAAGCACATCGCTCTGCGTTACTTTCTTGCTCGAGAGCTGCAGCAGCGTGGCCAGCTTCGTCTTGCTTACGTGGACACGCGGGCCAACACTGCTGATATATTCACCAAGGCACTTCGGCCTACTGATCATCAGCGGCACTACACTGCTCTAGGCCTCGTGCCTAAGTTCACTCACTTGCTCACTGCTTCACCTTGCTTGTACTGTGATCAATATATATATCCTTGCATGCTTACTTTTGATAGGTTGTGATCACTGTACTGCTTACTTTTTTTTTTATATAACTTTGCATGTGAACTGGCCTTGTGGCCATTTGCTTGTGCTCGGAATGTGTGGTGACTTCGTGATCCACCCTGAGCTTGCTTTACCCTTCTTGATTGGTCTTGTGACCGCTAGTTCTCCCCCACTTTGCCTATGGGGGTGTTTCAAACTAAAATGTTGTTTATATTGTCTAGGCTGTAGTGGGGTAGCCCATAAGGGGAAAATACAACTCTAGGGTTAGTACTTGTACCCACGTTCTGCTAAATGCAATCATTCCTACTGTCAGATTCTGACAAAGGGATAGCGGCGAAGTAATCTGCTGCTGCGCCGCTGAGGGGAGAAATAAGAGTAGGAAGAAAGGTGTGGAAGAAGATTGGCAACGAAACATAGACAGCTACCAGCTGCAGCAGATAAGGAGAGAAGAGAAGCGGAGGAAGAGGTGAGAAGGTGGGGGAAATAGAGGGAGAGAGAAGAGGAGGAGGAGGGTGAAGGAGCGGAGTGTGAGGAGGAAGTAGGGTCACGATCACCAAGTGGCAACCAGTAACACGCAGTCAGGTGGCAGAGGCGGAGGGGAAGGAGGTGGAGGAAGGGAGGAGAGGCACGAAGGGGAGGAAGGAATGAAGAGAGGAGGAGGAGGGTGAAGAGGCGGATGGGGTGAGAGCAGAAGGAGGAGGTGGTGCAAAAGCGGCAGAAGAAGGCGCACCACGAGGGGAGGGGAAGGCGCCAGCAGGGAGGTGAGGGAGTGTTGGAGTAGGCTAGTGTTCGCTCTGCATCTCATTTTGGCCTTGCATTATTTCTTTGGCCACTTTTAGACTTAGTTTCATTTCTGGTTCATCTTAGGTTCACTTTGCAGTTTGTCTCTGCATTGAACACGCCTTAGGTTCAGTTGGGGTTTCCCAACCCTATCTTTCAAATGTCTCTCGACACTTTCTCTAGTGCAACTTTTTTCTCTCGCAACATCAATCACTAGCCATGGCTGCCACAAACCTAGCTTCAACATGGTATTCAGAGCGAAATCCTAGGCGTTTCCCCATCATCTACATCTCTTAGAACCTTCCAAGCCCCTAAGCATATTCCGCGCTACCCCTTAACTAGTCGATTTTACGTTTTTTTTTCTTTCTTTCTTTTTCTCTCGATCTTTTTTTTTTCTCCCCAAATCGCGACTCCGTCCCCTGTGGTAGTGCGCGACCTCCCTCAGTAGTAGCGCGCGACCTGCTGCTCGTCGCGCGCCCTCTCTCCCTCCGCCCTTTCGTAGCGCGCAGCCCGCATTACCGTCGCGCGCGCCCTCTTTCTCGCTTCTGCCTGCTCCCCGTCCCTCACCCGCGCGTCCCTCCGCTCCCCTCGTCGCGCGCGGGGTGCGCCGCTGTCGCGCGCCTCCTCCGCCCCCCCCATGCGCGCCTCTCTGCACTCTACTGTTCGCCATCACCACTCCCCTCTACGACATTCGTCTCTTCTTTCCCTCCTCCTCCTCTCTCTCCCTTCACTCCCTCTACAACCTTCCCCTCTCCTCCGCCTCCTATCTCACCTCAGCTGAAGTAGCTGGCTGCTGATTTTGCCTGGTGGCTGTGCCTATCTCCACTCCTCTCCCCTCCATCAAGACCCTTCTCCATACATTCCGCCCCTTCACCCTCCTCCTCCTCTCCTCTCTCCCTACTTCCCCCCCCCCCATCTTGCTCTCTCCTCCGCCTCTCTCCTATCTCCATCTGCCGCAGCTGGTTGCTGACCTTGTCTCGTCGTCGTGCTCCTTCTCACACTTTCCCTCCGCCTCTTAATTTCTCCCCTCAGCGGCGCATCAGCAGACTACGCCGCCCATATTCCTCCACCTCTTTTTTCTCCCCTCAGCGGCGCAGCAGCAGACTACTCCGCCCATATTCCTCCGCCTCTTTTTCTCCCCTCAGCGGTGCAGCAGCAGACTAATCCGCCCATATTCCTCTGCCTATATTCCTCCGCCTCTTTTTCTCCCCTCAGCTGCTCAGCAGCAGACTACTTCACCATATTCCTCCGCCTCTTATTTCTCCCTTCAGCTGCTCTGCTTTTGTCTCCTTCCCCTCCGATGGCGCCCATTCTTACGACTCCCTCCCTTCCTTGCCGCTACTGTCCTCTCCTTCCTACTGCTGTCCCTCATCCCTTAACCCTCCTTCCCCTACCCTATGCGCCATCCGCTCCCCTCTCTCTAACTTGGACCGCCTCTCCCCTTTATCGCTGGCCCTCTCCTCTTGTCTCGTTTCTACAGTCTCACCAGCGTCGCCAGTCCCCTGCCCCGCCATTGCTTTCCGTCGCGACTCCTAGTGCTGATGCTTTTCCCTCTGCTCTCAGTGTGACCATGCTTTCTTATGCTAGCATTCTTGGCGCTTCTCCTCTTTTTGACCCTCGCTTTGCCATGCCATTTCTTCATTCTGCTCCTAGCGGTATCTCTCCTAAACCCTGCTCTACGGTTGCTGCTCTCTCTCTGCCTCGCAACTTGGACTTTGTCCTCGACAGTGGTGCTACTGACTCTGTTTTTCGTGATGCCGGTGTTCTTCGTTCCTTTCCCCGCCCTCTCTTTATTCATGGAGCTAGGGAGACTATGACCCTGACATGCACCGACACCTCCTCTCTTCCCTGTCCTGCCTCCCCCTCTGGAGCAATCACTGGACTCTATGTTCCCTCATGTCGTCATAAGCTTCTCTCCATCTCCGCCCTCCAATGCCTTGGTGTACGAGCGACCTTCCCCACGGATGAACTCTACTGTGATCTTCATTATCGAGACCGGCATCTCGCTCGTTTCACCCTTTCCCCTACCTCTCGTCTCTATACACTCCGTGTTTCTCTCCCATCGTCTGTGCATCACACTTCCCCTGCTTCCGCTCCACCTATTTCCTCTTGCGACTGTCGCTCTCTCGCCCAACCCACCCTTCTTCTCCATCATCGTCTCGGGGACCCAAACTTCCCTCTCCTTCGCAACATGGTCCATTCGAAGCTGCTTCATGATCTTCCCTTCTCTCTCCCGCCCCTTCCTCCCTCTCCCGCCCCTCTATGCACTCCTCGTGTTCAAGCCAAGCTCTCTCAGTCTCCTCATCCTTCTTCCCCATCTGCCTCCCCCCAGCCTCTTGATCTCGCGCACATGGACCTTTGGGGTCCCTCCCCAATTGCCTCTCGCCAAGGTCATCATTACTTTCTCCTTCTTGTTCATGACCATTCTCGCTTTGCCACTATCTATCCCCTTCGTGCCAAATCTGACGCCCCCTCCCTCATCATCCGTTGGGCTGAACAGGCTCGCCTTCGCTTCGGGCGCCCTGTCGCGCGTTTCCACTCTGACGGTGGTGGCGAGTTCTTTAATCATTCTCTCTCCTCTTACTGCTCCTCTCATGGCATTCGTCAAACCTCGACCCTTCCGCACTCTCCCGAACAGAACAGTGTTGCCGAGCGTCGCAAACGTACTCTCTTGGAGATCATTCGATGTCTCCTCACCCATGCTTTTGCTCCCCGCTCTCTTTGGAACTATGCTCTTGTTCATGCAACTCTTCTTTCCAACCTTCACCCTCATCCCCTTCGCCCCACCATTACCCCCTTTCAGCTCTGGACGGGTCGCCAGCCCTCTGCTCATCCTCTTCGGGTGTGGGTTTGTGTCGCTCATGTCCTTGTCAATCCAGCTGATCGGGCCCGTCAGGGTGGGAAACTCGCTCCCAAGACGCAGCTCTGTGCGTTCATTGGCATCAACTCTGATTGTCCTGGCTACCTTTTCTATGCCCCTTCCTCTCACCAGCTCATCCGCAGCCAGGATGTCATCTTTGACGAGACTTGCTCTCCATTCCTCACACCCCCTCCCACCTCCATTGGTCTGACTTTGATCCGCGTCCCTCCGCTTCTCCCTCTTCTGCTCCCTCCCCACCTCCCCTTCCTCCCGCCCCTGCTCCTCCTCTCCCGCCTGCCCCCTCCGCCCCTCCTTCCGCCGTCACCTCTGGCAACTCTCCTCCCGCCTCTTCATGAGCGCATTTTCCTTGAGTGCCCCGCCTATTTTCCTCGCCCTTTTCCTCCTGGCACCGTTTGGGAGCTGAAGCGCCCTGTGTATGGCCTCAAGCAGGCTCCGCGCGAGTGGCATGCCAAGCTCGCCTCCACTCTTCACTCTCTTGGCTTCTCCACCTCTACCTCCGACCCCGGTCTTTTCATTCGCACTTCCCCTCACAGGCTTTACATCCTTGCCTATGTGGACGACTTGGTGCTACTTGCTGAGGACTCCACCGATCTTGCTGCTGTCAAGAAATCCGTGCAGGCGCGTCTCCTGTGCAAGGATCTTGGCGAGCTTCGTCACTACCTCGGCATGGAGATCCCCCGCGATCGTGCTGCGCGCACTATCTCTCTCTCACAGTCTTTCTACATCCAGTCCATCCTCCAGCGGTTCGAAATGTCGCAGGCCAAACCGGTCTCCACCCCTCTTCCGTTAAACCATCACCTCACTGCCCCTGCCGTCCCTGCTCCCTCCTCAGAATTGCGACCCTATCCAGAGCTCGTTGGGTCACTCATGTATGCTATGATGTGCACTCGCCCCGATCTTGCTTACCCCCTCAGTGTCCTCTCGTTTCGTTGGCCTTGGTCGCCACACTGACGTGCACTGGGCGGCTGCGAAGCGCGTTCTCCGCTATCTTCGCGCTACCTCTGATCTTGCACTCACTCTTGGTGGCTCTTCTCTCCCCGTTCTTTCCGGTTACAGTGATTCCTCCTATGCTGATTCTCGCCCTGATCGCCGCTCCTCTTAGGGTTATGGTTTTACTCTTGGCATTGGTCTCATCAGCTGGCGCTCCACTCGCTCATCCTCTGTCTGCCTTTCCACCTGTAAGGCTGAGTTGTACGCAGGCACATTGGCAGCTCAGAAGGCTCGCTGGCTCTCCTTTCTCCTTGCTGAGCTTGGTCACTCTCAGCAGTCTGTGACGCTTTCTTGTGACAGTGCGAGCATGATTCATCTCACCAAAAATCATGTTTATCACGCCCGCACCAAACACATAGAGGTCCGCTACTACTTTGTGGGCAAGCTGATGCAGCCTGGTTTCCTCTGCCTTCGCAAGGTGGCCGCCGACGCCAACCTTGCTGACATTTTCACAAAGGCCCTCCTTCGTGCGCCGCACTGTTTCTACGTCCGCGCACTTGGTCTCACCCGTCTCGCCACTTCTGGGGGTATTCTGGTTCGCTAGGTGTTCTGTTCCAGAGCTTCACCTAGCTTGGGGGTGTGTTGGAGTAGGCTAGTCTTCGCTCTGCACTTCATTTTGGCCTTGCATTATTTCTTCGGCCACTTCTAGACTTAGATTAATTTCTGGTTCATCTAAGGTTCACTTTGCAGTTTGTCTCTACATTGAACACGCCTTAGGTTCAGTTGGGGTTTCCCAACCCTATCTTTCAAATGTCTCTTGAGACTTTCTCTAGTGCAACTTTTTTCTCTCGCAACATCAATCACTAGCCATGGCTGCCACAAACCTAGCTTCAACAGGCAGGACGCCCACGAGAAGGTAAAAGAGGGCGGCTGCGAGGAGGGAAGGCTGGCCGGGGAGAGGGAGGGCGGTGGGCAAGACGCGCGCGCGCACGTCAACGGAGGGGAGGCCGCGCACGTCGACGGCGGGGAGGCCGCGCGCGTCGACAGCAAGGAGGTCGCGCCCGTCGACGACGGGCAGGGCGCGCGACGCGGCGATGGGTAGGGCGCGCGACGAGGCGAGGCAGGGGGAGGGCGGCGCGGCGACGGGACAGGGCGCGCGACAAGGCAGGGAGGACGCGCGCGACGGATAGAAGGTTCCGGGATTGAAAAAAAAGGAGGAGGAAATTTTAGGGTCGAAATAGTAGGAGAAATGAAATTCGACTACATAAACAGTGGCGCGTCAGATGCCTAAGGCCTAGACCGTACTAAGAGATATATGGCTCTAGATACCATGTTAAAGCTGAGAATATGGTAGCCACGGCTAAGGAGAGAGAAGGTAGCGAGAGAATTGTTACTAGAAAAGAGTGTCGAGATACAAATGTAGGAAATTCTAATTGAACTTAGGGTGTGTTCAGTTTGTGCTAGAAACTAAGAAATGAACCTAAACTGAACCGAAAGTGGAACTCGCTCTAAACATGGTGAAATAACAAAAGAACATCATGATAAATGCTCGAGCGAGCTCTAGCCTACTCCAACACCAACTGGAACACAGGCAAAAGGTGTCAACCCCACTCCCGTCCGAATTCAAGCTGGTGAAAGCATGAGACGGGGAGGAAGTTGACGAGGCGGATCGACGGCACTATCAGTCAATGGTGGGAAGTCTTCTCTACGCAGCAGTATACACACGACCTGACATTTCCTTTGCCGTTGGTCAACTTGCAAGGACAGTGTCATGTCCATCAGAGGAGCAGGTGGATGCAGTAGAAAGGCTAGTGAAATACTTGTACTCCTATCCAACCGTGGGAGTGCAGTTTTCAGCATCGGCGCAGCAAAGGCAGAAGGGTGTGGAACTGCTGAAAGACAAGGGAGGGAAACTGGAAGAGAACAAGCTATTTCTCACATGTTTTTCAGATGCCATGTGGGCATTAGAGGCTGAGGATTCATCTTCGGTGGGAGGATACATCTGTGTGGTGGGAGGAGGACCAGTGAGCTGGAGGTCCAAGAAACAGAGTAAATCGGCGCTTTCTTCTGCCGAGTCTGAATACATGGCTATGTTTCATGCAGTTAAAGAAATAATATGGCTGAGGAGGTTACTGGAGGAGATCGCTCGGGAGCACACAACCCCCACGCCACTATATTGCAACAACATATTTGCAATCGCAATGGCTCGCAATGCAGTTCTTCACGGCCTCAAAAAGCACATGCTCCTGAGGTGGCACTGGCTGCGCAAGGAGGTTAACCGTGGAACAGTCAACCCAGGCTACATTAAAACACAGCAGCAGCGGGCGGATTTCCTTACCAAGCGACTGGCCGATGAACCTCAGTGGCGATGTGCGCGGATGAGCGGCAAAATGACAGGGGGCAAAACCAACACATTGAGAGGGAGTGTGTTAATACAGAATTAATTTTATGTATACCAATCAGCCAGTTTTCTCCTGCAAGTGCACAAGTCATTTGAGGCTAAAGTGCGGCAGCGAGTCGTTGATGATTGAGCAATCAATTCGTTTTTTAGCTTCAACCAAATGGAGGCGTCGATTTGGTTCAATGACTCAGTTTGACTCGACTATTTTGATTAAGCAATCACAGCACGAGATTTCTGTTCGCGCCACGAGCTCGCTGCTGCTCAAACCGACAAATATGGACTGCACCGATTGGGCAATGCTCGCACTCGTTCTGAACACTCAGCGCAAACAGGTTTAGAACAAGTTTTGAACAGGTTCAGAACAAATCTCTGAACAGGTTTTGAACAAGCTGACGCGCCTAAAGCACAGGGCAGAGTCGGAAAGAACAAACAGGAATGTTGAACTAACAGTGCAAAACAGTACAAGTACCTAACCCTAGAATTGTGTACCCCGTATAGGCTAACCCACTGTAGCCTACACAAGCATAACATATATAATGTTTGACATACCCCCATAGGCAAAGTGGGGGAGAACTAGGGGTCACAAGACCAGTCAAGGCAGAGCAAGGCAAAACAAGCTCAGGGTGGATCTCAAGGATTCCACACAAATTCTGAGCACAAGCAAGCGGTCACAAGACCAGTTCACATGCAGGTTTATAATAGAGCAAGAGGTACAATGATCACAACCTAGCAAGAGTAAACATGCAGGTATATATATAAAGATCACAGTACAAACAGAGTCAAGAAGTGAGCAAGTGAGGTCCAGTAGGCACAAGACCTAGGAGAGTGCAAAAGCGCTGATGGTCACAAGGCTGAAGCGCCTTGGTGAACACATCAGCAGTGTTGGCCTCAGTGGCCACGTAACGAAGACGAAGCTGACCACGCTGCTGAAGCTCTCGAGCAAGGAAGTACCGCAGAGCGATGTGCTTCGTTCTGTGCTCCTCACACAAAGCAATGGCAGCCTTGTTGTCAACGTACAGCACTGGAGGGGAACGAGGCCGCTCTCCCAAGTCAGTCAACAGGTAGGTCAGCCAGCGTAGCTCCTGGGCCGCCATGGCTGTGGCGTAGATCTCAGCCTCACAACTGGAGCTGAGAACAGAAGAAGAGCGTGTAGAACGCCAAGAAACTGAGCCAGAGCCAAGGCTGAAAGTGTAACCCTGAGACGACCGCTGAGTAGCCTGGTCGTCCGCCCAAGAAGCGTCTGAGTGTCCAGTGAGTACAACCCGGTCTCGCCCTCCAAGCACTAGCCCCATGCCCGACGTACTGCACAAGTAGCGCAACACCCTCTTAGCGGCATCCATGTGCTCCTTCCTGTGACGGCCAGGAGCGACATAGCGTGCAAGGATGCTAAGAGGGTATGCAAGGTCAGGTCGAGTGCAGGTCATCAGGTACATGAGGCAGCCAACAAGCTCTGGATACGGGCCACTCGACTCTACGGACTCATCCGAAGGCAGAGCTGAGAGCGAGTGACCTGTAGGCAGAGGAGTGGCCTGAGGCGAGGAGTACGTGAAGCCAAAGCGCTGAAGGACCTGCTGCACCATGTGTGACTGAGTCAAGGTGATGGTGCGCCGTGCTCTGTCCCGAGTGATCCGCAAGCCAAGGTAGCTTGTCAGTTCACCCAGGTCTGTGCACGTGTGTCGCTTCTGCAGCTCCGACTTCACGTGGGCGAGTGCCTGAGTGTCAGCAGTGGCAAAGACCAAGTCGTCGACGTACACGAGGATGTAGAACGGCGGCAGCGAGGTGTCAGTGCGTAGAAACAGCGACGGGTCAGCAGTAGAAGGAGCGAACCCAAGTGCCGCGAGTGTCGTCCTCAGTGTGTCGTGCCACTCACGTGGCGCCTGGCGGAGACCGTAGACTGGCCGCTGGAGCCTCCACTGGGTACCAGGAGGGAACGACCCAGTGAAGCCAGGAGGGCGGCGCAGCCAGATCTCCTCGTGAAGACTGCCCTGCAAGAAAGCAGTACTGAAGTCAAGAGAGTGAAGCTCGTAGTCTCGCTGAGCGGCTATGTGCAGCAGCACCCGAAGAGTAGTCATCTTCGGGGTGGGGGAGAAGGTCTGGAAGAATTCAACTCCCTCGCGCTGACTGAAGCCTCGAGCAACGTACCGAGCCTTGAAGACAGGAGGAGAACCAGGCGGCCGCTTCACCCTGAAAATCCACATGCCACTGACGATGTTCGCCCCAGGTGGGGGAACCTCGTCGACGTAGGTGCATGTGGACTTCCAGGAAGCCATCTCTGCGTCCATGGCTGTCTGCCATTGAGAGGAGTAGGGACCTGCCACCGCCTCTGCGTAAGAGCGCGGGGTCGGGATGTCTGGTGCATCCGGGTCTCCCTCAGGGGCAACTAGCATGGACACAAGATGGGGCAAAGCAGCAGCAAAGCACTGGAACTCCTCCTGCCTGTCCTCAAGGACGTCCGTGCCTAGAGCACACTCACCCCCGACGGACGGAGGACAGACAGACTCAGACTCAGCAACAAGGCTAGCAGCGTAGTCTAGACGGCACGCGGCAGCAAAGTCAACCAACTCAGCGACCAGAGCAGACGCAGCAGAGGACTCAAAGGTAGGGTCAGTGACAACAGTGGCTAGGAGACGCGTGACAGTGGGACTGGCAGCACGACGGGAGTCAGACTCCGGGTCAGGAAGAGTAGGGAGAGAGGACGGAGGAGGAGACGGCAGAGGGACACGCTGAGGAGCAGTGGAGGGACGCAGAGTCATGTAGTGAGTGCCAGGGACAGGAGGAGGACGCTCACGTGTGCCACGACGACTAGTGCGCGCAGGACGAACAGGCGACGCAGGACGAGACGCAGGCTCACGACGCTCGGTAAGACCTCCTGTGGGACCGGTGTAAGGAGAGGGACCAGGGAGAGGCGAGGTAGGCGGTAACTGTGACTGCGACTGGACAGGCTGCAGACACTCTACGGAGGGAGGAGGACAAGGAGGAGGAGCCAGACCAAGAACCTGCTGAAGGAGCGGGACGAAGTACGGTCGCGGCCTCGTAGCGTCTCCAGAGCCAGCAGGGACACCAGCACCGGGGGACTCAGCACCAGCAGTAGCTCCACCGTGCGGGTCCGCAGCACCAGCAGCAGCTCCACCGCCCGGGGCCTCAGCACCAGCAGCAGCTCCACTGTCCGGGTCCGCAGCACCAGCAGCAGCTCCACCGGCCGGGTCCGCAGCACCAGCAGCAGCTCCACCGTCCGGGTCCTCAGCACCAGCAGCAGCTCCACCGTCCGGGTCCTCAGCACCAGCAGCAGCTCCACCGTCCGGGTCCTCAGCACCAGCAGCAGCTCCACCGTCCGGGTCCTCAGCACCAGCAGCAGCTCCACCGTCCGGGTCCTCAGCACCAGCAGCAGCTCCACCGTCCGGGTCCTCAGCACCAGCAGCAGCTCCACCGTCCGGGTCCTCAGCACCAGCAGCAGCTCCACCGTCCGGGTCCTCAGCACCAGCAGCAGCTCCACCGTCCGGGTCCTCAGCACCAGCAGCAGCTCCACCGTCCGGGTCCTCAGCACCAGCAGCAGCTCCACCGTCCGGGTCCGCAGCACCAGGGGCTCCACTCCGAAGACTGCAGCGTCGCGTGTACCACTCTCGGATCTGCTGAAGGGAGGGGAGCTCCCGGGGAGGTGGGGAAGCACGGGTACCGGCGCCAGGAGCACCCCTCCGGAGGCTGCAGTACTTGAGGTACCTCTCCTGCAGCTGCTGGGAGGAGAGGGCTCCTCCAGGTGTAGCACGCGCAGGCTCAGCACCACCAGACTCAACACCACCAGACTCAGCACTCCCAGGCTCCGCACCTCCAGGCTCAGCACCCCCAGTCTCAGCACCTCCAGGCTCAGCACCCCCAGTCTCAGCACCTCCAGGCTCAGCACCCCCAGGCTCAGCACCCCCAGTCTCAGCACCTCCAGGCTTAGCAACCCTAGGCTCAGCACCCCCAGGCTCAGTACCCCGAGGAGGACGCGACTCGACGGCTACCTCGACAGGCTCAACGGGGTCTACCTGAGACACACCTGAGGGAGCGGCACCCTGAGGGGGGAGGGGCTCTACAACAGCAGCACCTGGCGCGAGGAAGAGAGGCGGAGGGGGGAGCGGGGCAGTGCGGTAGGGGAAGAGACGGTAGAAGGGGACCGACTCGTCGAACGTGACGTCCTGAGAGGCGAAGACACGGCGCGAGACAGGGTGGTAAAACTGCCAGCCAGACGCGTCAGGAACAAAACCTAGGAAGACACAGGGGACAGCGCGACGAGAGAGCTTGTCCGCGGACGTGTCGCGGACAAAGGCACGAGATCCCCAGACGCGGAACACCGACGCATCGCCAACCTCTCCCGTCCAACGCAGTGTCGGCGAGGTCTCCGGAGCGGAGACACGGGGCCAGAGGTTGAGCTGATGCGCGGCGTACCGGACAGCAAACGGCCACAGAAAATGGGGGGCAGCCGCATGGACCAAGGAGGTACGAGCGACCTCCATGACCAGACCAATGCGGCGCTCAGCAACCCCATTCTGCTGCGGAGAGGCCGAAAGCGTGAACGTCTGCTCAATGCCCTCCTCCTGACAGAAGGCGCTCAAGAGGTCGGAGGAAAACTCACCGCCCCTATCAGAGTGCAGTCGCAGGACCGGAAGGTCCGAGCGAAAGCGCCGCTCCAGCTGGAGACGAGTAGCGCGGATCCAAGGGATCAAGACATCAGGGACCTCACCCTTGGTGCGCAAGGGGAAGACCGTGGTGTAGCGCGTGTAGTCGTCAACTACCAGCAGAAAGTAGCGCTCCCCGCCCTGTCCACGGACGCGGGCAGGGCCCCACACGTCCAGGTGGAGTGTCTGCAGAGGAGCCTCCGTCGGGGGAAACGCAGAAGAGTGAGGAGCAGCGCGCTGCCGCCCCTCGACACAGGGAATACAGGGAGGAGCCGGCGAGGGTGGGAGGGGAGGGAGAACCCTGGGAAGACCAGAGACAAGGTACCGCTGGTGCATGGTCCGAAGGCGCTGCACGGACGGGTGGCCAAGTCGGTGGTGCCAGAGGACGGTGTCGTGCGCGAGAGACCGACACGAGCAGGGGGCGGACAGCTGACCTGACGCAGACGCAGACGCAGCCACCTGTGGGGACCCAGTGGTCAGTGTGTACAGGTCCGACCCTGGCTCCCGAGTGAAGGTAGCCAGGTGACGACCCGTCCGAGCACACGTGCAGTGTGTCACACGCTCGTAGGCAGGGGTGAACTGGTGAACACCCCCGTCCTGGAGCGCGCTACCTGCGACCAAGTTCGTAGAGAACGAGGGGAGGTAGAGCCCTGACAGTGTGCCGGACGGGACCGCCGGACAGGGAAGGACAGTGGAGGAGGTCACAATGACCGGACCCCCAGAGGGGTCAGCGAGGGAGACAGCAACTGGCCGAGCAAGTGGCTCAAGGGCAGTGCGGTCACGAAAGAAACAGCGTGAAGCACCTGAGTCCAGGGTGAAGGTGTGCAGTGCCTCAGTCGACTCAGTACCAGGGGGGACAGACGCACGAGCACCTAGAGCGACAGCCTCACCATCACCTGAGGGAGCAGACACGCAAGTACCTGCAGCGGCAGTCTCACTAGCACCTGGAGCGGCAGTCTCACTGGTCAGAATGCCCGGGTCGGGCGGAACACACAAGTACTGAGCACCCTCTCCACTAGTAAACATGGCATACATGGCAGTGAATATAAAAAAAAAAAAAAAAAAAAAAAAAAGTGAGAATAGCATCAAAGTCTAGAGCCCAGATATCAACCCCCTTCCTCTCCAGATCAGCCCAGCGGGGCAGCTCAGCGCCATCAGGGAACTGGGTGCGCCAAGCGTCGGTAAGGCGCGCGAAACAGCGCTGCGTGGGGTGCGGCCTCTGTCAAACATTATATGTTTATATTGTTCTAGGCTGTAGTGGGTGATACCTTAGGGGGTATACCAGGTTAGGGTTTCATATTTGTACTGTTGTTCCTGTTAGTCACACCATTCCTGCTCAGTTATTTCTGACATGGTTTCAGAGCAGGTCCTTCGCTAGGACTGTTCTTAGGGCCCACCGACTTACCTACCTGCTTACCTTCGCTTGTTTCCGGCCCCGCTGGCCCCGTCGATCTAGCACGATCTAGCGGCCCTGCGGCCCCGTCGAACTTTTTTTTTCCTAGCGGCCTCTCACGGCCCCCGTCGCGTCGCCCCTTAGCGCCCCGATCGGCCCCGTCACGCCGCCCGCGAACCGCACAGCGCGCCGCGCTCACAGCCCGCGAACCGCCCACGCACAGCCCGCGAACCGCCTGCGCAGCCCGCGACCAGCCCGCGCAGCCCGCGCACAGCCCGCGAACTGCCCGCGAGCAGCCCGCGACCTGCCCGCGAACCCCCGCGAGCCGCCCGCGACCCGCTTACGCAGCCCGCGAGCAGCCCGCGCAGCCCGCGCTGAGCCTGCGCGGCTCGTGCGCTGACCGCCGCCGGCCCGCACGCTGCCCGCACAGCTCACATACGGCCCGCACGGCCCGCGCGCTGCCTGCTCCCGGCCCGCCGCTGCTGAGCCCGCAGCCGCCCGCGCACCGCCGCTGCTGAGCCCGCCGCCGCCCGCGCACCGCCGCTGCTGCGCCTGTGCACCACTGCAGATCCTACTACTACACTTCCTGCTACTGCTGCTTGTGCGCCACTACAGTCCGTAGGCCCCACCGGCCCCGCTGACCCTGCGCACGCCTTTTCAGTGACTTTACTGCTTCTACTTCTGCCGCTGTCGCTATGGCTAGTCCTCCTGTTCTAGCTTTCGACGCCGAGGGCCGTCCGGTCAAATTCGAAACCTGGCTAGATGACCTGCACCTTTTCCTACAGCTCACTGCCAAGGAAGATATTACACTGTACGACCACGCTCTCGGCCATGCGACCGCCCCACTCGCTACTGCCCCCCCAGCTGAGCGCTCACAGTGGCAGACCCGTGACGCGCACGCTCGCTTTGCTATTCGCAACTCCCTGCCGCTAGATGAGCGCGAGCACTTCGGCCAGTGCAAGACTGCTAAGGACCTCTACACAGCTGTAGTGGCCCGCTACTCCTCACCCGCTTCTGCCACGCTAGGCCGCCTCACTCTCCCCTACCTGTTCCCCGACCTAGCCTCCTTTCACACTGTCGCAGACCTCATCACCCACCTTAAGACTAGTGAGGCTCGCTTTCGCGCTGCCATGCCTGACGAGTTCCTCGCTAGCAACCCCCCCCCGCTCTGGATCACTCTCTACCACGTTGTCACCCGCCTCCCTGACTCTCTGCGCCCTGTCAGGGACCACTTCCTCTCTCGCTCCCCCACTGAGCTCACCGTAGACCTCCTCGAGAAGGAACTGCTTGCAGCCGAGGCTAGTATCGTCGCTGTAGGCACCTCTCGTGGCGACCCCCGCGGCCCCTTCTTCGAGGGGTGCTCCCCTTCCCCCCTCCTCCCCTCTGTCGCATCTGCTGCTGCTGTCGACCTCCTTGGTGCTGAGAAGGTCGGGGCTGCGTCTGCTTCAGGCGGACGACGCAGGGGCAGGAGTGGCAGGAGTGGGGGTGGTGGCGGAGGAGGCGGAGGTGGAGGTGGTGGCGGTGGAGGTGCGACTGGAGAGGCTAGTGGCGGCAGTGGTGGAGGTGACAGCGGCGTTGGGAGTGGTGACAGGGGCGGAGGTGGCAGCGGAGGCGGAGGTGGTCGTGGCAGCGGCAGGGGTGGAGGTGGCCGGGGCGGAGGCGGAGGGGGTGGTGGTCGTGGAGGCCCGGGGGGCGGTCAGAGTCAGCAGCCTGCCCCGACCCTTCAGGCCGCTCGTGAGTGGTATGCGCGGCGCAGCGTCACCTGCCAGTATGTTATTCGTACAGGTGACCGCACTGGCCAGACGTGTGGGGGGCCGCACCAGACGGAGCGCTGCTTCGCCCGCCTCAACGACGCGTGGCGCACCCAGTTTCCTGGTGGGGGTGAGCTGCCGCGCTGGGCTGAGCTGCTCAGGAAGGGTGTTGATATTTGGGCACTAGACTTTGATGCTATTCTCACTGCCATGTATGCGATGTCTATTAGTGGAGAGGGTGCTCAGTACTTGCGTGTTCCGCCCGACCCGGGCATTCAGGCCAGCCCCGCTGCTGCTCTAGGTGCTAGTGTGTCTGCTTCCACAGGTACTACTGCAGCTGCTGCTCTAGGTGCTTGTGCGTCTGTGCCCCCTGGTACTGAGTCAACTGCAGCACTGCACACCTTCACACTGGACTCAGGTGCTTCTCGCTCCTTCTTTCGTGACCGCACTGTCCTTGAGCCTCTAGCTCGGCCGGTTGCTGTCTCTCTTGCTGACCCCTCTGGGGGTCCGGTCCTTGCGACCTCCTCCACCACCCTTCCGTGTCCAGCGGTTCCGTCCGGCACGCTCTCAGGTCTCTACCTCCCCTCGTTCTCCACGAACTTGGTGGCAGGTAGTGCGCTCCAGGACGGGGGTGTTCACCAGTTCACCCCTGCCTACGAGCGTGTGACTCACTGCACGTGTGCTCGGACGGGCCGCCACCTAGCTACTTTCACTCGAGAGCCGGGGTCTGACCTGTACACACTGACCACTGAGTCCCCTCAGGTAGCTGCGTCTGCGTCAGCGTCAGGTCAGCTGTCCGCCCCCTGCTCGTGTCGCTCTCTGGCGAACGACACCGTCCTCTGGCACCACCGCCTTGGTCACCCGTCTGTGCAGCGCCTGCGGGCCATGCACAAACGGGACCTTGTTGCTGGTCTTCCCAGGGTGCTCCCTCCCCTTCCTGACTCCCCTGCTCCTGACTGCATTCCCTGTGTCGAGGGGCGGCAGCGCGCCGCTCCTCACTCCTCCTCCTTTCCCCCGACGACCGCTCCCCTGCAGACGCTCCACATGGACGTGTGGGGCCCAGCCCGCGTCCGTGGTCAGGGTCAGGAGAGGTACTTCCTGATAGTTGTTGACGACTACTCGCGCTACACCACGGTCTTCCCCTTGCGCGCCAAGGGTGACGTCCCTGGTGTTTTGATCCCCTGGATCAGCCGAGCCCGTCTCCAGCTAGGCGAGCGCTTTCACTCGGACTTTCCTGTCCTGCGCTTGCACTCTGACAGAGGTGGTGAGTTTGCCTCCGACCTCTTGGCAGCCTACTGTGCTGAGCACGGCATTGAGCAGTCGTACACGCTTCCGGCCTCTCCACAGCAGAATGGGGTTGCTGAGCGCCGCATTGGCTTAGTCATGGAGGTCGCTCGTACCTCCCTGACCCATGCGGCTGCTCCCCACTTTCTGTGGCCGTTTGCGGTCCGGTACGCTGCGCATCAGCTCAACCTCTGGCCCCGTGTCTCCTTGCCGGAGACTTCCCCGACTCTGCGGTGGACGGGAGAGGTTGGCGATGCGTCGCGTTTCCGGGTGTGGGGATCCCGAGCTTTTGTCCGCGACACGTCTGTGGACAAGCTCTCCCGTCGCGCTCTTCCCTGTGTCTTCCTTGGCTTTGTTCCCGACGCGCCTGGATGGCAGTTTTACCACGTCACCTCGCGCCGGGTTCTGGCCTCTCAGGACGTCACTTTTGACGAGTCCGTCCCCTTCTACCGCCTCTTCCCCTACCGCACTGCCCCCCTCCCCCCTCCGCCGCTCTTCCTCGCTCCAGGTGCTGAGGTACCCGACCCCCTCCCCCCTCAGGGTGCCGCTCCCTCAGGTGTGTCCCAGGTAGACCCGGGTGAGCCTGTCGAGGTAGCTGTTGACTCGCGTCCTGCGTCTGGGGGTGCTGAGCCTGGGAGTGCTGAGTCTGGGGGTGCTGGGCCTGGAGGTGCGGAGCCTGGGGGTGCTGAGCCTGGGGGTACGGAGCCTGGGGGTGCTGAGCCTGGGGGTGCGGAGCCTGGGGGTGCGGAGCCTGGAGGTGCTGAGTCTGGGGGTGCTACGTCTGGGGGTGCTGAGCCTGAGCGTGCTACGCCTGGAGGAGCCCTCTCCTCCCAGCAGCTGCAGGAGAGGTACCTCGAGTACTGCCGCCTCCGGAGAGGTGCTGCTGGAGCTCGTCCCGGTACTTCCCCTCCTTCCCAGGAGCTCCCCCCCATTCAGGTGATTCGAGAGTGGTACACACGGCGCTGCAGTCTTCGGAGTGGTCCTCCTGGCGCTGCGGACCCGGGCGTTGGAGCTGCTACAGGTGCTGAGGACCCGGACGTTGGAGCTGCTGCTGGAGCTGAGGACCCGAGCGGTGGCGCTGCTGCTGCTGCTGAGGACTCGGGCGTTGGAGCTGCTACTGGTGCTGAGGACCCGGGCGTTGGAGCTGCTACTGGTGCTGCGGACCCGACTGGTGGCGCTGCTGCTGGTGCTGAGGACCCGACCGGTGACGCTGCTGCTGGTGCTGCGGACCAGGGCGTTGGAGCTACTGCTGGTACTGAGGACTCGGGTGTTGGAGCTACTGCTGGTGCTGAGGACTTGGGCGCTGGGGCTGCCGCTGGTGTCCCTGCTGCTTCTGGAGACGCTGCGCGGCCGCGACCGTACTTCGTCCCGCTCCTTCAGCAGGTTCTTGGTCAGGCTCCTCCTCCTGGTCCTCCTCCCTCCGTCGAGGGTCCTCTACCTGTCCAGCCGCAGTCACAGTTACCGCCCGCCTCGCCTCTCCCTGCTCCCTCTCCTTACGCTGGTCCCACAGGAGGTCTTACAGAGCGTCGTGAGCCTGAGTCTCGTCCCGCGTCGCCTGTTCGTACCGCTCGCACTGGTCGTCGTGTCCCACGTGAGCGTCCTCCTCCTGTCCCTGGCACTCACTACATGACTCTGCGTCCCTCCACTGCTCCGCAGCGTGTCCCGCTGCCGTCTCCTCCTGCGTCCTCCCTACCTACTCTTCCTGACCCGGAGTCTGACGCCCGTCGTGCTGCCAGTCCCACTGTTACGCGTCTCCTTGCTACCGTTGTCACTGACCCTTCTTTTGAGTCCGCCGCTGCGTCTGCTCTGGTCGCTGAGTTAGTTGACTTTGCTGCTTGCTGTCGCCTAGACTACGCTGCTAGCCTAGTGGCTGAGTCTGAGTCTGAGTCTGCCTGTCCTCCGTCCGTCGGGGGTGCGTGTGCTCTTGGCACGAACGTCCTTGAGGACAGACAGGAGGAGTTCCATTGCTTTGCTGCTGCTTTGCCCCATCTCGTGTCCATGCTAGTTGCCCCTGAGGGAGACCCGGATGCACCAGACATCCCGACCCCACGCACTTACGCTGAGGCGATGGCGGGTCCCTACTCCTCTCAGTGGTAGACAGCCATGGACGCCGAGATGGCTTCCTGGAAGTCCACACGCACCTACGTCGACGAGGTTCCCCCTCCTGGGGCGAACATCGTCAGTGGCATGTGGATTTTCAGGGTGAAGCGGCCGCCGGGTTCTCCGCCTGTCTTCAAGGCGCGTTACGTGGCTCGAGGCTTCAGTCAGCGAGAGGGAGTTGACTTCTTCCAGACCTTCTCCCCCACCCCGAAGATGACCACTCTTCGGGTGCTGCTGCACATAGCTGCTCAGCGCGACTACGAGCTTCACTCACTTGACTTCAGCACTGCTTTCTTGCAGGGCAGCCTGCACGAGGAGATCTGGCTGCGCCGCCCACCTGGCTTCACTGGGTCGTTTCCTCCTGGTACCCAGTGGAGGCTTCAGCGGCCGGTCTACGGTCTCCGCCAGGCTCCGCGTGAGTGGCACGACACACTGAGGACTACACTTGCGGCTCTTGGGTTCGCGCCTTCTACAGCTGACCCGTCGCTGTTCCTGCGCACCGACACTTCGCTGCCGCCGTTCTACATCCTCGTGTACGTCGACGACTTGGTCTTTGCCACTGCTGACACTGCAGGACTTGCCTACGTGAAGTCGGAGCTGCAGAGGAGACACACGTGCACAGACCTGGGTGACAAGCTATCTTGGCTTGCGGATCACCCGGGACAGAGCACGGCGCACCATCACCCTGACTCAGTCACACATGGTGCAGCAGGTTCTCCAGCGCTTCGGCTTCACGTACTCCTCGCCTCAGTCCACTCCTCTGCCTACCGGTCACTCGCTCTCAGCTCTGCCTTCGGATGAGTCCGTAGAGTCGAGTGGCCCGTACCCAGAGCTTGTGGGCTGCCTCATGTACCTGATGACCTGCACTCGACCTGACCTTGCATACCCTCTTAGCATCCTTGCACGCTATGTCGCTCCTGGCCGTCACAGGAAGGAGCACATGGATGCCGCTAAGAGGGTGTTGCGCTACTTGTGCAGTACGTCGGGCATGGGGCTTGTGCTTGGAGGGCGAGACCGAGTTGTTCTCACAGGGCACTCAGACGCTTCTTGGGCAGACGACCAGGCCACTCAGCGGTCGTCTCAGGGTTACTCCTTCAGCCTTGGCTCTGGCTCAGTTTCTTGGCGCTCTACACGCTCTTCTTCTGTTCTCAGCTCCAGTTGCGAGGCTGAGATCTACGCCACAGCCATGGCTGCCCAGGAGCTACGCTGGCTGACCTACCTGCTGACCGACCTTGGGGAGCGGCCTCGTTCTCCTCCAGTGCTGTACGTCGACAACCAGGCAGCCATTGCCCTGTGTGAGGAGCACAGACTGGAGCACAGAACGAAGCACATCGCTCTGCGGTACTTCCTTGCTCGAGAGCTGCAGCAGCGAGGTCAGCTTCGTCTGCGTTACGTGGCCACCGAGGCCAACCTTGCTGATGTGTTCACCAAGGCACTTCCGCCTGTTGACCATCAGCGCTTTTGTACTCTTCTGGGCCTTGTGCCTACTGGACCTCACTTGCTCACTTCTTGACCTTGCTTATACTGTGATCATTATATATATATGCCTGCATGTCTACTCTTGCTAGGTTGTGATCATTGTATATCATGATCTGTTATAAACTTGCATGTGAACTGGTCTTGTGACCGCTAGTTTGTGCTCGGAATTTGTGTGGAACCCTTGAGGTCCACCCTGAGCTTGTTGTTGCCTTGCTTTGCCTTGACTGGTCTTGTGACCCCTAGGTCTTCCCCACTTTGCCTATGGGGGTGTGTCAAACATTATATGTTTATATTGTTCTAGGCTGTAGTGGGTGATACCTTAGGGGGTATACCAGGTTAGGGTTTCATATTTGTACTGTTGTTCCTGTTAGTCACACCATTCCTGCTCAGTTATTTCTGACAGCCTCCCACACTGCTGACCAGTACGGTCACCAGTGCGGATGATATACGTGCAGCTAAGACGCTGGGCATACCACTCACGGGCCTCCTGGAGCGACGGAGTGTGCTGCTGGCTCAGACCACCGCCAGCGCCTCCACGGCCACCACCACTGCCGCCACCTCCGCGACCACCGCCTCCCCTGCCGCTGCCACGACCACCTCCGCCCCCACCGCCGCCCCCGCCCCTGCCACCACCCCCGCCGCTGCCGTCACCACCCCCACTGCCGCCACTAGCCTCTCCCGTCCCTCCTCCACCCCCACCGCCTCCACCCCCACCGCCCCCGCCGCCACCTCCACCCTTGCCCCCCTTCGTCCTGCGGCGCCCGCTCGAAGCAGACGCGGTCCCGACCTTCTCAGCACCAAGAAGGTCGACAGCAGAAGCAGAGGCGACAGAGGGAAGGAGGGGGGAAGGGGAACACCCCTCAAAGAAAGGAGTGCGGGGGTCACCACGAGAGGCACCTACAGCGACGACACTCGCCTCGGCTGCAAGTAGCTCCTTCTCGAGGAGGGCAATGGTGAGCTCAGTGGGGCAGCGAGCTAGAAACTGGTCCCTGACTGCGCGCAGAGAGTCAGGGAGACGGGTGACTAGGTGGTAGAGAACGAGCCAGAGCGGGGGGGGGTTGTTAGCTAGGAACTCGGCAGGCATAGCAGCGCGGAAGCGGGCCTCACTAGTCTTGAGGTGGGTGATGAGGTCAGCAACGGTGTGGAAGGAGGCCAGGTCGGGGAACAGGTAGGGGAGAGTGAGGCGGCCTAGTGTGGCAGAAGCAGGCGAGGAGTAGCGAGCAACTACAGCAGTGTACAGGTCCTTAGCAGTCTTGTGCTGGCCAAAGTGCTCGCGCTCATCTAGCGGCAGGGAGTTGCGAATAGCAAAGCGAGCGTGAGCGTCTCGAGTCTGCCACTGTGAGCGCTGAGTGCTGTCAGCAGTAGTAGGAGGTGCAGTAGCGTGGCCTAGGGCGTGATCGTACAGTGAAATATCTTCCTTGGCAGTGAGCTGTAAGTAGAGGTGCAGGTCATCGAGCCAGGTGTCAAACTTCACTGGGCGGCCCTCAGCATCAAAAGCGAGTACAGGAGGAGTAGCCATAGCAGCAGTAGCAGTGGCAGTAGCAGCAGTAGGAGTAGCAGTAGCAGTAGTGTAGTGCAGGTAGGACAGCGCGGCTCGGCTAGGGCGGCGCGGCTCGGTTCGGTCTGGGCGGCTCGGTTCGGGTCGCGCGGCTCGGCTTGGATCGGGCGGCTGTGGGGGGTCGCGGGCCGTTGGGGCCGTTAGGGGCGAGCGCAGGGCCGATCGGGGCCGCTAGGGGCTAGCGCGGGGCCATTCGGGGCCTCTAGGGGCGAGCGCGGGGCCGTACGGGGCCGTAAGGGGCGGGCGCGGGGCCGTAAGGGGCGAGCGCGGGGCCGATCGGGGCCGCTAGGGGCTAGCGCGGGGCCAGTCGGGGCCTATAGGGGCGAGCGCAGGGCCGTACGGGGCCGTAAGGGGCGGGCGCGGGGCCGTTCGGGGCCGTAAGGGGCGAGCGCGGGGCCGATCGGGGCCGCTAGGGGCTAGCGCGGGGCCGTTCGGGGCCTCTAGGGGCGAGCGCGGGGCCGATCGGGGCCGCTAGGGGCTAGCGCGGGGCCGTTCGGGGCCTCTAGGGGCGAGCGCGGGGCCGTACGAGGCCGTGAAAACCGAGGCGCCCTAGGGCGCAGGTAGGTAGGTAGGTAGGTAGGTAGTGGTGGGCCCTAAAAAAACGGTCCTAGTGAAGGACCTGCTCTGAAACCATGTCGGAAAGAACGAACAGGAATGATGAACTAACAGTGCAAAACAGTACAAGTACCTAACCCTAGAATTGTGTACCCCGTATAGGCTAACCCACTGTAGCCTACACAAGCATAACATATATAATGTTTGACAGGCAGTTGCTCGCGCACAGACATTTCGAGAGCTATAATCTCGCCAGATGGAGCACCTTAGCTAAAAAAAAGTGCCCAACGACTCGAGCGATCAAAGCGCATGGCGAGATTGCTCACGCCACCAGGAATCAAGCGAGGGGATAGGCCCAAATCAGCACGCGTGCTCAAAACAGCAAGTTGACTCAAATAAACAAAACGGATCGATCGGAGCAGTTATCGAAACGACGCAAAAATAACAACGAATCAACGCCGTTAATAAATTCCGTGTGAACATTTAAAATATTCGTCGGCGAATCGCAACCCAGCTGAGTCACGAAAATAAAACGAGGGAAACACAAAATTGTTCGCGCCTCGTTAACGATAGAAATTGTTTACAGGTGTTAGACAGCTAGAGTAGAAACACTTTAAAGAAAATATAAATGTATGCCCTGAATTATGAAAAGACAGACTTGACTAAGAACGCTCTCCCCTTGTAACGCTGCTAAAGGATTAACTCTGACTACGGAAACTCCGCCTACGTCGACGAAAAGAGCTTTATCACTGCCACCTTGTTGCTCAAGGCGCACACCCTCTCGACGAACTCGGACCCTTGGATAGGGGCTGACTTCGGTCAGGCACCCAGGGACCCTCGGAGGTGACCCCGAGGAGCGGAGTTTCTTTAACTTGCAAGGTCGACAATAGTGAAAACCAAAAAATATGGAGGTAAAGTTGTGGGTGCTCCAGCAAGTCACTTGAGTGAGAGGTTGAGCCCGTGCACCGCTCCACCGTAAATTTCAGGGTCTACTAGGTGGACGTCAAAAGGGTCGGAAATTTCAAATATGGAGGCACGGAGAGGGGTGCGTTGCCAAGGATACTTGGGATATGCTAAGTGGTTTCAACGAGTATGAAGACAGATGAGTATCGGAGTACCGCCAAAACGTCGGGGCTACACGGCGGAAAATAACTTCGGGACTGTTGCCGCAACCACTATTTTTCGGTGATCATTCTACGGTGAAAACAAAACAAAACAAAACAAAGCAATGATTGTTGGAGTTGAGGGTGTTTCTTCGCTCCTGGGAGTGCGGTTGAGCCATTGGAGGACTTCGCCTGAAGGGTCACTTATTTAAGTCGCCTGGCAAAAAACACAACGGCAGGGATACCTGGAACCCACTGGTGTTTAAACGTACACCGCTTGAAATTCTTCAGTAAAAAGGGAGCTTGGGAGCAGCCGTAGTTTCGAGAATTACTTGCCGGCGATGAGCGATGGGTGAAACATCTGCAAAGCGACAGTGGTAGTTGAGTGGTATTGTGTTTAAGCAACAGCGGCGGGAGCAGCTTCGACGACGAGGTCAACGGCGTTGATGCCACTAGGTTTCGTGAGGACGTGGGCCCAATCGAGTTTGATCACCTCGATCACACGCGATGAATACTTTCCAGGAAGCCTGGAAGCCAATTTCAGGCAATCGGGGACAATTAGCTGATTGCGATAAACTGATCGCCCCAACCCAATCAAACCCGATTTTCACCCCGATCAGAGTCGATTTTCCTCGATCACAGGCAAGTGATCACTTGATTGCATGTGACCGGGGCCCACAGCAATGCTTGCGAGTATTTACAATGTTTCACTGACAATGAAACAAAGATTTTCGCCAGGTGGAACCTGATCATCAATCTCGCTAGAATGAGGACGAAAATGCTAGGTAAATGTACTGCGCTTGCTGAGCAGGTGTTGACATTCTTCTCCGAAGAACATCTCTGATCTTGCGGCTCGGGCACTGCGATCACAAGCAACCCGATCAGATCCGACCCGATCAGATCAGTCGCGATCAGACTCGATTGGGCCCACGTCCTGAGATTCGGTCTCGGAATAACCCAGGGCAAGTCCCCGGTTCTCGATTGAACCCACATGCTGGGGTCGGGTAAATCAAAGGAAACTACTGGTGAGAATTACCGGTTTACGGAGTTTTACGCGGGTCTTACCGGTTTTCGGCAAGTAGTGCCGACAATTTCGGAGGAGAATTCGGTGTTTGGTTAAACGCGTGCGACACCAATATTCAGGCAACAGCGTGGGAACTATACGGAGTTTTAAAGGGGTATGAACGACTTACGACAAACTGGAGGAGGCAGCAGCAACAGTGCAGGGGGGGGAGAGACAGCTGCAATTTTTCATCTCTGCCCAGGAGCCCTCGGCGAATTACGACAAACTTCTCGGCAAATGTGGAAGAACTTGCTGGAAAAGCTGACGTCACCTGACACTGAGAACGAGCTTGACATTTTTGACTGGAGTGAATTTCGACCAGGTAACTTCTGCAACGACAGTCACCGACTTCGCTACCAATCGCCCTCATCGCCGATATTTTCGTACTTCCCCTGATTTCACGGACAGGGGATTTCAGGATGCGCCACTCCAAGTCTGGTATAGACAAATCACCCAACTCAACCCGCCCACGACAAATGACTTTACATTCGCCATTTCAAATGCTGCCAGCTGCAACTGCTGAAGATATCGCCTGATTCTGGCGATGTGAAGAAAAAAAAATAGTTCGAGTACTTCATAATTTTGTTTCGATTCCTAGTTTACTTCTACTGGTTCACCCTTGAAGATTTTTATGGGCACTTAACACCTGGTTTCGTCATCGACTTTTCCACACCGACGCGTTTCTGCCCGGATGTCACCGCTTTACGTTTTTCTCGGTACGACTTAACACCTGGGTTCGTTGGATTTTTTTCGGCGCTGCTGTGAAACAGTTTCTCGACGGTTTTCCCAGAGTGGGGGAAAATTGCGCTGCACTGTTTTCCTTCGACGTTTTCTTCGTCACCATTTCTGACTTTGTTAGAATGCAACAGCACGACGTACGACTGCGATCGCTCCATCGAAATCTACAGTCCCTGCTCAATCGCGTTTAAATCCGCGTCCGCACGTTCCCTCCCTTCTCGCGTCAGCCTTTGACGGTCAGATCAACATTGAATTTCACGTACAACCGACATTCCAACCATCATTTCGAACTGATCAATACCATCTGCGGCCGTCAGATCTACAATGGCTCAATCAACGGCCCACATTCCAATTTTTCCTTCAAATTGGTAAAAAAAAAAATTTACCGTCGGATTTACATTTGATGAAGATCGATGGCATCCTCGCTAGAGCAGGGCTCTTCTACGTACAAGACTGCCTTAGTTGGAAGGTGGGAGAGTGTACAAAATTGTAATTCCTTACTGTACTCGCACTTTAGCGAGTACATCCCGAGGGCCACTCGACTATCACGTTCGGCCTATTTTGTCGCCCCAAACCACTCCCGAGTCGGCCCCGCTCCAATCGCAACATCATCGAGCCATCCTCGCCCGATCTCCTTGCCTAGCTAGGTTTTCCCCTATTTATGCCTCGTCACTTTCATTGTATCGCCATTCACTAATCGACATTCTCGTTATTCGTTATTCTGCGCACTCTGCAAGTTCATTCATAACACCCTCCCTGGAAGACATTCACTTACTATAAGCGCAGGTACGATTCAATTTATTCTTTTGTTTACAACGGAAACGTTATTCGTTTTTTGTAGAAAGACCAATTTCATTTTCGCTTCGTTTTGTTGGAATAACCGAAAGGTTATTATAAGCATCATTCCCAAAGGTTCTCTCCTAGCGCACCACTTCATAGCGAAGCAGCGCTACTGTACCAGTACCGCAATAGCTCATATAGAGCACTCGGCAATTCGAGAGTCACTCGAAGTTCAACACTTGTAATACCTATTACAAGTCTATATCACTATGGCTCCTAAAGGTAAGGCTACTGTAGACTGTCCGGTCCCACACCAGCAACGACTAATGCGCCATCAGCGGTGACTTCCATCAGCGTCGCCCTCTTTGAACAGCTCATTGCTTGCATCAACGCCCTTGAGAGCCATCAAGCCATGAGCATTGACGGCTCAAGCTACGCCAGAGGAGTTGCTGGACTACCTCTCCCGGGAGAAGACCGTCGCATCAACTCCGAGAGGCCATTTACCTTTGAAAACCGATAAGCTTCAGCTCCTGCGTGCGATAGTCAACAACGCGCACAAATCGAGGCAATAGGAACAATGCAAACAAAGTTAGTTTTGACCTTGAAGCTGAAAACTTCAGTCAACAGGTCTGCCACTGCAGGCGGTAATTTTCCGGTCAGCAATGTGTTCACCAAGGCATGCAGGTGGGTGCAGACCGATGCATTGGTTACTGCCGCATCGCCCAAATGCTCAAAGGTAGTGCCTGACGGTCCAGCGCCCACACCGTTCTCGCATCTGCCGAGCAGTTTGACAAATTCCGCGTGGGGGATGGTCAGATAAGGCGCTTGCGTGGCCGGCCAAGTCAGCGCTTCGCATCCGGCTGGCGGGTGTTTCTGACGCAGTTCGTCTAGAATTGCTAGGCTGGGTGTACAGACCGGTGTTGACTCTAGTGCCAGCACAGCCCTTCGCAGACTGCCTCGTTTTGCTAAACCTTCGGCTTGTTTGATCACACCGGTCTCGTCAGGTTGGTGACGTGGCGGACGCGGGGTGTTGACTGCGTCCACGGCCTCAGTGTACAACTGCTCCCATTCGCCACGCTGGAACGAGCGGAGTCGGGCTTTGATCTGGGGCCAGTTCGGTCGTTTGGGCGAGGTTTGGCGAAGGGTGAGGCGCGGGAGGAAAAGGAGCAGGCGCTATCCAGATTCGGAGTCAGGTTTTCGCGAAAGGTGAAGGAGCGGGGTTAGCAGCGCAAGCGAGAACAGCTGACACAAATTTGGCGGTAAACGCCGTGACGGAATTGGCTGTCGGCTGTCGCAGAGCGCCGCAATGTCCCAGTTTGCGATCCCAGCGAACTTGTCTGCTCGCCTCGCCAACTTGTCTGGCAAAAAATAGCAGGGATTTTGTAGTACCGGCGGTTCGCCATAAGCGGGACGAATTCCTCGTGCGCGGCTCGGCCTCGCGGTGCGGTCAAGGGTTGGAATTGTAGCCGTCCGATCGCCATCGGTCGGCCCTCCTTCTTCTCTGTGCCCCCGTGAGGTCTCGCGGCTAACCTCCCTCTCCGTAAAGTCTCTCCTAGCGGTGTCTCGATTCCTTTCGCTATCCCCCTCGCTGTCCCTTTCCTCTACAGGGACTAACTCCTCCCTATAAGTAGGATCCGTAATTTCTTCCGCTTCAGTAGTCTCTTCTAGTTCGGTTAAAGCCCTTCGTCCAGCCGCCTGAAACATGTTCTCCGGACCTCCGCCTACTCCGCTTGCTGCCTGATGACCACGACCACCTCTTGCTTGGGATGGTGAATGCTGTGTCAGAATATTATGCTCTAGCCTGCAGTGGGGTACTCTATAGCGAGTACAACCCAATTAGGGTTTCCTATATGTATGCCAACTGCTGCTAGTGCAAACCCTCCTTTCTTCATTCTTACTTTCTACAGCTAGTTCTGACATGCTGGTGGGCTTGAGCTGTCGCCATCGAGCGCTGTCGTGGTGTCAGCTCCGGTCGCCAAAACCCCGGCTGAGCGCGAAAAGGTGACCACGGCGATGAAGCCCCCCCTGTCGTCGGCTCCGAAGCTCGCGACAGCAGTCTCTGGAATGCCTCCTCCCCGCGCACCCGAGGCTCCTGGTGGTGTGTCTGCCCCTGTCATATCTGAACCTGTTGCTGCTCCAACCGCTCCGTCAGCTGCTCCTGTTCCCCTGGCTCCCTCCGCTCCGGCTGCTGATCCCCCGGTCTCTGTCCCTGTCGCGCCCGTTGCGCCGTCCGCTTCTGTCCCCGTCGAGCCTGCTCAGGCCTCTGCGTCGTCGCCGCAGGCGGCATCCGCCACCACTGGCGCCCCTGCTCCCCTGACAGCGCCCTCGGTGCCAGGTCAGTCCGTGCCTATTGCGATGCCGATAGCCCTGGCGGGTCAGCCGTCGCGCCCCCCGTCAACGGATCGCCGCCAGTCTCGCCCTCATTTTCCCGCGCCCCACCAGGAGCGCGAGTCATCACGGCGCCGGCGTGATTCTCCTCGGCGCTACCATCAGCGGTCTTAGTGGCCTGCTCACCCCGGCGCTCATGGGGCTTGGAGGGGTCCCCGTGATCGCGGAGATGGTGGGGCGTACCGTCCACCAGTGACGATGGCAGATCTTCAGCGGGAAGTGTCGAGGGCCATGCGCGAGGAGAGGGCTGTGCAGAGCCAGAGCGGTTCGATGCACGCCTCGCTCGCCCATGGGGTTCCTGGTCAGGCGGCGCTCCCCTTGAATCCACCGCCTGCGGCTGCACCCCCTCCTCACGTTCTGGCCCCAACGGCTCCTGCGCCTGGATTGCGTCTTCATCTGCCACCTGTTCCGCCTGTTGCGGGAGTGGAGTTTGTGGCCGCCGGGGGGGGGCGGTGGCTCAGTATTCCCATGACGTTGCAGCTGATGAGCCACTTCTGTTTTTGGCGGAGGCACTTCAGCCTCCACAGACACGTGTTCCCGAGGCAACGCTCGGCCAGCTCCACCGCCTTGCGGAGAGTCTTCACGCGTTGCTGCTGATACAGGTCCTTGCGCACTCGTCCCTCTCCGTGATCCCTCCTGAGACGTTTCGTGACCACCCGCGTGAGTCTTGCTTGGATGCGGCGGACCAACTCGCAGTGCTGCTGGCGCCCGTGCTGGCTGCGCCCGCGGAGGGTGGCGCTACTGCTGTGGGACAGCTTGACGAGGCTGTCCGGAGCTTGAGGCGGCATTTGCGCGCAGGATCAGGAGCCGCAGCGATCGGCGCAAGCACGCTTGTGGTCCGGATGCTGTGGCGGACGCTGACTGGCATTCTTCACGCCCTTGGAGCTCACCGCATGTAGACGCGGGCTCCGCTTACCCCATCGATGCCATTCATGCCTAGGCTGTAGCCGATGTTGTCATTGCATGTATGTCCTTGCCTATTTTCAATGGCATGTGTTAGTTCTTGCTGCCAATCACGCGCGGCCGAAGGCGCTCGATTAGGAGAGCAACTCAACTGAAAATTGAATAATGAGGAAGAATGGCAGCCTCTGTGGCCTTTATACTAGGTCTAGGGAGGCTAGAGAGGCTAGGAGAGGCTAAAAACGGCTGAGTCCCTATGTGCCTCTCTCTCTCTCTCTCTCGCTCTCTCTCCCGCTCGGTTAGGAGAGTATACCCCCCCCCCTCTCTCTCTCTCTCTCTCTCTCTCTCTCTCTCTCTCTCTCTCTCTCTCTCTCTCTCTCTCTCTCTCTCTCTCTCTCTCTCTCTCTCTCACTAGCAGCTCCAATGGTGGGCAGAAACGGAGAGTCGCGAGGATTTTCTCACAAAAAGCATCTACAAGGATCTTAGTAACCAAATCGCTTTATGAAAGCAGCAGTACCTTCCTCATCGCGATCCCCATCCTCCATGCATGGCATGGTAAGCTAGAGGTTGGACTCACATGGTTGGCATGGTAACTGATGCCAGCTTCCTCGTCACGATCCCCATCCTCCATGCTTTGCAGCGCCCCCTCCTCCCCTCCTCCCTCCCCTCGTCAACGTCCCTTCCTTCGTCTGCTACCACTGGTCCAGTTGTAACTTCTCTCACTTTGTCATGGCTAAATCCAGTTCACAAAGATCACTCAACAGTGCGCTGATTGCTGTTGTGATATCGTGATAGAAAAAAAAGCACAGTGTAAATTTCTCTTTTAAGTCATCAAGCAAGGTTCATGAAAAGCTGCATCCCACCAACCGAATTCAAATAAGTGACCTAAGGATTGCTCAACTACAGTCCTCCGCTCTACCAACTGAGCTATATGGCGATCCTTGAGCAGCAGAAACTACAAGCTGCCATCCCTGGCAGCCACCCGAAATGGCCCGCACAAGTCAATGTGCACAACAGTCAGGGCCTCCTCAGCATCCGAGCCCTAGTCGGGGAAGGTGTGCCGCGCCAGCTTTCCTCCGACGCACGAGACACACGGCGGGTCTGCTCCGGTCGACAGCTTGATGTCGAGCTCAGTAGCAACCTCATGCTTCGCTGAGCTCTTGATCGTGTCGATGCCGACGTGCGCGAGCCTCGCATGCCATCAGTCGGGGTTCGACTTCGTCGCCGAGACGATCGTGTGCAGAGCCACCACCTTGGTCGACGGCGACCGCGTCGAGCAGGGGCGAAGGTCGGTGCAGAGGACTCGTCCGGTGTAGCGTGCTCGACAAAGCACTTCCCCGGTCACGGCGATGAGCAGTATCTCGTCGCCGTCGCCCTGCAGCTGCACTCCGCTCTCCTTCAGTTGGCCAGCTGACAGCAGGTTCGCCTGTACTCCCGGAACGTAGAGGACGTCTGGGATGAGGACCCACTTCCCGGCCTCCCCTTGCAGAGCAACGGTTCCACGACCCTCGACAGGCTACAACACCCCATTAAATACACGCACGTGCTTCACACCGTCGCTGGGCGCCATGTCGACGAATACCGCCTTCGTCCCCATCAGGTGGTGGGAGCAACCGCTGTCGAGCAGCACCGCCATCGGGTTTGCCTGCACAGCTGCCGCCACCGCTTGGAAGTCCTCGCCAGCCTCCGGCGCTAGCAAGACCGACGGCTCCACCACGCCGACCATAGAGCACGACGCCTCCCCGTTGCCTCGGCCCCTTGCCGCTGGATTTGTTGATGTCCTTTGTCGACGATGTCTTCTTCGACGTCTGCTTCTCCTTGCGCAGCTTCTCATCGCGACGGGGGCGACGATTGGTTGACCTACGCGGCCACCCTTGTTGTCGTCCTCGTCGCTGTCGTCGCGGTCGGGGTACTCGTAGGAGAGATGGTCGGGGTCGTGGCAGATCCAGCACTTCAGCCGCCGACCACCACCTCCACGGCCCTTGCCCCGTGTCGACCTCTTCTCGTCAACGTCCTTCGTCGACCGCCCACCTCCGCTACCACCTCCGCCCGGCTTTACGCGCTGCTCCTGCTGACGATTCTGCTTCGTCGGTGCAGCGTAACTCGCCTGCGGAAGGAGCTCCGTGGGCTGCTCTGCCTCCTGCATAGCCTCGTCTTGAATGGAGAGACTCACGCGTAACGGGCACCATCATCATCCTCTTCATGAGGTTGTAGCTGCGGGACGGGCCCTTGACGACGTGGGTGATGTAGGACGTTGTCGAGTATTCGACGCCCCCCATCTACATCTCAGCCAGGATCCGTCGAGAACGGTTGTAGTAGTCCGACGCCGACTCCTGCTCGCCCATCTGGAGGTGTGTCATCTGCTCCTCCAGCTGTCCGATGTACAGGTCGTCCTTCGCCTGGTACGTCGACAGGATGAAGTGCCATGCTTGGTGACCAGCATCCAGTCCATCTTGACAGTCCTTGAGCGCTAGCTGTACCACCAGCGAGCAGCACCTCGAAATGATCATGAAGGTGAGCAAGTGAGGAGCACGAAACTCCCTGCGCAGCTCGAGATCGTCCTCGGGCGGAATTGGCATGGTGCCATCGGCGAAGCCCTTCAGCCCGGCGACCTCCAGCTGAGGTTCTATCGACTCCCTCCAGGTGATGGGGACCCTCCTCCTGTCCCTGGCGATCCTGCCTGCCGTCACGTTCGTCGTCGCTGAGAGCCCTCCACCGCTTCGTCGACGTCGACCATCGACGTAGGCACGTGAGCTGCCTGCAGCCGTCGTCGACCGCTGCACTCGCGCTTGACTCCTGTCAACGCCACCGTCGACCTTGATCACCCCTCTCTGCTTCGTGCCTTTGCTTCCGCTGACTCATGCACCGCCGTCGACCTCGTCGTCGACGCCACCTTCGTTTCTTACCGGTCGAGGAGATGCAGGACGGGAAGGGTGCTCCGTCGCCCACTACGCCCTGATGCCAAACTCGACAATCGCCAAGGGGACCTTCCACTACTCGCCATTCTCAATGCGTTTCTGCGCATCAGCCAAACGTGCCTCCAAGGTGTCCGCTATGCCCGTTTCTACAACGGGGTCGACCATGGCGAATAACGCGGCTACCGGCCTACGAACGACTAAGTAAGCGCGAAAGTCGGCACCTATCTGAAGGTCACGTGTTCGATCCACGCTCACCGCACCATAAGAAGATTCACTCTACAAGGTAGTGAGCTAGACTATGGGGGTTTGGCATGAACTACTAGGAGTGATCGTAGCTTTGCTTAGTTCCTTAGCGCTTGCGCATACACGGGAGAAATTGGCAGGAGTTTCACTAGGCAAAGATCACATTACAGAATGGTTCAACAAGCAATAACAGAAATGACTACATCAGGCACCTAGCAACTCTGCAGCTAGCCTGGTCGACCGCCAGCACTGCATGGTCGACCGCCTGCCAGCGTTGCGTAGAGGAGCCACGCCAGTACTACAGAAAGGCAACCTGCCAACGCCGTAGGCCGACGATGTGCCAATGCTGCAGTAAAACAGTTGTTCAGCGTTGCACTCGTAGAAGACAACAGTGCGTACGTAGGCAGGTGCGCGAAGACGATTGGCCCGACTTGCACCGTTGTGCATCCGTCGGCTGTTGTCGGCGTTTGACAAGCCACATCGACTTCGGGATACCAGCCCGAAGTTGCCTTCACCACTGCGACCTCGACGACGTTCGCATGCCTCCGCAGAACTCGCCGAGCAGGTTACCTGGTCGACCTGGACACCACTAGGTCGGCGTCGACTTGTTCGGGAAAAGTCGACCAAAAATTGTACGTGCTCGTCGACCACCCAGTGCTTTGGTCAACGCCTCCCTCGTCGACCACAGCTTCCATCGAGGAACACTCTAGTCGATGGACCTCTTCGTCGACCAGCACTGCAGCTGCTGTCGTCGAGCTCCCCTCGTCGACTACTGCTCACATGATCTACGCAGGTCGACGAGCTGCTTCGTCGACCGCCCCGTCGAACTGCTCCTCCTAGTCGAAGGCCCACCCGTCAACCAGCCTAGTCAGCTGCAGGTGTTGAGCTCCCTGGTCGATGGCTCCAGCCCCGCTACAGCCCTGTGAAGGTCGACGACCACCCCGTCGACCTGCCCCGCAGAAGAAGGCCGTCGATCTCCCTGGTCGACGGCAACACCACAGTGCTTCCCTGCAGCTCGACGAAGCCCATCGAGCAGCTCCCTCACTGTAAACGGTGGGCTGCTTCTCCAGTACATCCGACCAAGTCGTCGGCGTTGCCCAATCGGGGGCGGGGCCAACATTCGATTCCCGTTCACAATCTCTCACATCGTTCACCTCGGCTTCGCCTTCTCTCGGTATCGCTGGCTCCCACAACTACTCTGGGTACTCTTCCAGCAGCATCCGCACATGATGACTTGCCATCTTCCATACTGCAGGATTCCGCTCCACATGAATCCACTTCTTGACAATGCATCCCGCCCTTAACGACGCGGCAAGTTCGGAGCCTATTCCTCCATAGAGTTCCACGATGCAGATGGCTCTTTTTGGCGTCCACACTCGGCTGACTCTCTCCTTGAGAGCGGGTGGCTCATGTCCTGCTACTTGCCTCTCTACCCTCCTCTCGTATTCTTCTCCGTATCTCTCCCATGACCACTCGTCCAACTCCTCGATCAGATCCTTCTTGCACACCTGATATGCCTCTTGCAGTTCCTGCCTTACCAACTTGAGGGGCAACGTGCCCACCAAGATTTCTGGGTCCCAGTATTGCACGCGGTAGAGCACTTTCTCCTGACAGGTGCAAATGGTGGCTCCCACTCGGTAGAGGAGTTCCATGCCCACCAGGACGTCATAATCCTCTGATTCTGAGACTTCGCACCGCAACCGTATGCAGCACTCCTTTTCCGTGCCGGGCAGGAGTGCCACTTCTATTGGTCTCTTCGACCGCGGCATCCACTTCGGCTCTCCTCCCTCGGCAGTCATCAGCAGTATCCCTCTGTCTATTATCCTTCCTGGCAGGTCCAGCTCCAGCTGCTTTGCTAGTCCTTTCCCGATCAGCACATTGTGTGCTCCGATGTCTATGATTGCATGCTTCACCGGTAGCCCCCCCACCGTCAGGCTCCCTTTTTCTGCAATCGAAACCGACGCTCGGCACACGAGACGCTCGTTTGGACGCCTCCTCATTTCAGGATTCATTGCCTGCAATCTTTGGCTGCTCCTCCGAGACGCTCCGCTGCTCCGCCGATGAGCTCTCTCTCGACCTCAGGTCTATCTCGTCTTTCCCCCCTTTGTGTAGGCCATCACTGCATACTCCCGCCGATGCTCTTCCTCTTCCTCCTCTTCACCTTTGATCTCTTCGTACGCGAACATCGCCCGCATCTTCCTTCGGCCGTCGGCTGCATTTTCTCCAACTTCATCTGTAGCTTCTTCACTTCTGCTTAAAACTCTTCGCGCGTTACCCCCAACTACTCCCTTGGTTTACTGTAACATTCCTCCTTGCAATGGCCTCGTCTTCCGCATTGCTCGCAGATTGGCGCTTTGGGGCAGTCCCTTTGTAAATGTTCTCCGCACGTGTGGCAAACTCTGGTGTCGCCTCTTCTGCCTCCTGTGACGTTCACCTCCGGCATGGCTGCTGCCGCCCAGCTTGTCTTGGTCTGGCCGCGACACTCACTGTCTTCTAGATCCAGCATGCGTTGCACATGCTCGGTTCTTTTGGCCAGCCCATAGACCTCCTTCAGGGTGATGTCGGCGCTGATGCCGTACACCGTATTCCTAACCACATTCCTTAGTTCCTCCTCCAGGCCCCTCACGAATTTGCGTACCAGCAGTCGCTCGTCTTTAATCTCCAGATCTTCGGCCAGCTCCCAAAGCCAACAGTAATACGCCAAGAGAGACTCTTCTTTCTTCCGTCGGAATTCCCGGAACTCCTCCACCCGCACCTTTGTCTGCCCGATGAATTCCTTCCGTAGCATGCCCAGGAATCTCGCCGTGGGGTTATCTATTTCTCCGCACACGAGCTCCTCCACGATTTCATCTCGCACCATCCGGTAAAAAGTCTCTGCTTCTCCGGCTAGAGTTCCCACCATATTCCGGAAGAACTCACTAGGATCGCATCCATCTCTTTCCCAGCAATACTACACGGTTCCTAGCTGCATGAGATAGTTTTTTTAGGCTTGGTCCTACTCCTTGAATAATGGTGTATCACTCCGCCACCTCCACCTTCGGCAGATTCGCCGATTTCCAGCGTGAATCGTCAGATTAAGCTTCCCGCTTCCGCTCTCCGGCTGCCGTGCCACTCCGCTCGCTATTGTTTCTCCCGAGCGAGGAGTCCCAAGTTTCTCGGCTTCTCCCTCCACGCCGTGCATCCCTGGCATAGCTGTCTGCGGTATCCTTCTTTCTTGGTTGTGCCACCGCGCTCTCGCCTCCGCTGCCCATTTCGGATCCTGCTGTGTCTCACCTGGGTCCTTAGTGATGTTTTGTTCCCGTTCCATGTCTTAGTTCGCTGCTCTTGCTCTCTGCTGTGGTGTTCGGTATGTCTGTGATGTCTGAGCTGTCTATCCTTCCATGTGAACTGCGTGTGCGCGCCAGCTTGGCGCCGCTCTCGTCACTTCCGTTTCGTCCCACAGATGTGCTCGCAGTTGGTGTCTGCTATTAATCAGTGACTTTCTTGCGTGTTTTTTATGGCGTCTGGTGCCACTTTTTCCCAGGACTGGCTCAAAACAGATCTAGCTCGGCTGACTCTAACTACATGGGTTCTGGCCACTGAGTTTGCTTGCGAGGGTTGGCTCCACTGGGTCTTGTTACCCTCAACTACTAGGTTTGAATCAGTCTTAGTGTTAAAACTAACACGCAAGCAACTTTGCCACAGTCTGCCTCTAGCCTAAGTACTGGGTCCTGGTTACCGTTGCTCACAACGGTGGCATCTTCGCTGATCGCTACTTGACTTTACCCGCGCATCCTGGCCGTGTTGTGGCCTTGCTTCTCTATAGTTACTTCCTTATCCTATCAGTCGTGAGTTTATATTGTGTTCACCTATTCCTACAATTAAAATCATGACAGAGCTCAACGAGCTGAACAAGAAGTTTCAAAAGAAAGTGGTGAGTAACAGGTCGATGTTTGTGTATCTTGATGGTGTTATGTACGGTGTACCCTTGACTAACCGGCTCATGGTTTATATTCATGCACGTCGATATCACCCGGGTGATGAAGATGGTTCAGAACACCTACCGAAAGCTGAAGGCATGCTACATCAAGCACGGAGTCCACTTGGCTGAAGACAGCGAGCATCTCAGCTCGTTTCTTAAGCAGCACACGCAGCCTTCCCGTCGCCTCGTTACGATGGAGGGGATGGACGGAGAAGGAAACGCCATGACGCACAAGTTTAAGCTGCATGAGTCGCCACTGAATGGCCAACAGTCCGGCGGAGATATGGAATCATGTGTTACTCTTGCTTCCCTGTTTGCGCAGGAGGTCATTGACAGGCTGTTGTTGAGGATGCGGAGCTTGGCCACCCTAGACGGGGCCAAGCTCTTTCTGCCCGATGCCTACCCTGATCGCGTGGCCAAGCACGACTGTAACTACCTTACGTGTTGACCTCCTTAGTGATATGGAAAACACTGTAATGGTGCATATAGCCTCTGTTAGTGAATAATGAAACTCATGCTTAGGTTTTGTAAATGTCTGATTGAACAAACATGCGTTTTGAACATTTCTGATACATTAGACACTTGTAACAAAAAAAAATCTGATGGATCAGAAGGGCTCGAAAGGCCCGTCTGATGCATCAGGGGGGTTCAATCACTAGGGAGGACCCTGGCTGTGCAAGTCGCCAGGCGGGAAGGAATGCGGGCGATAGTTGCAGCCCCCATGCCCTAAGCCCTGATTTCATTTATTCAAGGGTTTAATCAATTGATTAATTTTCTGGCACTAAAGCGCTATGGGTCGCACTGCCTGCGGGCGCGCTTTCTGCAAGGCACGCTGCGTGCGGGGCGCGCTGCCTGCGGGGCGCGTTGCCTTCGGGGCTCGTGGCCTAAGGCAGTGCGCTGTAGCCTAAGGCATGTCAGAATGAAAACAACGAATTGATGTGTGATTAGCAACAGTGAGATACAAGTATGCAACCTTGGGTTGTACCATATATGGGCTACCCCACTACAGCCTACAAACATATAACACATTTTGACACACCCCCATAGGCAAAGTGAGGGATAGCAAGATCAACCAACGATCACAAGACCGATCAAGCAAAGAAGCAAAGCAAAGCAAAGCCGAGGGTGGATCTCAATATCACCACACAGTCCGACCACAAGCAAGGGGCCACAAGGTGAGTTCAAATGCATAGCTATAAAGGCACAAGCAGTAAGCAAGTGAGGCAAAGTAGGCACAAGGCCTAGAGTAGAGCAGAAACGTTGATAATGACCAGATACAAGTGCCTTGGTGAAAATATCTGCAGCGTTGGGCCGTGAGGCAATGTAATCAAGGTCAAGCTGACCACGCTGATGTAACTCTCGAGCGAGAAAGTAACAAAGAGCAATGTGCTTCGTTCTGTGCTCCAGTCTCTGCTCCCGACACAAGGCAATCGAGGTCATCTTATCGACGTAAAGATGTGGAGTAGAACGAGGCCGCTAGCCCAAGTCTGTCAGCAAGTAGGTCAGTCAGTGTAACTCCTGTGCAGCCATGGCCCCCGCGTTATGTGGTGTTAACATTTGCATTTACACTGCCTCCCGTCTTATGTTCGTGCATTGCATGCATGGTGTGAGCGTGTGCAAGAAATTTGTGTTTGGTGTTGTTCGGACTTTGTGTTTGTGTGTGTGCGTTTGCGTGTGTGCGTGTCTGCGTGTGTGTGTGTGTGTGTGTGTGTGTGAGAGAGAGAGAGAGAGAGTGTGTGTGTGTGTGTGTGTGTGTGTGTGGAGTGTGGCTGGGAGTGTGGCTGAGCAGTGTAATAAGGATGAGATAGCGCATTACTACTGGGCAGCCGTTCCTGAGCCCATGACGCTAGCTGAGGCACTGAGCGGGTTTGATGTTGAAAATTTGAAGCAGAGTGTGAAGGAGGAATATAACTCCCTGCTGGAGAATGAGACGTGGGAGCTGTGTGAGCTACCTCCTAGGAAAAAGGCCGTCTCCTTAGAGCTGATTTTCAGGCACAACACTTAGGATGATGTTGGGAACGGCTGCAAACCGCTGATTTTCGAGCAGATGGATATCATGACTGCTTTCCTTAATAGGATCATCCTCTAAGAGATGTTCATGCTGCAGCCTGAGGGGTTGGATGATGGGAGCGGCAGGGTGTGCAGGCTGAAGAAGGCCATCTATAGCTTCAAGCAAGCTCCTCGCACATGGTACCACAAGCTGGAGGAGACACTGCTGGCTGGGGGATTCAAAAAGAGCCAGGGTGACCACATCATGTTCTTGCTGCAAGAGAAGGAGCAGTTCCTCATGCTCCTGGTGTATGTGGACGACATCCTGCTCTTCTCTGAGTAGTCTGTTATGATTGACCGTGTGGAGGAGATGCTAGAGGTGCAGTTCAAGTGCTCAAAGATGGGAGATGTTAATTACTACTTGGTGATGCATGTGGAGAGGGATCATGACAAGAGAGTGTGGCGGGCTGCAGGATGGAGGAAAGCCAGCAAACCCACTGCCTTCGGGGTTCACTGTGGAGGCCTGTGTTGATGAGGAGGTGGTGGATGAGAGCGACAAGAAGATGTTTCATTCCATGGTTGAGGCACTCAAATATGCAGCAAACCATACACGGCGTAACATTGCCTTTGCTACATCCAGGCTTGCCAGTGTGGTTTCTCGCCCCAGTCATGAGCAGCTGGAAGCGGCCAAGAGGTTGGTCCGCTATGTGAGTGCTACAGCATCTGTGGGCTTGGAGTACAGTGCTGTGCGACAGAGGCTGCAGAGGGGTGCAGCTGATTTGAGCAAGGGGGAGATGCTCTTGACCTGCTACACTGACGCTAGCTTCAACTCTGTAAATGAGGATGGCACCAGCGCGGCTCCATCAGCTTCATGCCGAATCGTCTTCAACCTAGACAATAACAAAAACCAGCGGATGCACTTCAGATGCAGTCACGGTTTGCACATGTACTAAAACTGCAGACATCAACACTATTCGACGGAAAGGACTTCTATACCTGGTCCTTTGAATTCGAGTTAATGATGGAAGGCGCGCAAATCCTCGGCTTCTTCGACGGGTCCCTGCCATATTCGGCACATAGGACACTGTACGACAAACAGCAATACACATATCAGTCGCTGATGACCTACACAATCCTCCTACGGAGTTTGACCGCAAACGAGCAGCAGAACATCCGGTCTTATCGAAGATATGGCAACTCCGCCGAGCTCGCGTACAACCATTTGAAGAGGCTGTATCAAGCAAATGATAGTGTCAATCAGAGTCGTCTAATGGCACAGCTAACGATAGTTCAAATTCAACCCGGCGAAAAGGCAATGGCGTATATCAGTAGATGTCACGGTCTGCGCGACAGGCTTCATCGATGCGGCGGTGCGTTCTCCGAGGAAGCCTTTGTAACCGTCGTCCTTGCAGGTCTTGGACCCCAGAGGTGCTCCACGCGAGCTATTCTCCGACGTCACGGGCAAATCTCCGAAGCAGTCTGCGCAGAACTTCATGCTGAACAACAAGAGATGGACCTGCACGAAGAAAGACACAAGAAAAGGTCAACACCAGAGTTCGCGTTCCACACTCAACGACGCTACAACAACAACAACAACAACAACAACCGGCAGAATAAGCATCAACCACAGCGACATGTACCTCCGTTCTGCAATCTTTGCAAAACGTCGGGACATCCTCGTACCCACAGCCCAAATCAGCAGCAATCAACAGCACCGCAATGCCAACTTCGACCTTCGAGCAGTCAAGTAGCTTCTACGCAAGCACATAACACCAATCAAGTGCAGTCCTCAATGACACCGACAAATCAATCTGCATAAGGCACAAGAAAAATCGTGAGTTGCATGGCAAGGTTAAGAGACTCCTGCATCACAGAGTCGCCGCCACACTACTCACCAGAAGAACTACTCGACGAAAGAACTCCTCGCCGCGAGTCACTAGAACCGAGCCCGACGTACGCAGCCATCGCCCAGAGCGAGCCGTCCGGGAAAGACACCTGGTTCTTGGACAGCTGCTGCGGACAGCACATGTGCTTTTCGGGTCGCTTCGTTCAACGAGAGCATCAACTACATCGCGAAGTCGTCTCACCGTCGCCAACAACCAGAACCTGCGCACACGACGACAAGGCATAGTTCAACTTCAGTCAAGAGAAACCAACGTCATACTGCAAATGTCAAAGGTCTTAATCGCGGAGGGACTCGGCTACAACTTACTCAGCGTCAGTCAATTGATGGCGAAGGGAATTCATCTCGAAGCAGATAGCACCACGCAAGAGTTCAAGCTGTACCACGGAACTAGCGGCCTCTACATCGGCAAGGCAGTCTTGAAGAACAACGTCTTCGTTCTTGATTTCGTTCCAGACCAAGGCACCGCCGACAGCGACGCCATCGTCAACTTCACTTCTTGGACACACCCGCCAGATCTCGACCCCGACTTCAGTCCTGGAGGCTTCTAGCATTCGCATACTATACCTGAAGCTGAATGAACAAGAGCGTTAGCAACGATTCAACAATCGGCAGCAGCAGAAACAACACCGGCAGCAGAGACAGCTTCGGCAGCAGCAGTAGCACCATCGGCAGTAGCACAAACAACACCGACAACAGCAGAGACAACTTCAACAGCAGCAGTAACACCATCGGCAGCAACAGAGACAACACCGGTAGCAGCAGAAACAACATAAGCACCAATCGCAGGCCCTTCAACAGCACCACCTCCTCTAGACAAATCGACTCCGACCCCAGCGCAACAGCTGAATCCCGCCCCACGAGCTGTTCACCAAAGTGCCAACCTCGTCGCCGGCTTCTACTCCAACTCCGACCTGTACAAAAGATCACCAGGACACAGGGCAAACGAATCAACGTGGCATGCAAGATTGGGACATCCCAGCAACACAACACTCAACAACACGATAAGAGCGGGAGTTCTTGATAAAGACTCAGGGCGCGTCCCCTCCCTCGATCGATCCTGCCCTCGATCGATCGAGGGACAGCTACAATGTCGCAATTGACAAGGTAACCTGATTTCGAGAGAGCTTGCGAAACTACAGTAACTAGTGCCTAACGATCTTGTCACCTCTGCTGATGACGATCGATGTGCCCTCGCGGCCACACCGATCTCATCTTTAGTAGGATCGATGGTTTTTTGCCCCTAGTATTCTCGATCCTGTCACCCTGGGCTCGAGATCGATCCGCTATTGTCACCTCCTACCAATCCCGCCCCAATCCTGCGATCGGTGTGCCCGATCGGTTTTTCACAGCGATCGCGCGATCGATCGAGGGAGGGGACGCGCCCTCATTACTACTACCCAACGGACGAGAACTACAGCGAGCCCGAGGAACATGCTTCACCTGCCCTGAAGCAGACTTACCCCACCAGCCGTTCGTGTCTCACCACAATCCCAGCGCGCCAGCGTACGCACCACTGGAGAAAGTTTAGAGCGACATCTTATACGCCCACAAAAGCGGACAAGGAGCCTTCAACTATGTCATCACTGTCGAAATAAGTTAGGAACAGAAAAAAGTTTGAACTAGCAGGCAGTTGAGTACAAATAGCAAACCCTAGATTGGGCTGTACTCGCTATAGAGTACCCCACTGCAGGCTAGACAATATAACATTCTGACACACCCCCATAGCCAAAGTGGGGTGTAATCAGCAGAGCAAGGAAAGCAGTACAAGCTCAGGGTGGATCACGATGTCACCACACATTCTGAGCACAAGTTCAAGAAGCAATAGTTTCAAGTTCACAATTATGAGCAAAGCTAGAGGCAGTCACAGAGGGCAAGTGAGGAGGAGGAGAGTAGATTAGGAGGCGACGACTGAAGCTGCAGACACACGGGCAACAGACGGCTCTGGTGCGACACAGTGGCTACCGGGAATGAGTGCCCCGGAGTACAGGAGTAACAGGCTCCGCGGCTAATACGCGCGGCAGGAGCAACGGACCCACAGGCGACGGCGCAACCGGCTCTCTGAGCTACCGGGAATGAGTGCCCCGGAGTACAGGCGCTGCGTACAACACGACGGCAACCTCCGCTCAATCTCCCCCAACAGTCCCACACCCCTCGACACACACCCCCTGCTTCAAACCCTAGCTCCACTCCCACGGTACCCCCCTTAAACCCCAAACCCTAGGCTCCCACACACCACCCCCCTCAGCGGCAGCTGTAGCAGAGGGAGACGAGGGAGGAGGAGGAGCAGGGGGAGTAACTCACAACCGACACCCCCATAGCCGCCACCCCCACACTCCACATCCCCAAACCCTAAAACGGGTGGGATAGGGGCAGGAGCGCGGGGGACGGCGAGAGGGGGACCGCGCGCAACCCCAGGGCGCCAAAACGGACGGACGGGGCGGGGGGAGGGAAGTGACGAGCGCGGCTCCTCAGAGCGCCGCGGCGGACTGGCGGGGGGGGGACGCGTGCGGCTCCCCAGGGCTCTGCGACGGACTGGCGGGGCGCGTGCGGGCTCTCCAAGGCGCCGCGACGAACGAGCGGGGCGCGCGCGGGCTCCCCAGGGCGCCGCGACGAACGAGCGGGGCGCGCGCGGGCTCCCCTGGGCGCCGCGACGAACGGGCGGGGCGCGCGCGGGCTCCCTACGGCAGGAAACCGCCGCGCGCCATGGGGCGCACGGCGGGCAGAAAACCGCCGCGCACCTCGGGGCGCACGGCAGGAAGAAGACGACGCACGCCCGAGGCGCGCGAGAAGCATAACAGCAGCGGAAGCAGTTAGGTGGTGGGCCCACCCACAGGATCGACCCAAGGGGGTCGACCTGCTCTGATAGCATGTCGAAATAAGTTAGGAACAGAAAAAAGTTTGAACTAGCAGGCAGTTGAGTACAAATAGCAAACCCTAGATTGGGCTGTACTCGCTATAGAGTACCCCACTGCAGGCTAGACAATATAACATTCTGACAATCACCTTCATCGACGCCGCCACCAGATACGTCTGGCACCTCAACCTTCCAAGTCGTGACATGGCCTTCAAAGCCTTCGTGGCCTGGCTTCCAGTAGCAGAACGAGAATCAGGAGTGAAGCTGAAAAGCTTCCAGTCAGACGGGGGAGGAGAATATCAGTCACAGCGATTCAAGCAGTACCTGGCAGAAAGGGGCACCAAACAACTCATCTCGCTCCCCTACGCCCATCAACAACAAGGCGTGGCAGAAAGGATGAACAGAACCATCCAGATCACCATGCACAAGCTACTACGTGGCATGCGGCTGCCTGATAGCCAATGGCCCGAAGCGATGGACCACGCTGTAATGCTGCACAACTTGCTCTCGTCATCATCGCTCCCGAACAACGCATCACCGCACCTGCTGTGGACAGGAAAATTGGGCAACACAAAAATGTTACGAGTTTTCAGCTGCACGGTACAGTGCCGACCACACACCGCACGAGCCGGAAGATTTCGCAACGAGCACAGTGGGGACTACACCTGGGCATCGAAAAACATTACAACGCGTGGAAGATTTTCGACGTCCACTCAAAGAAAATAGTAGCAGCACGTGATGTCATCTTCTACGAACAACTCAGCCTCAACACGTACCTGTACAACTTGGAAACCAACCGAGACCCCACAGGTGGCTTTCGTGGTGATAGGGCCTTCGCCTCGTCAGCAGAAGAAGCTGACTGGGACGAACAAAATGTAGACGGCGCATCGGAGGAAGCCGGACCTCTACCCTACTGCTCAGTAGATATCCCGATGGACGACGACAACCCTCGCGAAAGCATCAATGCTGAAGTCTACTACGACTTCGCCGACAACGGTTACGTTACACCTGCAAGGGTCAACACCGACGAAGCAGAACGTGTGTGACCCAATTTCTTACCCGATCCAGAAGCGGGACCCGAAGCAGTCTAACCGAGGATGCAACTCTCCCCCGATACACACAGAGTGGACTGCAGATACTGGGCCTCGTCACCGCCGTCCACGGAGCAACACCGCCTAAGGAGCGTGCCACAGTTCAGCAGGCTCTGGGGGGGGAGCACAGAGAGAAATGGCGCGAAGCCATGGACACAGAACTAAAAGCTTTAGAAGACCAAAACACATGGAAAATTGTGCCCATCGCCCTGGCATGCAACAAAACCATACTCATCGGGAAATGGTTTTTCTGTGTGAAGACAAAGGCAGACGGAATGATCGACAAGTTCAAAGCACGATGGGTCGTGCGCGGCTTCGACCAAGAACACGGACGAGACTTCACCGAGAATTTTGCACCTGTTAGTCGTCACACCTCACCTCAAATTCTCCTCGCGATAGCCGCCATGAAGCGGAAGAAGCTCCGTCAAATCGACGTAGCCAATGCATTTCTTTACGCACCCATCGATGCCGAAATCTTTGTTGAGCAACCACACGGTTCCAACACAGACCCTAATAAGGTCTGTCAGCTGCTGAAATCCATGTACGGCATCAAACAAGCCCCGAGACTGTGGCAGCAGTACTTACACATCCGACTAATTCGCATCGGATTCCGCCAACTACCGCACGACCAAGGCATGTACCGACTCACGAAAGGCACTGACTACATTCTGCTCATTGTCTACATGAACGACCTGCTCTACATCGGCTCAACCAACGACATCACGACCTGGTTCGAAGGGGAGCTGCAGCGGGATCTCACACTCACCGTCTCCTCCACCGTAACGCAGTATCTCGGGCTCAACATACGGGAAGGGGAGAACGCGATCTACCTCAGCGCCGCGAAATACGCCGACACCATCGCCAAGCGCTTCAGATTAACTCCAGCCACTATCTCCACGCCATAACCGCTACAAAAAACCGCCGGAAATAACAAGGAAAGCTCCACTCTGCTCGGATCCGCCGGCATACGGGACTACCAACGAAAGTTGGGATGCCTACTATTCGCATCCGTCACCTGCCGACCGGACCTATAATACTCAGCGAGCCAACTCGCCACCCACCTCGAGAAGCCCGAAGCAGAGCACATGGCGGAACTTAATCGCGCACTACACTACCTCGTCAGCACACCAACGGTCGGACTAACCTACCACAAAAGCCGAAGTACGACCCCGAAACTAATCAGTTATGTCGACGCAGATCACGCCGGCGACTCCGACAACAGGCGCTCACGCACCGGCTACATCTACCGACTCGAACCTATCGGGCCTATCTCATGGCAGTCGAGCAAGCAGGAACTGATTGCTCTCTCTTCAGCCGAAGCAGAAAACATCGCACTCTGCTCAGCCACCAAGGAAGGTCTCTACCTCCGCGAATTGCTGGAAGAAGCAAAGCTGGCCCAGTTACCCAGCTTCTCACTTTTCTGCGACAACAAATTAGCGATCCGTATTGCAAACAAAAGCGGATTCGCAAATCGAACGAAGCACATCGCCCTGCGATATTTCTTCGTGAAGGACGAAATCGAGAAGGGGAGACTCGAGCTGTCCTACTGCCCCACATCCGAGATGGCAGCAGATTACTTGACCAAGAAACTCGGAAAGCAGAAATTCGAGTACTGCATGCTGCTGACTGGACAAGGCCACGTCACCAACAACAACACTCCAGAAGCGAAGGGGAGTGTTGGAAACAAGTGATTTAACGCTTCTGATGTATCGGAACATCGAACTGCAAGCGAAGCAATCTATAACGATGCAACAGCGAGTCAACCGAAGAGGTTGACAAAATGTAACAGCTGGAGGTTGAGCGAAGGTCAAAGGTCAGCGACCTTTGACTCACCAAATACAGCGCGACAACAAGGACACACAACTGACTCGCTATTGAGCAGTTGCCCGAGTCGTCGCTGTATCGAACCGCAACAGCAGAAGTTACAATTACAGTTACAAATAGCAGTTAATTAAAACCTTTTGTATTCTCTTGTAATCATATAAAAGCTTGTATCCCTTTTGTTTTAATTAACTTATCTTGTCCTCATACACCAGCACAAGGTGGTTCAACTCGTTTACTAAAGAACGCTTCCGCAATTACATCATTATTCAGAGTCTTAGTCTTAAAGATCCTAAGGGCCTTTTTCAGCCCAACAGAGCGAAGGGCAGCCAAAGGCAGAGCGCCGGTTAGCAGTGCGTGGGGCAGCCTAAGGCAGAGCGCCAGTTAGCAGTGCGTGGGGCAGCCTAAGGCAGAGCGCGGCAGCGTGGGGAAGCGTGCATGGGGCAGCGCACGATTCTAACGGACGGGCAGGGAGCCGGACAAACAGAGCTAGGGCGGAGACGGACGGAGCTAGGCCCTAGGAGCTACCTAATCTGATACCATCTTTGAATGTAAGGGCGTGTTCCTATCAGGCAACCTCGTATCAATTTCGCGTCGAACCGCACTAAAACGCATCCAACCGCAGTCGAACACACTGAAACGCATTTCACCACACAAATCTAATACGAGGTGTAGGAACACGCTCTAACATCGGAATGAATGAACTAAGGAAAGTGGGAGGTATGAATACAAACCCTACAAGTGTTACCCTCCCTACAATGTGCCTCACCATAGCCTAACACACAGATACAATGTTTGACAATACTGGTTAACCCAATTAGAATTGGGATCTACACATAGTAGTTTATTAGGATCGAACATCGGCTATAATGGCTTTATTAGCATTTAAGCTGTCCTTGGCCATTGAACAGATGCATTTGTACACGGAGATCAGGGTGTGAGTTCGTTAAAGACTTGCAAGGCGGTCAAAATTCCTTACTGTACAGACGTAGAGACCGTAGGCAGGAGAAAAACATCCCCACCAGAAACACCATCCAGCATACAGTAACCCCAGTGGCTACACTCAAATGCATATTTTCTTGTGTTGTGGAGCATTGATGCGCGAACCAACAGAGCCCACCGCAGTCCTTTTTTGTCTGCAAGACAAGGAGACACGGATACAAGGTACTGAATTGCATGGTATGGCAGAGAAGAGCGCACGGCTGCTGTATGTGGCACATCGACACGCAAATGCATGCTCTGTGCGACAAGGCGTGGCAGGACATGGCATTTAGTTCATGGTTGTGCAGTTCCTGAGGGATGGTATGCAAGAGCATGTGTTGCATGATTGACACGCGGTAACCGGCATGAAACCGAGCTGGAGTGGGAGAGATGGTGGCTGCTTTGCATGCATTCGGAAGGTTGAATGACTTGACACCTACTGGACATGGCTGCATGAGAGAGACGAATGAGACATACAATCGAATACATGGACATGGCAGATTGAAGCAAGGTTGAATGGGTATGAGGCATGGCATGAATGGGTATGAGTCACGGCACAGATAGAGTCACGCGGCACAGATAGAGTCACGCGGCACAGATAGAGTCACGCGGCACAGATAGAGTCACGCGGCACAGATAGAGTCACGCGGCACAGATAGAGTCACGCGGCACAGATAGAGTCACGCGGCACAGATAGAGTCACGCGGCACAGATAGAGTCACGCGGCACAGATAGAGTCACGCGGCACAGATAGAGTCACGCGGCACAGATAGAGTCACGCGGCACAGATAGAGTCACGCGGCACAGATAGAGTCACGCGGCACAGATAGAGTCACGCGGCACGGCACGAATGGGCACTGCATGAGGGGCGTAGCAAGACTTACGGTGGTGCCTCGCAGGGGGTGTTGTCACGCATGGGTTGATCCTCATCCATGCCCGCGGCATGTAGCACAGACGTGCCTTCCATTGGACCATGCATGGCATGTGATTGTATCGATACCATGGGCTGCTGTGATTGTAACGATGCCATGGGCTGCTGTGGTCGCAACGATACCATGGGCTGCTGTGGTTGCAACGATGGCATGGGCTGCTGGGGCTGCAGTGGTGCATGCGCTACATCTCGTCCGTCTGCTGCCAGCGCTGCACAAGTGTTGTCTGGGCGACACCGCTGCTGCAATGCTACCCGCCTCTTCTGCTACAGCCTGCTGCTGCTGCTGCTGCTGCTGCTGCTGCTGCTGCTGCTGCGCTGCTATGGCTTGTTGCCACTGGTGGTGGGATAGTGCCCGCATCCCCACCCTCCCACAACATGCACAAGCACAAACCGAAGCACACAGTAAAGCACACACACACCCAAGCCCGGCACAGTTAGAGTCACTGCTCGCGATAGACAGGCACTGCCGTCATGTGCGGTGCACTGGTTGACAGGCACTCCCCTCATGTGCGGTGCACTGGTTGACATGGAGACGGGGCAGGAAGAATGTTGCAGTGAGTTGCCCATCCTCTTCTACTAGACCATCAACGCAGGCACCACACGCTACACACCACACAAACACACCACACGCCACACACCACACAAACACACCAATACATCACAGAACAACAATCAGACCAGCAACACATAGCGACGATTACATATACACCATACCAAGGTGCATAACTTTTTCGCGTAACCACTGTCCGTACCGCCATTCGGGCGAAAAAATACAAGGTATCCCTCCTCGCAGTAACTCGCATGGAACTGTAGTCGATGACGGGTTTCGACGAATAGGGATACCCTGTAAACTTTTGCGCTAACGGCGATAGAAACGTTTGATACACAAAAATTTTACACGCCCTGACGACGCCACGATACCAGCACACTAGCACATGAGCACGGCACCTCCAACACAACACCTAACAGCCAACCCACCTGATCCAGTCGCTGTGCAGCAGCCTTCTCGGGCTCCAATCTGGCTGCCCATGAGGGGTGGTGATATGGGGGGTGGTGGCATGAGGTGATGGCATGGGGGTGGTGGCATGGGGGGTGGTGGTATGGGGTTGATGGCATGGGGGGTGGTGGCATGGGGGGTGGTGGTATGGGGTTGATGGCATGGGGGGTGGTGGCATGGGGGTGATGGCATGGGAACGATAGCACGGAATGGCTATAAAGCATGGGTACACAGAATGCATGCATGCACAGGACACGATGGTTACATATCCTGGTCGCAATGGTTACACAAAGAGAGCAGGGGAATGGCTGAGTGTGTTGGTGACAGGGGCACGGGAAGAGAGAAGGTGTGCTGGTACTTATCAAGCTCATATAATGAAGGACCTTTCAGGTGTGCTGCTGGTGGAGGTGTGCTGCTGGTCGAGGTGCTGCGGAAGGCTGAGGGTGCGGCGATAGCAGGGATGAGTGCGGGGATTTCAATGCCAAGAGCAGCTCGGAAGCGTTGTTCTGCAGTGTGGCGGTGGATGGCTGCTGCCGTGCCAAGCATAGTGAACGTGCTTCATCCTTCGAGGAGACTCACAAGGCATGCCAAGGCCAGCTGTCAACAGGTGAGTGTGGGTGGGGGGGTGCATACCCAGAGCGGCTTGACAGCGGTGGCCAGCAGTGTGACGGTGGATGGCTGCTGCCTTGCAAGCGATGGTGCTGCCTGTGAGGATGCACTGCAGATGCGTGCTGCACGGAGGGATGGGCAAGGAGGGATGGGCAAGGAGGGATGGGCAAGGAGATATGGGAAGGAGGGATTACGATGGGGTGGATGGATGGTGCTGCTGTGCAAGCGATGGTGCTGCCAGTTAGCATGCACTGTAAGCGATGGTGCTGCCAGTTAGCATGCACTGTAAGCAATGGTGCTGCCAGTTAGCATGCACTGTAAGCGATGGTGCTGCCAGTTAGCATGCACTGTAAGCGATGGTGCTGCCAGTTAGCATGCACTGTAAGCGATGGTGCTGCCAGTTAGCATGCACTGTAAGCGATGGTGCTGCCAGTTAGCATGCACTGTAAGCGATGGTGCTGCCAGTTAGCATGCACTGTAAGCGATGGTGCTGCCAGTTAGCATGCACTGTAAGCGATGGTGCTGCCAGTTAGCATGCACTGTAAGCGAGTGCTGTGTGTACGGGCAAAGGGGGGTGGGTAGAGGGGTGTGGATGGAGGGGGTTGGATGGACAGGGGTGGATGGAGGGGACTAAGGATTCCATGGGAGCGAACCAAAGGCTGGACGGGACGAGGCGGGTTGACTTTGAGTCGACTCAAAAGTCAAATCGGTACAATGTCACATGGTATTTCTTCTACACGCAGAGCAATTCCCGCTTGGAGTTTACCGAAACGAGTTGGTAGTTATGTAATTTCAGCTCATAAGTGCTAGTGTACTGTAGATCTTTTTTCTACTGTTTTCATCTAGCTTTCCCCCACCTTCCCTGGCCACGCGGAGGAATGCCTCGCGATTGAGCCCTAGGGGTTGGTATTTAGCCTAGCTTGCTTCTCATTTTGAACCTGTGGTCTGAAGAAGGCTCGAAGAGCCGAAACTAATTACCGCCAAAATTCTTTTCACAAGGGTTTCTTACAAGCAAGCCTACACAAACTTCTGTTTGCTAAAATCTGCTGCCACGCAAAGGTCATGGCTCCTGTCTGGGGGTCGATTGGACGAGGCGGGTGCAGTACAGTGCTGTTTGTGAGGCATGCATGTATGTTCTTGGGGTCATGCATGGATGGGGTCATGCATGGATGGGTTCATGCATGGATGGGGTCATGCATGGATGGGGTCATGCATGGATGGGGTCATGCATGGATGGGTTCATGCATGGATGGAATTGCATGTGCGATGACTGAAGGATGGAGCGGGAAAGGTATGGAGGGGATGGGCGAATGCAACAGTGCATGGTGCTGTCTCTCCCACCCGCATCCGCCGCACATGCACCCATCTCCGCCCGGGCTACATGTCCCACCCCTCCCCTCCCTGTCTGTTTTTGAGTCGACTTAAAATCAGCGTAACCGGAACAAGGCATGCTCTCATCACCACGCTTCCCCCCACTGAGCATGCAAGCGTACCCCCATCCTATGTTGTTACCATGGACGCCCAATCAGGGTAGCCTTGTGCGTCCACTCAGCGCGTCTGGACACTAGACGTTCACAAAAAACTTTGGGTCACGCGAAATTGCGATTCACAATTTCAGGCCCAATTTCTTGATATGGGGGAAAGGAGTTGTCCTTGAGGAAATCATCCCTACTCCCTCGTTCCCCAAGGGGTACGTCGTCCATGAGGGGTCGGACGAGGAGGAGTGGGAGAAGGAAGAGGAGGAATGCAGGGAGCTTCTGAATGAACGAGTCGAGTAATATGTACGGAGGAGTAGTAGTACGTACATACTATGTATGCCCATAATTTTATGATTGAAATGTTTTGTATGCTTTTGAATGAACCCCCTCTCTCCCATTGCACCTCTTTTTGCCAGCCCGGCGGTTTTTTTTTTTTGCCCGGGAAAGCGTCCTCGCTGGCGTATTTTTTCACCGATTAGAAGTTCCAGTGTGTGGACGCCGGCGTTCAGACTCTGGACGCGTCCATGGTAACATAGCCCCCATTCCCCATCCCCCATTCCTCATCCCCCTCATCCTCACCCCCACCTGTCCTGAGCGCACGCCACTATGTGCGGCGCTGCTCTCTCCATCGCCTCCGCCAACGCCGCCGCTGCTGCGAAGGCCTTGGATCGCACGTGCTGTCGCACGGATCGCCACTGCTGCTGCGACCACGCATCCTGCGACAGCTGCGGCTGCGACTGTTGAGGCTGCGACTGCTGTGACGAATCGCAACGGGATTCAAGCGACGTTAATTGCGACTGTGCGACGGCGACTAGACCCGCCACGTGTTCAGCGCGGATTGGGAACTCGTGTTGCGACAGCGTGCATCGCAGGCGACCCTCCGACGACCATCCGAACCATCGCGCATCGTCGCCCAACAGCGTCGCTAGCGCCAGGTCCGCTGTCGCCGGCTGCCGCAACTGGTGCAGGTCGTCGCACGACGCACGGATGCTCGCCGGCTGCATCTGCAGTCGCTGAAATTCGCGTGCGCCGCCACGAGGTGGAGGCGTGTCGCGGGGACAGAGTCACTAACGTCTGCGAAATCAACCAAGAGTTACAAAGCAACCACTGAAGTGCGGCTCTAAATAACCCCCGTTTCTGCCGAGCGGTCTGGGACGCGGCGCGTTACAGAGACTCTCCCAGAGGGAAATTACGTATGCTTCGGACCGCTCGCAGCGCGGAGGTGAAACAGTGCGACAGCGGACGAAAGAGGAGAGTGACGAAAGAGAAGAAAGGTCGCTCGACAGGTAGACATAAATCTCGAGTGCTCGCAATTCGTCCAGTGCTCGCAGGGCAGAGCCCACCGTCCGACTGTCTGGTGCTAAACACGACGTGAGCTAGTAGCCGTTGTGCCGCAGAAGTGCATCTTTTTGGGTTGCGAAGCAACCCTTTACGATCGATTTTGCCAAATTTTATTTTCATGTTTATATTTTTTGTTAAAACATGAAAATAAAATTTGCAAACTACAGTAATACCCTTCCCATACTGTATGCATGTTAAGCAGTCTTGACTACGGTACTGTTCACAGTGTATTAGACCATATGATTTTTTTGCAGTTGTTTAGTGCAGATTTGCTGTACTGTTTGCATTACCGTATATGTTTTATTGTTGAATGGTGTTGTGTGATAATAAATTGATGCATGCACAATGCATAAATGATGCTATACAATGCATAATGCATAAATAATGCTATATAATGCGTGTGATATATCATGAATGATGCGCATGCACATGGTAAAATGCGTGACAGTTAAAAACCCAAAAACTAAGCTACCGCCGTCCCCTGCCTAGCATGGGGGGGAGGTAAATAGCTTAGCTTTTGAATAATCAACTACCACATGAAACAACACAATCTGTGAAATCTAAAAAGAAAGTCATCTCTATCAAATCCAGTTCGAAGTGGTCGCACACGAGTCACTGAGTGCGCCAATGAACCTTTTGTGAAATGATAGATTTGAGATTTCTTTTTAAAGATCAAAGACGGATGAATGCACACAGCCACAGCACACACACACACACAAAGGCACACACACACATACAAACACATATACAAGATCACACACATTCACACAAACGGAAAAAAAAAAACCGTAAATGCAAAAAAACTCTAAAAACAACAAAACATGCAATACAAAACAATCCTACAGATTACCACTACTATCCACTTCACAAGTAATCTTGGCAGATGTACACATCTGGAACGAAAGCCAGAAGGAAATCTGGAAAAACAAATAGGCACCGAATGAAGGAGAGGGAAAGAAGGAAGAGGGGAGAGAAGAAAAGAATTATCAAAATGTGGAGAAAATTGAAAAGAAAGTAAGTCAAATGAGGAGAATATTATAATAACCAAACAGAATGCAATCTAATGGTGGTAAGGTAAAAAAATGATGAACAACGCTATACGTTAAAAAACAGAACGCAAAAAACAGAGCAAGTAACAAAACAGGAAACAACGATATACCTTAGCTGTGAATTTCACAGAGAGAGAACGAGAGAGCGAGAGAGAGAGAGAGAGAGAGGGAGAGAGAGAGAGAGAGAGAGAGAGAGAGAGAGAGAGAGAGAGAGAGAGAGAGAGAGAGAGAGAGAGAGAGAGAAAGAGAGAGAGAAAAAGAAAACGAGAGAGAAAGAGAGAACGAGAGAGAGAGAGAGAGAGAGAGAGAAAGAGAGAGAGAGAGAGAGAGAGAGAGAGAGAGAACGAGAGAGAGAGAGAGAGACAACAAGAGAGAACACGAGAGAGAGAGAGTGAACGCGAGAGAGAGAGAGAGAACGAGGAGAGAACGAGAGAGAGAGAACGAGAGAAAGAACGACGAAAGAGAGAGGGAGAGAGAGAGAGAGAGGGAGAGAGAGAGAGAGAGAGAGAGATAGAGAGAGAGAGAGAGAGAGAGAGAGAGAGAGAGAGAGAGAGAGAGAGAGAACGAGAACGAAAATGTAGAAAATAGAGTATGCACGAAAACTACGACGAGTAAAAACGGAAGAGAAAGGAATAAGGAAAACGGCTACGTTACTGAGCAATGAGGTGGAAATCAAAGTTGAGAAAACGAAATAACGACCAGAAAAACAAAAAGTGTCATAGCTGGAAAACGAAATTGAAGGGAACTATATCGCGACAACTATATACTTGAGCTGACGAAGATGCAATCTAGGGAAAAAACGAACATACCAGTGTGTCTAGGAGAGAAGACAAGCAAGAACTAGCGTCTGCTGCTGGGGAGAGTAAGCGAGCAAGAGGAAGCAGCGAGAAAAAAAGGGAAGAAATGAAACCCTAGGGAATGCAAACTTCGTCGCATTGATACTTCACTTGAAGTTAAAACGCGCAAACCGATACGGGGCATGTAGCTCAGTCGATTGAATGTCAACTAAGATCCGAATGGTTTTAGGTTCGAATCTCTTGGACATCACCTTACCAAGAACTTATTTTAGCGATTGTTTTTCCAATTTGAAAAAGCTTCGCAACCCTACGACGACTTCCGTCGCCTCTTGTTTTTTTTTTTTTTTTTTTTTTTTTTTTTTGAGATTGATATATGCATTGATGAGGATAATACATACATCAAAAGCAGTCGTAGCTGAGCGTGAGGGCATGCGCCATGCATTGCCCAGCAGCGCATCTAGGGCGGCAGAGATGCCCTCCTCGGCTTGTTCCAAATGGCAGCAAAGCTTGTCGTCCACTTCCACTTTTTGTCGCCTGGTTCCCTTATCCGCTCCAGCATTTTCTGCTCCGCCTCAAAAACACTCCGGACCCGCTTGCCTTTCCCCGGCTGCCCTGACCGCAGGCTTTTGGTACCCGTTACTCTTGTGTACACTCTCGCGTGCAGCCTAAAAGCCGTCCCGATCCTCCTGAGCACCCGCCGGGCTCTGAACTTCTGACCTCGAAAAGTTGCTTCACATCTCTCTACCCATAATTGATGACAGGTGATTGCTGTGAGGGTAGCCTCCGGAAAATCCGACGCCGTCCCGGTTTCCTGGAATAGGAGGTCTCCCAGCGAGGCAGTTGTCCTCCCGGGATTGAGCATGCGCAGAGCCCGACAAAGCCCAGAGACAACTGGCTGAATTCTCGGGCAGGAGAAAAGGCAGTGTTCGGTCGTTTCCTCCTCCCCGCAGTATGGGCATTTTGGCTTGCAGCTGAGAAAGTCCACTCGTTCCCCAACCTGGAGGTTCAGGTTGTGCACTCGTGTGAGAACATCCCTTGGTCGGCTCGGGATGGCCAGCGAGTTGCGTGTGCGAATGATTCGCTGCCAATCAATCTTGCCGCTCCAACGACCAGACCACTTCGCCTGCTTCGTCAAGATCGCGTCTGGTTTGGTCCAGACCTCCCTCATCCGCTTCAGAGGGGCTGCCCTCCCCCCTTCAAAAATTGCTGACCGAAAAATTGATGCTGTGGCTCCTTTACCCCTTCCTGTCCGTGCTACAATGTCAGCTTCCTCCACTCCTTCCCCCCCCAGCCATGTCGTTGGAAACCAAGAGAGATTTCCACTCCTCAGGGGCTGCAGCAAAAGCCTTGAGAGCCAGTCGAACGGAGTCCTTGCCTCTCAGCTCCTTCTCCAGGACTTCCATGTCCTTGACCACCGCTTCACCCGAAGGCGCTTTGGTTACTAGATCCCCCATGCGGGTTTCCCAGAGCCCTTTCGCCTCCTTCTGCCCGCCCACTGGGTTTGTACCATTCAGCAACACGCGCCTGTTGAAAATAATTCTTTCCTGCGCCACCTCCTCTTTGCTGTTGGCTTTCCCTGTATCCGCGAGGGGGGATTTCAGGAAAGCCTCGTAGGTCTGCTTCCACCGCTCACCGTCTCCCGTCCAGTGTTTTAACAACTTTTCGTGCGCCGTGAAAGTATCTTCCCCCATCGGGAGCCCCGCCGCCTTAAGCATTATCTCCTTTTTCTTGCCGTTCCTCTCCGTCAGAAGCCCAGCGATTCTTCTAGCCGCCAGACAGGCCATGAGGATCTCCGGGTCCAGCACTCCAAGCCCTCCGTCTGCCCGTGGAGTGGAGAGGAGATCCCAGCTCCACAACACAAAACCTCCCTCCGCCGACGCGTTGTTACCCGACAAGAAGTTGTGAATCAGCTTCATCAGCTTCTTCCAGATATCTTCCGGTGGGGGGTAAACCTGAGCCTGGTAAGCCACCTTGGGCGCGATGTAGCAATTCATGATTACCACCCTTGCCGCAATCGTGAGGAAAAGCGCTTTCCATTTGATCAGCTCCACTGTTATTTTCTCGAAAGCCCTTAACCAGGTCGGTTCGCTGCTGCCGGAGGGAGTAATCCAGACCCTCAGAAGGCGTTCAACTTCATCTGCCTTCGCCCATTTGAAGCCCCCCAATGTCCCAGGTCTCCTTCCAAGATTGTGTCCCAGCGGCATGACAACTGATTTTTCTCTGTTGGTGACCAGCCCTGACAGCTCGGCAAACTGCTTCAGAAGTTTTTTTGCTCTGACGATCTGCCGTTTGCCCTCCAAGAACAGCGTCGTGTCATCCGCGTAACCCAGGTAAACTAGCCGCTGCCCAGCTTTGTTGCAGAGCCCCAGCTTCCGTCTATATGCCTCCTGTGCTAGCGGCTCCACTGCGCATAGAAAGAGGTACGGGGCGAGCGGACACCCCTGCCTCACTCCCGACTTTACTTCCACCGCTTCGCCCAGCCAGCCGTTGACTAAAAGCCTCGTCCTTGTGTCTTTGTGCAGGCCCTCCACCCAGCCAACGAACCTTTCCGGAAAACCCATATCTCTCAAGACCGAGAAAAGGAAGCTCCGGGACACTGAATCAAAGACTTTGCGGAAGTCCACCAGGAGCATGTACCAATCCTCATTCCCTTTTTTTGCTGCTTCAACCACGTCCGCCACCACGCCAATCGCGTCCGATATCCTTCTTCCAGGAATAAACCCATATTGCTCCTCCGATATCACTTGGTGGAGCCACTGCTTCATTCTGCTCGCCACCACGCGCGCCAACACCTTGTAAGTGAAATTGAGCAGGGTGATTGGGCGATAATTGTCCAGACTGTCTTTATCTCCTTTTTTGTGAAGCAAGATGGTAACCGCTTCTTTGATGCTGGCAGGAAGCGAGGCCGATTTCGAGAAGCTCATCGCCATCTTCAAGAACTCTTTCCCCAAGACGTCCCAGTTCTGCTCAAAAAGTTCCTTCGGGAGGCCATCTCTCCCGGGCGACTTGTTATTTGCCAAAGCTTTGAAAGCTTGCTTCACCTCCTGCTCCGACCAGTCCTCCTCCAGTGCCACCACCGCTTCAGTACTCAGCTTCTTCCCCGGCAGCAATTTCCAACTGGATGTCATCGTGCGGCTGTCCGAACCAAAGAGGTCAGTGAAGTATTTGGTGGCCGCCGACAGAATGTCCTTAGAGTCTCTCACTGTTACTCCTCCCACTGACAGCTCTGCAATCTGTGTGCGCTGCTTCCTAACCTTCACACGCGCAGACAGGAAGGGGGACGGCACTTCACCCGCCAGCTCAGTGTTCGTACCCGCCATCAGATGCAGCCTATCCCGCTTAGACGCATGGTACTCCCTCAGTTGCGTCTCCCTGACCAACAGCAAATCACGGGTGCGCTGACAACTCGGGTTCCGCATCTGTTCTTGCCGCAGCTCCGCTACCACATCCGCTAGATGCGCCGTGGTCTTACTGATCCTTTTCCTCTCCTCTTTCATGTACGATCGCAGGGCCGCATTAAGTCTGCCCAGCAGTAATTCGAAGTCCTCCTCGCCGCTCGCCTCTGCCTTGGCGAGAGCGGCTTCCACCGCTTTACGAACCCCCGGTCTGCCAATGGCTGCAGCGTGCAACCTCCAGACCCCTGGGCCCAGGTGAGCAGTAGCTTTTACTTTAAAAGCAACTTTGATGGCGAAACCATGGTCTGAAATGTACTCCTCTGGCATGATGTGTGCAGCTACCTCCAGGTGCGGAAGCAGAGAGCAGGAAACAAGCGCGCGGTCTATTCTGGAACTGGACTCCTTTGCGGCGGCGTAGAAGGTGAATTCCTTCAGCTTAGGATGCAGTGTGCGGAAAGCGTCCGAGAGTTGAAAACGGCTGCACCGCGAGATAAGTCTGTCATTTTCTAGTGATGAGCCTGACTGTGATGTTCTATCTAACGTCGGATCTTCAACTATGTTCAGGTCCCCGATCAAAACGACGTGCGCTGTGGGAGAGATGAGATCAATGGCGGGGCCGACGACTTTGGCTAAGAAGGAGCTGCGGTCGGTTGCGTCAGCAGGGAAGTATGCGGCTAAGAGTGTTAAGGTGAGACCAGGCCGGCTGACTTCAGCGGTTATCAGTCTACCTGAAGGGTGAGTGGAGATCTTTCTGATGGAGATAGATGGATTTCTGGTGAGCACAGCCACTCCTCCAGCTTTAGCGGTTGGGGGGGTGGTTAGAACTGTAGAGAAGGAGGTTGTTTTCCAATAAGGATGGTCATCAGGCAGTCTGGTGTCAGAGAGTATCAGTACGTCTGCGGCTGTTCTAGTCCAAGTGTTAACTCTAGATTGCTTTGTCAGATCACCGAGGCCATTGACGTTTTTTTTTTTTTTTTTTTTTTTTGAGATTGATATATGCATTGATGAGGATAATACATACATCAAAAGCAGTCGTAGCTGAGCGTGAGGGCATGCGCCATGCATTGCCCAGCAGCGCATCTAGGGCGGCAGAAATGCCCTCCTCGGCTTGTTCCAAATGGCAGCAAAGCTTGTCGTCCACTTCCACTTTTTGTCGCCTGGTTCCCTTATCCGCTCCAGCATTTTCTGCTCCGCCTCAAAAACACTCCGGACCCGCTTGCCTTTCCCCGGCTGCCCTGACCGCAGGGTTTTGGTACCCGTTACTCTCGTGTACACTCTCACGTGCAGCCTAAAAGCCGTCCCGATCCTCCTGAGCACCCGCCGGGCTCTGAACTTCTGACCTCGAAAAGTTGTCAAACATTATATGTGTTGTGTTTGTGTAGGCTGTAGTGGGTTAGCCTATAGGGGGGTCACAACATTAGGGTTTCATATTTGTACTCACAATCCTTTCTAGTTCACCATTCCAGTCCGTTATCACTGACATGGTTTCAGAGCAGGTCCGTCGCTAGGACTGTTCTTAGGGCCCACCTACCTACCTACCTACCTACCTACTGTGCGCCTCGTGCGCCTGCGCGTCCTAGAGCGCTCCTTACCTACCTACCACGCGCACGCAGCTCGCTAGCCGCCCGCGCGTGGCTTTCCTTTTCACGCGTGCGCCCCGCCAGCTGCCCGCGCGCGCTTTATTTTCTTCGCGCGCGGCCCGTCGCGCTGCCTCCCCGCTGCCCGCGCGCCTTTGCGCTGCTGCCCGTGCGCCTCGTGGCCTCGCGCACTGCCCGCCGCTGCCCTGTGCGCCACGCTGACGCACCCGCTGCTGCAGCCGCCCGTCGCCTGCTCGCGCACACCCCGCAGCCGCCCGTCGCCTGCTCGCGCACGCCCCGCAGCCGCTCGTCGCCTGCTCGCGCACGCCCCGCTGCCCGTAGCCGCCCGTGCGCCGCTGCCACTGCCGCACGTGCGCATACGCAGCTGCCGCCCGTGCGCTGCTTCCGCTGCTGCTTGCGCACCGCCGCCTCCTGCCGTCGCCGCACGTGCACTGCTGCCGCCTGTGCGCCGCCGCTGCCCGTGTGCCGCCGCTGCCCCTACGCTGCCGCTGCCCATGCGCCGCTGCTGCCCGTGCGTCGCTGCCGCTCGTGCACCGCTCGCAGCCGCTGCCGCCCGTGCGCTTCTGCAGCCGCCGCCCGCGAGGCGCTCGCTCCCACTGTTTTTTCTACCTACCGCGCACACTGCTGCCGCTGCAGCTGCCACCAGTGCGCCGTTGCAGCTCCTGCTGCCACGCTCCCTACTACTGCCGCTCGTGTGCCACTACGGACAGTCGACCCCGCCCGCGCCTTACCTAGCGGCCCCGCCGGCCCCGTTGACCCTACGCACACCTTTCCAGCGGCCTAGTTCCTACTCCTACTACTGTCACTATGGCTAGTCCTCCCGTTCTAGCTTTCGATGCCGAGGGCCGTCCGGTGAAGTTCGAAACCTGGCTAGATGACCTGCACCTGTTCCTACAGCTCACTGCCAAAGAAGACATCTCGCTGTACGACCACGCCCTAGGCCATGCTACTGCCCCTGACACGTCTGCTGACAGCACTCTACGCTCTCAGTGGCAGACTCGTGATGCGCACGCTCGCTTTGCTATTCGCAACTCCCTGCCGCTAGACGAGCGCGAGCACTTCGGCCAGTGCAAGACTGCTAAGGACCTCTACACCGCTGTAGTTGCCCGTTACTCCTCACCCGCTTCTGCTACGCTAGGCCGCCTCACTCTCCCCTACCTGTTCCCCGACCTAGCCTCCTTTCACACTGTCGCAGACCTCATCACCCACCTTAAGACTAGTGAGGCCCGCTTTCGCGCTGCTATGCCTGCCGAGTTTCTCACTAGCAACCCCCCCCCGCTCTGGATCACTCTCTACCACATCGTCACCCGCCTCCCTGACTCTCTGCGCGCAGTCAGGGACCACTTCCTCTCTCGCTCCCCCACTGAGCTCACTGTTGCCCTCCTCGAGAAGGAACTGCTTGCAGCTGAGGCGAGCATCGTCGCTGTAGGCACCTCTCGTGGCGACCCCCGCACCCCGTTCTTCGAGGGGTGTTCCCCTTCCCCCCTCCTCCCCTCTGTCGCCTCTGCTGCTGCTGTCGACCTCCTTGGTGCTGAGAAGGTCGGGACCGCGTCTGCTTCGAGCGGGCGCCGCAGGAGCAAGGGAGGCAGGGGTGGGGGTGGTGGCGGAGGAGGTGGGGGTGGAGGCGGTGGGAGTGGAGGCGCGACTGGGGAGGCTAGTGGCGGCAGTGGGGGAGGAGACAGCAGCGGCGGGAGCGGTGGCAGGGGTGGAGGCGGCAGCGGAGGTGGAGGTGGTCGTGGCGGCGGCAGGGGTGGAGGTGGCCGAGGCGGTGGTGGTCGTGGAGGCACTGGCGGAGGCCCGAGTCAGCAGCCCGCCCCGACGCTTCAGGCCGCCCGTGAGTGGTATGCGCAGCGTGGCTTTACCTGCACGTACGTCATTCGCACAGGTGACCGCAGCGGCCAGCAGTGTGGGAGGCCGCACCCCACGCACCGCTGCTTCGCGCGCCTTAACGACGCGTGGCGCACTCAGTTTCCTGCTGCCACTGAGCTGCCGCGCTGGGCTGATCTGGAAAAGAGGGGTGTTGATATTTGGGCTCTAGACTTTGATGCTATTCTCACTGCCATGTATGCCATGTCTATTAGTGGAGAGGGTGCTCAGTACTTGCGTGTTCCGCCCGACCCGGGCATTCAGGCCAGTCCGGCTGCCGCTCTAGGTGCTAGTGCGTCTGCTCCCACAGGTCCTGGTGAGGCTGCTGCCCTAGGTGCTAGTGCGTCCGTGCCCCCTGGTACTGAGTTGACTGCAGCACTGCACACCTTCACACTGGACTCAGGTGCCTCTCGCTCTTTCTTTCGTGACCGCACTGTCCTTGAGCCACTCGCTCGGCCAGTTGCTGTCTCCCTTGCTGACCCCTCTGGGGGTCCGGTCATTGCGACCTCCTCCACTGTTCTTCCTTGTCCTGCGGTCCCGTCCGGCACGCTTTCAGGTCTCTACCTCCCCTCGTTCTCTACGAACTTGGTGGCGGGTTGTGCGCTCCAGGACTCGGGTGTTCACCAGTTCACCCCTGCCTACGAGCGCGTGACACACTGCACATGTGCTCGGACGGGTCGCCACCTGGCTACTTTCACTCGAGAGCCGGGGTCGGACCTGTACACACTGACCACTGAGTCCCCTCAGGTAGCTGCGTCTGCGTCTGCGTCAGGTCAGCTGTCCGCCCCCTGCTCGTGTCGCTCTCTGGCGCATGAGACTGTCCTTTGGCACCACCGCCTTGGTCACCCGTCTGTGCAGCGCCTTCGGACCATGCACAAACGGGACCTTGTTGCTGGTCTTCCCAGGGTGCTCCCTCCCCTTCCCGACTCGCCTGCTCCTCCCTGTATTCCCTGTGTCGAGGGGCGGCAGCGCGCCGCTCCTCACTCCTCCTCCTTTCCCCCGACGACTGCTCCCTTGCAGACGCTCCACTTGGACGTGTGGGGCCCAGCCCGCGTCTGTGGACAGGGTCAGGAGCGGTACTTCCTGCTCGTTGTTGACGACTTCTCGCGCTACACCACGGTCTTCCCCTTGCGAGCCAAGGGTGACGTACCTGATGTCTTGATCCCTTGGATCCGCAGATCTCGTCTCCAGCTCACCAGGCGTTTCCGCTCCGACTTTCCTGTCCTGCGTCTGCACTCTGACAGAGGTGGGGAGTTTTCCTCTGGCCTCCTGGAGGCCTTCTGTCAGCAGGAGGGCATTGAGCAGTCGTTCACGCTTCCGGCCTCTCCACAGCAGAATGGGGTTGCTGAGCGCCGCATTGGTCTGGTCATGGAGGTCGCTCGTACCTCCTTGAGTCATGCGGCTGCCCCCCATTTTCTGTGGCCGTTTGCGGTCCGATACGCTGCGCATCAGCTCAACCTCTGGCCCCGTGTCTCCTTGCCCGAGACTTCTCCGACACTGCGTTGGACGGGAGAGGCTGGCGATGCGTCGCGTTTTCGGGTCTGGGGATCCCGAGCTTTTGTCCGCGACACGTCCGCGGACAAGCTCTCCCGTCGCGCTATCCCCTGCGTCTTCCTTGGCTTTGTCCCGGACGCCCCTGGTTGGCAGTTCTACCACCCCACCTCGCGTCGTGTCCTGGCCTCTCAGGACGTCACTTTTGACGAGTCCGTCCCCTACTACCGCCTCTTCCCCTACCGCACTGCCCCGCTCCCCCCCCCCCACCTCTCTTCCTCGCTCCAGGTGCTGAGGTACCAGACCCCCTCCCCCCTCAGGGTGCCGCTCCCTCAGGTGTGTCCCAGGTAGACCCGGGTGAGCCGGTCGAGGTAGCTGTTGACTCTCGTCCTGCGTCTGGGGGTGCTGAGCCTGGGGGTGCTGAGTCTGGGGGTGCGGAGCCTGGGGGTGTTGAGCCTGGAGGTGCGGAGCCTGGCGGTGCGGAGCCTGGAGGTGCTGAGCCTGGGGGTGCGGAGTCTGGGGGTGCTGAGTCTGGGGGTGCTGAGACTGAGCGTGCTACACCTGGAGGAGCCCTCTCCTCCCAGCAGCTGCAGGAGAGGTACCTCGAGTACTGCCGCCTCCGGAGAGGTGCTGCTGGAGCTCGTCCCGGTACTTCCCCTCCTACCCAGGAGCTCCCCCCCATTCAGCAGATCCGAGAGTGGTACACACGCCGCTGCAGTCTTCGGAGTGGTCCTCCGGGTGCTGCGGACCTTGGGGGTGGCGCTGCTACTGGTGCTGAGGACCCGGGCGTTGGGGCTGCTGCTGGTGCTGAGGACCCGGGCGTTGGAGCTGCTGCTGGTACTGCGGACCCGAGCGGTGGCGCTGCTGCTGGTGCTGAGGACCCGGGCGTTGGAGCTACTGCTGGAGCTGAGGACCCGGACGGTGGAGCTGCTGCTGGTGCTGAGGACCCGGGCGCTGGAGCTGCTGCTGGTGCTGAGGACCCGGGCGGTGGAGCTGCTGCTGGTGCTGAGGACTCGGACGTTGGAGCTACTGCTGGAGCTGAGGACCCGAGCGGTGGTGCTGCTGCTGGTGCTGAGGACCCGGCCGGTGGAGCTGCTGCTGGTGTTGAGGACCCGGACGTTGGAGCTGCTGCTGGTGCTGAGGACCCTGCCGCTGGTGTCTCTGCTGGTTCTGGAGACGCTACGCGGCCGCGACCGTACTTCGTACCACTTCTTCAGCAGGTTCTTGGTCAGGCTCCTCCTCCCTGTCCTCCTCCCTCAGTAGAGTGTCCTCCGCGTGTCCAGTCGCCGTCACAGTTACCGCCTGCCTCGCCTCTCCCTGCTCCCTCTCCTTACACTGGTCCCACGGGAGGTCTTACAGAGCGTCGTGAGCCTGAGTCTCGTCTTGCGTCGCCTGTTCGTACTACTCGCACTGGTCGTCGTGTCCCACGTGAGCGTCCTCCTCCTGTCCTTGGCACTCACTACATGACTCTGCGTCCCTCCACTGCTCCTCAGCGTGTCCCGCTACCGTCTCCTCCTGCTTCCTCTCTGCCTACTCTTCCTGACCCGGAGTCTGACTCCCGTCGTACTGCCAGTCCCACTGTCACCCGTCTCCTCGCTACTGTTGTCACTAACCCTACCTTTGAGTCCTCTGCTGCGTCTGCTCTAGTCGCTGAGTTGATCGACTTTGCTGCCCGGTGTCGTCTAGACTACGCCACTAGCCTTGTTGCTGAGTCTGAGTCTGAGTCTGTCTGTCCTCCGTTCGTCGGGGGTGAGTGTGCTCTTGGCACGGACGTCCTTGAGGACAGACAGGAGGAGTTCCAGTGCTTTGCTGCTGCTTTACCCCACCTCGTGTCCATGCTAGTTGCCCCTGAGGGAGACCCGGATGCACCAGACATCCCGACTCCGCGCACTTACGCTGAGGCGATGGCGGGTCCCTACTCCTCTCAGTGGCAGACAGCCATGGACGCAGAGATGGCTTCCTGGAAGTCCACACGCACCTACGTCGACGAGGTTCCCCCACCTGGGGCGAACATCGTCAGTGGCATGTGGATTTTCAGGGTGAAGCGGCCACCGGGTTCTCCTCCTGTCTTCAAGGCGCGCTACGTGGCTCGAGGCTTCAGTCAGCGAGAGGGAGTTGACTTCTTTCAGACCTTCTCCCCCACCCCGAAGATGACCACTCTTCGGGTGCTGCTGCACATAGCCGCTCAGCGCGACTACGAGCTTCACTCACTTGACTTCAGCACTGCTTTCTTGCAGGGCAGCCTGCACGAGGAGATCTGGCTACGCCGCCCTCCTGGCTTCACTGGGTCGGTTCCTCCTGGTACCCAGTGGAGGCTTCAGCGGCCGGTCTACGGTCTCCGCCAGGCACCGCGTGAGTGGCACGACACACTGAGGACGACACTTGCGGCTCTTGGGTTCGCTCCCTCTACTGCTGACCCGTCACTGTTTCTACGCACAGACACCTCACTGCCGCCGTTCTACATCCTCGTGTACGTCGACGACTTGGTCTTTGCCACTGCTGACACCGCGGCACTTGCCCACGTGAAGTCGGAGCTGCAGAGGAGACACACGTGTACAGACCTGGGTGAACTGACAAGCTATCTTGGCTTGCGGATCACCCGGGACAGAGCACGGCGCACCATCACCTTGACTCAGTCACACATGGTGCAGCAGATCCTTCAGCGCTTCCGCTTCATGTACTCCTCGCCTCAGTCCACTCCTCTGCCTACCGGTCACTCGCTCTCAGCTCTGCCTTCGGATGAGTCCGTAGAGCCGAGTGGCCCGTATCCAGAGCTTGTGGGCTGCCTCATGTACCTGATGACCTGCAATCGACCTGACCTTGCATACCCTCTTAGCATCCTTGCACGCTATGTCGCTCCTGGCCGTCACAGGAAGGAGCACATGGATGCCGCTAAGAGGGTGTTGCGCTACTTGTGCAGTACGTCGGGCATGGGGCTAGTGCTTGGAGGGCGAGACCGAGTTGTACTTACTGGACACTCAGACGCTTCTTGGGCGGACGACCAGGCTACTCAGCGGTCGTCTCAGGGTTACACCTTCAGCCTTGGCTCCAGCTCAGTTTCTTGGCGTTCTACACGCTCTTCTTCTGTTCTCAGCTCCAGTTGTGAGGCTGAGATCTACGCCACAGCCATGGCTGCCCAGGAGCTACGCTGGCTGACCTACCTGCTGACCGACTTGGGTGAGCGGCCTCGTTCTCCTCCAGTGCTGTACGTCGACAACCAGGCTGCCATTGCCTTGTGTGAGGAGCACAGACTGGAGCACAGAACGAAGCACATTGCCCTGCGGTACTTCCTTGCTCGAGAGCTGCAGCAGCGCGGTCAGCTTTGTCTGCGTTACGTGGCCACTGAGGCCAACCTTGCTGATGTGTTCACCAAGGCGCTTCCGCCTTGTGACCATCAGCGCTTCTGCACTCTGCTAGGCCTTGTGCCTACTGGACCTCACTTACTTACCTCTTGACCTTGCTTGTACTGTGATCACTATATATATATCTACCTGCATGTTTACTCTTGCTAGGTTGTGATCACTGTATCTCATGCTCTGTTATAAACCTGCATGTGAACTGGTCTTGTGACCACTAGCTTGTGCTCGGAATTTGTGTGGTATCCTTGAGATCCACCCTGAGCTTGTTGTTGCCTTGCTTTGCCTTGACTGGTCTTGTGACCCCTAGGTCTCCCCCACTTTGCCTATGGGGGTGTGTCAAACATTATATGTGTTGTGTTTGTGTAGGCTGTAGTGGGTTAGCCTATAGGGGGGTCACAACATTAGGGTTTCATATTTGTACTCACAATCCTTTCTAGTTCACCATTCCAGTCCGTTATCACTAACATTTTTCCAATAAGAATGGTCATCAGGCAGTCTGGTGTCAGAGAGTATCAGTACGTCTGCGGCTGTTCTAGCAAGTGTTAACTCTAGATTGCTTTGTCAGATCACCGAGGCCGTTGACGTTTTTTTTTTTTTTTTTTAGATTGATATATGCATTGATGAGGATAATACATACATCAAAAGCAGTCGTAGCTGAGCGTGAGGGCATGCGCCATGCATTGCCCAGCAGCGCATCTAGGGCGGCAGAAATGCCCTCCTCGGCTTGTTCCAAATGGCAGCAAAGCTTGTCGTCCACTTCCACTTTTTGTCGCCTGGTTCCTTTATCCGCTCCAGCATTTTCTGCTCCGCCTCAAAAACACTCCGGACCCGCTTGCCTTTCCCCGGCTGCCCTGACCGCAGGCTTTTGGTACCCGTTACTCTTGTGTACACTCTCGCGTGCAGCCTAAAAGCCGTCCCGATCCTCCTGAGCACCCGCCGGGCTCTGAACTTCTGACCTCGAAAAGTTGCTTCACATCTCTCTACCCATAATTGATGACAGGTGATTGCTGTGAGGGTAGCCTCCGGAAAATCCGACGCCGTCCCGGTTTCCTGGAATAGGAGGTCTCCCAGCGAGGCAGTTGTCCTCCCGGGATTGAGCATGCGCAGAGCCCGACAAAGCCCAGAGACAACTGGCTGAATTCTCGGGCAGGAGAAAAGGCAGTGTTCGGTCGTTTCCTCCTCCCCGCAGTATGGGCATTTTGGCTTGCAGCTGAGAAAGTCCACTCGTTCCCCAACCTGGAGGTTCAGGTTGTGCACTCGTGTGAGAACATCCCTTGGTCGGCTCGGGATGGCCAGCGAGTTGCGTGTGCGAATGATTCGCTGCCAATCAATCTTGCCGCTCCAACGACCAGACCACTTCGCCTGCTTCGTCAAGATCGCGTCTGGTTTGGTCCAGACCTCCCTCATCCGCTTCAGAGGGGCTGCCCTCCCCCCTTCAAAAATTGCTGACCGAAAAATTGATGCTGTGGCTCCTTTACCCCTTCCTGTCCGTGCTACAATGTCAGCTTCCTCCACTCCTTCCCCCCCCAGCCATGTCGTTGGAAACCAAGAGAGATTTCCACTCCTCAGGGGCTGCAGCAAAAGCCTTGAGAGCCAGTCGAACGGAGTCCTTGCCTCTCAGCTCCTTCTCCAGGACTTCCATGTCCTTGACCACCGCTTCACCCGAAGGCGCTTTGGTTACTAGATCCCCCATGCGGGTTTCCCAGAGCCCTTTCGCCTCCTTCTGCCCGCCCACTGGGTTTGTACCATTCAGCAACACGCGCCTGTTGAAAATAATTCTTTCCTGCGCCACCTCCTCTTTGCTGTTGGCTTTCCCTGTATCCGCGAGGGGGGATTTCAGGAAAGCCTCGTAGGTCTGCTTCCACCGCTCACCGTCTCCCGTCCAGTGTTTTAACAACTTTTCGTGCGCCGTGAAAGTATCTTCCCCCATCGGGAGCCCCGCCGCCTTAAGCATTATCTCCTTTTTCTTGCCGTTCCTCTCCGTCAGAAGCCCAGCGATTCTTCTAGCCGCCAGACAGGCCATGAGGATCTCCGGGTCCAGCACTCCAAGCCCTCCGTCTGCCCGTGGAGTGGAGAGGAGATCCCAGCTCCACAACACAAAACCTCCCTCCGCCGACGCGTTGTTACCCGACAAGAAGTTGTGAATCAGCTTCATCAGCTTCTTCCAGATATCTTCCGGTGGGGGGTAAACCTGAGCCTGGTAAGCCACCTTGGGCGCGATGTAGCAATTCATGATTACCACCCTTGCCGCAATCGTGAGGAAAAGCGCTTTCCATTTGATCAGCTCCACTGTTATTTTCTCGAAAGCCCTTAACCAGGTCGGTTCGCTGCTGCCGGAGGGAGTAATCCAGACCCTCAGAAGGCGTTCAGCTTCATCTGCCTTCGCCCATTTGAAGCCCCCCAATGTCCCAGGTCTCCTTCCAAGATTGTGTCCCAGCGGCATGACAACTGATTTTTCTCTGTTGGTGACCAGCCCTGACAGCTCGGCAAACTGCTTCAGAAGTTTTTTTACTCTGACGATCTGCCGTTTGCCCTCCAAGAACAGCGTCGTGTCATCCGCGTAACCCAGGTAAACTAGCCGCTGCCCAGCTTTGTTGCAGAGCCCCAGCTTCCGTCTATATGCCTCCTGTGCTAGCGGCTCCACTGCGCATAGAAAGAGGTACGGGGCGAGCGGACACCCCTGCCTCACTCCCGACTTTACTTCCACCGCTTCGCCCAGCCAGCCGTTGACTAAAAGCCTCGTCCTTGTGTCTTTGTGCAGGCCCTCCACCCAGCCAACGAACCTTTCCGGAAAACCCATATCTCTCAAGACCGAGAAAAGGAAGCTCCGGGACACTGAATCAAAGACTTTGCGGAAGTCCACCAGGAGCATGTACCAATCCTCATTCCCTTTTTTTGCTGCTTCAACCACGTCCGCCACCACGCCAATCGCGTCCGATATCCTTCTTCCAGGAATAAACCCATATTGCTCCTCCGATATCACTTGGTGGAGCCACTGCTTCATTCTGCTCGCCACCACGCGTGCCAACACCTTGTAAGTGAAATTGAGCAGGGTGATTGGGCGATAATTGTCCAGACTGTCTTTATCTCCTTTTTTGTGAAGCAAGATGGTAACCGCTTCTTTGATGCTGGCAGGAAGCGAGGCCGATTTCGAGAAGCTCATCGCCATCTTCAAGAACTCTTTCCCCAAGACGTCCCAGTTCTGCTCAAAAAGTTCCTTCGGGAGGCCATCTCTCCCGGGCGACTTGTTATTTGCCAAAGCTTTGAAAGCTTGCTTCACCTCCTGCTCCGACCAGTCCTCCTCCAGTGCCACCACCGCTTCAGTACTCAGCTTCTTCCCCGGCAGCAATTTCCAACTGGATGTCATCGTGCGGCTGTCCGAACCAAAGAGGTCAGTGAAGTATTTGGTGGCCGCCGACAGAATGTCCTTAGAGTCTCTCACTGTTACTCCTCCCACTGACAGCTCTGCAATCTGTGTGCGCTGCTTCCTAACCTTCACACGCGCAGACAGGAAGGGGGACGGCACTTCACCCGCCAGCTCAGTGTTCGTACCCGCCATCAGATGCAGCCTATCCCGCTTAGACGCATGGTACTCCCTCAGTTGCGTCTCCCTGACCAACAGCAAATCACGGGTGCGCTGACAACTCGGGTTCCGCATCTGTTCTTGCCGCAGCTCCGCTACCACATCCGCTAGATGCGCCGTGGTCTTACTGATCCTTTTCCTCTCCTCTTTCATGTACGATCGCAGGGCCGCATTAAGTCTGCCCAGCAGTAATTCGAAGTCCTCCTCGCCGCTCGCCTCTGCCTTGGCGAGAGCGGCTTCCACCGCTTTACGAACCCCCGGTCTGCCAATGGCTGCAGCGTGCAACCTCCAGACCCCTGGGCCCAGGTGAGCAGTAGCTTTTACTTTAAAAGCAACTTTGATGGCGAAACCATGGTCTGAAATGTACTCCTCTGGCATGATGTGTGCAGCTACCTCCAGGTGCGGAAGCAGAGAGCAGGAAACAAGCGCGCGGTCTATTCTGGAACTGGACTCCTTTGCGGCGGCGTAGAAGGTGAATTCCTTCAGCTTAGGATGCAGTGTGCGGAAAGCGTCCGAGAGTTGAAAACGGCTGCACCGCGAGATAAGTCTGTCATTTTCTAGTGATGAGCCTGACTGTGATGTTCTATCTAACGTCGGATCTTCAACTATGTTCAGGTTCCCGATCAAAACGACATGCGCTGTGGGAGAGATGAGATCAATGGCGGGGCCGACGACTTTGGCTAAGAAGGAGCTGCGGTCGGTTGCGTCAGCAGGGAAGTATGCGGCTAAGAGTGTTAAGGTGAGACCAGGCCGGCTGACTTCAGCGGTTATCAGTCTACCTGAAGGGTGAGTGGAGATCTTTCTGATGGAGATAGATGGATTTCTGGTGAGCACAGCCACTCCTCCAGCTTTAGCGGTTGGGGGGGTGGTTAGAACTGTAGAGGAGGAGGTTGTTTTCCAATAAGGATGGTCATCAGGCAGTCTGGTGTCAGAGAGTATCAGTACGTCTGCGGCTGTTCTAGTCCAAGTGTTAACTCTAGATTGCTTTGTCAGATCACCGAGGCCGTTGACGTTCAGGCCTGCTAACGAGAAGAAGTTTTTGTTACTCATTTATTCACCATCTTGCAGCCCCTCTTCATTCACAGGCTGGTAACGAGAACAACTCCAACAAACAACACCAAACTGGCTATTGCGACGAAAACGACCTGCTCGCTCCGACTCAGATCCCGTAATCCTTCTTCAGGTTGCTGAGGACCATCCTGTCGAGCGTGGCTTTGGTCGCAGTCCCCAGCTTCACCAGGTTCAGCAGATGAGTTGCAGATGCAATATGGTCTGAGGCAGCCATGAAAGTTTTCCCTTTGGCTTTCTCGCAGCCGACTTGTGTGCAGATCCATTCCTCGCGATTCCCGCCGGTGGAGATAAGAGCAATCGCAGGATCTTTCAAGATGGGGGTGATCAGTGCAGAGGTGTTCAGAGAAGCAGCTGCGACAGCAACGCGAGACGTCAGTAAAAGTAAGAGACGGGAGAGGTAGGTCGTCAGCGGTAAACTGAGCCATGCAGTTATCGTTAATGCGGTGAATCCTTCCCAGGGTCAGTGACCACTTCCCTATATTATTCTGTCTCTCGGTGACGAACAGATCATGATAAATCTCATAATGCTGTCCGCCGCAGAGGGAGCAGGACAACTCAGGGTAGTGCACCAGCAGCTTCGCGCCGACCTCCAACGGGTTATCAACAATATGTCGCCAGCGATAGCGGTCTCCAGGATGCTGGATGACCAGGCCTTTAACCACGTCAGTGTCAGCACCGGTAAGCGGGTGAGCCACGCGATGAAAGCACAATCCGTCCTTAAAAGCCGTCTGCTTCCTCATCTTAAGCTTGAAGCGAACAAGCAAATCCTTCAGCACATCAGGTACGATGTTAGCCGGAACCTTCTTAAAAAGAACTTCTCCTTGAGGTAAGATAAGTCCTCAGTATGCTGCCAGAGACATTTCACACCCGGGCCGGACGTCTTCTGGTATTCGAAGGTATGAAACTTGATCTGATGTGCGTCGCGTTCATCAATGAAGGAGATCTGAAGGCGACAGAAGCGGGTCTTGGCCACGTAACCCGGAGCCATCTCTTGGATGTTTGTTGTGACTCCCGCATTCTCAGTGAGTGAGCCGCTCCAGACTTTCTGCATCAGAACCCGAAGTGCTGCAATGATAGCTTTAACTTCCTGTGAGAGCACCATCGGGATCAGTAAGATTGTCGTAAAGCGAAGACGGAAAGCAGCCTCTTTTGCAATATCAATGTCGAGTTCTTCATCAGAATCATCTTCCAAGAAACCCCCATCAAACCCTCCTGCGATCTGTTGCGTAGCAGCCTTCTCTTCCACAGATAAACCGGAGCAGCCAGCAATAGCATTGTCAACAGCTGCAGCAGACGGGAGGGTGACATTAACCCCGTCAGCCTTGTCCATGCTTCCTGTAGTACTCCCGCCGTCAGGATCAGGAGCTACACCCTTGCCAGGCAGCAGATCGGTAACACTGTCCGGGGATTCCACATTCTGCTTATCAGGAGAGTCATCCGCAGGCGGCGGAGCATCCACCAGAGTCTTCGGCTGGCGACCCTTAGGAGGCATGGTGCAATGATGACACCAGAGAAGCAGCAGTTGTAACTGAAGGAGGTTCCGTGAGAAAGCGATGAAACTGGAAGCTTGAGCTGCTGGTAAACTGAGCACCACCTCCTTAAATAATTTCCTGTTCGCTCGAGACTTGATCTCGTGCGTGATGTGTTGAGTTCCCGCTGTTGAAACATTGGGAGTATGTCGAGCCTGCTGTACATTGGGGTTAGTTGCTGGAACATCGGAAACCTGGTAATAGCTCGATGGTTGGTCACTGGGCCCATTGAAGTTATGCTGAAGCCTTGATGTTAGTTGTTCTTGATGAAACAGTGGAACAGAGTGCTGGACCCGAGTGGCTGAAGATAAGATGTCCGATGAATGTACACAAAAAGTATATCTCCTGCTTCTTAAGGAACTCGAGAATGTAGATCTGTGCACATTGTAACCAACTGGTTGATAACCTTCACGTAACAGGCTTCCAAAGTTACGCGGAGGAATCCATGGCGGTCCTGTCATTTACGATGATAGACTGGAGTAGCAACCAGAGCGAGGTTTATTACCGATTAGAGTGCATCTACATGATGTGGTGTTAGAGGAACAGGTGCTACTACGAGGGCGTGTTTACATGTGGAAGCTGGTTTCTTTGGGACGTCGTCTCGAATCTCCGCAGCGCACGAGCGACGATCCCTTCCCACGCGAATTCGCGCTGAACAGACTTCAATACCAGATTACATTTTCCGCCACCCAACTGATCCGAACCATGCTTCGCAAACATCGCCCAGACGAACTTACTTATTTTTCCCGAGCCTTCATTCCCCCGCAGGAACACCACGGCCTGTCCAACTCACCCTCGCGCATCCGCGCCGTTCCTCGCCTCTTCCACGCCTCCTCCGCGCGCGTCGCTCGAGGGGCTCGCTGCTTCACTCGCGCGCCAACGCTGCTAGCCGCTGTTCGCACACCGCTCGCCACCTCGCGTCGCCCGCCTGTCTCGTTACCCATCGCCCGTCGCTCGGGCCAGTTGATCTCTCCCCCTCACGACACCCCTACTATCAACTCACCGATCGGATCCCTGAAGATCCCGAACCTGAGAAGCGACGAGGCCGACGAGACGCGCTGAATCGCAACGACTCTGAGATTAGGCCGAGGATCCGAGAGACGCGCAGGTGGCGCGAGTGGCGCGAGTGGCGCGAGTGGCGCGAGTGGCGCGAGTGGCTTAGAGCTCTCTCTCCTCGCATGCCGTGCGGCCGCCCATCCAACAGCTTCACTCGAGAGCACCGCTAGTCTCGCCAAGCTCTGCCGCCCACCGCCTTTCCAATCCACACAGCAGCAGCAGCAGCAGCAGCAGCAGCGCATGTCGTTGCATCGCGTGTGTCGCGGGTTTCTGCGCGCGTCCCGTGAGTCTACTAGAAGCACCCATGCGAGGTCCGGTCGTGCTGCCGCAGCAGCAGAGCCTTCTGGAAGTTATAAATATCCACCTGCTGAGATAGCAACTGCTGCGAAGCATGGCACGGCGGCCCCGCGGCACGGCACAGGCGGGGCAAAGGGCATCCACTGGCCAATAGCAGCAGCGTCAGTGCCACCGCTGCAGCCCAGCACAGCAGTGTGTGCGCGCGAGCTGCGGCATGTGGAACCCCTGTGGAGTCATGCCCATCTCCGTTCCCATCCACAGCCACCGCAACTGCTGCTCCGCGGCTCAACACTGCTTGCAGCAGCACCTGATGGCTTTGCCGCCAGGAGCCCCCTTGTGGCCATCCGAGCAACTCCAGCCGTTGATTCTGTGCATAAGATCTCCTCCGTCCGTTCTACAGTTTTTTCAAATCCATCTTTGCGCGGGCAACTGGTGTCGCTGCTGCCCGCCCGGCCGCTGTCGACTGCTGTAGCTGCTGCAGATTCAGGTTAGAGGTGCTCGGTGCTTTCTCCCTCCCTCCTTCCCTCCTGCCCCTCCTCCCCACCTTCCCCCATTCTCCTCAGCCCACTTTTTCCACAGCCCCCCGAGCTCATTCTCCCACAGCAGCCCTCCCCCACGGAAACGTGTCCCCCCCCCTCCAGCTGTACTCCCCTCTTGGAAAATCCTGGAGCCGTCTGCCTGTATAGTGTGCACCGCGTTTTGGGAAATTTCAAGTACCAACAAGTCTTGCGAGCATGTCCCCCGCTAACTGTACTTCTCTCTCTCTTGGGAGCCGTTCTTCTTTGCAATGCGCCGTCCTGCGTCCACACCATTCTCTCGTGCCATGCCATGCCATGCCATGCCATGCCACCACCCGAGCCGCAGCAGTCAATGGTACTACTGCTGCTGCTGCTGTCGCTGCCGCTGCCGCTGCTGCTACAGCTGGCTTCCTCCCCTCCCTCACTTCTCTCCCTTGTCTGTCCTTGCTTCTCCGTTCTCTTTCATCCCCTCCTCCCAACACCAGCAGCCCCAGCATCACCCGCATCCCCCTCAAAGCGGTCGTGGCTATCGGTGGGCCTGCTGCTGCTGCCGTGTGCCACTGCCTTTGGCCTCGGTGCCTGGCAAATTCAGCGCTACTACTGGAAGGTGCGTGGAAGCTGCACGGATGTACAGGGAATTATGAAGAAGCTATGTGGCTGCTATAATAGTGCCCATAATTTTCGCCATTATGACTCCCATTTTCATATGCTCACAATTGTGCCGATTCTTATGCCCGCTGTTACGCCCACTGCTACACCCCATTATCATGCACATTACTCCCCTTCGCTCCATCTCCCGCCCTCGCAGCCCTCCATCTTTCCCCCATTAAGTCACTTTCACACCATCACCCTTCCATGCCCGTCGTCTCTTCCTTCCCTTACTTCTTTCCCCCATTAAGTTTCCTCTCCCTGTTCTCTCCCCGCCCGTCTTTCCAGCTGGATCTGGTGGAGCGGCGGCAGCAGCGCCTGCAGGAGCCGCCAGTGCCGCTGCTGGAGGCACTGCAGGCACACGCACTCGCCACGGGGGAGGAAGCCACACTGCCCCTGCTGCCGCCACCACCTGCCACTCCTGCAGCCGCTGCTGGGCCTCGTGGGTCTGGCTCGGCAGCGGACGGGTCTGGTTCGGCAGCAGATGAGTCTGGCTCGGCAGAAAACAAGCCTGGGTGGGCAGCAGGGGAGTTGGAGTTCCGGCGGGTGGAGTGTGAGGGGCGGTACGACGATGCTCGGTCGCTGTTTGTGGGACCCCGCGCGCACACTGTGAGGGGCGCGCAGGAGAAGGGGTACTTCCTCGTCACGCCTCTCATCCCTCCCCCTGGCAGGTATGCTCATCCCCCCCCCTGCCAGGTATGCGCATTCGCCCTGACAGTAACTCACTTGCCTTGCATGTTGCCTGGGGCGAACACGCAGAAAGGGTACTTCCTTGCCACCCCGCTGCCGCCCCCCGCTGGATGGTGAGTGCTGCCCCCGGCTGGCACGTATGTGTATGCTCATTTCTTCATCCCCACATCCCCCAAGCCCTTTATCTTCCCTTTCCATCTCCCCCCCATGCAGCCATCAGCCAGCACTGCTAGACTGGGTGCTGGATGCAGTGAGGCGTGAGTTTGTTGGGTGCTCTGCCTCTCCCCTCTCTCCCCCCCTCCCTGCTGTCCCCCATCCCCTGTCCTCTCTTCGTCCCGTATCCCCCCATTCCCTCCCCCAGAGGGTGGGTGTTAGATGCACTGGCATGTGACTTGCAAGTTGAGTGCCCTTCCTGTCTCTTCCTTTCCCTGCTGCTGTCCCCCATCCCCCCATTTCTCTCTTTTCCCCTTTTGTTCCCCTTCGTCCCCATGCAGCCGGCAGCCAGCAGTGCTGGTGAGCAGGGGGTGGGTGCCCGAGGCAGTGAGGCGAGACGTGCATGTTATGTGCTCCTCCTGACTGTTCCTTTCCCCACTCCCTGTCCCCCATCCATCCCCCCACCCCCCCCCATTGCCTCTTTCCCCTTCGTCCGCATGCAGCCAGCAGCCGGCAGTGCTGGTGAGCAGGGGGTGGGTGCCCGAGGCAGTGAGGCGAGAGGCAGAGGCGTGGATGGCGGGGGAGAGGGCCAGGGGGGGTGCAGGCGAGGCGGGTAAGGAGGAGGTTGAGAGCGGTGGCAGTGGGACACGCAGGAGTGGTGGTGACGGAAGCAGCAGCAGTGGCAGCGGTGGCGTTAGTGTGAAGAGTAGCAGCAGGGGGTGGTTTGGTTCGGGGGGAGGTAAAGGGCGGACGTCAACTGAAGCAGAGACAGCCAGCAGCGAGGTGAGGCTTGTAGTCAAAAGCAGATCAGATCAGACCAGATCAGATCAGATCAGATCAGATCAGATCAGATCAGATCAGATCAGATCAGGTCAGACCAGATCAGACCAGACCAGCTCAGATCAGATCAGATCAGACGAGGTCAGATGATAACATATAAAGTCAGATTGAATGAGGTCATCTCAGAGCAGACTGTCAAGGGTGACATGGGTCATGGTGGAGGCAGCAAGAATCAGAATTGCAATGACTTTTGAGAACATCAGATCCCAATTCTCAATTGTGATCCCAGGCACACAGTACCACCCAATGACCCAGGCACACAGTACCACCCAATGACCCAGGCAAACAGTACCACCCAAGAGTTGCTGTTTTTATATATCGCTCCTTCCCTTCCCATCTTCCTTCCTCCCCTTCCACACAGCCCAACGCCCCCCCTGTGATCCGTGTGTCTGGTGTGGTGCGAGCCAGTGAGAAGCTGAACCACTTCAAGAGTTGCTGTTTTTATATATCGCTCCTTCCCTTCCCATCTTCCTTCCTCCCCTTCCACACAGCCCAACGCCCCCCCTGTGATCCGTGTGTCTGGTGTGGTGCGAGCCAGTGAGAAGCTGAACCACTTCAAGAGTTGCTGTTTTTATATATCGCTCCTTCCCTTCCCATCTTCCTTCCTCCCCTTCCACACAGCCCAACGCCCCCCCTGTGATCCGTGTGTCTGGTGTGGTGCGAGCCAGTGAGAAGCTGAACCACTTCAAGAGTTGCTGTTTTTATATATCGCTCCTTCCCTTCCCATCTTCCTTCCTCCCCTTCCACACAGCCCAACGCCCCCCCTGTGATCCGTGTGTCTGGTGTGGTGCGAGCCAGTGAGAAGCTGAACCACTTCAAGAGTTGCTGTTTTTATATATCGCTCCTTCCCTTCCCATCTTCCTTCCTCCCCTTCCACACAGCCCAACGCCCCCCCTGTGATCCGTGTGTCTGGTGTGGTGCGAGCCAGTGAGAAGCTGAACCACTTCAAGAGTTGCTGTTTTTATATATCGCTCCTTCCCTTCCCATCTTCCTTCCTCCCCTTCCACACAGCCCAACGCCCCCCCTGTGATCCGTGTGTCTGGTGTGGTGCGAGCCAGCGAGAAGCCGAATCACTTTGTGCCGCCCAACGCGCCAGAGCATGGCGAGTGGTTCTGGGTGGACGTCCCTGCCATGGCCCACGCATGTGGCCTGCCATGTGGCACTCTGCTATTGGACGCCATGAAACCAACCGAGGAAGAAGAAGAAAACGCATCAGTTAGCAGCAGCAGTAGCAGCGACAGCAGTGGCGACAGCAGCAGCAGCAAGCAGGCGGGTGTGTGCCCTGTGTTTCACAGCGACCCGCGCTTCCCTCGCCCCAAGGACCCTGAGGAGCTCGTGAAGCTGGCAGTCATGCCCAGCGACCACATCACCTATGCGGCCACCTGGTGAGTCTTCCGCCACCACCAAATTATCTATTTCCTCTTATGCTGCCTTCTTTCTACCTGGGTGGCGTGTAACTTAGCACTCTCCATTTTTTGTTGTTGTTCAGGTTTTCTCTCTTCACAGCCACGTCAGTGATGGCTTACAAGCGCCTTCGAGTCGTGCCTAGGAAGGTGCGCTAAGGCAACGAAGGAAGATTCTTCAACGTCCCTTGTGTGGTTTTGTGGCAAAACCTTGTGCACTAGGCAAGAGAATGTATGACTCTAAGATTTTTGTTAACTGCAGAGTGGTTTTACACTACCGTAATCACCCGGACATACCACCCTAGGGTGCTATGATAACTACATCCAAAAAAGGGGGGGGGGGGGGGGGGGGGGGGGGGGGGTCTTATCATGGGAAAAAAGCTACATAACACCCGGGTTTATATATATGGTGTATATAATTAAAAGCAGAAACAATTGGGAACAAAATCTACATGCTTGCTGCAGTGGTAGATTGTTGGTTGGGTGCGCAAAACCGAGGATGAGGCGATAACGTTAGCCTCGAGTGGAAGCTGCCACATTGCAAGCTCCAACAGGCCCTCTGTCATGCCCTGATTGGTTTAGGGTTGACAGAGGGCCCCCGTCAACACAGCCCCTGTCGCTCGACGAGGATTCATGCAATCTCAGAGGCGGGAGTCCTGCAATAGGCTCAGCAGTCTCACTGTTGTGGTCACGTCCCTCCCTGCACACTCAATAACTTGCCTCTTCCGTTTGTGCCGCGGCTCCAATCCACGAACTCGTGTTGTGCTCGGCAGAGTGTGAGAGCACATCCTGCCTGCTCGATCCCGTTCCCGGTTTAAATTAACGCTGGATATGGCCTATAACACTAACTTCCAGTAGTAGATGGCAAACTCTCCAGACTCCAGCAGCACGGTAGTTAGGCGGCAGCGGCCTTTCGTCACCCAGTCCCCCGCTGCTGCAGGCACACGCCGTTCGCCTCGGCCCATCCTGCCACAGGCGTCTCCTCCCGTTAGTCGCGCCACCAACGATGAACCGAGCAGCAGCGCAACCCGTCCTCCGCATGCGCTTCCGAAAGTGAAGATACCTTCCTTCCCGCAACAAACTCGCCCGCAGGGACCTCCGAAGCGCAACGCGGATGCCGACGCTCCTTCCCCACGTCATCGCATGACGAAACGCATTCGTCATGCGTACATGGTGAAGGAGAAGCTTCACTGGCTGAAACTGCAAGAATCGCAGCCAGACTTGTCGAATCGAGCTCTAGCGAAGCTGGCTAAGGTGCAGCCCGTCCAGATCCGCGAGTGGTGTTAAGTTGTAATGTGTTATATGTTGGTAGGCTGTAGTGGGGTAGCCAATATAGGGTACAACCCCAACTAGGGTTAGCTACTTGTACCCAACTGTTTCTTCCAATGCATCATTCTTACGCTAGTATTCTGATATGGTATTCAGAGCAGGTGGTCCCTAGGACCATCCGATCGTTTTTTTTTTTAGGGCCCACCACCGCACGCTGCGGTTACCGCGTTACCCCCGCGCCCTACCCTCGTAGCGCCCTCGTTGCGCCCTAGCGCCCTCGTAGCGCCCTTGTAGCGCCCTCGTGCGCCCTGCCGACCGGCGTCCTGCCAGCCCAGAGCCCCGCGCGCCTCCCCCTCCCCTGCTTTGCCCGTCGCGCCGCCCGCTCTGCCCCGCGCTGCCCGTCGCGCTGCCTCGCAGCCCCGCGCACCGCCCGCTGTGCCCCGAGCCGCCCGTCGATCTGCTGCGCAGCCCCGCGACCCGCCCGCCCTGCCCCGCGCTGCCCGTCGCTCGGCTCTGCAGCCCCGCGCGCCGCCCGCTCTGCCCCGCGCAGCCCGTCGAGCTGCCTTGCAGCCCCGCGCGCCGCCCGCTGTGCCCCGCGCCGTCCGTCGCGCTGCCCGCCCGCCCGCCGCGCTGCCCGCTTGCAGCGCCGCCTGCCCGCCGCGCTGCCCGCCTGCAGCGCCGCCTGCCTGCCGCGCTGCCCGCTTGCAGCGCCGCCTGCTGCTCCCTGCCCGTGCGCAATTGCCCACCCCTGCTGCGGCAGCTTGCGTTGCTCTGTCGTACTGTCGCTATGGCTTCCATCCGCGTGCTGTCGTTCGATGCTGAGGGCCGCCCTGTGCAGTTCACCACTTGGCTAGATGACCTGCAGCTGTTCCTCCTGAGCGATAGCAAGGAGCATGTGTCGCTCTATGATTACGCGTCTGGTGCTGCGCCTGCCCCTCCTGCCACAGCTGAGCTTAGTGTTCGTTCCCACTGGCAGACTCGTGACGCAGCTGCTCGCCTAGCCATTCGCAGTCACCTGCCGTTAGCTGAGCTCGAGCATTTTGGCGACTGCAAAACCGCTAAGGCCCTGTACGACGCTGTCGTTGCCCGCTACTCCTCACCTGCCACAACCGAGCTTAGCCGCCTCATGCTGCCTTACCTGTTCCCTGAGCTGTCCACCTTTGCTACAGTCGCCGATCTCATCACCCACCTTCGCACTAGTGACGCTCGCCTGCGTGCCGCCCTTCCCACCGAGTTCTGTGCTAAGAACCCCCCTCCGCTGTACTGGACGCTCCATTTCATAGTCACCCGTCTCCCTGACACCCTCAGCTCAGTTCGAGACTACTTCCTTGCTCGCTGTCCCACTGAGCTCACAGTCGCCCTCCTAGAGGAGAAGCTGCTAGCAGCCGAGAAGAGCATTGTAGCTGTAGGTGCTGCTCGTGGCGCTCCTCGCACCCCCATCTTTGAGGGGTGTTCTCCCTCTCCCCTCGCTCCCTCCTACGCTACTGCTGCTGCTGTTGACTTCCTTGGTGCTGAGTCTGCTGGCGCTGCTTCTGCTCCTGGTGGGAGGCGCCGCACCGGCAAGGGCAAGGGGGGCAAGGGTGGCGGGGGTGGCGCTGGGGGGGGAGGAGGTGGGGGAGGTGGGGGGGGAGGCGGTGCTGGAGGGAGCGGTGGCGGGAGTGCTGGTGGGAGTGGGGTCGGCAGCGGAGGCGGGGGCGGCGGAGGGAGCGGTGGCGGTGGTGGCGGTGGCGGCGGTGGCGGTGGTGGCGGTGGCGGCGGCGGCGGTGGTGGCGGCGGTGGCGGTCGGAGCGGAGGTAGTGGTGGCGGCGGAGGTCGGAGTGGAGGCACTGGCTCGGGCCAGAGCTCCCAGCAGCAGCAGCGTCCCCAGACGACCCAGCAGCTTCGTGAGTGGCTTGCTCAGCGTGGGACGTCGGGGGGCAGTGGCCGCTGTTCCTATGTCATTCGCACAGGTGACCGCAAGGGACAGACGTGTGGGAGGTTCCACACCCCGTACCGCTGCTTCTCCCGCCTTGACGACGCTTGGCGTGAGGAGATCGGCGAGGATGTTGAGCGCCCCCGCTGGGCGGAGCTGATGAGGGCTGGTGTTGATATCTTTGCTCTTGACTATGATGCTATTATTGCTGCCATGTATGCATTGACTGTTAGTGCCGAGGGAGACTGTTACTTGTGTGTGCCGCCTGACCCAGGTATAGAGCCCGCTGCCCTAGGTACTAGTGAGTCTGCTCTCTCTGGTATGGTGCCCTCTGTGGCTGCTCCCTCCAGTACTGTCCCTGCTGCTTGTGAGTCTGCTCTCTCAGGTACAGCACCCACAGAGACTTGTGTTGGTATCTTTGCTCTTGACTATGATGCTATTATTGCTGCCATGTATGCATTGACTGTTAGTGCCGAGGGAGACTGTTACTTGTGTGTGCCGCCTGACCCAGGTATAGAGCCCGCTGCCCTAGGTACTAGTGAGTCTGCTCTCTCTGGTATGGTGCCCTCTGTGGCTGCTCCCTCCAGTACTGTCCCTGCTGCTTGTGAGTCTGCTCTCTCAGGTACAGCACCCACAGAGACTGCTCTCTCAGGTACTGCACCGGCTGAGGCCTGTCACACCTTCACCCTTGACTCAGGTGCTTCCCGCTGTTTCTTTCGTGACAGTACTGAGCTCACACCGCTTCCTGCACCGGTCCCAGTCTCCTTGGCTGACCCCTCGGGGGGCCCAGTCCTTGCACGGTCCACCACTGTGCTCCCGTGTCCGGCGGTTCCGTCTGGCTCGTTGTCGGGTTTCCACCTCCCCTCGTTCTCGACGAACCTGGTGAGCAACGCTGTCATCCAGGATCAGTGGGTTGACACCTTTACCCCTGGAGGACAGCGTGTGGCGATCCTCACGTGCTCCAGGACCGGCCGTCACCTGGCTACGTTTACCCGTCAGCCGGGGTCGAGTCTCTACACACTGACCACTGCGTCTCCTCAGGTCGCTGCTGTCGGTCAGGTGTCCGCGTCAGGTCTGGTAGCCCACGCCTGTGAGTGTCGTTCCCTGTCGCACCAGACTCTTCTCTGGCACCACCGCCTGGGTCACCCCTCCTTGCCACGCCTCCGTGGCATGCACCGTCGCTGCCTTGTGTCTGGTCTTCCCAGGTCCCTCCCTCCCCTCCCTGCCTCGCCTGCGCCGCCTTGCCTTCCTTGCGTCGAGGGGCGGCAGCGCGCCGCTCCTCACTCCTCCTCGTTCCCCCCGACAGAGGCTCCTCTGCAGACCCTCCACCTGGACGTGTGGGGCCCAGCCCGCGTTCGTGGCCAGGGCGGTGAGCGGTACTTTTTGCTGGTTGTCGACGACTACTCGCGTTACACCACGGTCTTCCCCTTGCGCACCAAGGGTGAGGTCCCTGCTGTTCTGATCCCTTGGATCCGCACAGTTCGTCTCCAGCTCCGCCGCCGTTTCCGGACAGATCTTCCTGTCCTGCGTCTGCACTCTGACAGAGGTGGTGAGTTTTCCTCCGACCTCTTGAGGACCTTCTGTCAGGCGGAGGGCATCGAGCAGACCTTCACGCTTCCGGACTCCCCACAGCAGAATGGGGTTGCTGAGCGCCGCATTGGCCTGGTCATGGAGGTCGCTCGTACCTCCTTGGTCCATGCGGCGGCTCCCCATTTTCTGTGGCCGTTTGCTGTCCGGTACGCCGCGCATCAGCTCAACCTCTGGCCCCGTGTCTCCTTGCCGGAGACCTCGCCCACACTGCGTTGGACGGGGGAGGTTGGCGATGCGTCGCGCTTCCGGGTGTGGGGTGCTCGTGCCCTTGTCCGCGATACGTCCGCGGACAAGCTCTCCTCCCGCACGCTTCCCTGTGTCTTCCTTGGCTTTGTCCCTGACGCGCCTGGCTGGCAGTTTTACCACCCCACCTCGCGCCGGGTCTTCGCCTCTCAGGACGTCACCTTTGACGAGTCGGTCCCTTTTTACCGTCTCTTCCCCTACCGCACTGCCCCCCTCCCTCCCCCGCCGCTTTTCCTCGCTCCTGGTCCCCCTCCGGTAGACCCCCTCCCCCCTCAGGGTCCTGCTCCTTCAGGTGTCTCTCAGGTAGACCCTCCTCCCGTCGCTGAGCCTGTCGAGGTCACAGGTGACTCAGGTGCTGCTGCGGGTGGTGCTGCTGGGAGTGCTGAGCCTGGGGGTGCTGGGCCTGGGGGTGCTGGGGCTGCGGGTGCTGGGACTGAGGGTGCTGGAGCTGAGGGTACGGTGCCTGAGAGTACGGAGCCTGGGGGTGCTGAGCCTGGGGGTGCTGCGACTGGGGGTGCTGAGCCTGCGTGTACGGAGTCTGGGGGTACTGAGCCTGGGGGTGCCGAGTCTGGGGGTGCTGAGCCTGGGGGTGCTGCGACTGAGCCTACGGAGCCTGGGGTTGCTGCGTCTGGGGGTGCTCCGGTTCGGGGTGCTGAGCCGTCTCTCACACAGCAGCAGCTTCGTGACTGGTACGTCCGGCGCTTTCGCCGTCCTCGTGGCCCTGCTGGAGTTGGAGGTTCTGGAGCTGCTCGTCCTGGAGGTACTGGAGCTGCCGGGGCTGGTTGTTCTGGGAGCACTGAGGCTGGAGCTGCTGGAGCTGGCGGTGCTAGCGGGGTTGGAGCTGCCGGCTTTGGGGGTGCTCTTCCTGGAGGTACTGGAGCTGCTGGGGCTGACGACACTGGAGCTGACGGTTTTGGACGCGTTGGTCCTGCTGGTTCTGGAGGTGCTGGCGAGGGGAGGTCTGACGCTGCTGGGGCCTCTGGTGCTGACGTCGCCGGCTCTGGGGGTGCTGCGGCGGGGGGCGCTGGTACTGGTGCTTCTGGTGCTGCGGGTGCTGGAGGTACTGGCGGAGCTCCGCCGTCGCGACTGTTCTTCGCTCCACCGTCGCCGTCGGCTTTGCCACCGCCTGACACGGTGCTTCGCCAGGTTCTTTCCCTCCCGTCTTCCACTGGCCTTCCCCTCCAGCCTGGCTCCCCCCTCCCTGCTCCGGTGCCTTACACTGCACAACCGGACTCGCTTACGGAGCGTCGTGAGCCTGCGTCTCGTCCTGCCTCTCCTGTTCGCGCTGCTCGCACTGCACGCACTATTCCCACTGGTCGTCGTGTCGCGCGTCCGCGTCCTCCTCCTGTTCCTGGCACGCACATTATGGCCCTTCGTCCTTCCACTGGCCCACAACGTGTCCCCCTACCGTCTCCTCCTGCGTCTTCTCTTCCTGACGTTCCCGACCCTGAGTCTGACAGTGTTCGTGCTGCCCACCCTACTGTTACGCGTCTTCTCGCCACTGTTGTCACTGACCCGTTGTTTGAGTCTGCTGCTGCGTCTGCCCTGGTCGCTGAGCTTGTCGACTTTGCTGCTGCCTGTCGTCTAGACTACGCCGCCAGTCTTGTTGCTGAGTCTGAGTCTGTCTGTCCTCCGTCCGTCGGGGGTGAGTGTGCTCTTGGCACGGACGTCCTTGAGGACAGGCAGGAGGACTTTGACTCTCTTGCGGCTGCTGTACCTCATCTCGTGGCCTGGTTGCTTGCCCCTGAGGGAGACCCGGATGCACTAGACATCCCCACTCCGCGCTCTTACGCAGAGGCGATCTCGGGTCCCTACTCCTCTCAGTGGCAGACAGCCATGGACGCAGAGATGGCATCCTGGAAATCCACAGGCACCTATGTCGACGAGGTTCCCCCTCCTGGGGCGAACATCGTCGATGGCATGTGGATTTTCAGGGTGAAGCGGCCGCCAGGTTCTCCACCTGTCTTCAAGGCTCGTTACGTTGCTAGAGGCTTCAGTCAGCGTCAGGGGGTTGACTTCTTTCAGACCTTCTCCCCCACCCCGAAGATGACCACTCTTCGGGTGTTGCTGCACGTTGCTGCTCAGCGTGACTACGAGCTGCACTCTCTTGACTTCAGCACAGCTTTCTTGCAGGGCAGCCTCCACGAGGAGATCTGGCTGCGCCGCCCTCCTGGCTTCACTGGGTCGTTCCCTCCTGGTACCCAGTGGAGCCTCCGACGGCCAGTCTATGGTCTCCGCCAGGCGCCGCGCGAGTGGCACGACACATTGAGGACTACACTTGCGGCCCTTGGGTTTGCTCCTTCCACTGCTGACCCGTCACTGTTTCTGCGCACAGACACGTCGCTGCCGCCGTTCTACATCCTCGTGTACGTCGACGAGTTGGTCTTTGCTACTGCTGACACTGAGGCACTCGCTCGTGTGAAGTCGGAGCTGCAGAAGAGACACACCTGCACTGACCTGGGTGAGCTGCGTAGCTACCTTGGCTTGCAGATCACCCGGGACAGAGCACGCCGCACCATCACCCTGACTCAGTCACACATGGTGCAGCAGGTCCTTCAGCGCTTCGGCTTCCAGTTCTCCTCACCACAGGCCACACCTCTGGCTACCAGCCACTCGCTCTCAGCTCCACCTTCGGACGAGTCCGTAGAGCCGAGTGGCCCGTACCCAGAGCTTGTAGGCTGCCTCATGTACCTGATGACTTGCACACGACCTGACCTCGCGTACCCTCTTAGCATCCTTGCTCGTTACGTTGCGCCTGGGAGACACAGGCGAGAGCACTGGGAGGCTGCTAAGAGGGTGCTGCGTTACTTGTGCAGTACATCAGGCATGGGGCTCGTGCTTGGAGGACGCGACAGAGTTGTCCTCACTGGTCACTCGGACGCTTCTTGGGTGGACGACCTGGCTACGCAGCGGTCGTCGCAGGGTTACACCTTCAGCCTTGGCTCTGGTTCTGTCTCGTGGCGGTCCACCCGCTCTTCTTCTGTTCTCAGCTCTAGTTGTGAGGCTGAGATCTACGCCACGGCCATGGCTGCACAGGAGTTACGCTGGCTCACCTACCTGCTGACTGACTTGGGAGAGCGGCCTAGTTCTCCTCCAGTTCTGTACGGCGACAACAAGGCGGCCCTTGCCTTGTGTTAGGAGCACAGACTGGAGCACAGGACGAAGCACATTGCTCTTCGCTACTTTCTTGCTCGAGAGCTGCAGCAGCGCGGTCAGCTTTGGCTTGTGTACGTGGACTCGAAGGCCAACACTGCTGATATCTTCACCAAGGCGCTCCCGCCTAGTGATCATCAGCGGCACTGTACTTCTTTAGGCCTTGTGTCCACATTCCCTCATTTGCTTACTGCTTGACTTTCTTTGTACTGTACTTTATATATATCTTGTTGCTTGTCTTGTTCTATATCTAGCACTGCATGTGAACTGGCCTTGTGGCCTTTGCTTGTGCTCGGAGTGTGGTGACGTTGTGATCCACCCTGGGCTTGTTTTGCTTTGCTGGACTGGTCTTGTGACCCCTTGTTCTCCCCCACTTTGCCTATGGGGGTGTGTTAAGTTGTAATGTGTTATATGTTGGTAGGCTGTAGTGGGGTAGCCAATATAGGGTACAACCCCAACTAGGGTTAGCTACTTGTACCCAACTGTTTCTTCCAATGCATCATTCTTACGCTAGTATTCTGATAAGTAGAAGCGGATGAAGGAGCGTCTGGAGGTCGCCTCCGGATGCCGCCGTCGCCTCATGGGAGCCGGGCGCAAGGCGAAGTACCCGTTCATGGAACGGGCCGTGTACCGCCGGTTTCTTAAGCACCGTGCTAAGGGCCTCGCAGTCTCGGTCAACATGCTGCAGCAGTGGAGCGCCAAGCGGATGAGGCATTGGATGCCCGGGGTGAATTGGCGCGCTTCCTTCCGCTGGTCGACTCGTTTCCGCGCTCTTTGGCACTTGGCTCGACGGGTTAAGACGAAGATGGGACAGAAGTTAGCAGCGGGTAAGTTGTGAATGAACAGATTCCACAGTTGCTCATGTGTTTACATCTAATGCTCTGTTTGTGTTTGTGATTGCAGATTGCAAGGCTAAGGTCGAGTCTTTCTGGGAGTTCCTGATGCGGATGCGCTCCCTCCATGACTACCCCCTCGACCTGATCGTGAACGCGGATCAGACTCCGCTTTTCTTGGAGATGCCGGCGGAGCGTACGATCGAAACGAAGGGAGCGCGGACTGTCCATGTGCGCACTGCGGACTATGAGAAGGAACGTGTTACTGTCATGCTGGCTCCGTATGTAGTGTTCAAGCGCAAAACCATCCCCAAAGTAACCATCCCTGCCGGTATGTGTTTAGTGACGACGCGTGCACACGAGTAATTGTAAGGAACTCCATGTAACCATTCTCTCTTTGCGTTGTATGTGTCAGGTGTGGTGGTTCGTGCACAAGAGAAGGGGTGGATGGATGAATCTCTTGTGCAGGAGTGGATCACCCAGGTCCTTGTGCCGTTTCTGAAGCCCATTTGCGAGGGAAATGGACGCCGCAGGGAGTCCTTAGTGGTGTTGGGCTCCTACCGCGGCCACTTGACCGAAGCCGTCGGTCAGACCATGCGCATGTTCCGGCTGACGCGGGCGGTCATCCCGGGGGGGTGCACCCCGCTTCTCCAGCCGCTGGACGTGGCTGTGAACCGCGCGTTCAAGGCCGGTGTGCGTCATCGCTATGGCACCTAGTTTGAAGATGTCGGGATCAACACGAAAACGAAGAAAGGTGAGTTCGTGCCATGCTTTCCTTGTTAACTGATGTGCACGGATGCCCATGCAATTCATTCATGGTAAACCTCTTGCTTGCCACGCCCATCCCTCAGGCAATCTGCAGAAGCCTCCTACGGGGACACTTCTACAGTGGATCGACGAGTCTTGGCGCGAGGTCCCAGAGGAGCTCGTGAAGAAGTCGTTTGTCACTTGCGGAATCTCCACCAAGCTCGACGGCAGCGAAGATCACCTCGTCCTCACTCACCTGCAGGACAAGGGTGAGGTGGAATTGCTGGAGGATGTGAACGAGCTGGTTGACGACGAGGTTGTCGTCAACCCCTACTACGCGGAAGCCCGCGTGACGGCCGAGGTGCTGCAGGCGGACGACGACGCCATGGAGGTGGAGGAGGAGGGGTACGGGGCTGGAGAAGGCGGGGATGCAGAAGAGTGGAGCGAAGCCGGCTTTGACTGGTGGCTCCCCGACGGAGAGGAGGTTGAGGAGTGGCATGCTGGGGACGATGATGAGTAGGTAGCAACTTAATTTCTAATTAGAGATGTGTAGGTAACTAATGCAGGTAGGATGGGAAACCGTGTGAGGGATCTGTTAACGCTGTAAGGCCTCAAATCTAGGTTGTTTGTGCTGACGTTAAAGAGTACAAGATTATAGCATGGTGCACCTGTCAAATTTAGGCGAAAATAGTGAATTTGCCGCACATAGCCTCCCCCCCCCCCCCCGGGTCTTATACCGGATCGCCCCAAGAGGGGGGTATAGTAGAAACGAGGTCCGCTATAGCACCCACCCCGCACAAGCCACCCGGGGGGTCTTCAATTTCGGCGGGTGGTATGTCCGGGTGATTACGGTAGGTTTGAAGCACCAACTGCAAGCAAGCAACAATCAGATTCACCAGGAATAAAGCCCCCGGATCTCTCAACTGATGCGTTTCTTGTTCTGTACCGGTAACTGGTGTGGACAACCAGCATGGCAACTTTAGATGCAAAGAGACTCGTGGCCATTTTACATCACCAATAAAACTATTAAAAAAAAAAAAAAACCCACTGTACTACAATCAGGAGGCCATTGTCAGGGTGTAGCAGCGAGAGTGCTTTGTGATTGAGAGAAATGTGAACTCAATAGTGATGATAACCTACCATAAGCAATGTGTGTATTCATCATCATGATACAACAATTGAAGTGACGCCCGCCAGTGCACTGTCAGAGGAACAGTCTCTCTTTGAACAGCATGTCATGGATGGAAACACGGTAGCTTACTTACACAGCCGCAAGCGATACTGGGGCAGCTTGGTTGTCATGCATGACATGATGACATCATGTCAGATCAGATCAGAATGGGTGCAGAAGGGGGTGTCTCGGCCTCTGGTGTGGAGGAGCTCGACTCGACATTCGTGTTGTCAGCTGGGAGGAGGGAAGGTCACAGAGGAGGAATGAATAGATGCGTTGGGAGGAGAGAATGGTACGTGGTGAATGGCGCATGGTGGACATGGTGAGAAATGGAAGATAAGGCACAGCAGGACATAGCTGGAGCAGCAGAAGGTAGCAAAAACAAGAGTGTGATAATGATGGCTTTATGAATTGATACGTTGAGTTGCAAGGGTTGGTTGCGCAGCACATAGTGGATGGAATAGAAGCATGCGTAGGTTTGAGGAGGTCGGCACAGGGTTGAGGAGGTCGGCTTCCCTCCACCCCCTCTGCCTATCTCCCCCCACGTCTCCCGACCCTACCAACCTTGCCTCCTCCCCCCTCCAATGGGTTAGTGGTTACCTGAAGAGGCAACAGCATGCCAGTTGGTTGGTGCAACGGCGTGATGGTGTAGCCTGAATAGCTGTAGCAGCCGTAGCACGAGGGTCGGCATGAGGAGCAGCAGCAGGCGCAGGATTGCTTGCAGCTGAAGGCGCCCCCATGTCGGACGTTGCAGTTGTAGACTGACTCTGGAAAAAAAAAAAAAAAAAAAAAGGAAGGGAAGAGAAAATGAGAATAACATTGCCGGATGAGTTTTGATCTTGTCAGCAAGAGTGACCCGCATGACTTCCACGCTTTATACGGCCAAACGCAAGCCCACAGCACCACGTAATACGACTGAACGCTTCTGCATGAACGAATCTGAGTACAGGGTATACATACCAGCAGCTCCAGCAGTGTCCAGAAATGGAGAGACTTAGAGAATTTCTCACAAAAAACATCTATAAGAATGCTGGCAACCAAATCGTTCTATAAAATCAGCAATAGCAAAAAGCTGGAGGTAGGAGGTTGGACTCACGTGGTTGGCACGGTAACTAATGCCTTCCTCTTTGTGATTCCTATCTTCCATGCTTTGCACTGTCCCTTCCTCCCTCCCCTTGTCAACGTCCCTTCCCTCTTCTACCACCACTGGTCCTGTTGTAACTGCTCTCACCCTATCGGTGTAATACCCGCTTTCAGCTGAGTAAAAATGCCCCTGCAAGAGGATTTACGGCCAGGCACATAGTTCGTGGTTCGCACTCAATAAGAGGTTGATCTTTGGCGTCGGATAAAATATCCTTCCTTACTCTTAAGTGTTCCACCTTAAGAAAGTATGCTACCCCACCAACACAGAGAAAAGCCATGGTACTGGGGTTGCTGGCAAGACGCACCTGGGTGCATGTATATCGAATGACGACGGGGGCCTGCATGGTGCTTTTGGTGTTGGATCCACTGTTTACATTCAAGCTGCGAAAACTTTCTTTACTGGTGTCACTGACCTGCCAAAAAATCCAGGCAGAGTGTCTTCAATTATTCAAATGGAGAAAACGATAATACAGAGATGGGGAAAACTCAGGTAAGTTTTCCTCTCCGCACAACAGTCTGCCTTGTCCATCGCACTGAACAAATACATGAACCAGACACACCTTAGAGGATCAGAAAGGGCAGGACTCATCTTGCACAAAGGAACGGCCGGTATTTGAATTATACAACCTGATGGCAAGGAAAAGAATATCGTGAGAAGACAGTTTTCATTCAATGAACAAGACAGTTCTAGAGAAAGCTGAGGGTAACGCGGCAGAGCACTCAAAAGAACGAGCATCAACATGAAGGGCGAGTAGAGGGAGTGGCCTTACAAGTCAATATTGGTGCCAAGATAAAGTCCTTGTTGGAGATGCGACTTATCGGTTTGGTCCAGTGCATCTCGATGACAGTAGCACCAAATGGTCAGGGCCACGCTATCATAAGAGATGCAACCAAAGGCGGACACATGCAAGCGCATGTGCGGCTTGTCACGCTCCTGCTCGTCTCCTGCAACTCGCCACCCCCTCATCGCGCCTGGGCACTAGTGGATAAGTCGTGCGAGGGCTCGAAAGTCCACTCCATCCATCCGCTCCAGCATGCATTGAAAATTTTTGCGCAAGTATGCTTCATACGTCTTGACGCCGGTCAAAATCGCATCCCGAAGATGGTCCGCAAAGAGCTCAGCGAGTGTCTCCCGGCAGTACTGCTGCCACAGGGACTCCTTTGCCATGCGATTAAGTGTTTTAGAAACGCACGCCATCTGCGCTAGTAATACATGAGATGCTGTCGGCTCAGCACAGCGTAGAATGGAGTAGAGGAGGTTGGTGGGAAGCGAGTCCATGGCGGATCAAACCCAGCGGACCACGTAAGGGATGGGATTGGAGGGTGGCGAATTTAGAGCAACCAACACGCAAATGCTGGACCTACAATTGATTCGAGTCGAAATGATGAGCGGGTGTGTCGCGATGATGCGATCTATGGTGTGACGGAGTTTTGGATGCCAGCGACGGTCTAATGAGCTTAAGGGGAGCAGGAAAGTGGCGAAGGAGTGTGCATTGGTTCGGTAGATCCACTTGCCAGGCTGGGACATTCAAAATCAGATAGGCATATTTTCCGTGCCTAGCCGTACTGACGTGGTTCGAATGCTATCGAGGTGACAACGGGATTGCCATACCGTGAGGGCTGGCAACCTGTAGGGGCACAGGAAGATGTGAGGTAGGAAACCTAACCTCCGAATATATCTTAGCGGACAAGCGACTCCGCCCGGGGAAGCTCGCTGCTTACGGGAAAAAAAAAAAACTAAAACCCAGACGGGCATGCATCCGGTCAGGGAGGCATCAACCCTAAACACAGGGAGGCATGGATCTAAGGTTGATGCCTCCCTCGGATGGCATGCCATCCGATGGGGTTTTAGTTTTTTTCTGCCCGGGGCAGCATGTCGTCAAGTCGTCAACGGCCAATTCGAACTACAATCTCATTTTCCCAGTTCGGGTTTGCAAATGCAATCCTTTGCTTCTATTGGACGAAAGATGTCGGCCTGTCGGGCAACACCATGCGGCTGCCCGTGTTTAGGGTTGGGGCTCCCCTAATCGCATGCCATCCAGATGGGGTTTATTTTTTTCTGACCGCGGGCAGATAACGGCCCGTCAGCTTCTTCCACTGCAGACCGTCAATGGATTGCATTTGCGAACCGCGTTGGCTAAATTAGAATGCAGCTGAAGTTGTCCTAGTCGTCAATGGGTCGTCAGGCTTGACGACCCGTTTCCGCTAGGATATTCCTTGAGACAACTTCCATTGCCAATCCGTGGATTTGATCGAAATGACAATGGCTTCGCCTCATCGTGAGTGGGCTGACAGTTTCTAGGGCTACAGAAAGCTTTGAGGCGGGAAGGACAATCTCGGTGAGGTTTCCGTCATTGGCCTTTGGAATGACGACCGTAGCTAGCACGACCAGTTTCAGGGCGCGTCCCCTCCCTCGATCGATCGCGAGATCGACGTAAAAAACCGATCGGACACACCGATCGCACGATTGGGGAGGGATGGAAGGAGGTGACAAGGATCAATCTCGAGCCCAGGGTGACAGGATCGAGAGTTCAAGGGGAAAAAACTCTCGATCCTACAAAAGCCGAGATCGGTGTGGCCAAGAAGGCACATCGATCGTCATCAGCGGAGGTGACAAGATCGTTAGGCCCCAGTTACTGTACATTCGCTAGCCATCTCGAAATGTGGTTGCCTTGTCAATTGCGACACTGTACATGTCCCTCGATCGATTGAAGGAGGGGACGCGCCCTCAGGAAACCAGGTGAGCGTGACTTCTTGAGAGTGAAGGGAAGGAGAAACCTTGGGATTTGAAGATCGGAGTTGGGGGAAGCACTACATTCTTCTGATCAGGGCAAATCTTTCGTTTTTGAAGGCACGGAAGGCTCCGGGTTCGCCTGAGAAAAGACCCTGAAGAATCAGCACTCCCTCAAAAGTTTCCCTTCCGCGTCCATGTGTTTTTCAAAAAATCCGAAAATGCACGAGAGCAGTTCAACACCTTAGGCGCAAGAGGCTCTAAAACGTCTAAGTTGGATGGGCAAGGACCAACAAACCTGAAACTTACATCCTGTCTGACGGCACTTATGGGCATCTTTGCACTCGACATCCCACACAAGAAATAGTACCGAGCTAAAATCTCAGGATTGTTTTCGAAACAATACTGAAGTTCCATAACGCTCAGCCAAATCATCCGGAAATGGTCCGGATGATTTCTAGAACGATTCTGATGAATCAGGGCTAGCCGACAAAACATACGGAATGTACCTGAGTTTCAGAGTGTTTACACTGATACAGATGTTCTCGATTAGAGTCCCCACGAAAAACACGCGCGCTGCGGGCCTTTGTGGAAAACTCACAAACCCCGGGCAAAAAGGAAAATCCCATATACGGAAATTTGCATAAAGAGCGATTTTCCTTCGTTACTAGTCGTTTTTTCCTGTCACGTACGTACATATGCGGAAATTTCCTTCGTTACTAGTGGAAAACCCCGGACCGCACTGTCTTCAACTTCTCGTCGCACGGTTCGCCGCGTTGATCAATGTCGCAGGACAAATGGGCAGAAAAATACAAAATCAATTATGTTCAAGGCCAAAATTAAAGACAACATTTTTCATTTTACCCTGTAAGCGAGATTAATGCGATGGCATCGTCGAGCTCGCGGGGAACCGCGCGACAGGATTTAGACACAAGCGCGGTCAAGTTAAACATACAGTAGAAATTGGAAAAGTAAATAGTGAATCAAAACTTCCTTTCTTTTTCTTTTCCGTGAATGTTCTGACTGGTTTGATTTGCGTTCTCTGATTGGCTGCGGAACTGATTCGTGCAATGATTCAATCAAGATGCAAGATTTCCCGCCAAAAAGGGGACTATAGAGGAGGGGATACACCTACTAGGACTGATGTGAAAAATCTACTCGTTGAGAAAATGGGACTCTTTTAGGAGGGGCCTCTAAGCCAGAACATCTGTACCAAGAGCCCTGCTTCTGATGTTGTTCAGACAATACGGTTCATACATATCTCACGTTATAAAAACGGTTCCACAAATCGTGATGTTTGGGCTGGTTAGAGTGCGGCACCATTTTGCCGCTTGATGGTTCGAACAAAACGCGGTTCAGACTGTTTTCTGGTAAAAAGAGGCGTCAGAACTCGCTAGTTTGTTCGTCAAGCTTTATGCAACGTTGTGCGCGTCGCATTTGTCGTGTCGCTGTCGTATGACGTAAAAAAAGGTCGTAGCTGGGCGGACTGCGTCATACATGGTTCAAACTTCAGTGTTTGTAAAAATGGTGTCGCGCCCTTAACGAATTGGAAGCATGAAGCGAGGAAGAATGGTGGAATACAAACGGTGAACGAAGCTTCAGTGCGTTATAGGGTGGTTCTAAGACTTCATCGTAAGGGTGTGGATCTTTCAGAGTGGCTTTCGCCAATTTTGTTTCGCGAAATTTGGTCGCAAGTATGGCCCTATGCATGTGATTTCAGGACGCGGCACCTGTTTTCATTTTGCCAGGATCGGGGCCTCACATCGATCCTGGCATATCGATCGGCACACCGATGTGCCCACACTGCAAATTTGCAGTGGCGTAGACACATCGAGCTGTAGGTGCCAGGGTCGAAATTGCAGGGTCAGGCAGATTGGAGTTGCCTCGGGATACACCAAAACACTGCAACGCACAGCCAATCAGGGCAGAGCGTGGTTGGTCGCCCAGCAATTTCATTCGCAACGACTCGAGAATTTTTGGCATGCGACCGTGTGCGACGCTGATCGATCGCGGCTGCCACCTGTGGCTCGATGTGCTCTCCCGCCAAACCAAAAGCAGGATCGATGTGTGCACCACGGCACATCGATCGTGCGAGCTGCAGGTGCCACCATTTTGGGTACCAGTGTACTGTACATTCTCGACGTCTTGCGAAAAACGGATACCAGGCCTTGACGACTTCGCCAATGCACTGTACAAGCGGCACATCGATCCCCTCCCACGATCGATCCTGGCAAAATGAAAACAGGTGCCGCGTCCTCTGAAGTTCCCATTGAGTTGAAGGGCGCGTTCTAGAATACCGAAGTTCAGATTTGGATCAAGTCGAGCCCGTCTCGAATCGCCAAACCTGCTCACACAGTGCATCACACGAGTAGTAGTAGAAGCTTCCAGCGTAAGGGCGTGTGTGATTGTTTTTGGAGTTCGTGTTTAGGGTCGAACTTAAGGTGGCTACCAGCTTCGCCAATGTTCGCGACAAGTTTTGCCAATACTGACTCCAGTGCCAAATACAGGAAGTGCGAACCTACAAAAGTGAACAAGATTCGAATAAATGCACAAACTTTGTGTAGCACACTGAACCGAACGTATGTGGTGTCAGGCACGTACGAGGATTCAGCGATGCTCGCGAATCACTTGTGCACCAATAGAGTCACATCCGAGACACGTAGCAGAGTCCCCTGCGCAAAGCCCACCACGTGGCATGCGTTGTGGCACGATGACGTTTCAGGGGTGCGAGTCATCCAGCGCATCCGAGAAAGCGCACAAGCTGTATCAGCGCCATTGTGAGATGCTGAGTTGGAGACCTGGCACAGCACGCGGATATTTGTACACATGATGCTCGTTTGACTAACCCGAGGTTGCCTTGTGAAGGGGGCTTGTAAGTGATTTCGAGAATTTCGCCAGTTCGCAGCTAGCAAAAAAGGATTCGTCAGGTGCTTATAAGGGCTCATAAGAAAATTTGTAACAGTATGACTTCGGTCTCTTCGGTCAAACTTCAGTTTCTGTGGTTCGTATTAGTTAATTTCACTGCAACTTGCTCAAAGTGCCTGTAACGTAGGTGCAACTTCACGGCAAAAAAACCACGGGTGCAAGGTTTGTTAAACTGTATTATGCTTGTAGGCTGTAGTGGGGTAGCCAATATGGGGTACAACCCCAACTAGGGTTTCATATTTGTACCCAAACTTCTGCTAGTTCAATCATTCTTGCCTAGTGATTCTGACATGGTATTCAGAGCAGGAGGTCCCTAGGACCTACCGACCGTTTTTTTTAGGGCCCACCACCGCTCGCATGCGGTTACCACGCTACCCCGTGCCCTAGCCTCGTAGCGCCCTCGTGCGCCCACGTTAGCGCCCTCGCGCGCCCCTCGTTAGCGCCCTCGCGCGCACCCTCGTTAGCGCCCTCGCGCGCCCCTTCGTTAGCGCCCTCGCGCGCCCCTTCGTTAGCGCCCTCGCGCGCCCCTTGCTAGCGCCCTCGCGCGCCCCTCACTAGCGCCCTCGCGCGCCCCTCACCGAGCCGCCCGCTCGCAGCCCGCTCGCCCGCTCGCTGCCCGCTTCGCGGCCCGCTCACTACGCAGCCCGCCCGCCCGCTCGCTGCCCGCTTCGCGGCCCGCTCGCTCGCTGCCCGTGTCGCGGCCCGCTCGCTTCGCAGCCCGCTCGCTCGCTGCCCGCTTCGCGGCCCGCTCACTACGCAGCCCGCCCGCCCGCTCGCTGCCCGCTTCGCGGCCCGCCCGCTTCGCAGCCCGCTCGCTCGCTGCCCGCTTCGCGGCCCGCCCGCTTCGCAGCCCGCTCGCTCGCTGCCCGCTTCGCGGCCCGCCACTTCGCGGCCCGCCCGCCTCGCAGCCCGCTCGCCCCGCTGCCCGCTTCGCGGCCCGCCCACTTCGCAGCCCGCCCGCCCGCTCGCTGCCCACTTCGCGGCCCGCTCGCATCGCAGCCCGCCCGCCCGCCCTCTGCCCGCTTTGCGGCCCGCCCGCCTCGCAGCGTCGCCCGCCCGCCGTGCTGCCCGCTTGCAGCGCCGCCTGCCCGCCGCGCTGCCCGCTTCCCGGCCCGTCCGCCGCGCTGCCCGCTCGCAGCGTCGCCCTCCCGTCGCACTGACCGCTTGCAGCGCCGCCTGCCCGTAGCGCCAGCCTCGCCCGCTGCTCTCTATCCGTGCACAGTCGCCTTCCCCTGCTGCGGCAGCTTGCGTTACTCTGTCACACTGTCGCTATGGCTTCCATTCGCGTGCTGTCGTTCGATGCTGAGGGCCGCCCTGTGCGTTTCACCGCTTGGCTAGATGACCTGCAGCTGTTCCTCCTGAGCGATAGCAAGGAGCATGTGTCGCTCTATGACTACGCGTCTGGTGCTGCGCCTGCCCCTCCTGCCACAGCTGAGCTTAGTGTTCGTTCCCACTGGCAGACTCGTGACGCAGCTGCTCGCCTAGCCATTCGCAGTCACCTGCCGTTAGCTGAGCTAGAGCAAATTGGCGACTGCAAATCCGCTAAGGCCCTGTACGACGCTGTCGTCGCTCGCTACTCCTCGCCTGCCACAGCCGAGCTTAGCCGCCTCATGCTGCCGTACCTGTTCCCTGATCTGTCCACCTTTGCTACAGTCGCCGATCTTATCACCCACCTGCGCACTAGTGATGCTCGCCTGCGTGCCGCCCTTCCCACCGAGTTCTGCGCTAAGAACCCCCCTCCACTGTACTGGACACTCCACTTTATAGTCACTCGTCTCCCTGACACCCTCCGCTCAGTTCGAGACCACTTCCTTGCTCGCTGTCCCACTGAGCTCACAGTCGCCCTCCTAGAGGAGCACCTGCTCGCGGCCGAAAAGAGCATTGTAGCTGTCGGTGCTGCTCGTGGCGCTCCTCGCACCCCCATCTTTGAGGGGTGTTCTCCCTCTCCCCTCGCTCCCTCCTACGCTGCTGCTGCTGCTGTTGACTTCCTTGGTGCTGAGTCTGTTGGCGCTGCTTCTGCTCCTGGTGGGAGGCGCCGCACCGGCAAGGGCAAGGGGGGCAAGGGTGGTGGTGGTGGCGCTGGGGGAGGAGGTGGGGGAGGTGGGGGGGGAGGCGGTGCTGGAGGGAGCGGTGGCGGGAGCGCTGGTGGGAGTGGGGTCGGGGGTGGAGACGGGGGCGGCGGAGGAAGCAGTGGCAGTAGTGGCGGCGGCGGCAGTGGCGGCGGTGGCGGTGGTGGCGGTGGTGGCGGTACCGGTCGGAGCGGTGGTAGTGGTGGCGGCGGAGGTCGGAGTGGAGGCACTGGCTCGGGCCAGAGCTCCCAGCAGCAGCAGCGTCCCCAGACGACCCAGCAGCTTCGTGAGTGGCTTGCTCAGCGTGGGACGTCGGGGGCCAGTGCCCGCTGTTCTTATGTCATTCGCACAGGTGACCGCAAGGGACAGACGTGTGGGAGGTTCCACACCCCGTACCGCTGCTTCTCCCGCCTTGACGACGCTTGGCGTGAGGAGATGGGTGCGGATGTTGAGCGCCCCCGCTGGGCTGAGCTCATGAGGGCTGGTGTTGATGTCTTTGCTCTTGACTATGATGCTATTATTGCTGCCATGTATGCATTGACTGTTAGTGCTGAGGGAGACTGTTACTTGTGTGTGCCGCCTGACCCAGGTATAGAGCCCGCTGCCCTGGGTACTAGTGAGTCTGCTCTCTCTGGTATGGTGCCCCCTGTACTTGCTCCCCCCAGTGCTGTCCCGGCTGGTTTCGAGTCTGCTCTCTCAGGTACAGCACCCACACAGACTGCTCCCTCAGGTACCGCACCGGCTGAGGCCTGTCACACCTTCACCCTTGACTCAGGTGCTTCCCGTTGCTTCTTTCGTGACAGTACTGAGCTCACACCGCTTCCTGCACCGGTCCCAGTCTCCTTGGCTGACCCCTCTGGGGGCCCAGTCCTTGCCCAGTCCACTACTGTCCTCCCTTGTCCGGCGGTTCCGTCTGGCTCGTTGTCGGGTTTCCACCTCCCCTCGTTCTCGACGAACCTGGTGAGCAACGCTGTCCTCCAGGATCAGTGGGTTGACACCTTTACCCCTGGCGGACAGCGTGTGGCGATCTGCACGTGCTCCAGGACTGGCCGTCACCTGGCTACGTTCACCCGTCGGCCGGGGTCGAGTCTCTACACACTGACCACTGCGTCTCCCCAGGTAGCTGCTGTCGGTCAGGTGTCTGCGTCAGGTCTGGTGGCCCACGCCTGTGAGTGTCGTTCCCTGTCGCACCAGACTCTTCTCTGGCACCACCGCCTGGGTCACCCCTCCTTGCCACGCCTTCGTGGCATGCACCGTCGCCTCCTTGTGTCTGGTCTTCCCAGGTCCCTCCCTCCCCTCCCTGCCTCGCCTGCGCCGCCTTGCCTTCCTTGCGTCGAGGGGCGGCAGCGCGCCGCTCCTCACTCCTCCTCGTTCCCCCCGACAGAGGCTCCTCTGGAGACCCTCCACCTGGACGTGTGGGGCCCAGCCCGCGTTCGTGGTCAGGGCGGTGAGCGGTACTTTCTGCTGGTTGTCGACGACTACTCGCGTTACACCACGGTCTTCCCCTTGCGCACCAAGGGTGAGGTCCCTGCTGTTCTGATCCCTTGGATCCGCACCGTTCGTCTCCAGCTCCGCCGCCGTTTCCGGACGGATCTTCCTGTCCTGCGTCTGCACTCTGACAGAGGTGGTGAGTTTTCCTCCGATCTCCTGAGGACCTTCTGTCAGGCAGAGGGCATCGAGCAGACCTTCACGCTTCCGGACTCCCCACAGCAGAATGGGGTTGCTGAGCGCCGCATTGGCCTGGTCATGGAGATCGCTCGTACCTCCTTGGTCCACGCGGCGGCTCCCCATTTTCTGTGGCCGTTTGCTGTCCGGTACGCCGCGCATCAGCTCAACCTCTGGCCCCGTGTCTCCTTGCCGGAGACCTCGCCCACACTGCGTTGGACGGGGGAGGTTGGCGATGCGTCGCGCTTCCGGGTGTGGGGTGCTCGTGCCCTTGTCCGCGATACGTCCGCGGACAAGCTCTCCTCCCGCACGCTTCCCTGTGTCTTCCTTGGCTTTGTCCCTGACGCGCCTGGCTGGCAGTTTTACCACCCCACCTCGCGCCGGGTCTTCGCCTCTCAGGATGTCACCTTTGACGAGTCGGTCCCTTTTTACCGTCTCTTCCCCTACCGCACTGCCCCCCTCCCTCCCCCGCCGCTTTTCCTTGCTCCTGGTCCCCCTCCGGTAGACCCCCTTCCCCCTCAGGGTCCTGCTCCTTCAGGTGTCTCTCAGGTAGACCCTCCTCCCGTCGCTGAGCCTGTCGAGGTCACAGGTGACTCAGGTGCTGCTGCGGGTGGTGCTGCTGGGAGTACTGAGCCTGGGGGTGCTGGGCCTGGGGGTGCTGGGGCTGCAGGTGCTGGGACTGAGGGTGCTGGAGCTGAGGGTACGGTGCCTGAGAGTACGGAGCCTGGGGGTGCTGCGACTGGGGGTGCTGAGCCTGCGGGTACTGAGCCTGCGGGTACTGAGCCTGGGGGTGCTGCTACTGAGCCTACGGAGCCTCGGGTTACTGCGTCTGGGGGTGCTCCGGTTCGGGGTGCTGAGCAGTCTCTCACACCGCAGCAGCTTCGCGACTGGTACGTCCGACGCTTTCGCCGTCCTAGTGGCTCGACTGGAGTTTGGGGTGCTGGAGCTGCTCGTCCTGGGGGTGCTCGTACTGGGGGTACTGGAGCTGCTGGAGCTGGGGACTCTGGCGCTGGCGGTGCTAGCGGAGTTGGAGCTGCCGACTCTGGGGGTGGCGCGGCTGCTGGTGCTGCGGACCCACCTGGTGGAGCTGCTGCTGGTGCTGAGGAGTCGGACGGTGGAGCTGCTGCTGGAGCTGGGGACCCGGCCGGTGGAGCTGCTGCTGGTGCTGTGGACCCGGCCGCTGGAGTCCCTTCTGCTTCTGGAGACGCTGCGCGGCCGCGACCGTACTTCGTACCGCTCCTTCAGCAGGTTCTTGGGCAGGCTCCTCCTCCTTGTCCTCCTCCCTCCGTAGAGTGTCCTCCGCCTGTCCAGCCGCAGTCACAGTTACCGCCTGCCTCGCCTCTCCCTGCTCCCTCTCCTTATACTGGTCCCACAGGAGGTCTTACAGAGCGTCGTGAGCCTGAGTCTCGTCCTGCGTCGCCTGTTCGTCCTGCTCGCACTGGTAGTCGTGTCCGTCGTGAGCGTCCTCCTCCTGTCCCAGGCACTCACTACATGACTCTGCGTCCCTCTACTGCTCCTCGGCGTGTCCCTCTACCGTCTCCTCCTGCGTCCTCTTTGCCTGCCGTTCCGGACCCTGAGTCTGACCGGTATCGCGCTGAGCACCCTACAGTCACGCGTCTCCTTGCTACTGTTGTCACTGACCCCACCTTTGAGTCCTCGGCTGCGTCTGCTCTGGTCGCTGAGTTGGTTGACTTTGCTGCTGCCTGTCGTCTAGACTACGCTGCTAGCCTTGTCGCTGAGTCAGAGTCTGCGTCTGTCTGTCCTCCGTCCGTCGGGGGTGAGTGTGCTCTTGGCACGGACGTCCTTGAGGACAGGCAGGAGGACTTTGACTCTCTTGCGGCTGCTGTACCTCATCTCGTGGCCTGGTTGCTTGCCCCTGAGGGAGACCCGGATGCACTAGACATCCCCACTCCGCGCACTTACGCAGAGGCGATCTCGGGTCCCTACTCCTCTCAGTGGCAGACAGCCATGGACGCAGAGATGGCATCCTGGAAGTCCACAGGCACCTACGTCGACGAGGTTCCCCCTCCTGGGGCGAACATCGTCGATGGCATGTGGATTTTCAGGGTGAAGCGGCCGCCGGGTTCTCCGCCTGTCTTCAAGGCGCGTTACGTGGCTCGAGGCTTCAGTCAGCGTCAGGGGGTCGACTTCTTCCAGACCTTCTCCCCCACCCCGAAGATGACCACTCTTCGGGTTTTGCTGCACGTTGCTGCTCAGCGTGACTACGAGCTTCACTCTCTTGACTTCAGCACAGCGTTCCTGCAGGGCAGCCTGCACGAGGAGATCTGGCTGCGCCGCCCACCTGGCTTTACTGGGTCGTTTCCCCCTGGTACCCAGTGGAGTCTCCGCCGGCCAGTCTACGGTCTCCGCCAGGCGCCACGTGAGTGGCACGACACACTGAGGACTACCCTTGCGGCTCTTGGGTTCGCGCCGTCTACTGCTGACCCGTCGCTGTTTCTGCGCACTGACACGTCGCTGCCGCCGTTCTACATCCTCGTGTACGTCGACGACTTGGTCTTTGCTACTGCTGACACTGAGGCACTCGCTCGTGTGAAGTCGGAGCTGCAGAAGAGACACACCTGCACTGACCTGGGTGAACTGCGTAGCTACCTTGGCTTGCAGATCACCCGGGACAGAGCCCGTCGCACCATCACCCTGACTCAGTCACACATGGTGCAGCAGGTCCTTCAGCGCTTCGGCTTCCAGTTCTCCTCACCACAGGCCACACCTCTGGCTACCAGCCACTCACTCTCAGCTCCACCTTCGGACGAGTCCGTAGAGCCGAGTGGCCCGTACCCAGAGCTTGTAGGCTGCCTCATGTACCTGATGACTTGCACGCGACCTGACCTTGCGTACCCTCTTAGTATCCTTGCTCGTTACGTTGCGCCTGGGAGACACAGGCGAGAGCACTGGGAGGCTGCTAAGAGGGTGCTGCGGTACCTGTGCAGTACATCAGGCATGGGGCTGGTGCTTGGAGGACGCGACAGAGTTGTCCTCACTGGTCACTCGGACGCCTCTTGGGTGGACGACCTGGCTACGCAGCGGTCGTCACAGGGTTACACCTTCAGCCTTGGCTCTGGTTCTGTCTCGTGGCGGTCCACCCGCTCTTCCTCTGTTCTCGGCTCTAGTTGTGAGGCTGAGATCTACGCCACAGCCATGGCTGCACAGGAGTTACGCTGGCTCACCTACCTGCTGACTGACTTGGGAGAGCGGCCTAGTTCTCCGCCAGTTCTGTACGGTGACAACAAGGCGGCTCTTGCCTTGTGTCAGGAGCACAGACTGGAGCACAGGACGAAGCACATTGCTCTTCGCTACTTTCTTGCTCGAGAGCTTCAGCAGCGCGGTCAGCTTCGGCTTGTGTACGTGGACTCGAAGGCCAACACTGCTGATATCTTCACCAAGGCGCTCCCGCCTAGTGATCATCAGCGGCACTGTACTTCTTTAGGCCTTGTGTCCACGTTTCCTCACTTGCTCACTGCTTGACATTCTTTGTACTGTACTTTATATATATCTTGTTGCTTGCTTGCTAGGTTTTGATCACTGTGTTGCTTGTCTTGTACTATATCTAGCACTGCATGTGAACTGGCCTTGTGGCCTTTACTTGTGCTCGGAGTGTGGTGACGTTGTGATCCACCCTGGGCTTTGCTTTGCTTTGCTGGACTGGTCTTGTGACCCTTTGTTCTCCCCCACTTTGCCTATGGGGGTGTGTTAAACTGTATTATGCTTGTAGGCTGTAGTGGGGTAGCCAATATGGGGTACAACCCCAACTAGGGTTTCATATTTGTACCCAAACTTCTGCTAGTTCAATCATTCTTGCCTAGTGATTCTGACAAGGTTTCCATCCGGTACAGGGCAAATTCGCGTGCAGGGGGTGAGCATCAGATGTAGCGTGCTCAACTTGTCCCTTGGGCGAAGTCGAGCTGGAGGTCTAGCGTGCACTTTTTTGAGCTGCGCTTCGGTGACGTGTCGCGCAGTCCAAGTGATTGAAACCGGGTAACCTACAGTCCCAATATGCGGCTTGGTTCCCCCCCTGTAATTTCAAACTTGCAAATTAGCACCTACATGTGTGATTGTGAATCTACGAGCATTGTCACCCGCGGTTCGAACATTGCCATCGCTCAAAGTCGAGTCAAGTTCTGCTTTTGAAACCCATCGAGTAAAAAACATAAACTTATCTTAAACCCTAAAAGCACCGATTTCGCGCATCGTCGCGATGATGTTGGCGGCGTTCGCAGCAGAGATCTTCGTCTTCCATCCCCCCGAGTCCTGAGCTGCCTCAAAAGTCTTGTGCCTCTGAAACAAGCGATCGCGTCACACTGGTGCTGTTCGCCATCAAATCGTAATTTGAACAGAAAAAGATGGCATCGGCATCGCGACCGCATCTGGAAACGGACGCGGAACCCTCCTCCGAGGTTCGGGCGTAATGCTGCCCGAGAAACTTCTCACGCCTGAAAGGCGAAATTACGCAACCGCGTCGGGAACCTCCGTCCCCACCTCCGTCCTGAACGGCAATGCGACGGCTGTGCCATCACAGTCCTTTGAAAAACGCGGCATGGCGATGGCATGGCTTGGGGATGGAATTTTGCCTGGGGACGAAGTTGCGTCCCCGCTTCCATATGCCGTCGAGCAGTTCGATTTGGTGGACAAATGGGGGCGTTCGCCAGACACCCACTTTGACTGTTGGTTTGGACGTTAGGGGAGGCTCGGCACCTTTTTTACGGGCTGACCAGGCTGACGGAGGTAAACGAACCCTAACCGATGGGATCAGGAAGGCGAGACCCACCTTCCTGATCCCGTCGTTATCCCGTAGTTTTTCGCTTCACAGGTGCTGGCGAACAGCACCACTGGCCCTGTTTTACAGGCAAACGGCCACGGCGTGGAAACGGCCGCACCGGAAGCCTCGTACAGCTTTCTGCTTAGACTCGTCATGCCTCCCACCACGCGAAAGCCCACCCAGTTGTACAGGAAATTTCTACCCGCTCAGACGCGTGGGTCGGCCTTGCTTCTCGTAGCGGAGGAGGGTGTAGTTACTTTTGAATTGCACATAGTTACGGTCTACTCGTCTGACTAGGGGCTTTGTCCAAACAAAAAACGTCCGTAGGGTCCTAACTTTCAGCGGGAGTTCTAACGAATCTGGAAAAGTACGAGCTTGAGCTTTGTGAGCGTTCTTGATTTGCGTAAGTGCTTGGGCTTTCTTGAATTTCCCCACGACCCATCGCCACCCAAAAACCGGAGGGGGTTGGCTTACGGAATTGTGCATAGTTTGTAGGGCAGAGCACTGGTTGCACCTGGACAATTGTATCCATATGGATGCCATTTTGCTTCCCGTAAAAAGGAGGTATCCCTTGGCAACCAAACGGAAACAAAAAAAAAATACTAGGGAGAGAAGTTGGGTACACACCTTCCGTCTCGACGTTTCCGTTTCCACCCTGCACGTACTTCTGCAGTCACAAGTTCCCGTTAGGTCCGGATGGAAACAAGCAGGTATGACACCATTTTCGGGCTGACCAAGCGATCGAACCTAAATTGACTGTAGACGGAAGCAACCAAGAGGTTTCTAACAATGGAAACAGATGCATGTAGAACAGGGCCACTGAGTTGTATTGATAGTAAAATCATCCAAGGAAACAAACGAGCAACCGCGTCGTCTCATGTAGTGAAAACCTTGGGGGAAACAAGCAAGCAATCGCGCGTCGTCGCCACGATGATGCTGGCGGCGTTCCTCGCGGCGCTCGTCTTCTTCCATTCCTCCGAGTTCCTCCTCGCGCTCTGGTCCACCGGCAAACCCGACGTCCGATGTACGCCGCCTCGCCTTTCACTCGCCTCGCCTCGCCTTCCCGCCTTCCCCGAGTCGCCTCGCCTCGCCTTCCCCACGCGGCCACGCCTCCCCTCGCTTTCCCCTCGCCTCGCCTCGCCTCGCCTCGCCTCGCCTCGCCTCGCCTCGCCTCGCCTCGCCTCGCCTCGCCTCGCCTCGCCTCGCCTCCCCCGCTTCTCGTTCCCTTCTCTTCTCGCTCGCGTCTCCTTCTCCCCCTCCTCGCCAATCCGTCTCTTCTCCTCCGCGTCTCTGGCAAGGGCGCTGATCGCGGGGCGCGCTGTTGACACTTCAATGCGCCTCCACTTTCCCATCCCTCCACCCTTACCCATCCCCTCAATCCACCGCTCCAGCCATCTTTGTCGCCTTCCCCTCCCTTCACCACGCTGCAATGCCTCTCCACTCCCACATCTATCCCGCCAGTCTCATCCTTCCCTTCCTTTTTCACTCCTTATCTCCCAGCCGCCCACCCTCATCCTGCTCCCTTCCCCTCCCCACCGTCCTGCCCATTTCTCTGGCCCCTGGCGCTTTTGCAGGTGGTGTCTGCGAATTCTAAAAAACCCTCTGCGCTGTTGTGGAGCCCCGCCTGCCTGGGGGTGGTGCTGCTGCTGGCGGTCTGTTCAGATTTCGCTTTCCCTCCCTCCCCACACACTCTTCCCCCACCTCCATCCCTCTCCACCACTCCCCACCTCCCGCTAGCCATGCAGCGTTCCTCTTCTCGCGGGAGTATCTGCTCGCCATGTCAGCAGCGCTCACTGAATACGCCCTCGAGACCGCCCTCTTCCCATCCTTCAAGCGCCGCCTGTGGCCCGTGGCGTGGGTGGGAGGGGCGCTGGTGGTGCTGGGGGAGGCATTGCGCAAGGCAGCCATGGTGACGGCGGGGAGGAGCTTCACACATGATATTCAGACGGAGAAGAGGCGCGAACACCGGCTGGTCACACACGGGCTGTACAGGTGAGAGTTGGTGGCATGGACGGGGGCGCTGGTGGTGCTGGTGACGCTGGTGGTGGTGGGTGAGGCGATGCGCAAGGCAGCCACGGTGACGGCGGGGCGGAGCTTCACAGATGACATTTAAACGGAGAAGCGGCACGGACATCGACTGGTCGCTCATGGGTTGTACTGGTGGGCGGTGGTTTCATGATGGTCATGCAGGTATGGGCTGTACAGGTGGGCGTAGCCTGGGTGGAAGGTGGTTGGGTGCTAGTGTGTTCTCCTGTGGTGCGCCTGATGACAGCGATGGTGACAGAAGGGATGAACTTCATCCATGACATTCGGCTGCTCACACCTGGGCTGTACAGGGGGGCGTAGGTCAGGCGATCGTGAGATGCCTGGCTGTTGAGATGCCTGGCTGTTGAGATGTCTGGCTGTTGAGATGCCTGGCTGTTGAGATGCCTGACTGTTGAGATGCCTGGCTGTTGAGATGCCTGGATGTTGAGATGCCTGGCTGTTGAGATGCCTGGCTGTTGAGATGCCTGGCTGTTGAGATGCCTGGCTGTTGAGATGTCTGGCTGTTGAGATGCCTGGATGTTGAGATGCCTGGCTGTTGAGATGTCTGGCTGTTGAGATGCCTGGATGTTGAGATGCCTGGCTGTTGAGATGCCTGGCTGTTGAGATGCCTGGCTGTTGAGATGCCTGGCTGTTGAGATGCCTGGCTGTTGAGATGCCTGGCTGTTGAGATGCCTGGCTGTTGAGATGCCTGGCTGTTGAGATGCCTGGCTGTTGAGATGCCTGGCTGTTGAGATGCCTGGCTGTTGAGATGCCTGGCTGTTGAGATGCCTGGCTGTTGAGATGCCTGGCTGTTGAGATGCCTGGATGTTGAGATGCCTGGCTGTTGAGATGCCTGGCTGTTGAGATGCCTGGCTGTTGAGATGCCTGGCTGTTGAGATGTCTGGCTGTTGAGATGCCTGGATGTTGAGATGCCCGGCTGTTGAGATGTCTGGCTGTTGAGATGCCTGGATGTTGAGATGCCTGGCTGTTGAGATGCCTGGCTGTTGAGATGCCTGGCTGTTGAGATGCCTGGCTGTTGAGATGCCTGGCTGTTGAGATGCCTGGCTGTTGAGATGCCTGGCTGTTGAGATGCCTGGCTGTTGAGATGCCTGGCTGTTGAGATGCCTGGCTGTTGAGATGCCTGCCTGTTGAGATGCCTGCCTGTTGAGATGCCTGCCTGTTGAGATGCCTGGCTGTTGAGATGCCTGGCTGTTGAGATGCCTGGCTGTTGAGATGCCTGGCTGTTGAGATGCCTGGCTGTTGAGATGCCTGGCTGTTGAGATGCCTGGCTGTTGAGATGCCTGGCTGTTGAGATGCCTGGCTGTTGAGATGTCTGGCTGTTGAGATGCCTGGCTGTTGAGATGCCTGGCTGTTGAGATGCCTGGCTGTTGAGATGTCTGGCTGTTGAGATGCCTGGCTGTTGAGATGCCTGCCTGTTGAGATGCCTGCCTGTTGAGATGCCTGCCTGTTGAGATGCCTGGCTGTTGAGATGCCTGGCTGTTGAGATGCCTGGCTGTTGAGATGCCTGGCTGTTGAGATGCCTGGCTGTTGAGATGCCTGGCTGTTGAGATGCCTGGCTGTTGAGATGCCTGGCTGTTGAGATGCCTGGCTGTTGAGATGTCTGGCTGTTGAGATGCCTGGCTGTTGAGATGCCTGGCTGTTGAGATGCCTGGCTGTTGAGATGTCTGGCTGTTGAGATGCCTGGCTGTTGAGATGCCTGTGTGCATGAGATGCCTGTGTGCATGAGATGCCTGTGTGCATGAGATGCCTGTGTGCATGAGATGCCTGTGTGCATGAGCTTCTCGCTGTGTGCATGAGCTTCTCGCTTCGCTGTCCTCATCTGCCTGCACCGCCAGCACTGCATGCATGTGTGGCCATCCCATGTCCTACCCATCCCATGTTACCCGCAGTCCCATGGCAGGCAGGTGGGTGCTCCACTGATATGGTTCATTTGTCGCATCGCCACACAGCTGCTGGATGTGACCACTCCGCCTATGCCCTCCCCACATGCTCATGTCCCCATCCGCCCATGTCCATTTTCCCTACATGCCCACATGCCCGCATGCGCATGGCAGGTGGGTGCGGCATCCGGGCTACACGGGGTGGTTCGTGTGGAGCATTGCCACGCAGCTGCTGCTCGTCAACCCCCTCTGCACGCTCGCCTTTGCCCTTGTCTCCTGGCGCTTCTTCGCCGCCCGCATCCCGTGAGTTACCTTGTGGCCACAAAGGGCATCCCGTGAGTTGCCCCCTTGCTTGTGTAGGCATGCTATTGGATACCTTGTGGGCCGAGAGGCATCTCATGAACTACCCCCGTCGCTTACATGCCCATGATCCCGTGAGTTACCCTTTGGCTGCAGTGGGAGTGGGGCAGGAGCTGTAATACCATGACTGGGTGGTAAGAGGTGCGAGCGAGGTTGCATGGGCAGTGGAGGATTTGCAATGCTGGAGGCTTTTCAGACACCCTGTCACCACTTCTCCTCTGAAGCTACATATTTCCTCATCCCCCTCACCCATCCACCTCTTTTTCCTCCACTACCTCCCCACCATAAGAGCTTCCTGCCCTCCAGTGCCCCGTGCACCATTCCCATCACATGCTTCATTCATAAGAGAGCACATGCCCTTGACTCCCATACCCTCCTCCTCATCCCATCCCTCCCACGCCAGCTACGAGTTCAACCTGCACCAGCTCATCGGCCTCAAGTACCTGCATCACCTTGCCTCGGTGCCTTCCTGTATTACGTTCGTCTCATCGCACCATCCCCTCTGCTCTCCCCTCCCCCCTCCATGCAGCTACGAGGAGTTCTATCTGCACCAGTTCTTTGGACTCGAGTACGCACGATACGCCGCCTCGGTGCCGTCAGGCATCCCCTTTGTCTCATGACGCCGGGCCTCTGCTCCCATTCCTTTTCTGGGGAGCAAGTAACAGCACAGCATGGGACTGCACGGCACTGCACGGCACGGCATGAGATCCATTCTGGCAAGACCCTCAACAGCAGTGCAGAGCTCAGTCAACCTGAGGCCCTGCAGAAGGGAATACCGTACATGCAGGTCCTTGCTAACGCTCGGGATGCACCGATTGTGCGACAGCTATGAGCAGCAAGCAGCAGCATACCTGTTTGGAGCCGATTGACAGCTGTCTGAGTCTGACCCCGCTTGAGCCTTGTCTGTGTCAAATGTTGTAGCCTTTAGTGATGTGTGTCATATGGGGGGACAACAGTTAGGGTTAGGTTTATGTACCCCAACCGACCATAATCAACGCATCATTCAGTTCTTGACATGATATCACCTAGGTTAGGATCCCGTGGGATCCCGTTCCTCCCGCTCACGCCCGTAGCGCCCTACTGTCGAGCGTGTCCTGTACCCTTGTGTCCGTCACGCCCATCCCATCCCCTAGCGTTTATCGTGCCCGTCTATCCAGTGCCCTAGCCCTCGCTGCGCCTGTCGCGTCACGTCGCCCCTGCCTGTCCCGTCCCATCGTGTCGCGCCTGTCAGTCGCGTTGCGCCCGTCCCTACCGTCCCGTCGCGTCGCGTCATCCCGTCCCGCCGTGTCGCGTCCGTCCCGTCCCGTCGCGTCGCATGCGCCGTGCCTGCCCGTCCCACCGCATCGCGCTGCCCGTCTCGTCCCGTCGCGTCGCGCCTGCCCGTCCCGTCCCGTCGCGTCGCGCTGCCCGTCCCGTCGCGTCGCGCCTGTCCCGTCCCGTCCCCTCGCCTGTCCCGTCGCGCCTCCCTGCCCATCGCGTCGCGCCCTTCTCGTCCCGTCGTGTCGCGCCCTACCCTGCCATCCCGTCGCGCCCTGCACGTCACATAGCGCCCTGAGACTCACGCTCTGCCTGTCACGCCCTACTCTGGGCGTTTAGGGTTTCGGCAGCGGCAGTTCCCACCTCTTCACTTCCGCTATGGCGACCCCTAGGGTCCTGCGCTTTGACGCCGAGGGTAGGCCGCTCGAGTTCTCTGTCTGGCTCCTGCGTGCGCAGCGTCTCCTTGAGAGTCAGGTTTAGGCAGACGAGTCACACTGGGCGCACGCTTCCGGTGGCCTTCTTGCGCCCCCCGATCCTGAACCCTTTGGCGCTGACCCCAGCACTGCAAACAGAGACCGTTTTGCACGCCAGCGTGCTGCCCTAACAGCGTGGAAGTCGCGTGACACTGCGGCCTGCATTGCCCTCAGCAGCTTCCACCCTGAGTCTGAGGAGACCCACTTCACTCAGGTTCGCACGGCTAGTGAGTTCCTGACTGCGATCAAGGCCCGCTACGCTACTCCCACCACTGTCTCTCTTGGTCGCCTGTTCCTCCCGTTCCTGTTTCCTGACCTCGCCTCGTTTGAGCGCTCTGCTGACTTGATCACTCACCAGCGCTCACTGGATTCTAGATACCGTGTTGCCTGCACTGACGTACAACTTGCACTGCTCCCTCCCCCCATGGCGATTACTATTTATTTACTTCTGCTACGACCAGCAATTGATCGTAACCTAGGATCGTTTCGGGAAGGTTCGCACAAAGTCGTGCAGTTGGTGGTGGGCCCTTGACCTCAATTCAAAGTGTATGTAAAATGATAAAGATGATGAAGACATGCAAACATGGGCATATAAGTAGTAGTACAGGGGAATACGAAACGACCTAGCTAGCCATGTACGTACATTCCCTTATTCAAATTCAAACCCAACCGTGCGGCTCGAACAATTACGAAACTGTTTCCGCCAATTCCTTCGCCCTTGCAGCTGCCGATGCCGTTTCATTTCGACGGTCGAAATGCATCCAACTGTCTGCGTCGCTTTGAGTCATTTCTGACTCTTCATTCTTCCGGGCTTCGATACTGTGTGACTCATTTGCTGCTGTCAAGAGTGCACAGTTCTCTTCTTAATTCACCATTCGTAACAACTTCATCGCCACTAGCCTCCCTGACCGCCTTGCCTCGGTTCGTGACGCGCTTCTTTTGAAACACCCTAGCGAGCTCACTATCGGCGTCCTTGAGTCTGCCCTCAAGGACGTCGAGAGCAACCTCCGCTCAGTAACCTCCGCTCAGTAGCCTCCGCCTCTCGTGATGTGCCCCCTTCACTGTTTCACGGGTGCACTGTCCCTCAGCTGCCCACCTTTACTGCCTTACTCGCCACTGCCGCTACTGACGTGACCGCAGCTGCTGTTACGACTTCTGCGCGGTCTAGGGGTAGGAGTGGCAGGAGGGGCGGCCAGGGTGCGGGCGGCGGCGGAGGCGGCGGAGGTGGCGTGGCAACTGACGGTGGCGGGAGTGCAGGAGTTGGAGGAGCGCCTCGTGCAGCGGCTAGTGACTCCCCTGCTGCAGCTGGTGGAGGTGACGCTCGGGTTAGTCGGGCACCTGCGGGACTGCCAGGTACAGGTGCTGGAGTGGCGGCTTGGTACCTGACTCAGCGACAGCAGCAGCAGCAGCCACTCCTCTCGCAGCAGCCACAACAGCAACAACGGTAGCAGCAAGGGCAGCAGCAGGCTCCGGGACAGGGGTCAGGACCGCGTCAGCTGTCGCGCAATGACATCCACACTCTCTGCACCTATCTCTTCCAGATAGGTACTCGCAGAGGCCTCCACTATGACCGCCGCCACACTCAGGGTCAGTGCTTTGCTCAGCTCATTGACACTCTTCGCGCGGCCTACGGCGTCGACTGCCCTACCCATGACTGGCTTCATTTTCTTCGCTCGCACGGTGCTGCCCTGTGGGGCATGTCTGCTTCTCAGTTGCTTGATCTCTTAGGAACTCCTCATGCTATGTATGCTATTTTTGACTCTAGTGCTTCTGACTCTGTTTATTCATGTGTTTTTAGCTTAGGTGCTAGTGTTGCTGATGTGTCAGTTGCTAGTTTAGCTACTTTCGTAGGCACTAGTCCAGGAGCTGCTCCGGAGGACGCTTCGCTGTCTTTCACTCTGGACTCCGGAGCTTCGCACTGTTTCTTCCGCGACCACACGACTCTTACTCCACATCCTACGCTGGTCTCTGTAGCGCTAGCTGATCCCACTTCGGGACCAGTCACTACTCGCTACACTACTACGCTTCCGTGCCCGGCTGTTCCCTCAGGTTTCCTGATGGGCTTCCACGTCCCCTCGTTCTCCAGGAACTTGGTGGGTGTGAGGCTGCTTGTGGGTAGTCACGTGGGTGTTTGGTTTGAGCCTTCTGGGGACTCTGCGACCTGTGTAGATGGTGACACGTATGCGCCCCTGGCCACCTTTCACGCTGAGCCGGGCTCTGGTCTCTACACACTTCACACTGGCCCCTGAGAGCAGCAGCAGCAGCAGCAGCAGCAGCAACAACAGCAGCAGCAGCCGCAGCTGACTCCGACCCCTGTCACTGCCCCCAGTCAGGTCCCTGCGTCTCACCAGGTTGCCGCCTCCCACCAGGTTCCAGTGTCTGGTCCCGTCGCTGCGTCTTGCTCGTGCCGGTCGCTTGCCCACCCCACCGTTCTGTGGCACCACCGGATGGGGCACCCGTCCATTCCTCGCCTGCGCACTATGTCTAGTCAGCGTCTTGTCTTAGGCCTCCCGTGTGTCTTGCCATTGCTGTCGCCTTCACTTGCACCGCCTTGCGATCCATGCGTCGAGGGTCGGCTGCGCGCCACCCCTCACTCCTCCTTCCCTCGTCCAGCCCCGCCTCTTGCCCTGGCCCTGAGCGAGAAAGTTTCTTTCTGGTGGTCGTTGACGACTACTCCCGCTACACCACAGTGTTTCCCCTGGCGAAGAAGTCCGAGGTGACTTCTACGCTGATCCGGTGGTTACTTACCACTGCGGACACTCGTGGTCGTCGTGTCAGCTGTCTTCACTCCGACCGCGGGGGTGAGTTTTGCTCCGGCATTCTCGCTGGATTCTGTCGCGAGCAGGGCATCTGTCTGTCCTGGACGCTTCCGGAGTCCCAACATCAGAATGAGGTTGCTGAGCGCCGCATAGGCTTGGTCATGGAGATCGCCCGCACCTCCATGACTCACGCCCATGCCCCCCATTTTCTGTGGCCCTACGCGGTTCGGTACGCCGCTCACCAGCTGAACCTCTGGCCACGTGTCTCTCGGCCAGAGGTTTCACCGACCAGTCTTTGGACCGGGTCCCCTGGTGCTGCGTCGCGTTTTCGTGTCTGGGGCTGCTTGGCGCTTGTTCGCGACACCTCCGCGGACAAGCTCTCCCCTCGCGCCCTTCTCAATGTCTTCCTTGGTTCCCCAGTGGACTCCTCTGACTTCACCTTTTACCACCCTCCCCTTCACCGGTTTTTTTACTCCCGCAACGTCCGTTTCGACGAGTCCGTCCCCTACTACACCCGGTACCCCTGTCGAGGTCTCCCGGTTCCTCCTCCCCCTCTCTTCGTGACAGCCGCTCCCCCTCCTGCTCCCCTGGTACAGCCTCCCCCCCCTGGTCCAGCCCCGTCAGGTGTGTCACATGCTACCCCTCCCCCCTTGGTTTCCCCTCAAGTGCCGTCCACTTCCCCGCAGTCCTACTCATAGCCTACTGCAGACCCTGCGGGAGCTGGTAGGTATTCGTGGCGAGGACCCTGGAGGTGCTAGCTCTAGAGGTGTTCGAGTTGGAGCTGAGAGCGTACCTGCACAAGGTCCTGGTTCTGAGGGTGCTGGAGTTGGAGCTGAGCCCGAGAATACAGGAGACTCTACTCTTCAGGGAGCTGGTTTCAGTCGAGCTGTCCCTAGGGGTGCTACGACTGGGGGTGTGGGTGCGCCCTCTGCTGGACCTGGAGAGCCTGGGACTGACTGCGTTGCTTCTGGTGGTGCTGGCTCTGGGGGTGGTACGATTGGTGCTTTGGAGGGCGGTCCTGGAGCTACCCCTGCCCCGACCACTACTCCTTGCCCACACCCCTACCCTATCCGGCACCAGGCCCATCTTCGCCGTACATGTGAGGAGCAGCTGGAGTTGGAGAGAGAGAGCCTAGAGTTGGAGCGGCAGCAGCTGGAGGAGGAGCAGCAGCAGTAGCAGCCGCAGCTGGAGGAGCAGCAGCGGCAGCAACAGCCGTAGCAGTAGCAGCAGCAGCCACTGCCGGAGGAGCAGCAGCCGCAGCCACAACAGGAGCAGCAGCTGCCGCCACCTCCTCCTCCTGTCTCTGGTCTTCGGACCCTCGGTCTCCCCTCTCCCTCTCCTCCCTCCTCCCCTTCTCCTCCTTTCTCAGGTCCCACGCTTCCTCCTCCTGACCCCACCCCAGCTGTTTTTCCGCGTTCCCAGCCTCTGTTGTCCCCTCCTCTTTCTCACAATTGGTCCTCTCTTCGCTCTCCTCGTGCTCGTCCCTCGTCTCCTGTTTCGGTCTCTGACCTTCGTACTGCCCTGTTTCGTCCTAGCTCCCCTCGTCCGTCTCCGTCTGTGCTTCCTTCTCCTCCTGAGTCGGCCCTCACTGCTTCCCTCTCTACTCCTGTCACTGACTACTACCGCACGTACCGTCCTGTTCTCTCTCGTGTTCTCGCCTCTCTTATTACGGACCCTCGTGCCTCTGTGTCCTCTGTCTCCACCCTTACTACCGCAGTCACTGAGTTCACCACTACTTGCCGCCTTGACTACGCCACTGGTCTTGTGGCTACTCCTCCTACCAGTCCTCTGGCCGTCAAGGGTGAGTCTGCCCTTGGCCGTGACGCCCTAGAAGGCAGGCAGTTTGAGCTGGAGTTCCTGGCAGCCGCTTCCCCTCATCTCTGTGCCATGCTGCTCGCCCCTGAGGGAGACCCCGACGCCCTTGACATACCGACTCCTCACACTTACGTTGAGGCAGTGTCAGGGCCTTGGGCCTCTCAGTGGAGAGCTACCATGGACGCAGAGATGGCCTCCTACAAATCCACAGGCACCTACGTCGACGAGGTTCCCCCTCCTAGGGCGAACGTAGTCGATGGCATGTGGATCTTCAGGGTGAAGCGGCCACCGGGATCTCCTCCGGTCTTCAAGACGAGCAAAGTGGCTAGAGGTGTCAGTCAGCGCGAGGGAGTTGACTTCTTTCAGACCTTCGCACCTACCCCGAAGATGACCACTCTTCGGGTGTTACTGCACGTAGCAGCACAGAGAGACTACGAGTTACACTCTCTCAACTTCTCCACTGCCTTCCTTCAGGGTAGCCTACACGAGGAGGTCTGGTTGCGTCGTCCCTCTGCCTTCACTGGCACTTTCCCTCTTGAGACCCAGTGGAGGCTGAGGCGACCGGTCTACGGTCTCCGTCAGGTGCCCCGTCAGTGGCATGATACCCTTCACTCTACCCTCTCTGACCTCGGTTTCCAGCAGTCTTCTGCCGACCCGTCGCTGTTCGTTCGTCGTGGCTTCACACCATTCTTTGTATTGGTCTACGTCGACGACCTGGTCTTCGCCACTGCTGACAGGGTTGCTTTGGCTGACGTGAAGTCCGAACTGTAGAAGAGACACACGTGCACTGACCTTGGTGAGCTACCTCACTACCTTGGCCTGCAGGTCACCAGGGACAGAGCCGCTCGCACCATTACACTCTCACAGTCACACATGGTGCAGCAGGTCCTTCAGCAGTTCGAGCTTCAGCACTCCACAGTACAGCGCACACCTCTTGCCGTTGACCACAGACTCACTGGTCCCTTTTCCGACGAGCAGTTTGAGCCTAGCGGTTCTTACGCAAAGCTTGTTGGCTGCCTCATGTACCTGATGACTTGTACTCGCCCGGACCTCGCCTTCCCTCTCCGTAGCCTTGCTCGTTTTGTTGCGCCAGGGAGACACCGTCCTGTTTACTGGGCAACTGCTGTGAGGGTGGCGAAGTACCTAGCGACGACATCAGGCGTGGGGCTGGTACTTGGAGGGAGACAGTCTGTCGTACTTACTGGTCACTGTGACTCTTCTTACGCTGACGACGCCGAGACTCACAGGTCTACTCAGGAGTACTACTTCAACCTGGGCTTTGGAGCTGTTTCGTTGAGGTCTACACGTTCCTCCTCAGTCTCGACCTCTATCGCTGAGGCTGAGATATACGCTGGAGCCATGGCTGCACAGGAGCTGCGTTGGTTGACCTTCTTGCTCACCGACCTTGGAGAACGGCCAAGCTCTGCACCGACCTTGTTCACTGACAACAAGGCGACGATTCTCCTCTGTCGAGAGCCTCTACTTGAGACCACAGTGAAGCACATCAACGTCATGTACTTTCTTCTGCAAGAGTTGCAGAGGCGTGGACAGGCTCGCTTCGACTTTGTGGAGTCCGAGGCCAACACTGCAGACATCTTCACCAAGGCCCTTCCGCCTTGTGACCACCAGAGGTGTTGTGTGCAGTTAGGTCTCGTTGACACAGGTTCTCGTCTTGTGAAGTCTTGTAATCTCTGCTTGCTTTGTTTGTACACTTTGCATATACCACTGTGAACTCTTGGACTGGCCTTGTGGCTCTTTTGCTTGTGCTCAGATTGTGTGGTGACGTTGTGATCCACCCTGAGCTTTGTTTCTTTGTGACTGGTCTTGTGACCGTACGGTTTTGGTTTTGCTTGACACCCCTCACTTAGGCTATGGGGGTGTGTCAAATGTTGTAGCCTTTAGTGATGTGTGCCACATGGGGTACAGCAGTTAGGGTTAGGTTTATGTACCCCAACCAACGATAGTCAATGCATCATTTAGTTCTTGACAGTCTGAAATATCCGAGTCATCTGTAAGGTTTTGATCAATACAAAATTATGTTTAAAGTGTAATTCTGCGTTGATGCATGCAACTCTGGCTGACAAGAATTTTATTTAGTACACACTTTTTCCATTTTATGGTGTGGTATATTTAGCACGCACTTTTTCCATTTGCAAAAAAGTACCGTAATGTTAAAAGCAGCAAGGAAATCGATGGAATTGGACATAATATCATCACGAAGACCAAAAACAGTTTCCTGCTACCGGATCGATGAGGTAGAATGGTTAGCCATGGCGATGGGAGTAATCCCAGGAACGTCGATCGACTTAGCGAGAGTAGCACCAGAAGTATCAAGAGATGAAAAATTTCTAAGTGTTTATCGCTTTCAAATTTGTGTATTGTGAAAGCGAAGCTGACTGTAACGCAATTTTGTGCATCGTCTAAGCATTCTATTCGTCTTCTCTGAATTAATAATGTGGGTTGGGGTCATTCTTCCCCCACACACGTCTCTCATTTTTAGAATCGCTCAAGTTCAATTCCCAGTTCCAACCCATCCCAATTTTTTCGGAGGTTCTAGTCCCCTCCCGATTTTTTCGGGCTTCAACCTGGCAAGGGTCAAAACACTTCCTCGCTTCCACTCACCGTCTACGCTATTGTCGGACATTCTCAAGGACAATCATGCTTCAATGGCGCCGAGCAACCTGAACGCCAATCCCCACGAATCAACCGGACAACGAGAAGAACGCCCGTGAAAAACGCCGCAACAAGCTACGGGCGGACGACAAAGATGTCGCGCCCACTAGCGTCGAAATGCTGTTGCGCAGAGGCGAGGTCAACAGAAACGTCAACGCCCCCGTCCACAGCACCCCTCGGCACCTATGGCGGCGGTGGCGCAAGTGGCGACGGAGGCTGTAACACCCAAGGCTACCGTCATACCCCGGATATACCCCCATGGGGGGCAATAATAAAACAGGTTTTTTTTGGGGGGTGGGCTTATAATCGAGTAAATTTATAAGCGCCGGCGTTTATAAAATGACATATATATTTTTCATGTTTTTTAACACCAAACTGTAGATCTCGTGCTTGCCTTTTCAATCGAGTCGAAGTTACATGGGGTCGTCTGTGAAATTCTCGCGCGCGCTGGGATGCGAGTGAATCCGACTCACATCCAGCTCTTGACAGCTCCTGCTGACTGGACCCGCATCCAGTGCAGGGTCCGAATGTGAAGGGAACCGAATCTGCAACACATCCGCCTGCTAAAGTAAAAATCGTTACAGCGTTTTGAACACATTTCAAAATATAAAATTTACGTGCGCTTATAATAAAACAAGTTTTTTCAGGGGGTGCGCTTATAATCGAGCAGCGGATATAAGCGCCACACGCCAATTAAAAGCGCCAGGCGCTTATCCGAGGGTGGCGCTTATATCCGGGGTATGACGGTATTACCGTCATACCCCGGATATACCCCCATGGGGGGCACTAATAAAACATGTTTTTTTTAGGGGGTGGGCTTATAATATAGTAAATTTATAAGCGCCGGCGTTTATGTTATGACAAAAATGAAATTTGTTTTTAAATATACCAAATCGAAGCACTCTCAAAGGCGGATTCACCTGAGTCGATAACGTTCGAAACTGTGCATGCTTTGCGCGTGAAACGGCCAACAAGGCGTGGCAACACGCCTTCCACGCCTTGTTGGCCAGGCCAGGTTCATCGAACGTGAACCTGGCCCATGCCAGTGCATACGTACTTCGCATCACAGCGGCCCAATCAGTGTTGCATGCGATCGTGGGCACGTCGTGGTTCAGCCACGCCCATCAACAGCAAGATTCCCTGCCACCGAGGCAAAGAGCTGCCCAGCTCAGCTCCTCTGCGGGGAATCTTGACTGTGGCCACACTTTCCCCGCAGAGGAGGCCGGGCCGCGAAACTGAAGGGGTCTCTGTCAGAATAACTGAGCAGGAATGAAATGAACTAGCACAGAGTTTGGTACAAGTAGGAAACCCTAACTTTGTGTACCCCCTAAGGTGTAACCCACTACAGCCTACACAATATAAACATGCAATGTTTGACACACCCCCATAGGCGCAGTGGGAGACAACCACAGGGTCACAAGACCAGTCAAAGCAAAGCAAAGCAAGCTCAGGGTGGATCTCAAGGATTCCACACAAATTCCGAGCACAAGCAAGCGGTCACAAGACCAGTTCACATGCAGATTTATAACAGAGCAAGAGATACAGTGATCACAACCTAGCAAAAGTAAACAAGTAGGCATATATATATAGTGATCACAGTACAAGCAAGGTCAAGAGGTAAGCAAGTGAGGCCCAGTAGGTACAAGGCCTAGCAGAGTGCAAAAGCGCTGATGGTCACAAGGCTGAAGCGCCTTGGTGAACACATCAGCAGTGTTGGCCTCCGTGGCCACGTAACGCAGACAAAGCTGACCACGCTGCTGCAGCTCTCGAGCAAGGAAGTACCGCAGAGCGATGTGCTTCGTTCTGTGCTCCAGTCTGTGCTCCTCACACAAGGCAATGGCAGCCTTGTTGTCGACGTACAGCACTGGAGGAGAACGAGGCCGCTCTCCGAGGTCGGTCAGCAGGTAGGTCAGCCAGCGTAGCTCCTGAGCAGCCATGGCTGTGGCGTAGATCTCAGCCTCACAACTGGAGCTGAGAACAGAAGAAGAGCGAGTAGAACGCCAAGAAACTGAGCCAGAGCCAAGGCTGAAGGTGTAACCCTGGGACGACCGCTGAGTAGCCTGGTCGTCTGCCCAAGAAGCGTCTGAGTGCCCTGTGAGAACAACCCGGTCTCGCCCTCCAAGCACAAGCCCCATGCCCGACGTACTGCACAAGTAGCGCAACACCCTCTTAGCAGCATCCATGTGCTCCTTCCGGTGACGGCCAGGAGCGACATAGCGTGCTAGGATGCTAAGAGGGTATGCAAGGTCAGGTCGAGTGCAGGTCATCAGGTACACGAGGCAGCCCACAAGCTCTGGATACGGGCCACTCGGCTCTACGGACTCATCCGAAGGCAGAGCTGAGAGCGAGTGACCGGTAGGCAGAGAAGTGGACTGAGGCGAGGAGTACGTGAAGCGGAAGCGCTGGAGAACCTGCTGCACCATGTGTGACTGAGTCAGGGTGATGGTGCGCCGTGCTCTGTCCCGGGTGATCCGCAAGCCAAGATAGCTCGTCAGCTCACCCAGGTCTGTGCACGTGTGTCTCCTCTGCAGCTCCGACTTCACGTGGGCGAGTGCCGCGGTGTCAGCAGTGGCAAAGACCAAGTCGTCGACGTACACGAGGATGTAGAACGGCGGCAGCGAGGTGTCGGTGCGTAGAAACAGCGACGGGTCAGCAGTAGAGGGAGCGAACCCAAGAGCCGCAAGTGTCGTCCTCAGTGTGTCGTGCCACTCACGTGGCGCCTGGCGGAGACCGTAGACCGGCCGCTGAAGCCTCCACTGGGTGCCAGGAGGAACTGACCCAGTGAAGCCAGGGGGGCGGCGCAGCCAGATCTCCTCGTGCAGGCTGCCCTGCAAGAAAGCAGTGCTGAAGTCAAGAGAGTGAAGCTCGTAGTCGCGGTGAGCGGCTATGTGCAGCAGCACCCGAAGAGTAGTCATCTTCGGGGTGGGGGAGAAGGTCTGAAAGAAGTCTACTCCCTCTCGCTGACTGAAGCCTCGAGCCACGTAGCGCGCCTTGAAGACAGGCGGAGAACCCGGCGGCCGCTTCACCCTGAAAATCCACATGCCACTGACGATGTTCGCCCCAGGAGGGGGAACCTCGTCTACGTAGGTGCCTGTGGACTTCCAGGAAGCCATCTCTACGTCCATGGCTGTCTGCCACTGAGAGGAGTAGGGACCCGCCATCGCCTCAGCGTAAGAGCGTGGGGTCGGGATGTCTGGTGCATCCGGGTCTCCCTCAGGGGCAACTAGCAAGGACACGAGACGGGGCAAAGCAGCAGCAAGGCAGTGGAACTCCTCCTGTCTGTCCTCAAGGACGTCCGTGCCGAGGGCACACTCACCCCCGACGGACGGAGGACAGGCAGACGCAGACTCAGACTCAGCGACAAGGCTGGCAGCGTAGTCTAGGCGACAGCGAGCAGCAAAGTCAACCAACTCAGCGACCAGAGCAGACGCAGCAGAGGACTCAAAGGTCGGGTCAGTGACAACTGTAGCGAGGAGACGCGTAACAGTAGGACTGGCAGCACGACGGGAGTCAGACTCCGGGTCAGGAAGAGTAGGAAGAGAGGACGCAGGAGGAGACGGCAGCGGGACACGCTGCGGAGCAGTGGAGGGACGCAGAGTCATGTAGTGAGTGCCAGGGACAGGAGGAGGACGCTCACGTGGGACACGACGACCAGTGCGAGCAGTACGAACAGGCGACGCAGGACGAGACTCAGGCTCACGACGCTCTGTAAGACCTCCTGTGGGACCAGCGTAAGGAGAGGGAGCAGGGAGAGGCGAGGCAGGCGGTAACTGTGACTGCGGCTGGACAGGCAGAGGACACTCGACGGAGGGAGGAGGACTAGGAGGAGGAGCCTGACCAAGAACCTGCTGAAGGAGCGGTACGAAGTACGGTCGCGGCCGCGCAGCGTCTCCAGAAGCAGCAGGGACACCAGTGGCAGCCCCAACGCCCGAGTCCTCAGCACCAGCAGCAGCTCCAACGCCCGGGTCCTCAGCACCAGTAGGAGCTCCAACGCCCGAGTCCTCAGCACCAGCAGCAGCGCCACCGGTCGGGTCCTCAGCACCAGCAGCAGCTCCAACGCCCGGGTCCTCAGCACCAGCAGCAGGGCCACCGGTCAGGTCCTCAGCACCAGCAGCAGCGCCACCGGTCGGGTCCTCAGCACCAGCAGCAGCTCCAACGCCCGGGTCCTCAGCACCAGCAGCAGCTCCAGCCCCCGGGTCCTCAGCACCAGCAGCAGCTCCAGCGTCCGGGTCCTCAGCACCAGCAACAGCACCACCGCTCGGGTCCGCAGCACCAGGAGCACCACTACGAAGACTGCAGCGCCGCGTGTACCACTCGCGGATCACCTGAATGGGGGGGAGCTCCTGGGTAGGAGGGGAAGTACCGGGACGAGCTCCAGAAGCACCTCTCCGGAGGCGGCAGTACTCGAGGTACCTCTCCTGCAGCTGCTGGGAGGAGAGGGCTCCTCCAGGTGGAGCACGCTCAGGCTCAGCACCCCCAGACTCAGCACCCCCAGACTCAGCACCCCCAGACTCAGCACGTCCAGACTCAGCACCCCCAGGCTCAGTACCTCCAGGCTCCGCACCTCCAGGCTCCGCACCTCCAGGCTCCGCACCTCCAGGCTCAGCACCCCCAGGCTCCGCACCTCCAGGCTCAGCACCCCCAGGCTCCGCACCCTCAGACGCAGCACTCCCAGGCTCAGCACCCCCAGACGCAGGACGCGAGTCAACAGCTACCTCGACAGGCTCACCCGGGTCTACCTGGGACACACCTGAGGGAGCGGCACCCTGAGGGGGGAGGGGGTCTGGTACCTCAGCACCTGGAGCGAGGAAGAGAGGCGGGGGGGGGAGTGGGGCAGTGCGGTAGGGGAAGAGGCGGTAGAAGGGGACGGACTCGTCAAAAGTGACGTCCTGAGAGGCCAGAACCCGGCGCGAGGTGACGTGGTAAAACTGCCATCCAGGCGCGTCGGGAACAAAGCCAAGAAAGACACAGGGAACAGCGCGACGCGAGAGCTTGTCCGCGGACGTGTCGCGGACAAAAGCTCGAGATCCCCAGACCCGGAAACGCGACGCATCGCCAACCTCTCCCGTCCACCGTAGAGTCGGGGAAGTCTCCGGCAAGGAGACACGGGGCCAGAGGTTGAGCTGATGCGCTGCGTACCGGACCGCAAACGGCCACAGAAAGTGGGGAGCAGCCGCATGGGTCAGGGAGGTACGAGCGACCTCCATGACCAAGCCAATGCGGCGCTCAGCGACCCCATTCTGCTGTGGAGAGGCCGGAAGCGTGAACGACTGCTCAATGCCGTGCTCAGCACAGTAGGCTGCCAAGAGGTCGGAGGCGAACTCACCACCTCTGTCAGAGTGCAAGCGCAGGACAGGAAAGTCCGAGTGAAAGCGCTTGCCTAGCTGGAGACGGGCTCGGCTGATCCAGGGGATCAAAACACCAGGGACGTCACCCTTGGCGCGCAAGGGGAAGACCGTGGTGTAGCGCGAGTAGTCGTCAACAACTATCAGGAAGTACCTCTCCTGACCCTGACCACGGACGCGGGCTGGGCCCCACACGTCCATGTGGAGCGTCTGCAAGGGAGCAGTCGTCGGGGGAAAGGAGGAGGAGTGAGGAGCGGCGCGCTGCCGTCCCTCGACACAGGGAATGCAGTCAGGAGCAGGGGAGTCGGGAAGGGGAGGGAGCACCCTGGGAAGACCAGCAACAAGGTCCCGTTTGTGCATGGCCCGAAGGCGCTGCACAGACGGGTGACCAAGGCGGTGGTGCCAGAGGACAGTCTCATGCGCCAGAGAGCGACATGAGCAGGGGGCGGACAGCTGACCTGACGCAGACGCAGACGCAGCTACCTGAGGGGACTCAGTGGTCAGTGTGTACAGGTCCGACCCCGGCTCCCGAGTGAAAGTAGCCAGGTGGCGGCCCGTCCGAGCACACGTGCAATGTGTCACACGCTCGTAGGCAGGGGTGAACTGGTGAACACCCCCGTCCTGCAGAGCACAGCCCGCCACCAAGTTCGTAGAGAACGAGGGGAGGTAGAGACCTGAGAGCGTGCCGGACGGAACCGCTGGACACGGAAGTGTAGTGGAGGAGGTCGCAATGACCGGACCCCCTGAGGGGTCAGCAAGAGAGACAGCAACCGGCCGAGCTAGTGGCTCAAGGACAGTGCGGTCACGAAAGAAAGAGCGAGAAGCACCTGAGTCCAGTGTGAAGGTGTGCAGTGCTGCAGTCGACTCAGTACCAGGGGGCACAGACGCACTAGCACCTAGGGCAGCTGCTGCAGCAGGACCTGTGGGAGCAGACACACTAGCACCTAGAGCAGCAGCCGGACTGGCCTGAATGCCCGGGTCGGGCGGAACACGCAAGTACTGAGCACCCTCTCCACTAATAGACATTGCATACATGGCAGTGAGAATAGCATCAAAGTCTAGAGCCCAGATATCAACACCCCTCTTTTCCAGATCAGCCCAGCGCGGCAGCTCAGTGGCGTCAGGAAACTGGGTGCGCCACGCGTCGTTGAGGCGCGCGAAGCAGCGCTGCGTCTGGTGCGCCCTCCCACACGTCTGGCCAGTGCGGTCGCCTGTGCGAATAACGTACGTGCAGGTAAAGCCGCGCTGCGCATACCACTCACGGGCGGCCTGAAGCGTCGGGGCAGGCTGCTGACTCTGGCCTCCGCCCGTGCCTCCACGACCACCACCTCCTCCGCCTCCGCCCCGGCCACCTCCACCCCTGCCGCTGCCACGACCACCTCCGCCTCCGCCGCCGCCTCCGCCCCTGCCACCACTCCCACCGCTGCTGTCACCTCCCCCACTGCCGCCACTAGCCTCCCCAGTCGCGCCTCCACCGCCACCACCTCCACCCCCGCCTCCTCCGCCGCCACCCCCACCCCTGCCCCCCTTGCTCCTGCGGCGCCCGCCCGAAGCAGACGCAGTCCCGACCTTCTCAGCACCAAGGAGGTCGACAGCAGCAGCAGAGGTGACAGAGGGGAGGAGGGGGGAAGGGGAACACCCCTCAAAGAAGGGGCCGCGAGGGTCGCCACGAGAGGTGCCTACAGCGACGATACTGGCCTCAGCTGCAAGCAGTTCCTTCTCGAGGAGGGCTACGGTGAGCTCGGTGGGGGAGCGAGAGAGGAAGTGGTCCCTGACTGCGCGCAGAGAGTCAGGGAGGCGAGTGACGATGTGGTAGAGAGTGATCCAGAGCGGGGGGGGGTTGCTAGCGAGGAACTCGTCAGGCATGGCAGCGCGAAAGCGGGCCTCACTAGTCTTAAGGTGGGTGATGAGGTCTGCGACAGTGTGAAAGGAGGCCAGGTCGGGGAACAGGTAGGGGAGAGTGAGGCGGCCTAGCGTGGCAGAAGCGGGTGAGGAGTAGCGGGCAACGACAGCGGTGTACAGTTCCTTAGCAGTCTTGCACTGGCCGAAGTGCTCGCGCTCATCTAGCGGCAGGGAGTTGCGTATGGCGAAGCGAGCGTGCGCGTCACGTGTCTGCCACTGTGAGCGCTCAGTGGGGGGAGCAGTAGTAAGAGGGGCAGTAGCGTGGCCGAGAGCATGGTCGTACAGAGAAATATCCTCCTTGGCCGTGAGCTGTAGGAACAGGTGCAGGTCATCGAGCCAGGTTTCAAACTTCACTGGACGGCCCTCGGCGTCGAAAGCTAGAACGGGAGGGCTAGCCATAGCGATAGTAGCAGTAGCAGCAGTAGTAGACAGAGTAGGGCCGCTGTAGCTGTAAAGACGCACTAGCAGGAGTCGCAGGGGCGCACGGGCTGCGGTGGTAGGCCGGCAGTAGCGGCGTGCGGTGGCGGCTGCAGGTGCGGACAGTCAGTAGCGGCGGGCCGGCAGCGAGGGCGTGCGGCGGCGGCTGCGGGTGCGCACGGGCGGCAGCGGCGGGCCGGCAGGCGAGGGCGTGCGGCGGCAGCTGCGGGTGCGCACGGGCGGCAGCGGCGGGCCGGCAGGCGAGGGCGTGCGGCGGCGGCTGCGGGTGCGCACGGGCGGCAGCGGCGGGCCGGCAGCGGGTGCGTGCGGCGGCGGCTGCGGGTGCGCACGAGCGGCAGCGGCGGGCCGGCAGCAGGCTGCGTGCGGGCCGCGCAAGCAGCGCGCGGGCCGGCAGCGGGTAGCGGGCGGTTCGCGGGCGGCGTGCAGGCCGCGCGGGCGGTTCGCGGGCGGTTCGCGGGCGGCGCGCAGGCCGCGCGGGCGGTTCGCGGGCGGCGCGCAGGCCGCGCGGGCAGTTCGCGGGCGGTTCGCGGGCGGTTCGCTAGAGGGCCAACGGGGCCGGTAGGTGCGATCGCAATCGACGGGGCCAGCGGGGCCGGGAAAAAAAAGGTAACGCTCGCGAGGGCGCTACGGGGGAGACGCTAAGAACGCGCTCCGGTAGGTAGGTAGGTAGGTAGGTATCGTACGGTGGGCCCTAAGAACAGTCCTAGCGAAGGACCTGAAACCATGTCAGAATAATTGAGCAGGAATGAAATGAACTAGCACAGAGTTTGGTACAAGTAGGAAACCCTAACTTTGTGTACCCCCTAAGGTGTAACCCACTACAGCCTACACAATATAAACATGCAATGTTTGACAGTCTCGGGCAAGGGTTTCATACGGCTCTCATTCTCAACTTTTGGTTCAGTTTTCTTCGTTTGTTTGGCCTGCCGTGGCCATGGCGGGCCTTCCAGGCACGCATTTCTTGTTCCGCCGCCAACCTGCTGCTCGAGAAAATACCCGCAGAGACACCCGTGACTACTCTCAATGGCAGACGCGCCATGCGCCCGTCCCTCCATCACAACCAGTAGTGCCTCCCGTTCCACCCACTCCTCCTACGCCTCCTACCCCTCCTGCTCCCCCGGCGCCTCCTATACCTCCCGTTCCTCCGTCCCCTCCTGACCCGCCTGCTGTTGGTGTTCCGCGACAGGGGGTTCTGCAGCTTCTCCTCCCCCCTGGCTACTCGGCGTTCGACGCCTTCCTGTCCGAGCCTGAACGCAGCGGCGGCGAAGGATCTTCCTCCGCACCGGAGCCACGGTGGGGAGCCCCGGCTGATTGCCCGTTGGACGAATCCGCTACCGGTGCCGACGACGACGTGGAGTTCTGGGCTGCTGACGGTCTCCCCGAGCACCTTCCAATTCCCTCCTTTCCACCTCCGAATAAAAAAAGGCCCCACCCATCTCGTGATAATCGTGATGCCCGTCCTCCCTCCCCCAGGCACAAGCCGACAGCTCACAAGCGCAATTCGTACACCTCGCAGGAGAAGCTGCAATGGATTCTGAAGCTCGAAGCCGGAGAGATGAGTGTGCGGCGCATGTCTCGCGAATCCGGCATCTCCCGAAGGTGCCTCACGGAGTGGAAGAACCGCAAGGCTGAGCTTGAGGGCGCGCACGGTGCACGATGTCGCCTGCACGGCCGCGGAAGGAGCTCGTGGTATCGCGACATGGAAGCGGAGGTGTACCGGAGGTTTCTCGCCCACCGCAAGAAGTGCCTCGCCGTCTCGATCGCATGACTGCAGAAGTGGTCGCACGAGGTGATGAAAGAGTTACACCCAGGTGAAAAGTGGGCCGGCTCTCAGCGGTGGACTCACCGCTTTCGCCGCCGCTGGAACCTGACGACCAGAGCGAAGACCCGGGTCGGCCAGAAGCTGTCGTCCAGTGAGTTGTTATTTGGTGGTATTGTTGTTTGTCTGTTCACGTCTATTCACGGCTCTCACTCTGTGTTTGTGCTTTCTGTTTCTCCCATCCCGTGTCCCAGACTGCGAGGCTGATGTCAAGAACTTCTGGACGTACGTGCGTCACTCCCGCCGCCAGTACAAGATCGACCTGCCGTGGATTCTAAACGCGGACCAGACGCCCCTCTGGCTCGAGATGCCATCCGAACGCACCGTTGAAGAGGTTGGCGCGCGCTCCGTGCCCGTCCGCAGTGGCGGCTACCAGAAAGAGCGGGTTACAGTGATGCTCGCCTGCACCGCCAGCGGGGAGAAGTTGAAGCCGTGGGTCTTCTTCAAAAGGAAGGCCGTCACCAAAGGAGATTTCCCTTCAGGTATGCACCACACGTCGATTACGCGGTGGCCTATTGATGTCCGTTAAAAAATTCAACTAACATCGTGATTTTGTTGCTGTGCAGATATCCACGTGGGGGTCCATCCCAACGGTTGGATGGACGCGGACGGTGTCATCGAGTGGCTGGACGGGGCGGTGAAGCCGTACATCAACCCCAAGTTCGGAGTCCGCCCCCGCAAAGCTCTGCTCGTCCTCGATTCGTACCGCGGGCACCTCACCCCGGAGGTGAAGAAGAAGTTTGGCGAGCTGAACCTGGTCCCTGCGGTTATCCCTGCTGGCTGCACCTCGGAGATTCAACCCCTCGACGTCGCGGTTAACCGCTCCTTCAAGGCCGCCGTTCGCCAGCTCTACCAGGAGTGGTTTGAGCGTGAGGGGGTCGACACCTTGATGAAGAAAGGTGAGAGGTGAAGCCTTTCTGTTTATGTTTTTATTTCTTTAACCCGTGCTGACTCGGTTTTTGGATTTGCGTGGCAGGCAACATCAAGAAGCCTCCTGTCGAGCTGACGCTCAAGTGGATCTCGGCGGCCTGGAAGTCCGTGCCCAAGGAGCTCATTCAACGGGCGTTCCTCACCTGCGGCATCAGCAATGCCCTGGATGGGTCCTAGGACAAGCTCTGCCTGCAACACAGGCGAGATGAGCTCGAGGGCGAGGAGGTCGACATGGATGATGAAATTGCAGCAGACGGCTTCTTCTGCAACAACGTAGAGGAACCTGAGTCGGACTCTGAGGCCGACCCAGATGACCCCACTGCAGCTGATGATTAGAGTAGGGTAGATGTGCCTAAAATAGAGAAGCCTGTGTGAGGCTCGTAGGTAGGAGTAGATTACCGTAACTAGTTGTAGATTAGCTAAGATGATGTTTTAGTGGATTAATTGTGTAAAATGTCTTAACATAAAAAAAAAAAAAAAGAAACAGTGTGACAGTTATAAAATGTAAGGCACAGGTATGTGGTTATAATCCGTAAGCCTTTTAGGTATGCGCTTATAATCGAGCACCGGATATAAGCGCCACATGCCAATCAAAAGCGCCAGGCGCTTATCCGAGGGTGGCGCTTATATCCGGGGTATGACGGTATAATGGTGATTACAAGGCTTAATAATAGAATCCCAATACAAGTTGAGGCCTTAACTAACTCCCAATAGTCTTGGAGGTGTCAATCTTCTTAAAAGAGTTGATGAAAATAGCTTGAGAGAGTTGTGTAAGAAGGCTTGTGAGAGAGCCCAAAAGGACTTAGAAAAACAATCCCATTTCCAATTGTTTAGTTGGAGTGGGAGGTTGAGAATGAGCTTGGTTAGCTCAAACCCCCTCAATACACCCCTTGGGGAACCCTCCCAATCATGGTTTCCATGGTGGGATGGCTCCTAGGCTTGGAGCCTATGTGGCAATTAGTTGGGTTGGAAAAACCCAACCTAGAACCATTTGTATGGTTGTGTCCTAGATAGAGTAGTTTGTAACATTGAACTGGCAGTTTGTGATTGGTTGGAAATCCAACCTTCGTGATTTCACTTTGATGGGTTGGAATGTTCCAAGCCTCAATGTTGAGGTTTGGACAAACCTAACCAACCCTTCCTTCCCAACCCTTCCTTCCCAACCCCAACTACAATCTCCCACAACTCTCAAGC